>JAPDNY010000005.1:74943344-76193344 GCA_029375565.1 Gekko gecko | reverse complement strand
TTAATATTTTCCTGTTCCCCATCGCGGTTGCAGGGCTGAGGCCAAATGCCCCTAGCTTGTCAAAGGAAACATACTCAATTCATTGCAAGCCAAAATACATCTTCTGGGTGTGGAACAGCGGCCACTGGGGGTGTGGGGGGGAGGTATTTATGAAGTTCCTGCATTGTGCAGGGGATTGGACTAGATGACCCTAGAGGTCCCTTCTAACTCTATGATTGTGTTCTGATTCGGACCAGTAGGGAAGTACCTAGCCAACTGCCTTCCATCATCGATGGCAGCTGAAAATACATTGGGTCAACCCTCACCCATAATAGAAGCAGCACCTGTAGCTATATGAAAGGAATTCTTTCAGAGGCCATTGTTTGTCAACCACCGCAGTATTTCCAGCCTTCAAGCATTTGTTTCTGTCAGTAAAATGTAGAGGGAAGAGAGCATGTCAGGCCTGGCAGCAGCCACTGGACAACTCGACACCATGCAACTTGCATAACTCATGCAGGCCCAGCTGCTTGCAACTGCTCAACAGTTGCTGCCCCATGAAGTGTTGTGCAGTGGTTTGTGTTTCAAACAAGGATTTGGGAGACCCAGGTTTGAATCTGAGTTGGGAAATACCCGGAGATTCTTGAGATGCAGCCCGAATGGTGGGTGTTACCTTTTGATACACTTCCGGTGATGTCAGGGGGTGTTGCATATGCAAATGAGTTATGCTAATGAGCTCCTGCACATCTTTTTCTATGAAATGACCCCTGCATGGTAAAGAACATAGCTGCTGTGATCCATACTAGCCTGAGGAAGTGGGAGGGCATGGATAACATCATCCATGGCTACATGGTCACAGACACTGGCCCCAACATCCTGGCAGCAGTGAAGGCTGTGTGCCTCAAGGGCATTGTCTGTCTGGTGCACATACTGCACCTAGTGGTGAGGGATGTTCTTGGGCTGGGGAGCAGTGTCAAGTCCACTTGGGACGTGGCCATACATGAGGTGTGCTCCTTGTTGTAGACCTGCTGATGCCTGGCTGCCCACTTTTCTCACAGCATTAAGTCAGGCCACTGGCTGTGCAAGAGGCAGGTGTGTGGGAGCCTGAACACCAGCTCATACAGGACATACCCATCTGCTGGTTATGCAATAATTTCAAGTCTGGTGGAGCAGAAGAGTGCAGTGCAGGACATCATCTCCTCCATGCCCATCCTGCACGGGGGACAGGAGCTCAGCTTAAGACCCTCTTCCAAATGGCACATGTCCTGAAGCCATTCCAGGACACCACCGACATCCTCTACTCCCATATGGCCAGCCTGGGACAAGCCATCCCCCTGATCCATGGGCTGGACTGGGTGCTGGCCTCTACACTGGAGCAAAGGGCAGCTCTTCTCCTGAGGGCCAGGGCCTTGGCAGAGAGGTTGCAGGTGGGCATGGATGCCTGGTTACATCGTCTCTGCATGGAAAGGGAATACAGAATGGCCTGCATTTGCGACCCCCTGTAATGATTTCAAGTTATATGCGTGTGTTTCTTTAAATGGTTGGTAAGTGTCAGTAGAACAGGAGGGGGGTGAAAGAGGGAGGTGAGTGAGGTGATTGGTTGGTGACTGAGAGTGTGTGGGCAGAGCTGGAAATGTGTGTGTGTGGAGAGAAGGCAGAGTGTTCAGTTTGAAGTCTAAGTCAGAAGTCAGCAGATATCAGTTGTGGTCAATCTACAAAGTCAGAGAAACAGTCTTCCAAATAGAATCATATAGAAATTACATGCAGAAAGGTATCGGCTGGATTTTAGGAAAAACTTTTTCACAGTCAGATTGGTTCAAAGGTGGAATTAGCTGCCTAGGGAGGTGGTTAGCTCCCCTTCACTGACAGCTTTCAAGAAGAGGCTGGACAAATATTTGTCAGAGATGCTTTAGGCTGGTCCTGCATTGGGCAGGGGGTTGGACTAGATGGTCTGTATGGCCCCTTCCAACTCTATGGTTCTATGAAAGGCATTAAGATTCTAAAGGAGGAAGAAATATACTTAAGGGAGCATATTAGGCAAAATCTAATATAGCCAGATTATTTTAAGTGTGAGGGAAAAAGCTGACAGAAACCTGAGTTAAAAGGGAAAGATTTTATTAAGCAACTTAACAAAATCTTGTAACCAATACACTTCTTTTATCAATAAAGTTTTATCTTGTTTATTGTTAACCCAGAGTCTTATCCTCAGAACCACATAGTCCAATGAAGGAGCCTTAGAGCTTGGGCACAATACTGTGGGAAAGGTTAATTTAATCAATCAATCAATCAATCAATCAATCAATCAGGGAAAGGTTATGTCAGAAATGCTTTTGATGTTTCTCACTGAATCCATTGTTATGTATTCCCTACCCTGCTTTGCGCTTGCGTAGCTATGCAGGCAGAAACGTGGGAGCTTCTTCCCTGCCGCTTTTCCTTATCACGGTGGCCTTGACTGTAGGCTTTGGACTATTCTTGTGTTACTGAGAATTTTCCAGTCCTGGGAAGGCAAGGGGAGGGGGAGTAGTCTCCCGTTCATGAAGTATATCTCCCGTCGGGAGCTTCCCGCGCGAGTGCTCAAATTCCATTTGCTAGGCGCTTTTTTGCATCACACTATAAGTTAGCTTGCATTGCTTCGCCTCCCATTCCTGACAATGACCTCCTACTGTGGGTTTTAGCAAGATAATCCAATAAAAGCCTCTCTTTGTACAAGAATGACTGGATCCACTTGTTATTGAACCTGACAGAAATTGTCAGGAATCATCATTTTTCCCCACCGCAGTATCTGCCATCTACCACGATGAGCGGAGCTGGGGGGGGAGCCTCAGGCGTAGTCCCAGTGACTACCACTTCGGGAGCCACGGCCCCGGTCACCACCGTGGCAACTCCAGTGGTCACCACTCCGACTACCACCGTTGTTCCAGTGACTACAACTTCAGTATTAGCAGCGCCGACCCCGCAATCCGCGGCAGGATTGGTCACCCCTCCATCGATCAGCACAGTGGGAGCTTCGTAGACTCTCCCAATCTATAGCCCGGCCGGGCCAACGCAGAGTCAGGGGGGAGCCGTTCCAAGGACCTACGTGCCAGGGGCCCCAACACCGTGGGATAAAGGGGTGACCTACTGCAGGTCACGCGATTGGACCAAGAACTTGTTGGACACTACCCAGACGACCTGGTCCATGCCGGGGAGCCAGAGCCGGGACAGCCTGTTGGATCCTAGAGGGAGTTTTGGACTGCCCCAGGGACGGATGTCTCGAGGATCTCCCAGAACAGGATCCGGTTCCGATCCAGAGGCTCGCATGGACTCTATTCAAGAGGACATGGGCAAACTAATGCAATCCTTACCACAGATGATGGATCAGGCAATTCGAGCCCATCCGCTGATGCAACCAAGACCAGCGCCAGCGCCTGCACCACCGGGGGCACCGGGACAGCCACCTCCTGCTCCACCAGCCCCGGGGCCGGGCCAGCCGGCACCGGTCCCACCTCCACCTGCCGGCCCGGCACCGGGACCCGGGCCAGGGCAACCAGGACCTATCCAGCCACCAGCTCTGCCTCCGCCTCAACTCCCTGCTCCAGCACCCCTCCCGCAGCCAGTTCCTGCACCGATCATGGTCCCTGCTCCTCCAGTAATCCGCCCCAAGGACATGTTGGAGATCACTTTTGATGGAGATCCCGAAACTGTGTCCTTTTTCATATTGCAAGTAGGGAAATTTGTGCAGAGATGGGGCTATGTGTTCCCGGACGAGGAGCAACAGGTGGAGTTTATCGCTTCAAGGTTCCGGGGGAGTGCTACCAGTTGGTACGTAGCCCTTCATGATCTGGAGGCAGCGGAGCTGGGGAATGTCGATGACTTCATGTGGGCCTTGAGAAACCGTTTCGAGGATCCGGGGGCAGCCCAGAAGGCAGAAGCCTTCCTTCGCATGTTCAGGCAAGGCAAACTCACCGTGCGGGAGTACTCAAGGGAGTTTCAAAAGCATGCGGTGAAAATTCGAGACTGGACTGATGCTGTGCTGGCTCAACAATATCGAATGGGACTAGCTGTGGATGTCCGCAATAATGTCCTCAGCTCTCAGCAGCCTCGCACTCTCCAGGGCTGGATGGAGGAGGCCGAAAAAGCTGAAAGCCGCTTGCGTGTAATGAAACTGGACCTATCTCTGGGTAACAACCGTCCGAGTCTCGCAGCAGGCCAGACCAGACCCAGACCAACCTCCACCTCGAGTGGGGTGAGAGATCAGCGCATGCGACAGGGTCTTTGCCTGCGGTGTGGAGAGAAGGGGCACTTCGCTGCATCCTGTCCGAAAGGGGACCCCAACAGAGCCCTACCACAAGAGGAGCCCAGACGATGGCCAACCCCTGCCCCAAGAAAGGGAACAGCGAAACCACGCAGCACACGAGCCCTTTTTGCCAGCCCCGACCAAGCGGATACCATGATGCTGGAGGAGGAGAGTGAGATGCAGGGAAACGAATTGGTCCTGTTTGTGAATGGCGCTACACAACAGGACCCGATACCTGAGGCGCCTAAACTGGTGAGCAATTATCCCTCTCTCTTCTTTGTGACTGTACTTGTGATGAATCCAGCGATGATGACCCATATTAGGGTTTGAGCCCTCATTGACTCAGGGTGTGGGAGGGATCTGATAAACCCATCTATGGTTATGGGGCTGGAGGCGACCGTTGTCAATTTAAAAGACCCGATAACTTTTACTCAAATGGATGGGTCACCGATGAAAGAACCATGCCGCTTTGAGACTATTCCTTTGAGAGTGGGCATTGGTGAACACTGGGAGCTACGCTCATTTGTAATAGCCCCCCAAGCCCAGTTCCCATTGGTGTTGGGTAGCCCATGATTACATGGTCATGATCCTTATATACTTTGGGAAGAGGGGAGCGTACGATTTATCTCCCCGAAGTGTGCAGAGCATAAATGGGACCCAGGATGGGGAAAAACCCCATGCAATGATCCTCCACGGGCCTGCCTAGCCACAGAGGACCTTAATCGCATCCCCAAAGAATACTGGTATTTAACCAGGGTGTTTGAGGAGGAGGAAGCAGATGAACTACCCCCCCACCGTAACTCCGACTGTGCGATTGAAATCCTGCCGGGCCACAAATTACCAAAAGGAAAGATTTATGCCATGAGTCCCATAGAGAAGGAAGAACTGCGCCGATTTATCAATAAGAATCTGGCCCATGGATTTATTAGACCAGCGTCATCCCCTTTCGCAGCACCCGTATTGTTCTGTAAAAAAAAGGATGGGGGGCTCAGACTGTGCACGGACTATAGGGGTCTTAATGCAGTATCTGCTACTAATGCCTACCCTATGCCCCTCATCAAGGACTTGTTGGCAGAGGTGGCAAAGGGGAAAGTGTTTTCTAAACTGGACTTACGGGATGCTTATTTTCGGGTTCGTATCAGGCAGGGTGATGAACATAAGACTGCATTTAATACCCCGCTGGGGCAATTTGAATATCGGGTTATGCCCTTCGGATTACAGGGGGCACCCGGAGTCTTTATGAACTTAATCAATGAAGTGTTACATCCCTACTTATTCAAGGGGGTGGTTGTTTACTTGGATGATATCTTGGTCTATACCCCGGATCAACAATCTCACACCATGCTTATGCGGGAAGTATTGGAAACGTTATTGGAAAACAAACTGTTTGTTAAGCTGTCAAAATGTGAATTCCACCAAGAGTGCATTGACTTTCTAGGGTACCGCATATCTTCCGCGGGGTTAGAAATGGACCCAAAAAAGGTCCAAGATGTGTTGGGATGGGAGCCCCCCAAAACCAGGCGGCAGCTCCAAAGCTTTCTCAGTTTCGCCAATTTTTACCGTCAATTCCTGCCTCATTTTGCCCAGGTGGCCCTCCCCCTCACAGAACTTCTGAAGACTAAAGGGAGAGGGGCTAAGGCTTCCATGCCCGGGGCCCCTTTGAACTGGACTCCCCAGTGTCAGGGAGCATTTGAACAACTAAAACAGTTATTCACGTCTGAACCCATACTAGCACACCCTGATGAGACAAAAAAATTCGTGGTTCAAGTAGACGCATCAGATACCGCTATGGGGGGGGGTGATTTTACAAGAGAATGCTCAGGGGCATCTACAACCCCTTGCCTATGTGTCCAAAAAGTTTAATGATACGGAGAGATTTTGGCCCATTTGGGATAAAGAAGCAGCTTCTATACGTTTAGCGTTAATCACCTGGAGGCACTGGTTGGAGGGGTCCCGGGTACCTTTCGAAATCTGGACTGACCACAAGAATCTTGAGGTGCTGCGAAAGCCTCGGAATTTAAATGCAAAACAATACCGGTGGGCTGAGTTTTTCTCTAAATTTCAATTCACCCTCCACCATTTCCCAGGTAAATGTAATCATCTGGCAGATGCTCTCTCCCGCCTTCCCCAATACCTTTGTAAGAGGACAGAAATAAGAGAGTCTATGTTCACCCCGGAACAACTAGTTGGGGCAGTAGTAACCCGGAAAGCCCGGCAAGCACAATTGTTAACCCCAAACCGGGGCATGACCTGGGAAAAGCAGTTTGCCACTGACATTACTAAACAAGAAGCAAGTGAATTACAAGCTCGGGAAGATGTGAAATGTAATACAAATGGCTGCTGGTATAGGGGCAATAAAATCTTTGTTCCAGAAGCTACCCGAGCCCAGGTGTTGCAATCAGCTCATGACTCAAAATCTGCGGGGCACTTTGGGTATGTAAAGTCGCTACACCTATTGCAACACAGCTTCTGGTGGCCCCGAATGAAACGGGATTTATCCCTCTATGTACAATCCTGCCCAACATGCAATCGTTGCAAAACTAGACCAGGGAAACCTCCAGGTCTTTTACAGCCTTTACCCACCCCGAGCCGACCCTGGGAAGTGATCTCCATGGACTTTATCACTGATCTTCCCCCCAGCAAACATATGACAGTCATTTGGGTGGTAGTGGACATTTTCTAAACAAGCTCACTTTATACCATTTGCTAGCCTGCCGACGGCCAAGGTCCTGGCCAAGGCATTCCTCCAGCACATTGCCAGGCTACATACATAGCGGCTCAAAATAATCTCCGACAGGGGGGTTCAATTTGTGTCAAAACTGTGGTCGGAGTTGATGACCCTAATGGGTATTGAACGCGCTCTCAGTAGTGCCTATCACCCAGAAACCGATGGGCAAACAGAAAGAGTCAACCAAACACTCGAGCAATACTTAAGGTGCTTCACTAACTATCAACAAGACAATTGGGTAGATTTATTACCGCTAGCAGAATTTGCGTACAACAACTCATGGCATGCTTCAACGAATATGTCCCCCTTCAAAGCTGCCATGGGTTATAACAGCCCCCCTCTTCCATTTCTGAAGCCCGGCGAGGCTGGTGGGAAAGCCATGGTGTAAAGCTTTTCAGGAATCCTGGCCCCTAATCATTGAGACATTAAACGAGGCCAAGGCACAATACAAAAAACAAGCAGACAAAAAGAGGGTGGGTGGCTGGAATCTGCAACCGGGAGACTCTGTCTACCTTTCTACCAAGAACTTAAGGCTGACACAACAATCCCGGAAACTTGCTTGGAAATATATTGGTCCATTCAAAGTAGTACGATGTATAAATCAAGTGACAGTACAACTAGATTTGCCTAAATCTCTTAAAGCAATACATCCAATTTTCCATTACAGCCTCCTCAAACCAGCATTACCCCCGACTAAATGGCATCCTGAGCTTCCAGCACCTCCCCCACCACTGATGGTCGACGAGGAGGAACATTATGAAATCGCTGACATTTTGGACTCTAAGATTCTCCGTGGACAACTGCTGTACCTTATTGAATGGGTACACTTTGGGCCTCAACACAGGGAGTGGGTGAAAGTGTCTGATATCAATGCACCTGATCACCTGAAGGAGTTTCACACCCGCTACCCGAATAAACCTGGGGGCCCTTCATTCTCTCCTTCCTGAGTGGTGGGTGGGTGGTATTTTGGGAAGGGCAGAATGTCAGAAATGCTTTTGATGTTTCTCACTGAATCCATTGTTATGTATTCCCTACCCTGCTTTGCGCTTGCGTAGCTATGCAGGCAGAAACGTGGGAGCTTCTTCCCTGCCGCTTTTCCTTATCACGGTGGCCTTGATTGTAGGCTTTGGACTATTCTTGTGTTACTGAGAATTTTCCAGTCCTGGGAAGGCAAGGGGAGGGGGAAGTAGTCTCCCGTTCATGAAGTATATCTCCCGTCGGGAGCTTCCCGCGAGAGTGCTCAAATTCCATTTGCTAGGCGCTTTTTTGCATCACACTATAAGTTAGCTTGCATTGCTTCGCCCCCCATTCCTGACAATGACCTCCTACTGTGGGTTTTAGCAAGATAATCCAATAAAAGCCTTTCTTTGTACAAGAATGACTGGATCCACTTGTTATTGAACCTGACAGGTTAATTAAAGACTGGAATTAAATTCCTGGTGGCAGTAATAGATACTTTGAGTGAGAGAAAGAAGCAACAAGAAATTTAAAACCACATCATACCTACCCACACAAAATAAAAGAAAGAGGTACTGTCATACCCCCATATAAAGGGCATCATAGCTCTCCATAATGTGGAGCTCCTGCACCAGAGGCAAGATCTCTGCAAAGAAGTGTGGAGGCTGCAGGCAAACTAACATGGCCAGAGGGAACAGGGGGGTGGAAGAGGCTGGGGGGAAGAGGAGGAGCACCAGCAGCTCAGACTTCAAGAGCCCAACCAGAAAGGATCCAAATTACTGGTCCTCGGTGGTAAGCTGGGAGGTTGGTGGCCAGGCGTTCCATGGTGGAGGACTCAGGACATGATGGTAAAGGAATACCTTGCTGAGTCCCCCTGAGCCTGCTGACTCCAATTCCCTGGAGTACAGGTCACACAAGGCTGCCATCTGGCCCAACCTGTCCTACGTGGCCATGAGTCACCTCTCCTTCCTCTCCACCAGTGCCTAGAGTGAGCAGATCTTCTCCCACATAGGAGAAGTCCTCAGCCCCCACCATTCATGCCTGGACCCAGCCCTGGTGGGTGAGTTGGCCTTCCTCAAGGTCAACCTCCCCTTGCTAGGCTACCCCTTGCTAGGCTACCTTGGGGAGTAAAGATCCAGTACGCCTGTCTCTCTCGCTTTCCCAAATCCATTTCTTCATGATTTATGTCCCACCAAGAATTGGTGCTTCCAGCCTCCCCCGTCCACATTCGTTTCTTCAAGATTTCTGTCCCACCAAGAATGAGTGCTTCCAGCCTCCCCCTGTCCATATCCACCTCCTCATGATTTGTGTCCCACCAAGAATCAGTGCTTTCAGCCTCCCGCATCCATATCTGCCTCCTCGTTATTTGTGTCCCACCAAGAATCAGTGCTTCCAGCCTCCCCACATCCATATCTGCCTCCTCATTATTTGTGTTCCACCTAGAATTGGTGTTTCTAGCCTCCTCCCATCCATATCTGCCTCTTCATGATTTGTGTCCCAACAAGAATTGGTGCTTCCAGCCTCCCCCATCTACACACATCTCTTCACCATATCATCCCCCCAAGAATTGGCTCTTACAGCCCCACCACATCCATCTTTTCATGATTACTGTGTCAGCATGGGGTTGCTGCAAATAAGACATCAGGTGGTGATCTAGGTGATCTACCTGACGGCTTCTGACAGTAACCTTATCTGGGCTAAACTGGTTCTGTCCAGTGCTGGCAGACTAAGTCAGAATGACTCAGCACTGATAGCTGATTGGTGGATGACTGTTGTAAAATTGTATATAAGTGTTCATGTACTATATAGTTCTCTCTCTGTGTGTGAATGTGTGTATGGCGAAGCACTTTGACAGTGTGTACCAGTATCTTCTTTTGTAAATAAATTGTATATAGCTATTGCACAAGACTGTGTGAATAGTTCCGTCCTTGGCTAAATCTCTCCACACCAGAATCCAAGGCATGCTACAAGAACATACTGTCCCCCCAAGAATTGGTGCTTCCAGCCTCCCCCCATCCACATCCACACATCTCCAGATTGCCTCTCTCATTGAGGACATTGTTGCTGTAGATAAGCATTCCATCTCCTCAGAGCCTCTACCAAGTGGGGGTGGACAGGACTAACACACAACCCAAACAACATCCACTCCATGACAAAACACCTACCTCACACCTAATGGACCAATATCTACCTCATAGTACAACACCCACTTCATGAACCAAGATCTGTCTCATACTATAACACCCACCTCATGGACCAACATCCACCTATGCAAACCTCTACCTCATCAAACATCCACCTGTACAAGCGAGCTTGTTTGACTGCACCCAAGGTTTCCCCATCTACAGCAACAAAGTCTACAATGAGGACATGAGTGGGTGACTACCTTCCAGGCCTGAAGGGAAGGCTTGCCCCACCCTGAAAACCTATCACCCACGGGGAGGTGGGAGAAGGATTGCCCATTTACAGAAACAATGTCTATGATGAGGCAGCAGGAAGCACTCAACCCCCCCAAGCCAATCCTCACCAAACTTGGAGGGCAGGTAGAGGGGCATCCCAGGGAGGTCCTCTGTGAGTTTGATGCTTCTAGCTTGCAGAGGGTCTGTTCAACACACTCCTGAACCTGCAACTGTGATTTCCCCAGAGAGCACCTTCCTGGGGGTACCTGCTTTGGGGGACTGCTACTCATCCCCCCTAAATTCAATCCTTACCCAACTTGGAGGACAGATTGAGGAGAGTCAGCTGGAGATTCTTTGTGAATTTGGCATCCCTAGCCCACCGGGGGGGGCATGCTACTGCATCATGAACCTCACAAAATGATCCAGTTCTGTAAACAGGAAGGTTCATGAAGGTTTGTGGGTCATGAGACCCCAGAAACGACAAACTGGCATGAACTTCCATTTTCCTGGTTCATGCCCATCTCTAGTGCCAACCTAATCTCCCTTCCCTACCAACCATGCAGAAGAAGGGGTTGGACTCCTAGACAGACTGCTACAGAACAAGCTTAAGAACATTTCCTGGGAACAACCCTATTGCACAAAATGGGATTTACTTCTGAGTAGACTTGCTTAGGACAGCTCCCCTAATCTACTCCAGAGTAACTACAGAAATCATACTTTTTAAGACTAAAAAGCTATAAGCAAGGAATCATAATTCCCTGTACTGCAAGATATCTTTACAATTGACTTTGCAATGCATTTAAGAGCAGAAATGATAAATTTAACTATTTCCCCCGTTAAGTAACAATCAATTATTTTCTCATTAAATGCAGATCATTAATTCATTTAAAATTAGAAAGGCCATTCTCCTGATACCACTTAGACATGACTAGTGGCACTGAAACAAAAAAATGATTGGTGAGACTCGCTAGCAGGAAACTACTGAGAATTCAGAAGTTTGAAAATTCTGGCCAAGTTTAACATTAAGAGTCTCCTTTAGTAAATCTGAAAGCTCATTTGACATCTTGTATAATCAGGTTGCCACATCAGCTATATCTTGTCTCAAAATGTCCCACTTTCATCATCTTCTGTCCTCATGAAATCAAGAATAAATTCTTCAAACATCCATAATTGCTCTTCACAAATTCGCAGGTGGAATAATGATGTTAGTTAAGGATCTTCTTTTGTTCAGACTAAGGATATGTCACAAGGATATGCTCATTGCTCATTTAACACAGTTCTCATGGTCTAAATGTAGCACTCTTACTGAAGCCAAGCACATCTGGGTCTGATCAGTGCCTGGGTGGGAGATCTTCTAGGAATCTCTAGTTACATGGATAAGAGTTTCATGAAGGAATAAAGGCAGACTAGAAATGTGACAAATAAAAAATAAACATTGCTTGCATTGCACTCAAATAAAAGGAAACATGTACATTTAGAATGGACTAGAGCCTTTCTTTATTATCATTTCAATTTTTCCTCAACCACCTTAAAAATTTGTAAAAAAACAGTAACAATTTTTTGGACCCAGTATAGCACGTATATTGATGAAAATTGGAAAATATAAGTCCTCAGCTCAAAATGCTATGAAGTCAGAAAAATTACTTTAAATGTTCAGTTCAAGATCTAACTAGAAATGATAAGAGATGCTGTTATGCCTCCATGCCACTGATCTGAATATTTTTCACTCTCTTCCAGGTAACATCTAGTTTCATATAACGTGTGACACGATGAACACATGAAGCTGCCTTATATTGAGTCAGACCTTTCATCTTTTGAGGTCAGTATTATCTACCTGACTGGCAGCAGCTCCCTAGAACTTTAACATTTTCTCATTACCTAATTCTTTCAACTGGAGACACCAGGGTCTAAACTTGAACCTTTTGCATGCCAAACAGATGCTCTGCCAGTGAGCCAGATGACTATCAGTGGTGGGGCAGGGAAATGGATTGCTGTCATGCATTATGTAAATAATAAAAGCACCTTAAAAATTTACAGATTTATTGTGGCATAAGTTTTGTAAGGAAAATCCCACTTCATCAGATAAGTAAAGTGTAACATTCAGTGGTGCCAGGACATAGCGTGATGTTACATTGCACAGCACAAATGAAAACAGACTGAGTGTGGATTACTCCCAACTGCTGATGAATTACCAAAGTAGGGTGCATAGGAATGCACATAAACCTGTAATGCGGAACAATTATTTTCTGCAGTGACCTAACCACTATTGTGTCCAAGTCTGATAGTATCAGATTGTCATATTTATTGATTTCATTTATTTTACAAAATTTATGCAAACTCCAGAGGATGACAGAAGACAGGAGGGCCTGGCGTGATGTGGTCCATGTAGGGCTTCCAAGTCCCCCAGGGGGCGGGGGTTTTCCTGCCCAAAGGGACCCAACCCACCGGTCCAGATCTGGCCAGCGGGGGTAACCCCCACCCCCAAAGTGCCAGATTGGGCCGACATGCCCAGGGTGATGATGTCGCCCAGAAGAGACATCATTACACTGGGCACGTTGTCGGGTGATGCGCCCAGCACAATGATGTCACTTCCAGGAGACGTCATTGCAGCGCGCACTATGCACGCGTGCAAATGTCCCAGAAAGGGACCAACTCTCCCCTGCTTTGCCAGGTAAGACACTTGGCAACCTTAGGTCCATGGAGTCACAAACAGTCGGACTCAACTGTGCAACTGAACAACAACAACAAATTTCTGCCCTCATGAGGGCCACTAAGGTGGCTAACAAGGTGAAACGTACATAATAAAACCATACCTTAAAAATCATTTGTGATGACCTTTCTCACTCACACAGAGTGCCTATCACCCGCCACAACCTCTCTTCCTAAAGTTCAGTGTTACAGGTAGGTCAGGCAGTCACATGACATTACCTATCTTGCCTCTTTTAAAATATATATAGAGCCATGACCATTCCACATATCAGATCCTCCCTCTAACTCACAGAGACACCAACAGATAGAATAGCCCAGGCCCCTTTAATAATCATTCCTCACTCAGATACTGCACAGAGCTATGGGGTTTGCAGACCCAAACAGTGCTCCATTAACACACTGCCACCATTTATTCATATTCTAAAATATATGGAGACAAAGATCACAGTGTGTGTGTGTGAGATTCTTCAAACATAAGTCCCGCTTTATCCAGTGGGGCTGATTACTCACAGGAAAGTTGTTGTGAGACTCCACCAATGTCTGGCTGGAGTCCAGAACTGTTGCATCCTCAAGTGTTCCCTTTCAGTGGGGCTCACCTTCATAAGAACCTTAGAAAAGGGTAAGGAGAAGGGGTTTTTGTTAGCACCCAGGTCCCACTCCCACTCTTGACAGTGGCCTCTCCTTGGACATGATAGATGAGGTCTGGCCCTTACTCCCAGGGTGTCCCAGGACTCACGTGTTACAAGGCTTCCTGGTGGAGGGTTACTGCCGGCCTTACTCAGTCTTTCTACCCCAGGGATTGTGCCTAAGGTAGTGGTGGGCTTCCAGCCCAATTTATTTATTTATTTATTTATTTATTTATTTATTTATTTATTTATTTATACTTTCGGCTTATATACCACCCTAATCTCAGAGGGTCTCTGGGCAGTTTACATAGTGGTTCTAAGCAACCGAATTTTAACCTAACTAGGGCCACATAGTCTACAGGGTGGTGACTGCCTACCAACACCCGAGGCTAGTTGTCATCCAGCTTCCTTTCCATGGCTTCAGACATTGGCGTCCTGGTGCCCTTTTTCTGGAGCCGATCTTCCGGGCAGCTTCCTCCGGCAGGTCTTGTCCTGGTGCGTGGCTCTGTGTTGGCTGCAGTTCCGGCTATTGTCCATAGGTGGCTCCGCTGTGCTGTGCCACACATCACCATGCTCTCCAGGCCTCCACTTCTCCAGGCTCCGCCTTCCAACGTTGCTCCACCGGGTTGCCAGGAATTGCTTGCCGTTATCACCGCCGCTGCCGCCGCCGCCAAAACCTCCACGTCACAAGGAGGAGGGGGTGCTCCCTGCCACCTAGGGCAGGTACCCACTTTATCTACTTGCATTTATGATGCTTTCGAACTGCTGGGTGGACGGGAGCTGGGACATGGGCCGGGAGCTCACTCTGGCTGCGGTGAGTTTCGAACAGCCATAATGGCTGTTCATTGATGTTACTTTGCAGGCATTCTTACTGCCTGCACCAGTGCTCCCAATGGGCAGCCTGCCTGAGCCCTGACTTGCCTGAACTTCCTCTGGGATCACCTTAAAGGGTTTTTGATCCTTTAAAGGGTCTTTTTGTGAGCCAAGTGTGTGGCCTCTGAGTGTCCCTCTCCCTCCCACCTGCTAGATTTAAAAGGCCCTCCAGTTGATCAGTGGGCCATTTGGTGCCCAATGGTCAGCTGAAGCCCTTTAAATCAGGCAGGAGGGGAGGGAGAGGGGTGGTCAGGTGGGTGGTCACTCTTGGGGGTGGAGCCTGGGGGCAGGGCTTTCCCCACCGGACATCTGGCTGGGGGCAGATTGAAGCCCCCCAGAAGCAGGGGAAGCCCCATTCAGACCTTGGGGCTGGCAACCCTACTTTGACTTTATATCCCACTGAGGAAACATCCATACTAATTAAAGAACATTATTTGGGTTTAAAGCAGGGGTCCCCCAACAAATTGAGCAGTAAGTTCATATGGACTTTTGAGATAGGTAGTGGATACCTCCACAACATGGCTGCCATGGGAAGGGAGAGATACCAGTCACCAAATGGCTGCCACAGGAAATGAACAATAGCAAAATTAGGGAATTTCAACAGAAGTTGGCAGGTTCCAAGCTAATTGTCCTCCTTTCCACTTCCTTAGTGGGTATCCCCCCCATTTAACTCAAGTCCCTTCAGATTTTGTCCTCAAGAGCCAAGTGAGTATCAGGAACACACTGGGAAATGTTGTGAGTTGTGACTCCTGTGAATCCCTCCCTTGTTGGTCATCACTGTAGTAGAGCCTGGCATCAGTCTCCTTAGGCTCCTTTTCAGTATGACCTATTGAAAAGTGGAACCTGTATTGGTGCTTCTTCCTTCCTGATCTGACATAATGAGAAGGACAAACAGGTACACATTCCTTCACTGTCCTTCACTGAATGGGAGAAAGCTAGTAAAGGTAAAGGTAAAGGTTCCCTTGCTCGAAAGCCAGTCGAATCCGACTCTAGGGTTGCGGTGCTCATCTCCGTTTCAAAGCCGAAGAGCCAGCGCTGTCCGAAGACATTTCCGTGGTCATGTGGCCGGCATGACTAAACACCAAGGTGCACGGAACGCTGTTACCTTCCCACCGAAATGGTACCTATTTATCTACTTGCAATTTCTTGCTTTCGAACTGCTAGGTTGGCAGGAGCTGGAACTAGAGACAGGAGCTCACCCCGTCATGCGGCACCCGGGTCTCGAACTGCTGAACTACTGACCTTCCACAGCCTGCAGTTCAGCGTCTTAACCACTTGAGCCACCGCAGCTCTGGGAGAAAGCTACTATGCTGCAAATCTAGTCCTGAGGAATACCTTACTGCTGCTTCTGAGGCAAGGGAAAAAATAAACATCCTGCCTCGAGAGGTCAGCTGGGTTGTTTGTGCTGTGGGGCTGGTCCTAGTAGCTTCATGGAAGTGCTCAGGTCAACGGGCTTTACACTTCAGCCTTTGGTGGAATCAGTGTCTAAACTTATGCTATCAGAATTTATTTTAAAACAGCACAGCTCAGATGTTGCAACAGCATTACATATCTCAGCCTCTGGCTTGTAGTTCTCTGGGAAGCAAAAATGAAACAATTTTTTTTTAAAATAAATATATATATAAAAAATCAGTCCCAGTGTTCTGTCATTCTTTTTTTTTAATCACTTAATTGAACTTTGATTTATTAAACAGTTTAAGGTAGTCATACTGTGGTACACTAGTCTGAAACAGGTGATTTACTGTAGAGAAAATGTTGAAATATTCAGCACTAGCTTTCACCAGTTTTATCGACAGCAGCTTTCAGAACCCTTGGCTGCAGCCAGAAGAGCAAAGAGCAACTAGTTTTAGCAATCAGCACACATTTCATTCTTTGTGAAACTGGTAGGAGGTTTGTTGCACAAAAGGTTAACAGGCTTTTTCAACCTAAGCTTTCACTGAACCATTAATGGCAAGAGTAGTTTTGTCATTGACTTTCACAGAATGTGAACTGCATTTCAACAGAATGGGAATTGTTTCTAAAACTTGCTAAAAAAGAATACAGTACTTTCCCCACATAAATACAGGGGGAGGGGGCACAGTCCATGAAGCTATACAATACAGCTTTCTTTAAGTAGCAGGATAGAAGGGTCACCATTTTCCTGCTTCCAAGGCAGGGATCCAGGATGGAAGCATTATCCAAAAAGACCTAGTTGCCACTTAGTGGCCAAGTGGCAGATATTCTGGTTTAGTTCTACTGCATGCTCCTGGGAAAGATGGGGCTTTAACAGAGAAGAAGTCTTGGTTAGTGTTATGTCTCCATTGGAATGTAATGTTAAGCTTGAGCCAAGGCAAGGATTGCAATCCCTGAACTCCTATTGGTTGCCTTTGTATTACCGTCCAATCAGGACTCAGTATAATGCTGTGGAGGGAACAAACCTCATTGGATGTTATCTTTGTAATCTTATTGGTTACTTATTGTAAAGCAGACGTGGCTATATTAGCCTGGACTGTTTAAAAGGAGCTGTGCTCCACTGTTTAAGTAGTTCGCTGTTCTGGTTAATGTTGAGCTGTTATCACTTCGAAAGCTGAAATCACTTGTTCCTGAAATAGAGTTAAGTGTCATACTTAACAATTGGCGATGAAGGTGGGATTCTAGAGCAGGTAGGCAGCCCTGCTGAACCGACACAACAACGGCAGACGAAGTGCCACCACCGATTGAGCCAGCTGAAGCTCCACCTGCTGTGGTGACCGCGCCAACAGCTACAATGACCGCTAACCAGAAGTTTGAGGCATTCGAACCTGACACTGAGGACTGGGACTCTTACCTGTCCAGGTTTGAGTTCCACTTGGAGGTGAACCAGATCGTGGACGAGGCCCGGAAAAGAGCTATGCTGCTCAGCTCTTGCGGGAAGACGGTGTTCGATGTTGCCCAGTCCCTGGTCGCACCCAATGACATCAAGATGGTGCCACTCAAGGACATAACTGATAAGCTGAAGTCGCATTTCGCCCCACAGCTGTCGCAAATCGTATGCCAGCATGAGTTCTATAAAAGAAACCAGGCACCACACGAGACCATCGCAGAGTATGTGACGGCATTGTGAAAGGCTGCCCGATCTTGCAACTTCGTTGATCTAGAAGGGCCCTCCTTGATTGTTTGGTGTGTGGCCTCAAAAATGAGAAGCTGCAACAATGCCTGTTTGCCTGCTCGGCTCTCACGTATGCAATCGCCTACTCCAAGGCTGTCGTGGCAGAAGCAGCAGAGAAATCTACGAGGGAGGTTCGGCAGCAGCTGGGCCCAAAAGAGCCGAGTGTTCACCACCAGTCTGCTAGCAAGTCAGATGAAGAGGCTGATGACATCAACAAAACACAAGCCAACCAGCCCCAGTGGACCACAGTGATTAGGCCTTATGGAACAAAGCCACGGAGACCTTATGGGGCATGTGCCGGGTATGGTGGGAAACATGAGCGGGATCGTTGCTGGGCAAGGGATGTCATGTGTCAAGTTTGTGGTAAGCATGGCCATCTGGAAAGAGTCTGCCGCTCTAAGAAGAGGTCGTCCCCATCATCGTCTCTGAGAGGATGCCCGAAAGCTCGAGCTGGATTCAGCGCAACGGGAAGTGGCTGCCATCAGACCGCATGCTGCAGCTGTCCTTCCATGATCCTGAACACCGGAGTCGGCCCTCACAAGAAGGTAAACATCACCCTTCAGCTGGACAGCGTTCCCTGCCCCATGGAGGTTGATTTGGGATCAGCGGTGACCATCATCTCTTCGCAGACCTGGCAGCGGTTGTTTCCTTGGAGGAGTCATCGCCGGCTGATGCCCGCCGACACGCATCTGTCAGATTTCCAGGGCTGGCGTATTCCTCTGACGGGAAGAGCTGTTTTTGAAGTCCAGTTTAAGGGGCAGAAAGAGTCGTGGTCTTTACTGGTTGCTGAAGGAGACTGGGCCAGTTTGCTTGGTCTTGATTGGTTTGGGCCTCTGGGTATTACCCTAACAGGGGTAAATAAGGTTTGTGAGAATAAATGGGCCTCACTGTATGCAGAGTTCCCTGAAGTTTTTGGGAATGCACTGGGAAGGTATACGGGGCCTCTGATTTCGTTTGATCTTGATCCTTCTGTGGCCCCTATAAGGTTAAAATATCGTAAGATTCTTCTTGCTATGTGTATGAAAATTGAAACTGAATTAGACAAGTTGGTTGCACAGGGGTTTCTGGAAACTGTTCCATTTGGGAAATGGGAAACTCCCATTGTTACGCCTGTAAAACCTGATGGGTCAGTATGTATCTGTGCAGACTATAAATGTACAATTAACCATGCTCTTCAACAGCATTCCTATCCAGTGCCAGTTATCAGTCATGTACTGGCATCTCTGGGCGGGGGCAAGGTGTTCGCAAAACTCGACCTTGCTCAGGCATATCAACAGCTGCCTGTGGACAAAAAAGTGGCTGAGGCCCAGACAATTGTCACCCATAAAGGGGCATTCAGAGTAAACCGGCTGCAATTTGGGGTCAACATTGCACCGGGCATCTTCTAAGGTCTGATGGAAGGGTTGCTAAGAGAGTTACCAGGCATGGTGCCCTACTCTGACGATGTTCTAATAGCGGGGGCAAATGATGATGAGTTATTGGTACGCTTACGGGGGGTTCTAAACCGTTTTTAAAATGCAGGTCTTAAAGTAAAAAAGACAAAATGTCACATAGAGGTTCCATGTGCAGAGTTTCTTGGGTTCATGATAGATGAACATGGTGTACATCCCACGAGGGATAAGGTATCAGCAACACAAAACGCACCTCGCCCTAATTCCAAAAAAGAGCTGCAATCATTTTTAGGGCTGCTTAATTTTTACCACTCATTTTTGCCCCATAAGGCCTCCGTGGTGGTGCCATTGCACATCTTACTACACAAAGGCGCCAAATGGGTGAAATGCAAGAACAGGCATTTGAGGCGGTAAAAGAACTGTTGTCATCCAAGGTTGTGTTAACACACTATGATGAAAATAAAATGCTTGTGTTAGCGGCTGATGCTTCCCCATATGGGGTGGGGGCTGTACTCAGCCATGTAATGCCTGATGGAAGGGAGGCGCCAATCACATACTATTCCCACTCATTGACCACTGCGGAAAAAAACTATGCGCAGATTGATAAAGAGGGCCTGGCGTTAGTCTCTGGAGTCAAAAAATTTCATGATTTTCTTTATGGACGGCATTTTGTTTTTGTTACGGATCACAAGCCATTGTTAGGGATTTTTTCCTCAGAGCGTCCGATCCCTAATGTATTGTCACCCCACATGTTACGATGGACAATATTTCTGGCAGCCTATGAGTTCAATTTAGAGTACCGACCGGGCCGGACAATTGGACATGCAGATGCTTTAAGCCTCTGCCTGCTACCCCAAATGGATGCTGACCCTGTCCCGGCAGAGGACATTCTTGCCATAGATGAGCTGCCTCAACCTCCGGTCTGGTCTTTGGATGTTGCTGCTGTGTCAACAAAGGACTCCACGGTTGCCCATGTATTAAACTGGGTTTGGAGGGGGTGGCCGCCGGGTACGTGTGGGGAAAACTTTCAGCCGTACAGCTCTCAGCAAACCAAATTATTTGTTTCTAAGGGGTGTTTGCTGTGTGGAAATTGTGTGGTAATCCCTACCAGACTCAGGGAAAGAGTTCTGGAATCACTGCATGAGGGGCACCCAGGGATTGTGCATATGAAAAACCTAGCGAGAAGCTATGTTTGGTGGCCCAGGTTAGACGCTGACATTGAATGAAGGGTAAAAGAATGGACGCTATGTCAGCAGGACAGCCCAGAGCCTCCTTAGGCTCCCCCTCAATGGTGGGAAAGTTCAAACAAACTGTGGTTGAGGCTACACCTCGATTTTGCTGGGCCATTTCAGGGCCAAATCTTTTTGTTAACTGTAGATTCATTTTCTAAATGGTTGGAGGTAGCACTCATGAAGAACATCTCTGCTATGGCCATTATAAATGTACTGCATTGGGTTACCGGACATGTTGGTGACCGATAACGGCCCTCAATTTACCTCTAGGGACTTTAGCAGGTTCCTAGAGGATAATGGCATCAGGCACGTAACCTCGGCCCTGTTCCATCCAGCTTCGAACGGACAAGCCAAGAGGATGGTCAGAATGACCAAAGAGGCTCTATCCAAGCTTGGTGATTGGGGGCAGAAATTGGCATCGTTTCTCCTCCGGCAGCACATTACACCATGCTCTGCCACCAGCAGAAGCCCAGCCCAGCTTGTGATGGGTTGCCGGCTTACCACCTTACTCAACCAGCTGCACCCATGCCAAACCACCCCGACCTGAGACCCGGGGACCAGTGTGAGCCTTCAATCTTGGAGACAAGATGCTTGCAAGGAACAACTCAGAGGGGCACTTATGGCTTCCCGCCATTGTAACAGACATTATTTGGTCCCACATGTATGTGGTAAAGCTAGCTAATGGCAGGAAATGGTGGCACCACATAGACCAGCTCAGGCAGCACTGGGCTCATTCCAGCCTCGAATCAAACACTGAGCCTGCAGCGGACTCCAACCCAGACAAGCAACAAGGGCCTCCAGTCGAGGAGGAGAGTGTTGCTGTGCCCGGCACTAACCCAGAGGTAGGACAAACCCCTACCATGGAAGGTGTCCCCTCTGAACAGAGTGATCCAGACTCCCTGGATAGCAAGTCAGCCAGGGCCCCCAAACCTTGTGTTCCTCTAGAGCCTGAGCCTTTGAGATGCTCACAGTGAGCCAGGCGTGCACCCCCTACCTAAAGGATTATGTTTGCCAGGGGTTGGTTCCATCTTAGGGGGAGGAATTCTTATGTCTCCATTAAAATGTAATGTTAAGCTTGAGCCAAGGCAAGGATTGTAATCTTTGAACTCCTATTGGTTGCCTTTGTATTACCGTCCAATCAGGACTCAGTATAATGCTGTGGAGGGAACAAACCTCATTGGATGTTATCTTTGTAATCTTATTGGTTACTTATTGCAAAGTAGGTGTGGCTATATTAACCCAGACTGTTTAAAAGGAGCTGTGCTCCACTGTTTAAGTAGTTCGCTGTTCTGGTTAATGTCGAACTGTTATCACTTCAAAAATAAAGCTGAAATCACTTGTTGCTGAAATCAAGTTAAGTATCGTACTTAACAGTTAGGTTAGTCATGCAAGTCAGCCCTGAAAAGAGCCCTCAGTCCAATCTTTTACACACAGAAACTAAAGCTTGAAGGCTGACAATACTGTCATGGCTGTCTAGTGACCCCTACAATGACCACTGCTGAACACATTCACTTTTTTAAAGGTATAAGCACTGCTTCTATTATTTTGGAACATTTTAATTCCCAATTAATTTCTCTACAGCAAATCATCCTGTCACTTCAGCTTTCAATAGAAACATGTGCTGCTCTCATAGGGAGAGAGTTTCCCCTTTCAGCCACCCAACTCAATTTTTTACTGTTTCCACATTACATCACCTTGCATTCATGTGGGCAGCCCATTCCCCCCCTAAAATAAGTGCTTTAAAAATGTGGAAGAATAAAAGTGTTTTTAAAAAGAAGTTAGAAGAGGTTTTTTAGATTTCAGATTCTTCTGCAAACCTGGGGCTTTTTTCAGGTTTGTAGAAAGATCTATTTTGTCTGCTCATAGATCCAGTTTCCACATTTAAGTATCCATAAATTTAAATGACTCTGATTTACAAGAAAGGTGATTGAAGTTTAATTCACAAATTTATATTATATTTGATTTTGACAGTATGTTTTAAAATTGTATTATAATACCTAATTAGTAAAAACAACAAGGTCCACTGACAAGCAGATTTATCTCTTGGCTCCAAACTACAGTTTTGTCTTTTCAGATAATGCAAAAGGGGAGGATGCATTTATCCAGTTCTAATGTTCATGGGGGTATGCATTATTGCTTAATTAATGGTGTTAAGTGTCTGAATGGATGAAATAGTTCCCCCAGTGCTCAGTAAACAGGGCTTTTAGAGTGTCATAAATTAGTAAATTAGAAAAGATCAAGCAGAATGAGAAAAGAGTTTTAGGGCTGCTGTCAAGAAAATTTATCTATAAATAAACATATACTTACTGGAGTTGTGTACATGGGTGTGGAAGAAGTGTTTCATTGTAATCTTATCTATTAAGGATCAGATCTGATTGCTTCAGGCCTATAAATTGCTTTATAGCACTACATTATAACTTTCCAAAAGCCTCCCATATGAATAAAATTTCATGAACAGTCCATTGCTACAATAAGTCACATATTTCTAGAGACTATTCATACTACCAGTTAATGCTGAGATTTATCGGTAAGAAAACAGCAGGTGTTTCCCCCATTATCTCTCTTAACAGGTGCAAAGGATATGAACGATTTTACTGCTCCCATAAAAAGAAACAAGTTTTGCACAAGAGGAAAGAAGTCTATAGAAAATCAGGCCATTAAGTTTGACTTCACTTATTAAGGATGATTTCTGAGGACAGATTGGAAACAATTCAGTTAAGCTACATCAAGTAGGCAAGTTGATTTTTTTAAACAGGACACATTTGTAACATAACAAACACATATTCCTGTTGTTTAAAATATGATAACATATGACTGATAAACCCTGAGGCAAAAACATTTCAGCTCTTTATTACTCTGAAATGTACTGGGTTCAGATGTGTTCAAGTGATCAGCTCATATTTTATTAGTGATTCAGCAAGAGAAAGAAGACTGGGAATCCTTGGCTGAATCCAGGTATTTATGCCTGGAAAAGGTTACACCCAAAACACACCCCACTCCCAATGATAGGCTATTTACACTCTATTGTTTCCCAGCTGGTTTACTCCAGGATCCCTGTCTCCCTACTGGCCCATTCTAGGATCCTAGCAATCTATTGTCATGCATCCCAAGCTAAGTCCTTTTTGCCAGTACAGTTCAGGCTCAATACATAACACCCCTCTCCCCCAAGTTCAGAGCCCCTTCAACTGACAAAGTCCTTTAAGTATGCTGGTTGGCGCCACTCGCGGTTCGAGTGGCGTGGTTCTGCTGACAGGGCTGCAGGTTCAGGAACCTTGTTGGGGCTGGATCCGCTGCCAGAATGGGAGAGGTTGGTGGCGCCAGAACATTGTCAGAGCCAATGGTGGTGACTGGCACTGGCATTTTGCTGGTGCCCCCCGAAGGCTGTCGGTTGATTTCTGGCTGGGTGCTGCTGGTGGGCATGTTCTCCTCGGGCACCAGCTCCTCTGGGCTTAGCAGATCCTTGTCACTGTCATCTGGTGGGGGTATCCCGGGTTCAGCGGGGAGAGGATGACTGTGGAACTGGTCTATGTGTTGTGTTAGCCGAAATGCTTATCTACGCATTAATCGGTCTAAACTTATATTGAGTTCTGGTCTATGTATACAGAGAGAGTAGTTTCGCCCAGAGAATTGGTTTCAAAGAGAACACATGACAAGGTTTCTTTAGTAAAATCAGTTATTCTCTTTACTGAATAATATCTTTGTTTCACAGGCAAACAAAACAGATGCATTCACACATACACACAAGTTACTTTAGATACAATAGAAATGGAAAACAATATGGGGTTTTAAATCTAGAGATGTTTAGGAAGGGGAAAACACGTGATACTTATCTGATTCCTGAAGCTCGACCTTCACAATGAAGAATACAAGAGTAGATTCTAACTAAAGGATACTCTTACTGCACACAGTTGGAACCAGCCAACACGTGTGAGGATTAAATGACTTGCTAGCGAGGTAGGTGTACACCAAGGGAGAGAGAGAGAGACCCTAGAACAAAGGTTGAACCTTGTTTTTATCAGCTAGTTTTGGGGGGCTGGCATTAGGGTAATCTTCCAGTCCATCCCATCCCTATACCATTGGCTATAGGATGTGGGGTACCCTCCTACTAAGGTGGGACAATATTGGAAATCTATACCTTTCACTAAAGGGAGCATTTGGTCCAAGGTGTGTCATGGAAACCTTAGAACTGCAGATGACTCTAGCTTGGTCCAAATCATAAACAGGAAACAGTCTTAACACTTGCAAAAGCCAAGCATCCTGTGGGTTACGTGTGGAATCCAAATTCCTTGATGGTAGACAGGTTGTTGTTTATATCATCCTTCTAGCAGACCATAATGGAGATGCTTCTTCTGTTCCAAGTGCATGATGGGTAGATGTATGTGCATAGGTGTGTGTGTGTGTGACTTCATTAGCATGAAAGTGCAGACAGAAGAGCAACTTCCTAGTGCAGGTGGTCACATCAAACAAAGCACACAATTCTCCCAAACCAAAGACACTTGCAAGCACCATTCAGGTGTGTGTGCAGGTCAGAAAACAACAAATAAAAGCAGTTTGAAAGTACATCTCCTAACAGTTGGTGGAGCCTCTGGCCATCTTCTGTGGATACCTCATATGATAGAGACCTGGTCACCCTGATAACCTTGGCAGGGACCCAGGCTGGGCCACTGGAGAAGTTGTGTGCATAGACGGGGTTGCCTGGGAAGAACCTGCGGGGAGTGACTTGATTCTCTGGGGCTGAGCTGTGCTCTGGAGTGTGGTCTGGGTGCAATCAATCGAGACGGGTTGTGAGATGCCTTCCCATCAGGAGTTCTGCAGGGCTGTGGCTGGTGGTTGTGTTTGGGTTACCCTCTGGCTGAAGAGGAAGGCCACCAGCTGGTGGTCTCAGCTCCGCTGGACAATCCTGCAGAGGGACTCCTTAGTCATCCTCGCCATCTGCTCTGCCTGGCCATTGGTTGTGGGGTGGAAGGGAGCAGAGAGGATGTGTTGGATGGCATAGTATTCTGTGAATTCCCAAAACTTGAATGAGGTGAAAACCATCTCGTTGTCCGTTACGACAGTGTCTGGTATGCCATGAGTGCTGGTATGCCATAGTGTGCGAATTGCTGCTCGGGACGATGTGGAGGAGACCAGCACCACTTCTAGCCATTTGGAGTAGGAATCCACCAGGATGAAGAAGATCTGGCCCTAGAATGGGCCCGCAAAGTCGAGGTGCAGGTGGGCGCATGGCTTGTACTGGGGCCCTGGGTGGCTCTGGTTGGGACTCTTGGCATGTCTGGCAGTGTTTAACACAGTCCTCAATTTTGCTGTCCATGCCAGGCCACCAAACGTAGCTGTGGACCAGCGCCTTCATATGCACAATTCCTGGGTGTGTTTTGTGAAAGGCTGCTAGGACTTGCTGGCACAGCGGAGCGGGCACGATCACCTGGCTTCCCCACAACAAGCAGCCCTTGTGGGCTGACAGTTCATCCCAATGTGAGGAGAATGCAGCAAACTCCGGGCCCACCCAGCTGGTGGGCCAGCCCTTCCCGCCCAGTCCAAAACACGGGCGAGCACGCAGTCCCATTCAGTGTGGTGGGACACGTTGGGTACCTGGATGGGATGGTTGGGCACGTCCTCGAGGAGCAGGATCCAGTGTGCAGGCACTGGGTCCAGGTCACAGGAGGGCAGCGGGAGGCAGCTGAGAGTGTCAGCATGACTCATTGCTTTTCCTGGCCTATGGAGGAGTGCATACTGGTAGCTGGCTAAGAAGATAAACTATCGGAGCACCCTGGGGGCAGCATCTGTGGTGTCTGTCAATCCAGAGCCAACAGACCCAGGAGGGGTTTGTGGTCTGTCATGATGGTGAAGTGCCGCCCGTAGAGGTAGTCGTGAAACTTCTTTACACCCACCATGATTGCCAGCGCCTCTTTGTCAATCTGCGTGTAGTTGTGCTTGGCCAAAGACAAGGTGTGGGAGTAGTAGGCCATGGGGAACCTCATGGCTGTTGGGCAGCTGGTGTCCCAGGACAGCCCCATCCCCGTTCGGGGAAGTGTCGCAGGTGAGGACGACAGTGAACATCTCATTGAAGTGCACTAGGACCACGTTGTAGGTGAGCAGGTCCTTGATGGCCTGGAACACGGTGGCATGCCTCTGGCCCCACACCCAAGGAGCTTTTTTATTGAGAAGGCGGTGCAGGGGCTCACGATTGCAGCCTTGTGGGGCAAGAAGGAATGATAGAAGTTCAGCAGCCCCAAGAAGGCCTGAAGTTCTGGCTTAGAGGAGGGTGCTGGAGCATTAACAATGGTGCGGACCTTATCAGGCATAGGATGTCTTGAGTGTTGAACGAGAATCCCAGGAACTCGACTCGTGGAACCCCCATGAGACATTTTTCCTGCTCAAGCTTCAGGCCACCAGTGTGGAAAAGTTTTAGGACAGCACGCAGCCTCTCAGTGAAGGTCTCAGCTGTGGGTGCAGCGATCAAAACATTGTCAAAGAATGGCTGGACTCCAGGGATATCTTTAGGAGACAGTCCATTAGATTTTGAAAGATCCCCAGGGCCATGCTGACCCCGAATTACAACTGCCGCACCCAGAATGCACCCCTGTGCATCACAATCATCTGGGCCTCTGCGGTGGCATCATCTATGGGGAGCTGCTGGTATGCCTGGGCCAAGTCCAATTTGCCAAAAACCTTCGCACCTGCCAAGGATGCCAAAACATGACTGACTATTAGAACAGGATAAGCATGGTCCTGCAGGGCCTTGTTTATGGTGCACTTCTAGTCTGCGCAGATATGGATGTCCCCATTTGGCTTAACAGGGATGATGATGGCGGTCTCCCAGAGGGCATGTGGCACTGGCTCCAGAATCCCCTGCGGTACCAGGCGGTCCAGTTCTTCATCTATCTTGGCCCACAATGCAAACAGGGCACGCCTGGCCTTCATATGGATGGGGTGCACAGCAGGGTTGAGGTCTAGGGAAACCAGCGGACCAGTGTAGCAGCCCAGTGTCCCATTGAAAACAGCCTGGAACTCATCACACATGTTACTGAAGTCCGTAGGACTCATGTGATGCACCCCCATCACCCCGAACCCCAGGGGAGCAAACTACGACAGACCCAGTAAACTAGTAAGCCATCCTTCCACCACTATCAAATCCAAAAGGCCTTTAAAAATTCTTATACTGCACATGGAACTTGCCCCACCCTTTCATGGCCACTGGATTCTTTTGGAATTCTCTGAGGGTGAAGCTGGTGGGTTTTAGGCGGGGACCCCCACACAGGCAGAGCCTCATGAGAGTCTCTTCAGAAATGATGGAGATGGAGGACCCATCTCCATTTCACAAGGGGCCCCCTCTATTAACATTATTACTTTAATTTTCTTAGGGGTGTCCTGAGGCAAGTGAAGTACTGATGTTGGTGGACATCTGTATTGTGGAGCTCTGCAGATTCCTGGTGAGAGGTTGGATGATGCTGGTTTCCTCGGGAACAGCAGGCGTGTGCGATGGGGCCTTGTTTTCTGCAGGTTCAGCAGATCGTGTCACTGAAATGGCAGGAACGGTGTTCGTGCTCTTCACTGCAGCTGGTGCAAGGTGCTTGAGTGATGGTCTTTGTGTGCTGTGGGGTGGGCGCAGATGGTGGGCGCGAGTCCCAGTGAGCCAGGCAGTGTACCTGGAGTATTTCTTCCTCATATGAGGCATCGGAGACAGGGGATGTGGAGGCCTGATGCACGGAGGAGGCCTGGCAATCCCGTTGTGACTTTTCAAAAGCTGTGGCCATGCATAATGCCTTGTCCAGGTTGAGTTCATCGGTACCGATGAATTTGCGGTGGAGTTCTCGGATGCCCCAGACAAACTGGATTAAGAGGGTGTCTTCGAGATCTGGGAACTTGCAGTTGATAGCCAGCCTGCGGAGATCAGCCATGAAGTTGGTGGCCGGACTTTTGGTGATGTGCCAAGAAGTCCATGCGCTTCACCATCTTAGTTGGTTGAAGCGTGAAATGGCCTGTGAGTGCCTTGACAAGTTAATCGTATGTGGCTTCTTCAAGGGTTTGAGGAGCAATGAGGCCCTGGCCTAGGTATAGCATGGTGATGCCACATGTGCTGAGCAGGAACGATTTTTTCTTGTCAATGTTGTCTATGTCTTGGAACCGAACGAAGTACTTCAGCTGCTCCACCCATGCTTCCCAAAGCTCAGGGTGAGTGGAGTCGAATGCAGGAATGATTCCCGGAGCAGCAGCCATGACCCACGGAGCTATGTGAGGCACGGAGTCCTGGAGATAGTTGCGCGGTGTGGTGCTGGATGCTGGGTCAGGGCCACTCATCAGGATCCCACCTTCATCGCCAGTGAAATATACTGGGTTCAGACGCATTTAAGTGATCAGCTCATATTTTATGAATCATTCAGCAAGAGAAAGAAAACTGGAAATCCCTGTCCAAAGCTGGGTATTTATGCCTGGAAAGGTTACATCCAAAACACACCCCACTCCCAACGGTAGGCTATTTACACTCTATTGTTTCCCAACTGGTTTATTCCAGGATCCCTGTCTCCCTACTGGCCCATTCTAGGATCCTAGCAATCTATTCTCATGCATCCCAAGCTAAGTCCTTTTTGCCAGTATCATCCAGATAGGCATTCTCTGCTCCATTTCTTCACTCCTTTGCACCTTCTTTCATGCTATGTTCAAATTCTGGAGTTTTCTCTCTTTAGCCACTAGCCAGATTACTCTAACCCTTCCATTATATATATGGCCAGAGCAATTTCTTCCACAAACCTCTCTGTGACACCCCAAATCAGTTTGTGGCATTTTGTTGCCCCGAAGCAAAGTAAGACTCCTCCCCTCTGGGGCCAGTGCATTACCTCATTCCTTTGTCAAACTTACCATTTCCTTTGACTAATGCTCTATCAGTGCAACTTCAGTATTACCCTTATGAACAACAATTGTGTTATGCTTGTGTTCCTCAGGATGTCTGCCATACCTGAGGTGCTTCAGAATTCACTCTAGTGCATTCTCCGTGAATCCTGTGGCTCTTCTCAAGGACACCCTGGAATAAATGGGTTGTGTTTTGACAATCCTAATTCTTAAAGATACAGGAGCTTTTGGAAGGTATGGCTCTACGCCCTGGGCTTTCCAGCTTGTTAGACAAGCTACAATATGTGATGAGGTATATGCATAGCTAAAGAAATCATAACTGTGAATGCCTGCAGGAAAAGAATATATAATTTCAGTGCTTTCTGCAGCAAGGCTACTCAGTTATGCCAGGCCTGCATTTTGAGACAGTTATGTATTTATTGCAGAGCAGTAGTTTTCTCACTAAGATCACAGCATGAATTAGATCCAAAGGTCTATGAGTGCTTCCTTGGCATTTCATTAAGCTCCACCTAAGTACACATGCAATTTTCTGTGGCTTCCCCAGTGGGACAAAGTCTGTCTGTCACTTAGCAACATATACGAAAAAGTGTGTCGCAAAGGTAGCTGCGGTTTTCCTGTCTCCTCCTAGGAATGACATCATTCACTTATGGGACAGTAGCCAACTCTCTGTCATTTCCATTTACAAGCAAAGCCAAGAAGTAATTCAGGTATCAAGCTACTAACAGTATATAATTCTGAGAACATGATTCTGACTGGAAAGCTCCCTGCAAGAAAGAGAATATGAATCTTAATATAAGTCTGCTTAGTTCTGACAAAAGAAGGACTGCAGCAAGACAGGGATGAGAAGAATCTGCATTACAGAGTTTCTTCTGCACATCTGTGGAGTTCACCTTGCTCTTTATTTGGGCAGGAAAGGAAGCAGAACATAATCAGTGGAGATTCCCTCATCTTCTCAGCATGTTCATTAAGATTCTGCTGCATGCAGTTTCCCATTGCCATCAGTGTGATGAGATTCATACACTTTTACATTCTACAACAATCATTTTAGAGCCCTGTTTGCCAATACTCGGTAGTTTTCTATGTATAGGATTTTTGCTGCCTGCAGTCAGAACTGGTACAGCTCCCAAACAGTGCTATCACATGATGACCTGTTTGTCTAGACTAGGCCAGAAAAACTAAGCAAGTGTAAGGTGACTCAAGTGAACAACACCCACCAAAGGCACATCCTTGGGGCTTTGAACAATGACTCACACCTGTGTGAACATCCATTCCATGTCTCATTGCTTGTGTAATTTTGTTCCCAGCTGAATGCATGAATTGACTCTTTTAAAAAACATGGTGTTCAAGAAGACCTCATCTATACCTTCAGTGTAAACTTATAGTAAGCCCTGTTGAGGATTCTACCAAGTCAGAATTCAGACATATATTTGAGTGCTACCATATGCACAAGTTCACACACAGAGAAAACTAGCATGGGCTAGAGAGAGCTAGGCTGGAAAGCTTTCCAGCTTTCATCAGATTATCCTAAGTAGGCAACTGTCTCTAATGCTTTGTTTCCCTTTTGTAAAAAGTGACTATATATATTTAACTTTATTATGAGAATGACTAAGATATGCTTGGTGAAGCACATTCAAAACTATTGTGCTATGCTTGCAGGGAAGGAGGACCATAAATCAAATAAACTAAACTAAATAACTGTGCTCCCCAACACTGAGATCAAGATCAATGTGGATCACAGTCCATTTAACATAAGTAAATTATAGAAAAACTAAAGGAAGATGTTCTTAGGGCTGCTTCTAATGGTACTGAGGTGACATGAGCTTCACAAACACTTGTTCTGCACCAAGGGAATGAAGAAGTCACTCAGTGAACCCGGGGTCTCCTGCCTCTAGACCCCAGGTACAATGCCTCCTCCTTCTCCACTGCACCCCTACTTTTCTCTCAGCGCATCACCATAATTTCTAAAAGGTTTGTCTCAGTTTGAGCTCAGTCTCCTCTCTCTTTTAGGTCACTGAAAGACTGTACCATTGCTTTAGGTCTCTCTCTCCTTTTCCATTCCTGTTTAATGTGGACTGAATGAAATAGGGCTTATCATGGTTTTCAGAGATCAGAATGACTTCATTTAAAATGGAATGAAGTTTAATAAGTAAATTAAAAGCACACACCAAGTAGGTAACACAACAGATTTGGCAAAGTAAAAGTAGTTTTAACTCACACTCCTGTTCCTAGATCCAACACAGCTCTCTGCTGTTAATAAGAGATAGAAACTTTCAGTCTTTACGTTACATTCATTATCTTGGCCTCAATACGTAGGAATCATCCCTTGTTTCCTCAGGACCACGTGCTTGTGGCTGCTTACCTGAGCAAAGATGGACTCCTTCCTCCTGAAAGTGTGTAAAATGACCCCTCTTGCTATAGCAGGAGACATGCTGGCAAACCCATTCTTTCGCCTGAAGTGCCAGCAGGAGGAAAGAGGGGGACATTGGCATGCATGTTGGCATCATGCTAGCATGCTGATATCACTTCCGGTAGAAACTGTGATGTTCTGGATGCTCTAGGATTTACAAAAATGCTGTGGTTTTACTACAGTTTTTGTAAATTCTAGAGGATTTCATGACAGTCACTCTCATTTTTTATTGAAAGTGATGTCAGCAGACTGGTATGATGCCAGCATGCCAGTCCCACCCCAACTGTTCCTGAAGATTGCCAGCTGTGGCATAGCTCTACCCCTATGCTTTCTTCAAACTGTGAAATTTTATTTTCTGCCTTAGCACCCCCACAGGATATCCTTTTCTTGCTGTTTGCTAAAAGTTCGTTATTATTTTGGCCTCCGGGGGTTCTATTTTTATTTTTTATTTAATTGAATTTGTCAACCACCCTCCCCCCGGGAACCAGGCTCAGGGTGATGTACAACATGCTTACAAAAAGATCAGTTAATATAAAAGTTAAAAACCAATAAAAACCAAAAGTTTAACTGAAGGTGGTGCTAAAACCTCAACAGCACTACTGTCTCATAGGAGAGCAGAGGGTGGGAGTGCCGGGATGGAACCGTCGCTGTCCTCAATTTATTTATTATTTTCAATTTATATCCCACCTTGCCAGCTCAATCAAATGCCTGGTGGAACATCTTTGCCTGGCAAGCCCTGCAGAACTGTAATAAGTTCCACAGTTTGGGGGTGTTTTTCAGCAAGTTAGAGCCAGGGACAGGGCTGGATTTAGACTTGCTGAGGCCCTAAGCTATACAAAACCCAGAGGCCCCCTACTGTTTTAAATTACATCAGCTAGTCTCAGAAAAATTAAAAATATATACGCCTTTTTAATAGTTGAAAATATATTGTGTTTTAATTTTTATTTAAAAATAATAAAGGATGTGTTTACAAAATCACAGAAATAATTACATAATTAAAGGGTTTTAAAATGACAAGGCTCATAGAACAGAACATTTTAAATTAAAACAGCAAAATAAAAGGTAAAAATTAAATTAATATAACAACATAATTGACCCCTTCCCATTCAAAAATATAGGGCTACTTTTGGATTTCTTTTGATATATTTGAGTTTGTCTTAATGACTTGTGTGAACATTTTGAATTTCATAAAAATCGGTTGACAATATTAATCTAATTTGAAAATGAACCCCATTCAAAAATATAAGTGTCTTTTTGAATTAATTTTAATAGATTTGAGTTCATTTTTAAAAGTTATGAAAACATTTTGAATTTCATAAAAATTGCTGATAAAGAGACCGCAAGAGGGAGTCCAGGGGGTGGCCCCCTGGCTAGGCTCTGGAAGAGTGCCCTGGCCTTGGGAACTCAGCGTCAATTTGCTGTGGCGACCTCAGCAGGATATAATGACACAGAGTCCACCATTTTCTCCAGAGGAACTGATCTCTGCTACCTGAACAGCAGTTGTAATTTTGAGTGATCTTCAGCCCTCACCTGCAGATTGGCAACAATTGTTACCCAGGAGGAAATGGCTGGTTTGGAGGGTGGAGTCCAAGACATTGTACCTGTCTGAGGTCCAATCCCTCCTCAAACCTCACCCTCTTCAGGTTCCATCTCTCAAATCTCCAGGAATTTCTCACCTGGAGTTGGCAACCCTATCTATTTCTCAGCCACTCATCAACCTACCTTTATTTCTCCCTCACTGTTCAGCTTTCCATCTCTCTCTCCCCCCCTGTAGCCTCTACCATGCTCTGAAGCCCTGACAGCCATGTCACATTGGCTGTCATGGGGGGGAGGCATCTCAGCAGGGTATAAGGACACAGAGTCCACCATTTTCTCCAGGGGAACTGATCTCTGGCCGGGAGGGCAGGATAGAAATTTAAATAAATACATTTCCCAGAAGGAAAAGTAGTCTTTCACTGTAATGGGGATCAAAGCAGCTTACATCACTCTCCTCTCCCCCTTTTGACTTGTACAACAATCCTGTGAGGTAGGTTAGGCTGAAAGTCTGTGACTGGTCTCAAATCACCCACTCATCTTCTACAGCAAAAACCTGGATCTAGCAGACCCTGCTCTGAAGTACTGACTCCTACACAGGGTAGCCAATTGCCAGGTATCACAACTGAACTCCAGAAAACAGATTTCTCCTGCCCAGAGAAAATAACTGCTTTGGAAGGTGGACTTTATGGCATTTTGATCAGCTGAGGTCTCTCCCCTCCCCAAACCCTGGCTTCCATAGACTCTACTAGAAAATCTCCAGGAATATCCCTACCTGGAGCTGGCTACTCTAGTCAGGACTGGCCCCAATGATTTCCTCACAAAGGCCTGTGAAGGGTTTCCTTCCTTTGTCTGAACCAAGCTTGGTTGCCTACTGTGGCGAAACGGGCTCCAGTTTACAACTCTGCTTTTCACCTTCCACCCTTGTCCTGTGGGCGTATCTCACTCCTTAAGTTCCCTGCCACCACTCACTGAATTGTCACTGCCTTTTGAGAGGGACAGTGAGACCCCTGTGGCCAAATCTCCCTATTTGGAGATGGAATCCCCAATCTTTGGGGAATCCCTGGAAAGTTGGCAACCCAAGGGTCAGGCCATTCCTTGCTTCCCTGGGCTACCCCCCCCCTTTTGGTATTGTGCAGTGCGGGGGAGACTATGGGGTTAGAGCACAACACAGATAATTGGCCCAAACAGAATAATTTATTTTACTATTTACACAATTATGGAGCACAAAGACACAATAAATGAATAAGGCACAATAGTAGGAGTAAGCATACACTTGCCAACCAACAGGGCATAAATCAAAAGGGGTTAAAACACAATCCTCCTTGGATGGGCTGGAGTCTATATTGATAGTGCCCCACCCAGGCCCGTAGCTAGGACATTTTTAGTGTGGGGGGGCCCTGGGGAAAGTGAGGGGGTCCCAAAAGCCCCACGCATGTGCACTGACATCACAACAAATAAGAAATCAAATAAAAATAAAATATGCTCAGCACTGAGATGCATCCCCCTCTCCCTCATGCCTAGCCAAGGTATGGATAGAGGGCTCCCAGAAAGGGAAAGAAATTGAAAAAAGGGAAAGAAAGAAAGAAAGAAAGAAAGAAAGAAAGAAAGAAAGAAAGAAAGAAAGAAAGAAAGAAAGAAAGAAAGAAAGAAAGAAAGAAAGAAAGAAAGAAAGAAAGAAAGAAATGGGGGAAAGGAAAACAAAGAAAGAGACGGAAACAAAGAAAGAAAGAAATGGAAGAAAGGAAATGGAAAGAAAATCAAAGCCTCTGTGCATGTTTGTTTTCCTCCAAGTTCCAAATCCCCCCCAGCACTTAAAAAGGAGCTTGAAGGCTTACACTGTAATGTTTCCCTTCTGGAACTGGCTTTTGAGCAAGGGAAAACTTTACCTTTACCTATATTTTGTATATTTAAAATTATTTAGAATTTATCATTGTGATATGTCTGACTTCATTTTTAAATCATTTTTTTTGTTTTTTTATTTGAGGCCCCAGCAGTTTGCGAGGTCCTAAGGTGTAGCTTATTTAGCTTATGCATAAATCCGGCACTGGCCAGGGAGGAAAAAGCCCAGGCCTGATCAAGGACAGCAGGATATCTCTCAGGCTGGGGACCACCAGTAGGTTTTGGCCTGCAGCAGTATCCCTGTAAGCTGAGTTCCTGTGAGCTAGCTCACAGTTTTTTAGCCTCCAGCTCACACATTTTTGTCTTAGCTCAGGAAGGATGGCTCCAGAGCAAACTAATTTATGCAGTAGCCAAATTGCTCATTCACAACTTTAATGCCAGTAGCTCACAAAGTAGAATCTTTGCTCACAAGACTTCACAGCTTAGTGGGAGCATTGGTCTGCAGAATGCAATGGTCTTCTTGGGGTATGCCAGGAGAGGCCCAAAGGTATGTAGGTCCCTGGCCGTTAAGGGCCTTAAAAGTCAGTATCAAAACCTTGAATCTGATCTAGTACTCCACCAGAAGCCACACAACACAGGATGATTATATGCTGTGCATGGTGTCCCTGTAAGGACCCGCGCAGCTGCATTCTGCGCCAGTTGGAGTTTCTGGGTCAGCCTCAAGGGTAGGCCCATGTAGAGTGAGTTACTGTAATACATAAGAACATAAGAGAACATAAGAACATAAGAGAAGCCAATGTTGAATCAGACCAATGGCCCATCTAGTCCAACACTCTGTCATACAGCGGCCAAAATATACCAGGTGCCATCAGGAGGTCCAGCAGTGGGGACAGGACACTAGAAGCCCTCCCACTGCTGCCCCCTCCAGCACCAAGAATAGAGTGCATCACCTGCCACAGACTGAGAGTTCCCATCTATACCCTGTGGCTAATAGCCACTGATGGACTTCTGCTCCATATCTTTATCTAATTCCCTCTTGAAACTGTCCATGCTTGTAGCTGCAACCACCTCCTGTGGCAGTGAATTCCATATGTTAATCACTCTTTGGGTGAAGAAGTATTTCCTTTTATCTGTTCTAAACTGACTGCTCAGCAATTTCATGGAGTGCCCACGAGTTCTTGTATTGTGAGAAAGGGAGAAAAGTACTTCTTTCTCAACCTGCTCAATCCCATTCATAATCTTATAAACCTCAATCATGTCACCCCTCAGCCGTCGCTTCTCCAAGCTAAAGAGCCCCAAGCATTTTAACCTTTCTTCATAGGGAAGGTGTTCCAACCCTTTTATCATTCTAGTTGCCCTTCTCTGCACTTTTTCCAATGCTATAATATCCTTTTTGAGATGTGGTGACCAGAACTGGAGGTGACTATTGCATGGATTACAGTGGCTAGGTCAGGGTGAGGCAGGTGGGGACCAGTTGCCTGACCTGGTGTTGTTGGAAAAACATCAGTTTGGCAAAATTAGTGACCTGGGCCTCCATTGTTACAGAGGCATCCAGGATCACACCCAAACTCTTAATCTATGGATTAGGTTTGATTTGGGCTGCCCGCTGTCCTTCTCTTTTCATAATCATATAGGTCCCTATTTAGAGGACAAGTGACTCTATGGAATGGCTCTGCCCTAAAGATCCATATACACCTGCTTCTTTTCTCTCTTTCCTCCTGCTGATCAGCAAGGAGTTCTTTATTGCCTCTGAGTCTGCTTTTTCTCAAGTCTCATTTTTGTCATTTTCCCCCTTTTCTGCATGCGTTTTGCTCCCTCTAGTGGTTGCTTTGATATTTCATTGCTGTATCTCTGGCTTATCTCCCTGAACTTTAAAGGGTTTGGGAATAAGCCCTTATAAAGCAATAAAATATTGAAGCGTCCACTACAGGGAGCAAAACACATATAGAAAAGAGGGGGGGGGGATGATATAATGCAGGCACACAAGCAACAAAATAACATGTGCAAAAAAACCCAGAGTGCCAACACAAGCATTATCCTTTGCAGCTAAAAAATTTGGCATTCAGAGTAGCTCATTTTAAGCAGTACATTCTATTTTGCACTGTCTTTGCAGGCAGGCTGTGTCTTCCAACTGTGCTACAATACTGCAGTGTTTGCACACATCTGATTCTTCACTGACACTCATGACATTTAGAAAATATATATTATTGTGACAAGGTTGAAAGTTATAGATCACAATGTAAACCTTCATGGAATGGAGCATGGCATTTTCTGGAGCTGAAAAATGTATATAATGCTTCCATTAGCTGCCAGTAGTGGAAGGAAGGAAGATGCTGTTCACCTTCCAGAAGTTTAGGCAACTGCTTCAACAGATATTCCAAGAAGCAGATATGTGCAATAGAGTAAATTGAAGAGGGAAGTATGAGTATTTGGTGACTGAGATAACTGATACCTTCAGAACTGCCTCTCCTAACATGTCCTCTGCAAAGCATTATGCTCAAGTGACCAAAATCTACTGGTGGTCCCTGGCCCTGGTGGAACACTCTCCCAGGAGAGATCAGGGCCCTATGGGATTTGGTACAATTCTACAGGCCCTGCAAAACAGAGTTGTTCCACCAGGCCTGTGGTTGAGGGCACTGATGGGATTCTTGCCAACAGGTTTTTAAGATTTTGGCCTTCCTCCCTTCCTCTCTCTCCCCCCATTTCCACCACCCTTTCCCCCTTCTATCATATGCCTGTGCATTGCCCTCTATTGCCGTTTTTGGGAAGAAAGAGGCTAAGAAAAATGTCCACCATTGTTTCTTTGTGCAGCAGGAAGGTGGAAGAAAGAGAAATGGCTGGGGGTTTGTGTGTGTATGCTTGCTGCAAACTTGTCCTTTTGAAAAGGGAGAAAACAAAGTGTGAAAAACATTAAGGAAAAAAATAATAAAAGTCCTTCCCAGTATTCCCTCCTCCTCCCAGCACACACCAGGAAAAGGACAGGGCACCTGTCAAATGGGAGTCTGGAGGGGGGAACATGGTCACTTCTTGATTTGATGGGATATATGCCCTAAGTTCTCCTGAGGTTTGATGGCCCTACAAGCACCAGGTAGGAGGGGTGATGGGGAAGCTTAATAGACTTAATTGTTGCATTAGTGACACTTTATCAAGAATAATTGATGAAGGGGAAGTCAGGCTTGGGTGTTGATGAGATTATTCCTGAGTGTATCAATAGATCCTGAGTGACCTATTGGTCTGAGCCATGCATGTCTCCAGGGTGAGGAGGGGGAAGTAGCCAGCCAGCCTCTCTTACTCAGTTTGAGACCGTTTTCCCAGGCTGCTGCCTGACTGGCATCCATTCTGGCCCAAACAGTGCCCCACGCTTACAGTTTTAGGCTGATGTACAGAGGGGTGCTTTTGCCTTAAGCTGTCTCTCAGCAGGAGAAGTGGTCCGACTGCTAACACACAGACAGGGCCGGATTGCCCATAGGGTGAACTAGATGCCCGCCTAGGGCGCCCCGGCCTGAGGGGCACCAAATGGCACCCCACTCCCCCCGAAAAGTGCCCCCCGACGCCCTAACCCGGCGCCCGCCGGCGCTGCCAGACCCCCGCCCCCTTCCCAGCAGCCGCGGGCCCCCCAGAAAAGCCGGCGCCGGGAGGGAGGGGGCGGAGGCTAGACCCCCCGCCCCCTTCCCGGCTTTTCTGGGGGTCCCGCAGCCACGGAGCCCCCAGAAAGGCCAGCGCCGGGAGGGAAGGGGCGCAGGGTGGACCCCCTCCGCCCCCTTCCCAGCTTTTCTGGGGGTCCCGCAGCCGCGGAGCCCCCAGAAAAGCCGGCACCAGGAGGGAGGGGGCAGAGGGTGGACCCCCGCCCCCTTCCCGGCTTTTCTGGGGGTCCCGCAGCCGTGGAGCCCCCAGAAAAGCCGGCGCCGGGAGGGAGGGGGTGGAGGGTGGACCCCCGCCCCCTTCCCGGCTTTTCTGGGGGTCCCGCAGCCATGGAGCCCCCAGAAAAGCCGGCGCCGAGAGGGAGGGGGCGGAGGGTGGACCCCCCCACCCCCTTCCCGGCTTTTCTGGGGTCCCGCAGCCGCGGAGCCCCCAGAAAAGCCGGTGTCAGGAGGGAGGGGGCAGAGGCTGGACCCCCCGCCCCCTTCCCGGCTTTCCTGGGGGTCCTGCAGCCGCGGAGCCTCCAGGAAAGCCAGTGCCCCGCCGCCGTCCCCGATCTCCAGGCCCCACCGGGAGGTTGGCATCCCCAGTGGGGGGCGCTCCAGGCTGTCCTGCCTAGGGCACCCAGACACCTGGAGCCGGTCCTGCACACAGAGGCCAAGGTCTTCTCCTGATATTACCTCCTAATGCTGGATTTCAGAAGTTTACTGCCTTTGAATATGAAGGTTCCATTTACTTAGAAAGGCCAATAACTGCTGATGGACCTTTCCTCCATTAATATGTCTTACCCTGTCTAACCCACCTGGGTTTCTGGCTATTTGTTCATTCAAAGTCACTCCTCTGGTAGAGAAAGATATGGGAACCTTGTATCTTGCTGGGAAAGCAGCTGTGAGCTGCAGTGATTTGAAAAGATAAACATCTGGCAAAGAAATGATTCAACATTCTTCCAGTACCCTGGCAAGTGAATCAACTGCATACACACCAGCAATCATGGGATTAGTTTTGCCATGGGTGCCTTCCTGGCAGAATGCCAGGATACAGATATTTGAAATAAATATAAGTAAATTGCGAATAACTCTATGGTGGTAGAAATTGTGTGTAGTCTCTTGCTCTGGTTGGTATGCAAATAAATCAGCAAATGAAGTTTTGTGTTTGCTAGAGTTTTAAAATATTTAGTATGTGTCAAGTCTCTGAGTTCTGTGTTGCTCAGATCATACATTTTATTGACATTGCTTTGAAATTTTGGATGGAAATCTCTTCCTTGGCATTGACTTCTTTCTTCTCATGAACCGCTTACCTGCAACAGCTTTTTACATGAGAACCCATTGATCAGGAGTGCCAGTTCAATGTGAAATGTCTGTCTTTTATGATATCTCTTATAATTGTGATAGTATTGGGGTTTTTCTCTAGCTAACAGAGTGGCAAAGGACAAGAGAAGAATTCCCAGATTTAAAATGCAGTTGATTAAAGCAGTTATTACAATGAACTGAAATATGTGTTTTTGATTTCTTAAGACTTTACACATAGCTCAGACACAGAAGAAGAAGAAGAAGAAGAAGAAGAAGAAGAAGAAGAAGAAGAAGAAGAAGAAGAAGAAGAAGAAGAAGAAGAAGAAGAAGAAGAAGAAGAGTGGCATACAATCCCTTTCCCTTTCCCTCCCCACAACAGACACCCTGTGAGATAGCTGGGGCTGAGAGAGCTCTGAGAGATCTGCTCTTGAGAGAACAGCTCTCAGAGAACTTTGACTGACCCAGGGTCACTCAGCAGCTGCATGTGGAGGAGTGGCGAATCAAACCCGGTTCTCCAGATTAGAGTCTGCACTCCTAACCACCACACCAAACTGGCTGTGTCTATTGCATGGTGTTGGTGTGATGATGGCAGAGTAATTCAGAGTAATGGTCTCAAGACGGCCAGGGAACAATGACATTATTCCATATATGTGACAGATGCTTGAACATCCATTTCTCAGATAAATGATCCTGGACCTGGATGGCCCAAGCTAGCCCATTCTTGTCAGATCTGAGATGATTAGTGGGCTCAGCCCTAGTTAGTTCTTGATGGGAGATCACCAAGGAAGTCCAGGGTTGCTGCACAGAGACAGGCAATGGCAAACCACCTCTGTTCATCTCTTGCCTTGAAAAACCTATAGGATCAGTACTTTCCACCATCATGCCAGTTGGGACACTGCTTTTGAAACATGCAAGTTTCAGAGATAATGTCCCACACAAAATCATGATTTCCTTCATTCTGCTGCAGCCTGAAATGCCTTTTGAAATGTTGCTCCTGGGGATAGGGAACCCCTAGGAGCAGCATGAGGGGGGAGATGGATGGCCACTGCAGCAGGGGAAGGGATTGGCAAAAATTACCCACTGTTTGCATGCATGGAGCATTTCCATGGGAAATGTGTAGGAACAGTAGGATATTGTTTAAGGGGCAAAATGTACACTGATGTGTACTTAAAATAGTTCTATGAGTTCTGCCCATTTGTTTTCTTCTTTTAAGATGTCACATTTAATTGCATGCTGGCTGTAGCGAAGGCAATCATTTTCTTCACATACTTATGTAACAGCACTTTTTCTGAAGACTACTGTTGTGTACTCGCGGGGGCTGTACACACGGTCGGGCAGCCACGTGGCTGGATGGGGTAACGAGTTTCACTTCCTAAGACAATAGAGCCTAGGTTCCACAGTCCCAGACAACAGGATAGCAGAGACCTTAGTGGAAGGACCTATGAGTTTGCAACTCTTGTATATAGCCTATCATGGGTGTGGGCGTGTGTCATGGGTGTGTTTGTTAAGGGACATATAAGCAGCCTGCGAGCTGACTAGTTTGCCATTGTAACTTGCTGAATCACTAACTAAAGGTCTGAGCTGAAACCCACATGCATCAGTCTCAGTACTTTTCAATTACAGTAGTACATGTATAGATACACAGGAAGCAAAAAGTGATCCACTGCCTGATCACTAACCAGCTAAGCAGGAGTATTTGTATTTTAGTTCTAGACAAGTCCTTGGGTGATAGGCATTCAAAGCTGTTAAAGGGAATGTCAGAACATTTTGTCTAAAGCTTGGTGCCATTAGATACAGTGATACTATCCTGTTCATACAGGATGTTCATATAGGAAAATTCAGGAGGTAAATGACTGCAGTAACACAATATCTAATGACGTATGGCTCCACCAGAAGGCACAAAGTGTCCTCTGTTTCCTTGATGTCTTAAACTGGAGGTTGATATCTTAAATTGCAGGAAACATGACAGGAAACTGTGCATTTCATTAGAACCATGGGCAATTTTTGAAGAATCAAGAACTGGTCACATTTGGAGAATATATACAGGAATGGGTGGCCATTAGTTTGACTCAGCATAGCTTTTCTATGTTAAATTCTTAAATCTGGACAAACCTTACCTTTTAAAAATTTTAAATGAAATCAGTTTTTACTTTATATTAGAAAAAGATATAAAATAAATCTACCAGCAGTTAAAATTAATGTCACTAGAATTATTGAGGCTGAATTCCATTTCAAATTGTCATTAAAAAGAAACGTTAGAAAAGAGATATTTGAACTATTAAGAAGTTTAGGAAATTCAGCAGCAATACTTATTGACATAATATAAAACTGTCTTTGACAGTAATATATGTAGAAAAGAACACCTGCTCCTTCGGAAAAATGCTGTTTTGATTTGTGATATATTTGATTGTAGCCTGTTTGATAATCAAACTATTCAAAGGACCATGCAATGATCATAAAACTATTCAAAATCAACACAGAGCAACAAGATGAAGAACCATAAAACCATAAAAATACAATTACAAAGCCAACCATAAAAGGGTAGTAAAACCAGTTTCATTTAAAGCCAGTGAAACAGCATCTTTAATATTTATAACACAGTGGCATGCGTAGGTCTCCTCCGTGTATTTTATCCTCACAATAATCTTGTAAGGTGAGCTCAGCCAAGGGAGAGAGACTTGTTCAAGGCCATCTATTGAGTTCCATGGCAGAAGAGGGACTACCACTCAGGCTTTCTCTGTCCTTGACCAGTACTACACACTGTTTTTCACCTGTCCTGTTTCATTTAGAAATGGTCTGAGGCTCAGGGGCAGCTTTTAAATATTTTTCAATGACAGCTTCGTGTAAAGTGCATTACAGAACATTACACTTACTGAGATGGACAAACTGATGGTAATTGCATGCTTAGTCAGAAGAAAGAGACTGGGTGCATTCAGACGTGCTGTTTAGTCCACTTTCGGCACCCTTCAGGAACAGATTTTATGTGCACGTTCACACACCCAGCATCTGCACACCATCCCCAGCCATCACTTTCCGGATCAAAACCCCTTTAAAATGGAGTATTTTGTTACCACTTAAGCAAGTGGTGTTTTCCTGATTCTCCAGTTTTGGGCCGCACTTTTCTGACGTCTGATTGCTCCTGTCGAGCCACTTCCGGGTGCTTCAACCCCCTCCCCTCTGGAAAGCTGCCATGGAAGCCCCAGGCTTCTGCTTTTAGTCCGCCATTTTTTTTATGCCTTGGCGGTGTGCGCTTGGGCGGAGCTCCGCTCCTAAGTTAATAAAAGCAAAGTTTAAATGGTGCCTAGTTTTAGCATTTAGAGGAGTTCGGGATCTCAGGGAGGCCAGTTTCAGGGTAAAAGTTTAAAGAGAAGTGTTCATTTAAACTTTAAAGGGAAGTGTGGGAATTGCTGTTCTGCGCACGTGTGAAAATTTTAGCTCTACAGATGGCTGCCTGTGCGCATGCTCAAATTGAGAGGGGGAAAAAACCCACCAACACATACTCCCGCATGTAGACACCGGGGAGCGATGTGGCTGTGCAGCAATCAGAACAAGGAGGTCAGTGTGATCACGATTCTCCGGATTAAAAAAAAACACATGGGGACCGGAGCAATTTAAACTGCTCCCAGCACGCTGTCCGAACACACCCTCTGACACAGGTAAATGGTATAAACTAAGGGCAGCTTTATTTAACTATTAAATTCAACAGGATAATTATAACTGGCAAGGGCTGCAACACACATCCAGCAAAGGGATCCCCTGATCCCTCTCCCAACCTTAGACAGGTGAATCGCCTAGCCCCTGGCGCAAGCCAACCAGCAACATGGCCTTTGCCAGGCGGCAGACATGCTAACACCACACTGTCAGCCAACTACCTCTAGCTGCGGAGCACAAGGGGAGACCCAGCATGAGGTGTATAACAGGTCACCCAGAGACCCCATCCAAGGCCCATACCAAGGAATGGTTTGTGCTAGGTGTGCCAATTCCCCAAACAAGGGGGAGTCTGTCACTTGGTGTTCCCCCTCATAACAGAAACAGGCAGATTTCCACCAACAACAAGGGTCGAGCCTCTGCTTTGGCCTTTGGCCCCATACACCAGCCGACAATCTGCCTCAGCCCTTGCTGTAAGTCCACTAGGAATACCTGATTCCCAATCTCAGAGAGGTGCACACCACCATCACGATATAAATGTGCACACTGCCTCACAATGCCAGGGTGTGGTATGACAAAACCCAGGCCACCCCCATAGCATTCCCCAACTCCCAGTTGGCTTTCTTGTGCGCCCGCTTGATGGCATGTAGATTGCATGCCCATTTCCATACCCTCTGGGGCAAAATGGCTGACCACACCAGCCTGACATTGGGCCACCATGCCACAATGTTCCTCATGTCATCCTGTGCCTGCAGAATCAATGCTTTCCCCTTGACCATCCCCAGGTCATTGCCACCCAGGTGGATAACCAGGATATCTGGAGGAGGACTGCTCCATTCAACAAACAACAGCATAAGCCCAGTCCAGTGCAAGCCCCATCTGCCAAGCCACTTGATAATAGCACAGTCACTCAGGCCCAGTTGGGAGCCCATCCCCAACCTCTCCACTTGATGGGCTGCCCAAAATATCATGCTGTGACCCACTATGAGAATCCAGAGACTCCACACAGGAACCAACAAACCTAGAACCCAAACAACAACAAGACAAACATTTGAGAGAACACAACCAAGGGGGCCACCAAAGGCTGAACATAGGTCTTGTAGGCTGCCAAGTGCCACTGCCCCCACCTTCTGGATGGCTTTGCTGGAGTAACCCATAGCTGCAGCGGTGGACGCAGCACCAATCCCAAAGGAATGAGTGCCAAAACGCACACCAGACAGGCCCAATTTGTTCAAGGCCCTCGCTGTCACCCCCCCTCCAAAACTGATAGTTAGTTAAAGGAGACTTGTCGACTTGACAGAATAAGGGGTCCTCCTCCATGCCCCACTGATCCGTAAACTGATGTAAAGCTCGTACAGGACACAGGTCTCCATCCGTCAGGGGTCATTTCATAGAAAAAGAGGTGCAGGAGCTCATTAGCATAACTCATTAGTATATTTGCATATGCCATACCCCCTGACATTACTGAAAGTGTGTCAGAAAGCAACAACCACTGCTCAGGCTCCACCCCAAAAATCTCCAGGTATTTCCCAACTCAGAGCTGGTGAGCCTACCTGGAGAAAAACTGCTTCTAAAGCACAAAGCATAAATGTTTGAGAAATCCCTCCCCAAATCTCCCCAGTCAAGATACAAATTCTTAGGTGCTTGAGCAGAGCAACCTCCCCTCTCAGCTGCACCCCACATCTCAGGGCAATGACTATGTTCCCTCATCAGCATGTGAGGAGGGGGTCTTTTAATTTGCAAACTTAATATTTTCCTAAATATTTAAGAATTCTAAAGAAACAATTGAACCCATTATTTCAGAATATCTAGCCACCTAGTTCGTGAATAGTCAGCCAGCCACTATCCACTCTCTCAAGGAGGAAATGGTTCTTCCTTTTCCTCCATCCTAGTGAGCTATCAAGCAAAACAGACCCAGGTGGATCAGATTGTCAGGGTTTTCTTTTCTCTCCACAGTCCAGGGATGAGAGTTAAAAAAACCAAGCATTCAGTAACAATTAAACAACCCCCAGGAGAATGTCTGTACACACTCCAGGCTTACCAGCAGTCACCACCACCGGGATCTCTTACACAAACGTCCCCACCAAAGACAGGAGCAGAGTTCCCCAATTCCTGCCTGGGCTCTGGGACGTAGCAACTTACCAGCTCTGTATCAGGGCTGTAAGCAATTCATTAACACAGTGGTCGCCTCACCAGCAGAGACAGCTTAGGCTCAAGATTTAGTCTTAGAGATCGTTGCAACAGAAGAGACAGGTCCAGATAATATTGATTATATATTATCTTTATTCAGTGCAAAAGCATGCATATAACATCAGACTAGTAAAAGGTAATAAAAACAAGCGATGCCTATAGCATAGTCAGCTCGAGCTTCACAATAGAGGTATTCCATAATTACCAGGCTGTTAGAGGTATCAGGTGTTCAGTATGCAAACAGTCCAAGGTTTCACCAGGGAATCTTGAGAAGGAGCCCCATGGTGCTGTAGGCAGCTAAGTCGAGCTTTGGCTGTCTAGCAGTAAAACTCCATGTTAGCAGAACGGATGGCAAGCAAGCAACCAGTCCAAAAAGAATTCTTTGTTTCCAGAGAGGAACAAACTTTTCCCATACGGGTTATTATAATTATACCCCCTTCTCCGTCACTAAAGAATATGGCCATTATCCAATCATGAGGGAGTGGAGAGATGTGCCCAATCTCCAGTTACCATGCATTGCCAGGGTCTATGTGCTACATGTCATGTCAGTGAATGCTTTTGATGTGCTAATGCCTTGGTGTAACTCCTTCCCAGGCTTGGGAAGGTGCCAGTATGTCTCTTGAGGCATGGCCATTTGCTAGGCCATATGCTCGGTGATGAAAGTCACACAGAAGTGTTACCAGCTACAGCCATTTGGCCCTGGCAGGGAGAATTCAGAAAAGACCTTTTCTGTACACAGATTTCCTGATTATAAGCCTGTTTGCTCAGAGTTAAGCTCCACTTGACACAGTGGTACGTCTTGATGAGAAGACTGAAGCACTCCTGCTGGGACAGAACAAAGCCCATCAGCCATTCCCATTATCCTTCCTGGGAATGCAGAGACTGGCCTAGCCTGATCTCGTCAGATCTCAGAAGCCAAGTAGGGTCAGCCTTGGTTAATGCTTGGGTGGGAGGCCACCGCAGAAGTCCAGGGTCGTCACTACACAGAGGCAGGCAATGCCAAACCGCCTCTGAACATCTCTTGCCTTAGAAACTCCATGAGGGGTCACCATAAGTTGGCTGCAACTTGACAGCACTTTCTCATACCATCAAGCACCTTTAATTCCCATTAATTTCAGTGGCAGAAACAAGCCCTTGCTTAACTTCCTTTGAAACCAGTCACGTGCTTATCTTTGGCTGGGACATAATACCTAAAAAAAAATGGTCTTAAATACCGTACCAGAGAATAAGTGCAAATCTGAGATTAATGCTTCAGTCACATGAAACAAGGCACATTTGGTAAGAAAATGGGCTTACACCGGGGGGGCACCCAAAGGCATGCATTTCTGTATCATCTGCTCATCTTTCTTTGAGAGCCCACCTCCCACCCCATCACTCCCCTATTCCCTCCAGCAATTTGGGAGTGGAGTTGCCCCCCAACACCAAGAATACAGAGCATCACTTGCGCCAGAATGAGAGTTAAGAACATAAGAGAAGCCAATGTTGCATCAGGCCAATGGCCCATCCAGTCCAACACTCTTGTCACTCAGTGGCCAAAAATACTAGAGGCCATCAGGAGGTCCATCAGTGGGGCCAGGACACTAGAAGCCCTCCCATTGTTGTCCCCCCAAGCACCAAGAATATAGAGCATCACTTGCCCCAGACTGAGAGTTCCTGGACGAGCCAGCCAGGCCTTCCGCACCTGATCGCTAGACAGCTGTCGAGCCGGCAAGCCCAGCCCACTCTCCCTGGATGGGACATGAGGGCCAAGGATGGGGCAGGAAGGAGAACAGGCCAGCCAAGAGGCCACAGCCCAGGCCTCCCTTCAGTGGCACCAGGCAGCCATGGCCCAGTCTGGCCATGCTCAGAGGCCCCTTCTTCATCCTCCTCAGCTTCTGCGGGGCTCCGGCTTCACCTGCTGCTCTTGGGCAGGGAGGGGCTCTCATCACTGAATGGGGGGCACCCCTTTAAGAGCAATGGAGGGGGGGCAGAGACCTGCTGAAGGGAAAGGAGGCTTCTCCCTCGGTTGGGTGATACTGCTGGGCAGGCAAGGACACTCTGGCCTCCGCTCCCCAGGCAAGCCTGTCTCTGGGTGGGAAGCCTTCCTCAATGCCAGGGAGATTCATGCCCCACAGGAACAGCAGGCCAGGATCCAGCCACAGTGAGGCAGCTGCTTTTGAGCTGGAGCTCCAGGAGGGGGTGGGGAGGGACCTGGGTGGGGTGGGACAGCTGGGCAAGTGAGGTGATGACCCTCCAGCCTCCGCTCCCTGGGCAAGCCTGTCTCTGGGTAGGAAGCCTTCCTTGATGGCGGGGAGATTCGTGCCCCACAGGAACAGCACGCCAGGATCCAGCCACAGCGAGGCAGCTGCTTTTGAGCTGGAGCTCCAGAAGGTAGTGGGGAGGGCCCTGGGTGGGGTGGGACAGCTGAGCAGGCAAGGCAGTGACTCTCCAGCCTCCACTCCCTGGGCAAGCCTGTCTCTGGGTGGGAAGCCTTCCTCTATGGTGGGAAGATTCACGTCCCACAGAAACTGAAGGCCAGGATCCAGCTGCAGCGAGGCAGCTGCTTTTGAGCTGGAGCTCCAGAAGGGGGTGGGGAGGGCCACGTGCTCAGTAGCCCTACTGGCTGCCCACTGAGCAGCGCTTCTTGGCCCTGGAAGCTAAGCCGGGCAGACCCTCACCTAATCAAGATGCTTGTGGGCAGCTGAGCTGCTTCAGCAAGAGTGACTCATGGGCACCATAAGCGGTCGGGCAGCAGCACAGCAAGGCAGCAGAAGGAATGAAGGAGAACAGCAGAAGGAATGAGAAACAACTTAGTGCACACGGCTGTCCAACAGCCTCCTCCTACCTTAGAGGAAAATCTTGGGAAAGAGGAGAAATGAGGGCCCATGACCTGCTTCTTCCACCCCCTCAGTTCTCCATTCTCAGCAAGTTCTTCGCGCTCGTATCAAGGAATGCTACATGTGCTTTCTTTGAGCTCCTCTGAGCCCGACTAAGGGCTGCTGGGAGCTGGGGCGGGGCTTGCCACTGCCACCTGGGCTTGTTAACTGCTGAAGTGCCACTCCTGTGCGCTCCAGCTCGAACTGACCCTTGCCATCTGTGCAGACTTCCAGAGAGATCTCATTTCCCTTACCCCTCTGGTCAGTTTTGGATCGCCTCACATGGATCAAAATCAAAATCCCATCCCCCTCAAAAGAAACATCACCCACTTGCAGGCCCTTCTTCAAAGGGTTGGACCTGGATTGCTGGACCAGTTCGCTGACCCATAAAGTGCCAAAAAATGTGGTCAGCGCAACAGCATTAAATAAGAGGATCTCAAAACCCGAACTACATACCTGAGTCCACGTGCTAAACACCCCTTTCAGCACCCTGGGCGAGATGGGTTGCCTCAAAACTGTGTCCAATTCAATGCCCAAAAATGTCAAAACAGGAGATGGCCCCTCGGTTTTTTTTGTGAGCAAGAGGAATCCTCAGCTCACCAGCTAGCTCCATGAATGACTGAAGCAGCCCATGACACTGCCCAGATCCTGCCGGCCCAATGAACAAAAAATCATCTAAATAGTGAACCATATCCCTCAAGCCAGATGTTAGGAGATGTACTTTGAAAATGTTTTATTTGTTCTTTTCTGACCTGCACACACACCAGAATGGTGCATACGTGTCTTTGTATTGGGAGAAATGTATGCTTTGTTGGATGTGACTCTCTGCACTAGGAAGGTACCACACAGCCTGTACTTTCATGCAAATGAAGTTACACACACACACCTTGCATACCTCTACCCATCAGACATTGGGAACAAGAAAGCATCTCCATTATGGTCTGCTAGAAGGATGTTATAAACGACAACCTGTCCACCATTGAGGAATCGGAATTCCACATGTAACCCACAGGATGCCTGACATTTGCATGTGTTAAGACTGTTTCCTGTTTTGTCACTTGGGCCAAACCAGAGTCATCTGCATTCCTAAGGTTTCCATGACAACCCATCTTTGCACCTTGGACCAAAAGGTTCCCCTGTAGTAAGGTGTAGACTTTCAATATTTCCCCACCTTAGTAGGAGGGGACCCCACATCCTATAGCCAATGGTATAGGGATGGGACGGACCAGAGAGACCCCAAAGCCAGCCCCCAATACTAGCTGATAAAACAAGGTGCAATCTTTGTTCTGGGCTCCCCCTCGTAGGGTTCCCCTCGTCATAGTCATCTTTTAGGTAACTTACCGTGCTTCCTTGGAGTCGCGACCAAGGAGCCCTTACATGTGTTGGCTGGTTCCAACTGTGTTAAGTGTAAGTAAGAGTAACCTTAGTTAGAAACAATTCTTGTATTCTTCACTGTGGAAAGGTCGAGCTACAGGATCAGATAAGTATCACGTGAAATATCCCTTCCTAAATACTTCTAGTTTAAAACCCCAACATTGTGTTTCCATTTCTGCTGTATCTGAAGGAACTTGTGTGTATGTGTGAGTGCATCTGTTTTGTTTGCCTGGGTACTAAAAAGATATTAATCAGTAAAGAGAATCTTTGATTTTATTAAGAAACCTTGTCAAGTGTTCTCTTTGGGAAACGGGTTTTCAGGATGAAGTAGCTTTCTCTGTATACATAGACCAGTAACTCAAATAAGTTAGTTCGACCACTGCGCAAATAAGCAGTTCGGCTAACACAGACTTGGCCTTCAGAGCCCACTCCAAGAAAGAACTGGAATGCTCAAAAGCCAAACAGGAAATTGAGCAACCCATTGGGAGCACCCTGTCCATGTAAAATTGACCCTCAAAGGCAAAGCCCCAAAGCTCAAAATCCCCCGGGTGAATAGGCAGCAGACAAAATGCTGACTTTATATCGCACTTTGCTATTTCAGCCACCAGGCCACAGTGGTGAACCAACCACACAGCTTGATCAAAAGAAGTATATCTAACTGAACACAAGTGGTCTGGAATAGCATAATTAATGGAGTCGGCTCTAGGAAAAGAAAGGTGATGTATCAAATTATATTCACCCTCTGCCTTCTTGGGCACCACCCCCAAAGGTGACACCTTCAAAGTAGGAACTGGGGGAGAAGAAAAGGGGCCTAGGACCCTACCCTCCCTACATTCTTTTGAAATCTTATTCCTGACCACCTATTCCATCCCCACAACAGACTTGAGGTTCTTAGCCATAAAAGCTGCCCTCACTCCTGTATAAGGAATCCTAAAACCATTAGTAAAACCATCTAACAAATATAAACTATCTACAGAATTTGGGTACAGCCCAAGCCATTTTTTAAATGGAATCAGGTTTATAGGGCTGGGACCCTTTGCCCACCCCCTGGGGGGAGGTGCTGCTTCCCCCAGGTCTCTTGCTACCTGTTCTCTGCTTCACCCAGGAGCAAGCTATAAAAGCGTGGGACACCCCCCCCACACACACACACACAGGGCATTCATGCTTAATCCTGCAGGGCTTGTACATGCAAACTCCTTGCAATGCAAATTCCCAGCACAACAGCCAGGGTTGAACACTCTGGCCCCTCCAAGGGCAAGATGCTGCTACTCCAGCTGACTGATATGGCCACTATCAGAGCAATCCCCCAGGGAGTGCTTGGCTGAAGATATCAGCTGATGCCAAAGATGTTGATGCACCAGATCCCAGGGCAGGGCAGGGCAGGGCAGGGTTCATTGCTGCACGCATCCTAAATTCCTTGTCATATTGCAGCCAGGCCCCCCCCCCCGAGAACTCAGTATAGGTCCTGCAAATGATGTTTATGTATTGGAAATAGGGAGCAGTGTGCACAGGGTGAGTCCTCACAACCACACCTGCATAAATCAAAACCCTGAGAGCCAGTTAGCTCATGAGCGATCAACGTGACGACTCTTCAGCCGCTCCTTATCGCTCTCATCTAAATAATCCTTGTCCTTCTTCTCGATGTCCCTAAACAACAGAGTGAACACGTCCACAAAATCCCCTTTCAAAATCTTCTCTCTAGTCGCAAGGGTAAGATGGTCTCCTAAGGGCATGCCAGCATCCCCCCAGGGCATAGCACTGAAGGGCACAGAACTAATGAAAGCAGCAGGAACAGCCACATAACTCCACCCCTAAGGGGGTAGTTGCCCAGGAACCATTCCCCCCACCCCTACAGGCCAAGCCCCGGCAATGGGAGGAGGGAGCACCCCCCCATGGGATAGCCGGCACTGATGTGGGCCCAACTGCGCTGCCCATTTTGATGCCAGAAGATGCCCCACTATTATTGCCTGAGGGGGCCCAGGATCCCCAGGGCCAAGCAGATCCCCCAGAAGAAGTGTCTGACCTACCAGCTCCTTCCAGTTTGGTGTAGTGGTTAAGTGTATGGACTCTAATCTGGGAGAACCGGGTTTGATTCCTCACTCCTCCACTTGCACCTGCTGATGTGACCTTGGGCCAGTCACAAGTTCTGGCACAGCTGTTCTTGAAAAAGAATGGTTTCTGTCTGTTCTCTCAGCCCCACCTACCTCACAGGTGTCTGTTGTGGGGAGGGGAAGGGAAAGGAGTTTGTAAGCAGCTCTGAGACTCCAAGTGAAGGGTGGGGTTTAAATCTAATCTCTTCTTCTTCTGTGGTTGCAACGGCCATGCCAACTGGTACGGCCTCTGAAGTGGACCCCTGGCCCAAAGATCCCTCCAACACTGAGGCTCCCTGCTCAAGCCCAACATCTTCACTCCCGACGGGAGGAGTGGAAGTGGATGACCCCTCTAAAGCTGCAAGACGGGCCAACACCGATTGATTAAACTGAGAAGATTGAGCCTGACGAATCGACTATGGAATTTCAACCCTCCCCCGAGTGACTATAACCCTGTGCGCATTGTCCAATGCCTCCAAATGCTCCAGAATTAAACAACGCTCTTGCTCCATCTCCTTATTGTCCGATGAGGAGTGAGCTTCTGTAACTGGTCTCAGCAGCTTGCTGAGAATCCTTAGCGGGACCCTTCCCCTTCCCTGAAGCCATTGCAGCCTAATGCATGGCAAAAGTGGGGAAGGGTGGAGGGGGGGTTAAGAAAGGGGGAACCTGGAACCAAAGCGCCAGTTTCGCAAAGGAAATATAGAGACAACCCCAGGTCCAAAACTAAACAAAAAAACCCCAGAGTCTTAAGAAACCCCCACAGAGAACTGCCCAGATGGGAGGAGGCACTACAGTAATAAAGACTAATCCCCTCCTGTCACCAAATGCCCTTATGGGTGGGAAACACCACAACCAGTCTCCCTCCTTCCAAGCTTGCAAAGTAGGCCCTCCATCCTTATGCAGCTCTTTGAGCCACCATCTGCTAGGACGTAATCCTCTCCCCTGCTGTATTGTTCACCAGAAATCATGACATGAACCAGTAGCTGTCTGTGGGTATACAGAAACACACTGCACAGTGATACTGGCTTAGTGGTCGTTCAATGAATATGCATGGGAAGGAACTCATACTTTATTTACTGAGAATTTTTACGCCATTTCTATATTAAAAATAAAGTGGTAACAATTAAAAAAAACTCAAGTAATACTCTAAGTGGTTAACAAAAGTTAAAAACCACAATAGTAGCAATAAAACAGAATAAAAGACATTAAAATAGCCAACATGAAAACCACTGAATTAAAACAATCGTGTGTCATGATTTAGCAAGAATTTCAGTCTATAGCTGAGTCCAGTATGCTCTCCACTATTTCACACTTGCTCTTTTCAGGGGGCCTTCAAAATCAAAAGCCAACCAAATTGATTGAAGCTATATGATTGTACAACAATTTTTAAAGACTGAAGAACAGTTAATTGATTACACTGACAGGGAAGTACTATCCAAGCAGAGGGTAATTTCTAGAGACTGAATATTTGCCAAGACAGCTGCTCAAAAAGAAAGTCATATCTTTTTCAAAAGCTGTAATAACTTTGGGAAGGAGAGGGACATGATTCCCTACTGATCTTACATACAACTGAACTTTATGGCACTGTGTCCTGATCAATTTCCCCCCTCTGAACATTATTCTCAGACTTATTGTTCTCGAAAAAGATTGATGGTTTGAAGTATGACAGTACTGGATATTTTGTTCAAGCTGTATTCATGCTTGTTTCAGTTTGAACATTAATGAATAGTTGATAGAGATCTGAATTATTTTTCCAAAGTTAGCTACAAAATAAAAAAAAAAGTAGCAGTACCGCTCAATTCATCTACCAAGAGCAAAATTAAATTTTGAATCTTAATTTTTTTCCCTGTGGCCGAACAATATTAGCAAGTATTGGAAGTTTTGAAGAATCTCATGCTGTTCCCCTTTCTGGAAGCATCTTCATCACATAAAATCAGCTGCACATGACTTGTACCCTGATGGGGCAGAGGCTCAGCAAAGCCTATAGTATCTTCAAGACATCTAGAACTCTCAGACTGTTACACAATATTCTGGCACCACAATTAGGGTATCCAGAATCCAAAATAGAAAAAGATGGCAGATGAAAAATCTAGGTTCGCTGAATTTTTCACATCACCAGTGAAAAATTGAACAAGGTACATTTTTAAAACATCTGGTGCCTGCTTGCACCTTCAGTATTCTATCTGAGATGTGTCCATAAACTATCTTCCTATTCTACTTAATACTATCTCCATAATTCATACAGCTGGAGCTAAGAGTACTTTACATCATTGATCCATAAACACAGCTCTGTCCTATTGCTGGTGGCTGCCAGCCTTAGGTGTTTTAGACCTAATATGCTGCAGAACCCCTCGATTTTTAAAGCAACCCAATGCAGAGTCTGACTGCAGTGTCTCTGCTAAGGATTTTTTTGTACGTAGTTTGTAAGACAAATTTTGGGAGGTGCAACTTCTCCCACTGCTGCAACCCTGGAACTTAAGAAGCAGAAAATGTTTAAGGTCTCTCTTGGAGGCAACTATTAAACCAGAAGCAGCTGTCCCTAATTGAACCTGAAATTATAAAATGATATTTACATGTTAAGCTAATTTAGTGTACCACCCAAAATCTAGTCCTTAGATCTACAAAGCCTATGACAAAGGTGTTCATAGACAACGTAGAGAGACTAAGGTAAGAAAGAAAGTAGAGGAGGATCTTGGCCATTGTTAAGATGAACAAATGTCAACCAAATCAGACCCTCTTTGTGTGATTATTCTAATTCCCAAGCTATCCATGTTGCTCTCTCCCTAGAAATGTACTTCAGCCTATGCATTACATTTCCCAATTTAGTTCTATGAAAATCGAAGGTTGACTGATCTGCTGGTTCTTTGTTTTGTCAGCAATGTAGTTACTGCAGTGGAAGCTGGATGCTGTTGCTGCTGTTTTTACCAAAGACAGTGGGATGATTTCAGCTCTGACCTTGAGATACATGTTTGCATGGCTTTGTCTGTTTACCCTTTAAAGCTATTCTTTGTGATTATTTTTATTTTGGAAACTTCCTCTAGTCCTTGTTCATATTTAATCCATTTATTGTTTAAACAGGGCAGTTGGTAGGTCTAAAGCTTTGCAGAATGAATGAATGAATAAATCATATCCCAAGATGATGTCAGCATACAAAATGCTTAAATTCATTCATCCTTTGCCTTTCATTGCTATGTACCATGACCATTTCTGGATCTTTCTGCTTTATTTTTATTAAGAAGGACTGCTGATATTTTATTGGCTAAAGGCAGATTCCTTGGGTTTTTGAACAGCAAATTAATACTTTCATTGTTAGTCCTAACACTTGTATGTGTACAGGATCTGATTTATAAAATAAGTCATGCCTTCTCATTGTGCATTAACATCACCAGATAGAGAGTAATAACTACTAATTACTCTAACATATATTTTCTTTCACACTATTTGTGTGTTCTAGGGTTCCATTATGGACATTCCATGCAAACTGATGAGTTTCCAATAGGCCTTTATTTATTCCTTTATCCACACAGACATCCATGAAATGTTCTTGTTCCAGAATCATTTAAAAACTATCCTGCAATGCAGCATTGGGACCACTACACCATGCTGGCTCTAGAAGAGCACCAGTGTCTGTGCTTGTGTTTTAATGTGATGTTGTTCCTACAGATATTGTTTTACCTTGCTTTGATGTCTTTTTGTTCCAATTGCCTTTCAGGATTTTCTTTTTATTATCCTGCCCCCCAATACATGATAACTGAATGCTACCGCTACAATTGTACTAATATATAGTCACACATTAAGGCTGCACACTGACTTGAAAGGAAGTCCCACTGTGGGGACTTATATCTGAGTAAATATGCATAGAATCAGGCATAAAGATGACTAGAAAAATAGCACCATTCTTTGAATTCAAAACTACCACTGGAAATATATGAACACATGAAGCTGCCTTACAACAAGCTGAACAACTGATCTATCCAAGTCATTACTGAGAACTCTGGCTGGCAGTAGCCCTACAGAGTTTCAGGCAAAGTTCTTGCACATCACCTACTACTTATTATTTTTAACTGGAGACCCTGGGGATCAAACATGGGATCATGTGCATACAGAGTAGATGCTCACCACTGAGCCACAGCCCCTCCCCATGGAGGGGAAACCTAAATTATCCTGTCCTAATACATAAAAGAATAGTGGTCTGGCAAGATTCTATGCTTGGAAAAATCAGTTGGCTGTCTGACCTGCCCATCAGGAGGTGTGCTTGGGTTCCGCCCACAGAGTAAGCTCCCACCAAAACTCCCCTCACAACACAGCTTCACCTGAGGAAAGACGACGCCGAGGAGAGACGGTACCATTTGCTTCAGGAAAGCCGTTTGGAGCCTTCTTACAGTGGGGGATCCTGCTGCGACAGAGCCATACAGCCCCGGAGACCCTGCTCCACCAGCCAGGACCATCCGCGGCCACGAGAGGAGGATGAGGGCCGTGAGGAACACCACGCTGCCCTGAGGTGAGCGATTCCCGGTCCCTGCCAGGTAGGCCTAGCGGGGCCTGATGGCCACGGGCCAGACTAGGTGGGAGGGCGGAGGGCCGTGCCAGGACTCCCTGGCCAACAGGGCCTGGCCCAAGGATGTGGGGACCTCTTTTTTGAGGGGGGGAGGGCCACACCGGGCCTTGCCAGGGGCCTGAGGAGGCCCAGGCCTGGCTTGGCGGGGGAGAATGTGCTGGGTGTCCCTGGGTGACACTGGGAGACTTTTCCGGGGGTGGGAGGACCACACCAGGCCTCGCTGGGGCCTGAGGAGGCCCGGGCCTGGCTCGGCGGGGGGAGCGCACTGGGCGTCCCTGGGCCAGCAGGGCCTGGCCCAGGGATGCCGGGGGATCTTTCTAGAGGGGTGGGAGGGCTGTGCCGGGCCTCACTAGGGCCTGAACGGGCCCGGGCCTGGCTCGGCAGGGGGGGAGCGTGCTGGGAGTGGGAGGGCCGCGCCAGGCCTCACTGGGGCCTGAACGGTCCCGGGCCTGGCTCAGCGGGGGGGAGCGCGCTGGGAGTGGGAGGGCCGCGCCAGGCCTCGCTGGGGCCTGAACGGGCTCGGGCCTGGCTCGGCGGGGGGAGCACTCTGGGCTTCCCTGGGCCGGCAGGTCCTGGCCCAGGGACACTGGGGGACCTTTCCTGGGGGGGGCCACGCTGGGCCTTGATGGGGCCTGAATGGGCCCAGGCCTGGCTCGTGGGGGGAGCATGCTGGGCATCTCTGGGCCGGCAGGGCCTGGCCCAGGGACGCTGGGGGACCTTTCCTGGGGGGGAGGGCCGCACCGGGGGCTCGCTGGAGCTTGAGGGGGCCTAGGCCTGGCTCAGCGGGGGAAGGGCAGTGCACTGGGCGTCTCTGGGCAGGTCCTGGCCCAGGGACACTGGGGAACCTTTTCCAGGGGAGTGGGCCTCGCTGGGGCCTGAGGTTGCCCAGGCTGGAGGGCCTGGCCCAGGGACACAGGGAATCTTTCGGGGGGAGAACTGGGCCTTGATGGGGCCTGAGGGCACTCGGGCCTGGCTCTGCCCACTGCGCCAGGTGTCCCTGGACCCTGTAGGCCTGGCCCAGGTACACGGGAGGACCTTTTCCGGGGGTGGGTGTGAAGGCTGCACCCGGCCTCCCTGGAGTCTGAGGGCACCCGGGCCTGGCTTGGCGGGGGGTGCTGGGCGCATTGCTCCCTCCTCCCAGCAGGTCCTGGCCCAGGGACCTAGGGGCCTTTTCGGGGTGGGGTGGGAAATTCTTCTTTGTGAGCCACTGCTGTTACAGTTGGGCATGAATGATTTGGCTATTGCATCAGTTATTTTGCTATGGAGCCATCCTTCCCAAGCTAAGACAAAACTGTGTGTGTCAGAGGCTGAAAACTGTGAGCTATATCATGGTGATTCAGCTTAGAGGGAACACTGCTCTCAAGCCACCACCTTATGATTTGTCCCATCAGGGCAGTTGAAATCATTGGACAGACCTCCCCCCTTCCTACTTGATCTCTGAGTTTTGGCCTCAGCACACAGCCTTTAGACAACAAAAACCACTGTCTCATACATGCAGCATCCATCCTTGGAAGCTGCCATCACTTACTGATTTATTTCCCACAGCCACCACTTCTGATTCCAAGACCCACAAGCATCACAGGAGACTGAGACCACTGTGAACGGACACACTATCCACATTACAAGACCAGGTAGGTAGACTAGACATGGGGACAATGTGCCAGCGCCAGAATGCCCTCCTACACTTTTCTGTGCTTGCCCTCCTACACTTTTCTGTGCTTGGTTTCCCAATTGATGGTCCTGTTGCCACGATAACTTTAGCCCAGAAGATCCTGTGTCTCAGAGATGCTGCATCCATCCTTAGTGGCGAACAACACTTTCTTCTTTACTTTCTACAGAGAACAAGTCACATTCAGAGAACTAAAAAAACCACAGGAGACAGAGACAACTGTGAAAAGACTCTCTACACGCTACAGGACCAGGTAAGTAGATATAACATATATCCTGGGTGGCTGACATCACTAAATGCTTTTCTTTCTACAGACAACTCATCACATTCAGAGAACCACACACAAAAAACCCACCAGGGACTGAGACAACTATCAACAGATGCACTGTAAATGTTACAGGACCTGGTAAGTGGACAAGACATGGGGACAATGTTCCTATATAAGAATTTCTGTGCATGGCTTGCGGACCAATTGAACTCTAGAAGCCTTCCTGGCCTTCTCAGGCATGCTGCTCCACAAGATGGAAATCATCCTCTGTGAGGGAGAATCTGCATATCCCCTGCCCCCATAGCTAGCAATCCAAAGCAGTGCGGTGGGATATTTAAGTCCAAGTTTTATTCAGGCCATAGCATACAAGATTTTTAGACAAAAAAAGCTAATGCCTCATGGCTGTGACTTCCATCCTTGGTGACTGACATCACTTGCTGCTTTTCTTTCTACAGACAACACTTCAGATTCTGAGAACTTGAAAAGATACAGGAGCCTCGGATGTCTGTGAGAAGAAGCGCTGTACACATCAGAGGCATTTGGACATGGTTCCTATATAAGAATGCCTTCCTGCACACTTTTGTGCATCAGTTGCCGGACAATGGTGGTATGAGAGCCTTCCTGGCCTTCTCAGGCATCCTGCTGCATGAGATAGGAACCATTAAAGACAATGTACATGAGTGGAACATTGCAGATTTTCCCACTTTGCTTGGAGAAGCCTTTCCTTCAAACTTCCAAAGGGTCCTGATCAGTTGACTGCAGTTCCGACAATGCGGAATACCATGGGAGGTGCAGTCCTGCAGAACTGTGGCTCAAACCAATTAGCTCTGCAAAATGGGAAACACTGATTCACACTTTGGTCACAGCACATGAGATGTTTAGACAAAAAAAAACCCCAGTCACTTATGGTTGCAACATACATCCTTGGTGGCTAACATCACTTAATGCTTCCCTTTCTACAGATAACACTTCAGGTTAAGAGAACCACAAAACTCACAGGATCCTCAGACAGCAGTGAAAAGACACACTGTCCACATCACAGGACCAGGTACGTGGAGAAGACATGAGGAAAATTACAGAAAAAAATTCAGACAAAGGGAAGTGCAGAGTCTTCTAACAACAGAAAAATTAAGAGACACTTGGGAGAGTAGCGTGGGGAAATGATTCAGACAAAACAGCTCCCTCACTCATTTACAACATCAGTCCTCCCTTTCTAATATGGGCTGCCTCTTTACTTTCCACAGACTACCCTTGACACAGATGAGGCCTCAAACACCAGCAAGACCAAGGGGGGAACTGAGAATACACATGCTCTACATGAGCCAATAAGACACACACTCTGCATGACAAAACCAGGTAAGCCCACAACTTCAACCAAGGTGGTGCCAGGCTGTGGGTACCTGTGCCATGATGCAACAATTAGACAAAGGAAAAATATATCATTTTAATTACTCCAAGAGACACTCTACCATGGGAGGAAATGACCCTTAATAGAAAAGTGATCGTGCAACAAGGGGGGAGGGTCTTGGAATAACAAGACAAGAGAAACTTGGGGAATTCAGAGAGAATACAAGGCAGTCAGAAAACATATTCCATGTCAAGACATGCTGCTTTATACTTTACCACTAACTGCAACGTTAGGAGATAAGGGAGGCAGTACATTGGGAAATAACCAAGGGAATCTGCTCACCATTCACTCACTGGAAAATTAGACAATGTATCCTATGTTCATGGTCTTGACAGTACAATCATTGATTTCTTCTGTATTTCTGCTCTCCACCCAATCTTCACCTGACCCTGCTGCTTACCTCTACACTTTGTCTTCTTTTCACTGTGACTACTTTCCATTCTCAACCATCTTTCCTGCCTACACATTTCAAAAACACATTCCTGTCCAACTACCATTCCTCAGCTTCGTACTTCCTGAAGCACACATTTTACTATCACTCTATGCTCCAATCAACACCTTCTTCATACTACGATTCACCACATTCCTGCTCTACATTCACTACCTGAAGGAACACTACACACAACAACAATGGTTTTCCACTACAAGCACCTACCAGGCCAAAAAAGAAAACCTACTCGACAAGAAGATGCTGAGGCAAAACGCAGACAGTCTATACGTGACAAGGCAAGGCGTCCCAAATGCGATAGGCCAAAAAAAATTCTAACATGCCACAACAACCACACAATGCACAGCCTTCAAGTGCTGTTTAATCTCTGCACCTAGAACAATGCAGCATGCTAATACATCACACTGAAAACTCCCAGCTAGCAATACACAGTGAGCCTTCAGTGGCAATCCAGCTAGAACAATGTGACATGCCCACGGCTGACACTGAAAACTCACAGCTGCCAATACATACTCAGCCATCAAGCCCATTGCAATCCCAACAGCATGCCCAAGACAACATGTCAGCAATCCACACAGAGATCCCACAGCAAAGACCCCAGATAGAAAGTTCACCAAGTGATGTTTGTTAGCCCCGATGCCATTATGGGGCTTTGCTATGGACTGCTTGCTGTTGCCACATGGTCTGTGTACTTGCTAGACTGTAAAATGGATGCCAAAGGAGAAGCCCATAGAAAAGGGAAAAAGCTGTCTTTTTACTCTGAGGGACTCCATTGCATACCTGCCGCATGTCACATACACAGATTAAGGGCCATACAGCAGACAAAGGACTTTTCCTCTGCCAGTCATTTGCATGAAGGGATTAAGTGCCTTCCCCACCCGAGCCATACACATGAATAGAAGAGCCATCAGCTACCTGGCCAGATCATCTGCCTGCCAGCCAGCTTCCTCTGTCCAGCCCCCAGGCCAGGACCATTAGTGAGTCAGATAATCCATTCAACTAGCCACCCAACACCTGGCTTCTATTGTTAAATCCAGACCTTGCCTCTACTGACATCACACACCCCTGGGACTCATCAGTGGTCCAGGAAATCTTTCGTTCTCACCTGAGACCAGCCCCTGGGCCACCCATTGGTTTGCATTGTCTTACAGTGGGTATATCCCAGCAGACACATGGCCTTAGAGTGTGTGTCTCTGCCATGAGCCAAAATGGCAGTCCACCCCTGAACCCTCTGGGTTTAGGCCACAATCCTTCTTCATGGACTTCTGCACATCTGACAGGTAGTATCACCTCTCCATAAGCCATCAATCCCCTCTGCTTTCTTAGTTCTATTTTATGTGTGTGAATGTTTGAATACTGTTTATGTGTTTGTGAATGGACAAATAAGGATTATATTCAGTAAAATAATATTTTATTAATTATACCTGGTCTCTGTGTCTTTTACTGGGAACCATTACAAAGCAGCAGCATTCTCTGTATATACAGGCGAGAACCCATAATAATAATAATACCAATTGCTATATTTAAAATAGAGCAATTTGGCTAACATGTTCCAAAGGCACTGTTTCTCTACAAGACATTCACTCTGCTCCACTAATTCAGGACCTCATGAGTGGCCAACATGTTCATGCCAACAACTTCATGCAACACATCAGATCTATCAACAGCAGTCTTGCATTTGCTTCAATGTGGGCTCAAATCCAACCTCCACCAGGATACGGCCCTTACTTCTTCAGAATTAATGGATCCATCTACCATCATGCTGGAGCACTGCATCCTGACAAAGATGAGCCCAGAAAATATGCACAGCTTTACATCCTGGATTCTGATGATGCAGCATCACAACGACTCCAACTTCCAGAGAATCAGGGATGTAACGCACAACTTTTGCAGATCCTGAGTGCATGGATGGCCAATAACAACTCCTTTGCTGAGGCATGTAAGATGCTATGAGGTTGAGCAGGAGAGCATACAGGATGCTCACCTCAACAATGCAGAGCCTTCAACAGTGACCATGGTAATCATACAGGACCGTCACAATGATCCCCGGAGATACAATGCCCCACGTAGCAATGAAGTGGCCATTGTTTTCCAGAATGCATATGGTGAGCCTCCACTCCACCGGGACCTATTGATTCACTGCTGCTCACAGAACAATAGTGGCATTAGAAAAACAGAACGCATCAGCATCCTGGACCCTAACTTGGAACCCCTGGTATACCCAATCTTATTTCCACTAGGGGATCAGAGTTGGGGCACAGATATTCCATTGCAGCAAAGACCAAGAAGTTTGCTTGGTGTCAACTCTGTGTCTGCTAACCCACAATCAAGAGTGACTCAGATGCAGTATTACCAATACCATCTGGCAACAAGACACACATTCAGTCTTTTTCTATCAGCGGGCAAACTAATACAACAATACATTGTAGATGCCTATGTCAAGGTTGAATCAAACAGATTAAACTACATATGACAAAACCAAACTCTGCTTCGTGTAGAAAAATACAAAGGCCTCATGGATCATCTGCAGAATGCTGAAGACAGTTCTGACCCACTGCCAGGCAAAGCACTCATCTTGCCATCGTCATTCCCAGGTAGTCCACGAAATATGATGCAGAACTACCAGGATGCCATGGCTATTGTTTGAGAATACGGCAAGCCAGACCTTTTCATCACCATGACTTGCAATCCAAAATGGCCAGAGATTGCAGACAATTTACGGGGCCAAGCACCACAACACCATCCAGATTTGGTTGCTCGCGTTTTCCATCTCAAACTCAGAGCCATGATGGAAGACATTACCAGAAACCATGTGTTTGGGGTTGCAGCTGCCCATGTCTATGTGATTGAATTTCAGAAAAGGGGTCTTCCTCATGCTCACATACTGATCATATTAAAAAAAGAAGACAAAGTCAGAGACAGCAGAGCACATTGACAAGATTGTTTCTGCAGAGCTTCCAGATCCAGAATTACATCCAATTCTGCATGCAGCTGTCCTTAAGCACATGGTTCATGGCCCCTGTGGGAAAAGACATCCCAACTCACCATGTATGAAAGATGACAAATGCACAAAAAAATACCCCAAAAGTTACCAAATGTCAACAATAGCCAAAAAAGGGGGTTATCCCATATACCGCCGACGGGTATCTGGAACTACTACCACCGTGGCGGGACACTCCATTGACAACAGATGGATTGTGCCATATAACCCATACCTGCTTTTAAAATACAGCTGCCACATAAATGTGGAAATTTGTGTTTCTCTGCAGAGTGTTAAATACCTCTTTAAGTACATATACAAAGGACATGACTGTGCAAATGTGAACCTGACAGAGCAAAACAAAAACTATGATGAGATTCAACAGCATTTGGACTCTAGGTATGTTAGTGCACCAGAGGCTATGTGGTGCATCCTTGCATATGATATGTATCATCACTCCCACTGCATTACTCGACTACCAGTTCATCTACCAGATGAGCACACTGTAGTGTTCAGCGGTACAGACTTAGAGCACCGTGCTGAAACACTTGTGGAGACAGCTCATAGAGATACAATGCTCACAGCTGGGTTTAAACTAAACCAAAACACTGAGTCATCTTGAGGCATTCTGTACCCAGACATCCCAAAACACTACATATTCCAAAAACTTACAAGAGAATGGCTGCCCCGAAAGCGACATCAAGAGAGTACAATCGGGAGAATGTACTCTGTCAACCTAGCCTCTGATCCTGAGTGATACTGCTTGCGACTGCTCCTCGGACACATGCCTGGAGCTACCAGTTATGATCACCTACGCACTGTAGATGGCGTATGCTTTGACACCTTCCGTGACGTAGCCCTCCGTAAGGGCTTAATCAGTGATGATGACACATGGCTGAGAACATTGGAGGAAGCAGTTGTTTGCAGCATGCCTAGGCAGCTGAGAGACCTCTTTGCCTACATTCTAATCTTCGCTTCACCATCAAATGCTGCAGATCTATTCAGTACATTTAAGCTTTTTCTATGGGAAGACTTTGCACACCATCATAAAGATGGCCTCTCTGATGATTGTGAACAGTGCTTGCTCTGGACCCTCAGGGACATTGAGAGCACTTTGTGAGTACACAACATGTCATGTGAAGCATATAGACTCCCTAAACCAGCTATCTTAGGACCATGCTGTCCAGGTGCTAACTATTCAGCCTCACCATCTCCTGACAGTACTGATTACTTCCCAGAGTCTTTGAATGAACAGCAGAGATTGGCCTATGATATCCTCATTGCTGCAGCCCAGAACAATGACCTCCCAAATAGATGCTTCTTCCTGGATGGACCCAGGGGTTCGGGCAAAACTTATCTTTACCACACCATAATCACAACCATCTCACGACAAAACAGTACTGTTTTGCCAGTTGCATCTACTGGCATTGCTGCTAACCTGTTCTGCGGTGGCAAAACGTATTATAATCTATTCAAAATAACTCCACCTCTAACCAAAACTACAACTTCCAATTTAAAGCTGAACTCTCCTGAAGCGGCTATCATCCGCACAGCGAAAGCCATTATTTGGGATGAGGCCACAATGGCACCTGCTGCAGCTTTAACAGCTGTTGATCACATTCTCAAAGACATCATGCAGAATCAGAGGCCTTTCAGAGGAAAACTGATAATACTTGGAGGTGACTTTCGACAAATGCTTCCAGTAGTGAGGCATGGGGACAGAGTGCAGACCGTTGAGGCTACCGTCAAATACCACCCTCTGTGGGATGTGTTTCAAGTCCTAACACTATGCAATAATCTCCGATCCACAGATCCATCTTTCAGTGACTGGCTTCTGCATCTTGGAAATGGGGACCATGACACAAGTCATGGGCTGGGACTTGACTATGTAGAGATTCCTCAACATATACTACATCATGAAAACATTGCTACAGAAATCTTTGGAGACAGCTTGGAAGCCTCAGATTCCCCATCCTTTTCAGAAAGGGCTATTCTATGTCCAACCAACTTCGATGTTGAACTGCTCAATGACAGGGTCCATGGCCTACTTCAAGGTATTGTGACAACTTACTTAAGCTCAGATTCCATAGTTCCTGATAGTGCAGCTATTGATGACCAGTACTACCCAATTGAGTTTCTGCATTCACTCACCCCATCAGGAATGCCTCTCCATATTTTGCATGTGAAGGTTGGAGCAATCATAATGCTTCTAAGAAACATTAATACACAAAAAGGCCTATGCAATGGGACAAGACTGGTTGTCACTGACCTCAAACCCAATTTGATCATTGCGAGAGTGCTTACTGGGTCTGCAAGTGGAGAGATACTGTTTATCCCACGTATAGACATTGCCCCCACAGATGTTGACCTTCCCTTTACGTTACGAAGGAGGCAGTTCCCTATTAAGTTAGCCTTTGCCATGACAATAAACAAATCACAGGGCCAAACTCTAGAAAAAGTCAGTGTCTACTTACAAAATTCAGTCTTTGCACATGGCCAGCTGTATGTTGCTTTCTAAAGGGTGCGTCGCTTCCAAGACCTCAGGGTGCATATCATTGATGGCCCACAACAGGGGAAACTCCTACCGGCCTCTGACAGAGTCTTCACCAAAAACGCCATGTACAGGGAGATCCTGCACTCCTCATAATTGTTATATCACATCTCTCTCACAAATGCCGCTCAGACACTATAACCTATACATGTTCACTGATTACTGACAGGGAAACCCAGTCTGGTGGACTACTGATGAATTTCTCCAGACACTACAACTACACCGAAACCTGGCCTGTTTTCCTGAAACCACCCAGCCCTAAACTGTCCTGATGGAAAACACTCCTCAGCCACACTTCTCTACCATAAAAGACAACTTTCACTTGAAACCTGATATAGGACCACTGCAACATGATGGAGACATCAGTCACATGGTTGCTGTACACTGCCCTTCTTATGCTAACAGACCACCACATCAGTGCATCCCCAGCAAAAGAGCCTACCATGCAAAAGAGAAAACTCACTTCTGAAAAACATTCTGGAAAAAAAAACAACCCTACAATGGCAACATATGACTATGGCAGCTTTGCAAACTGCAAGATGCTTACAAGCCACAAACCTGTTCAGGATTGATCTTTTAATGTTCTGACACCAGTCCTCTCCTGTGCCTCATTCCACCCATGCTCACACCCAGTGTTAATCTATCATCCAGCTCCTTGACAAACAAAAAAACACACAATCTCATAATGCCAATGGAAGACATCTAAGAGCTGTGAAATGTATGCCTCTCTGCACTGAGGAGCATAAACTCCACCATTCCATTCAGTGTTACGTTACCTTACCAATGAGCATGCACGCCCAGCACACACCCACTAACCACTAGATTACCTCGGTGAACTCTGTGCACTCATTTAGATTGTGCATGAGATACTTGTGACAGACAGTTCTCCACTAGCTGTTCCAAAAGCTCTATACCTATACAAGATATTCACATGCTGTCCTCATAATGCTTTTCTGTGACCTCCCAAACAGTCCTACTACATCTGGATCACCCAACTACTCATGTTCAATGCAAAGACTCTTAGTTCCATGAGCAATATCTCTTTTATATAATACAGCTTTGGTCAAAGCAGCAAGTATCCTTTTCATCTTTTTCCAAAAGCAGCAAACTATTGAAATCTAATGTGTCTAGCCACAAATTTAGATCCTAAACTTCAATGTACAACTCTGCTTACAAAGCACCAAAAAAACCCATGCCTTTTCACAATGAAAAGTATAGACATTTCACAACACTAATTTCCAAAGACTCCGCCTTCTCATTCCCATGTGACGTAGTCAGTCTTTCATCATGACCATTCACTTTCAAACCTACTTCTCTTGAGAACTCTGTTCTAACAGGGTGGGCAGTGCGACCACAACTACATTGAATGACATGGACATCCAACATCAAATGACTTTGCAGAATGCCCAGTTGTTGGTGCTACTCCATGGATCCCCCTCTGCAACATTTTGTAGCCCACCTTCTGTGACCTTGGACAGTGGCTATTGTATGCCATAAGGTATGTTAGACTTTACTTCCACATTTGTATCTTTTGATTACCGACTGCTATTATTTACTTTACCTCTTTCCAGCCTATGCATTCATTACATGTCACATCTTTCTAGCGCCCGTTGTATTGCTTTCACAATGGGCTTTACTGCTAGTTTATTTATAGATTCAGGTGGGTAGCCATGTTGGTCAGAAGCAGCAGAACAAAGTTTGAGTCCAATGGCACCTTTAAGACCAACAAAGTTTTATTTAAGATGCAAGCTTTCATGTGCATGCACACTTCCTCAGACAAACTGAAACAACATTTCTTCAAACCTTACATACAGGATGTTATGTATTGCACAGGAAGGGTGGGGGGTTGGAAGTGTCAGGGAGGATCAGTCAGAGTTAAAATGCATGAATGAAGCTGAGATTGGATCAGGGCAGCAAGATCAGTGAATGGCAGCAAGTTAGCACTGCTTCATTTAGGCATCTTAACTCTGACTGGTCCTTCCAGACACCCCCCCACACACACACACCCATCTTCCTATGTGTGAGGTTTGAAGAAATTTTGTTTCAATTTGTCTGAGGAACTGTGATTATTAAATATATATATATTTCCCTGTAACCTTATTTTTATTTTTTAAATTTCAACATTCAATAACAGGGAATCTGTGAGACTGAGAAAACAAAGGATTTGGATTTAGAGTTTTTTACCTGATGGCTGATTGAAGTTACTTGACTTCCAAACCATCCAGCTTGCATGGACTAGGACCTCCAGTATTGGTTTAAGGTTGTTCCTTGTCACCTCTTATGTACTAGCAGAACAAGCAATTTGATTGGTTAGTAAACAGTTAAGAACAATAAGTGGAGCAGTTTTCATTCCATGTCATTCTTATTTTTAATCCATACATTCATACTACAAATGCTTAACAGGAGGGGACAAAATGCTGTTGCTCAGCAACAAAGAACTGGCAAGAGCTCACAGAGAGCTCCACATTACTAACAGACAATGGCTCTCACAGCAATCAATAGCATTTGATTTAAAGGCAATGCCTGGTTTTTCATACATGCCATCTAGTAACCCCCAGATTTATTTATGACAAAGATGAGAAATCTACTGAAAGTACATCTTTGTTAAATAATCTGTTATGAAATTTGCTCTCATTTGCCCTCTTTTCTATTTGAGAGCCTGTACCATTATCATGAATAATTTTATAATTCTATGCATTTATTAAAAACAATATGGAGTAGTAGAAGCTTAAAGACCAATATATTTATTATGTCATACACTTTTATAGGCCTGAAGTGATTTTCCATGGGCAGCTGTATGTATCCTGAGCACAGGGAACAGCAGCTAAAGAAAGGAACACTGTTTGTGTACAAAGGGTTCACTTTCCCACACATCTTCTAATGTGATATATCCTGTCACATGCCAACCATGTCCTTCCAGCATTTGTAAAAGCCAAAGAAACCAGTCTTTGCACAAGATAATGTATGGATACAAACCAAACATTAAGAATGGTATCAGATCCTAGTGGAGGAATTCAGACTCATGGAGCACTGAGAATTCATTAAATTTTTTTGAAGGAGAATCCTAAATTGAAAGCACAGAAGAGAATTCATTAGCAAACAGAACACTTCAGACTTAATAAATTCTGGGAGTGACTAGCTCATTATGAAGAGTAATTAATTGTCCTTCTTTGGGTGTTTGTTTAGTCTGTTTGATCTTGCTTGCTTTGTTGATTACCAGTGGCTGCAAGTCAATTGAATCTTGCATTCATTTGATTGGATTCTGTATTTCTTTGTGCCTTGTCTATTTCTGTGGCATAACTAAAATTATTTGTTGTGTTGCTTGGCCTTTTGGCCCCACTTTTGTCCCATCTTCTTGTCTTTATATTAAGTGTATACCTACTTAAATGGCTTGTTAATCTGTAGTCTATTGATAAAATCCCAGTTAGTTTTGACATATGAATGAGAACAGTACAACAAGCCACAATATGTTGGTCAGCATAAAACCATAATGTGTACTAACTGTATTTTGTTGTGAAAGCTGAATCCGCAGTTTCACATTGCTGCCTGGCTACAGAGATAGCAATATAAAATGGATGTCCTTGGAGGGTACATACACATAAATAAAAAATGTCACAGGTTCAGTCCCTAGCATCTTCAGATGGAGTGGTAGGAGAAATGAAAAACCTCTGTATAGGACCCTGGAGACCTGCTGCCGCCAGTCAGAGCAGACAATTCTGACATTAATAGAGCAACAGTCTGATTCAGTATAAGTCAGCTTCATGTGTAGCTTATGCATACCCAGACTGTTAACAGTAGGACTATAAAGAAAAAAAAGTCTATACCTGGGAACAGTGAATGGACCTGTTCTCAGTGAGACATAAATTACCCTTTCAGAATAGGTGTTACTACTCAATCAACAAGTGATGGCTCTGGCAAAAGGAGAATTTTATTAACTATATCAAACACAATGGAAATTTCCTTTTCTGGCCACTGTCACCTAATTATTGATGTTTTCTTGGATTGACTGACATATGCATGAGCGGATTAAAAGGGGCATTCACACAGGGACATCTGCCTGGCGTTCCCCACCCGTAGGCAACCCATGCTGTTCGACTTCGCTCCCGTATTTAATAGATACATCAAAAAAGTGGTAGCAAATCCCCAAAGAGTGTGTTTGTCCACTTCCCGGCAGTGTGAACGCTACGTGGAAAAGCCAGGAGCAACCCGCGTTGCGCATAAGGGAACAGCGATATGATTGGCTGTGCTCTGCTCAACTGCCCAATGTGGTGCCAGCACAGTGGGATCCTCCCCAAATCAGCCGGATGCCTATGTGTGTATGAGCGCTCATGCACTCATACACACATAGGCATCCAGCCGATTTACCAGGAGAAAGCCGTTTACAACTGCGCTTCCAGGCCAGTAGTCTGAATGCTCCCGCGCACCTCCTCCCAGTATGCTCCCGCATAAGTCTGAGCTGTGTGACTGGGAAAACCCAGAACAGTTTATTCTGGGGCTTTTTTGCCACGACTGGCTCCCACTGCAAATTGCCAGTCTGTCCTCAGCCATAATGAGTTTTACATGGGGCTGTCCTTGAAAATAATTTAGAAACTAAAGCTGGTGCTGAATGCCCAAGTGCAGAAATGGGAATTGCAGAGGCTATTGATGTATTAAATGATTGTTATATATTCCACATATACGGTCCTGAAAGTGGTTCTTCCCTCTTCCATTTTTCCCTCACTACAATCCTGTGAAGCTGGCTAGATTGAGAGAGACAGAAAAGCTGGTCCAAGGTTATTCAGTGAGGATTATGACAAAGAAATAATTTGAATCCAGGCCTCCACATTCCAACATCGACATTTTAGTAATTTCATGCCATATTGGCTCCTAGTAAGCTTCCAATTCACAATGGTGGTTTTTAGGCTTAATGCCCTTCACAGGCTTGAATGGACATATCTCACATTTTCCTATATGACTGCTTTCGCCTATTAAGACCTTCCAGTACAGACCTGTTGAAAATTCCTTTCTCAAAAAGAAAAATCAATGCCTAGGAAGATTAAGACCTTTTCAATAGTGGACCAGGAATTACCTCCCAAGGGAAGTATAGTATCGCTCTTCTTTATGAGGTTTTCAAAGAAAGTGCAAAACCCTGTTTTCAAATACCTTTGGTTACTTATCTGGACAATTATAACTGCTAGATTTTTATGGCCTCAACAACTGTTTTTGGATACACCACTGTTGCCATTTTAGATGTATAACTTTTTTTTTTTACTGGTTATCATGTTAAGTGTTCATTTAAGCTTGAAACAGCAGAGCAGTTGGGATAAAAATATGACAGATTCAGTGAGAGACTGTGAAAGTTCCTAAATATTTGGTTAAAAGAGCTTTATATATAGGAGCCATTTGTATTAATGTAGGATGGAAGAAATCTGACAAAAACAGATAATCTGGCAGAGACCAATCCGAGGTATGGACCATAAGTCTGAATCCTTCAGTTGGGTGTAACTGAGTTCACATTACACTGAATGTAATTGCCAGCATCCTTTGGTTCTAATAGAACCAAAGCCCCTTGTAACTGAGATCCCTACATGTGCATGACATTAGATGCCCACTGGCAACAATACAGAAGAACTGCATGAGTGCTATTTGGTGGAGCATTCCCATTAAGTTGCTTTTTTTTTCTTAGAAGTCTTTCTAAAGTCTTTTCCTAGAAGTCTTTCTAAAGTCTCTTACTCTAAAAACATCACTAATAGCAGAACTTCCAAACATTTAAAAATTACTTTCCTCCCAGGCAACAGAGAACAAAACTGCTAGAACTCTATGTCTCCATATATCACTTAGTTTGCTGATTTCTCTTGAAAATACATGTTGTGTGGGGGGGTTATTTTAATCTCTGTTGCAGGGAATTAATTGATAGTGGCCACAAATTTTTCGGTGATAACTCTCCACCTCAGTTTCTCGAAGAGTGTAGGACATGCTGTAGAACAAATGTGGGTGAATATTGTTGTTGTTCTTAGAATATTGTTGTTCTTAGTGTGGTGGTAGAAAGTGCCATCAAGTCACAGCTGACTTATGGTGACCCTGTAGGGTTTTCAAGGCAAGAGATGTTCAGAGGTGGTTTGCCATTGCCTGGCTCCACATCATGACCCTGGTATTCCTTGGAGGTCTCCCATCCGAATACTAGCCAGGACTGACCTTACTGGGCTAGCCTGGGCTATTCATACATATTTTTCTTTCTGTTGACTAAAATCTTGGGTTATGACTTCCCCTGTGCCCATTTCTCATCTCTCCTCATTTACATTTCTTTTCTTTGTGCTTGTGCTTCCTGCTGTCAAAAACATGATCCTAGTCTTTTAAAAATTCTTTTAATTCTTTGTTATAACCAAGAATTCGTGCAAATAACTTTGTGTATCCCACAGCCATAAACATCAATAACTTTCAGGTAGTATATATAAAAAAATTGAGGACAGATAGGTTGAGTGCCTTTAATTATGAAACATCCAGAAATGTCATAAAGCAGTATCTACCACCTCCAGCCATTTCTGAAAGACGTTTTAGTGAACTGTTACTTATCCATTTCTAACTTGCATTAATCATTATTTATGAGTCTCTCATATTTATATTTGCTTTATTTTCAAGATAGTGGAAACTTTGAAGCTGAAATGATGATTAAGCTTAAAGGGCCAAACCACAAAGTGAGTTTTATTTCTAAGCTTGAATTATCATATGCTCTGGGATACACATTTTGTGTTCCATGGAAGGATATTCACATACCCTATAAAAACATATGTCATTTAGAAGATGCAATTTTTTGTTCAGAAACATGGCTCCAGGTTTACTTGGAACATAAGTGATGTCCTTTATCTCACTCTCCAGAACCAGAGGGAAGGTGACTGCTGAATGTCCTGATGCTTTTTGTCCACCACTAATTTATAACATTGCTGACATCTGAAATGTGTTTTTCCTGCAGTCATTTGAAGATGGAAACATTACAAATCAAGTGGCTAAAAAATGAATTTCGTGAACTTTATTTATGCTCTTTTGGACAACTCCCCCCCAAAACCTCTATTTTCTTCTTTCTAAAGATTTAGGCTTTGATGACTGTCATCAAAGCAACTGTTTTAATCAATATATCTAATACTCCACATGGCCAAATCTGTGGATACTTAAATCCTGAGACTTAAGCTGTAAACAGACAGAATAGATCTTTCTAAAACCAGAAAAAGACCTCAGGTTTGCAGAAAAATCTGAAATCTTAAAAAAACAAAACGAAATAGAAACAGTGCCAGTACCTTTAAGCAATCAATGCCCTCTGTGGCTGTTGACAGGCAACCACTACATTATTGCCAATTGAAGCCTTAATTTCCATCAGTAAATGGCAGCAGGAGGGAAAAGGACCCTTTACAGACTTGTTTTGGCCTTTGATGGAGGATTCATGGGGCCAGGCCTGGCAGCAACCTTTAGGTGATACCACACAACTTCCATGACTTATCCAGGTCCGACTGATGTACAACAGCAGTCACCATGTGAAAGTCAGCATGGTGTAATGGTTAGAGTTTCAGGCAAGGATCTGGGAGACCCAGGTTTGAATCCTCACTCTACTGTAGAAGCTTGCTGGGTGAGCTTGGGCCAGTCATGCTTTCAGCTGAACTTACATTATAGGGTTGTTGTGAAGATAAAATGGAAGTGATTTATGTAAGCTGCATTGAGTCCATGTGGAGAAAGGAGGGATATAAATGAAGTAAATAAATAATCAATATAGCTGAAAACTGGGGGAAGATAAAGGATAGGTTGGTGGGTGGGTGGGTGAAAAGAAAGCAGGGAAAGGTGAAAATATGGAGGCTGCCATGAGGAAGGAATGAGGAAATAGTCTGAAGAAGGGAATACAGGGGAAAGTGAAGTAACATTCTTGCAAGTCCTTGTGGGTCTTCAGCTGCACAACTGGGCCTGGCCCAGTGGCTGGCACTATGCAACTCAGCCAGGGAAAGAAGGGAAAACTGATGGGGGGGGAATAAAGGTAGGGTGACTAATGAGAGGGAGAGGAGGAGGAAGAAAAAGAGGAGTGGCTATGGAGGCTTCCAATGAAGGAAAGTGTAAATAGTGACGAGAGGAAAATAAGATGCCCCCTGCAGGTTCTTGTGGTCTCCCCCACTTGTCAATATATCCAATTCTCAACATTTTTCAGTTCAGAAGCTTCAGTCCAGAACAGGTCTTTCCACAAACCTTAGAAAATCTCACAAAAATCTGATTTTTTTTTAAATGGTGGGCTAAAACCTTCCAAAATCATAGAAGTTTCACCTGGAGCTTTAAGAAATCAACTCCCTCAGTGGCCATTGCTAGACAACCACAACAGTGTTGCAAGTCTTCCAGCCTTGGTTTCTGTCAATAAAAGGCAGGTGGAGGGGCAGGGCCGTTTCCAGGGCTGTTTTGGTCTTGAAGACTCATGCCCAGCAGCAGCCACCTGGTGACTTAATACCACACATTTTCTATGAATCCCTCAGGCCCAGCTACTGGTTGTTGTTTAACAACAGACACTCCACAAACAGCCATGTGTGTAGCAGTTAAGAGTTTCAGACTAGGATCTGGAAGATCCAGGTTCTAATCCCTACTCTGCCATGGAAGCTCACTGGGTGACTGTGTGCTAGAACAGAATTGGAGAACACAGAAGATGCATCAGATTATAGACGGGATGCTTCACTGGTTCAGCACTTCACGTCATCAGGCCACACTGATAAGCACCTGAGTTTCTGTGTCTTGGAACAAGTCTAAGCTCCTAGCCTGCATCTTGTACAATGTTTGAGGGCTAGAGAGACTTATTGGATTCATGCTTTGAGGACCCTAACCCCACACGGTTTAAATGAAAAAATTGACTTGTTTTGTATGTGTTATGCTGTATCGAATTATTTGTGACTGTTTTTTGCTGCTTCCCAATGTTTCTCATGTAATGAGTAACTGACACTTTGACTTATGTGCAATGTCCCCTCCCCTTTTTCTTTTTTCTCCCCCCCCATTACATCATGCATCCTGATTGCAACAGGATTGCATCACCCTATACTATCTTATATATGTCTAGACCCCTGCCATTTTGCACTGCACAACATTTTGGTACATTGGTGGTTCTCAACCTGGGGCCATATGGCCCCCAGGGCTATCTATAAACAAAACACTGAAATAGCTACCTTCAAGTACAACACCTTTATTAGCATATAAAATAGCTACCTTTATACCAGTAGGACAGGGGGACCACAGGAAAGAAACAAGGTTGGAAGCGGGCCACGGTTGGAAAAAGGTTGAGAAACATTGGATTAATGTATTTTTACTATACATGAAATATTTTTAAAAAGAATTATTGGCCATTGGAACATCCATTTTTATTTTTTTTGTAGGCTTACAATAGTAATATTATTCAGGACATATATACCTGATCATGATATAAGGCAATACTCTATGAGGCCTCACCAATATTCTCAAGTCTTGCGTCAATTGATTTTAACTATAAGTAAGTAAAATCTCATATATTTATATCATTTAAGTTTGCTATTGTAAATAGTTTGATAATCAAAACCAATTTTCTTCTCTCTTTTTTCAACAGAACTCCCTTTTTGGCCCTACATTGATTAACTTATTGTCTTATTATTGAATCATTGAGCCTATATGTACAAAGATTTCTTGACCACTGAAGGTGGCCACTTTGGCTGAAACCTGTCTGGTCACAATAGGTCCCTCTTGTGTATATTGTACACTTTTATTCTGTATTGAGGCTACAATTGGGCCCATAATTATTTTTAACTAATTGATGTACATGTATTTTGATAATCACAGGGTTTTTTTTTAGTTATTGGCCCTTTACTTTGTATGTAACTAACCTTCCAAGTATTTGATTTATTTGTTTGGGCTAAGTCCCCCCCCTTTTCCTCTTTCTTGAGAAAGAGAGAAAGAACAGGAAAAGAGGACATATTATGGGGGATTCAGGAAAGAGAAAGTAAGGGAAGGGAAAATGAGATCACTGCCAAAAGTACTTGTGGGCCCCTGCTTGTTCCTTTCCATTGCTGAACATATTTCAAATACTCAGCTTTCTTACACCTAAATATAATGGTTCTGGAGAATGAGTTAGCTTCTCACCCTGCTTGACCAAACAATAAATATAACTAGGAAAGAAATGTAGTTTTTGTGCTGGGTGGTGCATCATTCTAGTCCTTAGGAAGAGGTTCAAAACTTGCCTGATTTTAATTTAAAAGAAATTAAAATAACGTCTTGCTATTGTTGGCAAGTTGATTGAAGAGGATAGAGGGTCTTTTTGGTTTAAAGACAATCTACTGTATAATTAGTTACTGCCAAGATGCTGGCACCATAATTAAGTGGATGGAAGCACTTACATAAAGAGTATAACAGAAATTTCAAGGAAGGAAGGAAGGAAGGAAGGAAGGAAGGAAGGAAGGAAGGAAGGAAGGAAGGAAGGAAGGAAGGAAGGAAGGAAGGAAGGAAGGAAGGAAGGAAGGAAGGAAGGAAGGAAGTGCTTGGACCGGGCATTCAGACCTTGCGTCTTATTCTCCTGATTGCAATCCTAAGGGCAGATAGGGGCTGATGAGGAAGAGAAGAGGGGAACAAGAAGAATAAAAACACAGAGTACCAGTTGGAGTAAAACAAGTCACAGCTTTATTGATTACAGCAAATAGAGCATTGGCGCAGCATAGGGCAGGATCCAATGCACTGAGTGACCATTTGCCTGCTGGGGGAAGCTGGAGAAGCAAGCCAGTGGTCCCACAAAGGCGCAAGCCAATGCATGGAACCCTTTCCACCTGGGAGTGGAGCTGGGCAACCCCCCACCCAGGGTGGGCATGCCACTATAAGGTTCAATCCCCAGAGGACCTGCAGCATTGACTGTACACAATACAGCTGGAAGGAAGGCATCCCAATGTAGTTTGAAGATGGTCATCAAGCCCCAACAATGCACCCCATCCAGATGAAGAAGTGTATCGACTGTGCACAATGCTATGCCTGATGATCCACAGGGTTCTGTGGTGGCTTGAGGGGACTAAAAATAAGAGGAATGAGAGGAGGGACCCACCTGAGGGCAGACATAGGACTGGAAAGCAGCAGACTTCCAATGGCCAATGGCTCAATTGCCATCAAGGGAAAGGCCATGTTCAGCAGCCAAGATGGCTGCACTGATTCAGAAAGAATGAGTGCCAAAATCTTTGCGGAATAGGCTGACCACAGCAATCCCTGCCCACAGAACACTGAATTTGAACAGAGTCAGGAAAGAGCCATCAGCATGCAGAAGAAGAGGGCTGGGACCAATTGAGCATATGGCAAGATAAGTGCTGGTGGTGTGCTCTGGGCAAGGCTGTCTGGCCCCCGCAGCCTGGAGGACTTAATTATACCCACACCCCACCTGGTCCCTTTTGGATTTATGAAGTAGCAGGTGCGAAATGTACCCTGAGATGTGGACATGACAAAAAGCAAGGATCTGACTGGAGCCATCATGCTTAGAAGTCATGACCAGCTTGCTGCAGCAGAAGGCCCAAAAAAGCCAAGCATAAAGGCAGCCCTAAAAAGTGTGACTTCAAAATCAGACCAGCAGATGGCTGGTAGCCTCTGAAGGAGCACAGCTAATACACTCAGGATTATAGGACACTGGGCGTCAAGCACACGAGGGCCTGCCAGCCTTCAATGGCCCTGTGGGTAGCAAAAGTGTGATGGGGGTCCACATAACTTTGGGTTTTGCTAAAAAAAATGATAACACAGCAAGGTGCAAGGCCATCGTCCTGGGTGACAGGCCCTGTTATCTAAAAAAAAAATCATCTATTGGAGGACCAAGGCTTTCAAAGCCAGCCAGGATCCACCACCTCTATTAGCTAAAGAGGAGGCCTGAAAGGCAATCACAAGAGTAAGATTGCCATAGAGAAGGGGTGATGGAATTGAATGCTCCCTGCATGATCAACTGCTGCAAAGTGCCCAAGGGTCCTTTGGAAAAGGGTCCGAGTTGTGGTTTGCTTCTGGGGCCAAGGCCCAAAACCTCTCCTCCTGAAAGCAAGATAAGGCATGCATACACGATGTCATTGTAGGTATTTGCAATATATAGTGCTGAAGACAAGCATAGGAGGACAAATCAGTGCACCAGGTACATGATCCACTCAGAGTGAGATGTTTGGTGATTGATGACCTGAATCATAGCTTGGTTGTCACACCAGAAGCATCCCTTTCAATTCCTGAGGGATTTGCCCCAAATGGTGGCCATAACCAATATTGGGAAGAATTCTAGAAAAGTGAGATCTCTTAGAATGACTGATCTTGCCGAGGAAGCCAGCCAACACCTGGCACACCAGTGGCCAGCAAAGAACAAGCCAAACCCAATACTGCCCAAAGCATCTGAATGAATCTGCAAGGATGAACCTAAGTTGGGGGGGGGCTGCCAGATAGAAACACCATTGAAAGTCAACCAGTCAGCCAGATCTGCCTTCATGCCCTTGGTGATTCTAATATGGTGACAGGGGAAATGGACTCTGGTTGTGGATCTGGCTAGATAGGAACAAAATGCATGCCCCAGGGTAGCAACCCTACAAGCAAACTTGAAGTGACCAATCAAGGCCTGAATCAAGACCTTCTGTTTTGTCATGAATGAGGGGAACTCCAAACTCTTTGGCCAAGGCCAGATGAGAGGTGCATGCAGGGCTGCCTGATGGCCCAGCAAACAAGAAGTCATCTAAGTAGTGGGTAATGTGTGGGGGATGAATGCAGCCCTATACTGCCCATTCCAAAAAGGTGTTGAAAGCCTTGAAAGCCGAACAAGTGACAGAGCAGCCCATAGGCACGGCCTTGTCAATATACCATGAGCCATTCAGTGTGAACCCAGTTTGAACCCCAAAAGGCAGTGATCATCTGGGTAGACAGGCAAAAACTGTAAGGTGGACTGAATATCACATATTGGCATGAAGGCACCAGGGCCGCAAGTCCTGACTGTGCACACAGTGCGATCAAATGATGCATAATATATAGAACAGCATTTCTGAGGGATGGCATCATTAACATACAAGCCCTTTGGGTAGGATAGGTAGTGAATTAAGTGATATTCCCCCAGAGCCTTGTTGGAATCACTCCCTGGGGCAGTACCCAAAAGTCCCTGGGGCAATACCCACAAGTTCGAAATAGGAGAGCCAAATGGGATGCTGCAGTAGCAATTATACCAGCCCTACCCTCCTTCTTGCTGCTGCTGGACAGCCAGCTGCTGCTGGAGTGCTGCTGATTGTTACTGCCCCAGGGGCAAGACAGCCTAGAATAAGGCCCAAAGCCACTGTCACGATTATGGCTGTCCTAAAACAAGCTTGCCAACTATACAAGAAAATGTTCTATTGCTGATCGGGTGCCCGGTTTTGACTGTTTTAATATAAGGATTGGATTTTTGCCTGTATATACTGTTCTGAAGGCTTCTGTACACTTCGAGTGCTTTATGAAGTAAGAATGAAGTTTTTGAAGAAGAGCTATTGAAATGAAGATTGAAATCTGGAGTCTTCGTCCTGTGTCTTCTGTTTCCTCTGTACTACTTATGTACTTGTGTAGTACATGATGTAATTTTGCTATTTCTGATACATATGGCTCCTTGTTATTCCCTGCTAGTATTGTGTTATTTTGTTATATAAATGTTTTCACTTTTGTGTATATTACTTGGGCACTCTTTGCTCTGCGTTATTTATACAGTGCTTGCTTATTTCATGATTTCAGTATACTGTGTTATCACACTTGTTTTTCTATGACCCTGGAGGAGCCAGCTTTCCTCTTGATGTGTGTGACAACAAAAGTTACAGTCACAACTTGTCGTTAATTAAGTCCCACCTGGCTAGCTCACTTTGAGAAGCCTGTTTGCAAAATTCCACTGATAGCAGTGGAATCACTTGCTAGGGCTTAAGGCCCCAAAGGATTGCTCAAGTGATTGGACAGGTGCCACCCTGCCCAGGGTAGGCAGACTGAACCACCCCCATGATCACATTGTACCCAGCCAGCCAATTCAAAAAGGTACGGTCCACTGGCCCTTTCTTGTCCAATCATGATCCACGCTTGCCTTCTTTGGCTTTGGGTTTTAATTTTGACCCTGACCCTGCAGGACAAGTGGATGCCAGGTGGGTTCTCTGAATCATTAAAGGTGGGCAACCCTGATGAAGCCCAGAGGGCTGACTAGTATCCCCCACTGCAGCAGCCCTGCTGGCTGCTTTCTCCCTCCACTTGATGGCTCAAAATGGCAGACCAGGGACCCATGGCCATAACCCAAAAGAACCCAGAAGAGTGAGCAGACTCTCTTCTGAGGAGGATTCACCTGAAGACTGCTTGCTGCTAGGGGTGTACATTAGGCAGGGCTCTTTTTGTAGCAGGAACTCCTTTGCATATTAGGTGACACATCCCTAATACAGCCAGTCCTCCAAGAGCTTACAGTAGCCCCTATAAGAAGAGCTCTGTAAGCTCTTGGTGGATTTGGCTACATTAGGGGTGTGCTATCTAATATGCAAAGGAGTCCCTGCTACAAAAAGAGCCCTGGCATTAGGTTACATTCAGGACAAAAATATACCTTATTGGTATTTCTCAAGTATATTTCAGTGTCCCAAATATATCCAGGATTTTTTGGAAAACTAACAAAAATCACCAAAAATCCTGGATATATTTGGGTTTTCCAGGAAGATCAGGAGCCAGCATTGCAGGCTCCCAGGGGCTGTTTTTGCTTTCCTTTTCTTCCCCTGCCCTGCCACTTTGTTACATTGTATCAGGTTTCTATGGGCTTCCCCACTGCTTTTGTCAATTTCAAACCACTTTTGTCAGTTTCAAGTGGTTTCCCTTCCCTTTGCTGTCCTTCCTTTGTGTTCTCTTCCCATTTTCCTGCACAGAGTTGCAAAATCCCCCTTCCCATTGCTTGGATTTGTTGTGACTCTGTGCTTGGAGATCAGTCCTTTTAAATTTGCAATGCCAGTGGCACTGGGCTCTGCTGGGCATTCTGCACATTGTAACTGGTTGTGCTGGGCTTGCACTATCTCCCTCTTACTTGGATTTTTTGTGACTTTGCTTTGAAATCAGTTCTTTTAAGCTTGCAGTGCCACAGTGCACTGGGTTCTGCTGGGCATTCTGTACACTGAATTGGATGTGCTGGGCTTGAAAAAATAACCCCCTTCAGTTTGTACTGCAGGGATTCTCTTGTTGTTGTTCAGTTGCACAGTCGAGTCCGACTCTTCACGACCCCATGGACCAGATTACGCCAGGCCCTCCTGTCTTCTGCTGCCCTCTGAAGTTTGCTCAACTTCATGTTCGTTGCATCGATGATGCTGTCTAACCATCTCATCCTTTGCCGTCCCCTTCTTCTTTGACCTTCAATCTTTCCCAGAAATTCTCTAGTTTGACATTAATCCTCTTTTGCTTGTATTGCGTTCTGCTGGGTATTCTGTACACTGAACTGGTTGTGCTGGGCTTGCAACTTCCCCCTGCTTGGATTGTGATTCTGTGCTTCACATCAGTCCTGTTGAGCTGGCATTGCCACAATAGCACTGGGTTCTGCAGGGCACTAGTACATTACACTGGTTCTGTTGGGCTTCCAACTTTCTCCCTTGCTTGGAGTGTTATTCTGTGCTTCACATCAGTTCTGTTGAGCTGGCATTGCCACAATGGCACTGAGTTCTGCTGGGAACTGTACAATGCACTGGTTCCACTTGGTACTCTGTGCATTGCACAGGTTCTTCTGAGCTTGCCAAAATACCCCAGTTCAGTTTCTACTGAAGAGATTCCCTGGTTTAACTTTAGTCCTGTTGGTTTTGCAGTGCCATCATGGCACTGGTACTACTGGGCTTGCAAAAATGCCCCCCTTTACTTTCAGTTTCTACTGCAGAAATTCTCTGGGTCTTTGGTTCTGTTCTGTTGGGTTTCTATTGCCCTTGTTTGCTACTTTCCCCTCCATTGAAAACAATGGAGGATGGGAGCACCTAATTTGGGGCCCCATAGAATTGAACCCCTTGGTCCAGGCTATGCTGAAAATTTGGTGCCTCTACCTCAAAAAACAGCCTCCAGACCCCTGGAAACCCAGATACCCCCAAATAGATACCCCATTGAAAATGATTGTCCCCATAGGGTATAATGGAACAGAAAAAATTCAAGACTGCTGAAAAAAATCCTGAATCTGAATACTGTACTGGTATTGGGATCCAGGAATATTGGGAAATACCAATATCTTCCAAGTCCAATATACCTGAACTAAAAAAACAACATTTCTTTCACACACCCCTACTCACTGCTGGATGTCAAATGTGTCTTGCCAACCAATGTGCCTTGTGTGGCTTATGGTGATGTCTTTTGTGGGACTTGTGCCTCCTAGGAGCTTCATCCTCTGATGAGTTGAAACTTGAGGATTTGCTGGGAAAGTGGAACCATCTCCATCCCCTAGAAGGCAGTGCTGGCACTGCAGCAGTGGTACAAGAACATGAAAGCATTGCAGGTTTTGCTCCAAGCAGGTGAGCTAAAGCTGCAGGCTGAACTCCAAGCTGGCTGACCATTGAGCAGCACCAGTGCCTGGAAAATGCTCTCTGGGACTGCTTTGCTGCAGGACACTGATGATGCAGGGCCACTGTCTGCCTCAACTGGTCAAGCTGGAGCATGCCACCCTCTGGTAGAAGTAGCCATCTGCAAGCCTGTGTTCCATAACTTCACAAAAGCAGCAGCAGCCTTTGTTGCCCCAGCCTTCCTGCCTCCATCCCAAGGAGGGGACGCCTGACTGCACTTAAAAGCCGCTACCCATGTCTTGGGAGGCATGGTCTAATTGAGCACTCAAGCCAAACAACAGTACAGAGCCCTAATAAAGCAGAAGCCCCTCAAAAAATTTGGGCCAAGTTTCTAAAGGCTACCAAATCACTCTAAGTGAATGTTAATATGGCCATCCGCAGGTGCCTATGGAAGGCACAGTGGCTCAATTATTACTGCAAATATTTTATAAGAAACAGTTCTGTACCATTTTGACCAATAGCACTCATGGGCTGCTGACATGGTGAAAGCTAGAAGATCTTCAGAATTTAACAGTCTGTACTTAAAGCTGACTATAGTTTTCCAAATCAGTGTTGAAATGTTTGGAAAGCCCAGTTTGAGTCATATGACTGAAGAAGCTATACATGGTGGTCAGGGCTTTTTTTTTTTTATAGAAAAAGCCCAGCAGGAACTCATTAGCATAATAGGCCACAACCATCAGCAGAAACTTATTAGCATATTAGGCCACACCTCCATGTTACTAGAAGTGTAGTCATCCAGCCACTCCCACCTTTTGCTTCTTATTCTGATTACCTTGTTTATTGTCAAAACCCAGGGCTTTTTTGGAGCAGGAACTCCTTTGCATGTTAGGCCACACACCCCTCATGTAGCCAATCCTAATAAGTTTCTGCTATTGGGTGTGGCCTATTATGCTAATGAGTTCCTGCTGGGCATGGCCAACTTGGGAGCCAGCCGGAACTCCGTTCCTGTGCGTTCCTGCCCAAAAATAGCCCTGATGGTGGTAAAGCAAGTATTTTACAAAATAAAGTCTTCTGAAGTTTATCAAAAAGTTTTATTGGGCCCAGGAACCAAATCTGAGAACCATACAGTATGTGTGGTGTAACCCAAGTACCTTATATTCCTTCAAAAGTGCTGGTATATAGAGCTCCTTGAATGAAGAAAACCTTCCTTAAAGCCAACAGAACCAAGCTGATTTTCTGCTTAAGATATTGAACATGTTTAGACCAAGATAAATTGGACTGGAACACAATTCCCAGGTATCAAAATTCATCAACCATTTGTAATTTATATGCACCAATTTCCCATCTTTTATTCAATAGTTTTGCTTACTTTGTAAACACCATGATCTTAGATTTATCTTCATTTATCGCCAAAAGTTTGCTGTTACAGTAAGAGATAAATGCTTCTATAGAGTGCTTTAGACCAGGCTGGGTTTCAGAGAGCAAAACAAGGTCATCAACATATAACAAGGCAGGTACTGGGAGATTTCCCAGGCAAGGCGCATGGGTGGAAATGCCTTGTAAGCTTGGGACAAGGTCATTTAAATACAGATTAAATAGATGAGGTGCAAGGACACTGCCCTGATACAAATCCCAATTTGTTTAATTTAATGCATAATGAGTTTTCAGAATAAAGGTTCATAATTAGTTTCAGCAACTTCCTGGGTAGATGCACAGCATTTAGCTTGTTCTATAGTCGTGCATGAGATATGGAATTGAAGGCAACCCTTAAATCAATAAATGCTGTATATTTATTCTGAAGCCTGCTTTCTCATAACCCATTACTTTCTCTTTATCCATCCAGTGTAGCAGGTGAGGGGGTTATGCAAGAGAGATGCATACAGTTTACTGATTACTGCTAGAAGACTGATTGGTTGATAATTGTTTGGATTATTTTTCTTGCCTTTTTTATATATAGGTATACTCGATGATGCTTTCCAAGTATCTGGCATAATATCATTCTGATTTACCAAAGTAAATAAGGGTGCAAGCACTTGGGCCCACCAATCAGAGGCTATCTTCAAAAGTCTAGTAGGGAAGGCATCAAGGCTAGGAGACTTCCAATTGGGCATATGGAAGTTAAGCAATCTAATAGAAAGAAGATGAGCATTGTTTATAGAGAAACTGTTTAAACAGGACTAGAACTTCCTCTATGAAGATGCTGGATGGAAATGTTCTCCATTTCATCTGGGAATTAAGTATCCAACCCAATTTGACCAAAACTGAGGTGGTAACATATGATTGCACCCTGCAATGTGCTGTCAACAGCCCAGATGAAGGGTCGTTTCCTCAAGACACCTTCAGATCAATACTTTTGTGACTGCTCTTTGGCAGTGGTTGATTCATTGCCCCATATCTTTTTCTATCCAAAGTATGCAAAATTCAGAGAGAGATTTCTTAGAAAATGGCTAGCAAAGTACTCAGCCACTGCTGATACCTCAAGACTAATATTACTTCTGAGTAGCCTCTGTAAAAACTATATTGTGGACATGGGAAACTTCTAGTTTATTATGATTTCTAATTCTTAATTTTTTGTTTTATAGTGTATGGTCTATGAGCTCTTAAACCTGAATAAACTTGAACTGCAAATATTATAGTGTGATCCCCTAAAAATAATTAAGCCACACTGCTTATACCCTTCTAGGTTGCTACTTTTTGTTGGAGAATTGGTCAGTAATTTAGAATTGGTCATTCTGTCTTTAACATATATTGGATTCTAATAGCTATTCTTGGGTTCAATATTTCACACTTGGTAAAACTAATGCCCTGACATTGCTCTTTGGCTTAGTGGATAGCTTACATTTCAAGAAATAGTGATCCTAGCCAGAACATATGGATTATCGGGCTCCTCAGGAACTCTTGATGTAATATATGTTTAAGAGCTTCCCAACCTACTGATAATGGAGAGGCACCATAGTAGTTTGGGGTTTCTTGCCCTCAGATACACCATTAATAATAGGCAAAGTTCATGCCTACTGTGTATGAGGGGTTGGATTTGGCAAACACATCAGATGTTCATCACAGGTCTGATTGACAGCTATATGGGATTTTACAGGTATATAATGTCAGTGGTTTCTTTTATTCGGGGCTGTAGGCCAACCACCCACCTTTGTGGGCCTTAACAGACAACCAGGATATATCCTCTATAGAACTACAGTGCACTCTATTTAGGTATCTGATTAATCTGATTTATTCTGTATGCTGCATATCAGAATGTTATATGTTCAAAAGTTTTGGGTTTAAAGGTTTAAAAGTTATGGTTTTCAAGATTCAATAGTTTCTAAGGTAAATCCACTGTCTTGGCTGCCTGTCTCTGTGAAAACTCTCTTGTCAAACTCAAGCCCATAGAACATTAGTGCGGGCCCCAGGCAATTTCCTGGACCTTGAAATCCCCCAACACTTTTAAAAATACCTTATCCCATAACCCACAGTGATAATTATATATGCTGCTACTATTACTACCAGTTAACCAAATTGATGCAATTAACTGTTCACTATGGTAACTATAGGTAGCAATATAATATATTTAAGCAACCCGATGCATATAAATATAATTAAAATGAAAGTGCAGGCCAATAAAAGAAATAAGACCCAGTGATGCCCACTAGACCCCAAGAGACAATAAACAATTTTAACTATACAACAATGACCACCATACCAACCTGCCTCAGCAAGCCACTAATGTCCCATAAGGTTGCTTGACAGCCACTGCAAACATGCACCAGGGAAGGCAATGTGAAGATCCAAAAAGGAGAGAGCTGTTGACAGGAGAGGTGAGAAGAGGAACCCCAAGCTGATTCCCCAAAACCCCAGCTGCAACCATAGAACATCAGACTGCTAGGTAGCCCACACAATGGCCAAGGGGGCTGCAAGTTTTACCCCACATATCTAAGCCACAGTCTTCACCTGGTGCCGTGAATCCCAGGGCAATCAAGCCACAGCAGCTGCTCTCTGATGCCACCAAGCAGCCCAATGTAGTAGGTCCAATCGACTGCTCGCAGCTCCTAGTTTACTGAGTAGTATGTGCCCCTTGCTACAATAGCCACTACTCCAATGTTGTTGGTCTCTGAGGAAAACAGGGGCTGAGAGAGTGGCAGGCTGGCATTTAAATACCTGAAGAATGGACGGGGTGAAGCTGATGCTTCCCCCCAGGCCCACCACCCATCAAGCCTCACAAGAAGGTTCCATGTGGTCAGCAATTGGCTGGCCATTACTAAAGCCAGCCTGATCACACCCAAGGCCCCAGAGCTGTTGTGGCTGGCTCACCATGCTGCAGCAAAAACATGCAGATTCTCCTCACTGGCATCTCCTCAGCCCTGTAGCCACAAAGCAGCCCCTAGTAAGTCAGAGGCTGTGGATTTCTGAACCTCTGCTTTCCTTGTGAGCGCCTGTCTAATATTTTAGCATAGTCCTGGTCCCACTTTTCCAGAGTTAAACCACGAATTTCCTTGTGAGTCTAGATTTTGTTTGGTGATAGAGTGGAACAAATGCACCTTCAGAGCTCCTCCTGCTTCCTGCAGAGGAGTCTGGCTCCCAGCATTTGGGCAACACATTTGAGCAAAGAACTAATTGGTGATTCAACCTTTTAATGCTTCCTGCCCTGTATTGGTGGGAAGTTTCTCCCAAGCCAGATTTAGGGGACTTGCCACATATGGGAAGGTGCACCCAGTCTCCCTCCAATCATTCTGCAACTCACATCTTAGGGCTCTTTTTGTAGCAGGAACTCCTTTGCATATTAGGCAACATACCCCTAATGTAGCCAGTCCTCCAAGAGCTGTAAGAAGGGCTCTGTAAGCTCTTGGAGAATTGACTACATTAGGAGTGTGTCGCCTAATATGCAAAGGAGTTCCTGCTACAAAAAGAGCTCTGCATCTCACCCATCTCCATAACTAGAACATGTTTTACAACAACTATCCATTTTGTTTCCCCGGCAGATGGGCAAATGGTTATCTCCTGGTGGAAACCCATCTCCTGCTCTCCTTGACCTCTTTTTGCAAGTTATGGCTCTCTTCTCTGAGAAAATGAATGCCTGTCAGTAGCCCAGGAAATCCCTGATGCACTTCAAAGCATCTTATATATCTGAATTACAACAGTCTAAATTTCTTCTTTCAGAGCATCAACCAACTTTGTCTCTGGTTCTTGGCTCTGCCTGAGGGCTGATCATTATCCCAACCTTGACATTATTGACAAGCAAGAAATCAAGTGCTCCCTCCAAAACTCCACATTTCACATTCATATACATGTGTAAGTATGGCAAACATATAATTGTCACAATTATATGTGAACTGCTCTAAATAGGAAGTTATTTTGATTTGAAGGAGACAACCAGAGATGAGATAACAGTTGTATCTGCACTGATGCAAGCTCTGGCCACAGATGAGTTTGTAGGATTAAGGAGTTTTAGGCTGATGTTCTTTTAACTGTAATGATTCAAACTTCTATGATGACCAGTTCTGCCATGCCAGCATTTAAAAAGCCCTACAAACCACTTGCTATTATTGCTGTTCCAATAAGGTTAAAGCAGTAGAATCTACTCTACCTTCTTTTATGGTACAGAATGTACCATGTAGGGGCTTAGACTGTGGCAGCATATTATTGGCACGAGGGTGAGACTCTGACACAGTGCTGAAGCAAACTACCTTTCTGAATCAGCCCTATAGCCTATAATCTACTCTTGCCGCGATACTGCAGACCATACAATTAAGCTATTATAATTTAATAAACAGGCAAAGAGTAGACAAGACCTAAAGTTTAGATTCTTGATTCATACATATGCAGTGCTTTAAAATGTATGTTTTTGCTAAAGTGGCAAGCTCTTTGAACTCTGACATGCTTTAAAATAGCACTGAATCTCTTGAATTGTTGTTGCATCTGTTCATCTGCACGTTTCCCACTGAAATTCAGCTCCATACCACCACCCAGTGGGATACCTTGATAAGGGATAAAAAGAAAACACACAGAAAAGCAATTCATTAAATGCATGAAATATTTCAGTTGAAGTAATTCCAGCTTTTCTCCCCAATAAATTAGAAAAGTTTTAAAGTTTTACCTTCATTGGAAAGTACTGTGTGAGTAAGAAAGGTGACTGAACAAGTTAGTTAATGACAGATTTAATAATTTTGTTGAGCATGATTGCTGCCCCCGAGCAAGTACACAGATTTATTTAGCAGAAATCCAGTTTGGATCTTCTGATGTGTAGAGCATGTTTGGAACATGTATATAATTACAGTAATGTTGTTGTTGTTGTTCAGTCGCACAATCGAGTCCGACTCTTCACGACCCCATGGACCAGATTACGCCAGGCCCTCCTGTCTTCCGCTGTCCGCTGAAGTTTGCTCAATTTCATGTTCGTTGCATCGATGACACTGTCTAACCATCTCATCCTTTGCCATCCCCTTCTTCTTCGACCTTCAATCTTTCCCAGCATCAGGGTCTTCTCCAGTGAGTGCTCCCTTCTCATTTGGTGGCCAAAGTATTTGAGCTTCAGCTTCAGGATCTGGCCTTCCAGGGAACAGTCAGGGTTGATTTCTTTTAGGACTGAATGATTTGATCTCCTTGGAGTCCAAGGGACTCTCAAGAGTCTTCTCTAGCACCATAGTTCAAAAGAATCTATTCTTCGGCGCTCGGCCTTCCTTATAGTCCAACTCTCGCAGCCATACATTACTATGGGGAATACCATTGCTTTGACCATGCAGACTTTTGTTGGCAAGGTGATGTCTCTGCTTTTTATCATGCTGTTCAGGTTTGCCATCGCTTTCCTCCCAAGGAGCAGGCATCTTTTAATTTCATGGCTGCAGTCACCATCTGCAGTGATCTGGGATCCTAGGAACGTGAAGTCTGTCACTACTTCTACGACTTCCCCTTCTATTTGCCAAGGAGTGATGGGGCCAGATGCCATGATCTTAGTTTTTTTGATGTTGAGCTTCAAGCCCACTTTTGTGCTCTCCTCTTTCATCCTGAGCAAGAGGCTCTTTAGGTCCTCTTCACTTTCTGCCATCAGAGTGGTATTGTCTGCATATCTGAGGTTATTGATCTTTTCCCCAGCAATCTTAACTCCAGTTTGTGATTCATCCAGGCCAGCATTTCGCATGATGTACTCTGCATATAAATTAAATAAGCAGGGTGACAATATACATCCTTGTCGTACTCCTTTTCCTATGCTAAACCAATCAGTTGTTCCATATCCGGTTCTAACTGTTGCTTCTTGACCCTTATACAGGTTTCTCAGGAGACATGTGAGGCGATTCGGTACTCCCATCTCTTTAAGAACCTGCCATAATTTATTGTGATCCACACAATCAAAGGCTTTAGCATAGTCAATGAAGCAGAAGTAGATGTTTTTCTGGTACTCTCTTGCTTCCTCCATAATCCAGCGAATGTTGGCAGTTTGATCTCTAGTTCCTCTACCTCTTCGAAACCCAGCTTGTACTTCTGGCAGTTCTCTATCCACGTACTGTTGGAGCCTAGCTTGTAGGATTTTGAGCATGACCTTGCTAGCGTGTGAAATGAGTGCAATTGTGCGATAGTTTGAACATTCCTTGACATTGCCCTTCTTTGGGATTGGAATGTACACTGACCTTTTCCAATCCTGTGGCCACTGTTGTGTTTTCCAAATTTGTTGGCAAATTGAGTGCAGCACTTTAACAGCATCTTCTTTTAAGACTTTGAATAACTCAGCTGGGATACCATCACCTCCACTAGCTTTGTTGTTAGTAATGCTTTCTAAGGCCCATTTAACTTCGCTTTCCAGGATGTCTGGCTCGAGGTCAGTTGATTATACCATCGTGGTTGTCAAGGAAATGGCAATCAGTAATAAGAAATGGCAATCAGTTGAAGAGGCATTGTGGCAAAGTGTATTGGCAAGTATTTTTGGCCCAGATTAGAGTACTTCATAGTCACACATATGTGAACCCAGAGCAGCCTAAAAGCCACTTTCTCACATGGTTATAATCCCCACATGGTTCTGCTTGAAGAACTTCCCCCACTTTCCTCTTCCTTGTGTAGCTCACTGTGCATCCTGAAACACTACCCTAGAATTCAGGACACTTCCTGCATGTGAATCCAATATGAAAGTCTGCAGTGGAAACTGGTGTAAAGTGAAACGAGCAAAAATCTGCTTGTGAAAGTGCCCTTCAGCCAGCTCAAAACAAACAGCGAATACCACATATATTTGAATACTGGAACTATATGGTCAGGGCCAGTTACAGGACTCTTCTGCACCCTTTCATTGTCCATCTGGAAGAATGGACAGCAATCTGGTGGGCAACATTCATGCATAATCCCTGCCTATGCGCTACAGTAGTTCAACATGTACACTATAGCTAAATTCAATTTCCCCATTGGAAAGTGGTTCCATCCTATGCCTCTGAAAGTGTGAGGGGCTTGCAACACTGGTGTGAAGTCATGCTTCATAATATGGTGTTGATATTGATCAGTATACCCAATCCTAGATATTTGCTTGTGTAACAAGTCTCAAATCATGTATTTGCAGTAAAATAGCTTCACTTACCCACTAATTAGTTCTTTAGCACCAAAAAAGTATAGTAATTGTTTGGGGAAATTAATTTAATATTCCACTCTCTCCTCCAGACACCAACATCTCTTTCCTTTCTGTTCCTGCATCCACCCTTTCTTATAGGAAAGCAAAAGTGACAAATTGTGTAAGAGTTATATAACTGTATAAGAGTTCTGAATTCCTGTAAAATCCCATAAGGAGTACAAAGAGGAGTATTAAAGGTATGTGTCTGAGTTTGGCAACCTTTCCAGACTCAGAACCCACCTCTAATATCCAGATGGCGTGTGACTGACTAAGCTACAAACCTACAATTGGAAGTCACATCAGTTGAGTCATGTTGCAGAAAGAGGTGGGGTCAGAGTTATGACCTAATCAGTGGGGAGAGGGTTCCATGCTGCAAGCACACATAGTTGGAGCACCAACTGGTGGAGTCAAAGAATGGCCAAACAGGGGAAAAAGAGAAAAGGCAAGAGAAAAGTTTTGTATGGAAGAGAGGCGTGTCTCTGAATCTGTCTGTACTTCACATGGCACTGTACATTTATCTAGTGTTCTTCCTGACCTGGTTGGTGTCAATGTCAAGCTGGCTCGGGTAATGCCTTAGGAAATGTCTTGTTCAGTGTTTCATCTTGGGTGTCTGATTTGAGGATTGTTGCCATGTTGTAGGTTCTAGTCTGGCCTCTTTCATTTAAGAACATAAGAGAAGCCAATGTTGGATCAGGCCAATGGCCCATCCAGTCCAACACTCTGGCACACAGTGGCCAAAAATACCAGGTGCCATCAGGAGGACACTAGAAGCCCTTCCACTGTTGCCACTCCCCAGCACCAAGAATACAGTGCATCACTTGCCCCAGCCTGAGAGTTCCTATACCTTGTGGCTAATAGCCACTGATGGACTTCCACTCCTTATGTTAATCTAATTCCCTCTTGAAGCCGTCCATGCCACCATCTCTGGTGGCAGTGAATTCCAAGTGTTAATCACTCTTTGGGTGAAGAAGTACTTCCTTTTATCTGTTCTAACCCGACTGCTCAGCAATTTCATGGAGTGTCCATGAGTTCTTGTCTTGTGAGAAAAGGAGAAAAGAAGAAGAAGAAGAGAGAAGAGATTGGATTTATACCCCACCCTTCACTGCCCAAAGGCGTCTCAGAGCGGCTTACAAACTTCTTTCCCTTCCCCTCCCCACAACAGACACCCTGTGAGGTAGGTGGGGCTGAGAGAACTTCTGACAGAAATTGTCCTTGAGAGAACAGCTGTGCCAGAGCTTGTGACTGACCGAAGTTCACATCAGCGAGTGCTAGTGGAGGAGTGGGGAATCAAACCCGGTTCTCCCAGATAAGAGTCCATGCACTTAACCACTACACCAAACTGGTGTACTTCTTTCTCTACCTGCTCTGTCTCAGGCATAATCTTATAAACCTCAATCATGTCACCCCTCAGCTGTTGTTTCTCCAAGCTAAAGAGCCCCAAGCGCTTTAACCTTTCTTCATAAGGGAAAGTGTTCCAACCCTTTTATCATTCTAGTTGCCCTTCTCTGCACTTTTTCCAATGCTACAATATCATTTTTGAGGTGTGGTGACCAGAACTGTACACAGTTTTCCAAATGAGGTCGCACCATCAATTTATACAGGGGCATTATGATACTGGCTGATTTGTTTTCAGTTCCCTTCCTATAATTCCCAGCATAGCACTGGCCTTTTATATTGCAGTTGCATACTGTCTCAACATTTTCACTGAGTTATCTACTACAACTCCAAGATCTCTTGGTCAGTCTCTGCCAGTTCAGACCCCATCACCATGAATTTATAGTTATGGTGTTTTGGCCCCAATGTGCATCACTTTGCACTTGGCCACATTGAACCCCATTTGCCATGTTGACACCCACTCACCCATCCTTGACAGATCCCTTTGGAGTGCTTCACAATCCTCCCTGCTTTTCACCACCCTGAACAACTTCATGTCATCTGCAAATTTAGCCACTTCACTGCTTACTCCCAACTCCAAATCATTAATGAACAAGTTAAAAAGCATTGGACCGAGCACTGATCCCTGTAGTACCCCACTACTTACCACCTTCTACTGAGAAAATTGCCTATTTATATTAATTGGCCAGTTTTTGATCCACGAGAGGACTTGTCCTTTTATCCCGTGACTATTGAGCTTACTTAGGAGCCTTTGATGAGGAACTTTATCAAAAGCTTTCTGGAAGTCAAGGTAAACATTTATTGGGTACCCCTTGACCACTCCCTCAAAGAACACTAACAGGTTAATGAGACAAGATCTTCCATTACAGAACCCACACTGAGTCTGCCTCAATAGTTTTTGTTCATCAATGTGCCTACTAATTCTTTCCTTAATAACAGTTTCCACCAACTTAACAGTAACCATATAAATACAAAGGATTTTAAAAGGGGGGTTATAGAAAAGTATTTGTTTAAAAACAATCATGAAGCCAGAATGCCAGCAGGGGGTTGGGGGCTATCCAGTGTTTTGCATGGAGTGTCACATGTATGACTATCTGCCCACTGGTCAGAAGTCTTGGGTGTGTGCTCGGTGCAAGGAGCTCCTGGTTCTCAGGGAGCGAGCTTGCTCCCTTGAGGCTAAGGTGGCTGACCTGGCTGACCTGGAGAAGCAGAGACAGTCAGTTAGGTGCACGGAGAAGACTCTCAGGGACTTGTTAGATATGTCCCACTCTGGATCTGGCAGCCCAGCTGCTGCCAGGGAGCATGAGGGTCAAGGGGGAACAGGGCACCATGCTGAGGATAAGGGGAATGTCCCTCAGAAGGGACCTCTTCTTCAGCTGGTGAATGGGTATCCTTTCGTACCAAGGAACCATCCTTGGGAAGGTTGGGAGGGGGGCTCTTGGTAGTTGGTGATTCGATCCTTAGGCAGGTAGACAGCTGAGTGGCGAACCCGCGTACTGATCGTATGGTGACTTGCCTGCCTAGTGCAAAGGTGGCGGACATTATGCGTGTTTTAGATAGGCTGGTAGATAGTGCTGGGGAGGAGCCAGTGGTCATGGTGCACGTCGGCACCAACGATGTGGGGAAATGCAGTTGTGAGGTCCTGGAGGAGAAATTTAGGCTGCTGGGCAGGAAACTCAAGGCCAGGACCTCCAAGGTAGCCTTCTCGGAAGTGCTACTTGTTCCATGCGCAGGGCCGGACAGGCACAGATCAGGAGTCTCAATGCGTGGATGAGACGGTGGTGTAGGGGGGAAGGGTTCAACTTTGTTAAGCACTGGGATGCTTTTTGGGACAAGAGGGAGCTGTACAAAAGGGACGGTCTCCACTTGTCCCGAGAAGGAACCAGGCTGCTGGTGCTCAAAATCAAAAAGGAATAATGGGGGAAAGCCGACAGGAGATGAAAAGTCTCTGGTTCGGGATGGCTCATCTCAAAGAGATGAAGGGGTAGCTATTACTTTTGTACAAGGAAATGGATTGAAATTGTCCACTGAGACTGTGGCTAATGATAGGAACTGCCTGACAAGGTCTCGAGGCAGCAAGAGGAAGGCTTAACAAACATGGGAAACTATAAGTGTTTATACACAAATGCTAGAAGTCTCCGTGGTGAAATCGGGGAGTTGGAATGCTTGGTGTTGGGAGGGGAAATAGACATTGTGGTTATTTCAGAAACTTGGTGGGATGAGGAAAATCAGTGGGATACGGTGATTCCTGGTTATAAATTATATCGGAAGGATAGGGGGGGAAGGGTCAGAGGTGGGGTGGCTCTGTATGTCAGAGAGGGTATACCGTCCAGTAAGATTGAGAGGGTAAGAGAACTGGATTCACTTCTGGAAATGCTATGGGTTGAAATAGTGGGTCCAAAAGGAGGCTTAACTGTGGGAGTTTGTTATCGCCCACCAGATCAAAAGATAGAGGATTATAAAATGATGAATGAATTAAAGATAGCGGCTAGACGAAATAACTGTGTCGTAATAGGTGACTTTAACTACCCACACATTGATTGGGTCAATATGAGTTCTAGTCAGGAAAAAGAGATTGAGTTTTTAGACACTCTCAATGACTGTGCTATGGAACAGATGGTCACCGATCCTACCAGGGGAGAGGCAATCCTGGATTTGGTCCTGAGTAACACCCAAGACCTGGTGAGAGATGTAAAAGTGATTGCACCACTTGGGAACAGTGACCATAATGTCATTGAGTTTAACATTTGTACAGATAGGGAGTTGCCCAAAAAGACTGACGCAACCACTTTCAACTTTAAAAGGGGTAACTTCTCTGGTATGAGGGGACATGTGAGGAAGAAATTGAAAGGAAGAGTGGAGAAGGTCAAAACCATTGGGGAAGCTTGGAGACTATTTAAAAATACAATCCTAGAAGCTCAGAAAAAATATATACCACAGGTTAGGAAAGGTACAAATAGGTACAAATATACTGCCTTTCCTAACCTGCAATATATATTTTTCTGAACTTCTAGGATTGTAGTTTTAAATAGTCTCCACAGGACCCCAGCAAGCAGCAGTACCAGCTTAGTTAATTTAGTTAAGAACATAAGAGAATCCAATGTTGGATCAGGTCAATGGCCCATCCAGTCCAACACTCTGTCACATAGTGGCTGAAAATACCAGGTAATATCAGGAGCGCTAAGGCAATCCTGCTAAGCAAGCCTCCCTGATGGCTTTAAGGACTCCACACCCCTTCCAACCCTTGACAGGTGGTTGTCTGTCAGGTATAGGAGGGGTAGCGTGTCTGAAGGCACTGGGGAGGCTGGACCAGCAGAACTGATAAGGCGATGCTGCTTGGGCAACCTTCCTGATGGCTTTCAATGTTCTGCCTCTGCTCCTGACAGACAACCACCTGTCAGTTGGAGGAGGGGTGGGTGGGAGTGTGTCTAAAGCCTTTGGGGAGGCTGGCCCAGCAGCATTGCTAAGGTGTTTCTGCTTGGGCAGCCCCCGTGATGGATTAAAGTACCCTGGCCCTGCTTCTACACCTGACAGACACCTGCCTGTCTGGTGTTGGGAGGGTGTTTAATGGCATTGGGGAGGCTGGGCAAGCAGCAGCACTAAGGCAGAGCTGCCTGTCCAGTGTAGGGGGAGGGGTATTGCAAGCCATTGTGGTGGCTGGGCCAGCAGGATTGCTAAGGCTTTACTGCTGGGGTGGGTTCCCTGATGTCTTTAAGCACCCTGCACCCACTATTGCACCTGACAGACAGATGCCTGTCAGGTGTAGGGGAGCATGTTTGAAGCCATGAGGCTAGGCCAGCAGCATTGTTGTACCTCACAGGTGGCTGGCCATTCCACCTCACAGGTGGTTGATTTCTTCAACTGTCATTTGCTTTATGCAGTCTCCTGTAACTGGGTTGTTGTTTTTTTTACCTCAGAATACTGATCTCTGCAGCTGACCAATCGGGGGGGGTGCAAGGAGGCAGCAGCCCGACAGCCACATAGGAAGCAATGGGGGGAGCACATTTTACCCCTTTTACCCACTTAGGGGTCAAATTTCTAAAAATCCCTTCTTAGTGAGCATCTACATAATGATAGTAGTTCTCTCCCTGAATTCCGTGCTTCTATGTCCAGCAGTTCAACCTGGGCATCGATTTTACGGTGAGGGGGCTTTCTTTTATATATATAGATTAATGCTGCTTCTCACTGGACTATAAGTTTATGTAGTGTTATATACAGTATACTATCTCATTGGTTTTTATCTGTTATGTCTCATACAAAAGTTTGATATTGCACTTTTAAAAAAAAGTCTTTAAATAATAATAAAAAGGGGAAGACTAATCTCTTAAAAATAGGGTGGTCAAAAATTAACAATTCCTATATGGAAGGTAGTAGAAATTGCTTCTGTATAGAAGTACTGGGAACAGAGTCTAATATTTGAAAGCTGTATTTGTTGTACCAACAGTTATATAATATAGCTGATTTTTGCTATTGACAAATCAGAGTATAATGAGGACTTTTTTTTAAAAAAAAGAGACAATCACATTACAGCATTTATTTGGAAAGAGTAACATATGGCTATATTTAGATACTCCAGTCCTGCTAATATAACCACAAAATACTGGCACCAATCTACAAAGTCTCGGACCAAGGCACTTCAAGGATTGTTTTCTCCCATGTAGACCCATCTGCAGACAGCATTACTGAAAGTTCTTTTCTGTATGTCTCTGATGTACAGCAGTAGCCGCTAAGAGACAGCTTTTGCCTGAATAGCACCATGACTGCAGAATGCTACCCTATAGGAAGTTTGCATAGAAGAACCCTCTGAAAGCTTAAAGATGGTCTTTATAGTCTAGGACCTGAAATGCCCTTTCTGTTTAAGATTAGCCAATTTTTGCTGGTTTCTGGATTTTTATTAGACTAGTCATTTTACCATGCCAATGGTCAGACTGATTTTATATCAGCTTTTTAAGTACAGGCTATTGGTTTGTTTTTACAGATGCTGTTACAATAATATTGTTTTAGTGTTTTACATAGATTTTTGTAGATTAGCCTAGGGCTCCTAAACAGGACAGAACAGCATATACATAATAAAACACTTCTCTTTTATAGGCTTTAGTATTAAAAATACTACTTGTACTTTTTATATCCTGCCCTGTCTTCTCTGCAATCCCTTAAACTCAACCAGATCTTGCTATACTTTTTATTTGCCATAATAAAATGCATTGTGAAATTTGTTTAATGGTATGCATGCACTTATAGCATTTATAGATGAGTGCTTAACCATTTACACTCTTGAAGGAGCTACATTCAGAGCTGTTTTTATTTTTTATTACCACAGCCTTATTGAGGACAATGTACTCAGGGCTATTAAATAGAACTACAGAGTCTCTCACTGAGTGAGGAGTTTAATTATACAGTAGGAAAGCTCTATACTGCTACCCCAGGTATACTGTAATTATTCAGTGCACTTAAACAAGTTTTTACTAAAATTCACATCATGATATGAAGGAGTGATTAAACCCAAAGCTTACTTAAAAATAGTCATGAATGATGTTCATGACTAAGTGAAGTGAACCAGACTTTCATCTTCATCCACATTCCTGTAAATAGTTTGGTCTCAAATATCTGGTTTATTCTCAGGAAAGTGACAATGTTTTCCCCATAGAATACATTTATTTAATGGCCAGGAGCCAAACGGTACACACACAAGTGTTCCACACATAAAACCCTTGCATTCATCTCTCAAACGCTACACCTGCAGATAAGGGGACAAAGTGAAAAGGGGAAAAAGCTGCAAAACCTACTGCAAACTGAAGCAGGAGCCTTCAGTTTCCAGCCCACGCATTGAAGGCAAGCAAACAAGATAAATTACATCCGTCCTTTTCTAAACAATGGCCATATATCCAGAGTGCAACTACAATCTGTAAATTTTTGCATTCCACATAATGTTCACTAAAAATGTATATATAATCTCTGTACATACACAGTAATGGAGGTAGAATCCAACTGTTGAGTAATACTTATTGTCAGGTTCCTCAGTCAGCTCACACAACACAGGGCTTCTTCAGAAGACAATGTTTAATGGTAAAGCAGAACTAAAGACACGTGTACAGTTTGTGTCTGTAATGGCCACATACAATAGGGCCTGCTAAGATATACTACATTCAAACATCCCCCCCCCCCACAGCAGAAACCAATGGATAATGTTTGTGCACGCGGGCAGAAGCAGCAAGCAAAACATTCTAGAAACCGTTTTGGTTCCCAGCCAAAACTGCAGCAACTGGAGAGCTAGGTCAGAGACCTGATAAGAAACAGTGAATGAAAATTCAAAGGATGGGAGACCAGAGTACTCCCTCTGCATACCATATACATGACAGGGCTACCTTGTTGCCCTACGAGGCACCTAGTGTGTTCTTATGAACTCATAAGCTATGAGGACCTGGACTTTGCTATCTATGTGCAACAGGGACTGAACTGCAAAGTGACTTCCAGTGATGCCGAATTACAGCACACATCCAGGAGAAGAAAGCCTTCCTTTGAAAGAGTGTGTATGATTCCTGCATGTCACCATTACCACTTTCCTGCAACGAGGTAGACCAGCTCCCTAGCCATGTATAGCATTGGAAAACCAGGCAGTGGCCATGCCAGGCCAAAAGACAGGAGGCTCAAACTCCATACAGGGTCTCCTTTCTCACACGTAGGCAACAGGACCTCTCCCAACCTAATACATCACCAAGTCAAAACTGCAGACAGCAGACAGCAAGAGGAACAATAGGCTCTGGCCAGCACAAGACATAATCCCATCAGGTGCCATTGTCCAACCTAGTTTGCTAGTAGGTCTAACATTGCCCACTCCACAGACCTTCGACCCCAGCACCAGTCAGCATATTTTGGGGGACAGACTAACCAGAGAGGTGGCCCAGCTTAGCCCACCCCTCAGCTTCTAAGTAAAAGAGAGGATTCAATACCAGCTCTCTCTCTTACTTGCACTCTTGCTCTTTTACCTGACCCCCTCCCCAGCATCCCACAGTTCCTTCCATTTTTCCTGAGATTCGCTCCTTCCAACTACAGATAGGTAAAGTATTGCCAATCAACAAAACACCCTGCTAATGCGAATGTGCTATTTTCTTCTATCTATATTTCCTAGGTACTGTACAATTGTGTGTGTGCTTGTATTATTGTATGCTTGAAATACATTCAGTAAACAAAATCTTCTTATACTGATGTCAGTCTCAGTGTCTATTTGGTGGGTCTGGAGGGAACTGCAGCCCTGTATACATAGATGCTTGCCCCCGCATTGCCTATTGCCTGCTTTAAGATCATAACTCCCCAGATTAAATAATAATTTAAGGCAATTTGGCTAACAACCTGACACTTATGAGACTTAAGAAGAGCCCGTACTGAAGTATCTGACCAATTTTTAGACCTATGGTATTGAAGGTCTAAAGGCCTGAAGATCCTACTCTGTCAAAAGCTGTTCAACCCACTATTCAATATCTTATAATACACTATGGGCAATTAGAGTTCAGATTATATATTTGTGCTATCAATACACTAGGAATATTCACATATTTTGGTTTTTTAGTTTACTATACAGTATATGTAGTGATTTTGGCCTGAGCATTCACTAAACATTCAGTTCCCTGTCATTTCAGTCCTGCATATAAGACTTCAACAGCCATGATTAAAAAAAAACTGTAACTTGTTAGAAAATAGATGCTAAATAAGGCTCTGACCATATAACATACCCTGCAAACTGAACTACCAGAATAATTGGCACTACTTCAATGGCATGCTTAAACTAGAAAGAAAATTCAGCGAAAAAACACAATGCCAATGTGGACATCACAAGAATTCATCTATTTAGTCTACCATAAGCACTTTATTTATTTGACAAAGACCACCCTCCCCCATACTGAGGGCTCAGGTGGTGAACAGCATTTCGAAAGATACATTTCAATAAATACTTTTATAATCAATTTAAAAACAGTTAAAACAATAAATCAAAGATTATTTCAGATGGCATTAAGTCATTTTCCCGGGGGGGGGCACTCACTTCTCTTGTGTGCAATCTGTATTAAAAAAACCCTGAGAGGACTGATTGATCCTAGATGCAGTGATAAATAATTTCAATTACACTGAGTATTTTTATTAGCATCCATTTTAAAAATAAATGTTCATGGTTTTTGCTGTATCTTCTGAAGGAGGTACTCCACCTGCAAGTTTAGATTTGGCTGCCCTTTTCTAGTCCTTTTACTTAATATCTTATATGTTTCCATTTTCTTTTGTTTGTAAAGCTTCTGAACTCTCTCTCTCTCTTCCTTCCTTTTTCTGGCAGCCTGAAATTTAAAAAAAGTGCGTAAATTAAAAGAAGCACAACTTCCTATTCCACATAACAGGTTGGATCCAATGCAAAATTTCTACTTGTGCTACAGCTGTTGCTCAAGCAGAAATGCAAGAAAAAATACAATGTTAGCAACTTACCCTAGGTCAGTTATATCCTCATGCATGTTTCTACTTGCACAACTAATTTATGGGCACTATAATATGTCTGTTTATGTTTCTGCTCGTACACTGCTGGATCCAAGCTGATGTCTCTAATGGCCTTATCTGAAACCACAGACTGCAGACCCTTTTACAATGCAGAAAATAACTGTGCTGCCGGATACTGCCATACTGCTTGTAAACAATTCTCCCAAAGATAACTGGACAGAGCCTGAAGGCACAAAAGCTGAATGTAGATATTTAAGTATTGAATATACAAGTTCAGTTGATGGCATACATCATCATCTATTAATGATACTTATCTAAACTATTTATGCCCCACCTTCCCATTGTATGCCACAAAATCCAAGAGGTCTGATAAGTAACTAATCTGTATCACCATTAAACCAGGTAAGAACTGAATTAAAATAAGGTCAGATAGCAGCACATTCAAAAAGCTGTTAAAGCAAACAAGGATAAACATACCATTTGTTAGGCAGTTAATCTGTATCAGTGGAATTGCTGCTTCATGTCTTTCAATGAGACCACTAACTAGTAAGATACTCATTTTTCTAAGCTGTCCCCATCTGCCTTACATGTAAAAAGGAGAAAAAGGTCCTGTAAAAGTTTAAATATACACCCTCCTCTAACCTATAACATATTTATTTAAAACAATTATTAGCTTCTACTTTATAGGAACTCAAGGCAGCTAACACTGTAAACAATAGAATACATGAAACCACTCGTTAAAAAAATTAAAACTGCCCAAACAGAAAAACTAATCAAATGCCATCATAAATAAAACTGCCTTCAGCACCCTCCTAGAGAGTGAGGGGCCAGGCACACCTCCTTGAAGAGGTTGTTCCATAACCGTGGGGCTCCACTGAAAAGGCCCTCTCTTGTGTACCCACCAGACAAGCTTCTTTGATTGATGGGGCAGCCAGGAGGGCTTCTCCCTGTGATCTTAATTCCCAGGCAGGAATGTATGGGAGAAGACAGTCCTTCAGATACCCTGGTCCAAAGTCATATATAGCTTTAAAGATCAAAACCAACACCTCAAATTGGCTTGGGAGTGGATTGGAAGCCAGTAGAATTGCTCTTAGATTGGGGTCACATGTTCCCATTAACTGGCCCTGACCAACAGTCTAGCCACAGCATTCCACAGTAGTTGTAACCTCTAAACACTCCTCAAGGGTAACCCTAAATAGGGAGTATTGCAGCAGTCCAGTCTAGATATAACTAAGGCATGGATCACTGTGGCTAGATCAAGCTGAGCCAGGAATGGACAGAGCTGGCGTACCAGCTAAAGGTGGGCAAAACCACAAGCAGCCACCTGATTTTCTGAGGTGACCACTGTGTCAAGCAGCATTCCCATGCTGTGAACCTGGCTTTCCAAGGGGAGTGTAATCGTATTCAACACAGGGGAGATCAAGTCCCCAGTCAGCTGTTCTATTAATCTAGACCACCTCTGTCTTGTCAGAACTGGAAACGTATTTTATTTTGCTGCTAGAGACTACCAACAGCTGTCCATCTGAAACTGATCACTTAAGGTTGCTACATATTGCATTGGACCACCAGTTTGCCTAGTCCATTATCATCTATTAGGTCAAAAGTGCTTAAAAATATTCTTAAAAAAAACATTTTGGTATTATGGAAAGTGTTCCATTCAACTGTGTGCATACCCTTCTGAGGATAACATATCTTGAAATCAGTGGGCGTGCATACATTTGATCAGGATGCAAGAATGTTAAGAGATGCACATGCAAAAATCAACTGAGGATGAAAGAAAGGAGTCAAAGGTTATAGTCTTGTACTGGCACTTGAATATTTTTAGGGTATTGTTGGTCCAACCCCCCTTTCCCCTACTAAACAAAAAACCCTTTAGCCCACTTGTTCTCTGTAACAAGGGCTAACTTGCCTCTATCAGCTATCAATCCTTCTAAAGCTCAACACTCTTCATGCCAAGGTCTTCTGGTTTCTCCATAACTCTATCTCTCTCTATGCTTCAGGGCCAACACATGGTTTGGTAGTGCTTACAAATGACGTTATTTCTTAGTGCTAAAATCTGCAACTAATTTGGGTTTAGCCATGGAAGCAACTGAGATTAGCTCCCAGTCCTTGAGTTAGTGGTATGTCTGCATTCATTTTCATCTTGTTCCTTCATGTTTACAAGTGAATAGGATGGCTTTGTGAGGCTTCACATAGACAGCAGCACATAGCCTTCGACTATATTTGGGAGGAGTTAGAGCATAATATGTGCTCTAGAGAGCTGAGAGGTCAGGAGCCCAAAAGAAAAAAACAACTGCCACTGATGATTAATTCTCTCCCCTTCCTAAAGCATCATAGAGACCAAGAGCACTTAACATATCATCCTGACATTACCTTTAGTTAAGGGTTTAACATAACGTTTACACACCTCTTTTTTCTCATCCCTCTTAGCCTTTATTTGTTCATAGTCTTCTTTTGCTTTCTGGTTTGAAGTTTTTGTTTTATGCCTTCTCTTTGTGATATTTTTGCTGCATAGACAAGAATTTAACAAACAAAAATTAATGACTTGGAAAGAAGCTTGCATGTTTCTTCAAGTATACTTGAATTGGAAGCTGCATTACAGAAATCCATTCTGTATTATTCAAGATTCAAAATGACATTCTCCCAATCCAGAAAAAACATAATCGATCTTGACTAGCAGGACAAACTTAGAAAAAAGTCCTGAGCACAATACTTGAAAGTAAATACCACTAAGTCAATGTAAATGTCTGAGCAAGCATAACTGTACCAGACTTAAAAATTCAATTACTATTTTAATCCTCTAATACTTGTTCCATCCTAAAAAGATCTTGTTCAGTAACAGGAAGTATTTTTAGAATCTTTTTGCTGGATTGTTGCTTGACAGATTGAAGAGCCAATATTATCTCAAGCAAAGTTCTTTATTTAAACAATTTTTTGCAACAACTGAGTTTGTGATGATAAAGTGCAGGTATACATCTACCTCTCTTAATTTAAGTCCACAACTATGAAATAAATTTTAAATCAGCAAAGAAATGAATGAACTCTTGTAAAACAGCTTAAAAAATGAACAAAATCTTTGTTAACTAGGAAGTTGTGATGGAGAGGTTAGGGGCCTTTCCATAAGAATGGCCCCTGAGAGATGATGGAATGTTGGTGAGTTGACATTTGGAAAACAGCAGTTGGGAGTTGGCAGCTAAGGAGTTGACAGGGAAAAGAGTGCATATGACTGTATGAAGCTGTGCAGAAGAGCTGCTTCAGTGTTATGTTAATCCTATAAATAAAAGTCAACTTGTTTTCTTTCTTTCTTTCATTAAATTTTTATCCCGCCCTCCCTGCCGTGGCAGGCTCAGGGCGGCTTACAATATATACCAATAAATATATACATTAAAACTCCACAATATTAAAACAGAATTCAGTTTAAATTACTATATATAAAACCATAACTACTCCATAACTACAGTAGAGAGTTTGGATATGTCTACTTAAAAACTCTAGACAGCAGTTGCTAACCAATGTCTTGGTAGGCATTCTAATGCTATGACCAGTCCAAGGCAGTTCTCCAAGCATAGAAGTCATTCCAGTGAATTCACAAGGGTATTTCTATTATGCACTAGTATAAAAGAATAACTAAACTGTATTGAATGTCAGGTATCAAATGTAGCAGAGTTATGTTCACAAATTAGAAATTTGGATAAAGTATAAATTTTAAGAAACAAATTTTATTTTAAACAACAGAACAATTTACATTTTCTCTATTTAACTATACTTTGATCCAAACACCCAATGAAAAACATAAAGCTCAAAAAATAGCTTATTTACTATATTAAAAAAATCTAAGAATGTCACTCTGAGTAGAACAATTCTAACTAGATGACACCTGCCTTACATTGGCAACAAAATTACAATGAAATTACTTACTCAGCTGTACTGAAACTTGTTTCTTCCAGTAGAAGAGGACCATTATTTTTAGGTTTCTGTTGTTTTTTAAGCATTTCCTCTTCAGCTAAATAAAGATGCTTCAAGTGTTCTGGGTAATGCTCTGTATACCCAACACTCTTCTGGGAATTAGCGTATTTTTCTTTTTTCAATAACTTCTTGTAATCACGTTGAATCTTTTGCTTTCTCCAAAAGGCGAATCCTTGTCCTGAAATCGGTAAAAAATAAAATGCATCACAGATTAATATTTTTCAGCTTGGAGAAGTTTTGGCACTATTGCAACAATTAGAAGACAAAGAAGTCTTAAAATCTCATTTTCTAGAAGTATGACTATTTTACAATTAGCAAAATTAAAAATATCCGCGTATCAGTCTGCAGCCATTGCAGCAGAAGGAAGCTATGAAAAGATCCAGTATAGCTACATATTATATGGTATTCTGCAAGGCCCTCCAGATACCCTATGAAACTCTACAATATGCCTAGAGCTAACCAATTTAAAAATGGCTACTTGTAGTAATCACAACCTGCATGTGTACTTGAGGTTTAGTTACACCATCACGGATCTAGTCTAATGTTAGTTTTACCACCTACAAAACTCGTTTTCTTATTATTCTTTCATCAAACAAGCTGGGCCATATTTGTCAAACCAAACTTTATCTCAGACCACATCATTTTGAGAGATTTGGGGGTTATTTTACTTTGGTTTTAATTGGAACCATTTCTAAACTCTTATTGTAAGCCACCTTGACCCACAGAGAAAGGCACAGTAAAAATGTTTTAACAAATAAAATAATTAATTACCATATTAGAATATATAGTGCAACTATGCATACCTAGTACCTTTTTTTCAATTTTTATTCTCAAGAAAGAAATTATAGTAAAAGCTGGCTTTAAGACAAAGATTACTGAAAATACAAAAACATGAACTGAATGCACCTTGGAAGCATTAGCAGTATCATTGCTACATTAAGTTCCAGACTTAAACCATTCCCTTAAATATCTACATCTAAACTAGGCCTGATTTTAGAGGTATCAACAGCTGAACCAATACTGGAACAGAAACTGGAGGCAACTTCTCATGGCTATAAATTAGGCTAAAAAGCAGGAAACTTCCACATCGAGCCTTTCACAAAATAAGGTTCATTTACACATACAATACAAATAATGTACACATTAATCTACATTAACCCAGTCTTATTATACATAAAGCTCCTGTTACTCCATAATACATCAAAATTGCAGAGTACAGCAAATAAGTAAACGCAAATTAACTGGGCAGGCTTTAGCAAACACAGACTCAGCACCTATTTATAAAATGAAGGCAACAAATGAAATTATGGCGGAATGCCTCAGCAAGCACACTAACAATGAATCACTTTCAAAACAACTGGGATTTACTTTGATTATGATGGTAATCTTGTTAGTCTACTTACAGCAGTAGAAAAGAGCAAGAGTCCTGGACTCTTGCCCCTTTCTAGGGATGTACTAAAAGGAAGGACAGGATTGCCCATTGGAATACATTACAGTACAAGTAATGTTCCACAGAAAATGTGGAATGGATTTTCCATTAGGGTCTCTGGGCCAAAACAGAGTACTCTGGGACTGAAATGACAGGCCAGAGCATGGAATATTAGCCCCTAGGAGTAACAGAAGTCTTCTGGGACTGAAATGAGGCCCCAGAGTGGAAAGACAGCACCTGGGGGTAGCAGGAGTGTTCTGTGACTAGAATGAGAGACTTTGGAGTGGAATGACAGCACTTCGGGGTAGCAGGAGTATTCTGTGAATGGAATGAGAGACCACATAGTGGAATGACGGCTCCTGGGGGTAGCAGATATGTTCTGGGACTGGAATGAAAGACCACATAGTGAAATGACAGTGCCTGGGGGTAGCAGAAGTATTCTGGGAATGAAATGACAGGCCCCAGAGTGGAATGGCAGCCCATGGCTGTAGCGGGAGTGTTCAGGGACTAGAATGAGAGAACATGGAGTGGAATGACAGCCCTGGAGGTAGCAGGAGTGTTCTGGAAATGGAATGACAGGCCCCAGAGAGGAATGACAGCCCCTGGGGGTAGCAGGAGTGTTCAGGGACTGGAATGAGAGACCACAGAATGGAATGACAGCCCTTGGGGGTAGCAGAAGCTTTCTGGGACTGGAATGACAGGCCTCACAGTGGAATGACGGCCCTTGGGGGTAGCAGGAGTGTTCAGGGACTTGAACAACATGTCCCACCGTGAAATGACACTCCTTCGTGGTAGCAGATGTGTTCTGGGACTGGAATGACAGGCCTCAGAGTGGAATGATAGTCCTTTAGGGGGAACAGGAGCATTCTGGGACTGGAATGAGAGACCACAAAATGGAATGACAGCCCCTGGAAGTAGCAGGAGTATTCAGTGAATGGAATGACAGGCTCCAAAGCGGATTAACAGTCCCTGGAAGTAGCAGGAGCATTCTACCAGAGTGGAATGACAGCTCCTTGGGGTAGGAGGAGTGTTTTGGGACTGGAATGACAGGCCCCAGACCACTCCTGCTACGTCCAGAGGCTGTCATTCCACTCTGGGGCCTGTCATTCCAGTCCCAGAACACTGCTGCTATCCCCAAGGACTGTCATTACACATTGTGGTCTCTCATTCCAGAACACTCCTGCTACTACCAGGGACTTTCAATCCACTTTGGGCCCTGTGATTCAATTCCCAGAATACTCCTGCTACTTCCAGGGGCTGTCATTCCACTTTGTGGTCTCTCATTCCGGTCCCAGACCACTCCTACTACATCCAGTGGCTGTCATTGAACTCTGGAGCCTGTCATTCCAGTTCCAGAACACTCCTGATACCCTCAGATGGTGTCATTCCACGCTGGGGCCTGTCATTGCAATTCCAGAACACTCCTGGTACCCCCAGGGGCTGTTATTCCACTCTAGGGCTTGTCATTCCAGTCCCAGACCACTCCTGCTACTTCCGGGAACTGTCATTCCATTTCCAGAATACTCCTGCTAACCCCAGGCACTGTCATTCCACTCCATGGTCTCTCATTCTAGTCACAGAACAGTCCTGCTACCCCCAGGGGCTGTCATTCCACTCTGGGGCCTGTCATTCCATTTGCTGAATACTCCTGCTACTTCTAGGGACTGTCATTCCACTCTGGGACCCGTCATTCCATTTGCTGAATACTCCTGCTATCCTCAGGTGCTGTCATTCCACTCCATGGTCTCTCATGATAGTCACAGAACACTCCTGCTACCCCCAGGTGCTGTCATTCCACTCTGGGGCCTGTAATTCCATTCCCAGAATACTTCTGCTACCCTCAGGGGCTGTCATTCCACTCCATGGTCTCTTGTTCCAGTCCCAGAACACATCTGCTACCCCCACGTACTGTTATTCCACTCCGTGATCTCTCATTCTAGTCACAGAACAGTCCTGCTACCCCCAGGGCCTGTCATTCCAGTCTCAGAAAACTTCTGCTATACCCTGGGTATCCCATTCCACTCCAGGGTCTGTCATTCCAGTCCCAGAATACTCCCACTACTTCCAGTGGCTGTCATTCCACTCCGTGGTCTCTCATTCCAGTCCCAGAACACTTCTGCTACCCCCTGGAACTGTCATTCCACTCTTGGGCCTGTCATTCCAGTCCCAGAACACTGTTGCTACCCCCAAGGACTGTCATTCCACATTGTGGTCTCTCATTCCAGTCCCAGAACAGTCCTATTACCCACTGGGTCTGTCATTCCACTCTGGAGCCAGGTCATTCCATTCCCTGAACACTCCTGCTACCCCCAGGGTCTGTCATTCCACTCTGTAGTCTCTCATACTAGTCACAGAACACTCCTGCTACCCCCAGGTGCAGTCATTCCACTCTGGGGCCTGTCATTCCAGTCTCAGAACACTTCAGTTACACCCTAGGTACCCCATTCCACTCTAGGGCCTGTCATTCCAGTCCCAGAACACTGCTGCAAACCCCCCCCCCAAGGACTGCCATTCCGTGTTGTGGTCTCTCATTCCAGTCTCAGAACAGTCCTACTACCCACTGGGGCGGTCATTCCACTCTGGAGCCTGTCATTCCATTCCCTGAACACTTCTGCTACCCTCTGGAACTGTCATTCCACTCTCGGGCCTGTCATTCCAGTCCCAGAACACTGCTGCTAACCCCAAGGACTGTCATTCCACATTTTGGTCTCTCATTCCAGTTCCAGAACAGTCCTACTACCCCCGGGGCTGTCATTCCATTCCCCGAACACTCCTGCTAACCCCAGGGGCTGTCATTCCACTCTGTGGTCTCTCATTCTAGTCACAGAACACTCCTGTTACCCCCAGGCGCTGTCATCCCACTCTGGGGCCTGTCATTCCAATCCCAGAACACTTCTGCTACCCCCTGGAACTGTCATTTCATTCTGGGGCCTCTCATTCCAATCCCAGAACTCTTCTGTTACTCCTAGGGGCTATCATTCTAAATTCTGGCCTGTCATTCCAATCCCAAAGTAGTCTATTTTGGTCCAGAGACACTAATGGAAAATCCATTCCGCACTTTCTTTGGAACTCTACTTGTACTGTAATGTATTCCAATGGAGCCAATGCAAGTCAATTGGCATTCCTGGCTCCCATTATTTCCAGTGGACCTTCAAGTGTCTCCCATTATTTCCAATGGGCAATCCTGTCCTTCCTTTTTAGTGCATCACTCTTTTGGGCAACCCTCTTTTGGGTTACTTCGACCAAGTTTAGATGCTGGCTGAAAACTTGTAAACAAAGCAGGTTAAGCTGGAGGTACACAGCAAAGGGGAGGGACGAAACCGAACAAAAGGCTACACTAGCCGGTCGGTCCCGGTGGGAATTCAAGGTGACAATCATACATGGGGGGGGGGAGGCTATTACTTACCCTCCTGGACGCTCCCTCTCACTGCACGTGGATCTCGTCTCCATGGCTGTTTCCAACTATGCTGAACTGGCAAATTCTGCACTCCCACATTCCTCTTTTGACCCGAAGACTCTCTCCTCCTTACTACCGGTGCCATCAGGAAGCCACGTCGCAGCCCACCTACGTCGTCAAACACACGCCCACTGGTCAGCCTAAGCTCGCTTTACGATAGGAGAGGTGGGGAAAGCCTCTCTCCCGTTGTCTGAGCAGAAGCAGCGGTAGAGATACCAGAATGGGGGGGGGGACGGGGGGACGGGACTGATGCTCCCTGTTTAGAGACAGTCTCACACCATAACGAAAAGGCCAGTTAAATCAAGTGCCGAATTAGCAGCGCCTCTGGGACTGGCAGGAGGACGATCCTTCCGACTTGCTATGTTGCAGGGTGTCCAGGAAGCTACGGCCGCTCCCAAGGCTGACGAGCTGCTTCTTCTGGAGCCCTCCGCAGAGACTGTTAGAATGTGTGTGCGGGCAGTAGCCCAGTTTCTGCAGGGAGTGTTGCCGCTGTGCCGGGCCCACACGGTGGAGTTTTTTACATGCGGTCTGTGGGAGAAGATGGTGGCGCTTCCTCCGGAGACAGTGTTGGATGCGTTGAGTGGGGAGAGGCTTCAGCAACTCTTGGAAGAGCCACCTCCACAGCGACCTCTGGAGAAGGCCGCCGGTAAGCGTCTTTCAAGAGTTTGAGGCCGCTGGGCCCGGATGGGTTTGGGACAGTCCTGCTTTGTGGCGAGCGGCCCTGCAGGGATTTTTCTGGCAAAGTAAATAGCCATTCTGGTCTTGGCTACGAAGGGAGGGAACGATTTTAATGGTTTAAAGGTTTTTATATATTTTTTTTAAAAAACTGCCCCCCACAGAGTAAAATGGATTTGAAAGTAGAAAGCATCATAGAAATGCTTGTCTCACCTTCTATATAGGGTGGATTACACTCTGCTGAGATGGTTGCTGAATCTTTTTGAATTTTTGTTCTATTTCATGCTTTTTGAGCTGTACAGATTTGTGCAGTTACTGTTATAATTAGCATCATTTTCAACAGTAAAAGGTGAATTTCTGAAAGTATTAAGGATATAGATTCAGGCATTTTAGAGAGTTCGTTTAGGACCTAATGACAGGCAAACAAGATTTGATTGTTCCAGGTGCTGACAGACTTTTTTTCAGTTTGTTACGGTGCTTGTAGTAAAGGCTTTCAGATACTTTAAAAAAAGTTGATGTCTCTAAAGGATAGGATAATACCAAAGAGAGTTACATCTCCATAACAAGTTCCAGAGTCTAAGAAAAGCAAAAACGCAATATTTATTTAAGTAAATCAGTTTGTAGCAAACTCTGTACGGCTTTCCTCCTTTGCTAAAGCAAGAAAAGTTAAGCAGTAAAGAATTTAATCAGCAACATTGCTTTGTTTTATGAAATAAGACACAGTGACATGAAAGCCATCATGAATAAAAAAGGCTACTGAAAATGAAAATGGGATACAGCGAGTAGGGACTACATCTGATAGATTTCTTACAAAGACAAAATATACTGGTTAACTTGTTCTACAGTTAAAGATTTGAGAAATCAAGATTTAAATGTGCGAAGAAGACATAACCAAATGTACCACTTGAAGTCACTGGAACAAGCACTTGTATTCTGTTGCAGCATATAGGATGACCATCACTATGAACATAAACACTACTGACTTTGCACTTCCTTTCCTGATCTGATAAAGGGGCTGAAGTCAAGACCCTTGTCCTGGTGGGAACCAAGTGGTCGTGGTTGTTTTTTTTGTCTTTTCCTCCTCCTTCTCCAAGGAATGTGGACCAATTAGATTACTCACCCCCTGGATTAAGAAAGTCATGGCAGAAGAAAGTGAGACTTCCAGTTTCAAAAATTATAAATGCATTTCAGTGGAGAGAATTTTCCCCAAGCCATTTCATATCATCCCTCATACAACTTAACTTTTTTTTAGGTCACTGAATGCATTTGCCCACAGCTTTGGGACTGGATGCCATCCATATGCTAAAAATACCCAGCTCTAAGTTTAAATAACAAAACCTCCAGAAGCAGCTGTCTCTGTGCTAAACTGATGGATGAAGACCACAGCTAAGCAGAACAAGCTGAATCTTAAAGCAGACTAGACAGAGGTCTAACAGAAAGTGACACTGGTAGATGGAAGTAATAAGTTTTCACAGATGGGATAAAACTTTTACCAATCATGTTAGGAGTTTGGGGATATTCTAGAACCTACCTTACTGATAGAAAAACATGTTCATTCAATTGTCAAAAGTGCCTTCTTTCAACTTGCTCAGAAGTTAGTGCCCCTTTTGTAATAAGCCAATCTGACCTACACGGATCCATGCTACAATAACATCCAAGTTGCACTACTGGAACACACTTTACATAGGGCTGCAGTTAAAAGAAACTTGCAAGCTACATACAGAACAACAAACATAGGCTGTGCCTCTGTTGACTGGGTGCTAAATCAACCAAACTTATCTGTTCTGAAGCATGTCCATTGGTCATTTTTAGGCACGGTTCTACTCTCCAGGAGTGTTTGCTGTTTTTCTGCCTCAATCTTGGCTCTCTCAGTGGCTGCTCCTACCTTGTGGATTGGTGTCCCTTAGGAGATCATAACTTTTGGGTATTCTGGAAAGAATACTTTATTCCAAAATGCTTTTGGTTTACCTGCATGTGTTCTTTGTATTATTCTCCTGAGAATTTGTCCCTAGCAAGTGAAGTTCCTCTTAAATAATGTAATTTTATAAATTTTAAGGCTGTTTATTTTTAAATCTCTTGGGCATTTTTTATCAGCCACCGTGAGGCTTTCGAGGAAAACTGAAGTATTTTGACTTTTTGTTTTACTGTACTGGCTAAAATAATCTCACAATGATGATTTCCAATCTTTTTAAGGTCTTCATCTTGTTCCTTTCTGTCCTTAGATCAGATCTTAATTAACATTCAATCCAGATAAATGAAAGAAGCAAAAACAAATATGTACCCTTTTAAAAAATTACATGGTGTTTTACACAAGGAGATTCATTCTTCCCACAGATTTAAGGTTTTGTGGTAGCCAGTTGCATATTTGCCTTACACAGACTTATAAGTTCTAGCAGTCTCCAGCTGTGACTCTGTCTCCACTTATCAGAACTCACAGCATGGTATGCCAAAGGTGATGAAATATATTTGTGTGTATCCAGTTTCTCTTGGTTTCTCTTTGAAGTTAAGGGGTCTTTCCTTCCTATCCACACCAATTAACTATTCTCTAGTTAGTCTGTCTTTGTTGGTTTTTGAGCATAAGAAATGAGGCAGCAAAAGGGTTATTTCTCATTTCATGTTTCACAATGTGAAAATCTAAAGTGCATCTGATAACAAATATAGATTTGTGTTCCTTTTATATAAGATTACATTGTTAGGCTCTCCCCATTCCTTATTTTAGTATTTACCGTTCCCCTACTTCTTAAGTTTGCTGCCTTGCATCTTTGTTAAAAGAAAGTAAAAAGCATTTAAGCTATATCATAGTAACATATAGGAAAGCAATAATAATGATCATTGCTATAAGTTGATAAAATGTTAAAATTTTAACTGTTAAAGCAGTAGTATTGGGCAAATAGCTAAGTTGTCTAAACTAACAGAATTGTAGGGTGATAAGCAATTAGAAATTTATATTCCTCCCACTATACCATAATGAAGCAAGATTTGTTGAGCTCCAGGGATATTCTCACTCAACTAATACTGAACCCCAGCAGTCTGCACAATACCAAAATTACCTTGTGGTGCTTACAGTATATAATGTATCTGAAGAAGTGAGCAGTGACTCACGAAAGCTCATATCCTGTCACATATTTTGTTAGTCTTTAATGTGCTACTGGACTCTTCTCTTTTCTACTACTACAGACAGACGAACATGGCTATCCATCTTGATATAATGTAGAATATTTTTTACCATGCCCTCTCTGCGATGAGAGTTTGGGAACAGGATGAGCACTTAAATTTTGCTTCCTATGTGGGAAGTTCCCCAAGTGAGCAGTGCCTCTTAACTTTTCTATGTTGCTCTGTTTTGCTGTCCTATTGACAGCAAATTTGACAATCACGTGCTTGTTATATATTGAATGGGAAAAGTAGGTTCCACACACCCATACCATCCATAGGATTATGTCTGTTTATATGTTTATATTGAATTATTGTATATATACTTTATTTTAAATGTTTTTAATGCTGAAATGTTTGAAATGTTTTATGTTTGCTGCCTTGGGGATCCTATGCAGCATAGAAATATTTTAAATAAATAAATAAATAAATAAATAAATAAATGATAGCTATTTCTTCCTTTGTGCCACACATCTTTGAGGGATATTTGACCTAGCTTATTGTGCAGATGCTGTGATTAAAATTACAATATGAAGCCATGTAAGATCAGTTTGTGAAAACAGATCTTTTTACATGTATATTTCCATATGTTGGTGATAGTTCTCTTGAACTGTGTCACACGCTTCTTGCTATTAATAAACAACTTTCCCTCATCTTCCCATACAGATGGCTGTGATTTCCCCAACATTTTCTGTGAAAATACTCAGAAATTGGTCAATGTGCGTGCTTTTGCTCTGGCTGCCAAGTACTACTCCATGCCAAATCTTGGAGTGTGTACCTCTTTAGAAGACATACTTAAAGCATTGAACTGCCAACAGCAGCCAAGATCTGGTAAGTAATAATTTAATTTACACCAATCTAAATAAGTATTCCAGTGCTTTGCATAATGATGAGTCATATTCACTATGCTGGCTTATACTTCTAAGCATTGTTTCTTCATCCCCAAGCCATTTATATGCAGGGTACAAAAATATTTGGAAAATTTATGAGCCAGGTTGGAGGAAACCTGCTCCCTAAATTGTGAAGCAAAACCTGGTTCACTGACCAGGCTCAGTATGTTCGATGCTAGTGACTCCTGGACATCTGGATTTCGCATCCCTGTTTGTATGGTTAGTCTTCCAGTTCATACCTTTCTTATTTGTTATCCTGAAATTTCAACTGCATTGGCTTACATTGCCTTCCTGTTTGTGGAAGAGTCCCATTAGATTAAATAGGTGAACATGGAATCACTCTTGCGTCATCTACATATGAAATTTTGTAGACATTGGCTCTTTTTTTCTGTTTTAGCCAACAAAATTTAGGCAACACAATATTCTGTTCATTCTGATATTACCTTTTTGGAGTGAGATGTAACATCAGATTTAAACAGTAAAATAGTTTCATAAATTGGTCTGTTCGTTAACTCTTCTTTTTTTGCATACATTAGTAAGCCATTTCTCTAACACTTAATCTTTACATTGTAAAGATATTATATATATCTACATATATAGATATCTTACTTATTTTTTAAGAAAATTTATATACCACCCTCTCCAGAGACCTGATCTCCAGTGATGTGTAAACCCTTACAGCTTTCTCCGTAGTATTCACTTATTCTTGCTTGTTGGCACTGTGATATTTCTTATATTTACTATTACCTTAGTCTATGCAATCTGCAAATATGTAATCTACACATTTACTTAATTACGTAGAATTAAATATTCAAGTCATAACTCCTTGAATGTAATTACTTGCACTTCTGTCTTTTTTGCCTCAAGTTAATTTATATTTAATTTGGAATCCATACATCTAGCTCTCTACTGTTTCTCATATAAATTCTGTGGAGCTTCTGAATTTTTTTCTTTCAAAGGCAGCTGTTTGTCACTTTCCACTTCACCGCCTCCCCATTCTTAATGAAAAGGGCTACACTCAGCTGCCATGACATATCTCTGTTTTTCTGTGACATGTAAAAACATAGCTTATTCTTGTGCTCACATGTCTCCTCTCTTTTACACTCCCTTCACTAAGTGTATTGGAGTATGATTAAAAGTTTTCTGGGTTTGGGAATCCTTGAATCAAGCCCTTGTGTGCCATGCGATTCAAATGTGGGTGCTGGAGCAAATCAGAGCTTGTTTCCTCTTCACAAAACTATAGCTCAGAATCCCAGTTTATGGGGAGGACAGGAGGGTCAGTGCTGCTGTTATTGCTCGACTTGACAGCAGCATTCAACACAGTGGATTACAGTCTGCTAGTTTACCATCTCACTAGTGTTGGAGTACGTGGGGCAGCCCTGAAGTGGGTTGCCTCATTTCCCCATGGTTGGGACCTTTAAGGCCCTAAACGGTCAGGGATCAACATACCTACAAGACTGCCTCTCCTGGTATGTCCCACACAGAGCATTACACTCAGGAGACCAACACCTACTAGAAGTCCCTGGCCCAAAGAGCGTCCAGCTGTCCTCAACCGGAGCCAGGGTCTTCTTGGCCCTGGCTCCGACTTGATGGAACTCTCTTCCTACTAACATCAGGGGCCTGTGGGACTTGTTACAATTCTGCAGGGCCTGCAAGGCAGAGATGTTCTGCCAAGCATATGGCTGAGGACAGCACCTGCTTTTCACGCCCCCCATTCCTAATGTAAATTGAGGGATCAGAACTTTGCACTACAATGCCATGTAGATGTTAGGTTTTATGGATCTGTACTTTTAGATTATGTATTGTACTTTATAGGTTGTATTGTATTTTATATGTATTTTATATTAGCTTGTTCTACAGAGTCCTGAGCCCATTGGTGGGGAGGGGTGGTATAGAAGCTTATAATGTAATAAATACATTTTAAAATGTGGGATCTCCATTCTCAGTTTCACACTCAGTTTTAAGCTTTCATGTGGCATTAGGGATCAAGTTATTTCAGGGCTTTTTTTGTAGAAAAAGCCTAGCAGGAACTCATTAGCATAACAGGCCACACCCAACAGCAGAAATTCATTAGCATATTAGGTCACACCCCTGACAGCACAGCTCATTAGCATATTAGGCCACACCCCTATGTTGCCAGAAGTGTGATCATCCAGCCACACTTGTGCAAGATCGCAGCTTTTTTATATGCTCAGCAAAAACTTTTAATAATGGAAGAAAAGCCACAATCTCATGCAAGTTTCTCTTTCAGTCACTTGCAAACACTCCAGCAAGTGCTACACATTCTGCATGCTACATGTTTCACAGGGCTAGCAGATCTACTACCTGGAAAATACATCCTCCCTTCTCTAGTAAATTATGAATACCTGGCCCCTTGAAAGAGAGGTGTGCCTAAAACAGAGTTACACACATGACACATATAACAACATTAAGTACATAACCAGGTTGCCTTCTTCAAGTGAATACAAGCTACGCTTTGCCTGTTGCTGTGAGCAAGACAATTCCCAGGGCTTTTTTTCTGGGGGAACATGCCAGAACAGAGTTCTGGAACCTCTTTGTCAAAATTCTTTTTAAAGGACTAGTTGAAGACATCATTAACCTGACCCCCTTTGAAATGCAGTGATCATACCAATTAAGTGGCACTTAAAAGTGCCAGCATTCTGTTGTTGCCCTGGCCTGGAAATGTGTTTTACAGTAAAGTTCTTGTGCTGAAGAAGCTAGCTATTAGACACCACAGAAGCAAGCATAAGAACATAAGAGAAGCCAATGTTGGATCAGGTCAATGGCCCATTTAGTCCAGCACTCTGTCACACAGTGGCCAAAAATACCAGCTGCCATCAGGATGTCCAGCAGTGAGGCCAGGACACTAGAAACCCTCCCACTGTTGCCCCCCCCCAGCACCAGGAATATGGAGCATCACTTCCCCCAGCCTAAGAGTCCCTACCTATACCTTGTGGCTAATAGCCACTGATGGACTTCTGCTCCATATGCTTATCTAATTCCCTCTTGAAGCTATTTATTATTTATTTATTTAGATTTATATCCCACCCTCCCCGAAGGCTCAGGGCGGCTAACAATGGGGCATGAATGCCAGATTAAAACAACATAAAACAAAATAAAATCATACAATACAACATCAAGTATTTAAAACAAGATGGGGCAGATCTTAATCCCCGGCAACATACCAGTAACCTATCCCCTCTCCTTCCAGGGTCGCCCCGCACCTGGTGATGGCAATGGTGCGATGGCGCATGATTATCAAAGGTGGAATAGTGGTGGCGGCGGCTCCTACTCAAAGGCCTGGTGGAAGAACTCCATCTTACAGGCCCTGCGGAACTGAGCAAGGTCCTGCAGGGCCCGGATCTATCCATGCTTGTAGCTGCCACCACCTCCTGTGGCAATGAATTCCATATGTTAATCACTCTTTGGGTGAAGAAGTACTTCCTTTTATCTGTTCTAACACGACTGCTCAGCAATTTCATTGAGTGCCCACGAGTTCTTGTTTTGTGAGAAAGGGAGAAAAGTATTTCTTATAAACCTTGATCATGTCACCCCTCAGCAATCGTTTCTCCAAGGTAAAGAGCCCCAAGCATTTTAACCTTTCTTCATAGGGAAAGTGTTCCAACCCATTTATCATTCTAGTTGCCATTTTCTGCACTTTTTCCAATGCTATAATATACTTTTTGAGGTGTGGTGAACAGAATTGTACACAGTACCCAAATAAGGTCGCACCATTGATTTATACAGGGGCATTATGATACTGGCTGATATGTTTTCAATTCCCTTCCTGATAATCCCCAGCAAAGCATTGGCCTTTTTTATTGCAGTCGCACACTGTCTCGACATTTTTATTGAGTTATCTACTACAACTCCAAGATCTCTCTCTTGGTCAGTCTCTGCCAGTTCAGACCTCATCAATATGTATTTGTATTTAGGGTTTTTGGCTCCAGTGTGCATCACTTTGCACTTGGCCACATTGAACCCCGTTTGCCACATTGACGCCCACTCACCCATCCTCGACAGTTCCCTTTGGAGTGCCTCACAATCCTCCCTGGTTTTCACCACCCTGAACAACTTCATGTCATCTGCAGATTTAGCCACTTCACTGCTTACTCCCAACTCAAAATCATTAATGAACAAGTTAAAAAGCATCGGACTGAGTATTGATCTCTGTGGTACCCCACTGCTTACCACCCTCCACTGTCACAGAAGCAATTTGATCATGCAGCTTCCTTGCTACCCAACAGTCCAAGTGTGTATTATGATGGTTATCCCTGTTCTTGTCCCAAACACATCCCAAGCTCAAAGATCTGCAGGAAAAAGGCAAGCAACTCCTGAAATCTCTTGCAGTAAAGACACATAAGAACATAAGAGAAGCCAAAGTTGAATCAGGCCAATGGCCCATCTAGTCCAACACTCTGTCACACAGCGGCCAAAATATACCAGGTGCCATCAGGAGGTCCAGCAGTGGGGCCAGGACACTAGAAGCCCTCCCACTGCTGCCCCCTCCAGCACCAAGAATAGAGTGCATCACCTGCCCCAGACTGAGAGTTCCCATCTATACCCTGTGGCTAATAGCCACTGATGGACTTCTGCTCCATATCTTTATCTAATTCCCTCTTGAAACTGTCCATGCTTGTAGCTGCCACCACCTCCTGTGGCCGTGAATTCCATATGTTAATCACTCTTTGGGTGAAGAAATATTTCCTTTTATCTGTTCTAACCTGACTGCTCAGCAATTTCATTGAGTGCCCACGAGTTCTTGTATTGTGAGAAAGGGAGAAAAATACTTCTTTCTCAACCTGCTCAATCCCATTCATAATCTTATAAACCTCGATCATGTCACCCCTCAGCCATCGTTTCTCCAAGCTAAAGAGCCCCAAGCATTTTAATCTTTCTTCATAGGGAAGGTGTTCCAACCCTTTTATCATTCTAGTTGCCCTTCTCTGCACTTTTTCCAATGCTATAATATCCTTTTTGAGATGTGGCAACTAGAACTGTACACAGTATTCCAAATGAGGTTGCACCAATGATTTATACAGGGGCATTTATACACAATATCCACACCACACAAGCATCCTTTAAAACACCCCTGCTCTCTGAAATTGCTCATAAATTTGAATCCACACTTCACACACAAGAATGTGGTCAGAAGTGGGTGTCGGAAAATACTTTTACCACCTCCACAAGCACAGTTAAAGGGGTGTTAAGTTCTCAATGCACCCAAGTGTACTTGGAGCACAGTGGAGGGAAGCTCACCATATAGACAATATTGAAAGACCAAGCTTTTGTGATGCAGTTCTCGGACTACCAATGTAAACCTACGCAGAATTACTCCAGTGTAAACCCAATGAAAACAATGCACTTAGATTGGAACAAGAGGCGGGACCCGCGATACTCGCGGGGGGAGGGAGTATTCCGGCCGCCAAGCTTCCCCCTCCCTCCCCCCCCAGCAGCGGCGGCAGCAGCGGCGAGGCCCGCCAGCCCGCCGAGATTCCCCTCCCCAGCAGCAGTGGAGGGGCGGTGAGGCTGGCCGGCCCCTCAAGCCTCCCCTCCCTCCCCCCCAGCAGCGGCGGCGGCAGCAGCGGCGAGGCCAGCCGGCCCGCAGAGATTCCCCTCCCCAGCAGCAGCGGAGGGGCGGCGAGGCTGGCCGGCCCCTCAAGCCTCCCCCTCCCTCCCCCCAGCAGCGGCGGCGGCGCAGCGGCAGGCAGCGGCGGCGAGGCCAGCTGGCCCGCCGAGATTCCCCCTCCCCAGCAGCAGCGGAGGGGCAGCGAGGCTGGCCGGCCCCTCAAGCCTCCCCCTCCCTCCCCCCCCAGCAGCGGCGGCGGCAGCAGCGGCGGCGAGGCCAGCCGGCCCGCCGAGATTCCCCCTCCCCAGCAGCAGTGGAGGGGCGGCGAGGCTGGCCGGCCCCTCAAGCCTCCCCCTCCCTCCCCCCAGCAGCGGCGGCGGCAGCAGCAGCGGCGAGGCCAGCCGGCCCGCCGAGATTCCCCCTCCCCAGCAGCAGCGGAGGGGCGGCGAGGCTGGCCGGCCCCTCAAGCCTCCCCTCCCCCCCAAGCAACAGGGCAGCGGCGGCGGCGGGGGGAGGCCGGCCGGCCGGCTGGCCTGCCAAGCCTCACCCTCCCTTTCAAGCAGCAGAGCGGCAGCGGCGACAGCGGCGAGTGGGGGGGGAGGCCGGCCAGCTGGCCCGCCAAGCCTCCCCCTCCCTCCCAAGCAGCAGGGCGGCGGCAGCGGCGGGGGAGGCCGGCTGGCTGGCCCGCCAAGCTTCACCCTCCCTCCCCAGCGGCGAGGTCGCTGCCCGCCAAGCCTCCTCCTTCCTCCCTCCCCAGCGGCAGCGGCAGAAGCGAGGCCAGCTGGCCCGCCAAGCCTTCTCCCGCCCTCCCATCCCTTGACGGCGCGGCGGCAATGGCCAGTTTGTAGAGCGTTCCCTGCGCATGCGCAGGGAACGCTCTTACTTTTTTTGGGATTTAGATATTCCCCTTACATTTTAAAAAACTTTTTAGATTTTTCTGCACATGTGGGGACTGCCCCACATGCCCAGGAAAATCTCCCTGCCCCTCAGGTGCCCCCGATGTGCGGATTTAGATATCCGCACAGGGGGGGCAACTTGGGAATTAGATATATAGATAATTCTGCTTAGGTTAGTACTCTAGGGCTAGGTTCAAATCCCCCAGTCTGTGTGAATCTCACTTGAAGGACAGCCCTATGCAGAGTTATTCTAGTCCAAGCTCATTGACTTCAGTTTTCAGTGACTTAGACTGGAGTAACTGTGCATAGGATTCATGAGGCTCAAATTCACACAAGAGATATGTATAAATGACTTTCTTAAAGTTAAACATTAAGGTTACCTTGCAATATAACTATCATGTTGAAGTTTGATACTGTTCCTTTTTATTGTAACCTACTGTGTTATGCTTAAATTTGACTTTATAAAAAATAAAAGTTATTTAAAAAAACAAAAAAACCCAAAAGCTGTGCATAGGATTAAGTGACCTTTGGTCCAGCTCTTTCAGTCTACCTCACACAGTTGTTGTGAGGACAATACAGGAGAGAACAGTGCATTCTACTTTGGCGTCCCCAGAAAAAAGCCATTATTTCAAAAAGAGAGAGAAACTCACTTTTTTTTTGATACAGATAGAACCAGCTACTGCTTTTTTAAAAGGGGGGAGGGGCAATGAACCCACAAGCAAGCACCAGGTTTTCTTCCGCTTATGGGAGGAATCTGAAGTGAGGCTCCTTTTTGCCCCATCCTGACCTCCAAGAGCCCCCCCTCCCCTAGTGTGCTGGAAGTAGGCCAGTACTCTCCTGCCAGCCCACCCCTGCAGGAAACACAAGGGCCCTCGCCCCAGCTGGCAAGCAGAGCATGGCCACCCCATGTGGGACAAGCGGCCGTGGGACTGTGCCTAAAGTTTCCACTGAGGTGCAACTGACTGGTTTGGTGTGGGTGACAGTGGCGGCAACACTGCTGCTCCTAGGGGCTACCCAGGCGGAGCTGGGGGGCTCCGGCCGCAACGATGGCTCCGGACATGGATGAGCAGCAGGAACCGGCGTCTTATTCAGCAACAACAATAACAACGCGCTGCTGCCAACTCCAGGCAGGGCCAGACCAGGGCTGGAGCTGGGAGAGGCGGCGGCAGCTGCGTGGCAGCTACTGGGGGCTCCTCGGTGGCGCTGTTGCCAGCCTCTGCGGCACAGGCTCAGTACAGTGTCCTTGGTTTCCTGCATTTCCTGCAGCATGAGTGGGGCCACTTCAAGGCTGAGAGAGCTGAATGGGAGGCAGAGCGGGTGGAGCTGCAGGCCCAAATTGCCTTTCTTCAAGGGGAAGGGGAGGGACTATATGGAGCGGTGGATTTCAGGGCTGAGCCCTTGCCGCCTTCTTCTCCTTCCTCCTCCTCTCCAGGTGCTCGCGGTGGGGGAGGCGAGTGCCAGTCACCCTGTTCCCTCCCTCCCCATCTTTTCCTATGTGCCCGGCATGGAGCCTCCCGGGGCGTTCTGGCCCCAAAATATTATCTTTACAACTGCCAGGTTTCTTTCTACTGTAGCCTGTAAAGCTACATGGTCTTGCCAGAGAGGAGGTGAAGGATGACAGAGGGGATGGCCAGCAGGGCTCCGGCTGCTATGGCCAACCGAGCCCAGTGTGGCCCCCTGAAGGGCTGCTGGGGAGGACAGAGAGATTCACCCTCCCCACAGAGTGCCCACCAGCCGGCCTCTGGCACTCGCGCAAGTATACACAAAGCACCCTGGAGGAAGCTGACAGTCCATGAGCATGGAGGAGAAATGTGAAAGGGAAAGGAGTGACATGGCTGCCTCCAAGGAGGCTCCTTTCCACCACCCGCCCACTGTCACCCTCTCTCTTGCCTCACCGTCCCTCCCACCAGCGCGGCACTGACTTTTGCGTCTCCATTGCACAGAGCCACCAGTTGGCTGCATGTGCCCGTGCCTATGCCCCTGGGGCTCCTTACTGGCCCCTGGGCGGGGCCAACTGAGAAGCCAGCTAGAATGCCATTCCGGGGCATTCTGGCCCAAAAATAGCCCTGGTTATTATTATCTTTACAACTGTCAGGTTTCTTTCTACTGTAGCCTGTAAAGTTACATGGTAGATGAAATAAATATCCATTATAAATGAAACACATAATTCCAGGATAATCTAAAACTGCATAAACTTCCTTTTTTATGTGGTTTCTTTATACTGCAATTATATAAACTATAAATTTTTTATATAACTGTTAAAAGGTTTGTTTCCTTTAATTACATTGATAGTATAATCCAAAGCAATTTCACCCTTCTAAGCCCCTGAACGTGACTGGATTTAGGACTGCAGTGTGAAAGTGTGCTTATTAATTACAGTGGAGTTGCTTGGAAGTCACCTGGTCAGGTAGGGACCAAACTATAGAGCTGTTGTGGTTTTTTTTAGTATGATCACTAGCAACTTTAAATGTTGAGTAGTTTTCAGACTTTCCTTGATTTTGATTCAGTACTCCAGAAAACAGGCATATCTGTTAAGTGCAGAGAAAAGTGCTTGAAAACATTTAAAGGAACTTGAACGCAATGAGGAATGCTACAACGTTCAAACATATTGTGCTGAGAACTCTTTCATGTGTTTTTCATGATTTTCCTTATAAAAGAAAAATAGTCTTGAAAGATTACTTTGAAGAGCTATGCAGTTTGTGTTAGAAATAGCTAAAATAACATAGAAGTGTATCATCTACATCTAGGCTACATTTTCAAAAGTATATTTTTCCTTAAAAAAATTAAGTTGCTGCTGCTTCTGGATTCCCATATGTAAAGCACTGATCCCATGAAACATCAATAGGCTAGAGTGCTTGAATGCTTATACTACTTCTACATCTAGGTTATCTGAAAATAAATGATTTAGAAGTGTATGGAGTTAAGATTTCACTGCAGAACAGAAATATACATCCACATATGGACAAAGTATTTGGTTTAGCAGAAAACTGGAGGGGAAAATGGAACCTCAAAAGTGAGCCAGGTAAAAAAAGAGGGAACTGTAGGGAATAGCCAGTATACTGAATGTGGTGTTTGAAACATCCACACGTATTCTACCACTTCACTCAGCAAAGTTTCTCCTGGTGGAAGAGCCACTTAAGTTGGAGGAAGGCTTTAAACTTTGCAGTGTGAAGTAGTAGAATACAAATCACCTGTATCACGTGAAGGCTTTATTTGAATGCCTGCTTCATATTTTAGAACTATGGATGGCCAAATCTTGCAAAAGACACAACATACTTTGTGAAACACCACTAAACATTACATTTACTTCATTATGACTCTTTCAGGGATGTTTTGGAACCTGTAATATAGACAGTTCTCTTTTATAGTACAGTAGTGAATTGATGTGAATGTTGTATGTTTACTGAAAACAAACATCAGGATAAAGCTTTACTAGAAAAGGATATTTTATTGGGGAAAAATCAGTAAAATCAGCTTCTGAGGATTAGCAGAAAGCCAGTGATGTATTTGTTTTGATATTCTAAACTTCACACAATCTGAATTTAGTCCTATTTTTCCCCTGATCAGATGTAGAAATGAAAACAGATGACTTCATGAATAATAAGAAGGCACATGAAGTGCAGTTGATGTCCGCACTGGTGGATGGCATTGCAAAGTATAATGGCTTAAATCAGGTAAGAATTGGTATGAATAATTAATATTGTATGCTTTAAAAATATCAATATTTGTTCAATACTTGTCTGTCTCCGGGGCGAGGCCCATGAATGAACTGCTGCCAGTTACAAGCAGCTAAGGCTAAGGACAGTACCTTTGGTGAAGGATTAAATAGTTTCAGTAAGAACCATGGGCAGAGTACAAGGGAACGAAATTTAGAACTAAGACTGGCCATTAGGGTAGCCTTCAGTATTGCTCCAGTTTTAATTATGAGCCTGCTTGAGCTCTGGAATACTGCTGTACAGTGGTCTATGACTGAGCCCCTAGGAAAATGTATTTCATAATCAGACCATTATTGCTTTTCCTAAACCGTATTTTCTGACCCTTGATCATTGCACCTCAGGGCATGGTATTGTAACCAGCAGCACAGACCCAGTACCTGGGGTGGTGTTTGCCAAGAGAGAAATACCCCAAAACAACCTCTGAACCTCCCACAAGCAGTGCCCTCAAAGCCAGGCTTGGCTTAAACAGTGGCTTTTGCTGGGAGGCTATGAGAACTGCATTTTAACTGGGAAAGCTTAGGCCAAGTTCCAGGCCAGCTGAATGGTCAGACATCCTCCATGCAACCCCCCCCCCCAGTTCTCTGCTCAGTCCATAAAGACAAAGGATGGACAAACCTAAGCTCTTGCCTCAAGCATCTTCTCCTGACCAGATGCCAGGTCTTTTGTTTGTCAAATGCACAGGCAGGCAGAGACAATAAGCCACTGGTCACTGTGTCTCCATCATGAATGGAGTATGTTTTATGTGTTTCTGTCCCAAATCCTTTCATACTCTGGAACTCAGAAAATACCTCTTGATAATCCTTACATTTCTATACCTATCTGTTTGTCTAAGATATCTGCATTTCTCCCACCTATGCCAGACCCATCAAGATAAACATTGCTGTAGAATGGTAATCCATTCAGCTTTATCCTATCAAACATTAAGGAAAGGATTTTCTCCTCTGTCTGGTACCAGGGAAGCACCAGATTGCCCTATTATTCCACAATGGGAATCCCATCAATCCATTGTGAAACTACTTACCACACTTTAACATACCTTCAGAATACATTTTGGGGTATAGCTATAACCAGTCTTGTACATGCCCAGTGTGACTTTAGCTGGGCGCACACAAAGCTAACACCCCTGAGCACAACTCAGGTCCTCTGTGGTCTTGCTGGTCAGTCCACACATCTCCTCTCATCTTGGATTCCTTCATCTCTTCAGGACAGATGTAGTATTGCTCTGACATTCCCCAACCCCCTCTATTTGTCTGCTAACCACTGTCTATATTTTCTTGTATGCTTGTAGCCTCTGATCTGAATGTAAATATTTAGATTATTATTATTAATCAAATAAAACCCATTTCTGTTACAGTTTGGACTGGTCATTGCCTTAAACTAAGGGTCTACAGGGAACTATCTCCCTAGAAACAGATAGCAGATCCATGCTATACCCCAGCCTCTTGCTAGTTCTGCCTTTGTAGCTAATTCCCCAATCAAAGCAAAGGCAAGATATTTATTTAATAAAGCTGTCTTTGGGTAACAAATTGGTGGTTCGAATAGGTTGCTAGAGGCTGTAATGGCTTTTAGAGTGGAATCAGTGGCCTGGGTATACTGGAAGGGAAACAGTAGAGGGCATCACCATGAATGCATGCACAGATGATACCATTTCTGCTTTAGTGGAGGAATCTGAGTATGTTCTCTAGTGTAACTCAAACAGTGGTCTACAGCAGATAGTTCTATGATTCTTGGGACCTTTGTCATCTTCCAGCTCCTCTTCCTGATCTCTGTTCCTTATCTTTGGGAATCTTGAATATATATACTTTTTTAAAAATTCAGTAATCAGGTGGGATTCTTCTTTGAAGGTTTTCAAACAGAGACTCGGTGGCCATCTGACAGCAGTGTGGATTCTGTGAACTAAGGCAGACCATGAGAGGGAGGGCAGGACGGGTTGCTTCAGTGCTTAGTTCTTGTAGCCCTTTTTTACATGCCCAGGGAAACGCTGATTGCCACTTTGGGGTCAGGAAGCAATCCTGGAGGGATTTTTTTGTCATCTTCTGGGCGTGGAACAGCACTCACTGAGGGTGTGGAGGGGGAAGTATTTGTGAATTTCCTGCATTGTGCAGGGTGTTGGACTAGATGACCCTGGAGGTCATCTAACTGGCCAAATTTAGGACCTGTGTGTTCAGTCGTGATATACAGGTTATATTTGTTTATTTCTCAAATCAACTTCCTAATAATCTCATGGAAATAACCACTTGTATTCTTTATGTAAGCCAGAGTGGTGTAGTGATTAGAGTGTTGGACTAGGAACTGGGAGACACAGGTTCAAATCCCTGCTCTGCCGTTGAAGGCTGCTGGGTGACCTTGGGCCAGCCACATACTGTCAGTCTAACCTACCTTGTGAGGTTGTTTTAATGATAAAATGAAGGAGAGGAGAACTGTGTAAGCAGTTTGGGTTCCCTATTGGTGAGAAAGGCAGGCTTTCTCTGTACACATGCAAGAATATTAAGGCAGTCACTAACCGAAGATTAAGGTTGCAGTTTTATACACACTTGTTTGAAAGTAAATCCTTCTGAATAAAAGCTAAAGAGAAAGTAAACATCCATTCTATTTGGCTGCTAGACTGAAAGATCTTCAAAATGGACCTCACTGAAAACTCAGGTAGTTCAACATCAGCCATGTGGGTTCTGTGGATAATTTGTGAGATACAGGTTGGTCTCTCCTAATGCCTGTGAGGATTTGCTAGTTTAGGGTCCAGTAAATGCAGCGTTCCGTGCACCTTGGTGTTTAGTCATGCCGGCCACATGACCACGGAAACGTCTTCGGACAGCGCTGGCTCTTCGGCTTTGAAACGGAGATGAGCACCGCAACCCTAGAGTCGGATTCGACTGGCTTTCGAGCAAGGGAACCTTTACCTTTACCTAAATACCCCATAATACAATATACTGTGTATGACTTATTGTGTCATTGCATTACTTTCTGAAATCATGTGTTTTTTCTTAATAGTGTGTTTGAAAGCATACGTTATAATAATCGTGAGCCATTTTCATTAAGTATATGTACACTCTTATTGAAGTGTAGAGCAATATGGTTTTTTACATCTGAAGCAATGTTTTTGAGGAGTCTGTGGTGCACCAAATGATTGAAATTGCCATTGGTTTTACCCTTGTGCCTGTGATGTATAATTGGTAGAAGATACTGGTCTGCTGTATCTGTTAGTCATCATATAACAAACTCAAATGAAAATAAAGTCAGAATTCTTATTTCTAAAGCATTCACTTTAAAATTAGGTAGATGAAATTATTTTAAAGACAATCTTTACAATTTATTTGTGCTCTTTCATTTTAAATGAAATGACCACATTTTAGATCTCTTAACATTATGTTGGGCAAAATGCTCTCTAGGGGTAGAGCACCTCACAACAGGTATAATTAATTTCGGGATCTTTTTGGTCTATGTCTACGAGAAATGGGCTGCCGCGGGACCTTCCCAGTGAAGAGGCGAGAGACAGAACTCAGAATAATGTTTCAGTTTACTTAGATACACAATTATAATAACAGTTACACTCAACAATAGCAAATCACACACACATACATTTAAGAGCTAGGAAACACAGATAGATATAGCACAGTTGCATGAGCAGGTAAATGTTGGTTCGTTGAGGGTGATATTTACCTCCAAGGCGCGGCTCCTAAATCTTCCAGCGAATGGGGTTAGGTAGGGTAGGAAGGATGGAAGGAGGGACACGTGGTCTAGACCAGCTAACAACACACGTGTATGGTTCCAGCTGCAGACTGGAACGAAGCGAGGCAAGGGTTCGGGTACAGGATGGGGGCTTAAGAGGATAAAGCAGATAGACAGAGGTCGTGGTTTCAGCAGCGGCAGCAGGGGAGCAGCAGGGCAAGGCAAGGAACTGAGCTAACCCAGAGATCGCATTATTATAGCATCTTGGGTGCTGGGCATGGAAGGCCAGGCGGTGTACACCTACTGACCCTCCCAGCCGGCTGTGTCAGTGACAGTTTCAAATCTTATTGGCTACACTGTCCGTTGGATACCTGGGGGCTGGACAGAGGAAGCTGGCTGGCAGGCAGATGGTTTCTCCAGGTAGCTGATGGCTCTTCTATTGTTCATGTGTATGGCTCGGGTGGGGAAGGCACTTAATCTCATCATGCAAACGACTGGCAGAGGAAAAGTCCTTTGTCTGCTGTATGGCCCTTAATCCATGTATGTGATATGCGGCAGGTATGCAATGGAGTCCCTCAGAGTAAAAAGACAGCTTTTTCCCTTCTCTATGGGCTTCTCCTTTGGCATCCATTTTACAGTCTGGAAAGTACACAGACCATGTGGCAACAGCAAACAGTCCATAGCAAAACCCCATAATGGCGTCGGGGCTAACAATTAGACAAGGAAAATAATTATAATAATACCATTCAACATTATACTGATACATAGGTTATAAACACTAGGCAGTCCTTCAACTGTTAGAGCTATGAATTATTTTAAATTAGTCAAGTTTGAATTTTATGTAACGATTGCATTCATGCATCACATCCTAAATAAATAAAAACAAAAACATTAAACCACACTTTATAAATCACAGTGTGATTAAACTCTGCTTTAGTATATTGTCAGTTTGGCCTGTTCAACACACTGTGGTTTGTTATTGAATGCTAAACTGAGATTCTCTAAACCATGGTTTTTATCTTGCCGTATTTTGTACTAACACTTATTTGAAAGTAAATCCTTCTGAATAAAAGTAGTGGTTAAGTGTGGTGTAGTGGTTAAGTGTGCAGACTCTAATCTGGGAGAATCAGGTTTGATTCCCCACTCCTCCACTTGCAGCTGTTGGATGACCTTGGGCAAACCATAGCTGACAAGATCTGTCGTTGAAAGGGCAGTTCTTGAAAGAGCTCTCTCAGCCCCACCTACCTCACAGGGTATCTGTTGTGGGGAGGGGAAAGGAAAGGAGTTTGTAAGCCGCTCTGAGACTCCAAGTGAAGGGCGGGTTATAAATCCAATCTCCTCCTCCTCCTCCTCCTCCTCTTCTTCCTGTAGTTTGCTGTGATGTTGTAATTTAGAGACCCTAGCTTGTTTGGTAGCACTACCGCTCTCAGCTTTTGGTAAAGCTTTTGATAATGCTTCTTTAGGACATGCCCTCTCTCCTTCCCTCTGTCTCCTCTTCATTTGTCTGCCAGTGATTTCTCACCAAAAGGACTGCAGCTCCATCCTCTTCCAAGAGAAAGTATAAAGGACAGTGTGACAAAAAAATCTGTTCATTCACTTGCTTTATTCATTGCCAACATTCACAAAAGAGATCACTTTATGCAAAACATTGTTACAGTAAAAATTTCATTCCTGCTTATTGCCTTACCTGCCTTCGCATAAAGAGAACTCCCTCTTCAACCTGTCGCCCTCTTCCCACTGATATATCTCAGATGAAATCAAGTGAGTGGGTCACCTGGCAATGATCATGTGTTTGTTGTTGAGCCTTTACTTTCTTAGAAACAAAAAGGTTAAGGAATATGGCAGAAACAGTGACAGGGAACAGAGGAAGATGTTTAGTGGCTAAAGAAGATCTAGCTTTGTCAGAATACAGTTTAGTAATGCAGTGAAGCAGCTGAATGTGAGGGAAAGAGTGGCTGACAGGAGGAGTGAGGGTTATAAAAGATTAGTTTTGTGAGAAGGAGGGATGCGTGAGTGGCCCTGCCTGTCTTTGCAGCTGACCATAATGAATGGGCGTCATGCCCAGTAAGACTGTGTCATCATCCAGGCAACACAAAATAGCACCTGGGGATTCTGCCTGGAGTCAGAAAAGGATGTAAGCTGGAGACTAGCCAGCGTTCACTGAACAAACTGTATCTCTCCTTATATATAATCCTGTTTTGGGGTGAACATTCCACACGGACCCAGAGCCTTTGGCTCCCTCAGCTGCCAATCCCCTGGCTGCATTGCCTCGCTCCATTGCCTCAGTCCCGCCCACAGAGCCAGCAACCAGCCTCAGTCCGGACAGAGCAAGTGAAGGGGATGGACACTCCCCCGGGCGGAGGCTTATATAAGGAAAGATTCTCTTACCGTATTGGCTGTTTTCAGTTCTCCCATTGGCTGTGCAGTGTGGTTCCATCAGCCATTGGGCCGTCAGCCACCTCTCAAGAGTACTCACATGCCATTGGCCAGGTGCTGGGTCTGCTCTTCTTCCCCGCCCATTTTCACTTCGGCCCCTGTTCCCTGTCAGATTTACTGGCATACAGCTCTCTCCTCTGAGGAAGAAGACACTTCTCTTGGCTCCTGTGTGGGAGTAACTTTCCCCTCAGTGGCTCTTGGTAGGCAACCAAGCTTGCTTCTGTCAGTAAAAACACAAAGGACTTTCAGCATAACCCCCTCCCCCACCCACTGCCAGCTTGGCCACTTTCCTGTCAGAATAAAATAAAAATGCCTCTCTCTCCGTTTTGGCTCCACCATGGCTGGCTGGCTACTGAGGTGGGCCAGCGACCATCAAACCATTTTCTTCAACCCCCTGCTTGTCAGATGACTTTCCCCTAGGGTTGCCAATCTCCAGGTTGGGCCTGGAGATCTCCCACTGTTACAATTGATCTCCAGATGACAGAGATCAGTTCCCCTGGAGAAAATGGCTGCTTTGGAGGGTAGACCCTATGGCATTATACCCTGCTGAGTCCTTCCATCCCCCCCAAATGCTGCCCTCCACAGGATCCACCCCCCCCAAATCTCCAGGTATTTCCCTAATCAGAGCTGGCAACTGTACTTTCTCCTCAGTGCCTGTTGCCAGGCAACCAAGCTTGGTTCTGTGAGTAAAAGGCCCTTTCCACACCTATGTTGGCCTTTGGGAGAAAACTCATTGGGCCCAGTCCTGATAGGGTTGCCAACTCCAGGTGGGAAATTCCTGGAGATTTGAGGGATGGAGCCTGGAGAGGGTGAGACTTGAGGAGGGGTGGGACCTCAGACAGGTGCAATGCCATAGACTCCACCCTCCAAACCAGCTATTCCCTGATGGAGAAGCATTGTTGCCAATCTCCAGGTGGGGGCTGGAGATCACTCAGAATTACAACTGCTCTCTAGGAGGGAGGGGGAGGAGATGGAAAGCTGAAGCCAGGGGACAACTAATGGTAGGTTGACAGTTGGCTGGGAGGGAGATAGGGTTGCCAACTCCAGGTTGGAAACTTCCTGGAGATCTGGGGAGTGGAGCCTGGAGAGGCTGAGGTTTGAGGAGGGGTGGGACCTCAGACAGGTACAATGCCATAGACTCCACCCTCCCAACTAGCCATTCCCTCCTGGGGAACCACTGTTGCCAATCTCCAGGTGAGGGCTGGAGATCACTCAAAATTACAACTACTCTTCAGATAGCAGAGATCAGTTCCTCTGGAGAAAATGGTGGAGTCTGTGTCATTATACCCTGCTGGGGTCGCCACAGTGAATTGGCGCTGAGTGCCCAAAGCCAGGGCACTCTTCCAGAGCTGTACCAGGAAAATTTAATTCATATTTAGGAAACATCAGTTAATTTTTCTTTCTCTGCAGGGGATGAAACAGTGGGGATGCACTCTTGCAGGTTTTTTTACTGTTCTTTTTTTTCTTTATATTTCAGAGACCAGAGCATGTATAAACCCATATTTGCATACATTCATTTGTACTTTATTAAGCCTTTTGGAACTTGGATCTAGGGTTTGCTTAATTTTAAAAGCAAGCGGTATAGATAAACCTTAATTTGAAAAGGTTTATGCTTACCTGGCTACTTAAATTAGAATGTGGAATAAAAGACTGAAGACACAGTCCTTGTATATTATTGCTAAAATGTATACCTTACTGACTAATCTACAAAGATTCTCAAAGTTTATAATAATAAACCATATTTCATTGAACATTATTACAACAAAACATTCCTTTCCCAAAAAAATAATTTTTAAAAACATTCTTTGATATCAGTTGAACAGGCAGGTTTTGGGGGTTTTTTTTAGGCCTGAAGATTTAATGCCATTAAAGAGCTTAGCCTGGTTGCGTTCATGTTTTTTGTCTTGTTGCTTACAAAAACAGTGTTTGGCCATAGTGCTTAACCCAATAAAGCTTTCATTATGTCTTGGAAATTTCATTTTAATAGTTTATACTTGGCATTGCTTTTCCAAGTTGAGTCAGTGGTATGTCAACAGGGATTAGGTTTTTCCAGTATGTTTTATTTCAGTGTGCTTAACATAACTTTCAGTGTTCTTTTCAAAAGGGAACACAAATATTCATTACATATGTATGGTGTGGATGTGGATGTTTTTTCCCGTGATCAAAAAAGTCAATAGAAATGGTTTGCCAAGGTAGCACTGGCAAGTTGATAGCCACTAGATGTCAGTAGAGGAAAGCACAGACAATTTGTCTTTGGAGCCTATTCTTAGTTTAATGCATAGGACTCTAAGAGCAGCATATTAACACAATGGTGAAGAGGCTGAAAGAACAGAAATTTTATAAATGGCACTAATATATGATGGCACATTTCATTAGTACTTGGAGAATGATTTCAGAAATTAGCTTTAGATCAAGATGGGTAGTCATGTTAGTCTGTCTGTAGCAATAGAAAAGAGCAAGAGTCCAGTAGCACCTTAAAGATTAACAAAATTTGTGGCAAGGTATGAGCTTTCGTGAGTCACTGCTCACTTCTTCAAAGTCACTGCTTACTTCTTCACTTTTCCTTTTACCTTTGTTTGGGACAATAATATTTGGTTAGGGGTATCCTGTAGCTGAAAGGGATGGGGAATATTAATTAATTGTTGGGGTGTGTGTTCTCTCTTTTCTCATATCAGATGTGTATGTTTTCCTACTCAGTTTCTCAGGAAAAATATTTAGGAAGGCTAGGGTTTTTTGCAGCCAAACTGTTAATAAAACAAAGGCTATTAGTTATAAGTGCTCAAGTTGATGCTGTATCATTAGGCACCTTGAGAGTATAGGCAGCTTTCCCCCTCTTCATTAAATCTTCCGGCTTATTTTATCGATCTATTAAAATGTGGGCATAGGAAGGCCTTTACAGTGGGCGGGCTTCTGGTGCCCTGGCCCCACTGCTGGACCTCCTGATGGCACCTGATATATTTTGGCCGCTGTGTGACAGAGTGTTGGACTGGATGGGCCATTGGCCTGATTCAACATTGGCTTCTCTTATGTTCTTATGTTCTTATGTACTAAGGCATGATTGGATATCTTACCACTAGCAATGTTTTTATTATTATTATCATTATCATTATCATTATCATTATCATTATCATTATCATTATTATTATTATTATTACCACTAGCAATGTTAAGAGATTGTTACAACAATATCTTGTGTAATGAGTGAGTCTGCTCTTGTGACCAGAGATCTGTTGAGGACCTGACACATGTGGATTTTTGGTACCTAAGATTCGGGAACATTTTAACAAGATATCCAGGATGATCGGATTGGTCCAAATTTGTAATATTACTTGCAGACTGAAATAAATGGTTCACATTGCAAACAGCAAAATTAATTGCCTTAGTTATAAAGATCCAGTCAAAACCCTTTGATGTCAATGTGGTCGATAAATAGTTTATCTTGCTCACATTGGGTCTTCCTGTGCCATTTTAGGATCAGTAGTTTGTTGTTAAACCTTGCCCTTTGTTACTAAGATTCATTTTTGTTAATTATATATAATGTTTTAAGATTTTTAATGGATATTTTATGGGATCTAATGTGTATTGTGATTGTTTTATGTTATGTTTTCTTACTGTTGTTTGCTATGGCTGTGAGCTAATGCAGTAAACAACTTGATTTACTTTCATGCCCGAAACAATTAAATGGTATCTTACTTTGTATGCTGTCCTTTTTTTTTTTTTTTTTACAATAATGTGTATTTTGAAATTGAGTATAGGTGAGAAAAGTGGGTTATAGGTAAATAATTTTTTTTTAATCATTTGAACCAAAAGAGTTTCTCATCTTTAAGGCCTCTCAGACTAGTGTTGTTCTTCATACTGAAGTTAGGGCTTATTTAGGTTCAAGGATATTTTGATAAAATAATGGAACATTTTTTTAAATAACACAGAAATGAGAATGTTTTATATGGCTTTCTGAACAGTCAAAGAACATGTTAGATCAAGCCCAAGCTGCTCTTAGAGGATATATGCAGAGTATGAAGTTTTAAAAGTTCTGAGAAAACGGCTGCATTTGTGGACTGTTTGACTTGCTCTTGATTATTTAGTAGGGTTATGGTGGTTTTCATTGACCATAGTTATTAATGACAAGAAGCTAGAACTTTGTCCAACACATGGACAGATTGTTAATAGTCACTTTACTAATAGTCACCTTTCATTAATTAAGGAAAGTATTGGGGCAGAAGTATTCACTTGTTGGTGGAGAGGGGATTTCCTAAGTAAAACATGTAATTTTAACCATCAAGGCCTTGAAAGTTTGGAAATGGGTGTTGCATGTCCACGTTAGAGAAAAGCAAGTAATTAGGTACTCAGAGACAGTTCAGACAATACTTTGCTCTTAGGATGTGATCCAGGGAGTGATCAGGACTGGCTTCAGGCTCATTTGTTTCCTTCTGTACCTTCTCAGTGAGTGAATGAACTGGCAGGTCTGGAGAAATGGTGTAGCATAAGAACAAAAACTGTCAGTTGTTATCAGGGAAGGGTGCGATTCAGATCTCACCTTGGCTATCAGCTCACTTTGTAGCCTAGGGCAAGCCTCCATTTTCTCAGTGTGGGCTCCCTGCCTGCAGAACTGACATACTATACAGGTGGTCATAAGAGTTACTGAGATGATATCTATACAGTTCTAGGAACAGTGGGAATGTGCTGTATGCATTCTGAACAGCAATTACTATTATTCTGTGTTTTTGACCATGAGGGTCTCTTTTTTCCACTTCTCCCTGCAGTGACTGGGGTAGTGAGAGAGAACATATGAGCCTTGGCCCTGCTTCTGATCTCACCCCAGACTGAATCCAAGGCATGGAATGTTTCCTGAACAGCCTCTCCAGTAGTACCAAATGAAGTAGTAGCCTAAGCTAATACATTCAAGTTTGTGAATTGTCATAAGACATTGGTTGGGATGGAGTGCATGTCTGTTTTATGATTCTATCTTTATAGTCATACCAGTATGTTACTGCTCTGTAAAGGAAATTACAGATCGATTATAACATTGCTTCCAGGTACATATACATCATTTGGAATTCCTGGTGGCATCTTATGTGCTTTGAAACATAATTAATAATATGGTGTAGGGTTGCCAGACCCCCTGGTTCCGGGCAGAGGTCTCCTGCTTTTGGGTGCTTCTCTCCCCCCACCCCCAATTACCCCACTTACCTCCAAAAAGCTGAAAATAACCACGATGTGCATGTGTAACCTGGAAGTGACATAGGCACATTGGGGATGTTGGGTGGCTATGCTCTGGTTTTGGGGCAAAACTCTATTGTTTGTAGCTAATTCTTCCCCAGAGTTTTGCCCAAAAACCAGAGTGTAGCCACCCAACACTGTGACACTGACGACCTCTGGAGGCACCTGGATTGGGGTGGTTTGGCAGTGCTGTTGTTGTTAGATCTGTCGGCCGCGTTTGGCACGGTCGACCATGAGCTACTAGCCTGCCGCCTTGCTGATGTGGGGATACGGGGGCTTGCCTTGCAGTGACTTGTCTCCTTTCTCCAAGGTTGGGGACAAAGGGTGGTGCTAGGGGAGCAGCAATCCTGGAGGCACCTATTGGAATGCAGAGTGCCTCAGGGACTGGTGCTCTCCCCGATGCTTTTTAATATCTATATGCATCCCCTTACCCAGGTTGCATGGAGGTTTGGGCTGGAGTGTCATCAGTATGCTGATGAGACCCAGCTCTATTTGATGTTGGGTAGCGAGTCGGACTCCAGACTGGAATATCTGGGCCAGGCACTGCACGCTGTGGCTGGTTGGCACAGATTGAGTCAGCTGAAGCTAAATCTGGTGAAAACAGAGGTCCTGTGCCTGAGTTGGGACAGTTTGGGGCTAGGGCTCCCGCTCCTGGCCTTCGCTGGGGCACCATTGGTGCCTGCGTCAGTGGTTAGGAGTTTGGGAGTGCTCCTGGAACCCTCCTTAACAATGGAGACCCAGGTAGCAACCACTGCCAAGTCGGCCTTTTACCATCTTTGGCTGGTTCGGCAGTTGGTTCCCTTCCTCAATTGTGACAATCTGGCTACAGTGATCTATGTGACGGCCACCTCGAGGCTAGACTATTGTAACGCGCTCTACATGGGGCTGCCTTTGTTGCAAATACATACCCCAGAGAGCACTACAGTTGGGGTCACAACATCGGCTGGTTATTCCAGGCCCCAGGGATGCCAGGCTCGATGTGACCAGAGCTAGGGCCTTTTCAGTGGCAGCTCCTTACTGGTGGAATGAGCTCCCGGAGGAGATCAGGGCCCTGAGGGATCTTATGCAGTTCTGCAGGGCCTGTAAGATGGAGCTCTTCCACCAGGCTTTCAACTAGGAACCACCCACCAGTACCACCAATGGCCACTATTACTATCTGTGGCATAGGCCAGGCTGCAGTGCAATCATGCCTCTGCTGAGTGGGGTGTTCTGGTAGTATATGGCACGCCATCTTGCCTAAAACGTATTGTGAGCACTTTAATTGTATATCATAATTGATTGATGGTTTAATTGGTATTATTGTAATTGATTGATTGTTCCATTGCTTTTAAATGTTTATATGACTCTTGGCCCAGCAGATCAAATAATGTGAGCTGCCCTGAGCCTTCTTGCAGGGAGTATTTGTAGAAATACTACAAATAAAATAAATATTGCTTGTATGAAAATTAGGAAAGGCAACATCAATATATTAAGTATATTATATGACCCATACTTTTATTATGATTACAGTGCTAATAGTTGCTATTTTCCTGATAGGAGTATTTGCTACTTTTTTATTCTTGTTGTTATTCACACCCTAGGTGATTGACCTGGGATCTGGAAAAGGCTACCTCAGCTCCTTCTTGTCAATGCAATATAATCTGAAGGTTTATGGAATTGATTCTTCAAATACAAATACCCACGGAGCGAATGAAAGGAACAGGAAATTGAAGAAACACTGGAGAACCTATCAAAGTCAGGCAAGAGCAAATGTCAGAGGCCAAGTGTTGGAAAAGGAAAAAGAAAAACCAGAGCAAGATAAAGAGAAATGTAAAGCAAATATCAGTGAACAGCTCTTAAGTACTAATAACAGTCTTCAAAGTCAGGCCCAGGTGGCTACTTCAGATTCTGTTCTCTTTGAAACAGCTGATGTTTTCACAGACTCCAATACGTCTGTTACTAGCAAACAATATGTACTTTCCTCTGGGGCTCAGCTGCAGTTCGATGAGAACAACATTTCAGAAAATGTGTTTCTAAATATTTTGCCTGCTGATGCTGTGGAAATGGACAGTTCATCCAAAAGTAAATGCAGGGAGCTCTGTGAGGAGGAGAAAGAACGAAGGAAGATGGCATCTCTTAAAGCCAAAGCAAGCAGATCAAAGGAAGCTAACATATATTCTCCATTAACATCCTATATCACCGCAGAAACAGAGCTAAGTGATATTGTTGCAGATCTGGAGGTTATTGCATTTGTTATCCTAGTTTATACTTACTAAAACTTGATGCTTGAAATCTTTATTTTACTCTGCTGTTTCTCTCAGCCAAGTATGAAGCCTTCCAGCCTAAGGATCCTTCCTCTGATGGACATGGCTATTCCTGCAGCAAAAGATTCACTTCTATCAGAGGAACACTCCTTAAGCTAGAGGAATGCTTCAAGCTTTGGTAAGATGAAAGCCAGTGTGTGAGTTCTGAATTCATGAATCAAATCTCTGTAACATTTGCTTTTCTTAAACAGCATGGTGTAGATGAAAACATGGAGTATGTTTTAAAATGACACCATTAGAAATAGCATGCTAAATGTCATCTCATAAATACAGGTTTAGATAAGTGGTGTTATGTTTCATAAAGCATTTCTCTGCTATTCAGTTGACAACTCACTGTTCTCTATCTCTGAAAAGGTAGTGAACACTTCAGCCTATATATAAAGTAGGATTCTTTCAGGCTTCAGAAATCTGTTTTGAGTAACATTACCCTTTGTTTAAATTTCTGTTGTTTCCAAAATGTCTCTGTTTTATTATTTAATTTTAGCCATGCTTGTAGGATTACATTAAAATACACAAATTTTACTAGTAAAAGATATTTTGCCTTGATTATTATTTTTATTACCAATATTGTCTTACTTTTTTCATGGTAACATAAGCTAAAGAGACATCTAGGTAAGGTGAGGTAGAAGCAAGAGGAAAAGCAAGAGGGAGCAAGGTTAAACGATGAGGTCCTCCATGTGGTCATTAGCAGGAGGGGAGGATAGCAGCTGGGCACTCCAGGCACTCCCTTATGCTTGCATCCAGTTCTAGCTGAGAACTCCTTTCCCTCCAGTTGCTCCTAATGATGCCATCAGGAAGAGCAGAAAGTAGCCAGGTATCCATTATTTGTGCCTGGATTGAAACAGCTGAGAATGTTTTTTTCACCTACCAGCTGCCATCATTGAGGCCACCAGAGGCAAGGCAGTAAGCAGGCCACCCTTCCATCATGGCTGCAATTACACACTAAATAATCCACTTTCAATGCACTTTCCAACTAGATTTTCTTGTGTGATGTGACAGTATCCCATTAGAAAGTGCATTGAAAGTGGATTATTTAGTGTGTGTGATCACAGCCCATACCTCAGTTGAGATCAGCTGAGAATATCTTCCCCAAGAAAGATTTTCAAGTGGATATAAGGTGTCACATGTTGCATTTTGAGTCCCATTAGGAGCTTTGAGACCTTGAAAAGTAGGCTGAAACAAGCTGGGGACTGCAAAACATTCACGACAGGGAAATTTTATCATTCCACAATGGGCCCTGCTTCCTCTCTCTTTTTAGGCTCCTCTCCATTTTCCTTTCGCTTTCTTCCAGGCTCCTCCTCCCAAATGTTTTCCCCTGTGCAGATGTTGAATTTGCTCAAGTTTCATTATGATCCAAAAAAAGGTCAGAATCAGGACCTGTGAATGTTGTACCCCAAGCCTGAATAAATAAATAAATCCTTGTGACTCCCCCCCCCAAGAATGTATTAAATACTGATTAAATGGCATTTACTGTTATGGGTTGCTTTGTTCTACAGCCCTAGCCAGCAACTAGTTTTGCTGGAAGATCACTTTAAGAAATCATATGAAGCTGGAACATTCCTCTCCCCCGTCACCACTGTGCATATTCCTTCACCCCTTCCTACTTAATCCAAAGTGACTTTAATTCTTACCGATTCATGGGTAGGAATAAGGTGAAGGCAAAATTCAAATAATGATGACCTATTATTAGTGTTTGATGTATCATGTGCCTTACTTAGTTCTAATTTCTGTTGGGGGGGGGTGTCTTCCTGATTTTAGGACTGCTTAATGGTGGGTCTGCACACATGTGGTGATCTTGCATCAAGCACTCTCCGGATATTTACTGCTAAACCTGAGATTAAGGCAGTTTGCAGTGTGGGCTGCTGTTATCATCTGCTGTCAGAGGAACATGAAACTGAGAAAGGTACAACAAATTTCATCTATTCCAGACAAGTAGCCAGTGTTGTAGTTTTTAAAATCGTTATTTAACAAACAGCTTTTATTCTTTTCATGGAATCATTTCTTGCTGGTTTTAATTACATTTTGTTGAAGGTTTTCTTCTGAATGCCCTGTGGCTTTCCTGTTCTGCCACTCCTTTCAATATCTGTACTGATTGTAGGCCTATTAATGGAGAATGCTTTCATGTGGTTATAAAAACAGCTGCTTTTGCTCTGCTTCAGTCAGAAATATGTGTTTTGTTCATCATTATATTTTCAGCCTTATAAAATTTATATCAGATTTTGCCCTTGGCAATGTACATATAACAGCATAATACTAATTTATGATACAGATAAATGCATATGTATGTCTTTGAGACCATTTTGGTCTCATACAGTCTTTCCTTTAGAAACCAGCTACTTAAGTTTAGAGAAGGACATTTTGAGGCTAGCACTAGAAGATTATGGCTGCAATAGGACCATAGGAACCTTACTTGCAAAAATACATGTACATCATTTTAAAGGGTATAATAGGGGAGCAAATGTTAATGTTTCAGATAATTTAATTCTAGGAAAGTGTTCATATCATGGTTCATGAGGAAAAAGTTTACAATTTGCTCTTGACAGTGTTGCAGAATCCAACTCAGGCCTATTTGGTTGGATTACTCCCAGGAAAATGGTCTTACAATTGCACTATAAATCACTATACTCTTGGACATACCACATAGGATTGTAAGTATAAATTCCAGAAGGATAGCTGTGTTAATGTGGTGCGGCAAAACCAAGAATGAGCTCTGTGGCACCTTAAAGGTTACTTTATATGTACTAAATATGCATTGAATATATATTGAATCTCAGCATTGTATGACTGAAAACTTGAGTTTTGCATATTTGCCCTCCCTGAGCAATGAAAATCCTTGTTCTGTCTCCCATAGCCTTTGTCTAAAAACCAGTCCTTTTGATACCATGGCAACTCATGAATGCTCCAAACAAAAGATCAAAGCACTTGATTTGATTTCCATACTGTCTTTACAGCATAGGACATGTTTGCTGTGTTTGAATCAGTTTGTGAGATATTTGACACATGGCTGCAAAGAAAATAACATATGTTTTTAACTAACATATATTCTGCAATATTTAAAAATCGTCTTATTAAATTTCACTGACAGTGTTGTGGCTGTCTGACAGTATCCCTGCTAAGTGACCTGTTCAAAATACAGAGAGTTTTTGTTGTAGAAACTGTTCAGAAGAAATTCAGAGTTCTGGTTTTAATCTGTGTATGTTTTGCCTGAGACACACAAAACAACAGAAGTGTTTCTTCACTGAAGAAATGAAAACCATTCATTTTTGGCTGGAAACCTATGGACATTTTCCTGGGAGTAAATCTATTGAATTCAGTGTGATTTACTTCTGAGTATACCTGTTTTGGATTGCTCCCTTATTGTTTCTTGAAGAGATTAATAAAACCTACTCTACAACCTCATAGATATTTCATTTCCAATGGATAACAGAAAATAAAATTGAGTGCTGGCTTTGTAATTCACTGTAATGTCATTAGGGATTTCTCACTAAAATTTATATGTCAGTTATATTTATGTAACTTGTAATTATATTAAAGTGTCTTTATGCTGATAGATATGCTGATAACGTGTATATAGGCAATATATGCACATAAAATCATTGTGTCATTAGTTTAATCAGTACGTGTTCAAGGATGGATGCTGGATTGTATTGGTTTTCAAAATCTTCAGAGAATGCAACAATTGGAAAGCAAAGATATGTTTTGAAGACAATTAGACTATTGTGTGAAAGCATATGAAAATGGCTACTTTTCAAGTGATCGTTCAGGATTCAGTGTCTTATAAGGATACATTCTATCTCCCCCTTGACAGAAAAACCAAATTTAGTGGTGCTTTGGATGGGCATCCCGGTTCTTTTCTACTGTTCCATAGTACCTTCCAGTCTTTCACTCAGCATATGTTGGTTTTTTCCATGAAAGCGTCAACATCTTTTGTAGCTAAAACACCTTGGAAAAGCAAAAAAGATCTCTACTTTATTGTCACTCTTGCATACGAATTGTTCAGAAGTACTGCTTCAATAGGTGCAATCCATTCTTCTTTTTAATAAGAAAAGTGTAGAATACAATAATAGCTGAATAAATATTCCACTTGGAATCTGTAGAATGCTGTGTTGCCTTGCTGCTGTAATGATTTATCAGGAAAAAATATCTTTGCTTATCTATTTGTCTATCTGTCGTTCCATTTTTAGAAAAAACAAAAAAAGTTCTGAGATATGCCAGTGAACAAGGTGTTAAGACAATTCCTTTATATTTGTATGTAGCTTTTAAATAAGTAATTTCTTTTTGTACAGAAGCAGGAAGAAGACATATACATTTGTGTATGCAAGCCCTTGTGTAAACACAACTTGCATAGTGCAGTGACTGCCTAGATCCCAACACCATAATTTAATATTATATTCTGTAGAACTGTACATGCAGAAGTTGTAGCATATATTTGATTGATTTTTCTAAAATTTCAGAATGATTTTCACCCAAGTGTAACAGTGCTTCATGTTTATTGGTTGTAATCCCCATTTGTTATTAGCAAAATCTCTCATATGAATGAAAACACATTCAGTTCTATCAGTACAATGTTCAATATGAGATAGGCCTTCAGTGAAATGAATTTGAAGCAGTTTCATCTGCTTTACAGTTCATCTCATTTACAACATGGATGTAGTTTGGAAAATGAACTTATGTCAACCTTAAGTTGTTTAATTAAGGCATTTAAATAAATCATGGGCTGTTATGCGGAGGTATATAAAACGCAACAATTGTCCTTGTGTCAGACAAACTGTTCCTATAAAACATTAATAAGAAAATGCAAATGGGAAATAGTTCACAGTTTAAGAATGTAAAACAAAACATTACAGCGTGTCCCCCAGCCCCCTAGAGGGAATGTTCCTGTTCGTGGCTCTTGTATGCTTGGAATAGGAATATTGGAACACTGGATAACACTCCTGTCTCACCTTGGAGGAGGAGTTTTCAGAAGAGGTAAAAATAAAGAGGATTTTTTTTTTGTTCTTTCCCATCTCCCAAATTGCTCTTGGCCTTTGTTATATGTGGTCACTTAAGAGTGACCATCACTTTCTGTGCAATTAAATGTAGCTGCTTGTCTGGTGCTGGTGTAATCATTTTCTTATCCTTCACTGTAAAGCTACCACAACAGTTTGTCTCCTTTTTTCTCTTAAATGTGAAGGAAAAGGAGGCATATGCATGCACACCTTGGCTCTGGATGGGAAACAGCCCCAGCACACTTTCCTACCCGCTTCTCTTGCTCCTTCGTGTGTGGACAGAAAAGGAGCATGCTATTGACTTTTCCTCAAACTCCCTCCCCATCAAAGCTGCTATTTGCCTCTTCCACAAAAAACATATAAGTAACAGTGAATTTTTCCTTGCAGGACCAGTTACAATTGGGGGTGGAGTGTTTTGGGAAAACCACAGAGGAAAGGTTTTCACACCTGCTCTGTAATGCTGTCATTTTTGTACAAGCTGCCACTGTGCGACTGGTTTCACTTACAAAGGCACCATTATGTGACTGTCCTGACCCATGGAACTACTGTTTTGTTACTGGTAGCTCCCAAGGCTCTTGGAAAAAAAATTAGCTCCCGTAATCATGAAGTCTGCCTTCCCTTAATATAATGATTACAGCTGCAGGGGCTGACTATGGTTATATCAGCACTGGAAAAATTGTGAGGGGGCAAGAAAGTTAGGGCCTCACAACATTTTAAAATGTCTTTGAAATGGTATCATTATTCTCATGGGGGCCATGAGGATGCTGACACATTTAGTTTTGCCTTCACAGTGACTTGAATCCAAGGAGAGACTAGCTGTTCAGCCTGTCCCTGAAGAGTTGGCCGTTGCTTACAAATGAATGTAAAATGCTTGATAATTTTTTCTCATTCCTTTTAAACTAGTTTGAAATCAGATTTGGTTCAAAATAAGCATGTTCAGAATCATATGAAAATCTTTTAATTTTCCTATTTGCCATCTGTCTTTTGACACATTTTGCCAAATGTCTTGTTATGTAATAATCAGGATCTGTTTTATGTCTTGAGTGTACTGTTTTTGCACAATAATACAGGGAACTGTACATTTAGCTTTTTATATGTTGTTAAATTTCAGAAGTGTATGCACTATGATATCCATAGTCTGAATATCCAAAGTCCTCATGACTTTATATGTAATACTTGCCATTTGAGCAATACATAGTCATCTTTTCTGTCGAAGCTGTTAATTAAAATGATTAATGACATCTCCTTAGTATGCAAGAGCTAATGGCAGGCCTTTCTTATTTTAGGGGGTTTTGGGGGAGACGGGAATAAATGGTAGATTTCTATGTCTTCCAAATAATTGCAAAATGTTTTCATTTTTTAAACCTGATTTATATTCATATATGTTTTATATATTTTATATAAGAATGTTTCATACGTTTAAATACTATTTTTCTCCTCTTGGGAATTAAACTACTTGAAATAACAGATTATAGCTAAATGTGTCTTATAAATTATAAACTACAACATTTCTTGTTGGGAGGAAGAATTCTTCCATCAATGGAAGTACCCTTTCCATCAACAAGAAGGAGCCTTCCTCCAGTGCAAGATTCCTCACTCAGCAGATGAGAACCATTGCATCTGATGTGGTATTATAATTCCTGGTTTAGACAGGCAGCAGAAGGAGATGGGAATGACAAGGTAGAGGGTAGTAGAATGGACTGTACCTTTTTATACCAGAGGTAGGAAATTATTATTACTCACAAATTATATCCCACTTTTCTGTGCTCATAAGAGCCATCAAGGTGGCCTTGAAAGTGGAAAACCGAATTAGCATAGTAAACCAAAAGCACTTTTTCGTGTGTCCCCCAACCCCCCCAGGCAAGGACTTTTGTTTTACATGGAGGCATATTTTGAGACTGCTACCTACCACTTTCAGTCTGAAATGGTGCAGCCCATTGTGTCACCTCAGCTGTAGTTGACTGAGTGGCACCTAGAAGATACAGTTAAAATTCGATTGTCATCGTTGATTTACGTACAAATGTTAATTGGTTTCTGTTCTGTTTTCCAATGCCAGGGATCTCACAAGAGACAGAGAGAGTGAGAGATGGCACTCTGCATCCATAGACAATAATAGCTGCTTACAGTTTTTTTATTGAATACCAGAAGTTTAGATTTTGTTTTGATGCTGTTTTTTCTTCTGTTTTTACAAACAGCTCTGAAAGCATTGTCAGACCCTCTACCATCCAAAAGAGCTTCAACAACACTAGATGAAGCAACAGCAAGAGTGACTATCTTTTGTTGCAAGGCAAAATTAGATTTATAACAAATATCATACCCCACTTTCCTCCCCAGTAGGCACCCAAAGTGGGTTTTGTCATTCTTCGGTACCCCATTTCTTCTTCTGACTGAAAAGATGTCTAACCCAAAGTCAGCCAGCAACCTTTCAGCCAGCAGCGTTTCAGAATGAGAATTCCAGTCTGAATCTCTTTAATCTTAGTCTGACATTCTAACCACTACACCACACAGGCTCAGATAGGCCAGGGAAGCTATTAAATTTCCTTTATTTTGTCAGAGGGGGCATAGTAAGTAGAGAGGTTTGGGTGGGAGGATTTTGATTGGGGAGTTGTGCTTTTCATCTGTCTAACTGGAACTGTATGCTAATGACTAATAATTGTAATTAGTATTTAGTTACTTAATTTATTAATTGCTGTGCTGTGGGTTGTGCTGCAGTTGGGGCGGGGAGGGAGTGGGGCAATAGATGTTGGTGACAACTTACAGGGTGCCAGTATTGGGCTGGGGAGCCCAGTAATTGGGGGGCAGGGGAGGTATAGTGGTGGGAGAAGGTCTTGGAAGGGAAGGAGGTGGAGATATGGAGATGCTCGGTCTCCTTCCAATCTTCGTCCCATTCCAAGATGCGTGAGTGTGAAGGCTAGTAATGTTTACCCCTCTTCAACACTGGTGTTGTGAAATGCTGGGTCCATTAATAATAATACCAAGACACTGCATGACTAGCAGTGCAGAACATGGACCTGGCTTGTGTGATTGAGACCTGGGTGAGGGAAGGTGAGACTGACACCCCCCCCCCCCGGATTTCTTGGTCCTTCACCAGTCACAAACTCAGAGGCGGGGCGGGGGGTGCCTTAGTCATCTGGGAGGGTTTCTCCTTCAGGCCATTCCACATGCCAAAGATTGTAGGTATTGATTGTGTTGGCTTGGTGTGGGATGCTGAGGAGAACTTGGCTGTCTGTTTGGTGTACCAACCAACCACCTAGCACACTGGCAGATAGTCTGCCAAGCCTGTTGGAGGTGATGGCTCAGTGGGTCTTGGAGTTCCCGAGATTATTGGTTCTTGGGGACTTCAATGCCCATGTAGATGGAGCTGCTGCCACTAGTCAGGCTTCAGAAAAACAGGTTGCTTACCTGTAACTGATGATCTTCGAGTGGTCATCTGTGCATTCACACCCATGGGACTCAGTGCGCCTGCGCTGACCTGGTCGGTGTCCATACAAAGCTCACAACGGGATTTTCGCGCCCTCCGCCCCCAGGCATGCGCAGGAACCCCACCGCGCATGCCCAAGGGGCGGGGGCACGGACATCCCGCCAGTTCCTTCTGACCGCTATCAAGCCTAGCCATGTGTGAGAACAGCTGAGGATGACAGCAGTGGGGAAGGACGGGCGGGTGGTGTGAATGCACAGATGACCACTCGAAGATCTTCAGTTACAGGTAAGCAACCTGTTTATCTTCTTCGTGGTCTCTGTGCATCACACCCATGGGAGATTAAAAAGCAGTGGCTCACCTGGAGGTGGGTGTTGTCAGACTCAGGGAGCCGTCGAAGAAAGGACCCAAGTCACCCTTCTGCTGGGCACGGACGTCCAGAGCGTAGTGTTTGATGAACGTGGTTGGCGTGGACCACGTAGCCGCTCTACAGATGGACGAGAGAGATGCGCCCTTCAGGAAGGCCGTTGAGGTCGCCATGGACCTGGTTGAGTGAGCCCTCAGACGAGAGAGAGGTAACTTTTTTGCCAGCGAGTAGCACAGCCGAATCGTCTCGACAATCCATTTGGAGAGTCGTTGAGACGTGATACGTAGCCCCAAGGAGGGCGAGCCGTAAGACAAGAACAGTGAGACGTCACGTCTGGTTGGCTGAGTCCGATTCAGGTAGAAAAGGAGTGCCCTCTTCACATCCAGGGTATGGAGCAAGCGTTGCCCTTCATCTTCTGGATGCGGAAAAAAATCCGGCAAGAATATTTCAGCCTTGAGATGGAACTCTGAAACAATCTTTGGGATGAAAGTCAAGTCCGGTACCAGACACACGCCGTTCGGCAGGAAAACCAAGAAGGGTGGGTCATGTCGGAGTGCCATGAGTTCACTAACCCTTCTGGCTGAGGTGATTGCCAGTAGGAAGGCTGTCTTCCACGCTGCATACTTTAGGTCACAAGTGGCCATAGGTTCGAACGGCCGTCTGGAAAGTTGTCCCAATACCAGTGATAGGTCCCACAGTTCTGTAGGTGCAGCTACAGGAGGGTACAATCTGATGAGGCCCTTCATGAACCGTTTAGCGGTCGGATGGGAGAAAATTGTGTGTCCCTCCATGCCCTGGTGGTAAGCGGAGATAGCCGCCAAATAGACTTTGACCGATGAGTGGGATAGGCCCTGATCCCTAAGAAGCAGGAGGAAGTCCAGAATTTTGTCCAGGCCCACTGTGGTTGGATTGCCTGTAGACTTGTCCAAGTACGAGAGGAACTTTTGCCACTTTCTGCAGTAAGACGAGCGGGTCGATTCCTTTCTCGCATTACAGAGGACCTCTACAACTCGGGTGGAGAAGTTCAAGGTTGGATCCTCCAGGCCGTCAACTTTAGGCTGTTCACCTCCGGATGGAGCACCTTGCCCCCTTCGGTGATGAGGAGATCTCGCACTCTGGGGAAGTGGTGGAATCTGCTCCCCGCCAGACGCAGTAGGATGGGGAACCAGGGTTGCCTGGGCCACCACGGAGCCACCAAAATGCAGTTTGGTTGAGATTTGGCCACCTTGTGCACTACTCTCAGGAGCAGGGGCAGTGGAGGGAACATGTACAAAAACGGGCCTGTCCAAGGTACCAGCAGACCGTCTCCCAAAGAAAGGGGGTCCTTGCCTCCCTGGGTGCAAAAATATTTGCATTTTGTGTTCTCCCGCGAGGCGAACACGTCTATCGTTGGGGTCCCCCAATGGTCGAAGAGTGGTTGGAGGTAGATCTGATTCAGTTCCCACTCGTGATGGTGAGTGTGGCCTCTGCTGATCAGATCCGCTTCGATGTTTAGAACTCCGGGATGTGTGTGGCCACGGGAACAATGTCGTTGGCAACGCACCAGTTCCATAGGTCGATTGCAAGCCCACAGAGGCTCCTGGAGACGGTTCCTCCCTGACGATTCAGGTAGCTGAGTGCCGTGGTGTTGTTGGTGAGGACGGCAACACAGTGGCCTCGTAAGATGCGCTGAAAAGCTCGAAGAGCTAGAAAAATGGCCAGTAGTTCCAGGTAGTTGATATGCCTGTTTCTGGTGGCAGCATCCCACCGGTATCCTGTACTGATGCCGTCGAGGTGGGCCCCCCCATCCCCATAAGGAGGCATCTGTTGTCAGTGTGTAATGATGAGTGAGGGGAGAAAAAGGGGCACCCTTGGTAATGTTGGGGACAACAGTCCACCAGGTGAGAGAGTCCCGCACGGTTTGTGTTGGGGTCAGGATCTTTGACTGAGGCATGCGGTGTGGACGGAAACTCTTCAGAAACCAAAGTTGGAGAGGTCTCATGTGGAGTTTCGCCAGGGGGAGGACCGAAGTTGTGGCGGACATGTGTCCGAGGAGGCGTTGAATGGCGTACGCCATCGAGGATGGAGCGTCTCGAATCGATGTTGCTAAGTTGGACAGGGTTTGGGCTCTGTCCATCGGTAGGAAGGCTTTGCCGGCCACAGTGTCGAGTAATGCCCCGATGAATTGCACCCTTTGAGACGGGTGGAGACAGGACTTTTGCAGGTTCACCTGAAGACCAAGTGATGAGAGAAGGCGCAGAGTGAATGCAGTGTCCTTGCATAGAGAGATCGGGGAGTCGGCCACCAGAAGCCAGTCGTCGATATAGGGGAAGATGGTGATCCCCTGAAGACGAAGGTGGGCCGCGACAACTACCATGGTCTTGGTGAAGACCCTCGGTGCCGTAGATATTCCGAAGGGGAGACATAGATATTGATAATGATGGTCTCCTATTGCGAAGCGGAGATACTGCCTGTGGGAGGGGTGGATATTTAGGTGGAAGTAGGCATCCTGGAGGTCGATGGTAGCCATCCAGGCGACCCAGCGGAATCAAGGGCAGTAGGGCTTGCAGGGTCGTCATCTTGAATTTTCGGTACCTTATATAGATGTTGAGATCCCGAAGATCCAAGATGGGACGTAGTCCTCCATCTCGCTTCGGTACGGCGAAGTACCGTGAGTAGAATCCCATCCGTTCGGAAATTTTTGGGACAGGTTCTATTGCCCTCTTCTTCAACAGGGAGTTGGTCTCCTGGAGAAGAATAGTGGAAGGAGGGGTGGGTCGGAAGGTCGGTAATGGTGAGAGGTCGATGAACTCGATGAAATAGCCATTGGCTATGATAGAAAGAACCCAGATGTCTGAGGTTATGGCTCTCCATACCGGAAGGAAGGGGTGGAGGCGGGTCAATTCTCTCGACGTCGAGAGGGTGGAGTCAAAGACCCTGCTTCGGCCCGCGGTTGGACTTGGGCCTTGCCTGTGGGTGTTGGGCACCCGATCTCGGTTTTGGCTGATATGGTTGCTTATTGTAGTTTGGAGACTGGCGGGGTCTCCAAACCGCGTCAGGGGATGGCTTCGTCGGATATGGACGACGGGGAGTATAATGGGACCACGATCTCTGTCTGTAGGACCTTTGTGGTGCTGAAACTCCCAAAGATTTTGAGGCTTTGATGTTTTTATCCATCTCCTGCAAGGCGGCGTCGGTGGAGGAGTGGAATAAGCCGTCCCCGTCAAACGGGAGATCCTCAATATAGGATCTAGTGTCCTGAGGTAGAGAGGTGGTCCGGAGCCACGCTTGACGCCGGATCGATACTGCCGAAGCCATCGACGTTGAGAAAGCGTCTAATGAGTGCTTTGCAGTGCTCAGGAGCTGTTTGGCTACAAGGAGGCCTTCCTTCTGGATGGATCTTGCCTTGGCACGCTTGTCCTCCGGCAGAGATGGGAGGAGCGCTGACATCCTCTGCCATAAAGCATACTTGTATCTCCCAAAACAGGCCAAATAATTAGAGGATTTGATCCCCAAGGCTGCAGAAGAGTAAACCCTACGGCCGTAGGCATCGATCTTTTTACTCTCTCTGTCGGACGGAGTGGAGTTAGAGCTTTTGGTCTTGGAGGATGTGGAAACGACCAAGGAATTTGGGCGAGGATGGAGATGGAGGAACGAGGTTCCCTCTTCTTGGACCCAGTACATGTGGTATAAACGCTTGGTGAAGACCGGTGCTGACGATGGTTTAGCTCACGGGGACTGAACCGCTTTTAAAAGGTGTTTGGACATCGGTAAGGCTATCGGCGTAGAGGCGTCGATCTCGATGATATCATACACCTCGTCAGCTGCGGAGGTTGGGTTTGGACGATAGGTAGGGCAAGAGAGTGTGCCATACGCTTTACTAGGTCCCCGTATGAGGACATGTCCTCCGAAGGAGAGATCGGGCTGCTCCCGGAGATGGATTGCTTGGGGGGGGGGTTCGACATTGGAAAGAACGTCCTCCGGGTCATCGACATCGGAGTCACCCCGAGAGGAGGCGGAGTTGGAACTCGACTCTTGAGGTCTCGGTAGCGGTGGCTCGGCCATCGGCATTGGTGGAGCAGTGGCACGGTCGGAATGAGAAGGAGGAGACGGTGGAGGTTTCGACACTGTCGCCGAGGGCTGGTGGCGAGGCGAGTGCGAGCGGTATCGACAAGGTTCCCAAGGATCTGGGTACCCAGGGAAGTTCCACGGGCCCGAAGAAAACCAGTACGGCATCTCGTGCTTGTTTTCGAAGGGAAACTTCGGAGGTCGATACGGATAGGTTGCATGATACCTGTCGTAGCGTGGACCATAGGATTCCTGCTCACGGTGGTCAGGACGACATGGAGATCTGGAACGGTCCCGAGGGCGATGTCGGGATCGACCAGATTGATCACTTGCCCACGAAGTTGGCGAGGGGGGTCGAGACCCCATTGCCTGGACATTCGAACCCAGATCGAGGTCGGTAGGAGGTGGCGACATCGACTGGGGAGGATCACGACGCCGAGGTGCTGCCGACACAGGGGGTCCAGACTGACGTGGTGGAGAGTCCAGAATTTGTATCGGAGGCTCCACGATGATTTTCGTCAGTTCCGGTGTCGAATAGGACAGTTGCGGGGGTTGCTGAGATGCTTCCGCACTAGCAGAGCCCCTAGGAGATCCAACGCCACTCACACCGTGAGATTTATGCGCATCTCCCGTCTTGCTCGAGCCCCGAGCCTTCGCCTTATCCCTCTTAGGCTTCTTCATCGGTGTTGACATGGATGAAGTCACCTTCGATTTCGATTTTTTCGGAGGGGCCCCTCCGGTATCTGAAGAAGATCTCACTACCTTGGGAGGCTTCGGTGTTGGGGGATCCCTCTGCGTCGATACGGACGACTTCGATGTCGAGACGGCTGGTCTCGCAGTAGGAGGATCAGACTCCATTTCGGGAGCTGGAGGTGTGAGTGCCGACTCCCACAACGCGACCTTCAGCCTAGCGGCCCTGTTCTTTCTCGTTTGGTTGGAGAAACGGGCACAGATGGAACAGGCGTCAGGCCGGTGAGTCTCCCCCAGACAAAAAACACAAAGTGAGTGCTCGTCTCTCAAGGCTAGCTTGCTTCCACAGGAAGAGCACCTTTTAAAGCAGCCCCACTTACGACTTTCCATAAACAATGGAAAGGAGCCCTTCCACCCGGCAGGATGAAGGGCGGTGAGGTGGGGGGGGAGATTGGTCCGGAGACCTTGAAAAATCCACCAAAAAAGTGTGGATTGAGAGGAAAAATAGTTGAGTTACGATCGAAAGATCGGAGAAGAAAAAACAAAATAAAAATGTGAAGAGAAAGTTGTGAGTTTCGCTGAGGTAAATCGCTCTCAGAGACACCAACGCAAGCTGCTAACAGCGAGGCGGTCAGAAGAGAACTGGCGGGATGTCCGTGCCCCCGCCCCTTGGGCATGCGCAGTGGGGTTCCTGCGCATGCCTGGGGGCGGAGGGCGCGAGAATCCCGTTGTGAGCTTTGTATGGACACCGACCAGGTCAGCGCAGGCGCACTGAGTCCCATGGGTGTGATGCACAGAGACCACGAAGAAGATCTAGTGTCTTCCATGGTGGCTCTGGGGCTTTCCCAAGTTGTATCAGGTCCCACACATCAAGCAGGTCGCACCCTGGATTTGATCTTTGGCATGGGGATGAATGTGAATCTGGCCTCTAGGAAAGAGGTGCCATGATCAGACCACTTGGTCTTGAAGGCCCGGCTGGGTGTCTCAGCCCCCCCCCCCGTCTAGGCGGCAAGTGGGTTTATGCTTACCCGCAGAGACTAATGGATCCAGTTGGTTTCCAGAATGCTTTGCGGGATCTGATGCCTTCCGGTACCTCATTAGATGAGCTGGTAGAGGACTGGAATGCTCGTCTCTCTGAAGCCATCAATAAAGTTGCTCCCCGACATCCTCTTTGCTCCTGTTGTCGAATGTTGGATGTAGCGGGAACTCAGATGACTAGAGCGAGTTTGGCGGTGAGTTCGTAACAACACTACAAGAACATCTTTTAGAATGTTTATGAGGTCCTATACGATGACAGTGAAGGCTGTGATGATGGAGTTCTGCTCAACCTCCGTCATGTCCACAAGCTCACGCCCAGCACAATTGTTTAGGGTAGTTTGGCACTTGACATCCCTCTCAGGAGGGACCCAAAAGACTAGTAATTTGGCTATTAGCTGTGAAGCTTTTTTGAGCTTTTTTGCAGACAAAGTCCTGTCTCTTCGCCATGACTTGCCTGCCAACATTGATACAGAAAGCAAACTGGAGGCCCCTTGGCCATCTTTGGATTTGGTTTTACACACCTTCAGCCTGTTGTCCTCTGCAGATGTTGACAGGATCCTGGGTGCTGTTCAACCAGCCACATCCCCCCTGGATCTGTGTCCCTCATGGCTGGTGAAAGCTGGTGTTGAGAGGATACAGGGCCCATTGGGGGACATTATCAATCTGTCCCTGGAAACGGGTCTTTCCAGAGGGTCTTAAGGAGGCAGTGGTTGTACCTCTTTTATAGAAATCATCACTGGATCCATATGATCCAGCCAATTACTGCCCAGTTTTGAACTTACTGTTGCTGGGTAAGGTGATTGAGAGAGCAGTAGCAGAGGTCTATCAGTGGCTATTAACCACAACGTATAGATAGGAACTCTCAGACTGGGGCACTATATTCTTGGTGCTTGGGTGGGCAACAGTGGGAGGGCTTCTAGTGTCCTGGCCCCACTGATGGACCTTCTGATGGCACCTGGTATTTTTGGCCACTGTGTGACAGAGTGTTGGACTGGATGGGCCATTGGTCTGATCCAACATTGGCTTCTCTTATGTTCTTATGTAGCCAAGCAGCTCCAGAGTTTCCTAGATGACACATCAGCACTTGATCCATTGCAGTCTGGCTTCTGCCCAGGTCATGGGACAGAGATGGTGTTGGTCTCCGTAACAGACAATCTCCATAGGCAGCTGGATCGGGAATGGGCAGTGCGGTGCTGCTGTTGTTACTCGACCTCATGGCAGTGTTCAACATGGTAGACTATGACCTCTTGACCCACCACCTTGCCAATGTGGGGATTCGCAGGATAGCCTTGTAGTGGCTTTCCTCCTTTCTCCTTGGCCAGAGACAGAGGGTAGTGCTAGGGGGAGAGATGTCCTCTAGGTTCCCAATATTATGCAGAGTTCGGGGAAGATGGAGGTTCTGTGGCTGGGGGGGAGGGCTCTGGGACTGGGGTTTCAGCTTCCAGCCTTTGACGGGTGCCATTAAAACCAATGCACTGTCAGGAGCCTGGGTGTGCCCTTGGATGCTTCCCTGTCCATGGAGGCACAGGTCACCAATACTGCCAGACTGGCATTTTACCACCTAAGCCAGGCACAGCTGCTGGCCCCTTTCCTGTCACCCCCTGACCTGGCCACAGTAATCCATGCAACGCTCACCTCCAGACTGGACTACTGTAACACGCTCTACTCTGGCCTGCCCTTGAGACTGACCCAGAAGCTCCAACTGGTTCAGAATGTGGCGGCATGAGTCCTGGTGGGAACACCACAGACAGCACATATACAACCCATGCTGTACCAGCTACATTGGTTACCGGCTGTCCTTGACCAGGGCCACGGCCTTTTCGGTCCTGGCCCTGACCTAGTGGAACTCTCTGCTGAACAACATCGGGGCCTTGTGGGATCTGATGCAATTCCACAGGGCCTGTAAGGCAGAGATGTTCTGCCAAGCTTTTGGTTGAGGACAGCAATAAACTGGCACCCTCCTTTTTACTTTTGACCCTGCGTTCCCTTTTCTACCCTGCTGCACAGAGAGCATGGCAGCTGGCAAAAAGGACTAATCGTCATCTGGATTGGTTGTTTTATTAGTGCACTGTAATAATTTTACCATGTTGACTGTATTTTATCAGTTTTAATGCTGTAGATCACCCAGAGCCCACTTGCGGGGTTGGGCGATTCAGAATAACAACAACAACAACAATAATAATAATTCCCACCATCCCTGTCCGTGCTGTTTGCCCATGCTATCTTCTCATGAGGAATCCTTAGCTTTCATTGCAAATAGCACTGGAAGGCTTCTGCAGATAACCTGGGCCAGGATGTCCCAAGTTCCATGACTATCCTGAAGTGGGTGTCCAATTTTGATACTTCTAGCTTCATTTTTTGATGAGTTACATGTGCCACAGATGGACAGGCAAATCCTTTTATACAAGAAAAAGATATTTCATTCCTCCCTGCCTCTATTCCATTTTCTAGGGGGAAAAATTCTTGAAATGTTACTTCTCTAGGTGTCCCTGGATTGCTAAAGTTAGAGAACTATTGATGTAAAATCTACATGTTATAAAAGTGTAAAAACATAGATGATAAGAATTATTCTCCATGCATTATGGATTTTCTTTTTGAGTTTGATCACTAATATAATATAAACCAGCCAAGCTTGAACACAATTTAGGTGGCTACCCCCCAGGTAGTAATCTCTATAATTAAATAGCTGATAAGATGTTGGTGCCAGTCTTGTGAATTCAGCTGTGAATGAGATATAAGTTACCCTTCACTGTTTATCTTTGGCCTGAATCCCATAGCAATCCCTGCCAATAAATGTATGATTAATACAGAGATTTTTCGATGTGCTTGGCAAGTCCAGGGTAATTACCTCACACTGACAGTTATATGTTTTTGGCAGGCTTGGCACAAGTTTTATTTTTTCCTTGAGGTAGTCTGTTGCTTCGCAGAACAGGTTAGGAAAGGAGCCTGGACATGTTAATGATTCTTTCTTAATTTTCATTTCACTTGTATGAACAAAAGGACAGTAAACATTTGTGCACAGTGGAACTTAAAACTTAAAAAAAAAGCAATCAGGATGCAAGCTGAAGTGAAAGTTTGGATAGCTTTGAAAGCGAAGAAAGAAAACACCCATTTTGTGAAGGGAGCATTCCACACTCTATTTTTCTTTGGTATGGTTATACATTGTTACATATTGTATGTAAACTATGATAGGCAGTCCTTTGACAAGTTTTAAGCCATTTTGGACCTTCAAAGAATGCAAAAACATTTAAATCTATGTTTTTCTTTATTGTTGGTTTGTTTTCCTGACAAAAACCTGAGCAATCTTTTTTTCGGATTGCGCCTTTGTATTTCTTATTATTTAATTACACAAAACTGCATGATGCTTTCAGTCAGAATGCCATTGACACCAGCAGAATCCATCAGGAGCTTGGGAGTGATTTTGGATCCCTCCTTAAGTATGGAGGCCCAGGTTGTTTAGACTGCCAAGCTAGTGTTTTCTTCACCTACGCCAAGATTGGCAACTGACCCCTTTCCTGTCGTGTCCTGATCTGGCCATGGTAATACATGCAACAGTCACCTCCAGATTAGACAGTTGTAATTCACTCTACACTGGCCTACCCTTGAGATTGACCCAGAAGCTCCAACTGGTCCAGAATGTAGCACTGTGAGTCCTGATGGGAACGTCACACACGGCACATATACATCCAGTGCTGTGCCAGTTACACTGGCTCGCAGTGGAATACCAAGTCAAGTTAAAAGTTTTGGTACTGACCTGTAAGGCCTTGAGCAGTCAGGGACTGACGTATCTACAGAACCATCTCCTCCATTATGTCCCCAGGAGAGTCTTGTGCTCCTTAGACAGCAATCAGCTGGTGATCCCTGGCCTTAAAGACATCCAGTTGTCCCTGACCAGAACCAGGGCTTTTTCAGTCCTGGCCCCAACCTAGTGGAACTCTCTGCCAAATTCCATCAAGGCCCTGCAGAATCTGATGCAATTCCACAGGGCCTGCAAGACAGAGACATTCTGCCTGGCTTTTAGTTGAGAACAGCGACAGTTCCATCTTGGCTGGCATCCTTCCTGTTCTCTGTTGTTTACATCTGTTTTGCCCTCTTCCTCCCGTCCATGAAGTAGCCAACAGTGGGAGTTGGAATGGGAATTGGTTATCTGATTGTCTTTAATGTTGCACTAATGTTTTAACTGATTTTATCTTATTTTATCTATGGTTGTACATCGCCCAGACCCCTGCAGTAGCAGGAGTGGGGTGATTCATTAATAATAATAATGATAATGATAATAATAATGAACAAATTATTGTTCTTTAATTTATGTGAATGAAGCCAAGGCTTTCCAAAACCTGCCTTTAGTGCTAAGTAACATTAGACACATAAATACTGAACTTCTTCAAACCAATTAAGAATACCACTGTTGCATTAAGCTATATCATTATAAATTTTAATAATATGGTCTCAATATTTAGCAAAAATGATAGAATATATTGTTAGCTGAAATGCTTATGTACGCAATGATCGGTTCACAGTTATATTGAGTTCTGGTCTATGTATACAGAGAAAGTAGTTTTGCCCAGAGAATCTGTTTCCCAAAGAGAACATGTGACAAGGTTTCTTTAGTAAAATCAAATATTCTCTTTACTGAAAAATATCTTTTGAATCACAGGCAAACAAAACAGATGCATACACACATACACACAAGTTCCTTTAGATACAGTAGTAATGGAAAACAATATTGGGGTTTTAAAACTAAAAGATATTTAGGAGGGGAATACACGTGATACTTATCTGTTTCCTGAAGCTCGACCTCCACAGTGAAGAATACAAGAGTAAAGATTCTAACTAAGGTTACTTTTACTGCACACAGTTGGAACCTGCCAACATGTGTGAGGAATAAATGTCTTGCTAGCGAGGTAGGTGTACACCAAAAGGATGTTAGGCGAGAGGCAGGAGGCGCCTAACAAAAGGTGAACCTTACTTTTATTCGCTACTTTTGGGGGCTGGCATTAGGGTCTTCCAGTCCGTCCCATCCCTATATCATTGGCTATAGGATGTGGGGTACCCTCCTACTAAGGTGGGGCAATATTGAAAATCTACACCTTTCACTAAAGGGAACTTTTGGTCCAAGGTGTGAAGATGGGTTGTCATGGAAAACTTAAGAATGCAGATGACTCTGGCTTGGTCCAAGTCATAAACAGGAAACAGTCTTAACACTTGCAGAATGCCAAGCATCCTGTGGGTTACGTGTGGAATTCAGATTCCTCGATGGTAGACAGGTTGTCGTTTTTCTCATCCTTCTAGCAGACCATAATGGAGATGCTTTCTTGTTCCTGGTGCATGTTGGGTAGATGTATGCGCATATGTGAGTGTGTGTGACTTCATTAGCATGAAAGTGAAAACAGAAGGGCAGCTTCCTAGTGCAGGTGGTCACATCAAACAAAGCACACAGTTCTCCCAGACCAAAGACACTTGCAAGCACCATTCAGGTGAGTGTGCAGGTCAGAAAATAACAAATAAAAGCATTTTGAAATTACATCTCCTAACAATATGCCTTAGAATATAACATAGATTAGAATGTGCAGGCCTGCAGAAGTCTGCTTGCGATGGTAGGGTAGTTACTACTTACAACTTTTTTCTAACTTTGGAGAACATGGAGGAGAAGTCTATTCCCCAAATTGGGCTGAACTTTTGAGTAAGTAGAAGCAGGCCTTCACAATTCAGTATTACTTGAGAAACATCCCATCAGTTTGTCTGAGAAGAGGAGGGTATCTCACTATGTTGTACTTTGGAGCAAGCAAATATACTGCCACACAAGGATGTCAGCTTTAACTGGCAAAGACCAGACCCATAAAAACTAACTCCTGCTGATACTGTGGAGGAGCACAGAAGCGCTGCTCCCTTCACCAAGGAAAAGGGGAAAAAATCTTCTAGAGTTGGTGAAGCCACATGCCATCTGCACTTCAACAACCGGTTCTCCCAATGCAGCAACTTCATGGCTCCCATGAACTGGAGAGATTTGTCTTAACAAAGTGGGAAGGAAACTAGTACCATGACACCATTACGTAAAATCAAGCAAACAGCCACACTTTGCTACTGTATACTGTTTAAGTGTTTGGTGGGTTTTAGCCTCAAAAGATGTCCATCTTAAGGAATAGTGCGGTTAGGTAACACTATATTTAATACTAGTTGGTTTTTGAAGAAGAAAAAGTAAACTGAGGCCCCGGTCACACGGGCCAGATAATGCGGGGGAAGGCGTGGCTATTTGGGCCGTCACTATTTGACCCGCCACTACGCTATCAGATGTGATGGTGGGGAACCGGGGCTTTTTTCAGAGGCACGTATTTCCAGTGTGCTTCAACGAGGCAAGAGGAGCACACTGGAGCGATCAGATGGATTAAGTCCATCTGTGGCCCGTCGCAACTGTTTGATAGTGGGCTTCCGCTGGTACTTTTTAATTCTGGATCTTCGGCCGGACAATCCGGGTTGGCGACAGGTGCACGACGCTTGCCAGATGTGTCCGTTTGATCGCACCCTTAAACTCTGACCGGCATTCATGAGTATCCTGCAGCGAATTCTCCGGACCCTGTGACCGGACCCTGGTACTATTATCTAAAAGCAATGGAGGTAGTTTGGGAATCCTCTGATATTCCAGCAAACATCACCCATGGCTTGTGAATACAGGACCAGAGGTACAGAATTGGCAGGTCTGTTGACTCTCAAGATAGGACAGCACTACTGAAGTAATAGAATTGCAGGATAGGTAATGACAGAAATCTCTTGTTATTCTTCTTTAAATTGAAGTTTTTTGGGAGAAGACATGGAGAGACAGAAGAGAAGGGGCAAAACTAGATATCCAAAGAGTAATTTGTTAACAGTCTCATGTCTGATTTCTCCCTTAATAATGAAGTTATACAAGATGAAGCTGTCGAATGCAACTCCTGTCATAGTATCCCAGAAGAATTACATCCCCCCTCTCCCGAGGGAATTAATTACTGTTACAACTGTAGTTAAGCATTTGTTGTATGAAGTGCTATTGCAACGATTCTATTCAGTTTGTACCACATTAAGTCCCTAGTTTGCTCCATATAGATTGTCTCTCAGAACTGCAATCGTGTCATTGGACTTGAATGAAATAGATGCTATTAGGTACCCATGCTTTTCTTTAGTTACTGCTGACTATGCAGATTGTGTTGAATTAGATTTTTGAACAATATGTCAAGCATTTTTATTTTATTACTATTATAGAAGACTCTATACATTTTTAGTTTGTGTTAACTGGTTTGTGTAATTTGGTGCATTATAATAAGTGTGATGGTATCACTTTAATAAATGTATTGGATACTGTTTCTGCAGTGGGCTAGAACAGTTTTTATAATTTTCTCCTATATGTTGGATAAAAATCTATTTTTAGAAGGTTTCTTGAATGTTAAATTTGAATACATCAATATTTATTGAACTCACACTTAGAAGCAAGCTTCATTTCCCCCAACCCCTTTGTGGCTAGCTTATTGATTCACATTGTAATTAGCTTGTGGTAAAGGGAACAGCATATTTTTCCTCTTTAAAAGGCAATGCAACTTTAATCATTTTAGAAGGGCATAAATTCTTCTAGGAGCCTTGTTTTTAGAGCTACGAAGAAAGATTTGTGTGTATGTTATCCTTCATTTGTAATGTATTTTTAAAAAACTTGCTTTCATCTGCTTTCTTATCTCATAACATGAAGTCATGTGGGAGACAAGGAAGCATGCTCCCCCATGCAAGTTCTGTGGTGAGAATGGACAGTGCGCTTTACCCCTAATTCCTATAGCCTCTGTCAGTCCTTCCATAACTCTTTGTGCAATTCTTTTGCTTCTTCACTAGACTCACCTGTGTTGCCAAAGGGCTTGCTTTGTGGCACCAGAGAATTTATAAGTTCACTGCTCTAATTAATCAAGAAAATGTTCAGGTTCGAGAATGAAATATTACTTGATGTAATGGTTAGTGACAGTTTGTGGGACTCTGTTTTTCAAGTGGCCTCCTCCCAAGCATGCTAACAGGTATAATTACTCCATGTCCCTTGTATCAAATATGATGGAAATGAGGGTTTTAAAAAACCTCCCCAGTTTGTATTCAGTGAGTTGGATCCAGACGAAATTTTCCAACAGTGCAATAAAACTTTCCTGTTCCCCCCTTTCCCACAGCAGCTCATTTATCTCCTGCTTCTTGTGGGGGATCAAGGATCCTGAGGAGTGACATTGGGGGCCTGCAATATAAAAGGGGAATAAGTAGAAATAGCCAATTTAGTCTGGATCCAACCTAATAATCCTAAGTAGTTTGATATATATATTAAAAAGCTGGATTTTCCACAGTGCTGCTGGGTCTTGTTTGTGTACTTCATTTATATCTCACCTTTCTCCCTCATGGTAACTCAAAGAGACATTGTTGTCTTCTCCATTTTATTCTCACTACAGTCTTTTGAGATAGGTTAGACAAAGGATGTATGTCTGGCCCATGGTCACCCAGCAAGCTTCCATGGCAGAGTGGGATTTCACAGATCCTAGTTTAACACTCGAATCACTGAGGCACACTTGTGTGGAGTACAGCTGTGGTATGCTACCATGATCTGATATTTTTGAAATTCTCAGATTTGTTGAAGAAGGGTGTATTAAAAATGATGCTTTCTTTTACAATTCCAAGTTATCTGATGAATTCCCTAGGACATGGGTGTCAAAGATATGGCCCGGGGGCCGCTTCTGGCCTGCGCAGGGCTGCAATCCAGCCCGAGAACAGCTAGTTCCTGTTTGTAACGTTGCAGCTCCTTTTCCCCAGTCTCTCCTATTTCCTGGTTCAAGAGGAGAGAAAGAAAGTCTTCCCTCCATTGACTGAGGGATCCTCCCCCTCCCCCTCCTTCTCTGGGGAGGGAAGGGGAAGCAGAGAGTCACAGAGAGGGGGGGAAATGGTGTCTCAGAAGACCAGGGAGGGAGCCAGTCAGCCAGAAAAAGAGAGTCCTGTGTTTAGACCCAAAAATGTTTTATTCCAGGTATGGGAGGGAGAATCTTGTGTTTAGACCCAAAAACGTTTTATTCCAGGTATGGGGGGGGGGTAGAGTTCTATGTTTAGACCCAAAAACGTTTTCTTCCAGATATGGGGGAAGAGTCCTGTGTTTAGACCTAAAATGTTTTATTCCAGGTATGGGGGGAAGATTTCTATGTTTAGACCCAAAAATGTTTTATTCCAGGTATTGGGGGGACTCCTGTGTTTAGACCCAAAAACATTTTATTCCATGTATTGGGGGGAAGAGTCCTGTGTTTAAGACCAAAAATGTTTTATTCCAGGTATAAGAGAGAGAGAATCCATCCCATGGCACTTGGAGAGATCCCTCTTTCCATTTCTAACAGATGGGGGGAGAAATCTAACAGCACAGCTTGCATTCCTTATTAGTGAAAGGAAGGAAGAGCACAGCAGCACCTTAATGACTAACAAAATTTGTGGCAGGGCATGAGCTTTCATGAATCACTGCCCACTTCCTCAGATACAGCTGGAATGTGAATCCATCTGTCCTTATATCTTGGACAGTGAAGTGATTTCAGATGCCAAAAGACAAGAGCAAGCATGAGAGAAGAAACTGAGGTCTCAATTCAGTCCAGGAGTTTGCATTGTCTTGAGCTTCATGATCAGTTGTAATTCAGCAGTCTCTCTAATCTTCCTTTGAAATTCTTTTGTCAGAGAACTGCTTCTCTTAGGTCAGCAACTGAATGTCCTGGAAGGTTAAAATGCTCCCCTCACTGTTTTTTGAATGTTGTGGTTTCTAATAGTGGTAGAAAGAGTAAGAGTCCAGTAGCACCTTTAAAGACTAACAAAGACTCCTAATTGTGGTAGGATGTGTGCTTTTGTGAGTCACTGCTCACTTCTTCAGACTTATTTCCATTTACTCTTTGCATTCTCCTGTACTGAATCCTCCTGTAACAAATAGGCTTCCTGTCTCATTACCACTGCTGATATCTCCATGCCTCTATATATCACACCAATGTTGATATCTCCACCCCTCTGCCTATCACATCTAATCCAATCACACCTGCTATTGCCATTTTAAACCATCTTAATAAAGTTTATATCTCCAGTACTTTATGTTACATTTTATGCCACACATGTCCCAGCCTGACAAAGTGATATTTATGTCAGATCTGGCCCTTGTAACAAATGAGTTCAACATCTCTGTTCTAAGATGTTAACACGTGGATATCCCAAAAGGACTTAGCAGCACAAACAGTTAAGTCTTCAGCAAGTTATCTTAAAATAATGAAATAATGGTTTATATTTAACTGATCAGTTGTGTAATCCTAAACAGAGTTACACTCTTCTGAAGTAAATGGGTGTATATGGGTGTAATTACATAGAAATAGAGATACTCAAACACCCACCAGTTTGGCTGACATCCTGCTTGCTGGCTGTTAACAGGAAGCAGATTTTTTTGGTGATTGCTTTACTGTTTGTTGACCCATTAATGGCTGTTCAGCAGTTTGCTTCATTGTTTTTCTTCCTATTCGTGCAGTTCAGTATAATTGGCTTTTTGCACATGAATACTTTCACACAGCCCAATTGAGTTCTACTCCCCACCCCCTTGCTGCATAACTGCTCTGCTTAGCAGGCATTTAAATCAGTCACAAATCATATAAATCAGTCATAAACAAATGCTATGTTTTAATAAAATTCTACCCTTCAGTGTTTGACTAAGTAGTCCTTAGTAGCGCTAAAGGCTAGTGACACTAATTGCTGCTGATTAGTTTGAATCCGCAACATTTTTGTGCATGCACAATTTTGCAAAATCCTGATGCAAACCTTTTTGGCAGGTGTTCACAGCTGCTCAGTGAAAACCAGACAGGTTGGGTGATTGGCTCATGTCTCATCAGTATCTTTGAGCAGTCTGACTGTCATGTGTGTTTGTGGCAAAATTCTCAGCACCCCTGCTTAAGAGTGCACTTGCATATGTTGCTGTTTCCTAACTAACCTATGATCAAGGATCTGTGTTATTGGGAGATGCAGTCTTCTGAGCGCTCTGGCCACTTGTGGAGTGATTCCCGTCCATCACTCAGGGAGGCAGGATCAAATCTAAGTGTTTCCTGTTTCCTGTGGTGGGAGTCACCCTCAACCCAGTTTCTTTCCTGCCTCAGTAGGGAGAGCAGCTAGGAGTAGGCTTTGCCTAAACCTTTTTTCTCTATTTTGCTCAACTTCTTGGTTTCACTGTTCCTGTTACTATACCTTTTATTCCTTATATTTATTCCTTCTAATCTATCAAAAAAAAAACCACCCTCCCTACCTCTCCTCCTTTTTCTCCAACTTGAGAGAGTCCTTCTTTCACTTCACTCTCTGTGTTAGGCAATGGCGCTCCGGGGAGAGAGTGACGGTTTTTTCTCTTCTGGAGAGTTAGAAAAACAAGAACGGAGGAGAGAGCGAGTGGCTTGGAAGAGGGCTGTGGAAGTGCAAGGCTCCAAACCATCTGAGTTCAACGAGGGTGCGAAGCGTGCCAAAAGCTCCCTTTCCCACGCTCAGCCAGAGCCCGCGCAGACAGCGGCCGTTTTAAATGAGGGAATTGGATGGCAGAGCCCTAGCTCAGCCAGGGAGCGACCCGAGACTGTATGTCGTAGTGGGTCCGACATTGCAGCGATCGCTTCAGCGGAGGCTGCCCAAGGGGACAAAGGAGACGATGACTCAGAGACTGGTAACCTTGACGACTCCAGGTCCACCCCCTTTCCCCCAGAGCAATGTCTTTCTTTAGAAGGGCCATGAGACAGGAAATAGCCCGTTATTGCAAATCGGGAGGTTGCTATACCCGCTCACGTTCCTCCTCCTCCTCCCCCTCCCCCTCCTCCAAGGCATAAGAAACAGAAAGGCTGGCCCACTAAGGCTTCCCAGAAAAGCTTTCCTGGTGATCACCAGGAGGAACAGGGGGGAGACGCTTCTAGTACCCATAGCGAAAAAGAGGAGGGGGAATTTTCCTCACACGATGAGGAAGAGGAAAAGATTCCTATAACCTCTGAACAATCCTGTAGGTTTTTTAAAACTGAGGACCTACATTACCTTCTATCCAAGACAGTTTCTGCTCTTAAGATACAAAATTTACTAAAGTCAAGAAATAAGAGCTCTGATGAACAAGAGCAACAAGAGGGATCAGAGATCACTGATGAATTCTTCCCTCCAGACGAGTTGTCTGAAAGAGCTTTTACATTCCCTAACTTTTATATGCGCAAGGTTAAGGCAGAGTGGGTTAAACCACTGTCTAGTAAACCCATTTCAGGCATTATTAAGAGATTGTATCCCATAACCTCTGCCACTTCAGATCTTTTACAGATTCCAGCCGTAGACGGCCCTGTAGCGGCTTTGCAATCATCTGGTCTTCTACAAGAAGATGGTCATGGCAACTTGAGAAATAGTCTGGATAAGAGATGTGAGTTTGCTCTCAAAAAATCACATGAAGCCTCTTCTTTAGCCATCAAGGCGTCTTCAGCTGCATCCACAGTCTCAAGGGCTTCCATAGTATGGATGCGGAAATTAATTCAGATGCTGCCTGAAAATAATTCCAGACTACTTGAGGGAGCTAACAGAGTCCTTAAAGCCATCTCATTTACGGCTGATGCCACCCTAGACACTATGGTGTTATCTTCTAGAGCTATGGCATCATCTGCAGCAGCCAGACGTTTAATATGGCTACGCTCTTGGCCAGCTGATTACCAATCCAAAGCAATAGTTTCAGCGTACCCATTCCAAGGGAACAAATTATTTGGAGATCCATTAGAGAAGATCTTAGTTGAAACCCGTGATAAAAAGAAGGCACTTCCAAAATACGTGCGCTCAGGAGAAAAGAGATCAATGAACTTCCCTACCACTTCTGCTTCTTCTTCTAGATCATACCAGTCCACACCCAGACCACGACAGGACTACAGGAGACAAGCTTGGAGCAACAGCAACAATAGCAAGCAGTCCTTTCGTAGGGGAGGATTTAACAATAGGTTCCCAAGATCGTATGGCAACAGACCAGATAGAGCCGAAAGGGAACCCAAGAACCAAAAAGCATGACTATCTAACCCCTCCAGTGGGGGACGCCTGCTTCTCTTCAGTCAAGCATGGGTCAACTCACATCCAGATGCCTGGACAAGAGACTTAATCCAGGAAGGCTACAAAATAGAATTCCACTCCATGCCTCCTCTACGCTTCATCATGTCTCCTACACACCAAAACCCCATCAAGAGGGACAGAAACAGAGATGCAATACAACACCTCCTCGACATACAAGCCATAGAACATGTACCCACAAGCGAAAGGATGACCGGTGTGTACTCCATCTTTTTCACTGTACCCAAAAAGAACGGAGACTGGAGGGCCATTCTAGATTTAAAATTCTTGAACAGATATGTAGAGCCAAAACACTTCTGAATGGAGACACTAAAGTCCATAGCAGAAGCACTACAACCTCAGGAATTTCTCTCTTCTATAGATCTAACGGAAGCATATCTACACATCCCGATCTTCCCTCCTCATCGCAGGTTTCTACGTTTTTGTGTGAACGGGGATCACCTACAGTTCAGGGCACTCCCCTTTGGCCTCGCCTCGGCTCCAAGAGTATTTACCAAAGTACTCATTCACGTGATCGTCTGCCTCAGGGAGAAAGGAATTCATATTCATCCGTATCTCGACGACATACTGATACTGTTTTTAGAATGAACTTGGCCTTTGCAAGGAGATTTCAGCTACCAAGAGAAGTACACATACACTTTCATAAAAGAGCAGTCAGAGATAAGATTTTAAGAGAAGTGAATGCAGCACCATTGAGGATGGAAGAGACCGAAATTAACGTACTAAAGGAAGTCCGCTAGAGAGTTAGAGAGAAGAGAATACACAAACCTGACATCACTGTTAAGAGATAATACTATAAACTATAGGTGGCTGCTACCTGAAGGTCTGATTTTTACCTACAAAGGCAAGAAACATAGGATAACATCAATTTTCAAGGCAGAAGACTTCCTAAAAACCTATGGAGATGAGTTATTAATAGAACAAGAAGAATGGGAAGAAGGAGGAGGAGAGAGAATAAGATGTAAGAGGAGCCCCATTTGCTAAATCTCAGAGACCTCTAAGGAAACTAGGAATGACAAGAACAACCCCAGTTGCCATGAGACAATACACAAAGGAAAACAGGAGCAACAGAAACAGAATCAAGATGGATAAAAGGAAAATGAAAATTGTTTTGGTGAACGTGAATGGTTTAAATGGCCCACAGAAAAGGAGGAGGATATTCCATCAACTTAGAAAACAAAACTCGGATATCACATGTCTTCAAGAAACACATATTGAAAAAAAGGGATGAGAAACACATGCAAGTTAAAGGTTTAGGCAAAGTATTTATAGCATCAGATAAAGAGAAGAATAAAAGAGGGGTAGCCACATTTATAAAGGAGCATCTGCAACTGGAACAAATTTATAAATTTTGATGGTTTCAGTACAAAGACAAATTGAAAGAATGCTGATAGTAAACATATATGCTCCAAATCAACATCAAGAAAAAATTTATAGGAGACTACAGAATCTGATTGTTTCTGAACACGATTTCCAAGAGATTTGTATCATAGGAGATTTCATTGTGGTCTTTGACAAAATGGAGGACAGGAAAACAAATCTGCTTAAAAAAAAAAAGAAAGGAAAGAAGAAAGGTGGGAATGATTTCCCTCTAGCATTGCATCAACTCTTCGAAGAGTTAGGGTTGGTGGATGTTTAGAGGGTAAGAAACCCCATGAAACAACAATATACCTTCTTTTCAGCTAGACATGACTCTTGGTCCAGGATAGATATGTGTTGGATGTCTACTAGGGTTACTAAAGATCTATTGGAAGCAGAGATTGAAGCTGGAAAATATGCAGATCATAAGCCTATAACTGTGGAATTACAAGAAACTAAATCTAGAAATAGATGGACTTTAAATACGTCACTCTTGAAAAATGGAAAATTTGTCAGCAAAATGAAGACAAATTTTTTTTGTAGAAAATTTGCACCCAATTATGCCTTTAAATTTGGTCTGGGACACCAGTAAAGCCTTTTCCAGAGGCTGCATAATAAAAGAAGCAGCTAGAGTGAACAAACAAAGGAGACAAGAAGTACAGAATCAAGAAGGAAAGTTGATGGGAGGATCCAAAAATTTTGAATACGAAAAGTAAAATCAAATTATTACAATATAAAATGAACCGCTTGCTTTCACAGGAATTAGCTAAAAACTGTTGTTTGCTAAACAAAGCTTTTTTGAGAACACTAACAAACCAACAAGGTGTCTAGCATATAAAATATGTAAACAAAGAGAAAAAGCTTATATAAAGGCTTTAAAGAAAAGAGATGGGACAGAAACTTGTAAAATTTAGGAGATGAAAGAACTTTATAAACAGCTTTACAGAAAAACTGATTGGAATCCAGAACATATAAAGATTTATTTAGAACAACATAAACCAAGGGAGTGTACAGAAGACCAAAGGAAAATACTGAATTAACCAATTGCCATGGTAAAACTGGTGGAAGCTGTGAGATGTCAAAATAAAGGTAAAACACCAGGACCGGATGGGCTGCCAATAGAATTTTATTCTACATTTGAAGAACAATTATTCCACTGAAAGGTTTGTAACAATATTATGGCTAATGGAGAGGTACCAGATTCAAGGAATGAAGCAATAATCTCCTTGATACATAAACAAGGCTCAGAGGAAAAGGAAATAAAAAATTATAGACCAATCTCCTTATTAAATGTGGACTATAAGATTTTTGCTTCTGTAATAGCTGCAAGATTCAAAAAGATATTGACACAATCCACAAAGACCAAGCTGGATTTTTGCCCAAAAGACAAATAAACAACAATTTAAGATGCATCATAGATTTTATAGAATACTATGAAGCCCATCCAGGGAAGCAACTGGTGTTGATTTTTTTAGATGCCAAGAAGGCATTTGATAATGTTAATAGGATCTTTTTGATTGAGACGTTGAAAATGGCCCAGGTGGGCCCCGATATTGTTAAGATAGTTGAAGCCATTTATTGAAAACAAAAAGCAGTAGTTGCATTTAATGGTGAACAGACTCAAAACATAGATATTCAAAAAGGAACAAGGCAAGGTTGCCCTCTTTCACCTTTACTATTTATTTTTGTGCTGGAAATACTTAATGAAACTATACGAAGTGAAAAACAAATTACTAGACTTAAGCTGAGGGGAGAAGAGTTTAAACTACTGGCATTCATGGATGATTTAGTGTTCATTCTGGAGAATCCTCTAGATCCTATATCTATTTTGAAGGAGAAGCTCCAGGAATATGGACAAGTAGCAGGTCTAAAAGTTAATATCAATAAAACCAAGATCTTGACTAGAAACATGACCAGAGAACAGGTGACGAGATTGCAAGAAGAATCGAAATTTCAGGTACAAGAGAAAATAAAATATTTAGGAATCACTACGACAAACAAATGTAATGCCTTACAAGAGAATAATTATAAAGAGCTGTTTAAGACAACTAAACAAGATTTAGAAAAATGGAAAAATCTCCAAATTTCTTTAATGGGACAAATTGCCTTAATTAAAATGAATGTTCTTCCAGGGTGGATTTTTCTCTTCCAGACAATTCCCATTTTACAAAACCAAAAAAATTTCAAAGACCTGGATCAGCTGATTTCGAGATTCATTTGGCAAGGGAAATGTCCCAGAATAAGACTGAAAGCCCTAGAAGATGGTAAAGAAAGGAGAGTTTTCACACTATCTAATTGGCCTTTATATTACAGAGCAGCAGCCCTTGCTTGGATTAAAGTATGGATTATGTTAGATGACCAGAGAATCTTGAAGTTAGAAGGCCATGATTTGATGCTTGGATGACATGCATTTCTGTGGTAGGGAAAAGCAAACTCAAGAATTTTAAACAACATTGGTTGCGAGCTTCCTTGCTGAAAGTCTGGGAAATAATTTACAAGCAATTCTATGTAAAAAATTCAAAATTGATCACCCCCTTAGAAGCCTTTACATTACCAACTGTGTACGAGGAAGAGATTCCAAGAAGATACCAGGACATCCTGGACTCTAATTATAATTTGAAGCTGTTGCTGGACTTATCATGGTGACAAAAAGCACAGATAGAATCTAGATACACTAAAGACAAGAAATTAGGCTTCTATGATAACTTGTTGGAGATTGAAAAGATTATGATTACAACTGAGCCAATTTTTTTTTAAAAAAAATGTGTACCTTTCTGCTTAATGAACTGATGGTTGAGGAAGTAGCTAAAAGTAATATGATTCAATGGGCACAAAATATAGGGCATAATATCGATTTAGAACAATGGGAGCAATTGTGGAAGAAGAATATAAAAATTACAAAATCTGTTGCTTATAAGGAAAATTTGTATCAAGTGTTTTACAGGTGGTACATAACACCAGAAATATTCGCAAAATTTGACAGTAATTGCTCAAATAAGTGTTGAAAGTGTATGAATAAGGTGGGATCTTTTATCATATGTGGTGGTATTGTGAAATGAGCAGAAAACATTGGGTGTGGGTGCATGAATTGATACAAAAGGTACTAGATACTTCTATACCATTTACTCCCAAGGTCTTACTGTTAAATATCTTGCCAGATGGAACTAGAAAAGATGATCGCTATTTGACTATGTACTTTATTACAGCTGCAAGGATTTTATATGCAAAGTACTGGAAATCAACTGAGGTCCCTACGAAACAAGAATACATAGATAAACTGTTGGAAGCGGCTGCGTTGGATAAATTGACTTTAACGATGAAAGGATTACCAGACTCTACATTCCAGAACACTTGGTCTAGATTTTATACTTGGTATAATAGTTACAAAGGTAGATAGCTGCAAATATACGGAGAAATAGATTGGTATATATAGCCCAGTTTATTAGAACTTTAGCTTCAGTTACTCATATCATCTGAATATGTAGGATAAAGAGTGGCGTAAGAATTGTATTATCTGAGAAGAATTACCCCCATTCTATGTTGGTTTGTCTTGAATGTTTGTATGTTTTTGGAAAATCTCTAATAAAAATCTACCCCTTTTTGGGGTAATTTTTTAAAAAAGGGTCTGCGTTATCAAAACATTCCAGACAGATTTTATGGGGATCAGCCATGTGTAGTCCTCCGAGCCTTATGTTAAACTTGTTACCAGGGATTAAGGTAAATTCATTGTCCTTTGCAGGCCATCATCCCAGATACATCAGCATTATATATAAGTATGGAGAGGACAAGAAGGAATCCTGGTTCATGAGGTGCTGCTTCTCTCCGAAGGGTTGAGGTGCTTGCAGCTTGTCCCCTGACCACATCTGTATGGTGATTTAGTAGCTTGGAAGAAGAGCTGAAGGATGGCAAGGAAGGAAGAGGATATTTCCACAATATAGGCAAGAGGCAGGGTAGGGCTTAATATACAAGCCGAAGGGTGAGAGCAAAAGGGTGAGGCTCTTGGCCTGTGGCTCTCAGCCTAGGGACTCTGTAAGAAGCCCAGGAAGAGCCAGAAAGCCAGGGACCTTGGCTCCTTGGGTTCCCAGTAAGGTAAGTAGACTTCTACAACAGGAACCATATAAATACAAAGGGTTTTAAAAGGGGGGTTATAGAAAAGTATTTGTTTAAAAACAATTATGAAGCCAGAATGCCAGCAGGGGGTTGGGGGCTATCCAGTGTTTTGCACGGAGTCTCACATGTATGACTATCTGCCCACTGGTCAGAAGTCTTGGGTGTGTGCTCGGTGCAAGGAGCTCCTGGTTCTCAGGGAGCGAGTTTGCTCCCTTGAGGCTAAGGTGGTTGACCTGGAGAAGCAGAAACAGTCAGTTAGGTGCACAGAGAAGACTCTCGGGGACTTGTTAGATATGTCCCACTCTGGATCTGGCAGCCCAGCTGCTGCCAGGGAGCATAAGGGTCAAGGGGAAATGGGGCACCATGCTGAGGAAAAGGGGAATGTGCCCTCAGAAGGGACCTCTTCTTCAGCTGGTGAACAGGTATCCTTTCGTACCAAGAAACCGTCCCTGGGAAGGGTGGGAGGGGGGCTCTTGGTAGTTGGTGATTCGATCCTTAGGCAGGTAGACAGCTGGGTGGCGAACCCGTGTACTGACTTTGCACCAGGTAGCGGACATTATGCGTGTTTTAGATAGGCTGGTAGATAGTGCTGGGGAGGAGCCAGTGGTCGTGGTGCACGTTGGCACCAACGATGTGGGGAAATGCAGTCGTGAGGTCCTGGAGGAGAAGTTTAGGCTGCTGGGCAGGAAACTCAAGGCCAGGACCTCCAAGGTAGCCTTCTCAGAAGTGCTACTTGTTCCACGCGCAGGGCCGGAGAGACAGGCACAGATCAGGAGTCTCAATGCGTGGATGAGACAGTGGTGTAGGGGGGAAGGGTTCAAGTTTGTTAGACACTGGGATGCTTTTTGGGACAAGAGGGAGCTGTACAAAAGGGACGGTCTCCACTTGTCCCGAGAAGGAACCAGGCTGCTGGTGCTCAAAATCAAAAAGATGTCAGAGCAGTTTTTAAACTGAATAATGGGGGAAAGCCGACAGGAGATGAAAAGTCAATGGTTTGGGATGGCTCATCTCAAAGAGATGAAGGGGTAGCTATTACTTTTGTACAAGGAAATGGATTACAATTGTCCACTGAGACTGTGGCTAATGATAGGAACTGCCTGGCAAGGTTTCGAGGCAGCAAGAGGAAAGCTGTGGGCTTAACAAGCATGGGAAACTATAAGTGTTTATACACAAATGCTAGAAGTCTCCGAGGTAAAATCGGGGAGTTGGAATGCTTGGTGTTGGGGGGGGAATAGACATTGTGGTTATTTCAGAAACTTGGTGGGATGAGGAAAATCAGTGGGATACGGTGATTCCTGGTTATAAATTATATTGGAAGGATGGGGGGGAAGCGTTGGAGGTGGGGTGGCTCTGTATGTCAGAGAGGGTATACTGTCCAGTAAGATTGGGAGGGTAAGAGAATTGGATTCGTTTCTGGTAATGCTATGGGTTGAAATAGTGGGTCCAAAAGGAAGCTTAACAGTGGGAGTTTGTTATCGCCCACCAGATCAAAAGATAGAGGAGGATTATAAAATGATGAATGAATTAAAGATAACGGCTAGACGAAATAACTGTGTCATAATAGGCGACTGTAACTACGCACACATTGATTGGGTCAATATGAGTTCTAGTCGGGAAAAAGAGATTGAGTTTTTAAACACTCTCAATGACTGTGCTATGGAACAGATGGTCCCAGATCCTACCAGGGGAGAGGCGATCCTGGATTTGGTCCTAAGTAACACCCAAGACCTGGTGAGAGATGTAAAAGTGATTGCATCACTTGGGAACAGTGACCATAATGTCATTGAGTTTAACATTTATACAGATAGGGAGTTGCCCAAAAAGACTGACGCAACCACTTTTAACTTTAAAAGGGGTAACTTCTCTGGTATGAGAAGACATGTGAGGAAGAAATTGAAAGGAAGAGTGGAGAAGGTCAAAACCATTGGGGAAGCTTGGAGACTATTTAAAAATACAGTCCTAGAAGCTCAGAAAAAATATATACCGCAAGTTAGGAAAGGTACAAATAGGTATAGAAAAAAGCCTGCATGGTTAACAAATAAAGTAATGGAAGCTGTAAAAGGTAAGAAGGATTCCTTTAAGCGGTGGAAAGCTAGTCTTAGTGAGGTTGATAAAAGGGAACACAGACTATGGCAAATAAAATGCAAGTCTGTGATCAGGCAAGTAAAAAGGGAATATGAGGAGCATATCGCAAAAAACATAAAGGCCAACAATAAACCTTTCTTCAAATACATTAGAAGTAGGAAGCCAGCCAGGGAGGCAGTGGGGCCCTTGGATGACCAAGGGGTAGAAGGAGTAGTGAAGGATGATAGGGAAATGGCTGAGAAGCTGAATGCATTTTTTGCCTCTGTCTTCACTGTGGAAGAGGAGAAGTGCTTGCCCACTCCAGAAGCACCGATTTCGTGAGGGGGTTTGAAAGACCTGAATCAGATTGCGGTGACAAGAGAGGAAGTCCTCCGACTGATGGACAATTTAAAAACTAATAAATCACCAGGCCTGGATGGCATTCGTCCGAGAGTTCTGAAAGAACTCAAATGTTAACTTGTGGATCTCCTGACAAAAATATGTAATCTTTCTTTAAAATCTGCCTCCATTTCTGAGGACTGGAAGGTAGCTAATGTCACTCCCATCTTTAAAAAGGGCTCCAGGGGAGATCCGGGAAATTACAGGCCAGTCAGTCTGACATCGATACCGGGTAAGTTGGTGGAAACTGTTATTAAGGAAAGAATTAGTAGGCACATTGATGAACAAAAACTATTGAGGCAGACTCAGCATGGGTTCTGTAAGGGAAGATCTTGTCTCACTAACCTGTTAGTGTTTTTTGAGGGAGTGAACAAACATGTGGACAAGGGGGACCCAATAGATATTATTTACCTTGACTTCCGGAAAGCTTTTGGTACAGTTCCTCCTCAAAGGCTCCTAAGTAAGCTCAATAGTCATGGGATAAAAGGACAAGTCCTCTTGTGGATCAAAAACTGGCTTATAAATAGGAAACAGAGAGTGAGTATAAATGGGAAACTTTCTCAGTGGTGTGTGGTAAGCAGTGGGGTACCACAGGGATCAGTACTCAGTCTGATGCTTTTTAACTTGTTTATTAATGATTTGAAATTGGGAGTAAGCAGTGAAGTGGCTAAATTTGCAGATGACACGAAGTTGTTCAGGGTGGTGAAAACCAGGGAGGATTGTGAGGCACTCCAAAGGGATCTGTCGAGGATGGGTGAGTGGGCGTCAACATGGCAAATGGGGTTCAATGTGGCCAAGTGCAAAGTGATGCACATTGGAGCCAAAAATCCTAAATATAAATACACGTTGATGGGGTCTGAACTGGCAGAGACGGACCAAGAGAGAGATCTTGGAGTCGTAGTGGATAACTCAATGAAAATGTCTAGACAGTGTGTAGCTGCAATAAAGAAGGCCAACGCTATGCTGGGGATTATTAGGAAGGGAATTGAAAACAAATCAGCCAGTATCATCATGCCCCTGTATAAATCATTGGTACGACCTCATTTGGAATACTGTGTACAGTTCTGGTCACCACATCTCAAAAAGGATATTATAGCATTGGAAAAAGTGCAGAGAAGGGCAACTAGAATGATGAAAGGACTGGAACACCTTCCCTATGAAGAAAGGTTAAAACGCTTGGGGCTCTTCAGCTTGGAGAAACGATGGCTGAGGGGTGACATGATCAAGGTTTATAAGATTATGAATGGGATTGAGCAGGTTGAGAAAGAAGTACTTTTCTCCCTTTCTCACAATACAAGAACTCGTGGGCACTCCATGAAATTGCTGAGCAGTCGGGTTAGAACAGATAAAAGGAAATACTTCTTCACCCAAAGAGTGATTAACATATGGAATTCACTGCCACAGGAGGTGGTGGCAGCTACAAGCATGGACAGTTTCAAAAGGGAATTTGATAAACATATGGAGCAGAAGTCCATCAGTGGCTGTTAGCCACAGGGTATAGATGGGAGTTCTAAGTCTGGGGCAGGAGATGCACTCTATTCTTGGTGCTGGAGGGGGCAGCAGTGGGAGGGCTTCTAATGTCCTGGCCCTATTGCTGGACCTCCTGATGGCACCTGGTATATTTTGGCCGCTGTGTGACAGAGTGTTGGACTAGATGGATCATTGGCCTGATTCAACATTGGCTTCTTTTATGTTCTTATGTTCTTATATTGAGAAAACAGTAAAAATATGCATTCATGTGAACAAACTTACTACAAGTATTGGACCCATCAACATGGTTCATCCTTTCACTGCCACCAGCAATGCTTGATGACAGTTTGAAGGTTTGCACTTAAGCTCTAAATATGTGAAAAAATAGCAAATATATTAAGCAGCAATTATTCTAGGCTAGTCTTCTGTAACCGCCTTATAAATGTTTACGCTGTATAGTGCTGCTGGCGTAACTGGTTGTAGCATACTGTTGCAGAAGGGATCTCATTTAGTGCTGAAATAACAACTAATCTTGACAAATAATTTTTAAACACAGGCCCCTAGGCAAACAATTTTTAATCAGTTAAATTATCTTTTTCATACTTCTGATGCCTTTTGTTAAGACTAAATACCGCTTAATACATCTCTTGCAATGTTCTCACTGTAACTTCTTCTCAATTGTACATTTGCTCTCTCACTTGCTCTCTTTTTTGAAAAAAGTAATGCACTGTTCCCCTCTCCTCTGCAGGTGACATTCAAGGAACCTGGGGTTTTCCCATGTGCCAGTACTTACAGGAAAATGCTTGCTTCTGTGGTCGTAATGCCAGAATGGCAGCCTGTTTGGTACAGTGTTTTTGTTTTATGTTTTTAAAGTTTCATGCTTAGAGTTTCATTCACATGTTATAGAATCAACTGTACAGCTGTACAGAATGTCATTAATGATATATTCATGATAAATTATCAGGAAATATATTGTAATGGAAAATGTATTGAACATTTTATGTAAGCAGAGCAGTAGACATGGATGAAAATTTCAGTACAACTACATTGAGTTGAACTTGAAAGATGGACAGAAGGTCTTTGCAATTGTCTGCAGGAAAGGAATATACGCTAGAAGCACTAGCATCATCACTTACTTTGCTAGTCTTGTCCTGGGCATCTTAACTGTGCTCAGCAAATACAGCAGCCTTCTGGCTACAAACTCAAAACAGTCCTTCATCGGAATATCCAACTCACGCTGCTAACACATAGTGAGATGTGCACTCAGATTTCTGTTGCATTGGATGACCAATATGTTAACTATTTATCATCTTTCCCCCCTTTCCCCATAGTCTCAGACTTATGTGCCTTCTCATATTTGCACAGATGCTAGCTATGAATCAAAGGGGGTTGCCATGTCTGCCAAGTGTTATGGAGATCAGAGTATTAGAGCTGCTCCACTGCTTCTGGATGCACTGCTACCCCAATGCCAGAACACATCTTTGCTCTAAACCAAATGCTTCCTTAATCCTTTTCTGATCCTCTTATATACCTGTTTCCCTCAGTCTTTGCCCCTTTGACTTCTTCGTTCTGTGCCTCAGCCTCCATAATCCCTTCAAGCACATTCAAACAGATTCCTGTTTTTCCTGCACCGTAGCCCCTTTCTTCAGTAGGCTAATGGTGGACTACAGTTCTTTTTCTTCTCCCATCACACTGCTGTGCATTTTTTTCCGGTACCTGTTATTTACTGGGAGCTTACTTTGGGAAGCTAAATTTCTGTATGTTTGCCTATGTCCTGCATAAAATTATGGTTGTTGTATGAAAATAACCTACCTATACTGGCACAGATACTGCTGTGTAGCATGTGGTGTGATGTTTTTACACTGCATTATGCTTAATGGATAACAGCTTATAGGTGATCCCTGACCCGAAAAGTATCCAGCTGTCCTCAACCAGAACCAGGGATTTGGTGCAATTCCGCAGGGCATGTAAGACAGAGATGTTCCACCAGGCTTATGGTTGAGGACAGCGATGGTTTCCATTCTAGACTGACCTCCCTCCTCTCCCCTTTTCCCCCTGCCTCTCCCCCTCTGGATAAGGGCACCAGGTTGTGCTTCCCTTTCATGTGCCATCTTATTAGCTGTCAGTAGTATTGCCAGAATTGTTTTAACAGTTTAATTTTATAGATATTGTTTTACAGATATTGTTGTTACTTACTCTGAGCCCTGTTTTACAAGGGAGGGCAGGATATAAATCTAATACAAAAATAAATAAATATACGTTTAGTAGGAATATGGCTGAGGCACTGTTGACCATGAGAGACAAGTCTTGGTTCCAGGCATCAGGTTAGAGACAGAAAACTGAGTAACATTCTTTTCATGCCACTGTTCAAGTTTCTTCTCAAGAGTAACACAGTTGAAGCAAGGTGGCCAGTCAAGTGGCTTATTAGTGGATGAATTTGAAAAATGCTGATTGGCTAAGTAGTTCAGTCATGTGTTAAATATAGTCTTGTTTTAAAGTATCCCCATTGTAAGGGTGTTTCTGGATCTAACAGCCACCCCCCATCAAATTGGGATGAAAATGTCTGTTAATATCGCCTTGCCTCAAAGACATTGGTAACAAATTGTTTCTGGACTCTATTCAAAGTGTGAGTTTTGACCTTTAAAGTGTTGCACGGTTTGTGCATAGAGTACTTAGGAATCGCTACTCCCCTGTATACCTGCCTGTCCATTTAAGATCCCCCTTGGAGGCCCTTCTCCAGGTGCCTCTGCTTCCTGAGTGAGGAAATTGGTAAATAGACTAAGGCTTCCTCAGTGGTTAAGACTCAACTAGAATCCTCTGCTTCTTGAGGTTCACCAGATGCCTTCTGTTTCTGTGTTGAGGCAACAGGTTGTTTCATATAATTTTTTATTGTGTTGTTGTTAATAATTTTGATTATGGTTTATGTTACAATTCATGGTTTCTTTTTTAATTGTCCCTCCTCAAGTTCTGGCATATAAAATTGCCGAAATTAGCTGCTGTTTTGGTTTTAATGCCTCTGTTTATTTATTTTAAATAATTTATTTTATGTATAATACCTTAATTGTGAGGGAAGCCACTTTGAAGACTGGGGAAAGCAGTGCAGAAATATTTTAAACAAATAAGCTCATATTTGCCTCAGGTATGACAAAATGAAAAAGTTAGGTTTTAGATTACAATGCATAGGCTAGAGGCATGGGAGAACCTTCTTTTTATTGAAGTTATGTGTTAAAATGTGGCAGTGTTTGTCATTGTTCTGCAGGATTTTTTTAAATTTTAATGTCATACTTTGAAAGCATTACTAATAGTCTGTTACCATTTTTACACTTATCCCCCTTTATACTTTATTAATAGAAACTAAAAATTCATTGAAATCTAAACATTTATTTAATAGCTGCTGTAGATTTTCCGGGTTGTCTGGCCATGGTCTTAGCACTGTGTCACTTCGACACAGAGAGTACTCCATCTTTCTATGTTATACCTCTGAGGATGCCAGTCACAGCTACTGGCGAAACTTCAGGTCCTACAATGCCAAGACCACAGCCAAACAACCCAGAAAATCTACAGCAGCTAATGAACTCCAGCCGTGAAAGCCTTAGACAACATATTTATTTAATATATTGCAGATTAGATTTTTTTTTTAAATTACAGCTTCGTATAATCTCAGATGTTTGCAAAAATAAGAATGTATATGTTTCATTATAATTTTAACTCCTACAGTTGATGAAAACACTTTTCAGCTGACATTCTAATTTTTATCACATTATCAGTTAAGATGTTATTTTTCTTCTATATAGCCTCTTTATAAAATGCTCAGCTACAAGAATAAACACACCAGTGATTTTTTTTTATTCTTTAAAGGCTCTGGAACGAGTTGCAGTTGGCCAAGTGGTGAGTAATGTTGTTTATTTAACCCTTCTAATGACAAAGCCATTTTCTGTCTTTGAATACTTTGAATGCATGACCTTACACTGAACTTGCAGTTTGCTGAAATCGAAGAGTTAGCAAATAGCAAAATGTGAATTGGAGGCAGATTGATATTCCACTTCACCACCATGAAATTGCACCTTTATTGCCTGGTCTTCATGGACCAATGATAAAGCATAATTTTCTTCAGTTAATAAAGAATGATGGCAATAGAAATACATTAAAAGTACTCTAGATGTTTTGCGGCTCAGTCTTCCATCAGCTTAATTCATTATTTTAGCTTCATTTAAAGTCAAGGGGAATTCTTCAAGACTAGTGGATAAGTGGACTGAGGATTTTAATCTTTCTGTAAGGTGATTTCTTTTGTGTTGCTTCATGCAAATTTAAAATAAAAAAATTGTCTTCTAATTACTAAGAAAATATGACACGACAGTGCTCACACCGGGTGACACCCTGCTTGAGTTTCTATTTCTGTGGCAATCTTATCACTGTTTACTTATTCTAGTATAAGTCTTTCTAAATAAAGCAGTGTAGATCACTGAATTCCATATAGAATTCTTGAATTTGATACATGTCTTTGTAAATTATACATGTCAAGATAGTCATTAAACATTTTTTCGGTAGACAGTGAGTCTCATATGATTAATGATTAATTTGATTAATTATGCTATTTGATCATGTACAAAGTACACAGCCACATGGGGAAAGGTGCAAGTTTAAGATTACAAATGAACGCATGAAGTTGCCTTATACTGAATAAGACCACTGATATATCGAGGTCACTGTTGTGTACTCTGACTGACATGGCTCTTCAAGGGGTTTCAGATGGAGTCTTATACATCACCACATCCAGATGCTTTTACCTGGAGATGCCAGTTGTACTTGGGACCCACTGCACGTCAAGCAGATGCTCTACCACTACCCCAAACTACTAATACACTTTGATAGCAGCTGCTTCAAAAAGTGCAGATTGTGGAATTGACTGCCAACTCCCTGTATGTATAGTGTTCATAGCCAAGTCATGTGGATCAATTTGGAGGTATAAACTGATTCTTTGTGACCCGCTGCTGTGTGTAAGTTTTAATGAAATTTTCCCTTTAATAGGCTCTCACACAAAGTTGGTGTGTTATTCCTATTGAGAATTTCGCAAACCTTTCCAAGCAACATAAAGTTCATACATTTTAAATTAATAGTCTTCTTTCCCTTGAGGTTTTTTTTACAATTATGTAGCTGACTATAGTTTTTCATAATGTATTGCTACACGTTCAGATCTTTCATTAAGAATTATTTGTTACTGAGATAAAAGTTTGAGTCCAAATGTTAAGTATGGAACTCAACAACGAAATGATTTCAGCAAGTGATTTCAGTTTATTTGTAACAGCAACTCCAACTCAGAACACCACAACAAACAACCACAAAACAGTGGAGCACAGCTCCTTCTTTTAAACTCTCCTGGGCTATCAAAGCCACTCCCAAAATAAGTTAAGGACCAATAGAATTACAGAGATAAGGTCCAATCACAATTGTTCCCACTTTGATACATATTTACAAGATTATTGGTTCTGTACAGAGGTTTCTCAGAAACCAGCCAATAGTAATGCGGCAGCTGAAGAGCCACATTCAGAATCAAGCTTAACATGTGAAAGTATAGCAGTGATTCATATTTCAATATACAACACCAGTGGCACCTTTAAGACCCACAAAGTTTTATTCTGGGTATAAGCTTTTGTGTGCATGTACACTTCTTGAGATACCTGGTCTTAAAGGTGCCACTGGACTCAAACTTTGTTCTGCTGCTTCAGACCAACATGGCTACCCACCTGAATCTATCTTCTTGTTGTTGTTGTTGTTCAGTCGCACAGTCGAGTCCGACTCTTCGCGACCCCATGGACCAGATTACGCCAGGCCCTCCTGTCTTCCGCTGTCCGCTGAAGTTTGCTCAATTTCATGTTCGTTGCATCGATGACACTGTCTAACCATCTCATCCTTTGCCATCCCCTTCTTCTTTGACCTTCAATCTTTCCCAGCATCAGGGTCTTCTCCAGTGAATGCTCCCTTCTCATTTGGTGGCCAAAGTATTTGAGCTTCAGCTTCAGGATCTGGCCTTCCAAGGAACAATCAGGGTTGATTTCTTTTAGGATTGACTGATTTGATCTCCTGGCAGTCCAAGGGACTCTCAAGAGTCTTCTCCAGCACCATAGTTCAAAAGAATCTATTCTTCGGCGCTCGGCCTTCCTTATAGTCCAACTCTCGCAGCCATACATTACTACGGGGAATACCATTGCTTTGACCATGCGGACTTTTGTTGGCAAGGTGATGTCTCTGCTTTTTATCATACTGTTTAGGTTTCCCATCGCTTTCCTCCCAAGGAGCAAGCGTCTTTTAATTTCATGGCTGCAGTCACCATCTGCAGTGATCTGGGATCCTAGGAACGTGAAGTCTGTCACTACTTCTACGACTTCCCCTTCTATTTGCCAAGGAGTGATGGGCCCAGATGCCATGATCTTAGTTTTTTTTATGTTGAGCTTCAAGCCCACTTTTGCGCTCTCCTCTTTCACCCTGAGCAAGAGGCTCTTTAGGTCCTCTTCACTTTCTGCCATCAGAGTGGTATCGTCTGCATATCTGAGGTTATTGATCTTTTCCCCAGCAATCTTAACTCCAGCTTGTGATTCATCCAGGCCAGCATTTCGCATGATGTACTCTGCATATAAATTAAATAAGCAAGGTGACAATATACATCCTTGTCGTACTCCTTTTCCTATGCTAAACCAATCAGTTGTTCCATATCCGGTTCTAACTGTTGCTTCTTGACCCTTATACAGGTTTCTCAGGAGACATGTGAGGTGGTCCGGTACTCCCATCTCTTTAAGAACCTGCCATAATTTATTGTGATCCACACAATCAAAGGCTTTAGCATAGTCAATGAAGCAGAAGTAGATGTTTTTCTGGTACTCTCTTGCTTTCTCCATAATCCAGCGAATGTTGGCAATTTGATCTCTCGTTCCTCTACCTCTTCGAAACCCAGCTTGTACTTCTGGCAATTCTCTATCCACGTACTGTTGAAGCCTAGCTTGTAGGATTTTGAGCATGACCTTGCTAGCGTGTGAAATGAGTGCAATTGTGCGATAGTTTGAACATTCCTTGACATTGCCCTTCTTTGGGATTGGAATGTAAACTGACCTTTTCCAATCCTCTGGCCACTGTTGTGTTTTCCAAATTTGTTGGCAAATTGAGTGCAGCACTTTAACAGCATCTTCTTTTAAGACTTTGAATAACTCAGCTGGGATACCATCACCTCCACTAGCTTTGTTGTTAGTAATGCTTTCTAAGGCCCATTTAACTTCGCTTTCCAGGATGTCTGGCTCGAGGTCAGTGATTATACCATCGTGGTTGTCAAGGACATCGAGGTCCTTCTTGTATAGTTCTTCTGTGTATTCTTGCCATCTTTTCCTAATCTCTTCTGCTTCTGTTAGGTCCCTACCGTTTTTGTCCTTTATCATGGCCAGCTTTGCATGGAACATTCCCTTGATTTCTCCAATTTTCTTGAACAGATCTCTAGTCCTTCCCAATCTATTGTTTTCCTCTATTACTTTGCATTGTTCATTCAGGAAAGCCTCCTTATCTCTCCTTGCTGTTCTCTGGAAATCTGCATTCAGTTGGGCAAATCTTTCCTTTTCACCATTGCCTTTAGCTTTCCTTCTTTCCTCTGCTATGTGTAAAGCCTCATCAGACAGCCACTTTTGCTTTCTTGCATTTCTTTTTCTTTGGAATGGCGGTGATTGCTGCCTCCTTTACAGTGTCACGGACCTCTGTCCATAGTTCTTCAGGCACTCTGTCTATCAAATCTAGTCCCTTAAACCTATTCTTCACCTCTACTGTGTATTCATCGGGGATGCGATCTAGGTCAAATCTGAATGGCCTTGTGGTTTTCCCAACTTTCTTCAATTTAAGTCTGAATTTTGCAATGAGTAGCTCATGATCTGAGCCACAGTCAGCTCCAGGTCTTGTTTTTACTGACTGGATAGAGCTTCTCCATCTTTGACTGCAAATTATATAGTCAATTTGATTTCGGTGTTGCCCATCTGGTGATGTCCATGTGTAGAGACGCCTCTTAGGTTGTTGGAAAAGGGTGTTCGCTATGACCAGCGTGTTCTCTTGACAAAACTCTGTTAGCCTTTGCCCTGCTTCATTTTGTTCTCCAAGGCCAAACTTGTCTGTTATTCCGGTTATCTTTTGATTTCCTACTTTAGCATTCCAGTCCCCTATGATGATGACATCATTTTTTGGTATTAGTTCTATGAACTGTTGTAGGTCTTCATAGAACTGGTCCATTTCAGCCTCTTCTGCAGCAGTGGTTGGGGCATAGACTTGGATTACTGTGATATTGAATGGTTTGCCTTGGATTTGGACTGAGATCATTCTGTCATTTTTGAGATTGTATCCCAGTACTGCCTTTCTCACTCTCTTGTTGACTATAAAGGCCACACCATTTTTTCTATGGGATTCCTGGCCACAGTAGTAGATATAATGGTCTTCTGAGTTAAATTCGCCCATTCCTGTCCACTTTAGTTCACTGATTCCCAAGATGTCGATGTTCATTCTTGCCATCTCATTTTTGACCACGTCAAGCTTACCTTGATTCATAGACCTTACATTCCAGGTTCCTATGCAGTATTGTTCTTTGCAGCATCGAACTTTCCTTTCACCGTCAGACACATCCACAACTGAGCGTCCTTTCGGCTTTGGCCCAGCCGCTTCACTCTTTCTGGGGTTACTCGTACTTGCCCTCTGCTCTTCCTCAGTAGCATATTGGACACCTTCCGACCTGAGGGGCTCATCTTCCGGCGTCATATCTTTTAGCCTTTTGTTACTGTCCATGGGGTTTTCTTGGCAAAGATACTGGAGTGGGTTGCCATTTCCTTCTCCAGGGGGATCACGCTTGGTCTGAGTTCTCTGCTGTGGCCTGTCCGTCCTGGGTGGCCCTCCACGGCATAGCCCACAGCCTCATCGAACCACGCAAGCCCCCTCGCCACGACAAGGCAGTGATCCATGAGGGATCTATCTTGTTACTGAGATGTTATTTCTGTTGTAAAGCCTAGTATTGAAAGGTCTTAAAGCCAGAAATTACATCATACAGTTTAACTTCCTCTCGCTTAACCAGAACACACTGGCAAGATTCAGACAGCTTCCTAACCTAGGCTAATGAAGAATCAGCAATAATTTCCCCTCTCAATGTGAGTTATACATAGTATAAAAATATGAATATATTAGAAAGATTTTCTTTGATTTATTGTAAATGCATGCTTCTGACAGGACTTTCGGTATTCTTTATCCTTAAATCCCTGTCTCAGTTCTTTCTGTGGATACTTTAAATCATTCCTTTATAATTTATCACCTCTTTTGGTGAGTGTATGCAAGTTGGGTAGATGTCTGGTGCACCAGATTTACAGGTTTGTGTATCCCTGCTGTAAACCCACTGGCCTCAGTGGAGTTTACACAGGAGATGAATTTGGCCCTACATTTTAAAGAAGCAAACATTATTTTTTCTTATGTAAACATAGTTCATTCGTAAAGGTATGAAGTTCTTCAACACATGCACAGTTTTTAGAAACCTAGTGCTTTCTGTATACATCAGGGAAAGAAAATGAAGGGAAAGGAGTACATTTAATACTTGCGAAATATTTTCTCTTTGACTTTAAAGAAACAGATCGAACTCTATTGGGTACATTTCTGCAATAAAGCCAGCATAACAAATAGCATAATTTAGCCTATGGGGCCTTTCTTTTTCCTCTCGCTCTCTTTTCACTTCCATTCAGTGTTTGCAGTTTCCTGTGTTTATTTTTTCCAACAATTATGGTTACATCGTTGTAAGTCTAAAGAACATTGCTTTAACTTGGGAACAAGAGAATTATTACTAACACGGAATGAATACAAACCAGTAATTAGTTGAAAGCTGCCAACTATTTTTCACTGTTGTAGTGTCTGGTTCCAACCAACTTCCTGCTGCTCTTTGATTCCTTGCAGCTGCCTACAGAATCATTGTTTTATCGAGCTGTCCTACAGGTTATTATAGAAGAATTTTATGGAGTCAACAAAAGGTAGGAGGCTGTGATTTCACATATCATTATTGAAAAGCCACTTCTGTTTCTGTAGAGTGCAGTCCTAAGCATGTCTACTCAGAATTAAGTCTCATCTTATTTAATTGGGCTTACTCCTCAGAAAGTGTCCTTAGGATTTACAGTCTAAGTCTTGTTATATAGGGGTGCTACCTTAATAGAACCAATATGTGGGAAGAGGAGCGACAGTAGTTGGAAAAAAGCTTTAAGAATCTCTGTAAACCAATATGAGTGGCTAAGAGTGCACATTTCCAACTACATTTTGTACAAAAAGTTTCTTTTTCAACACTACAGTAACACTGAGACTCAATAGTTACAGTGCACTGAATGTAGGACTGCACGTGATGACTACCTGGAAACTTCATTTGGTAGAGAATGTGGCGGTCTGTTGGCTGTCAGGGGGTAAACCCTGGGAGCATTTCACCCACATTTTCCTATCATTGGTTGCCAGTTCGTTTCCAGAGCTAATTCAGAATGCTGGTACTTCTCTTCTTGATATAGGACCCATAAATCTGGGTCTCCAAATTTGAACCCATGTGCCAACTTTGTTCAGCACACAATGTTTTTTTGTTGTACCTTCTTCCATCAAAATGCAGTAGTCTGCTGCTTGTTCATCTGCTTATTCAGTTACTGCCTGTTGACATTCCAAAGGCACTATAAAATTGAACATGCCAAGAAGGCCTCTGAGGATTTTAATGTTCAGTAATGGTTTGTTTTAATTAATATTGTGTGTTTTAATTTTGTTACTGCCTTAAGTCCCAGTGGTAGGGAAAAAGGTAGATTTATAAGTTAAAAAGGAATACAGCTCAATTAGTTGTCTAAAAAACAAATGTAGGATGTATTCATTCAAGTTGATATGAACACTTTTTGCTAGACCTGAATTGCTGATAAATTTAGGAAGGCAGAGGTGCTGTACATCTGTTCTCTTAACATCTAATAGTCAGGCAGGCAGGCAGGCAGGCAGGCAGGCATTTATTACGGCAACAAGCCATAGAACACACATGCTTAAAAACATCTAATAGGTTTTCTACCATTTTTCAGGGAAAACTTTTTTTAGAAGAGTGTATGTGCCTGTAATAGTGACTTATAGGAAATCTGTACATAATAATCTAGTCTGATTTTATTCTTTGAACCTGGGTTTGGGATTGAATTTCTTTATCACCATTTTGGGCTAACTGTGCTGGCAGATACACTGCTGTGTTGTATGTATGTCTAGGGGGGTAGAGTATGACCTTGCTGATTCTCCTGTATTTCTTAGCAGCTTTCAGAGCCATTATTTATGGAATTGCTCTGGATTGCTGACATCACCAACACACCAAAAGGGGAGGGGGAACTCAACCCAAAAATTGAATTGGGTACCGCAAAGGTTGAGCAGAAACAGTATTAAAATAAATTAAACAAAATTAATCAATTTATTATACAGTGCACATAAAATACAACTTTAACATCATAGGCCATGAATTTAGAAGAGGAGGAAGAGGAGATTGGATTTATACCCCGCCCTTCACTACCCAAAGGAGTCTCAGAGTATTTTACAATCTCCTTTTCCTTCCCTTCCTCACAGCAGACATCCTGTGAGGTAGGTGGGGCTGAGAGAGCTCTTTCAAGGACTGCTCTTGAGAGAACAGCTCTGAAATAACTTGTGATTGACCCACATCAGCAGCTGGATGTGAAGGAGTGGGGAATCAAACCCAGTTCTCCCAGATTAGAGTCCATGCTCTTAACCACTGCATTTTGATGTTTGTTCTTCACCAGCTTCTAGTTTGTGGAAACATTCGAATTTTTGACTTTTTGAAGCCCTGAGCATTATGTGACCCTGGTATCTGAAGGACTATCATTTCCCATGTGAGCCTGATCCCCAGTGAAGATAATCATCGGAGTCCCTTTTGTAGGTTTTTTTTGGAGGGGGCTTTGTGTTCTGGAAACAGGATATTTTCTCTGGCCATGGTATTTTTGTAGGCTTTAGAGGCAGTCTTCTTATCTCCCCAAGCCCTTTGTACCTAAGCCTCCCTCCACGTTCACTCAGAGCTACATTTGTTCCTAGTTTTAATTTAATTACTATTTCAATTGCTGCTGCTTTTTATTGCTTTTATGTTTTTATATTGGAGTGTTTTTGTCTTGTAAGCTGTCTTGAATGTCACATAGCAGAAATGTGATATATAAACTTAATAATTTGAAAAATAGTAATTGGAAAGAGTATTTATAAACATCCAGCTTATTTGAAACACATCAGCATATTATGTGATCATATATTCTCAAAATGCAGATATAATATTTAGGTAAACTGTGTCTACTATATTTTCAGCTTTGGGTATTTATTGTGTTTGATTTATGTGAAAACACTTTCTGATATTTTAGTTTGTCATCTAGCATACTTTATAATAATGTATACTTTATAATCTTATTCAGGCTTGCTTTTCATCCCAAATCAGTTTACCATGGGCTCAGCTGATGGCTCTGAAAAGATAAGCTTTTAATTGTGTTGCTCTTTCTTCTGTTTAGCAACAAATGCATTGAAAATGGCCACAGGATGCTGGGAGCTATACAAAGCCAGCTTATTGGAAAGCAGGAAACAGTCCTTTCACCTAGGTGAAATAACATATGGATATTCAATATCAACTCTATTCAGTTGCAACTCCATTAAAAACAAAACTCATTTAGTATCAAATAATTCATCATTAAGTAATGAAATAATTTTATAAGTTTTAAGTAAAAGTAATTTTATGACCTCAACTTGCCACTAATGCCTTCTAGAAGATATGTGTTCTGTGGGCTGTTAACATTTATAGTCTTTTAATTTATTTATTGTTTCAGTGACCGAAATATTGGAAAAGTATTTTCTAAATCATCTTCGTTCCTTGATTATGTTAGAAAATCCTTAAAAAAACTTGAACTTGATGAGTCAAAGGTATGTAGCTGATTGTTTAATATATATATAGCTCATATTTGTAAACTACACATACATTATAGTTGATTATTTGCTAATGAGGCTGTGTTGTTGAAACAAGAAAGTTTAAGCTATTTTACATTAGTAAAAATTTAGGCCTGCTCACACATTTCTGTAGAAGTGGCATATAGTTGAACAAGTATTGTAAGCGGATGTTTATTTGGAAGTTTTTTCCATTATATATTTTTTTAAAAATTACCAAATACAGATATTAAGACAAAACCAACTCAGCCAGCTGTAGATTTTCGTTATAAAATTTCATCCTGCATTCTATCAGCACTGACCTCCTAGTAGTGCAGTTCTCAGCAGGGTTGCATCTTTGTAAGTCCATTGAAGCAACACTGCTTAGGACTGCATTGTCAGACATCCTTTCCTATTATATAAAAGCGTAGTGGTCGGCTGTTACGCCCAAATAAGGTGAAAATGCGCGGCAAAATAGGTTGGCCGCGGAGGCTGCCTCTCCTATTTGGGCCCTGGCCATTAGCTGGCGTGCCCGGCTGTGTGGGCTCGGTCCTTCCCACACAGCCAGCACACAGCCTCTTCGCCCCACTCGGTCCGGCGGCTGCATGCTGGCAGCCCAAGCTGGACGACAGCCTCCCTCACCGCAGCACCACACTCCCTGGTAAGCAGCTGGGGCCGCCGGCGCCTTGTGCAGCAGGGAGGAGGCAGTGGGGCTGGCCTTGCCGGCCAGGCGCCACCAGGAAATGGGACAGCGAGCAACTCAGGCCTCCTGTGGCCCGCGAAGACTTCCACAGCAGGGAGTGGGCAGTGGAGCTGGCTGGCCCGAGGAAGAGGATGGCCTCCCTTGCTCACCGCTCCGCCACTGTGGGGATGCGCCGGGAGGGGGAGGCGGACCTGGCATCCCCCTGCAGCCGCCGCCGCCACAGAGGGGGATGGGGCCTGCAGAGAGAGTCCGGCTAGCGCCGTTGCATCGGGCCACGCAACGGGCCTTGCTGCTAATTAGTATATAAGTCAACAGCATTTAAACAATACCCAGAGATTTTCCAGGAATCATTTAAGCAAAAAACCATCTGAACTAACTGATCCTTACAAGCCTATAACAAAGCCAGAATTTAAGAGATATGACAGTATCACGTGCTGTTCCATAATGAGAGAGCAGCCACCGAAAATGTCTAATTTCTGATTCATTCCACTTGGACTACCCTTGACGGTGGGACAATTGTTAAGGTTTGATGGCCAAATCTAAGGCAACGCATGAGATAATACTAGGTTGCACTTTAGATACACAGGCCACAAAGGTTATAAAAATCTTGAAGACCTGAAACACCTTGAACTGAATCCAAAAGTAGACCAGTAACCAGTTCAGTGTAATGAATATAAAAGTGTATAACAGGGGGATCTAAAAACAAACCAAGGTTTTTTACATGCTCAGAGAATGACAATTTGAGCTCATTAACACAACAAGATCACTCCCCTCCTAAACATCAGCATCATTTGTCTTGTGTGGATTCTGTCCCATCTATGTGACCGCTGCATCCAGGCACTATATTAATAATACCCAGCCACAGAGTTCTGGATTATCTCATTTAAGAGCCTGATGTAAACACTGAACAGCACTGATGACAGAATGGAATCCTGGGGCATTCCACAACTAAGAAGGCAGGCAATTGGTTTTGCATCTCCAGTAGAAACTCTGTGTGTCCTAAAAGATAAAAAGAAAATTCAAAACCATCAATGTACGATGCATGTAATCCCTGTTCTCTTCTTCAATCAGTGTAATAAAATGGAAGGGTCCACAGATGTCAAAGGTCACTGACAGACCTAAGAAAATTAACTGAGAGGACAGGACCTTGTTTATCTGTGTTCTGAGAGCCTCCTTAGGTTTGACTAATGCTGTCACCGTCCCATAACCAGGTTTAAAGCCAGACTGAAGTAGGTCAAGGGGAGATGCGTATTAGGTATGCCTTGAGTTGCTCTGCCACTATCCAGTTAATGACCTTTCCCCACAGTTATAAGTTTAACACCAATGTGTTAACTAGAGAAGGCTTTTAAAATAAAAAAATTATGACAAAAAAAATTCTCACAAAAAGGAAACATGAGGAGTTTAGGAAAATTTCCCTACAAAGATACTGACAATCCTGATTGTAGTCAAGAAGATTAGAATGTAAGAGAAGCCAATGTTGGATCAGGCCAATGGCCCATCCAGTCCAACACTCTGTCACACAGTGGCCAAAAATACCAGGTGCCATCAGGAAGTTCCCCAGTGGGGCCAGGACACTAGATGCCCTCCCACTGTTGGCCCCCCCAAGCACCATCACTTGTCTCAGACCAAGACTTCCTATCTATTTGTTGTTGTGCAGTCACACAGTCGAGTCCAACATTTCATGACTCCATGAACCACATCACGCCAGGCCCCTCCTGTCCTCTGCTGTCCTCTAGAGTTTGCTTAATTTCATGTTTGTTTGCATCAAAAACACTGTCTAACCATCTCATCCTTTGCTGCCCCCTTCTTCTTTTACCTTCAATCTTTCCCAGCACTGGGGTCTTCTCCAGTGAATACTCCCTTCTCATTCGGTGGCCAAAGTATTTGAGCTTCAGCTTCAGTATCTGGCCTTCCAGGGAACAGTCAGAGTTGATTTCTTTTAGAATTGGCTGATTTGATCTCTTTGCAATCCAAGGGACTCTCAAGAGTCTTCTCCAGCACCATCATTTGAAAGCATCTATTTTTTGGCGCTCAGACTTCCTTATGGTCCAACTCTCACAGCCATACATTACTACTGGGAATACCATTGCTTTGACCGTACAGACTTTTGTTGGCAGGGTAATGTCTCTACTTTTTATTATGCTGTCTAGGTTTGCCATAGCTTTCCTCCCAAGGAGCAGGCATCTTTTAATTTCATAGTGATCTTGGATACCAGTATCGTGAATTCTGTTACTGCTTCCATGACTTTCCTTTCTATATGCCAAGGACTGATGGGGTCGTATGCCATGATCTTAGTTTTTTTGATGTTGAGTTTCAAGCCAACTTTTGCACTCTCCTCTTTGACTCTTAGCAAGAGACTCTTTAGGTCCTCTTCACTTTCTGCCATTAGAGTGGTATCGTCTGTATATCTGAGGTTGTTGATGTTTTTCCCAGCAATCTTTTTTTTTTTTTTTGGTAAAACTCTCCTAAAAAGGAGAGAATTTTATTCTTCTTATAAGAAAGGGGGAAGGTAGACAGCTGGAGAAAGAGAAAGATGGAGTGAAGTTTTCTCTGTTAATAAAGGTTAATTTTAGTTAGTAATCAATACCATTTTTGGCATCTATCGCGATTCGAAGATCTTCTTTTAAACTTTACAAAGTCCAGAATCACTCTGTTAATACAGTTAGTAAAGTCCATTGGGGTTAGTAATCAAACAGCTCCTTGAAGATGGTACACGAACAGTCCTTAAAATGTCTTCTTTTTAGGTCTCTTCCAGTTGTAGATTGAGTCCTTTTCAACTTTGATGTCTTCCAATCCATCGCCTCCTTCCCCTGGGCTGCCGTCTTCTTCTCTGCCAATTTTGGGTGCTGCGTCTTCCTCCAAGCTGGCGTGTCTCTTCAAAGATTTTTGCTTTTTAAAGGTGTAATCCATCTTCTTTCTTTTCTCTTTTTCCTTGTGTTTCCGACCTTCAAATTCCCAGGGCGCCATAATTACTACACATGGAATCGGATCTCTGGTATATTGCCTGCTGTGTTCAACATCCCCTTCTACTGGCAGAGTATCTTCTTTTATAAAAGCGGAATAGGCTTTGAGAGCCATGTCCACCTCTTCTTTTAATTCTTTCGCTTCACTGCCAGTTAGGGGTGCCAAAACATTTGTCGAGGTAAATCCGAGATCCTCCTTCTCTTCTTCTTTCACGCCCTGAAAACTTAGAATCAAATCCGATTTCTGTTCTATTTCCTCCAATTTCCCCTGTCGACTAATCAAGACACTTTCCACTTTAAGCAAAGTTTCATTGATTTTCTGTATTTGCTCCAGTAGAGGGCGCAGATCCTGTTGATTGACAGCTAGCTCTTGGGGGGGGCTACCCGGGCCGGAAGTCCCTCCTCTCATCTCTTCCGGTTTCTGCAGGACTTTCCCCGTTGTCGACATTTTGTTTTATTATTTACTTTTATAAAGTTCGTGCCGCATCCCCCAGGAAGCTAAAAGAATCGTAGTCTTTTATACAACTCCAACGGTACTTTCACCAACACTGTTTTCCTCTCTGCCCCCCCTCGCGCTCCCTTTGTAAATCTTGCTTCTCAAAAGGGATGGGGACTCCTCCCTCCTCCCATACGCTTAAACGCTTACGGGGGGGCTCGAATTCACGCTTCAAAATTGATCTTCAACTCACGGTTCGATGCCTTCTGCTTTTTATATTAAATCATAACGCTGTCTTCACTCCTGGAAATCGGTGGCGCCGCTAAGTCCCATTGCGGGCACAACGCAGCGGGGCCGATTGGGGCGGGGAGAAAGCCTCAATTTCCCGGCTGTCTGCCGGCAAAGAGGCTACTCCCCAAGCGCCCCCGGTTTGGAGCCTTTGCCTAAGGCTCACTAGGGTCTTTCGCACACGCGAAGACCCCCCCTGACTGCGTGTGGGCTAACCGCCTCCGGGAGCGTCCCGAGAGGTGGCCGCCATTCGCAGCGCCAAAACCGAAACCCATATGCAATCTTAATTCTGGCTTGTTGTTTATCCAAGCTGGCATTTTGCATGATGTAATCTGCATATAAATTAAATAAGCAGGGTGACAATATACATCCTTGTCGTACTCCTTTTCCTATGCTAAACCAATCAGTTGTTCCATATTAGGTCTAACTGTTGCTTCTTGACCCTTATACAGGTTTCTCAGGAGACATGTGAGGTGGTGTGGTACTCATGTGAGGTGGTGTGGTACTCCCATCTCTTTAAGGACTTGCCACAGTTTGTTGTGATCCACACAGTCAAAGGCTTTACCGTAGTCAACGAAGCAGAAGTAGATGTTTTTCTGGTACTCCCTTGCTTTCCCTATAATGCAGCGAATGTTGGCAGTTTGATCTCTAGTTCCTCTACCTCTTCGAAACCCAGCTTGTACTTCTGACAGTTCTCTATCCACATACTGCTGAATCCTATTTTGTAGGATCTTGAGCATGACCTTGCTAGCATATGAAATAAGTGCAATTGTGCGATAGTTTGAACATTCCTTGACATTCCCAAGCCAGAATAAGGAGACAGACAACAAATTGGGGTACTAATGGGCCACTTCATTAAACTAAACACAAAACACAAACGGCAAGGGGAGGACAGGTTGCAGCATGGCCAAGGCCAGGGGACTTGAGACCCCTCCTTTGCCATGAGAACTAGGGCGAGCCACCCAGCCCCAGATGACAGCCATGGGAGTATGACTTGTGTCCTGTCAGCATGGCAACTGAATAATTGCCGGGGAACCAACCCATGGGCCGCAAGGCTCAAAGGGAAGTGAATCCCGGCAATCCAGTAGGCAGTCTGCTTCCCCTGCCCCGGGCCACATGGCCCAAGGACTTTACCAGCAAGACCCCTATGCTCCTAAAGGGGTCATCAGCCGGTGCTCACCATGCCGCAATCTGTATTGAATGAAATCCTGCCATCGCAAAAGGTCAAGCCTCTGCTTAGACCCTTGCACCCATTAGGATGCCCAAAGCACCACAAAGCCCTTGCTGTAAGTCCTCCAGAAAGAGATCCAAGCCGACCTCCAACAAGTGCACACCATCACTCCTGTACAAGTCCAGTGAATCAGCATGTATACCAGGATGATGCAAATATAGACCGAAGCCCCCTTCAAGCAGCACACGGATTTCCCAGTTAGCCTTCCAATGGCCAACGGGTTACAAGTCCCACACCATACCAAGTGCGGCACCATAGTGGTCCAGATAATTAAAGTCCCGGGGCACCGCCACTTAATGACCAAAAAGTCATACCGGGCCTGAAGAATCAAGGCCTTACCCTTGATCATACCCAAATCACTTCCCCCTAAATGGATCACCAAAATGTGAGGTAGGGGTCCAACCCACTCCTCATACAGCAAATTCAAAAGGCTGGGCCACCGCAAGCCATGGCACCCAAGCCATTCAACCGTGGCCCATTGGCTGAGTCCCAATTGTGAGCCAATGGGTGACCTCTTCGCTCAATGCGCCTCTCAAAAAAACATAACTATGCCCACAGATGAAGATCCTCTTCCACTCAACAGGACCTGCAACAAGAGAACAATGAACAACAGAACAAAAACCCCAAACCCAGTGTCAACACAATTTACAGACCAGCCAAGGGGCGCACATAAGCCTTGTAGGCTGAAGATCTCCAGCTACCCAAACGCTATATATCCCTGGCAGGGTATCCCATAGCTGTGGTGGTGGAAGCTGCCCCAATCAGAAATGAATGGGTGCAAAAATGAATCCCATGCCAATCCTAGCCTAGCCAAGGCCATGGAAGTAACAGCCCAAAACTGGTGTGTGGTTAACGGACTACCATCCTGGTGTCAGAACAAAACTCCAACCCCCAATCCCCTAACAGCAAGGTAGGTTGCTAGGGCAGAAACCAGGCACAACTCCTTCTCAGCACACACGCCGATGGTGACTACCTCACCATGCATCTGCTGATCAGTCCTGAAATGCCTCAAGGTAAGGTGAACTCTGTCCACCAGCAAATGGACATCACACACTTCCAAAGCATGTCCTGACTTGTCAGCTCGCCTATGCAGAAGGCGCTAAAAAAGGCTACCAGTGCAGCTACATGAAAAAGGCATGCCTCGTATTCGGTCGAACAAATGTCCCTCCAAACAGCCTGCAAGCCCCTCAACACAACTGAAGAAATAGGTTGTTTGCCATCAGTGCGGGCGCATGCCTCCTGTGACCAGCCCTCCCACATTCTACGAATCCTGAAATCACCCATCACTTCTGACAGCCCCCCACGCCTTACTAGCGTAGGCAATGGCTGAAAGCAACCCCTTAATCGAGCTAACAGCCAGCCCCTTACTTCACATAACCATGCAGAAGTGTAACAAATGGTCCGTGGGCACAGGCCACAGGTTGGAATACCCTACCTCATTCCTAAAATCAGAAAACTGGCAGACCGCATGGTCATATGCCTGCTTCGTCCCTGGCACAATGGCCAATCCAATTGCCCTGTTCACCTCCACCTTCCAACCAACCACAGCTCCTGCGGCATGTGCACTGGATGCAGGTCAGCTTCTGGAGCCAGCTGACGAAGCCTCTCCATCTGTTTGCGAGAGAGAATATCAGCCACCACATTATCAATCCCGGGCACATGCCTGGCAAGAAACAAAACATTGAGCCAGAGGCAGCGGAGTGTGAATGCCTGCACTAAATCCATGACTCAAGGTGATCTGGATGTAAGGGAGTTGATAATCTGGACAACCGCCAAATTATCACACCAAAAATGCACAGTGTGATTAGCCAACATGTCCCCTCACAACCATACCACCACCAGGATAGGGGGGAAATTCCAGGAAAGTAAGATCCCTGGAAATACCAAGACTCACCCATTCTGCTGGCCACTCTTCAGAATACCAATGCCCCTGAAAATAAACACCAAAGCCCAGTGATCCAGCTGCATCAGAGCAAATTTGCAATCCAGCCTCCAACTGCAGCTCATTCCTCCAGAATGAGACACAGTTAAAGGAGTCCAGGAACTCAAGCACCTTGAGATCAGCCCAGATCCCAGCAGTAACCCTGGCCCTATGGTGTGGTAGTTGTAGGCCCTTCAGCGCATCGCATAGCCTGCACAAGAAGGCATGCCCTGGGGCAACAACCTTGCAAGCAAAGTTAAGGTGCCCCACCAACTGCTGAAACTCCCGCAGCGTAGCCTTCCTGCATACCATGAACTTGGCCACCCTTGCTCGCAGCTCCACAGCCTTAGACATAGGCAGCCGAGAGGCCTGTGCCAAGGTATCTAACTCTACACCCAAAAAAGTCAGGACCTGAGAAGGGCCTTCAGTCTTCTCATGAGCCAAAGGGACACCAAGTTCTTCAGCCAGCTCCAAAACATTCTGCAGGAGTACCTGACATAGCCCTGATCCCTCCGGCGCTACAAATAGAAAATTGTCTAAATAGTGTGCCACTGTGGAAATTCCATTGCAATACCAGAGGGCCCATTCCAAGACCATGCTGAAGCGCTCAAAGGCTGCATAAGAAACAGAGCAGCCCATGGGCAAAGCGTGGTCCATATAAAACTGACCCTCAAAGGAAAACCCCAGCAACTCAAAGTCGCTGGGGTGAACTGGAAGGAGCCGAAATCTGGACCACTTGATCAAAGGAGGTGTACCTCACAGAGCACAAGGAGTCTGGAATGGCATCATTAACAGACGCCCTGTGTGGGTAAGAGAGATGGTATATCAACCAATATTCACCCTGGGCCTTTTTAGGAACAATGCCCAATGGGGAAACCCACAGGTTAACCACCGGCGGGGACAGGAAGGGGCCTAAAACCCTACCCTCTGCCCTCTCTTTCTCAATCTTGCTCCGAACTATGTGCTTCATACCCTTGATGGAAGCCAAGTTGGATGCCATAAAAGGGGTCCTAGGGCCCTGGCAGGGAATATGAAAACCAAACATAAAACCATTCATCACACATAAACCATCCTTCTGCTTAGGGTATCTATGCAACCAACCCTCAAGCACTCTCATCTTTAGGAGACTGGGCTCTTTTCCAGCAGGAGGCCCTGAACTGCCAGGTTCAGGTCATATATGGCCCTTCCAGGGCTTGCCCCAAAAGCGTGTCAAGAAAGGGTGCGGTCCACTGCACAGGGGGCACTCGTGCTGGAATTGGCAGGCTTTCCTGCTACAAACTCCCTGTGACCCAAACTCCCAATATAGCTGGCAGGGCTGAACCACCTGCCCCGCAGCAATGCGGGGGTTGGAAGATACTGACTGGTGCTGCATGAGATGTCCGCTGTGTTACCGGTCGCCTGCATTTGGGTGGGCTGGGGACATGATCTCCAACCAAAGATGAGGGTGCACCTGATACCATCGCATGGAAGGGTTCATGGCTGCCCGCAGGCAAAACTCTTCATCATATTGCACCCATGCTGGGCCCGTAAAGCCCTTATAACCCTTATACACAATATCAAAATACTGAAATAAAGACGCAGCCCATCAAGGCTGTACCTTCGCAAGGACACCTGCATAGACCAAGAAACCTGTCACCCAGTTGGCCCAGGTCTGATCTGCCCTCATCTTTCTCAGCTTCTCTTTTTCCTTATCGTCCAGATAGAATCATAGAATGTTAGAGTTGGAAGGGACCTTGCAGGTCATCTAGTCCAACCCCCTGCACTCTGCAGGAGGATAGCCAAAAGATAGTCGAACATACCTACAACATACCCAAAAGATGATCGTCTAGCCTCCACTTGAAAACGTCCAGGGAAGGAGCATTCACCACCTCTTGAGGCGGACTGTTCCACTGCTCAACCACTCTTACAATTAGGAAGTTTCTCCTGATATCTAGCTGGTAATGACTCCCTTGTAATTTCCACCCATTAGATCTAGTCTTGCAATCCAGAGCAAGAGAGAATAGATCTGCTCCATCTTTTACATGACTGTCCTTCAAATACTTGAAGACTGCAATCATGTCCCCTTTAAGTCTTCTCTTTCCCAGGCTAAACATACTCAACTCTTTCAGCCTTTCCTCATAAGACTTGGACTCAAACCCTCTCACCATCCTGGTTGCCCTCTTCTGGACACGCTCGAGCTTGTCAACATCCTTCCTAAAGTGTGGTGCCCAAAACTGGACACAGTACTCCAGGTGAGGCCTGACCATAGTAGAATAGAATGGAACTACCACCTCCCGTGATCTGGACACAATGCTTCTGTTAATGCATCCTAAGATTGCATTAGCTTTCTTCACAGCCACATCACACTGCAGGCTCATGTTTAGCTTGTGATCAACCAGAACACCTAGATCCCTTTCATATGTGCTGCTGTCAAGCCAAGTCCCTCCCATTCTATATCTGTGCCTTTGATTTTTTGTGCCTAGGTGTAGGACTTTGCACTTATCTCTATTGAATTTCATTTTATTTGCCTCAGCCCACTGTTTCAGCCTATCTAGATCATTTTGAATCCTGACTCTGTCTTCTTCAGAATTAGCAATCCCACCCAGCTTTGTGTCATCTGCAAATTTGATAAGCATCCCCTCTATGTCTTCCTCCAGGTCATTTATAAAAACATAGAACAACACCGGGCCCAGGACTGAGCCCTGTGGCACTCCACTTGAGACTTCCCTCCACGTAGACGCAGAGCCATTTATGAGCACTCATTGGGTACAATTTTTCAACCAACCATGAATCCATCCAACGGTTGCTCCATCTAGCCCACACTTAACTAGCTTATCCTCAAGGATATCATTGTCAAATGCTTTACTGAAATCTAGATACACTATATCCACAGCATTGCCAGAGTCAACCATTTTGGTAATCATCCTTATCCTTCTTTTCCAACTCCCAGAAAAGGAGGGAAATGACATTCACATATTCCTCCTTGCAAATCTTCTCCCTGGTGGCAGGTAACAGATGATCGCTCAAAGGCAAAGCCACATCTCCAAAAGGGAGCTCAGAAGCGGGCGTAGTAGCATAAGATGTACCCTCACCACTGACAAGGTCCAGCAGGCGGCTGACCATACCATGCCCCATGGGGCTCCTGCATAGGAGGCTGAGTGGGCAGCGAACCCCAATGCTGCCCCATTCCTGGAGTGTAAGGAGCATTAGCTGTACCTGAACCTGGGGTGGTGAGAGCCCCACAAGGCCCCCATGGCCACGAGGCCCCTGCAGGATGACCAGCAGCCAACTTACTCGATGCATCATTCGCTGGAACTGTACATAAACTGGGTGCAGCTGGCCCTTGAGAAGGCCTAGCTCCTGAAGGGCCCGCATCTGAGTTAGCTACAACACCAACTACGAGGCAGCACCAATGTACTCCGATATGTTGCTGTTGCCTCCTTCTGCCCAGCAACATCAGGATCCCTGGAGGCCTCCCAGCCAAGCACCAGTCAGGGTGACCCTGTTTAGCTTCCAGACTAATGGGGCTGGGCCAGTCCAGGCTATCCCAGACAAAGCAAAACCCGGGAGACCAATTCCAAAGAACCCCCTCCCCAAAACTAGCCAAAAGCCAATGCCACAGGCCAGGCCAAGGAAGGCTCTCCAATTGAAAGAGACAAACAACAGCAGGGATGAGTGGGAGGGGGCAGCTATGACAGCAGCAAATGCTAGCGAAGCACAGACAAAAACAGGGAATGCACCCATCAGGAACACTGGCCTCCACAACACCTTGCCTGCCCACCGGTAGCCACCCAGGCCCACTACGCAGCCCTGGGCACATTTCCCAAGTGGCTGCCTAAACAGCCAGCACAGGAGGCAACAGCCCACCCTTTACCAGGCCCACAGGGACCACCTCTAACACCGACGCCCCAACTATCGGGCCAATGCCTGCACCGAGCCGTTGCTTGTGCACCGAGGTGCCACTGGACCGCTTCGTCGCTCCCACCGCACCATGCTCCCACCGCCACCGCTTTTCTGTTCGCCAAGCCCACCACCACACTAACAGCTTTGCTTCCGGCCCTCACACTGCCCCCCAGAGCTGATGGACCTCCTCAGCACCAGGACCTCCTCACAAGCCAAGTGCGAGGTGGGAAGCAAGGGCCGGCTAAGGAAACTTCCTGCCCCGCCCCCTTAGCCCCAGATGAACCTTTTGCTGCATCATCCTTGCCTCCTCTCCTCGCTGGGAGGCAAAAGCAGCCCCCCAGCTGAACGGCCGCAAGGGCCGGCGGCCAGGAAACTGAGTTTCCAATCCTGTGGTCACGGTTGCGTTTTCCAAATTTGCTGGCACATTGAGTGCAGCACTTTAACAGCATCATCTCTTAAGACTTTTAATAGCTCAGCTGGGATACCATCACCTCCGCTAGCTTTATTTTTAGTAATGCTTTTCCCTTAATTTCTCCAGTTTTCATGAAGAGATCTCTAGTCCTTCCCATTCTATTGTTTTCCTGTATTACTTTGCATTGTTCATTCAGAAAGGCCTCCTTATCTCTCCTTGCTGTTCTCTGGAAATCTGCATTCAGTTGGGTAACTCTTTCCTTTTCACCTTTGCCTTTTGCTTTCCTTCTTTCCTCTGCTATTTGTAAAGCCTCATCAGACAGCCACTTTGCTTTCTTGCATTTCTTGTTCTTTGGGATGGTGCTGATTGCTGCCCCCTGTACAATATTACAAACCTCTATCCATAGTTCTTCAGGCACTCTGTCTATCAAATCTAGTCCCTTAAACCTATTCTTCACTTCCACTGTATATTCATAAGGGATGTGATCTAGGTCCTATCTATACTTTGTGGCTAATAGTCACTGATGGACCTCTGCTCCATATGTTTATACAATTTCCTCTTAAAGCTGTCCACACTTGTAGCCGCTGCTAGCTCCCGTGGCAGTGAATTCCTAATAATCCTTCCTAGTATCCTTCCTAATAATCCCCAGCATAGCGTTGGCCTTTTTTATTGCAGTCACACACTGTCTTGACATTTTCAGTGAGTTATCTACTACGACTCCAAGATCTCTCTCTTGGTCAGTCTCTGACAGTTCGGACCCCATCAACATGTATTTATAGTTAGGATTTTTGGCCCCAATGTGCATCACTTTGCACTTGGCCACATTGAACTCCATTTGCCACACTGACGCCCACTCGCATCAACAGATCCCTTTGGAGTGCCTCACAATCCTCTTTGGTTTTCACCACCCTGAACAATTTCATGTCATCCGCAAATTTATCCACTTCACTGCTTACACCCAACTCTAAATCATTAATGAACAAGTTTAAAAGCATCGGACCCAGTACCGAGCCCTGCGGTACCCCACTGCTTACCATCCTCCACTGTGAGAATTGCCCATTTATACTCACTCTCTGTTTCCTATTAATTAGCCAGTTTTTGATCCACAAGAGGATTTGTCCTTTTATCCCATGATTTTTGAGCTTACTTAGGAGCCTTTGATGAGGAACTTTATTGAAAGCTTTCTGGAAGTCAAGGTAAACAACATCTATTGAGTCACCTTGTCCACATGTTTGTTCACCCCCTCAAAGAATGCTAACAGGTAAGACAAGATCTTCCCTTACAGAACCCATGCTGAGTCTGCTTCAATAGTTTTTGTTAATCAATGTGCTTACTAATTCTCTCCTTAATAACAGTTTCCACCAACTTACCTGGTATCGATGTTGGACTGACTGGCCCGTAATTTCCCGTATCTCCTCTGGAACCCTTTTTAAAGATGGGAGTGACATTAGCTACCCTCCAGTCCTCAGGAATGGAGGCAGATTACATGTTTTTGTCAGGAGATCCACAAGTTCACATTTGAGTTCTTTCAGAATTCTCAGATGTATGCCATCCGGGCCTGGTGATTTATCAGTTTTTTAAGTTGTCTATCAGTCGTAGGACCTCCTCTCTCATCACCTCCGTCTGACTCAGGTCTTTCAACACCCCTCCTGAAATCAGCAGTTCTAGAGTGGGCAAGCACTTCTCATCTTCCACAGTGAAGGCAGAGGCAAAAAATTCATTTAGCTTCTCAGCCATTTCTCTATCATCCTTCAGTACTCCTTTTACCCCTCGGTCATCCAAGGGCTCCACTGCTTCTCTGGCTGGTTTCCTGCTTCTAATGTATTTGAAGAAAGTTTTATTGTTGGTCTTTATGTTTTTTGCAATATGCTCCTCCTATTCCCTTTTTGCTTACCTGGTCACAGACTTGCATTTTATTTGCCTATGTTCCCTTTTATCAACCTCACTGAGTCCGCTTAAAAGAATCCTTCTTACCTTTTACAGCTTCCATTACTTTGTTTGTTAACCATGCAGGATCATAGAAAGGTTCTGTTATCTGTTTTTCAAGTGGTGGACTTACAGCCCCCCAAAATGTATCCACATCAGTCAGAGAAAACAGTCATAAGCTGTCCAAACAATACTGGCAACAGTAAGCTTCTAATACCTCAAACACTGAAACTGTTCAAATATTAATTGGAACTGGTATCTAACTCAAGAGTAGACTGGAGAGATTTTGATCACCTGAAAATCTAGCTAAAGTGTCATGATGATGATCAGAATTCTTGTCTGCTAGTTTGCATCTATGTGTTTACTGACTCCAAACGACCCTGAACAATTTTGCTGGATAAGACCCTGCTGATATGGTGAAGAAAGTTTTCGGTTCTGCTGCTTTCACCACTGCTGCTCCATAGCCCTGCAAGCAGGCTCTGTCTGATTCAGCGCACGTCTTCTCCCAGTGGCATGTTGTACCTCTGAATTACCAGTTGTGAAGAGGAACCAACAATGGGGTAGTCCCTCTATGCTCGGCTTACATTTGCCCATTCAGAGTTGAAAACTGGAATTTAAAAAGGCAGCTTGTAGCAGTTCACAATCTGATGTACTGGTATGTTTGACCTAGCATGCCAGTTATACTATGATCTCTTGGGATCTAACGCCTTGCTTTAATTTTATTTGATTGATCTGATCTCATCTCTTGTTTGCAGAACAGAGAATGTATATCTTTTGTTAGATGAATTTGCATTTTATTATTGGGAAAAGATGTTTTTAAACATAAGAATGTACTAATCAGCCTAAATTTGCATTGTTAGGCACAACCAAGTTGTCACAATTCCAAAGTATACTGGGTATTTCTAGATACCATTACACTGTGTAAGCATCCTTAAATGCTGTGCTGTTTAATGGTGTAAACTCATAATTAGCACTATTGATTTCATTAGTTAAATTGATTATTCAACCTTGCTGTTCTCCAAAATATTTTATTTATGAAAATAAAATTCAGCTGATTTTCACAGGTAATGCTGTAGGGAGATTTGGGGATCAGTTATTTATTTACTTCATTTGTACCCCATCTTTCCCCCCAATGGGGATCCAAAGCCGCTTACACCATTCTTGTCCCCTCCATTTTATCCTCACAACAACCCCTTGAGGTGTAGGTTAGTCTGAGAACCACACCGGTTCCCACACTGGATCATCTTGTTGTCTAATATGTATCTTCATATCCTTTCCCCTTTTTTGACATAATATAGATTATTTTGCTACTTGTATTGGGAATAAATGTGTGCATGTGTGCTTGTTAGTACTGGCATATTCTTTTAACAAGCTTCCATTTCTAAAGATAATATGCAAAAGTTATTCTTTTAATCAATTTATTTTTACATAGTCAGAAGACCAGTGGCTGTGATCTAAAGACCACTTTACACAGAGTGAGCTTGGATGTAAGCCAATTTAATTTCTTTAGAGAAGTTACTTAAAAATGAGGAGACTAGTTAAAAGGAAACTAAAAGGAACACCTAAGAGGCTATTTAAAAACAAAGACTTGCATAGAATATGTATGAGAAACAGTGGGGTTTTCTCCACTGAGCAAAGTGCAAAGCCTTTTATTTATTTACTTTTATTATTTATTAAAACATTTACGTCCTGCCTTTCCCCATGGTTATATAGCCTCAGGAGCCTTCTTCCAACCTAAGTGGCTCTTTTCTTAGAGGAAGAGTCATAGGTTGCAGGAGAGGTCTTTGGAAGATGGTTGGATCCATCCCACTGATTCAGCACTACGCAGAAGAGACCAGCAAATTTAAGTAGTAAAATTGAGTCTATAAAGTGCAAAAGGAAATGCAGAAGGCTACTAAGATTACTGAAATGGAGTAAGTAGAACTATTCCTGCTAGTGGACCTCCTGTTGGCACCTGGTTTTTAGCCACTGTGTGACATAGAATGTTGGACAGGATGGGCCATTGGCCTGGTACAACATGGCTTCTCTTATGTTCTTATAAACAAAGCTCAAGATAGGTTGTTGAAGAGTTGTTGAAGGAAGCTGTGGGAGTTCCGGTTCCGGGCTTAACGAGGTAGCAGGGTGGTGAGCCAGCTCCCGCATCTGCCAGTCTGTTTGCTTTAGTTTGGTGTTTTTTTTTTCGTCACCCAGTTCCCTCCTGGAGAGGGGGTTCTGGCAAGGGTTTCTCAGCTGGTAGGTGGAGGGTGGGTGGCATCCCCTCCACCTAGGGGGTCTTTTTCCCCTCCTCCAGCAGCAACCCGAAGCAGAAAGCAAACGGAGCCCCAGAGAGGCGTCTGCCTCTCCGAAGCACAAGAGGAGCCTTGCGGAATCGTGAGAGTTCAAGGAGCGAAAAGACGCAGTGAAAAGAGATAAGTGAAAGTTGAGTATACGGAAAATTACTTATTTACAGCATGTTATAAAGGGAGATAATAACTAGGACTGATTAGGAGTAATAGAGGTGGGTAAAGGAGGAGAGAAAACCCAGAAGATACGGAGAAACGGAAGTGAGGCAGCGGGGCTTCTTGTAAACGGCTGTATGAAAAGAGAGACGTTAAAAGGGGGGAAGACTGACTAGTGTAGAGGGGATAGATAGAGAGGGAACAGCAACTGTAAACATCTACACTTTGTGTTGTTTTCTTTTGTCTCCCCCTGGGGCGTTGTGTTGGACGTTGGGGAGAAGTGCGAGCTGTGGAAGTGGAGAGACAACGCCCACGGAAGGACGCGCACCAGCAGAGAGGCTTGGGGAGAACACGTGGCATCGCGTCGTAGAGGAGCAGTCTGAGGAGGACGGAGGAGAGACGGAACGTCGGGGAGGAGGCGCGACGTGATTAAGAGGCGGGACCGGAGGCCAGAGGAACAACACAATAGCGGGAGGAGTTACGGCGAGACGTGGTGACGCAGGAGGCGGGGAGACAGAGTGGCTGAAGAAGTGAACTCTGTGAGAGACAAATCCGAAAAGAAAAAAAAAAAAAGTGGACAGAAAAGGCAGTTTAGGAAAGAAGAAAGATAAATGAAGAGACGGATTGAATACAAGTACATAGTAGTTTGAGATTAGGTGGAAAGCTGTTAGTTCTGTAAGAGGGGGAAGTGGGTTAGTGAAACAATTTACTGAATTGAGTTCCAAGTCAGTAGTTAGGAAAAGTCTTGGTAGAGTTGGTTTGTGTTGTGCAGTGATTGCTATTTGGGTTCTTGGGTTAAGTCCGTGCTCTTGAAAGATTATGGCAACTGGTGGTAAGAAAACTCCCATAGCTTCCCCAGGACAAACGGGAAATCTAGGTCAGTTGAAAACAGGCAATATGACAGTTTCCCAGATGACAATGAAAGACTTAAAAAGCCTAATTCAAGAAAGTATGGCACAGACAGTGGCACAGACAGTGAGGGCAACAGTTGAGGAAATACTACCTACACTTATTAAAAGGGAAATAGAGCCCTTACAAAACATAACGGGGCAAATTAAACTTGAAACGGAAGAAATTAAAAAACAATTAACAGAGAATAAGCATGAAATATCTCAAATTAGGGCCAATAATGAGAAAATGAAAGAGAAAGTAAACGATTTGGGCTTTGAATTACAAGAGCTTAAAAGTAAAAATGAACAAATAGAGGAAACATTGATTAATTTAGAGATGGACCGGGCAGCAACAATAATTAGATGCCAAAATGTTCCAGAAAATTTGGAGAAAAATTTAAAGGAGGTTATAGTACAAAACTTGGGAGAGCAACTACAATTGGGCACTGAAGAAGAAATAGAAACACAAATCGATTCTATCTATAGGAGAAACTCGGCTTACGCAAAAAGACATAAACTACCCCGTGAAGTCCATATTAAGTTCCATAAAAGAGAAATGAGGAATAAAATTCTTAAAGCTGCTAATGAACATAAAGTAACAATACAAGGAGCAGAAATCAGAATACTAAAAGAGACACCCTGGAGGGTTAGGGAAAAAAGACAGAGCTACCAAATCCTTGTTAATATATTAAAGAAAAATGGAATCACATATAGATGGCTGATCCCCGAAGGATTACTATTTCATTATGAAGGAAGAAGACATAAAATTGACTCGGTTTTTAAAGCGGAGAACTTTTTGGAAAAACATGGTGAGGATCTAGGTTGGGATAGAGAAGAAAGTGGAGAAGGAGGTGAGAAAGAAGAAGGAGAATTTGGAGAGGAAGTGGCAGAATTAGAAAAAGAGGTAGTTGAAAAAAAGGGAAAGAAAGGGAAAAGGGGACGAGGTGTCACTCCCTCACAGGTTTTGACCAGATTCCAATACAGGGCTAGGGAGAAATATAATAGTAGAGAGAGATATAACAACGACAATCATGAATAAGGGGCTGAAAATTCTCTCAATTAACGTGAATGGCTTAAATAGCCCTATAAAAAGAAGGAGAATTTTCCAACAAATAAATAAATTGAAAGCAGACATAGTATGTTTACAGGAAACACACATAAAACAGGATGAAGTGAAATACCTCTCAAGGAAAAGTTTGGGTAACGCGTTTATTGCATCAGATATTAAGAAAAAGAGAGGTGTAGTGACATACATTAAAGAACATATTACTGCCGATTATCTGTATGCATCGCAGGATGGAAGGATTATTGCTACGGTAATAAATAGAAATGGAAAAGAGTTGTTATTGATTAATATTTATGCCCCAAATCAGAATCAGGAGAAATTTTATAAAGAAGTTCGGGAAGTATTAAAAATGAAAGAAATTGATAACATTTGTATAATTGGGGATTATAACGGAGTTTTTGAACCAGATTTAGATAGGAAAAGTCAGGGGAAACCGAAGAAATCAGGAATGAAATTACCAAAAATCTTTATACAAACAGCAAGTGAATATAATCTAGTAGATGTATGGAGATCTAGATATCCTAAGAGAAAAGATTATACGTTCTATTCTGCACGGCACAAAGCATGGTCCAGAATTGACATGGTGTGGGCGTCGGTGAAATCACTTAAAGGGTTAATAGAGATAGACATTCTACCGAGTACATTTGCAGATCACAATCCAATAATGTTATCTTTAGAAGATACAAAGAAAACTGGCAGATGGAAACTAAATATGGAATTATTTAGAGATAAGGAGTTGGTTACAAAAGCGAAAGCAGAAATAGCTGATTTTTTTAAAAGGAACTTGCAACCGAATATAGCTATTGATGTTGTATGGGATACATTTAAAGCTTTTACAAGAGGGTGGTGTATTAGTCAAGAAGCATGGAAAAACAAGCAAAGGAGAAGTAAATATGAAAATCTTTGTAGGCAGATAAGACAGGAAGAAGAAAAGGTGAAGAAGAATGATGAATTAGTTGAAATAAAAGCTAAGTTAAAAATTTTACAGCATGAGATGAATCTCTTGCTAACGCAGGAGTTGGCAAGGAAAATGGAATTTACAAAGCAATATCTTTATGAGAATGCTAATAAGCCATCTAAGTGGCTAATGTATAAATTAAGGAAAGAGAGGGATAAACGTATGATATTGAAATTGAGAAATGGAAAAAATGAAGAAAAATTTGAAATGCAGGAGATGAAAAAAATAGCAGAAGACTTTTTCAAGAAATTGTACCGTCAAGAATCCCAAGACGTGGAGGAAATAGTAAATTACTTGGAACAAAATAGCAAAGATGAATTTAGTGAAGATCAGAAACATATACTGAACCAACCCATAACGATGTGTGAAATAACAGAGGCTATAAAGAAACAGAAAAAGAAGAAAACACCGGGGCCTGATGGCTTGCCGGCTGAGTTATATCAAATTTTTGAGGATCAGATTACGTTCCCTTTGAAAGATCTGTTACACCAGATTGAAACAACAGGAAAAATGCCGGAATCTTGGAAACATGCAGTCGTCTCCTTAATACATAAACCAAACACCGAGAGAGAAGATATTAAAAATTATAGACCAATATCTCTATTAAACGCAGACTACAAAATTTTTGCTAATATACTGGCGGCCAGATTTAAAAAGGTATTGATACAAAAGATACATCCGGACCAATCAGGTTTTTTGCCGAAAAGACAGATGAAAGCAAATATACGTACAGTGATTAATGTTTTGGAATACTATGAACAGCATGTAGAGAAACAGATGGTATTAATGTGTGTGGACGCTGAGAAAGCTTTCGATAACCTATCCTGGGAGTTCTTGATACAGAAACTTAGATTATGGGATCCTGGAAAGAGGTTTATTACATTGATCCAAGCAATTTATACTAAACAGTTTGCCCAGGTTTCAATTAATGGAGAAATGACACAATCCTTTGAAATATCAAAAGGTGTAAGGCAAGGTTGTCCTTTGTCACCTCTGTTATATATATACGCTCTGGAGACACTGAATGATGTAATAAGGAGAAATAGAGCCATACAAGGGCTAAGAGTACAAGGGGAGGAATATAAAATACAGGCATTCGCAGATGACCTTTTATTTATTATAGAAAATCCCTTAGAATCTATGACAGAACTATTACAAGATATTAGAGGATATGGTCAAAAGGCGGGGCTTAAGATTAATAATAAGAAAACGAAAATGTTGACTAAGAATTGTTCAGCAGAAATAGCATCAAAGTTGCAAGAGCTAACGAACATGGAAATAGTTAAAAAAGTTAAATATCTGGGTATAACTTTCTCCAATAAGTGTTCTACGCTTATGGAAGATAATTATAACAAATTGCTGGAAGATATTAGAAAGGATTTGAATAAATGGAAAGATCTACATATTTCCATGTTGGGAAGGATCGCAACGTTGAAAATGAATATCTTACCTAGGTTTTTGTTTTTAGCACAGAACATACCAATACTTAAGAGGATGAACTATTTTGAAGAATTAGATAAAATTACTAGAAGATTTGTTTGGGCACCTAAAAAGGCAAGGATAAAATGGAAGGTTATGCAAGATAAAAAAGAAAGGGGTGGGTTAGGAGTTCCAAATTGGAGGCTTTATTATGAAGCGGCAGCATTAAATTGGATACGAGAATGGATAGTCCTGGAAAATACTAGATGTTTAGCATTAGAAGGTTTTGATCTCTACATGGGATGGCATGCTTATATCTGGTATGGTAAAGATAAAGTACATACCAATTTTAAACATCATTATCTAAGGGATGCGCTGTTTAAAGTTTGGGATAATATAAGAAGGCGCCATTATAAGAAAACGCCATTATGGGTATCACCATTAGAAGCATTTATGAAGCCTACTCTTGTTACAGAGGTACATAGAGAAAAATATGAAAATTTGCTAGATAAAAGGGAAAAATTAAAACCAAAAGAGGTTCTAGAAGGGAAACACAACATCAATCTATCATGGTGGGAATATACCCAGTTGAGATCTAGGTATGCTAAAGATATGAAAGAGGGGTTTGAGAGAAACAAAAATGAATTGGATAAGATATGGCTGTCCTCAAGCGACAAGTTGATACAGAAGATTTATAATTGGTTATTGGACGAATATATGAGGGATGAAGTAGTAAGATCATCCATGGTGGCATGGATGCAGGATATGGGACATACAATAGAGCTTGAAGAATGGTATAAGGTTTGGAATAAGATGAAACTTCTAAGGGCAGTACCATATAAAGAAAATGTCTATAAATTACACCATCGGTGGTATTGGTCACCCGATAAAATTGCAAAATGTCAGAAAAACAACTCTAAAATTTGCTGGAAATGTAAATCGAACGTGGGCACTTTTTTCCATATGTGGTGGAGATGCCAAAGAGCACAAAAATATTGGAAAATGGTTCAAAAGATAATAGAAGAAACATTAGGTTTAATGGTGGAACTTAAGCCGGAGATCTATTTGTTAAATATGTTGTCAGAAGAGCGACAAACGCGTCAAGAAACTTATACTTTGTTGTATATCTTAACTGTCTCAAGGATTTTGTTTGCTAAATATTGGAAGTCAGACAAAGTACCCACTAGAAAGGAAATTGCCTTAAAACTTATGGAAGCAGTAGAAATGGATAGGATACATGCTGAAATAAATGGTATCGATGATAAAACCGTGTTTAAAAGGTGGTCAGGAGTAAAAAAATGGATAAAATGTAATATAATGTAATAAGGACTCAAAATATAAGAATGTGAATGTATAAGTTTATTGTATATAATGTTAAAACTCCAATAAACATATTTATAAAAAAAAAAAAAAAGAGTTTGAGAAGGAAAAAATAACTCCGGATAAAAACAAACATAATGTAGGGCTTCACTTGGAAGTTTGGGGACAATTTGATTTGGTTTCCAAGCTAGAAAGGGAGCACGCAAGGAAAGCGGACAATTTAGAAGAAAGACTTTTTTTGGCATGTGCTCTCTGAGGAAGTGGCAGTTGCCTTTAGGTAAGTACCTGATTAACTGCTACTGTCCCTGCAGCTGGGACAGAATTACACATGGAGCCACCAATTACTTTGATCAAGTAGTTCTGTGCTTGCAATGCCTGCCTCATTTATTTCAAGTCATCTGGGTACATTTGCTCAATTAATGAACCATAAACAGATTTGTGGATGGGAATCATGCCAGATTTGTATTGATGAAAGCTCTTAAACAAAGCAGCCCAATCGGTGCCTGTTCACTCATATGTAAATTTTGCCTTGTTCATTGGGACCTATTCCAAAGAAACTGTGCACTTTTTTTTTTTGTTCAAGGTTCAATTTCACCACTTTTTATTAACCTGAAAATGGGTTGGCTCTATCTTAAGGAGTAACAAGGAGTAAGAACATTTAGCAGCCAACTGCAAAAAGGCAGATACAGTTCAGCTGTCAAAATGGGATTATACAAAGTTAATGATGATAGCTGTATAAAATATGTATATTAATGCTGTGTTTAAAGGATAACTGTACTTTAAATATAAACCAACCTAGAATTTGCATGATGACAGTGCCAAATTCCAATTTAATCTGACAAGGAGTTTTAACAGCTGTAAAGTCTACAAGAATCACCTGACAAACTACAGACGGCTTTTTAGAATAAGCAAATAGAAAATCCCCAGCATCATCAAGGTGTTGGAGGAGAAGGAAAACGTCTCTGGTAGATAAGCATACAGAGTCAAATCTGGGATTCTGTTTCAGGCATTTCATCACTGTCAGAGCGAGTCAGTTTTCCCCAGCCTCTTTTCTGTGAGCATTGAACTGCCAGACTGTGATCAAGATGTTCAGAAGTATCTGTGTTCCAAAGATGTCAGAATTTAGGGAGACAAGAGTCTCCTTCAGTTCCACTTAAGTAGTTGCAGGACTACTAGAAACCTTTCTTTCCTTGGATTACCAACATGTGTTCTGCTTTTTTTTTTGTTTGTTTGTTCCTTTCTTTAAAATGATCTTCATTGTAGAATACAATTTAATCAGTGTAAAGGAGTTTGATATCTGACCACAGACCTGTTCACCTGTTCACAACCCTTACCCTTCTCTCTAAGATTCTGTATTCCATTTAAAGGGGTAGTGTCCCACCAGCTGCCCATATTTGTCTGTTGCTTGTTAAGCCAGGGCTTAGTGATAGAGCATCTGCTTTTCATTCAAAAGGCCCCAGGTTCAATCTCTAGCTAAAAGAAACAGTGATGTGGAAAAATGTTGACCTTGAGACCTTGGGTAGCCACTTCCAGTCAGAGTTAACATTACTGACCTTGATAGACCAATGGTCTGACTCAATGTAACAAGGACAAAAAAGGGGAAGGGGACAAAAACTGAACCTAGAATCCAGAACCTGACAAAGGTTAGTCAAATGTAAGAAAGGGGGCCAATATTAAAAACTAAATGAAGGAAATATATAAAAATACATGTATTTATTAATCACAAATTTAAAATTATATAAGGGCCCAATCACACGTTATGTATAAATAACAAACGATAAAACACAAGGGCTTATAAATCTGCCCTGATGCATTTTGGCCTACATAGGCCTTCCTCAGAGGTCAATAGTGAGGAACATATTGGCTATTATAAAAATGTAGTACAATCATATAAATACAAAGCATAAATTCAATAAGGACCAAAACAAGTTGCTGTAAAAGATAAAAAATGGAAAATTAAACACATAATAAAACAAATAAATAGACTGTAAATATATATTGCCAATAAATAAATGTATACCATTGACTTACTTTCAAGATAAACCACCAGGCACAGAGTAAAAAATAAATGAGGCCTCTAATAGTGCAATCGCATGCCAAGTGGTTCTCAGATATAAACCTAAAGACAAAACGTATAAATCAATGTATCCCACAATTTAGAGCCTAAATGCAAAAAATAATAAATAATTAAAAAACATAATTACTTCTGGTCCAGGAATCACCTTCCTATGATTGTAGAGCCAAATAATCCTCAAGCAAAGAGCAGTGCTGGTCAACTAAAAATGCTGGAGCTTTATAGCTGGCTAAGGGTGATGCAATCCTAATGTGCAGGATGATGCAATCCCTATAAGGGTGATGCAATTCTACTAAGCAGGATGATGCAATCCCTATAGGGTGTCTTGAAGTAGTCATGTGATTGCACATTTCACATAGAGCACAACATAAAAAAATATATGGAGACATATTACAGATTCCAAACTGGATGTAAAACAGTCAAAAAAATCATACATATGCTATACTTTCAAAATCATATTGCACACCAATCAATTTGTTCATTCAGACCATATGGGGTTAAAGTTTTAAGGGCATGAATCCAGAACAGTTCTCTTTTCTATGATTAGTGTCTATGATTCAGATAGAAAGAGAAAGTACTCTATTAGATCATTTTTAATTGTAACTCAAAGGGCCTTATTTACTGTATCATCTGTGGGTGTCAAAAAATACATTGGGTGTACCTTAATTATTTTAAAAAGGCCATTAAAGACCAGAATCATAGAACACAGAAGCTGCATCAGAAGAAGGAGACAGAACATGCCCCTGACTGAGCATTTTGCTACAGCACGACAGAGACTTTTCTTTTTTTGCTCTTGAGTATGTTTGACCTTGCAACCAGCTGCAGATGACTCAGCAATTAAAAAAAAAGTACTCCATCTTGCTTTGTTATACCTCCTGAGGTCCTACAGTGCCCAGACCACAGCCACACAACCCGGAAAATCTACAGCAACTAAGTTCTCCCCTGTTGGTGAGAATCATGTCCAAGATAGCAGATCCCTTTGTTTCCCTCTCCACTTTCTGGAAAATGAAGTTGTCAGTAAGACAAGTCAGGAATCTATTTGACCTTTCATTTTTAGCAGAGTTGGACTTCCAGATATCCGGATAACTGAAATCTCCCATGACCACTGTATCCAGTCTCTTTGAGAACTTTGTAATCTGTTCTAGGAGTGTCTCATCCAAGTCCCCTGCCTGGCTTGGGAGGTTTATAGCAGACCTCTACCATAATATCACTATTATTTCTTACCATAATACCACTATTATTATTCATAGGCTGTCAACTGAACTTCCATAGATTCACATATTTCCTCACAAGACATACCTCCTTTACATATAATGCAATTTTTCTGTTCTTCCTTATTTGCCTGTCCCTTTTAAATAAATTGTATCCCTCAATCCTAATATTCCAATTGTGAGTGTAATCCCACCAAGTTTCAGTAATGCCTATTAGGTTATAGTTCCCTTCCTATATTAGGACTTCAAGTTCCTCCTGCTTGTTTCCCATACTCTGCACATTAGTGTAAAGACACTGGAATCCATGTTTTATGCACCCTGAGGTTTTCATTTCTGTACTTACCTCCAAGTTAATGTTACCTAGCATATGTGCCACTCCCCACAAAACTTTAGTGCTCTTATCTCCAGTTATTGGCATCATACTATGCTTTGAATTTTCGTCTTGCTCTCCATATGATTTAGTTTAAAGCCCTCCTTATTAGGTTTGCAAGACTGTTTCCAAACACATTTTTTCCTACTCTTTAGTGGGGATTACCCACTAAAGTCAGTTCACAGTGACTCAGCTTGGGGGGGGGGGGGCACAAGCTAACCTCGCCTAGTGTGCAAAAAAACCTGGGGCCGGCTCTGCTCTCAATCAATTTGCCCAAATAGGGCAAATTGGATACCGGCCAGTAATTGGCTAATTCAGCCAGATCCAGGGATGGTTTTTTTAGGAGAGGATGGACCACTGCCTCCTTTAGTGCGCTAGGGAACAGACCTTCAGCGAGGGACTTATTGATGATCTCCCTTAGCGCACCTCGTAGCCCATCACGACTGGCTTTAACCAGCCACAATGGGCATGGATCAAGGCTGCACGTGGTCAGGCGAACAGATGAGTAACTTGTCAACCTCCTCTAAACTGAGTGGACCGAAATAATCCAGAATGGGACCAGAAGACGTGCATGGAGCCTCAAGTTCCGTTACTGTCTCAACGGTGGCAGGGAGGTCATGGCGGAATGACAAGACTTTATCTGCGAAATAGCTCACAAATGCCTCAGAGCCAGTCTCCAATTCTCTATCATTTGATCTGCCCTGGGGCTGTGTAGTAAGAGACCGAATTGTTCTAAATAACTGGGCTGGGTGAGAGCTCGCAGACGCAATCGTGGCCACATAGAATTCCCTTTTCGCGGCCTTGGCTGCCATCTCATAGGATCTCATAAATGTCCTATAGGATGCTCTTGTCACTCCATTGCGAGCGTGATGCCACTGTCTCTCTAGTCGTCTAAGCTCCCATTTCATTGACCTCAGCTCCTGTGTGTACCATGGAGCAAGTTTAGAATGGGGGTATGGAGGACATCGGGGAGCAATCACTTCGATGGCTGCCGAGGTCCTTCACCTTCTTACCCAGAGCCACATAGTCTCTTTTAATATGTTCTAGGCTCTACTGGGCAGTATAATTTGTTCCCACATGAATCAGCAAGAAAGGATAATAATCCATGGGCTTGATGAGTCTTCCTACCCTTTCTGTCAGGTCCTGGATGTGTGCATCCAGTGGACAGCATACCTCTCAAGATGACAAGTCTGGTTGGCACACTTTAGCCTCTACCAATGCTCTCTCTAAGCTGTGGAGTCCTGTGAGCAAAAATTCTACTTTGTGAGCTACTGGCATTAAAGTTGTGAGTGAACAATTTGGCTACTGCATAAATTAGTTTGCTCTGGAGCCATCCTTCCTGAGCTAAGACAAAAATCTGTGAGCTGGAGGCTAAAAAACTGTGAGCTAGCTCACACTAACTCAGCTTAGAAGGAATATTGGCCTCTACCACTCTCCCCAATTACCAGCACACGCTTTCTCCTATATTGGGGAGCAGAAGCTCAAGTTCTCTCATCCATGGGGGCCTGAGAAATGTCTTTCAAGTTTCATGGAGGCTAGGGAAGTAGCCCTTGTTCTAGTGGTCCAGAATCAGTATCTATGGGGAGATTCTGGAACTGATTTCTTAGCAACAGAGGCTCAGAATGTCTCCTGATTTTCTTGCTTTTGTGGGTTACATTTTTCCATGCGCCCTCCTCCTGTGTTGGGTGCTTCTCCATTTGCTGAGATACCTTTTCCTCCTCCTTGTGTTTCCCTTTCAAAAGCACTTAATGTATTCTGTCAATGAAATCTTCACCTTCCTTAATAATTTTGGGAGAAGTAAGAAGAAGGAAGATGATGAAGAAGACAAAGCGTGCATGTGAAGTTTTGTTTTTTATATTATTAATTGATTTTGGTGGTGTGGTAAAATTATAAAATTCTGTCTTCAATAAAATTGCTTTAAAATTTAAAAAAAAAAATCTTCACCTTCCCTTATAAACTGGCGTGTGGACAAGCGTACCTCAAGCATCTGTATCTTCTCCAGTAGGGCTACACTTGCTGCAGTGTAATTGCTGTTACCCTCAGGTAAGAATATGGACATGCCACAGACTTTGCACGCCACTGCCTCAGCCCCTTCATGCTGCTGCAATCCATGCTGCTTGGATTATCCCAAAGCCCAGGTATCCCTAGCCATTGCTTGACTATCTAACCAGTACGCCACATTGGCTGGGAGCCTAACATTGAGAATAACCACATCATGTAGGGTTCATGGTAGTTTTGGAATTTAAGTGCCTCAATCCCAGCAGCCTCAGGATTAGCCACACTTTTAGAGTGCTATCCTAAATGGGAAGTATCTTCAGTGTAACTCCTTAGTGAATATGAAAAGTTCTCTAGTCTAGTAAGATTGCCTAGATTTTCTGTTTTATCTTCTGTACAGTTTTATAATGGGATTCCAAACATATTTACTGAATAGTGTGTCTCACTGAGTAAAGGGTTCTTGGGCTTGTCATGCTTTTAGTAAACTTCTATATCTAGAGAAACCATAGATTAAGCAAGAAATGAACAATTTTTGAAGTGAACACATTTGTACTGAAAGTCGTTATGGTAACTTAGAAAAATATTGATTGTGAAATGAATGTGTTAGTTTTGAAGTATTTTTAATTAGAGAAAAATAATTTCAGCATTTGCCTCAGGTAAGTTTTAATTGCTGTCATCAATTTTTTTGCTGTTGCAGATTTCAGACAGCCTTATAATGGAGTACTTTGGAAAATACAAGCACAGAATGAATGAGCTGGAAGCTTTTAATATGGTAAAAAAACCATAGTAACAGGAAGAGTTGTTCCTTATGTTTATTTAAGGCCACAGTTGGACCAAGTTAAACTTCTCTGAAGGGGTGAATCAGTTTATGTTGGGGTATATTCTCAATAGAAAGAAATGAACACTGAATTCAGAGCATACTCTCTTCAGAATTATATGAGGTGTCAGTAAAATAATAAAGTTAACATATGGAGTTCCTTTTTTCAAACATAATAAATGTTGGAGGAAATGTTGGGCTTCTTTTGAACCCATATTGGTTTCTGTGCATTTATTTTGCCAATGTTCTTTTTAATACCTTCCTTTTAATGCCTTCACTTTATTATTGTTAGTTCCCTTTTAACAAGATTTCTGCCACTTGCAATGTGTATTACATTCTTGGTTGTACCTCAAAGCTACTGAGTAATAGATGCCCTGCCTATTTGATCTTTGATCTTTATTGCCCTGATTTTCTTAAGATATCCAATAGGGTAGAATTGGCAGGGACTGGTTTTTCTCAAGAATATGACCTACTTACTTGGTGTTTTTGTGTGTGTGAAAAACAACTGAAAAGTGTCTGCTCAGTAATACAGGATCAGTGCCAAGAGCCACTCTGGAAACCTATCTTGAAACAAAAAAATATAGCTAATGGATACATTATAGTATGATTTACCTCACATTTGCATCAGTGTATTATGAACAAATTCAGTCTTACCATATGAGTCTAAAAGAACATTAGGCTAACCCATTAAAAATCAAAAGATTGGATCCTGCCAGCCTTTCTACCAGCATAAGATAAAGGGCATGGTTCTTTTTTAACCACCCAAAAAAGTTATGTTGATTAGCATAGGCCTCATGGAGACAAAAACACAGAATGAGCCTGCAGTAAAGAGGGGAACTGGGCAATGTTGCCCATGTACCCTCTTGTGCCAGCAGAAAATCCACTGGAAGTATGAGATATAAAGAATAAAATAAATTTGCAGTTCATATAACTTGTCTTTTCAAGTAAACTTCATTCATTTCAGCTAGATTTTTTTTTAAATGAAACTGTATAAGATTTGGGATAGAGGACTGCTTTTTATCATTTTTTAATATCAAAATACATTTATTTCATGAGAACTAATAGGTGTTTAAAACTTTCTTTTAGTTGAAAGTTGTTCTAGGACCTTGTATAGAGACGTTGATACTTCTGGATCGTCTGTGCTATCTCACAGAACAGGTAATTCTTGGATGTATGATACTAGGGTGAGTTGATGTATCAGCTGTGTGGGTATACTGTAAATTGTTCATTCAGTAGCAAAGAAAGTTATTTTTGTTTAGTTTAGATTTTTTTATTTTTTTAAAAAAAGGAAACACACATATTAGCCAAACTTTTAAAACATTCAATCTATCACTCCAAACATTGCTCAGCAGCTGTTTTTACTTTGGGCAAATCTGCTGCAGTTTTTATGTTCTTTTAATTGCCTGGTAAATTACTAGTAATAAAGAAACTGCATAGCCCCAACTGATATTTTAATTGTTAATTCTTGAAGTGCTAAACAACCTTTACTTTGTGCTGACTACTGCTTTCAGTAAACTTTTCATATACTGTGTTTAAAGGTGTTATTGATGATTTTGATATTATAATCTGCCTATTGTGTTCAATGCAAAATCATTTTTATTATATTTTTATTTATTTAATTTATGCCACTTTGTTGTACAGTGGGTGCAGGCTAAGGCCAGGCTGCAGACTGCGAGTTGGTGAAACGAATGTGGTAAAGCCAGGCCCAGGGACACTCCTCGGTGCATGATGTGGCTCCTTAGTCAAATGCCTGGTAGAAGAGCTCCATCTTGCAGGCCCTGCAGAACTGTAGAAGGTCCCGCAGGGCCCTGATCTCTTCTGGGAGCTCATTCCACTGGGATGGAGCCATCACCGAGAAGGCCCTGGTTGTTGCCAGCCTAGCATCCTTGGGGCCTGGAAGGGCCAACCGTTTTTGCACCCCTGAATGCAGTGATCTCCAGGGAACATGTGGGGAAAGGCAGTCCCTCAGGTATGATGGAACCTGACCATATAGGGCTTTAAAGGTTAAAACCAGCACCTTGAAATGAATCTGGTATGCTATCGGCAACTAGTGCAGTGCCTTCAGTACAGGCTGGATGTACTCCCACATGGGGGTACTCATCAGCAGCCTGGCTGCTGCATTCTGCTCTAGTTTCAGCTTTCTGGATTTTGTCTGCTATAAGCATGAGCCAGTTAACACAATTGTATTTTTGTGCAGTTGAGCTGTCTGTGCTTTTCTCAGGTATATAGTCTTGAGAACAAATGTTGCCTAGGGTACACTTTACTTTTAGCACAGTGATCACTCTAGCATTGCTTGGAATAGCATACAACTTCCTCCCATGTGGTTAGGACATGTTGTATGCATAAGCACCATAGTGATAATGCCTGTCCAATAGGGAGGAGGTGTTGTTGGCTTGGTGTATAACCATGCAGTTCTTCCTAACTATATCGGGAGAAAAAAAATACACATGATTCAGAGTGGCATGGGAGAATCAGAGCTCCATGATCCATACTGCTGCCTGTCTCCACAATTATTTGCTTCATGCGTTGCGTATGTGCTGTTTCTGGGGAAGGCTGGGAGTGTACAAGTGGCAGAAAAGTATTTTGGTATTCAAACTTTCTACAACAGTTTCATGCAGTGTTATATTAGTTTAGGCTGTTTTTCTCTACAGTGTTGTATGAGTTGAATAAGCTGTTTTTCTCTGTATTCTGTTTTTCTCTGTAATAAGATTTTATTTGTTTACTGTAAATTTCTCTGACCTTTTGGAAATAAAGAGTTAGAAATATCTTAATAAATATATAAAGAAGTGGTCCAACAAAAGGAGATACCTAAAATTAATACTAAGTACCCCCACACACCTTTCCTGTACCATTGCCTGGGAAAGTATATAGGATTATCTTAGAAAACCTTACAGTCTTTCATTGTCCAAGCTGCTGAACACATATACAAAAATGGTGTGCACTGTAAAAAAAGGGGGGGGGAGATGAATTTCTACAATGTAAGCAACCATATTTGTTCATAGAAAGGCTGTTGAATGGGAAATCTGCTGCACTTTGATCCAGCACACAGTGATCAGGGATTCTCATACTGAATGGAGAGTAGTCCTCTTACGACCCAGGCACTTGTTTTGTGCTCTTGCACCCAGGGAAACCTCATGTATGTAAAGCAGGGATTGTAGTAAGCCTATGCAGAACATTTCAATATTGACATGCATTGACATTGACATTCATATAGACAGGAAACATTGACAAAAAGTAACTGCTCGTATCAGGCCAAAACCACAGGGAAGAATAGGTGAGGCAGGGCAGGGAAAAGGAGTTCTTGGGTTGCTGAGCTAGTGGTTAGAAACTGGTGAAATAAGAGCTCTCCATATGGAGTAAGCAGCAGGGACAGTGACCAATTTTACTATTTTTAAAAAAGCCTTTATATTTAAAACTAGGGAGCAAAGCCCATTGTGGTGGAAGACAACGGGTCCTAGAAAGGAAGGGAGGGAGGGTGGAAGGGAGAGAGGGTTGGAGGAAGGAAGGAAGGAAGGAAGGAAGGGGGAAGAGGAAGGAAAGGAGAGAGGAAGGAAGGGAAGAGGGGTGGAAAAAGGCTTCTCTGGGCCTACTGCCCCCATAGAAGGCCCAGGGGATGGTGTGGGGGGTGGAAAAGGGCTTCTCTGGGCCTACTGCCCCCATAGAAGGCCCAGGGGATGATGTGGGGGGTGGAAAAAGGCTTCTCTGGGCCTACTGTCCCCATAGAAGGCCCAGGGGATGGTGTGGGGGGGCAGAAAAGGGCTTCTCTGGGCCTACTGCCCCCATAGAAGGCCCAGGGGATGGTGGGGGGCGGAAAAGGGCTTTTCTGGGCCTACTGCCCTCATAGAAGGCCCAGGGGATGGTGTGGAGGGGCGGAAAAGGGCTTCTCCAGGCCTACTGCCCTCATAGAAGGCCCAGGGGATGGTGTGGGGGCGGAAAAGGACTTCTCTGGGCCTGCTGCCCCTTAGAAGGCCCAGGGTATGGTGTGGGGGGGCGAAAAGGGCTTCTCTGGGCCTACTGCCCCCATAGAAGGCCCAGGGGATGGTGTGGGGGGGCAGAAAAGGGATTCTCTCACCTGCCTTGGCCTTGAGGGCCTGTCCCTGTGCTCACACTCCAGACAGTCCTCTCCTGTCGGAGGACTGGAGTAGACTGAGCCAAAGACACTGATCGGGGCTGATGTGGGCGGGACTTTGCCAAGCAGCCAGTCAGCCCTGGCCAGTGTCTTCTGACTGCCAGTTCTTGAGCCGAATCAATTATGGCAAGCATAGAATGTTGTGGAACCAAAATTCAAATATTAATAAGGACAGGATACGATAGATGGCCATTTGAGTGAGCCTGAAAAAATAGTTCTTTCATGTATTACATATAACTGCAGAAAGTTGGGGCATTTTTAAATTACAAAATTCAAATATATTGCAGTTTCAGAGATTTTGGGTCAAATGCTTTTTTAATGTATTCTGTTTGTATATCATTTTATAGGACAGCCTTGCCTGGTCTGGACTGGTGAAGTTATTTGATCCCATAAAATCCCCCAGGTGCTATGCAGTTGTGGCTATGAAGAAACAGACATTTCGAACACGACAAAATTACTAGCAAAACTCTGAACTGCTGCTGCTGTTCTACTTTACATTTTGTTCAGTTTTATGGTTATTAAGCATTCCATGGATATTTTCAGTTAAAAACTGACCAATGTATTTTATGAAACATGGTAGATGGAAACAGAAAAATTAAATACAGACTGTCAGTCCTGACATTTTACCTTCTTCCCAGGTGGATGTGACTGGGTTTCATTACTTCCTCATGAAAAGTAGCAAACTTACAAAGAAGTCTGAATCAGAATTACATCCTTCTAAGTCCATTGGACCCTGACCTGGATGGCCCTGGCTAGCCTAATCTGATCAGATCTTGGAAGCTAAGCAGGGATAGCCATGGTTAGTACTGGGAGGGGAAACCACCATGAAAGTCCAGGCTTGCTACACAGCAGCAGGCAATGGCAAACCATCTCTGTTTTGTCTCTTGCCTTGAAAACCCCACAAGGATCACCATAAGTCACACTTTCCACCACCATTGAAATCAGTGGACTTAGAAGGGTGTAACTGCTTAAGATGGTGCCACCTTTTGACCTCTTGGGAGGCACATTACAGCCACCCCATCTGGCTTTTCAACACTAAACAGACTGGGGCTAATGTGGCCTGCTGCAAAAGGATTTTTTTCCCCAGTTGACAGTGTTGATTTGTGAAGGGAAACAGGAACGACATAGTGACTTTTGTTCTCTGGTGGTCCAGGGAGTGGGGCATTCCTGACTTCCAGGATAAGGCTCCTCTTCTCCAAAGGCAGCATCATTCCACTGATTGATCCGGGGGGGGGCTTGTCCCAGTGATCCTCAGTCTTTCTGGCCCTGTCTTCTGAGCAGGATGTCCTCAGCAGTGCTCCTTTGAGCAGTGATCCTGGAGTTTTCTTATGTTGATTTTTTGTTTTTCTTCTTGACTTCCTTCGGGAAGAGACTCACCCGGCAAGGGAAGGGCTCTACATCCCCCCCAAGCCATATCAGAGCAGCAGTGAGTACAAAAGCTGACAACAGTAGGTTTTTCCCAGGTCCATGGCCCAACCACGGACTCCCTGTGTGGTCTCCATCCCTAGGGCCAGGAGAATCTTACCCCCCCATTTTGCTGAAGCTCTCTAGGGGAAGGTTGAGTCCGCAGCAGCCCAAACCAGGGCACTGGCAATCCTGGCACATTTCCCTGGGCTTGGAGGAAGCAGCTCTGCTCGGCAGCAGGCTGCAGGAGCACAGAGCAGCTCCATAGAAAGCGTCCCAGCTGAACCATGATAAGTCATTCCTAAGGACAAGTGGATTACCCTGTTTTGCACTGCGCTGACTGATGCTGACTTGGCAGAGCTGGAGGGGGACGCCTCCCTTACATGCCAAGAGAACGGGTGTTTGTACCGGGGGACTAAACTATTCATTCCCAAAGCCCTCAGGGGCGAGGTCTTGCAGTTGGGTCATGAATCCTGACTAGCAGGGCACTATGGGTTCTTGAAAGTATTCCACCTCCTACAAAGACAGTTCTGGTGGCCGCTTATGCGTAAGGATGTCTCCCTGTTCATTGAGTCATGCCAAATATGTCTAATGAGTAAAAAGAGACCCAGGAAACCTCCGGGGAAGCTCAAGCCATTGGAAACCCCCTGCCGACCGTGGGACATTATTTCCATGGTCTTCATCACTGACCCGCCTCCCAGTAATCGGTGATTTGGGTAGTGGTTGACTTGTTTACTAAACAAGCCCATTTCATCCCATGTAAGCGAGTCTCTTCTGCCAAGTTCTTGGCTAAACTCTTCATGGTGAATGTGGTGAGGTTCCATTCAACCCCCAGTAAAATAATTTTGGACAGGGATCCCCAGTTCGTTGCCAAGTTCTGGAAGGAACTCTTACAGGTCCTGGGGGGTCTCACAGGGCTTGAGTAGCACCTACCACCCAGAGACTGATGGCCAAATGGAGAGGATTAATCAAGTGGTGGAACAGTTCCTGTGATGCTTTGCTAATTATCAACAAGATGATTGGGTGGACTTGCAGCCTTACACCGAGTACAGCTACAATAACTCAGTGCATAGCTCCATTGGGATGTCTCCGTTCAAGGCTTTACACAGTTACGAGGGGGACCCCTCCCCACGGTTCCTTGGGTGACCTGAATTCCTAATGGAAGGGTTTAGAAGAGCAGTGGAGTCTCATTCAAACTTTATGCAGACCAGGGGAGGGCACCTGTGTGGGACGTGCAGGTGGGGGACATGATCTACATATCCACCAAGAATCTTAAAGGTCTCCAACCTCGGCAGAAGTTGGGGTGGAAGTATGTGGGTTCATTCAAGGTGCTGCGTAAAATCAATGAGGTGACTGTAGAACTCGACCTCTCTAAATTGCTAAAAAATGTGCACCCCATCTTTCATTTCAGCTTGCTGAAATGGGATCCTGGCTCAAACACATGGAGACTGAGCCCACCTCCCCCTCCTTCTCTGATTGTAAATGGTGAGCTGCATCAGGAAATGGAACGGATCCTGGGCTCTAAATTGAAAAGGGGGACATTGTTCTATCTAGTCCAATGGAAGGACTTTGGTCCAGCGCATAATGAGTGGGTCCAAGCTTGTCATGTTAGAGCCCCTAAACTTGTTTGTATCTTTCACCACTTGTGTCCTGATAAGCTGGGGGGGTGATCTTCGGGGGACAGGATGTCAGGGAGCTGACATGTTGGTGGGTGGAGGGGAGAGACCACTGTCCGGTATTTTAACTTTTGATTCTCGCTTGCCTGACAATACTCTGTAATCTGTATGTTTTATGTGCCTGACCTTGAATGCCTAGCTTTACCGCATTCCCTGAGAACTATCCCAGTGCCAGGGTCCATTACTTCTGATGAGCTCCTCCTGATGTCTTGATTGGCTATGCGCCATCAGAGACCCCTTTGAACCCAGTATATCTCACATACCTGTGCCTTTTCTTTTAGTCTTAACCGATCCTGAAATGTAGATGCTCTGCCAATACTGTACCAATAAACTTCTCTTCTGGAGAAGAGAGTTGTTGGATCTGATTGTTGCAGGAGTCTGACACCAGGGTGCATGTGGAAGGCAAGCAGGAGGTCTATCTCTGTAGTAGCCAGTGAGCTCAGGCTGTTCAGTGATCTGAGGGAACAGGCCTAGGCGAGGGAAGCCTTTGTTGATCCTCCCCGTTGCCCTTCGGTAAAAGGCTCACTTCCAGTTTCGTTTTGTACTTCCTATTTGGCTTTCAGCTTGGAAAACTTGGCAGGAATGTCTGTGAGGGTGGGACTTTCTACCTCTCAATCATCTGAGAGTGCAGTTTGTACCCTGGAACTGCCCCTTTCTTCTGCCTCTGTTGCCTCCCCAGTTTCTCAGCAGGCCATGGAAGGGGAGAAGGTTCAAACTGTGGATTTGTCTGGTGAGGACTTAAAGACAAATCTCTTGGAATGACTGCAGAGAGAAATGAGGAAAGAATTCAGGGAGTTCCTGCAGGAACAGAGACAAGACTCCACAGATGCTGGCCTTTCTGGAAGTCAATCCTCTAGAGGATCTACCCATTAAGAAGGGGGAAAGACACACAATCCTGAAAGGGGGGAGGAAATAGAGAGTATAGCCCTTTGCTTAGTATCCTGTTGGATGACTCTGATTTTTTCAGATTTCTCGTCAGACAAGGAGGAAGGGGAGCTGTCAGAAGAGGAGGAAGAGGTGGTTACCCCAATGCAAAAGAAACTATTTCCCCAGGAATTATATAACGGAATGTTCCCAAAGGTCTAAGGTCCTTGGAGATCTCCCATAAGGCCAAAGGGAGTGCAGAGCCTGACCCTGAATTTCCAGACAAGTCAGAAAAAACAATCCCTAAGTTGGGAACAGCCCCATCAAGAGTTCCCCTCCCAGCAGCCTTCTATAATCTGATGGAAGCAGAATGGGAAGCTCCAGCTAAGGCTATAGCTAACAGTCCTCTTTTTTCTAAGTTTTAGTCTTCGTTAACAGCTTGGCATCTAATTCCATGCTGCCCATGGCTGCTGATGACATGCCCAAGGATTCATGTGACAGGTGGATCGTGCAGGCCTTGTGCAGGAATTTTGAGTCCTTGGCAACAGCCATAAGAGCATCGGCAATGGGGTCCCTGTTTGCAAGAGCCACCTATACCTGGGCTTTGGACCTGGCAACAGCGAGCAGCAACGATCCCAAAGAGCTGAAGGATGAGATTAAGAAAATTGCACTGGCTTCAGCTTTTGTGGCAGACACATCCTTAGATGCTCTACAGAGGTCAGCAAGGTCAATGGCTTTTAGTGTCACAGCCAAACGTAACACTTGGCTTAAAACTTGGGATGTAGATCCATCTGCCCAAGCCAAGGTGGCTGCAGTTCCCTTCAAAGGCATCAATCTTTTTGGAGAAGGGTTGGATCGATACCTTGTAGAGGACAAAGACAAAAAAAAGTCCTGCCATTGAAGAAGAAGAAAGGGAAAACACGAAAGCACTTCCAGTCCTTTCAAGAGGTCAAACGCCTTCCATATACAGGCTGTGCCAGGCCCTTCAAAGGCAGATGGCAGTCCAGGTGTAGACAGAAGAGTAGGCCTTCATCTTTCTCCAGGTCCAGCCAGAACATCAAGGGACCAAAAAAGGGAGCCTCAGCATGACTATGCCAGGGCAATGGACATGACTGGGATTCAGGGTCATTTGCAAAGATTCTCAAATGTTTGGCATCCCAGATGGTTCCTCTGGCTTCCAAGAAACCGATCAGAGTGCATCTGCACAGGAAAATTCAAAATGGAAACACTGAAATCCATAGTTGCAGCCATTCAGAAGGGGTATTTCCTGGCATCCATCGATCTCTCGGAGGCTTATTTACATGTTCTGGGAAGCCCATTGCCATTTCTTGCACTTTGCCTACAATGGGAGACACTTCCAGTATCAAGCACTACCTTTTGGTCTGAAGTCATCACCCAAGGTATTTACAAAGATCCTGGTAGCCCTGGTAGCTCACCTGAGGTTGCAGGGAGTGTCTTTTTCCCATAACTAGATGACATCCTGATCAAGGCCCCATTGTTTCAGCAGTGTGTGGAACCAGTAGAGAGGGCTGTAGCCTATCTACGGACTCATGACTTCATGGTCAACAAAGGAAAGAGCAGCCTACGCCCTTCCCAGAGTATAATGCATCAGGTGGGTGGAGATAGACACTGTCCAGGACAGAGTCTTTCTTTCACAGGACAGACAACAAAAGATCTGTACCATGGCAGAGGAGGTCCTAAGGAACCAGACAGCGGAGGTGATGACTCCAGTACAACTATTGGGTATGATGGTATCCTGTCAGGAAGTGCTGCAGTGGTCCAGATCCCATGTCTGACTGCTTCAGAGGTTCCTGCTTCCATATCACAAAGTGAGAGTGATCAAAGGGGTATGAGGTAGTCAAGTTACCAACAACCCTCTGGCAGGAAATCATTTAGTGGCAAGGCCTATGTGAACAGGCAAGGGGAAACCAGGTTAGGGTTCCTACATGAAGAAGTATCCAAAATAATAAGGTGGGTGGAGACAGTCACCTCAAGTCCTTGATGGCAGTTCACGTAGCAGGCCAGGACAATTCCCTGGCGGACTGGCTGAACTGGAAGACATTGGATCAGTCTGAGTGGATGCTGAACAGACAGATTCAGACGGATGTCAGAGGTTCTGTCAGACAGATCTGTCAGAGTTTCAGCACAGTGGAGGTGGACCTCTTTGCAAATGAGCTAAACTACCAAGTTCCAAGGTTCATCTTAAATTTATTAGAGGTTCATCTGTCAGTGGATAAGCCATTGAGGCGGATGCTCTGAGCTGTGAGTAGCCTCGAAGCTCCTTTACACCTTTTCTCCAGTCCAGCTGTTACATTGTACAAAAGATCGTAGAACAACAGGCAGAAGTGATCCTGATAGCACCCTTCTGGCCACAAAGGGCATGGTTGCAAGATCTAAAGAATTTGTCTGTCTCAGACCCTTGGTATCTTCTATTGAAGGAAAACCTGCTAACACAGAATGATGACACCCCTCCCTGTCCAGCCTTGCTAAGCCTCGCAGCCTGGAGGTTGTGAACAATTACTAGAGCTGAGTTATCCAGAAAGGGTGATTGAAGGGCTTTAACTAACAGGGTATATAATAACACTTGGCTGGTCTTCAGGACCTGCTGTCTAGACAGAGGAGTGGAACCCTTATCTTTACGTGGGGCAGGTTCTACTTTTCCTACAGGAAGGGCTGGTTGTGGCACCCTTAGATGGCAGGTTGTGGCCATTTCGGCAAGTAGGGGCTCTAAGACAGGGAAAACCCTAGCTCAACATCTACGTATTAAAAGATTCCTAAGGGGGACCTCATTGATAAATCCACCACAGGTTCATAGGTTCCCCACCTGGAACCTTAACCTGGTGCTGAGAGCACTGTCTAAGAGACCCTTTGAGCCCATGGCCATCTGTCCCCTTAAGGAGTTGACTTTTAAGACTGTTTTCCTGGTAGGGATCACCTCAGCTAGATGGGTATTAGAATTAAGGGCACTGTCATTGGATAAGGAGCTTTTTATCTTCCACAATGACAGGGTGGTCCTATGACCCTATCTGGCCTGAAGGTTAACTCATCCTTCCATAGGGCAGAGGATATTGTACTATCTTCCTTCTGACTTAACCCTAAGCATGAGAAGGAAGGGGAATGGTACTGCCTTTTTTTTAAAGACCAACAAAGGTTTATTTTTAAAATTAATTAATTTAATTTTATTGAATTTCCAGTGTTTAACAATACAGTAAAATATGTTGCTATTGCTGTATACACAAACGTAGAATAGTACAATTAATACTTATAATAGCTTAAATAGTTGAACATATCATTAAAATCATATAGCATAGTATGCAGGTGCAAACATAGAAAAAAATAATTTACCACATTTGGTTTCACATCAAAAGGATGGTCAATAGGAATAACAGAGTTTGCATAATAATTAAGGAGTTCAGAGTAGAACTAAGTCCCTACAGTGTCTGTTTTCAGGTAAAATATCATGTATTACTCATAGAAAGGATACCATTTTTCTATAAAATTGGTTGTTTTAGGGTAAATTTCTGATTGGTAGACGTTATTTGTTATTTTGTCCATCAGGAAGTATTCCCATTCTTTTGTCAGCCAAAGCTCCCTTGATGGGGACAGAGGAGATTTCCACCTTAATGCAATTGCTGTTTTGGCCACAGTTAGTAAGCTTCCAGTGAGATCCTGTCTACTCAGAAGAATTGAGGAGTCATGTCAGTGATTTAGAAACACAATTTCTGGTGTCATTGGGATTATTTGACCCATTATCTGTTGAATCTGAGTTGTTATATCTCTCCAGAAAGCCTATATGATCATACAGTCCCACCAGCAATGGATGAAGGAACCTACCTCACCACAGCCTTTCCGGCATAATGGAGATTTGGAAGATGTGATGAGAGCTAGTTTGTGAGGGGTGAGATACCATCTTATCAGAATCTTGAAATTTTGCAGCATAGTCATAGAGGCTGAGGGTTCAGCGAGTGTGTTTGACCATATGGTGAACCATTGTTCCTCTTTTAAATCTAATTTGCAGTCTCAGTGCCATAGTATTTGATAATTCAACAATCTGGGTTTGTTAAACTGAAGAAATCAGTTTTAGAAGCTGCCAGGATTGCCCGGAGTTTTTGTGGCCACAGGACCTTATGGTCTATCTTCTGTTCAAGAGCTGCTTTTGAGAGGATGTCCATTTTTGAGGCAATATCTATCAGATGAGTGACATTTGTCTGCAACAAGATAGATGTTAGACCTGAATCTGCTTCCAGGAGAAACCTTTCCTGATAAAGGAATGTAGAAAAGTGGGAAAGTGGTGGAACTAATTTACCTTGGGAAGTGTCCCAGGTTTTGAGTACGTCAGAGAGAAACATTTGTGTATTTACTGTTGATGGGCTAGCTGAGTACTTATTCCAAATTATCCCTGCTATGGACTTGAATTTAGAAGAGTTAAGAAAGGTTTTAGACCATATAGTCTGATTGTCTGCTTTTAACAATTTGACTACTGTTGCCAGAAGAGAAGTGTTGTGATATGCTGTGATATAGGATAGTTTAGGCCACCCTGTTTGCTGCTCCTCCGTAGAGTGGTAAATCTGATCTTGGGGCATTTATGCTGTCACAGAAATTTGTTGAGTGAGGATTGCCATTGATGAAGAGTTTCCATTGAGAGCCTTAGAGGAATAATACAAAATAGGAATAGGAATTTGGGAAGAATGAAGGATTTGACCAGGTGAAATTTGTCATACCACGACAGAGATAACTTGTCCCATTTATGTAAGTCTGCTTGTATTTCTCGATATTTATTGTGATGATTGAGTTTTAGGGTATCCTTCAGATTAGATGGTATTTGTATACCAAGATATGAAAGAGAAGTTTCAGACCAGTGGTAGTTGAAGTCTTTGGTAATCTTGGATTTCAGATCCTGTGGCAGATTGTGTGGTAAAATGGATTATTTAGTGTGATTAATCTTTAGCCGGATATCTTTCTGAAACTAATTAGAATCTCCTGGAGATAGAGAGGAGACTCATCTGGAGCTGTGATATACAGAAGCATATCATTTGCAAACATGTTCATCTTAAATTCGTGGTTTGCAGTTGTAACTCCATGTATTCCATGATTCTGTCGTATTTGAGAAGTCAGAGGTTCCAGGGCAATCACAAATAAAACGGGGGAGAGTGGGCATCCTTACCTTGTGCCTGTATGTATTGGGGTGTATTCAGAGAAAGTTCCATTTACCCACACTCTTGCATTTGGATTAGAATAAATGGTTGCCACTAGACGGAGAAATTAGTTATCAAATCCCATTTGATGGAGTAAAGACTGTAGATATGGTATTTCCAGTGAGTCAAATGCTTTCTTGATGTCAAGAGAAAGCAGAAGAGTGGGTGATTGGATTTAGCTCTAGAAGCGACAACGTTCAAGGTCTTGAGAGTGTTGTCTGATAGATCCCTTCCCTTCAGGAAGCCCACTTGATCTGGGTAGATGCATTCTGTTATGAAGGCATTGAGTCTTCTAGTCATGATAGCCATTAAGATTTTGTAGCAGTGAGATCGGATGATATGATGCTGGTGAGGAATGGTCTTTGGAATGGCACTGCCTTGATGTATGTAGGGCTCTGAGCTCCTACCTAGATAGGACCAAATCGTTACAAAGATTCTCTACTTGTGTCATTTAGAAAGTCATCTTAGGTCAGAAAGTGTCCATGCCTCCCCCCTAAGCAGATGGATTAAGGGGTGCATAATTCTAGCATACAAGGTCAGGGGTTTAGAACTACCTCAGGGCATCATGGCACACTCCCTAAGGGGGGGAAACAACATTGGCAGCCTCCAGGTCCTTCCTGTCTTTAGAGACTATCTGTAAGGCAGCCACCTGGAAATTGGTGCATTCTTTCCAAACATTACAGGGTAGATATGCTTGCCTCAATTGAGGCCGCACCCAGTAGGAGGGTGATCCAGCACATCATCTAGGCCTGAAAACCAGATAACCCACCCCGGGGCACACAGCTTTGTTTTGTCCCCAGAAGTCAAGAATGCCCCACTCCTAGGACTACCAGGGAATGGAAGATTTGTTTCACTTATTGTGAAGCTTCCTTTCTTGGTGGTCCAGGAGTAGGGCATTCCTACCCACCCAAGATTTCTTGGGGGTGGTTTCCAGGACCCTGGGGTGACCACTGGATGGCATTTTGACACTTCCCTCCCTGAGTAATTTAGGGGAATTACAGTCCATCACACTGGGGTGAATAGCCCAGGAGTTCAGTTGGTTTTGTTTTTATTAGAGTCTGATGTTAACGTTCTTTCATCGGTTTTGACGTTTAAACCTGAAGAAAATGGAAGGGAGTGTCCTTTCATGTTGTGGTTGGGAGAGTTACGGCTTGGAAATGGACTGAGGATCATTGGGACAAGCCCCTTCCCTCTGGGATCAATCAGTCAAACGACCCTGCTTTTGGAGAGGAAAAGCCTTATCCCAGAAGTCAGGAATGCCCCACTTCTGGACCACCAAGAAAGGAAGCTTCATGGTAAGTAAAACAAATCTTCCATTCTCCTTAACATAAGAGCACATGCTGGGCCTCAAGGGACCAGAGGCACAGCAGGGGATACTAGAGAAAGGGATGTGTCAGAGTCCTCAGTTAGTCAGTCAAATACCAGGCCTCATTCATTGAAACAAGGATAGTGTTTATTAGGCTGCAATACTAGGTCAGTAGAACAGGAACATTGTTAAGAATAACTTGAATACATGAAGCACTGGGGTTATACTCTAAGGGGGGGAAGAGCCCCCTACGATTCTACCAATAGCTGTTTAGCGCGCGTGGGGGGAAACTATAAAGCACTAAATTACCATATACCTGCCACCCCAAGATTTCCCAGGCCTAGCTGTTGTCTTTAGAAAGCGAAAGGAGACGAACAGCCTGGCTCCCAAGGCCATCTCTGGCCTGGCGAGGTGAGATATGGCCCGGTCTCCCAGGCAACCTCGGCACCTCCCCACATTCCACACCAATAGCACAGATACATCAATTACGGTCTCATCTGCCGCCCCGCCCCCCCCCATCCTTATGGCAGGGATACCTGACAGGATGGCAGCCTGGCAAAACTTCAATGATGCATTATGTTATTCCCTTGTTATTTATGATGTCTCATCAAAGGCCAGTCACAGCTGCTTAGTACTGTCTTGGATCAGTGGCATAGTAAGTGTACAGTTGTAGTTTGTTTCTTGTATCCAGCCATAGTCAACCTCTCCTGCCTCATAGGGTTGTTGTGAGGGTACCTGGCGTGTTGCACTGAGTTTCTTGGAAGAAGGATGTTCCAAAGCGATTAACAGAAAATGTGATATACTAAGAATATATCTATAACAGGGAACTGTGGCCAAGTTCAAGTCTGCTAGGTAGGTGTAGGTTTATAGCAGAAACGTAAACATCTCCTTGTATACTTTCTGTGTACATATAAAATGTATTTTCCTTCACACATTATCCTAATGTATTGAAGAACATCTCCTACATTGTCTTCTCTTCATTGAGGAAAATCCTATTGATTGATCAGTTCTGTAAAGTAAGGCTCCTTGATGTCATAATTTAAGAAATGATGCACAGTATTATTTTCTTGTTTCATTTATTTTACTTTGCTTTTATATATCTCAAATCATCTTAATGACTATGGTACTGCTTTTGATGGCTTGTATGGAATAATTTCTTTTTGTCTGTGTTTATATGGCACTTTGAAGTAAAATATTTTTAAAATATTGACTTCAGTGGTATTTCATAAAATGCTGAGAGATACAAGTGTATGAAATTGGCAGGTTGGTCTGTAATTACATTCAATCTTGAATTATGCTGGGATTATCTTTGGGCTGGTGACTGTCATTGGGGACTTTTAGGGTTTGTTTTGTCAGTTATTGCCATTATAAAATTGGCTGAAACTCTTCAAGAACCATGTCACTGCACAGTATGAAAAAGGTTTGGAATCTTTGAATATGAATAGTACTTGAAGTATCCTGACACTTCAATAACAAATTGAAGGAGACACTTCTAAATGCTGTAGTGCTATAAAAATGAACAAAAAAGTAGAAAAGAAGAAATGTGTATCTGCTTACATAAGAAACTGGTCTCATTCTACTAGAAATGCTTCCTGTACAACAACTACTGAAACAAACAGGATTTTTCAAGGGCCTCTTTGTAGCAAGTACTTCATTCTGGGAATGGGAGGGACTGGTTAATACGTTCAAAAACCCTTCATGTAGCATGATTAGAATCATGGAATCACAGAGTTGGAAGGGGCCATACAGGCCATATAGTTCAACCCCCTGCTTAATGCAGGATCAGCCTACAGCATCCCTGACAAATGTTTGTCCAGACACTATTTAAAGACCGCCAGTGAGGGGGAGTTCGCCACCTCCCTAGGCAGCTGATCCCACTGTTGCACAACTCTTACTGTAAAAAAGGTTTTCCTCATATCCAGCCAGTACCTTCCCACCCTTCATTTAAACCCATGATTGTGAGTCCTATCCTCTTCTGCCAACAGGAACAGCTCCCTGACCTCCTCTGAGTGATAGCCCTTCAAATACTTAAAGAGAGCAATCATGTCCTCCCTCAACCTCCTTTTCTCCAGACTAAACATTCCAAATCCCTCAGCCTTTCCTCATAGGGCTTGGTCTCCAGACCCCCGATCATCCTTGTCGCTCTTCTCTGTGTGCACTCCATTCTGTCCACATCCTTTTTGTAAGTAAGGACGCACACAATACTCCAGGTGTGGCCTGGCCAATACAGCGGGACTATGACATCTTGTGATTTGGATGTTATGCTTCTGTTGATACACCCCAAGATTTCATTAGCCTTTTTTGTCGCTGCATCAGACTGGCTGCTCATATTTAACTTTCAATCCACCCTTACCCCAAGATCTTGTTCACATACATACTGGTGCTCAGAAGTGTATCCCCCATCCAGTATGTGTGTTCCTCATTTTTGTTACCCAGATGTAGAACCCAGCACTTATCCTTGTTGAATTGCATCTTGTTCACATCTGCCCACTTTTCCAGCATGTTCAGATGTCATTAAAATCTAAATCTATCTTCTGGTGTGTTTGCTGCTCCTCCCAATTTAGTGCCATCTGCAAATTTAATGTGTAGCCCCTCCATACCCTCATCCAGATCATTATAAAAATATTGAAAAGTACTGGGCCCAGGACCGAGCCCTGTGGCACCCCACTGGACACCTCTCCTCATTCAGATGAAATGCCATTGACAACTGCTTGTCTGAGTGTGGTTCTCCAACAAGTTTCGTATCCTCCTAACTATCTTACAGTCCAGTCCACAGTCCTTTAGTTTACCCATCAGAACATCCTGGGGAACCCTGTCAAAACCTTTACTGAAATCCAGGTAAACAATGTCAACAGCATTCCTTTGATCCAATAAGCTTGTCACTCCATCAAAGAAGGAAATGAGGTTGGTCTGGCAGGACTTGTTGGGGACAAATCCATGCTGACTTCCCTGGATCACCAAGTTGTCCTTTAGATGTCCTTTAAAATTTGCTCCTGTATCTTCCCTGGGACACATGTTAGACTGACTGGCCTGTAGTTTCCTGGGTCATCCATCCTCCCTTTTTTGAAATTTGGGATATCTTGTGGCAGATCTCCTGTTCTCCAAGAAATCTGGAAGATGATGGACAAAGACTCTACAAGTTCTTTAGAAAGTTGTTTGAGCACTCTTGGGTGCATACCATCTGGCCCTGGGGATTTGTACTCATTCAGTGCAGCCAGGTGCTTCTCAGCTACCTCTCTGTCAATGTCAACCAGCAGACCTGATGTTGTGACTTGCCTACTACCATCTCTAGATGAGCCTGTTGTCTTCTTTAGGGGAAAAAGTGAGGCAAAATAGGCATTGAGCCTTTTTCTCTGTCCTCTGTCAGAGTTTCTCCATTTTCAGTGGGCCCATTGCCTCTTTTATCTTTTGTTTGCTCCTCAGATATCTAAGGAAGAGTTTCTTTTTGTTGCGAGCCTCCCTGGCCAACTGTAGCTCACTGAGCTTTGACCTCTCTGATGGCTGACTTACAGTGCCTAGCAACCCACAGATACTCTTCTTTAGAGGTATGTCCTTGCCTCCATTTCTTGAACATTTCTGTTTTCTCCCTTAGCACATCACGCAGCTCTCTGTTCACCCACATTGGCTTCTTGGATCCCCTACCATGTTTCCTTCTTGTAGTGATAGCTTGAGCTTACAAGAGCTCTTGTTTTAGGAGAGCCCACCCTTCACTTGCTCCTTTCCCTTCCAGCAGTCTTGACCATGGAATGATTCTCATACCTCTGAGTTTATTAAAGTCTGCCTTACTGAAATCTAACTTACATGTCTGGTTACAAATTTCCTTGGTCCCCCACAGCAAAAGGAATTCTAGCAGGACATGGTCACTTCCCCCTAAGGTCTCTACCACCTTCACCCTTACGTATAATCTGTGTAACCATGTTTATCCATAGCATCAGTTCTTGTAAATGGAACTAACAAATGTGCTGCTGCATTAATGCATATCGTCCCAAGGAATGAGCACCTGTCAGTCTGCTTCCTTGCAAACCTTGGTCAGAACTGTGGGATTTAAATAAATAAATAAATGTTGTTCGGTTATCTCAACTGTTACTTCTTCCACAGGGTAGCTCTGAGCAGAGGAGTTTAGACTTTATGAATCATCACTATCTAGTATGGTATCCTGCATGGAAACAGATTGGGGCTTATATCAATATTGCAAGTCCTAATTTCATTCAAAACTGGTGGGGAGTGAGCTTTATGTCTAGTTTAAAATGTACCCAGAATCTGTAAGTGGCAAAGGCTGTTGTTACTGGCTACATGGCTGAGAATTTTTGTTAATGTATTTATTTTTATGAGTTGCCTCATTACATCTGCGGATGTTCTGTCAATGGGAAGTGAATGAGAGATTGCTATTTTAGGTTGCACTGTGATTTATTAGAGTTTTCCAGGATATGACATGGATCAAGAATGCTATGCTCCCATACATTAAAATTATATCTATTGTAATAATAACATGCATAACAGAATCATTAGTATTTAAGATGATTATTAGAAAGTAATGTAAATGACCCTTGGTAGAAATCATTACTGTTTGCATGATAGTCTCCAATTCTTTATAGTAGCTTTCTATGGAATACATTGCTATCTAATTTCATTCATCCTCATTCTTTCATAATAACAGTTACTGAATTGTAATAATGCTAAGATTTATACCTATCCAGAACAATCCAAATGGCACTTTAATAGCATGTGCTGAATTTTTTTAACTTAAAAAAGTGTTTTCTACTAGATTGAAACTATGACAAAAAAATGTACAGTCAATTATCTGTGCTTGGAAATTAACTAAACCAGGTTGTGAGAGGTCCAAGAACGGAAGCCAATTTCCCCTCTAAATCTCTGTTTCTTACGGCAAGAAGAGAATCAAGGTGGAAGCATTCATAGGCAGGAACAAATGACTGCCAAGGACTTGCCAGGGAGAAGGGGTCAGTTTCTCTTTCCCCCTGAAGCAATACCATACTCTACTACCAGCCTTAGATGTGATCCACTGAAGTACTGTCAGGAAAGGAAGTTTGGGTAAGGTGTGCAGCCAGGCTTCAACCTGAGCAGTAAGTCTCCCCTCCAACCTTGCTTTCTGTGAAGCTTCATAATACCCTTCTGTTGCCTTTGCTAAACAGGACCAGTCCCTTTCCCCCACTTTTGTCACTGTCATGCCTTTATGTTCTTTCCTAATGGGATACTGTAGCACAGAGAAGGTGGCAGAGAGGGTGGGAATATGTAGTAATATTTTAATGTATAGCTAAGAATCCAATGAGTATACAGAAACCCCTACCTTATTTGTAAGTGATCCTGCTTTATGGGCTCTACTGGTTGGCACAGGAACCAAGTTTGCTATAGAGGGAATGAAGAAGAGAGAACAGATGTTGCCATTTGTTAAGATGTTAGAAATGGAATCTGTTCTCCTTATCTACTTTGTTGCTTCAACAAAAGCAGGAAATGGTTAAGTTCAGATCCCATGAGAGAGTGTAGGAAATAATGAAGATTACAAGCACCAGCTTTCTCTGTTTGGTAGTTGTGTGAGGTATAGTTTAAGCCAATTAGAATGGACTATTCTGGGCTTCTCTGCTCCTTCACTTCAAGAGGCAATGGTCCGTGAGAATAGCCAAGGTAGAATTAAGGAGGTGTGAGTGTCACATAACACAAAACATTTATTTTGGGGGATCCTCATCAAACACCAGTTCAAGTATATATAAAGTGATACAGTCCTTGCATCTACTTCTACCATATTTTTTTTCAGCAGCTTTTTTTTTTTTTACATATTATTGTTTATTTAGTTTTTCATTCCACCAACAACAAACAGTCACACATAACCCATAACAATACATCACGACAACGAACACTACAAACACTAAACAACAGCAGTCATCCCATCATCCCATTACATATAAAACAAAAACGTACATCGAGTCTTCTTACTAATCTATTTAAATTGTTTTGAGGTCGAAGAGGGATATTAACAATTTTGTCTCATCCATCTGTATACTTTTTCCCATCTATCTTGACATATTGTTTCATTCTTTCCTGAGAGTAACACGTTTAATTTATCTGTCTCAGCTATTTCCATCAGTTTCTCTTATTATTTCTTCTTTACTAGGGATAATATTTGTCTTCCAACGTCTGGCTATCCCAATCCTTGCCATCGTAACTATATACAATATCAATCTTACATCCTCTTTCTTGAGTCCTACTGGTACCATATTGAGCAGAAAGATTTCGGGCTTAAATTCTAGGTTTACATTAGTGATTTCCTTAACAATTTTGTTAATCATTTGCCAGAATTCTTTAATTTGTCTACATTCCCACTAAATATGAATATAGGTCCCTACTTTTCCCCCACATCTCCAGCACTTATCAGATGCCTTTTTATAACACTTAGCTACCTTATCTGGGGTCCAGTGCCATCTGTAAAACATTTTATAGATATTTTCTTTATAATTTGTTGCTCTTAACAGGTTCAAAGATCTTCAAGCTCTGGACCACTGTTCGGTCGGAATCGCGTGCCCTATGTCTTCCATCCACCTAATCATATTTGGTTTGATAGTTTCGTCCATCATATCGTCTCCTAGGAAAAATCTATACAACTTCTGTATTAACTTATCCGCTGATGAAAGCCAAATCTTGTCCAATTGCGTGGGTGTATTTATAAAATTTATTTTTTGGTCTTTAGCAAATCTGGATTTTAATTGGTTTTTTTCCCAAATAGTTAGGCTTGCTGTTTTGATTTCTTCCTTCTCTAGGGATTTTAATTCATTCTCTTTTGTCAATAATGTTTCATACGTTAGTCCTTTCTTTTTTTCATATAAGGATGGTAATATGAATGCCTCTAAAGGGGATACCCACTTTGGAATTTTAGTGTAATGCCTCATTTTAATTTCCTTCCATATTTTATTTAGTGGGCCTCTAAATACATGGTTTCGGAATGTCACTTGTTTTTTATCCAAATTGTACCAGATGTGGGCATGCCAGCCCATCTGCAGGTCATGTCCCTCCAATTGCAGAAGTCTCTCATCTTCCAAGAGGACCCAGTCTCTTATCCAACCCATAGCCGCTGCCTGGTAATATAGCCTCCAGTTTGGGAGGCCCAGTCCGCCGTTTTCTTTTTTATCTGTAAGAAGTTTTTTATTAATTCTTGGTTTTTGGCGTGCCAAATAAATCTCCTGACTATACGGTTTAAATTTTCGAGCCATTTCATGTTACTCAATATCGGGATGCACTGAGCCAAAAAGAGGAAACGCGGAAGAATATTCATTTTTATTGTTGCAATTCTTCCCATAAATGAGATATGCAAATCGTGCCATCTTCTAAGATCCAGTCTTATCTCTTCTAGTAATTTAGTGTAGTTGTTTTTAAATAAGTTTTTATTATTATCTGTCAGAATTATTCCCAGATACTTAATCCTGTCCACTACCTGCATATTTGTGATATTTTGAATTTTCATTCTTTGATCTTCAGAACAATTTTTGGTAAGTATTTTAGTTTTTCTCATGTTAATTCTTAGGCCTGCCACTTGCCCGTATGTCTGGAGATCCTGCAATAAGAACGGTAGCGACGATTCAGATTCCTCTAGGATAAAGACCAGGTCATCCGCAAATGCCTGAAGTTTATATTGTTCTTTTTTGATTTTAGCACCTGTTATATCTTTATTTTTCCTTACAATCTCATTTAGCGTTTCTAATCCAAAGATAAATAGTACATAAGAACATAAGAACATAAGAGAAGCCAATGTTGAATCAGGCCAATGGCCCATCTAGTCCAACACTCTGTCACACAGCGGCCAAAATATACCAGGTGCCATCCGGAGGTCCAGCAGTGGGGCCAGGGCACCAGAAGCCCTCCCACTGCTGCCCCCTCCAGCACCAAGAATAGAGTGCATCACCTGCCCCAGACCCATCCATACCCTGTGGCTAATAGCCACTGGTGGACTTCTGCTCCATATGTTTATCTAATTTCCTCTTGAAACTGTCCATGCTTGCAGCTGCCACGACCTCCTGTGGCAGTGAATTCCATATGTTAATCACTCTTTGGGTGAAGAAGTATTTCCTTTTATCTGTTTTAACCCGACTGCTCAGCAATTTCATAGAGTGCCCACGAGTTCTTGTATTGTGAGAAAGGGAGAAAAGTACTTCTTTCTCAACCTGCTCAATCCCATTCATAATCTTATAAACCTCGATCATGTCACCCCTCAGCCGTCGTTTCTCCAAGCTAAAGAGCCCCAAGCATTTTAACCTTTCTTCATAGGGAAGGTGTTCCAACCCTTTTATCATTCTAGTTGCCCTTCTCTGCACTTTTTCCAATGCTATAATATCCTTTTTGAGATGTGGTGACCAGAACTGTACACAGTATTCCAAATGAGGTCACACCAATGATTTATACAGGGGCATGATGATACTGGCTGATTTGTTATCAATTCCCTTCCTAATAATCCCCAGCATAGCGTTGGCCTTCTTTATTGCAGCTACATATTGTGTAGACATTTTCAGCGAGTTATCCACTACGACTCCAAGATCTCTCTCTTGGTCAGTCTCTGCCAGATCAGACCCCATCAATGTGTATTTATATTTAGGATTTTTGGCTCCAATGTGCATCACTTTGCACTTGGCCACATTGAACCCCATTTGCCACGTTGACGCCCACTCACCCATCCTCAACAGATCCCTTTGGAGTGCCTCACAATCCTCCCTGGTTTTCACCACCCTGAACAACTTCGTGTCATCTGCAAATTTAGCCACATCACTGCTTACTCCCAATTCCAAATCGTTAATAAACAAGTTAAAAAGCATCGGACCGAGTACTGATCCCTGTGGTACCCCACTGCTTACCACCCTCCACTGAGAAAGTTTCCCATTTATACTCACTCTCTGTTTCCTATTTATAAGCCAGTTTTTGATCCACAAGAGGACTTGTCCTTTTATCCCATGACTATTGAGCTTACTTAGGAGCCTTTGATGAGGAACTGTATCAAAAGCTTTCCGGAAGTCAAGGTAAATACTATCTATTGGGTCCCCCTTGTCCACATGTTTGTTCACTCCCTCAAAAAACACTAACAGGTTAGTGAGACAAGATCTTCCTTTACAGAACCCATGCTGAGTCTGCCTCAATAGTTTTTGTTCATCAATGTGCCTACTTTAATGTAATGGTGACAGCGGGCAGCCCTGCCTTGTTCCTTTCTAGATAGCTATATTACCAGTCAGCTCTCCATTAACAATAACTTTTGCATATTGTTCTTCATAAATGGCTTTAATTGCGTTTAAAAATTCTTGTCCATAACTTTAATTTCTGTTTTATGTATTCCCAATTTACATTATCAAACGCTTTCTCCGCATCTAAGAAGACCAAAGCCAATTGTCTTCCAGGGTTTTGATCATAGTATTCTAGGATATTTATAATATTTCTTATATTATTTTTAATTTGTCTTTTAGGTAGAAATCCTGATTGGTCTTTGTGTATAATCTCTACCATAACCCTTTTAAATCTATTTGCTAAGATTGCTGCAAAGATTTTGTAGTCTACATTTAATAATGAAATCGGTCTATAGTTTTTAATGTCGTTTCTTTCTGATTCTGGTTTATGAATGAGGGTAATTAAAGCTTCTTTCCAGGTCTGTGGTATTTTACTGGTGGTCATAACATCATTAACTAGGTCCTTTAATAGAGGTGATATTTCATTCTTTATTGTTTTATAGATTTCCGCTGCAATTGCATCTGGTCCCGGGGATTTTTTTTGTTTCTGATTTTTGATTGCCTCCACTACTTCACATATGGTAATTTTCCCGTTCAGTTGTTTTCTTTGTTGCTCTGAGAACTTGCCCGGTTCATATTTCAGTAAGAAATCTTCAATTTGTTGTTCATCTTGTAGGCTTTGTTTATATAAATTTCTATAGAAATTTTCTACTATATTTTTTAATTCCCGTATTTTAAAATTTTCCTCTTGTCTTTCATTTTTCAATGCCACAATTATTTTCTTGTCCCTCTCCTTTTTAAGTTTATATGCTAGCCATCGCGAGATTTTATTTGCATTTTCAAAAAAATATGCTTTAGTACATTCTATCTTTCTCGCTATTTCCTGGGTTAACCATAGGTTTATTTGATGTTGTAGTAATTTTATTTTTATCCTAAGTTCCCTCACATCTTTTGCTTTCTGACTCAACTTTTCCATTTCCCTTAGTTCCAAAGTTAGCTTTTAAAAATTCTTGCCTGTCTCTTTAAACAGCGGTGCTTACCGGGTGGCCTGACGCAGCAAAAAAGGAGCTGGGAAGAGCAAGCAGTGAGCAAACGACTGGGTGTGGTGACGAAAGGTGGAAACGCGACAGAGGAACCCCCTTGAGAGGTGGGAGAGCGACGGAGGCGGCCAGAGAAGGGCGGAGGGAAGAGCAGAGTCGAGAGCAGAGTGGAGCGAGGCGGAGGAGAATGGAATGAACAGATGTGGCAAGAACTGATGCTGTGTAACGAAGGAGCTCTCCAGAGATATTGACAGAACTGACGAAGGCTGACGGAGAAGGACGCAAGAAAGGGCGAAGAAGGGAGAACGTGGAGTAGTTTGGAAATGAGATAGTAGTGAAGATAGGAAAAGAAAAATTGTGCAATTTAAAGGGAGAAATCCAGTAATATTCTTATGTTGATTAACATAAACAAAGGGTAAAGGAGACTAATGATATAGGGTTAGGGTTTGACATAGGTTTGTTTAAAGGTATATAAGAATAAATATATATACTTGAAATTAATAATGGCATCAGGGACAGGCAAAAAAACTCCAACAGCATCTCCTAGCCAAACAGGGGGGCTCTCTCAATTAAAGCCCTACATATCAGCAATGGAGCTACAAAATATGATGAAGAACTTTTTGCAGATAGCGGCGGAACAAAATGCGGATATTATCAAAAAAGAATTGGAACCTATGCAAAATAAAATGGACCTGATAGCAAACCAATTAAAAAGTGATACAGAGGAAATTAAAACAGAAATTAAAAAACTGATAAAAACTACAAACCAACTAAAGGAAAGGGTGGAGGACATAGATCAAGAGGTAATGGATTTAAAGGTTAGGTCAGAGAAAATTGAGGAATCATTAATAACTCTAGAAATGGAAAAATCAGAAATGATTCTGAGATTTCAAAATGTGCCTGAGAAATTAGAAAAGAATTTGAAGGAAGAGCTTGCTAGAAATATTAGCAAACAGTTTAGCATCTTCAATGAAGCAGAAATAGCCTATAACATTGAGGTGGCTTACAGGAGAAATTCGGCATATGCCAGAAGAAATAAAGCCCCAAGGGAGGTCCACGCCAAATTTATACGGAAATCTGTGAGGGACGGGCTTCCGGTCTGGGATTCATGGCGTCCTAACGTGTTCTGGCTTGCTCTTAGAGCTCCCAGAGCATACGGAGGGTCTTGACGACAGGGTGGGCTTCACATAGCCCACCGCAGATCCCCCAGGCAGGGGGTGACTGGCAGCGAGCCTGGCCCGAGAGAGGAGTTGAGATCGGCTGATAGCGGGGCTTTAAAGAGCGTCGCGACCAGCCTTGATCCCCTCCCCCAGAGAAGGCACTTCGGAAAATCTCTACAAGACCCCACCGAGTTGGATTCTCAACATAAGAACGCATGACCCAGACCTCCAAGACATTCTACGGAAACTGATATCAAGGAAACACTGCTATAACAAGACACGGACTTTGAAGGTAACTTTTTAAAATTGCTCACCGGAGACGCGTTTCGGCCGAAAATAAACAACATCCGATGAAGCGCATGATCGTGCTGTATCTGTCGTACTAACATTGGAGCAGAAAAAGTGCAGTTAAACAGCTAAAAAAGGCCAAAAAGCCGAATTGTTGATCATTCCTGCGGTTAGATTATTGACTTTAAAATAGAAACTAACAGTAACTCCGCGAGAATTACAGTGGAAAAGTACTGTAGCTGCTGCAGCAGAAATCGGCAAAACAGGAAGTGACTTCAGAACAGACAAGTAATCATCCTAGAGAAGACCAAGGAGGCCGGAAGAAGGGAGGAAATCAGGAACAAGGGGGACCATTAAGACTGCCGGACAGGAAGTGAGTACCTGGAAGAACCATTTACCATAGAGAAATTGCGCCCGCCATTTTGGGAAGGTCAGAAAAATTTTCTTTGATTTTAAACGAAAGACTCAATATAAAAAAGTGAAACTAGTGCAATTTAGGTGGGCACAAGAAGGACTTTGATTTAGAGTGGGTTGGAGGGAAAACTTTGAACAATGGCTTACGACCTGCGGCAACGACAGAGGGCAAATACCTGGTCCTCCCCGAAAATGGCTGGGAAAGAGGGAAAAAAGCTACAGGGCATGATGGAAGCTATGGAGAAATGAGTGATGGATGCGATTCTGAAGTTGGAAAAGACTGTAATAACAGAAGTAACAGAGTTGAAAAAAGAAATGTCTGGAATTACAAAAGAGATACAGACGCTGACCAAAAGAGCAGATGAGATGGATGTAAGGGTGAAGGGAGTAGCATCTAATATAGCTGAGGTCACTATAGAAACAGATAAAGTGAATGTGATGGTCCAATATAATGCAATGATTAACCACATGAGATTCAGGGGGATCCCTGAAGACAAGAATGAGGACATCCATTCAGTTATGGTAGATGCTGTTGCAGACTTTTTGAAAATGGAAGAGGAGAGAGTGGCGGCACAGATTGATGTGGTATACAGAGTCAATTCTGCGATTGCGCAAAGGAAAAAATTACCTAGAGATGTAATTGTCCAGTTTATATCTAAGAAGCTGAAGGAGGATTTGTTTAAGCAACAATTTCAGGATGACTTCACAATTGACAACAAGAAAATTATGATCCTAAAGGAACTACCCAGAGCGATGCTTCAGGACAGACGACTTTTTAAAGACCTGATTGACAAGCTGAAAACAGAGGGCTTAAGATATAGATGGGAAATTCCTAAAGGCATCAGTTTTTCGTTCAAGCAGAAGAGAGTCACCATCAAGTCAGTTGACCAAATGACCAGATTCATCAATGATAATTTTAAAGACTCTGATAAATAATTATAAAACCAACATGGAGAGTCAAATAATTTCATGGAATGTTAATGGACTGAATTCACCCCAAAAAAGGAAAAATGTCAGACTCTGGTTGGAAAAACAGAAATGTGATATTGTTTGCTTGCAAGAAACACATATTAAAAAATCAGATGCCAAATTTTTGATTCAAAAAAGATTAGGAGAGGAATTTTATTCACTCTCCTCCCAAAAGAAAAAAGGAGTTGTTACATATATTAAAAAGGAGTTGGAACCAAAAGAAATTTTTAAAGACAATGAAGGGAAATTTTTGGCGGTAGAAGTTGTGTTGCAGAATAAAAAGACATTAATTGTTAATCTCTATGCTCCCAATGGGGCAAAGGAAAACTTTTTTCAGGATTTGTGGGAACAACTACGACAGTTGACCTATGAGCAAACGATTTTAATGGGTGATTTTAATGGTACTGTTGACAATGTTGTTGATAGAAAATCAAAAAAAGGAATTGAGGCCATGGGCAAACTTCCTAAAGTCTTTTTTCAATTGACTAAACATGAACACTTGGCAGATGTTTGGAGAGTTAAAAATCCCAGAGATAGAGAGTACTCTTTTTATTCATCAAGACACGAATCTTTTTCAAGGATAGATATGATGTGGATGACAGAGAATTTAATCTTGCAAACATGCAAAATTGAGATATTGCCTAGGATTCTTTCTGACCACAGTCCGATAAAATGGTCAACGTATGTTAAGAGAAAAAAATTTCGATGGCGACTTAATGAAGATTTGCTGGACAAGCAAAATATTGTGGATAAAATAAGGACAGAAACCCAAACATACTTTCAATTGAACTTAAATAAAAGTGTACAGACGCAAACGGTATGGGAAGCCTACAAGGCTGTGATGAGAGGACATCTGATTGCAATCAATAATAATGAAAGGAAACAACAAATGAAGATAGACAAAGAAATTATGGAAAATATTCGGAAAAAAGAAACAGAACTCAAGAAAAGGCCTGGCAAAAAGAAGATTTTGAGAGAATTGAGGATTTTAAGGGAGCAATATGAGGCAAGGTTGAACAAAGAAGTATTTTGGAACTTGAAAAAATTGCAACAGAAATCCTTTGAAGGTGCAAACAAACCTGGCAAATATTTAGCATGGCAATTGAAGAAAAGAAGAGAGAATAAAACAATCACTTGTTTGAAAGATGGAAATAAAGAGATTTTAGACCCAGGAGGAATCAAGAGGGAATTTTTTAAATACTACGCGACTCTCTTTCAAGCGAGGCAAGCGGATCCTCAAAAAATGTTGGATTACTTATCCAAAGCTAACTTGATACAACCAAACCCTGAAATGAAAACATTTTTAAATGCTGCAATAACTAAAGATGAAATTAGTAAAGCAATAGCCGAGGCAAAAATCTCCAAAGTCCCAGGCCCGGATGGCTTTTCAGCTAAATTTTATAAAAAATTTCATGAAGATTTGGTCCCGGTGTTGGAGATTCTTTTAAACGAAATTAGAAAGACAGGAAAGATTCCAGACTCCTGGAATGAAGCTGCAATCACCTTAATTCCTAAAGAAATGCAAGACTTAACAAATGTTAAAAACTACCAGCCCATTTCATTATTGAACAACGATTATAAAATATTTGCAAAAATACTGGCAGAGCGCCTTAAAAAGTTTTTGAAAGACACTATTGTTGAGGATCAAGATGGTTTTTTACCAAATAGACAAATTAAAGACAATATGAGGGTTGTTTTGGACGCAATTGAGTATTATGATAAACACCCTGAAAAAGAAGTTGCTTTTTTATTTTTGGATGCAAAGAAGGCTTTTGATAACTTGAATTGGGAATTTATGTTTAAAGTGCTTGAGGAATCTTTGATGGGCGTAGAATTTATAAGAATGATTCAATCGATATATAAAGAACAAAAAGCTTCGGTGATTGTCAATGCAGAACCAACAGATATGTTCTGGGTAAGAAAAGGTACTAGACAAGGTTGTCCCCTGTCACCATTGTTATTTATCTGGATTTTGGAGATTTTGCTACAAGCGGTTAGAGATTATGATAACATAAAAGGTTTGAATATTGGAGGTTTTTCATTTAAATTAAGAGCATTTGCGGATGATATCATGTTTATTGTTGAAGATCCTGTTAATAATATGCCTAAGGTATTTGAAAAAGTAAGAGAGTTTGGTGATCTTGCAGGGTTTTATGTCAACAAAAATAAATCTAAGATACTGTGTAAAAATATGACTGGTACAAAGCAACAAACGTTACAAAATGTGACAGAATGTGAAGTGGTTAAAAGGGTTAAGTATTTGGGAGTTGAAATTACAATGAAAAACATAGATTTGTTTAAGAATAATTATGAAAAACTGTGGGGTTCGATAAAGAGTGATTTAGAAAAATGGGAAAAAGTAAGATTATCTCTTCTTGGAAAAATTGCCGTTATTAAAATGAATGTACTGCCCAGGTTAATGTTTTTGTTTCAGACAATACCAATTGTGAAAGATGGGAAAGTGTTGGTAAAATGGCAAAGAGAAATCTTTAAGTTTATCTGGGCAGGAAAGAAGCCAAGAATTAAAATGAAGATAATGTATGATATTAAAGACAGAGGTGGCTTCCAAGTCCCGAATTTGCGTTTGTATCATGAAGCAGTATGTATGTCTTGGTTATCTGAATGGGTAAATTTGGAAAATAGAAAACTTTTAGCTCTTGAGGGACACGATTGCAGATTTGGCTGGCATGCCTATCTTTGGTATGGGAAAAACAAAGTCGATTCTATGTTTAAGCATCATTATGTAAGGAGGACATTGTTTGATGCATGGACCAGGTATAAGGATACAATTTCGGATGAGAGGCCTCTGTGGATTGTTCCAGCTGCAGTTATACATCGGTTTTCAGAGCATAAAGGTAATGACTGGTTGAAATATCAGGAATTGTTGCAAAAAGAAGGGAAAAAATATGTTTTAAAACCAAATAATGAATTAGAATTTGAGTATGGTTGGCTACAATATTGTCAAATAAGGGACATCTATAAAAAAGATTGTAAAGTTTGGTTTTAGAGCTATGAATGATGATTTTGAGAATATATGGTTGAAAAAAGAGCGGAAAATGATATCAAAGATGTATAAAACTTTGTTGACTGTATATACTTTGGATGAAACTGTTAAAGAACAAATGATAAAGTGGGCCATAAATATGAACAAAGAAATTTCTATGGAATCATGGGAATTTTTGTGGAAAAGATCTTTTAAAATGTCTACCTGTATTAATGTAAAAGAAAACTGTTATAAGATGATGTATAGATGGTACATGACACCAAAAAAGATTGCCAATATTAGTATGGATAAGAACTTGAGTAATAAATGTTGGAAATGTAAAAAAGTAGAGGGTTCTTTTTACCATATGTGGTGGTCATGTGATAAAGTGAAAGCATACTGGTCTAATATACATTGTGTGATGCAGAAAATATTGAAAATCCCAATTGAGAGAAAGCCAGAACTTCTTCTCCTCGGTTTGACAATGGAAAAAATTCCACAAGAAAAAAGGACACTGTTATGGTACATGATTACGTCGGCGAGAATGGCCTTTGCTCAGCATTGGAAAATGGAGAAGGTGCCAGATATACATGACTGGTTGAGAAAATTGTTATTTTTAGCGGAAATGGACAAAATGACAAAGAAATTAAATGGACAAATGGCAGAACAGTACTTAAAAGACTGGGAAGGATTGAAATTGTATCTAGAAACTGAATATAGAATGAAGGGGAAAATATATAACTTGGATACGTATGGATATTGAACGAGAAGTGAAATGAATTTTGAACTGTATGTACTGTTATATATAATATGCTGAAATTGTAGAGGTTATATATAATTGAAATGTGTTACCTGGTTTGTCGATGTATTTAAGTCTAAGCTTGATTACCTTATAATTTTTCTGTTTGTTATTAGCAGTGTTGGAAGCCTATTAGGGGGTGGGGGGATTGGGACGGGGATCTTCTTTTTTGAAATTGTATTGGTAACGTGATTGGAAATGTTGAATGTATCCCAATAAAATTTTGTTTCAAAAAAAAAAAAAAGGAAATCTGTGAGGGACCAGATATTACAAGAGGCAAACAAGAAAACATTAATCATTTTTCAGCAGCTTAAAGAGAAGCAGCTAATGTTTAGCTCTCCCCTTCTGTTTTTTCTTTTAACTATTCTTTGTGCGAAATCCCCAAACTGATGTCTAAACTCAAGGAATTTTAATTTGAAGTTTTACGATTCTGTTACAGCAGCAGCTGAAAAAATATATATTTTCAAAAATTCGGAGTGTGGATGTGTGAAATATATGCCATTCTAGATTACAACCAAAATTTTGTGTGCTCCCAAGAGCTTCTCTGCTTTCCCAGGTACACAAGAAGAGGTGAACAGAGAATTAACCAATCTTTTCATGTCATGGGATTTCTCAAGGAAAAAAAATAAGATGTGGTATAATTTAGGATTTCTCAAGAAAAAAACAAGATGCGGTACAACTAGTCAGCTATAGACAGTGATGGTCAAAATGCTTTAATTCCAACTGTAGCCACTTCCATGAGTTTAAGAACTGGCATGAGTTACCTGCATCATAAACAAGTACTAACCAGGGCTGATCCTGCTTAACTTCCCAGAAATGACAAGATTAGGCTAGCCTGGGCTATCCAGCCATCCTACCTGCTTTGTAAATAACTTGGTAGCATCAGGCACCCATGGTTGAATAGTTCAGACTGACCTGATATTGTCAGAACTAACTCAGCCGAGCTCTGAGAAGGAGCAGGAGACAGAGCTGCTAGAGGGGTGAGTGTTTTTTGTTTGTTTTTTTGCTTTCAGGTGAGGTGATTTAGCTGAGGGTACTGTGTGAGAGGACTGTGTGGGTGAGTTGTGAGTTGTTGCAGAGTCCTGGCTGCTTGAGATAGGGTGAGAAAAGGTCATTGTTTGACTGTAATTGGATTGTCTGGGTGAAGTTGAGTAGCTGCTGGTCCTGCCCTCTGCTGGCGAGGCTTCTGTTTAAGGCAGCACCTTGCCAGAGGCATGAGTTGAAGGGCTCTAGGCCTGTGGCTCTTAGCCTAGGGACTCTTAGACCAGGGGCTCTGTAAGAAGCCCAGGAAAAGCCAGAAAGCCAGAGCCCTAGTCTCCTTGTGTTCCCAGTAAGGTAAGTAGACTTCTATAAGGAGAATTACATAAATACAAAGGGTTTTAAAAGGTGGATTGTATATTGTTGTTATTATTATTATTATTATTTTAAAAGCAATTATGAAGCCAGAATGCCAGCAGGGGGTTGGGGGCTATCCAGTGTTTTGCACAGAGTGTCACATGTATGATTATCTGCCCACTAGACAGAAGTCTTGGGTGTGTGCCCGGTGCAAGTTGCTCCTGGTTCTCAGGGAACAAGTTTGCTCCCTTGAGGCCAGGGTGGTAGCTGTTACTTTTCTACAAGGAAATGGATTAGAATTGTCCACTGAGACTGTGGCTAATGATATGGACTACCTGGCAAGGACTCAAGGCAGCAAGAGGAAGGCTGCAGGCTTAACATGTATGGGAAATTATAAGTGTTTTTATACAAGTGCTAGAAGTGTCAAGGTAAAACCAGGGAGTTGGAATGCTTGGTGTTAGGGAAAAAAATAGATATTGTGGGTATTTCAGAAACTTGGTGAAATGAGGAAAATCAGTGGGATATGGTGATTCCTGTTTATAAATTATATCAGAAGGATAGGGGAGAAGGGTTGGAGGTGGGGTGGCTCTGTATGTCAGAGAGGGTATACAGTCCAGTAAAATTGAGGGGTAATAGAATTGGATTTGCTTCTGGAAATGCTATGGGTTGAAATAGTGGACCCAAAAGGAAGCCTAACACTGGGAGTTTGTTATCACCCACCAGATCAAAAGATAGAGGAGGACTATAAAATGATGACTGGATTAAAGATAGCGGCTAGATGAAAAAACTGTGTTGTAATAGGTGATTTTAAATACCCACACATTGATTTGGTCAATATGTGTTCAAGTTGAGGAAAAAGAGACTGAGTTTCTAGACACTCTCAATGACTGTGCTATGTAATAGATGGTCACAGAACCTACTAGGGGAGAGGCAATCCTGGATTTGGTCCTAAGTAATGCCCAAGACCTGTGAAGTGGCTAAATTTGCAGATGACATGAAGTTGTTCAGGGTGGTGAGAACCAGGAAGGATTGTGAGGCACTCCAAAGGGATCTGTCAAGGATGGGTGAGTGGACATCAACATGGCAAATGGGGTTCACTGTGGCCAAGTGCAAAGTGATGCACACTGGAGCTAAAAAAATCCTAACTATAAATACACATTGATGGGGTCCAAACTGCAGAGACTGACCAAGAGAAAGATCTTGGAGTTGTAGTAGATAACTGAATTAAAATGTCTAGACAGTGTGCAACTGCAATAAAAAGGCCAACGCTATGCTCAGGATTATTAGGAAGGGAACTGAAAACAGATCAGCCAATATCATCATGCCCCTGTATAAATCGATGGTGCAACCTCATTTGGAGTAGTGTGTACAGTTCTGGTCACCACACCTCAGGAAGGATATTATAGCATCGGAAAAAGTGCAGAAAAGGGCAACTAGAATGATAAAAGGGTTGGAACACTTTCCCTATGCAGAAAGTTTAAAGTGCTTGGGGCTCTTTAGCTTGGAGAAACGACGGCTGAGGGGTGACATGATCGAGGTTTGTAAGATTATGCATGGGATAGAGCAAGTTGAGAAAGAAGTACTTTTCTCCCTTTCTCACAATACAAGAACCCATGGGCACTCAATGAAATTGCTGAGCAGTCGGGTTAGAACAGATAAAAGGAAGTACTTCTTCACCCAAAGAGTGATGGAATTCACTGCCACAGGAGGTAGTGGTGGCTACAAGCATGAACAGCTTCAAGAGGAAATTAGATAAATATATGAAGCAGAGGTCCATCAGTGGCTATAGCCACAAGGTATAGATAGGAACTCTCAGGCTGGGTCAAGTGATGCCTCTGTATTCTTGTTGCTTGGGGGGGGGGGCAACAGTGGGAGGGCTTCTAGTTTCCTGGCCCCACTGGTGGACCTCCTGATGGCACCTGGTATTTTTGGCCACTATGTGACAGAGTGTTGGACTAGATTGGCCATTGGCCTGATCTTCCATTGGCTTCTCTTATGTTCTTAGCTTGGGAAGCTAAGCAGGGTTGGCCATGGTTAGTATTTGGATGGGAAACCACCAAGTGAGACCAGGATTGCTATACAATGGTAAACCACCTCTGCTAATCTCTTGCCCCATGAGGGGTCGCCATTAGTCAGTTGCGACTTAACAGCACTTATTATTATTAGGCACCCGGTGAGGAAATTCGAGATCATAAGATGCAGTTGTTGATGTCTTGAAGCCTTGTAGAATATAAATGTGTTAAATCTGCTGTTATGTATTGGGATTGAATCATTCCTGATTGAATCACCCCAGAGACTGGCTGAGCTTGGAGCACAAGAACAATAGCCTTCCAGGATTCTGATAGTAACCAATCTGGTAGTAATGTTACGTAAATGGCCTATCACTGGGAGTGAGGTGTGTTTGGATGTGGTGATTGCATGCTGTTTAACAAAGCTGAGGCTCTGGGGTCTTGTCTTGCTCTTGCTGAAATCACAAATAAAGTTGAGCTGATCATTATGTTGCCCTACTAGGCACCTAATGTGCTGTTATGAACTCATAAGTTATGAAAACCTGGACTTTGCTAGCTATGTGCAACAGGGACTGAACTGCAAGGTGCTTTCAAGTGATGCCAGTTATAGCACACACATCCAGAAGAAGAAAAGCCTTTCTGTGAAAGAGTGTGTGATTCCTGCATGTCACCATTCCACTTTCCTGTAACAAGGTGGACCAGTTCTCTAGCCATACATAGCACTGAGAAATCAGGCAGTGGCCATGCCAGGCCAGAAGACAGGGGATTCAAACTCCATACAGAGTCTCCTTCCCCACACGTAGGCAACCTGTTCTCTCCCAACCTAATACATCACTAAGTTGAAACTACAGTCAGAAGACAGCAAGAGAACAATGACTGTGGCCAGCACAGGACATAATCCCATCAGGTGCCAACCTAGTTTGGTATTAGGTCTGACATTGCCCACTCCCCAGACCTTCAACCCCAGCACCAGTCAGCATATTTTTGGGGGACAGACTAACCAGAGAGGTGGCCAAGCTTAGCACACCCCTCAACTTCTTAATAAAAGAGAGGGTTCAATACCAGCTCTCTCTCTCTCTTACTTGCACTCTTGCTCTTTTACCTGACCCCCTCCTACACTAAGCTTCTGACTCGTGGACGCACAGCCAAGAGTCTCATCGTGTGCCCGCCGGCTCAGGGCATGACCCTCTTCCCAGCATCCCATAGTCCCTTCATTTTCCTGAGATTCGCTCCATCTAACTACGGAACAGGTAAAGTGTTGCCAATCACCAAACACTCTGCTAATGTGAATGTGTTATTTTCTTCTATCTATATTTCCTAGAACTTGTATAATTGTGTGTATGCTTGTGTTATTGTATGCTTGAAATATTTTTCAGTAAACAAAATCATCTTACACTGACGTCAGTCTCAGCGTCTATTTGATGGGTCTGGAGGGAACTGCTCCCCTGTATACATAGATGCTTGGCCCCGTATTGCCTATTGCCTGATGTTAGGTCATAACTCCCCATATCAAATAAAAATTCAAGGCAATTTGGCTAACAACTAGACTCGAGCCTGCTCATCTATGGAACCCACTATTTAACATCCACATTGTTCAGGAGTTTGCCTTTCTTGGTATCATGAATGAAAGCTGACAGCAGGGTGTTGTTTGACCATAAATCATTAACTCCCTTGTTCAAATAAGAGAATCTGAAGTCCTGAAGATATTTAAAAGTGCATGTAAGATATAGACTTGAAGTTGCTTCCATTCAAGTGAATTAAGCTTAGATATTATTCTTAACGGTGCAGTCCTAAACTTAGTTATATCCTTCTGCATTCACTGACTTCAACAAGGGTATTGGTTTGCTTGGACTTATCTCAGAACCTTAAAAATTATGTCAACTGGCCTGAGCTGCATGGATGAAGGGCAAGATTAAACAGTATAATAAGTGCATTAGATAACATCTACACAGATACTGATGCTATTCAGAAGATTCTCTGCTGAGTCCTGCTCAAGTCAGTAGGATTGGAGTACATTAATGGCAACATTGGCTTTGCCCTCATTGAAAATGTCCTTGCAAATTACACAAAGCCACCCTCCTTTCTTTAGTTTGTAAAGGGAACTTCTTCTAAGCCACATAATAAATCTTTCTGTCAGGCTTCTTTTCATACAGTTTATACTGAGTGCAGCAGGCATATTGTCAAACATAATAAAATAGAACTGAGTTCCAGTTTATATCAATGTTGTGTTTTCTACCACAAGTAACTAACTCTGTCAGCTGTTAGAACACAATATATCCTGTATTTTCTTTGTTACATTATTGTTATAAAGGAAAATACATTAAATAATGCCTACTTTATGCACTGTACAGAAATTCAGTCCAAAAGTCATAAATATAGAATATAGCCCATAAATTTTGATTAATTTTAAAATTCCATTTTAGATAGCATAGCTCAGAAGAGATTGCCATGGAAAATATTCTGAAAGATTGGCTCATTGAAAACTGTTTCCATTGGGACTTGAATGTTACAGACCAGAGGGCATGTTTTCAGGGAAATGTTTGAACAATGAAAACAATATTTCAGATTGGAAGAATGAAGCAAACAGGATTTTTTTATTATATTGGTGTATTTTAGTTTGCAGTAATCAAAATCAATTATCTACAACAGCTATACACAAAGGTAGTTTTATTTGGTATTTTTCCCATTGTTGATCAGAGCCCTTTTAATATCCTTGGCAAAACTCAGTCTGCCGTCCAAGAACTTTTCCTCCCTTCCCTTTTCAGTCTGGCTGAGGTGCATTTATAATGTGATGTCTGCCATTCGAGCTTAAAGATAAGAAATCAAAAAAATCTGCCAGGAAATATGAAGGGCTTGCAAGTGCACAGCAGCTGTTCAATTTCTATGCCAACATAGTTCTGGAACATGGGACCCCTCCATGTAGACAATGAATAATAGAATAATTTCTGAATTGGTGATCATCAAATCTGGGAAAGCTGATCATATTTACTTAGTAGTGTTGGACTGCACCATCAAAGAGCTCTAGTGGAAACTGTTGGAAGCTCCTGTGTTGTGTTCCTTGAGGCATGAGAAAAGGCAAGTTATAAATATTTTAATAAATAAAACAAATGAAGGAGTACAGAAAGTTCAGTACATTATGGCAGCATTTTTTGAAAAAGAAAACCAACCTAAATGCGGGCATCTAACTGAGGAAGGTTCACAAAGAATCAGTTTTTATCTGTATTGTCATGTGCTTTGTCACAACCTTAAATGGTCCCTTAAAAGGGCTTAGGGGTTGTAAATCACAATGATTTCCTTCCAGTGGTTCCCCTTTTGAAAAGATTAACTATTATCTTCATGCATAATTTGCATGAGCTTTCCAGTCTTCAATAAACTATATTTTGAAGTCTTTTGATAATAGATTTAAAGAGAGTTGTAGCACAGCTTTAATATTCTATTTTACAACTTACATTTTATTTGCTGCTTTGTAGGATCTGCTTTGCTGCTTTGCTTAGATCTTTGGGAAAATGAAACAAGAATGGCGCTGAAATGTTAATACACAAAGAACCTGAATGTGAGCAAGTGGGCATTGTTCCACATACACTTTCTATTATTTCTGTTTTGTGTTGGCTACAGTGAGCACAGAATAATACTGCAATGTGAATTTAAGTAGTCAGACACAAAATCCCACAGTTTAAAACAAATGGCTCAGCCAAGATTACTATCTATTAAAAAGCACACTGATGTTTAAAATTATTAAGAATTTATCCCCCCGTCCCTGAGTGGCAACTTCTGCATGCCTGGCATATATTGCATCTCTTATTCAAGTCATCCCATTCCATTGTTTAGCCTCTCCATCATCCCCTACACTATCAGCCTCACTTGACAAATACAGAGTAGCTCTTATTGTAATGAAAAAAAGAAAAATTGAAAGTATCCTCCAAACTAAGTTCCATTGTTTTGATTTTAGAGTGATGTCCCTTTATACTTTGGGTGCACATGTGGATATCCTGAGTGTTGCAGAGTTCCCATTTCTTTCATTGCAGGGACATGATCTGCATGGGCAGAGGAGTACGTATCTGAATCAGCTCTCCCTATTGAAAATCTATAGGGGACCTGCTTCAAGCAATGTACGCTTGCCCCATTAGAGTTCATGTGGCCAAGCAGTTTGCTTGATTGGGTGATTAAGTAGTTTACGTCCCATTAAAAGTGCAACAAGACCCTATGGGGCTCCCTGGATGGGAAGTTTGAATCACATGCCCATTTTCCAGTATATGGTTCTCAACACATACATTGATGCTGCCAATGGATACCTGCAAGAAGGCCATATGCCTTCTTATATATTGTTCTAATAACTAAGGCAAACTTTGATATCATACTAAAGAAAGAGTGTGACGCAAATGCAGAAAATAGTTGCAGTGGTGCATAAGTATTCCCACATATATGAAAAATAGCCAAACCGTAGTGGATTTGATGTACTGAGAGATGTTTTGGAAACACTGCAATAATGTTAAACTTAAGAGCAGAGAACAATAGCAGAGCCAATATAATTAATTAATGCAAACCAGATGGCAGCCACTGGAAAAAATGCCAGCAGTGACCATAATAACTGGTTTGGGGGGAGGGGGAAGAGAATAAAAATGATAATCACTACCAGTTAATGAAGCTGCTTGCTAGAAATTCTACACATGCACTGTGTTTTCTTTGCTATTCTCTTCCAATGGAAAAACTTCATGACCCCCTACACTGGTATTAGAGGTTTCAATTACTTGCTAGCAAAGACTATTCCTTATATAGAATTTTTACGGCCCTTATATACACTTTGCCTTTAATTACTGGATACAGAAATTCTCTCTTTAGGAGTAGAAATGTTTTCAGATGAGAGCACTGTATTGTGGGGGTTTTTTTATAATGACCCAAAGTAAGCATGCTATATGGTATCATCAAGCTGGCCAATCTGAGGATACTTCAGAGATTGGACCCATAAACAGATAAGACTGATCTTTCTACAAACCTGAAAAGCATCCCAGGTTTGCAAAAAAGAAGTTATAAAACCCAAAATGATAACAGGAATGCTTGTAGCTTTAAGAAATGGATGCCCTCAGTGGCTGCTGCTGGGCAATCACAACAGGCTTGGTTTATGTTAATAAAAGGCATGAGGAGGGGAGAAGGCCCTTCGGGAGTTGTTTTGGCCTTTGAAGAAGGACTCATTGGGGCTGGGCCCAGCAGCAACTACTGGTAGCTTGCTACTATGCCTCATGTGACTAACACAGGCCTGGCTGCTTGCTGCCCTTTCCTCTCTTCCTCCCTTTCTCCCTCTGGGAGGCAGGGCAAGGGTAGGCTGGGGAAGGGACCCTTTTCCAGGGTTTTTCATTTCTCTGCTCACAGGGTTCTGGGGATAAAATGGAGGAAAGGAAAGGCTATAAAATAATAAAATACAGCTGGTTATGAGGGAGCAGGTAAAAGGTGGGTGTGTGGGTAGAAGAGAAGGAAGCAGGATATGAGGATATGGCCATTGCCAGCTGAAAGGAAAGAGGCAATAGTGTTGAGAAATCAAGATGGGGAAATGGGGTGCCCCTGGCGAATCCTTGCAGGTTCTCCACTGTGCAAGTGTGCCTGGCAACTGGCCCTGGGCAACTGTGCCATAGTTTTCCCAGGTAAAGTGTGCCAAGGGTATGGAAGTGCAGAGGACTGAAGATGGGGAAGAGATAGTAGTTTGACTGGTGGATGGGAAGGAGATATGGGGACCCCTAAAAGCAACCTGTTTGTCCTTTTATGGAGTAGCACAGATAAAGGAAGGAGGTATAATTTGACCTCTTTAAAGAACATACCAGTATGGGGGAAGATTACTAACTGGAGATCAGCAGTAGTAGAGTGATTTTGTAGGTAAGATGTGGGGAAATGCTTTAGGTTTGGGTGGCAATGGATAGTGGTGCTATAAGTTTTGCAGTGAACATTCAATTTTTGACAGCCTCAGTCATTCATGAACTGAGCATGAGTTCTCTTCACCTTCCTGTCTGTACAGAAGCTGCAGTGGTGGAATTTTGTTTTCTGCTGCCTTGTGGGTACTTTTACATCTGTGCAGTAGTGAAATTAATTCTCTTCCAGGATCATGTATGGTTGAGTCAGAGAAATGAATGGGTGGGGAGAAGTTGTGACTCCATAAAGCTGTGCAAAAGCTTGTATGGTGAAATAGTATTCATGTTAGATGAACACCAAATGGTAAGACTCTTAAAAACAGTGCTTATTTATAAAGACTAACTGATTTATTTGCTCACTTTTGATTTAAACATCTGGCTGCATACTTATTATTTCCATGTAGTAATGAATCCATATGTTCCTCTGCTTTGTCCAAATGTATGCATCTTAGGATGCTGTATGAATGCTAAGCTGAGGTCTTTCCAAAGTTGTCTCTAAGTTATTATTAGGATTTTATTCTGTTCCTTTTTAAATAACGCAGAAGCCCTCAGAATTACTACCAGTAATTATGGAATTTTCCTTTAAATTACAAAATGCTAAGCACTGAGAAGATTTTTGCACAATTCTTAATCACTGTATTTGTTTCAGCATTAGTCTAGATTTAATAAGAAATTAGTGACAAAACCGCTCCTTTTCTTCTGTTGAGTTTCCTGTGGGTCTCTGTATGCTAGTACCTGATTTGTGAGCACAAAATACATGGGCCATTAGTCCTTTTCATAAGTTAAGTATCTGCTGCACAGAATACAAATGCAAATCACTTCTTAATGGTCAGGCTGAGGCGATATGGAGTGCTTTTGTTAGAGTAGGACTTGTAGTTAATTAAGCCAATTAGCTTTTGGTACAGGCACCTTTTCCAGGCTAAGGTCTGGGACTAGCCTATTAGGTGGTGGTGAGAGACCTTTACACAGACAGAAAGATTATCCTAACAAAGGCAAGCAAGAAGTAGCTGAAGCAACTATGTCAAATGTTTCTGTGTTCAAGATCTGACGAGATCAGACTATACCATGCTGCCTTCCCTCTAGAGCAATTAAAAGAACTCAGGTTTAAGCACAGAAATGATCCCTATCTTATAAAGGAGTAAAAAAACCTGTAGAAGAGTTGGAGGTTGAGAAAATATACAAAAATTTGGTATTTGCACGTCAATGATCCTTAAATTAGGCAATAAAGGTAATAAGTTTTTGACCTACAACTTGAGTTAAAGACAGGGAATGTGTACCATTACTGCTCTAAAGGATAAGAAAGGTAAGATAGTAACACATATAGAACAAATTTTACAAGAGTTTGTTGATTTTTTAAATTTGTTTTTATTTTGTTCTGCTAATCTGTTCTCCTTTCAGAATCCTAATTTGAGCCAAATCAATGAATTCATTACAAACAAATGAACATCCTTATATTAGCACAATAAGGGGGAAATTTAGATAATGGGAAATTAATGAAGGAATTAATTTTTTTTCAAATTCTCTGGGGTTTGATAGTACTTCAACAGAGTTTTACCCACAATATATGGAAATAGTTGTCCATCCTTTGCTTGCTGCAATACATGAGATTTATGCTTTACAGATATTACTGTCTTCTTGGTCAGAGTAAAAAATATTAGTTATACTGAACCTGGTAAAGGTCCTACCAGCCTGAGCTCTTGCCATCCCATCAGCATACTGAAATATGATTACAAAATCCTTACCTCTGTTTTTGAAAGCAGGTTAAACATAGTTGTATTGATGTTACATTGACCCTGATAAGGCGATTTTACTTGTATTCTTAGGACCTAAACGGGAAAGTACATATTGGCAATATTATTATCTCCAATATATGTAATTTCTTCAGACAAAATGCCAGATACATTTGTGGCTCCACAAACAAAAATGTTTTTGTATCATTCAATTCCAGATTGAACATTCCTTTTTTGGTCCTATATCAATTGTTTACTGCCTTACAGATGTAACAGAGGCTTTGTTGCATGTTGTATTCTGTACTCTTTGGCCTCTGAAGAAGGCTCTTGTGGGCAGAAATGCATCAGGTCATATACGGTTCCTTTTGTACATTTGTCACTTTGATTATTTTACGAGGCTTTATTTGGGCCCCTATATGGTTATTATATTTTTGAAATAAACACATGTACTTTTGTCTATACCTATTGATGTTTTTAACTTTTGGCCCTTTACTAGTTTTCTGAATTTCATTTGAAGGTTAAAGATCATTGCATCCAGATACATGAATGCAGATCAAAGGGGCTTAGAAATGTTTGCAGGCTTTCAGGTTTGGCGAACAGTTTAAGGCGTGGGGAAAATTGATTTATCCAACAACCAAAGCATGTTTCTCTGTCTGTTCTCTACCCATTTGCTCTACATCATTCCATGTATGGTTAACCTCAGTTAGAATCCCTTGGGACTTTAATTCAATTGCACAAGAGATAGCATCAAATGTTTTAGCAATATTTTAGTAATACTTCATAATTAATAATTTTATGGTTTTTAATGTTGTATTATAGTTTAATTATGCTGTATGTTTTAATCATGTTGTAAACCAACCTGAGCCTGTGCACAGGGGAGGGAGGGCTAAAAATCAAATAATAAAAAATAAATATAAATAACGTGAACCTTGACCTCAAAAAAAATATTTTTTTCAGGATTCTACTTTCTCATTCCCAAAACTAGACTGCAAAAATTACAGTGGAGGTTCTACTGGTTTTGTGGGATTATATGAGTTCTTGAGCATAATTTGGATTGCTTTCTTCCTGGCTGCAAAATAGTCTAGAAATAATCTCGTTTCTGGTAAGCTTTTCCTTTGCTTTTTCTTGAGTTAGGAACTGGGCTTACTTAGAAGATCAAAACAATGAGGAAAATGAAAATGCACGCAATCCACTCAGCCTCAGAGATAAAACTCAGGACTTTGTTTTCCAGTCAAAACTCCTTGTGCAATAAACTCTGCCAGGATGTAACTTGTTCCAGTTTTCCACACATTCAACTAAATTTAATTCTTTCAGTATCTGAATTATTTAATGCTACATGATGTACCTGTTAGAGCACTTAAATTTCCTTTAGTACAGAGGACATCTTTTTGTGGGGAGCTTTCAGAATGTTTTATGCAGGTGAAACAATAAATCCTCTTTCAGTCAGTCTTAATGCATTTGAACTTTAGCACTCATTTGCTATATTTGTAGTTCTGACATTTTATAAAAAATTATGATGTGGAAAATTATGATGTGGAAAATTATTCTATCTGGCCCAAATAAAGCAGGATTAAAATTAGTATTTTGAAGACAGCCCCTGTCTCTCAGTAATGAATCATTCTCTTTTCTTTTCCTGGAACAAAATATAAAGAGATAAAAGTAAAAAAGGAAATAGCAATATTTTTCCATAGGCATTCATTTCATGTTACAGTTTTCACCCTAATCAATGAGTTATAGTTGGGAGACTATTCTGTCTTGAAATTACAGAGGTTTCTTCCTATGGTCTTTATACCTGTAATTTTTTGTGCACTTTTAAAATTAAAAATAATGTTACTAATTCAGCACTTTATATTGTTTAAAACATTTCACATTACTGCAGTAATCCTTGCAATAAACAATCTTATAGGAAAGGGCAGCTTTTGTATCCCCATAGTGGTGTCCTTAGTGAACCAACCACAGTGAGTAAATCCAGCACTGATGTTGGAGGTCCCTAGGCTAATAGTGATGGGGAACTTTGAAATTCATGCCAAGATTGAGACAGTACAATCAGACAAAGTTTTGGATTTCATGACTACCATGGATCTGCCTCAGTTAGCATGGCGCTGTATACATGCAGCAAGTCATGCTCTTAATTTTATGTTATGGACAGGAGATTATGATCTGGTAGTGATCTGGTAGTTTATAGTAACTGCACTGATGCCAACATATCACTACCTGGTATGGTTTAAACTGAGTAAAATGTTACCAGTAGTAATATGTAAGGTAAAAATCCAAAAGGTTTTCTGACAGCTTCTTGATTGCTAGGGCTGAAAAGAATGACTGTGTTAGCAGCAAAGAAAATACACTTGTATCTGCAATAGTGCTCTTGAGTGTGGTAAGAAACTTAAGAAGTCCAGGACCATGGAGGCAAATAGTGGTTGTCTTGGCAGTTTGCTATGACCAGTTTCCAAAACACCTTGTGATTAAATTGATAGTATCTGATTCAACTTAAATTCCACATTAAGTACAGCAGTTTCCAGGAGGAGGCAAGGCACCCTGCCCATCCCAAACAATGCTCCCCACTTACCATAGGGATGCCGCTGATGTGGACAACCATCCAGTGGGCCGTCCCAGAGCATCAGGGACACTGCCTACCTGACAGCAGCCAGGGATTTGTGCCTTTCCTATGGCTCAAGAGGTCCATGGAGGTTTGGCTGGAAGGCATAGTTAATTCAGTCATGCCTCTGCAGTCCAGCTGGCCATCATGAATGCACAGGTGAGGCACAATGAGAGCCCAATCCAACCAAAAGACAGAGATCCAGCCAGGGAGATTGGCCAGGAGGGGATGGGGGGTTGGGTTCTAGTAGGAGAGAGGTAGATGAAGCCTCTAATTGTGGATTGGCCCAAGCAATAGGAGCTGGAGTATGTAAAGGCTGGGAGCAAGTAGGGAGCATCCTGAGAGGATAAAGAGGAGGATAAGGACAATGATGACCTGGGTGAACACAACCGTGTTACCACCAGTGGCCTGCCTCATCATTGGGGGAAATTAGCTATGAGACAGAGGAGGCCAAAGTGAGTACCAAGGACCAGATACCTATATATATCAAGGTCCAGTTCAGTAGGAAGACTTCAGATTTGAAGAGTAAATCAAATGGTTTTTATTAAAGAATTTCCCTGATTATAATCACACTAAAGCAATCAAAAATAAAGTAAGCATGCAATCAAGAACTAAGAAATAAAGTGGTGATTATAGCAATATTTAGGAGCAATTATGCAGGGGCTGTATTACCTGTCCAGATGTGCAGAAGTCCATGAAGACACTGAAGCAGGGTATGTTCTCTATTTTTATAGGAATTCTGGGGGCAGTCTCTGGGGCCAGAACTTGATAGGATTAATAGATAGAACCCAACCCATTAATAGGTTCCCAGACTTAGGCAAAAGGGGGAAATGGGTCTGTGATCAGCATCAGGAAGGTTTGTTAATTATTTCAATGTTTGATTAGTTTATCTCGGTATCCTGCAGGAGGGGGCAGGAAGAACAGGTGTTGGGACAAAAGATTTCTACAGAGGCATAGGTATCACAAAAGGGGGATACGTGAAGGTTTGGAGACAGAGGAGCTATTCGCCAGGTGACTACTGAATAGCTACAGATATGCAGATACTTTACCTGATGGAATTTGCAATTGTTTCATATGCATACCTTTGCTGGGTGGAGGGGGGTTGCAGATTGCTTTGAGGGCTGCCTTGTGCAACCGGAAATAGAAACCCTTTTGCAGAGCTTTGGCTAGTTCTGTGGTTCAGGTCAAGAAGCTGGGGAAACTCCACCTAGACCTAGGGGCTGTATTACTGCCAATGGCCTGCCTCTTTGAGGAAATTAGCTATGTGGCAGGAGAGACCAGAGGAGTACAAGGAACCTCACACCAGTTTATACCAAGGTCTGGTACAGTAGGAACTCTTCAGATTTGAAGAGTAAATTAAACAGTTTTTATTAAAGAATTTCCCTAGTTACAAGCATACTAAGCATTCAAAAAGAATAAGCAATTCAGAACTGAGAAAGAGGTGATGATAGTGAATAGAGGGGTCAGTTATGGGATCATACAACCTGTTCAGATGTGCAGAGGGCCATGAAAAAGGGATTGTGGCCCAAAGATAGGGTTGGAGGTGGACTGCCAGCTGGCATCAGGGCAGAGGTACACCCTCTGAGGCCATGTGCATGGACAGATATAGACATTAGAGAATGATGCTGACCAATGGGAGGTCTTGATGGGCTTGCTCCAAATGAAGACAAAAGATTACCTGGGCCAATTGTGGATCCCAGGGGGTGTGGTTGTAAGGAGGGGCATAGCCTACATGTGACCAATGAGGCCCCATAGGGACAGAGACTGGATTAATAATAGCTGTGATGGGTTTGGATGGTTGGGCTGGGAGTGTCCATTGTGGAACAATAGGGTGGTCTGGTGTTTCCCGGATGCCAGACAAAAGAAGTGAAGTTTCTTAATATGTGGCAGGATGAACCCGAATGGGAGACCATTCACTAGACGTGGAGACTTAAAGTTTACCTTAATAGATCTAGCATAAGTGTAAGAATGCAGATATTTAGACAAATATATGTAGACAGGAATGAGAGGATTATTCCAAAGGTATTTCCTGACATACAAGTGAAACAGAAGTTGGGGCTGGAATCATGCAACATTCTTAAAGGCTCTTTGTTCCTGCCTGCCTGTACATTTGACAGACAGAAGACCAGCTATTTGGTCAGTAGAAGATGCCTGAGGTGAGAGCAGAGACTTGGCCATTCTATTCCTCTTTGGACTGAGCTGACAGGAGAGAAGACTGGGGGGGGGGTTGCTTGCATGGAGGATGCTTATCAGTGCAGCCAGCCTGGAGAATCTTCTATTGGCTTGAGTTTTCCAAGCCAAGATGAGGTTTTCCTAGTCCCCAACAAAAGCCACTGTTTAAGCAAAGACTGTCTTTATGAGGGCACTGCTTGGGGAGGTTCCGAGGTTGTTTTGGGGTGTCTCTCTCTCTTGGAAAAGATCACCCCAGGTTCAGGGTCCGGGAGGCTGGTTACAGCTGACAACCCTAGTTTCCATTAATCAGGTTTTTATATATACCTTTCAGTTAGTGCAATGTGAAGATGTGGACAGAATACTTTGAAAATGGACTCCACTAGTGGTCTGTTGGATCCATGCTCCTCTTGGCTAGTAAAAATTACCTGTAATATCTCAGTAGCTGGGAAGATTACTGACATCTCCTTGACTGAAGCATCTGTTTTTGTGCCTATCCCTAGATAAACAGCTGGCAGTTGTGGCCAGGATTGCTTTTTAAGGACCAAAGGAGGGGTCACAGTGATAGACAACTTATCAAAACAAAGAAGCACTGTGATGAAGTTGAACATTTAATAACAATTATGTTTATCTATAAAAAACTTTAGAAATACTAACAAATTCAAGACAAAACTTTGGAAATTTAAACATATTCAAAACAACATCCAATATTCTCAATGAGCACCCGGTTATACACTCATTTCAATAGTCTTCCTCAGGAGTAATACTCTAAAGTAGCAGGGTGTCAGCCTTTTGATACATTTTAACATGGCAGCATTAAACACTCATTTCAATAGTCTTCCTCAGGAGTAATCCTCTTAAGTATCAAGGTGTCAGCCTTTTAGTACATTTTAACATTGCAGCATTAACTTCTTTTTCTACTTTCTTCAGACCATAACTGTTTGACTTCTTCTTCAACTTCTCCTAAAACAAACATGATTATTAAACATTGAAAAAAACATGAAGCTGAATGGAAACTAGTTCTAATTTTTAATTTTTTTAAAAAAATTATTAATTTTTGACTTTAATAAATATAAACTTACTCAGTTTCATTTCCAGTAGTTGTATAAGGAGCAAGCCAGTTAAATCATTTCTTAATAGTAGCAACCAGTCTTTTTATTTTTTTATCTGGCTAGAAGCCTTCTTTTCAAATAGGCTGGCCAATGCTCTCTATATTCCATGTAGCTGGCTCTATTGTTCTCCAGTAAATTTTAGGAGTAACATTGCAGTCTTGTTTTCTATCTGGCTGAAAGCCTTCTTTTAAATTAAGCTGACAAATGCTCTCCACCTCTCAAACTGGAACTGAAACTCTCAAAAAACTATTCTAACTGATTCCATGCAGCTGCATATTAAATACTTCATTCTTAAAGGTATAGACCATTAACAAGATTGCTGAAGGCTGACCTCCTATAAATAATACATACATTTATAATTTTGTGGGTAATCTTACAATGAGCTGAGCTCTAGACATTTTGATAAATTATGTTACAATATCCCCAATAAAAGTTGCAAGGACCAATAATAGTTTTTTGAGAGTTTCAGTTCCAGTTTGAGAGGTGGAGAGCATTTGTCAGCTTAATTTAAAAGAAGGCTTTCAGCCAGATAGAAAACAAGACTGCAATGTTACTCCTAAAATTTACTGGAGAGCAATAGAGCCAGCTACATGGAATATAGAGAGCATTGGCCAGCCTATTTGAAAAGAAGGCTTCTAGCCAGATAAAAAAATAAAAGGACTGGTTGCTACTATTAAGAAATGATTTAACTGGCTTGCTCCTTATACAACTACTGGAAATGAAACTGAGTAAGTTTATATTTATTAAAGTCAAAAATTAATAATTTTTTTTAAAAAATTAAAAATTAGAACTAGTTTCCATTCAGCTTCATGTTTTTTTCAATGTTTAATAATCATGTTTGTTTTAGGAGAAGTTGAAGAAGAAGTCAAACAGTTATGGTCTGAAGAAAGTAGAAAAAGAAGTTAATGCTGCAATGTTAAAATGTACTAAAAGGCTGACACCTTGATACTTAAGAGGATTACTCCTGAGGAAGACTATTGAAATGAGTGTTTAATGCTGCCATGTTAAAATGTATCAAAAGGCTGACACCCTGCTACTTTAGAGTATTACTCCTGAGGAAGACTATTGAAATGAGTGTATAACCGGGTGCTCATTGAGAATATTGGATGTTGTTTTGAATATGTTTAAATTTCCAAAGTTTTGTCTTGAATTTGTTAGTATTTCTAAAGTTTTTTATAGATAAACATAATTGTTATTAAATGTTCAACTTCATCACAGTGCTTCTTTGTTTTGACAGGATTGCTTTTTAACCAGCTCCAAAAATACTACTTTACACAGAGAGTGATTAAAATGTGGAATTTGCTGCCAGAGGATGGCCACAGGAATAAACAGCTTTAAAAGAGGATTAGATAGATTCATGGAGGATAAGTCTATCAGTGGCTACTAGCTTCGACGACTGAAGGGAACCTCCACATTCAGAGGTACTAATCCTCTGAATCCCAGAGCCAAGAGGCAACATCAGGGGAAGGCCTCAACCTCTAGGCACTGTTATTGGCTGTCCAGAGGAACTGGGAACTGGTTGGCCACTGTGTGAGACCGGATACTGGACTAGATGGACCACTGGTCTGATCCAGCAGGGCTCTTCTTATGTTCTTATTCAGTTCAAATTGTACAGCTGGTTTTTAACTTTTAAAGCTTTTAATACCTTTCATTAAAAGTACCTAAAAGATTATTGCTTCCAACCATATGTTTATGCCTGTACCTTAAGATCATCTGAATGCTTTTGCTACCAAAGCACACAATGGCATGGTGTGTAGTGAGGAACAAGGCAAAGGCTTTCTCATCTGTTGACCAAAAACTGTGTAACTTCCTTATCCTGGTATCCCTAATTTTAGTGTTGTGTACTGGTTATAGTGTTGGGCTAGGATCTGGAAGACCCAGGCACGAATTCCCACTCTGCCATGGAAGCTTGCTGGGTGACCTTTTGCCACTCACATACCTCACAGGGTTGTTGAGGATAAAATGAAGGAGAGGAGAACAGTGTAAGCTACTTTTAGTCCTCATTGGAGAGAAAGGCAAGATATGAATGAAGTAAATAAAATAAAGTAAAATAATAAATTATACTATGGTGTAACCTTTTATCCTGGTTATCTAAATGGGTTCAGATGGAGAAAGACCCTTCTCTGACGCTGATAAAACAGAACATTATTAAAGTACCAGTTAATGTGTAGATTTGGATGGGGAAGACTGAATAGAAAAATACTGTGTAGTAGATGGTAATTAAGAACATAGGAAGAGCCCTGCTGGATCAGATCAGTGGTCCATCTAATCCAGCATCCTGTCTCACACAGTAGCCAACCACTTCCTCTGGAGGGCTGACAACAGGGCATGAAGGCCAACACCTTCCCCTGATGTTGCCTCCTGGCATGGGATTCAGAGGCTGCCTGCCTCTGAACAACGTAGAAGAACATGGTCAAAGTATAGTTGTCCCTCTAATATCCCTGCCTCCTTCAATCTACCATTATCTGCAAATGAAAAGTTTCCTATCTGCCCAAATACAAAAAGGGACATTTTAAAGAGATTTAATGAACTTTGAAAAATTGTTGATTTTTTTCAGCTATAAGAGGCACTGATTTTAGACTCAGATTAAGATGGATGGATCCTACCACTCCACTGAGCAAAGACTGAAGCCTTCCTCCAGCTTCAGGAGCCTCCTTCTAGCTTCAGTGGCCCTTCCTCAAAAGGAAGAGCCACTAAAGTTGGAGGAAGGCTCTTTGGAAGATGGTTCGATCCCCCCTAGAAGTTTTAAAATATGAGGGGTAAATTGGATATTCAAAAGATGATCAACTTGTGGTTAGATTCAGGTGGGTAGCTGTGTTGGTCTGAAGCAGTAGAACAAAGTTTGAATCCAGTGGCACCTTTAAGGCCAACAAAGATTTATTCAAGGTGCCACTGGACTCAAGCTTTATTCAACTTGTGGTTAGTAATACCCCTGTCTCATATGACATTGCCTACCAAGATCTGCAACTGAAAAGTTACTTAATTGTTCAAATGCAAAAAGGAAATTTGAAGAGATCTAAAAATGCTGATGAGTAAAAAATAAGGAGCTAATGTCGAGTATTTACTATGTACTATTAGAACAATATTGTAAACCTGAAAAGAGATCCATGAAAAAATGGCATAAAGATTTTGACCATCAGGTCATTACATTGTTTGTATATTTATATATGAAGAAGTTTACTTTCTCAGTAGCTTTAGAAACTTTTTCTGGAAATGACACTGAATTTATTACACAGTCAAACACTGTAAACTAGAGAAAGCTGTATGCTGAATAATGTAATTATACATTTTGGAGACATCACTAGTTAAAACCTTTTACCCAAAATGATAATGTCTGTGTGTTTTTTCTGCTGTAAGAGATTACCCAGGAAAATACAAATATTGCCTTATGATGACATTTTTAAAGTGGATTATTGTGTCTGCATATTAGCATCTAGCTAAAACAGATTGTTTCTGAGTAGCACTAGGCTGAAAAAATCTCTCTTGTTCAAACATACGTAAAAAGTATTACTTTTCTGAATCGAACAAAAAACTACCAGTAGAGGTCACCATTTACTACGTTCAGCAAACTTGGAAACTTGCCTAGCTGTAAAGTTATTGTGAGGAAGAGAGACAGGGGAAAAAACCCATCTAGTCTAAGAAAACTAACCCATTAGAGAAAGATGAAGTTCTCTAGATCAGATATTTATCTCCTGAGAATTCTTTTCTTCTCTTTCATAAGTCTTTAGCAGCTTGTAGCTGCTGGCCAGCATTTGAATGAATATAGTTAATTAGAGATGGTCAGTGGCCTGTTTTAAGAAGCATGGTGTTAGCAAGGTGAGGTTATCCCCTGAACCCTGAAGTCCCCAGATACTGGTGGCAGGGTTCAGCATGGGGACTGCTGTTTAACAAACAAACCTCCAAAACATTGTGAGACTACTGAACTAGTTTGCCTAGTTTTTCAACAGGCAAAAGGATAGTTTATCAGAAAAGTGCTACACCTCCCTTATTGGATTTTTTTTGTCATAACAGCTTTCATATCTGCCTCCTCGATGGCGTAGTGGTTAGGAGCACAGCCTCTAATTTGAGAGAACCAGGTTTGATTCCCTACTCCTCCACATGCAGCTGCTGGTGTGACCTTGGGTCAGTCACAGGTTTTCTCAGAGCTGTTCTCTCAAGAGCAGTTCTTGAAAGAGCTTTCTCAGCTCCACCTACCTCACAGGGTTTATGTTGTGGGGAGAGGAAAGGAGATTGTAAGACACTCTGAGACTCCAAATGAAGGGCAGGTTATAAATCCAATCTCCTCCTCCTCCTCCTTCTTCCCAGACTACCCAATGCAGTATTGAATAATCAAAGCATAAATCTTATTTCTCACAACCCTGATGAACACTATGATTTAAAATGGTTGCTGCTTGTAACTTCTCATGTACTTTTAAGAGCACTGATTTTTCTCCCTAGCTGCAGAAGTAATAATCTCACAATCCAAATTCAACAATGTTTTCCCTTCTTTCTTGATCAATTCTTAGATCTATATCAATCAGAAATATCCTGATACATGAATGATTATATTAAAAGTGTGATCAAATTAGCCTCCCCCCCAAAATCATGTGCCATCACTTTTTCTGGGCATTCAGGTTTTTGCACTCTGGAATCTGTCTCAGGACATTTACAAGGCAGCCAAGGAATCCTCAGTCATTGGGCTTTCCTTGATATGGTTGCTACATACATTTTCACACTGTGGTCCCAACTTTCTAAAACTGGCACACACACTGCCACTTGGGCATGCTGTCCTACTGTCCTTTGATTTAGCTGACACACGTGTTGGTAAACCACTACCAAAAGATGCAATGACACATCTGTATTTGGAATTTAACTAGTCTAAAATTGGACCCAAATATATACCATTAATTAACCTCAGCTGGGTAACTAAATTACTGTTAGAGAGTAGATGTCATGAGCACTGAACTGAATTAGAATAATAGAATCACAAAGTTGGAAGGGGCCATACAGGGCCATCTAGTCCAACCCCATGCTCAATGCAGGATCAGCCTAGAGCATCCCTGACAAGATACTGTTAGCAAAAGTTAAATGATCTATTCAAGCAATAGATGGAACTACAGATTATAGTTAATAGTTTGCAACTTGCTGTTTGTCTTTAACTTCTTCCTGAAACACAGACTTAAAGCAGTTTCCTTGTTATACATCCCCTCATCATTTTTTTAAAGAAGGCTTCGATCACCGTTCCCTGCCTATATCATGATCCCAGCAGTGAGAAAGGATGGAGGAAACTTTTAATCTGGGTGCTCACTGTGCAAGTGGGAACTTTAAGATCCTATAATATTGGGAGTGTCTTTCTTCTGTGTCCAGTTTGGTTGGAAGGATCGTCAGAGGATGGCTGATTTTTTTAAAAAATTTAAATTTTAAAAATTTAATTTTTCAGTATACAAACCAATATAGTACCTTTGGGAATTATCTAAATGAGATATAGACTTTCCTTCTGGTTCTTTGGGTAAGATGAATCTTTGGGTTTTCTCTTACTAAAACTGAAGATCATTATAGCCATTTCACAATGATAATACAAAGCTTCCCTGCTCAACAGAAGTCACTGCAGAGGCCATAAGAGCATGACTACCACTTATTAATCTTTTGTAAGTATTGGTGGGGAAATGTAATTGTAATTGATAATAGTGATAATTCAAACAATGCTTTTAATGGTTGAAAAATTATTATTCACATCAAGGTAAAAGCCACTTTATAATATGTCATATAATATGTTATTTGACTCCCACCCCCATTTTATTTGCTTTTGTACAATGCGGAAAAGAAGACTAATACAATCTGGGGATATATTCAGGTGGGTAGCATGCTGGTCTGAAGCAGCCGAACAAAGTTTGAGTCCAGTGGCACCTTTAAGGCCAACAAATAAAACTTCATTGGTCTTAAAGGTGCCATTGGACTCAAACTTTGTTCTACAGTCTGTGGATTAAATTGATGAAAGTGAGGACTTTGCAGACCACTGATTACTCATGAATCTAAATTTGTGGGGTTTATTCTCAGTAAATGTATATAGGATTGCAGCCAACGTATCTTTGATGTATTATGCCCCTGCCTGCAAAGGTGAGACAGGTGGGGACCAAAGAAAGGGCTGTTTCAGTGGTGGCATCTTGCATTTGGAATGCACTCTCCCTTAAAGCTTGCATAGCTCCTGCCTTACTGCTTCTAGGCACCAATCAAAGCATTTCTTTTTACCTAGGCTTTTAATGAGCAGGAAGGGGTTCATCTTTTTAACACTTTTAGCCTAAGGACTGTTTTATGAATATCATTTTAGGCTTCTGAATGTTTGATGCTTTTTTAAATATCCTGATTCAAGTTTAGGACTTGTTTATTGTAGTTTATGATGGATAATTGTTTATGATTGATTATTCTTGTGCAGCTATGTTATGGATTTTTTTTAAAAAATATTTTTATTAAATTTTCATGTAAAAACATTTTCAACTTGTAACAAAGCAGCATAAACAATATACATCGGAAAAATTCAATATACTATCTAAGTTCCCAGACATAAACAGCACAGAGTAAAGAAAATTTTAAAAAACAATAATAAGATGGGTTGAAAACAAAGCATAAAGACCATCCAAATTAATTAGAATTTGATATGAGCATTCACATATAATTGATTATTTTGTAGTAGCGATGTGGAATCTGAGATCTCGCAATTGAATCATGTCTGAATGATGCCTCAAGAAAAGGAAACCATTTATTCATTATGTTTGCATGACTTCAGGAGCTATTAAAGGTACTGATACTGTCTGCGAATTTATCTATTGTGAACATCTCCCATATTTTGGCATACCAAAGGTTCAGTTGAGGTGGGCTAGAATTTTTTTTACATTTTTAAAAATATTTGTGAGCTACCTCAAGCAGGTCTCTAGACAGGCAGCATATCTATATACCATTAGTCACCCATGGCTGTGATCTGTGGATATCTATGTTATGTCCTGAAATCAGGAACAGGTATCAGACAGAGGCTTCCAAGCTTCAATCCTGAGAACAATAGGGACTAGGCTCCTGAATTCGAAGTAAGGAGTCAATAGGGACATTGGCGGGAAATTTGAACCTGCCAATAGAACTATGGGGCGTTCCCCCCCAATGTATATAGTTGGCCTCCAGCCATTGCTGTTTGTCTTTGCTTGTGTGAAGTACTAATAAATGCGTCTTTGCTTATGTCCTGGTCTGGAACCCAGTACTTTACAATCTAAATCTACAGATCAGGGCCACTTGAAGGCTAAAAAGATTTTTCTGCATACTAGGGCACTCCCCAGGTGTGCAGAAAAATTTAAGCGTAAAAAAACCACTGTAGGCCACACTGGGTTCAGTGGCAATGCAGCCCAGGAGCCCCGCTGGCAGCTGATCTAACCCAGCCTGGCCAGGACCACAGAGCACACTGGCTGCTGCTCTGGGCCCAGTCATGGTAGTGGAGCATGCCAGCTGATGCTATGGGACCAACCACAGCAGTGGAGCACCCTGGCTGTAGCTCCAGGCCAGACCTGGAGCAGCAGCCGGCATCCTCTGTGGCTGGATTGGAGCAGTAGCTGGCATCCTCTGCCACCACTGCTGGGCCCACCACAGCTGGGCTGGAGCGGCTGCCAGCGTGCTCCTCCTACAACTTCCATCCCCCCACCAAACCGGCAACCTACCACCAGCCTGCTGGAAGGTAGGTGGGGAGCAGAGCAAGAGTGTGTGCGGGGGGAATGGGAAGGGTGGGGTAAGTGGGAAGACAGCAAGGGTGAGGTAAGTGAATGCCAAGAGTGCAGGGGTAGTAGAGTACCAAGGGTAGGGGGAAGTGGGAAGAGAGCAAGGGTGGGGGTGAAAAAATGCCAAGGGTGGGGGGTAGTTGGGAAGAGAGCAAGGGGGCAATGGAGTGCCAAGGGTGGGGGTAGGTGGGAAGACAGCAGTGTTCCCTCTCCTGGTGCACAAATTCTTAGCCCACAGATCCTGACTGAGCACAGGGTGAGGAAATTCTCCCCCACCTCCCTCCATTGCTCAAGGGAAGAGACACAAGCCAATCCTTCCCTCCCCCCCCAACAGTCAAGGTCTCCTCTCCCCTCCCCTGGGGAGGAAGGGAGAGGGAGCTGCCAGCCATTTAAAGTGAACAGCTGACTGGTGGGTTTGCCAATCAACTGTTTGGTTTAAAGGGTGGGAAGCCATTTCAGTGCTCCCTTTGGTTTCTCCCCCGCTTGGAAGTGGGGGAAGTGAAATGGAGGGCTCTAATGGCTGCTCACCCTTTAACGCAAACAGCTCACAGGCAGACCCGCCATGCTGTTCACTTTAAAGGGCAGGAAACCATTTCAGTGCTCCTTTTTGTTTCTCCCACTTGAAAGTGGGGGGGAGCAAAATGGAGGACTCTAATGGCTGCCCATCTTTAAAACAAACAGCTGATGGAGGCTTCTTTCTTTTTTCTTCCTTCCTTCTTATCCCCTTCTTTCTTTCTTTCTTTCTTTCTTTCTTTCTTTCTTTCTTTCTTTCTTTCTTTCTTTCTTTCTTTCTTTCTTTCTTTCTTTCTTTCTTTCTTTCTTTCTTCCTCTCTCTCTCCCTCCCTCCCCCTCCCCTCCCCTCCCCTCCCCTCCCCAGCAAGGGTGGGGACTGAGTGAATGCTAAGGGTGGGGGGTAGATAGGGAAAGCTGCAAAGGTCAGGGTGGCAGGGGGAGATAGGGAGATCAGCAAGTGGTGGGTGGAATGCCAAGGGTAATGGATAGGTGGAGAGAGCTGCAAAGGTGAGGGTGAGTGAGGTGGTAGGTGGAGAGAGCAGCAAGGTTTGGGTAAACTAATGGAGAAGAGTTGGGGTGCTCCACTATCCCTTGTGGGGATAGTGGAGCACCAGCAGCAATAAAAAGCGGGCGGCAAGATGGCGAACTCTCCGGACGGCAGAAGGCGGAACCAGGACGGCGCAAAGGGAGCATAGAGGCGCAGGCATGGCGGAGTCGGAGGACAGAGCTGGAGCCGCGCTGACGTGGAACCACGCGCCGGAGGAACCTGCTGACGCCAAGCCGACCCCGGATGAAAAAAACAAGAACATCTCTCCATGGGGTGCCGGCAGGGCAGTCCCTCCCCCAATCAGCTATGTGGCCATAGATAGGATCTAAGAGAGTAACTGTAAGCCGCTCAGAGACCCCTTCGGGGGTTCGAGTGGGATATAAGCTGAATAAATAAATAAATAAATAAATAAATAAAAGAGATGGGGAGTAGATTGACAGATAAGGGGAATGGGAGAAAGGAAGAAATACGGGGTAAGAGATGGGGGTAGATTGACAGGTAAGGGGAGGGGGAGAAAGGGGGAAGACTGTTAGAGAAGGAGAAAGATGGAAGGAAGCAAAGAGGGGAAAGGATGCACCCCCTCCGGAAGTTTCTTGTGGGCCCCCACTTCTACACTTTCTATTACTGAGGACATTAGTGTTTTTAGAGCAATCAAACCATGGATACTGTAAGTACATTAAAGGGGAGCACAGGTATGCAGCAGCAGGGCCCATCCCCCATCTACATGCACTTACCTCATTCAGAATGAGCCTTACATACATTTTACTTCGTAACTACATACAAATCGTATATCACGTGATCAAGATACCAGTTTTGGCTGCATTCTTGACAAAGTGTATAGTATGCATGCTATTTGTAGCTACATGGAGTCTTTCATACAATCTGCTACACACTTGTAGGTCAGTGAGGACCCTGCCATTACAATCACATGCCACCCACCCCTTCCACACACATTCAGTAACAGTGGATTGCTTGTCTGAAAAGGACTATAATCTTTAGCCTAGCAAATGGGAAATGGTAACTGACCTTATGAGCCTCAATAAAAAGGGTTGTGATTTAAGTACTGGCCTCTGTCTGAATATTCAGTTCCAGAACTATCTCATGAATCTTATAAATGTATGATCTTTGACTCTGTGCATTTTGCAGATATAATTAGTGTTCATTTTACATTGGCCTGGTGTTGAACACAAGGAACAGGATTCATATTTTAACAACAATGAACTTAGCTCACCTTTTAGTCATACAAATCTTTACTCGTTTGCTGTACAACTGAGATAATGATTCTGCTCATGATTGTGAATTAAAGGTAAATGAAATTAAAGATAAATTTAAACTAGTTCTGCCAATTCCATTAAATTTTTCTCCCTCTCCCAAAATACTACAGCTCAAGGGCATCAAATGAAGCTTTTGGGCAGTAGATTCAGGATGGACAAAATAAATATTTTACACAGAGGATGATTAAAATGTGAAATTTGCTGCCAGAGGATGTAGTGATGGCAACAGGAATAGACAGCTTTAAAAGGGACTCAGGCAGATTCATGGTGGATAAGTCTACCAATAGCTACTAGCCATGGTGACTTCCCGCCCTAATGGATCACTGCCTTGACGTGGCAAGGGGGCTTGCGTGGTTCGATGAGGCTGTGGGCTATGCCATGGAGGGCCACCCAGGATGAACAGGCCACAGCAGAGAACTCAGACCAAGTGTGATCCACTGAAGAAGGAAATGGCAACCCATTCCAGTATCTTTGCCAAGAAAACCCCATAAATAGTAACAAAAGGCTAAAAGATATGATGCCGGAAGATGAGCCCCCCAGGTCGAAAGGTGTCCAATATGCTACTGGGGAAGAGCAGAGTGCAAGTACAAGTAACCCCAGAAAGAGTGAAGCGGCTGGGCCAAAGCCGAAAGGATGCTCAGTTGTGGCTGTGTGTGATGGTGAAAGAAAAGTCCGATGCAGCAAAGAACAATACTGCATAGGAACATGGAATATAAGATCTATGAATCAAGGTAAGCTTTATGCGGTAAAAAATGAGATGGCAAGACTGAACATCGACATCTTGGGAATCAGTGAACTGAAGTGGACAGAAATGGGTGAATTTAACTCAGAAGACCATTATATCTACTACTGTGGACAGGAATCCCATAGAAAAAATGGTGTGGCCTTTATAGTCAACAAGAGAGTGCGAAAGGCAGTATTGGGATACAATCTCAAAAATGACAGAATGATCTCAGTCTGAATCCAAGGCAAACCATTCAACATCACAGTAATCCAAGTCCCAACCACTGATGCAGAGGAGGCTGAAGTGGACCAGTTCTATGAAGACCTACAACACCTCCTAGAACTAACACCAAAAAATGATGTCCTCATCATCATAGGGGACTGGAATGCTAAAGTAGGAAGTCAAAAAGTAACCAGAATAACAGACAAGTTTGGCCTTGGAGAACAAAATGAAGCAGGGCAAAGGCTAACAGAGTGTTGTCAAGAGAACATGCTGGTCATAGCGAACACCCTTTTCCAACAACCTAAGAGGCGACTCTACACATGGACATCACCAGATGGGCAACACCAAAATCAGATTGACTATATAATTTGCAGTCAAAGATATAGAAGCTCTATCCAGTCAGTAAAAACAAGATCTGGAGCTGACTGTGGCTCAGATCATGAGCTACTCATTGCAAAATTCAGACTTAAACTGAAGAAAGTTGGGAACACCACTAGGCCATTCAGATTTGACCTAGATCACATCCCTGATGAATATACAGTGGAAGTGAAGAATAGGTTTAAGGGACTAGATTTGATAGAGTGCTTGAAGAACTATGGACGGAAGTCCATGACATTGTACAGGAGGCAGCAATCACCACCATCCCAAAGAAAAAGAAATGCAAGAAAGCAAAGTGGCTGTTTGATGAGGCTTTACAAATAGCAGAGGAAAGAAGGAAAGCAAAAGGCAAAGGTGAAAAGGAAAGAGTTACCCAACTGATTGCAGATTTCCAGAGAACAGCAAGGCCTTCCTGAATGAACAATGCAAAGTAATAGAGGAAAACAATAGAATGGGAAGAACTAGAGATCTCTTCAAGAAAATTGGAGAAATCAAGGGAACGTTCCATGCAAAGCTGGCCATGATAAAGGATAAAAACGGTAGGGACCTAACAGAAGCAGATGAGATTAGGAAAAGATGGCAAGAATACACAGAAGAACTATGCAAGAAGGATCTCAATGTCCTTGACAACCACGACGGTGTAATCACTGACCTCGAGCCAGACATCCTGGAATGTGAAGTTAAATGGGCCTTCGAAAATATTACTAACAAAGTTTTCGGTTTCGGTGCTGCGAATGGCGGCCGCCTCTCGGGACGCTCCCGGAGGCGGTTAGCCCACACGCAGTCAGGGGGGGTCTTCTCGTGTGCGAAAGACCCTAGTGAGCCTTAGGCAAAGGCTCCAAACCGGGGGCGCTTGGGGAGTAGCCTCTTTGCCGGCAGACAGCCGGGAAATTGAGGCTTTCTCCCCGCCCCAATCGGCCCCGCTGCGTTGTGCCCGCAATGGGACTTAGCGGTGCCACCGATTTCCAGGAGTGAAGACAGCGTTACAATTTAATATAAAAAGAAGAAGGCATCGAACCGTGAGTTGAAGATCGATTTTGAAGCGTGAATTCGGGCCCCCCGTAAGCGTTTAAGCGTATGGGAGGAGGGAGGAGTCCCCATCCCTTTTGAGAAGCAAGATTTACAAAGGGAGCGCGAGGGGGGCAGAGAGGAAAACAGTGTTGGTGAAAGTACCGTTGGAGTTGTATAAAAGACTACGATCCTTTTAGCTTCCTGGGGGATGCGGCACGAACTTTATAAAAGTAAATAATAAAACAAAATGTCAACAACGGGGAAAGTCCTGCAGAAACCGGAAGAGATGAGGGGAGGGACTTCCGGCCCGGGTAGCCCCCCCCCAAGAGCTAGCTGTCAATCAACAGGATCTGCGCCCTCTACTGGAGCAAATACAGAAAATAAATGAAACTTTGCTTAAAGTGGAAAGTGTCTTGATTAGTCGACAGGGGAAATTGGAGGAAATAGAACAGAAATCGGATTTGATTCTAAGTTTTCAGGGCGTGAAAGAAGAAGAGAAGGAGGATCTCGGATTTACCTCGACAAATGTTTTGGCACCCCTAACTGGCAGTGAAGCGAAAGAATTAAAAGAAGAGGTGGACATGGCTCTCAAAGCCTATTCCACTTTTATAAAAGAAGATACTCTGCCAGTAGAAGGGGATGTTGAACACAGCAGGCAATATACCAGAGATCCGATTCCATGTGTAGTAATTATGGTGCCCTGGGAATTTGAAGGTTGGAAACGCAAGGAAAAAGAGAAAAGAAAGAAGATGGATTACACCTTTAAAAAGCAAAAATCTTTGAAGAGACACGCCAGCTTGGAGGAAGACGCAGCACCTAAAATTGGCAGAGAAGAAGACGGCAGCCCAGGGGAAGGAGGCGACGGATTGGAAGACATCAAAGTTGAAAAGGACTCAATCTACAACTGGAAGAGACCTAAAAAGAAGACATTTTAAGGACTGTTCGTGTACCATCTGCAAGGAGCTGTTTGATTACTAACCCCAATGGACGTTACTAACTGTATTAACAGAGTGATTCTGGACTTTGTAAAGTTTAAAAGAAGATCTTCGAATCGCGATAGATGCCAAAAATGGTATTGATTACTAACTAAAATTAACCTTTATTAACAGAGAAAACTTCACTCCATCTTTCTCTTTCTCCAGCTGTCTACCCTCCCCCTTTCTTATAAAAAGAATAAAATTATCTCCTTTTTAGGAGAGTTTTACCAAAAAAAAAGAAAATATTACTAACAACAAAGCTAGTGGAGGTGATGGTATCCCAGCTGAGCTAGTCAAAGTCTTAAAAGATGATGCTTTTAAAGTGCTGCACTCAATTTGCCAGCAAATTTGAAAAACGCAACAGTGGCCATAGGATTGGGAAAGGTCAATATACATTCCAATCCTAAAGAAGGACAATGCCAAGGAATGTTCAAACTATCGCACAATTGCACTCATTTCACATGTTAGCAAGGTCATGCTCAAGATCCTACAAGCTAGGCTTCAACAGTACGTGGACAGAGAACTGCCAGAAGTACAAGCTGGGTTTCAAAGAGGTAGAGGAACTAGAGATCAAATTGCCAACATTCACTGGATTATGGAGAAAGCAAGAGAGTAGCAGAAATACATCTACTTCTGCTTCATTGACTATGCTAAAGCCTTTGATTGTGTGGATCACAACAAACTATGGCAGGCCCTTAAAGAGATGGGAGTACCAGCAGCGCCGGCTTGCCCACTAGGCAAGCTAGGCGCTCACCTAGGGCGCTGCAGGCCCACAGGGGCGCCAAACTGCCCCCCCCCATGAAGCCGGCACTCTGAGCCCTTCTCTGGTTTTCCTCTGTGTGCCGCTGCTGCGGCGTGGTCAGGAAAGCCGGCGCTGGGGCTGGGAGGGAAGGGGCGGGCGTTCAAACACCCGCCCCTTCCCTGGGTTTCCTGGGCGCTCCGCAGCTGCGGCGCACACAGGAAAGCCGGCGCTCCACCCCTCCCGGTCTCCAGGCCCCACTGGGAGGTTGGCATCCCTGGTGGGGTGGGTGCCCCAGGCTGTCTTGCCTAGAGTGCCCAGACACCTGGGGCCAGCCCTGAGTACCAGACCACCTCACATGTCTCCTGAGAAACCTGTATAAGGGTCAAGAAGCGACAGTTAGAACTGGGTATGGAACAACTGATTGGTTTAGCATAGGAAAAGTAGTACAACAAGGATGTATATTGTCACCTTGCTTATTTAATTTATATTCAGAGTACATCATGCAAAATGCTGGCCTGGATGAATCACAAGACGGAATTAAGATTGCTGGGAAAAGGATCAACAACCTCAGATATGCAAATGATACCACTCTAATGGCAGAAAATGAAGAGGACCTAAAGAGCCTCTTGCTCAGGGTGAAAGAGGAGAGCGCAAAAGTGGGCTTGAAGCTCAACATCAAAAAAACTAAGATCATGGTATCTGGTCCCATCACTCCTTGGCTAATAGAAGGGGAAGTCGTGGAAGTAGTGACAGACTTCACGTTTCTGGGATCCAAGATCACTGCAGATGGTGACTGCAGCCATAAAATTAAAAGATGCCTGCTCTTTGGGAGGAAAGCAATGGCAAAACTAAACAGTATAATAAAAAGTAGAGACATCACCCTGCCAACGAAAGTCCGCATGGTCAAAGCAATGGTATTCCCCGTAGTAATGTATAGCTGTGAGAGTTGGACTTTATAAGAAAGGCCAAGTGCCAAAGAATAGATGCTTTTGAATTATGGTGCTGGAGAAGACCCTTGAGAGTCCCTTGGACTGCAAGGAGATCAAATCAGTCAGTCCTAAAAGAAATCAACCCTGACTGTTCCCCGGAAGGCCAGATACTGAAGCTGAAGCTCAAATACTTTGCCCACCAAATGAGAAGGGAGCACTCACTGGAGAAGGCCCTGATGCTGGGAAAGACTGAAGGGGATGGCAAAGGATGAGATGGTTAGATAGTGTCACCAGTGCAATAAACATGAAATTGAGCAAACTTCAGAGGACAGCAGAAGACAGGAGGGCCTGGCATGATCTGGTCCATGGGGTCACGAAGAGTTGGACTTGATTGTGCGACTGTATTACAACAACAAAAATGTTGACTCCCATTGCCAGGAGGCAACATCAGGATAAGGTCTTTGCCTCTATGCCCTCTTACTGGCAGTACTCAACTCTTTTCAGCTAGAGCTGCAATCAATCTGAATTCTCCTCAGCATCCAGTTCAGAAGTCTTTCACTGTTCAGTTGATGCTAACCAATCAGATCTCTTAGAACACTCTGTCACTCAAGGCTCTCTGGCTCTCTGGCTCAGAGTCCTTTATCTGTTTACACAGCACTTCAAAGCTTTTAAAAGTGTAGTCCATCACAACAGCCATAAATTAATCAGGGAAAGCATAGCACCTTCATAGGCCAGTTGTGTAATTTCAGTTACAAAAGGCAGAATGTTAGCTAAGCTCTGTGACTAACACTGTATTCCTAAACACATATAACTGTGTTCAGGATTGTACTGTGAATGAATTCTGGTGAACAGAATGGTTTTTGGAAACAAAACCTACCCACTCCTCTGGTCATCCATCTAATTTTTTACATGTGGAAGGCTCTCCCTCCAAAGTGCAGTTACCAGTTCCCATAAATTCCACCTGCTGCCTTCCATTTATTTTTCATTGTGCTAGTAGCTGATCACATTACAGATTCCTAATATTTTGTCCAATACTGCCAGGAACATTCTGGTGGCCCTTTCTGGATGTATTTTGCAAGAACTCTGTCATTGGCTTCGTTTGGTGTGCCAAAATGGCATATCCGTTGCTCAATGGCAACAGTTCCTGCTTTACTTTTTGAGAGGTGAATTGGCCACAAAACCCCATAAAGATTTGGCACTTTTTATAAATGTAATCCAAAGGGTTTTTTTTATTATTATTATTTTCTTCATCCAAAAACTGAATTCACAACCTTAATTGGCTAGAATGAGAAACTGGGATTTAAAATGTCTCTCTTCTACTTTCCACCCACTTTTCCGCCCACCTGCAAGGGGCACAAGTGGTATAAGAACAACTCAAAGCCTCTTACAGTATCATGTGTTTAAATTCTTTCACAGGAAAATAGGATCATGTGGCCTTGTCCTGACTATTATAATAACACTGTATCATAGAATTTCTACTGAAGGATATGAGAAAACAGCTATGAGCGCTGAGCTAAAATGATACACACTGGGACCCACAATTGTCACATTCTTTCTTTTGATTTCACTTCAACAGAGATGCAGATACAAACCTAGACGGGTGTTTTCGCTCACAGCATTCCTACATTCTACCAATCATTGCACCATCTTAGGAATTGGGAAGACTTTCTGGTTCTGAGAACTGTTTTGTTTTCTGGGACTATGTGTGCTAGAGAAAGTCAAAGGATTTCCTTTTACATACAAATAGACCTTATTTCGGGCCTGAACGGGCCTGAGCAATGCTCCAGCAGTATACAGGCCCACCCCTCCCCTCCCAGGTCACCCACAGCCCATCCAGTGCAGCCCACCTGACATGGAGACAGCCACAAGCATGGCAGCCCCAGGTGCCATGACACCAACACCTCCTCCACGGCACTCGTCCGGTGCCCCTGAGGCTCTGCCTTGGATGCAGCCTGCCCTGGTGCTCGGGATATTGGTGGCCTATCAGCTTTATAGGCACCCGTGCCTGGGCATGCTTACTGCCTTTTCCCTCTCCCAGGGTGGAGGTGGGCCTGGAAGGGGCTAGCTCGCCTCGGCCGGAGCACCTTGCCTTCTCCTTGCTGCCGCTGCTGCCTGTGTCTGGCTCCTCTGGCCATGGCTCACCTGGCCTCCGAGTCCCAGCTCTTCCTCCACCTGGCCTTGGCGGCAGCCCCCCAGCAGGCCAGCCTGTGAAACCTGTTCTTCCCCCACTTCCCCCATCCATTTTTGCTGCTTTTCTCTTTCCTCTGGGACTGGTGGCTTGTGCAAGAGATTTGACCCTCAGGCAAGTTCATGATGAAGAAAGCCCCACTCAGTGCAATGGGGCTTAACTCCTACATAAGCAAGCACAGGAATGCAGCCTTTCAGTTAAAGCCTGTGTTTCCTCAGGCATAAGTCCTGTTTTATTAATACCCCCCCCCAAGTTGAAGGTACTTTTGCAAAGAACTACCCTCCCCTCCCTCATGTGGTGCTGTCATTTCCTGGCCGAAGCTGGCCCTGCTCATTCTCTTTAGTGTTGCCCTGCGTCCACTGCCACCATGACTCACTCACTGCCCCCCCTTCTCTGGACCCCGCTTTTCTGGGAGCTGCTAATGGACTGAGCCGCCCACACAAGCCAGCCTGGGAGCGGCAGCCCAGACAGCCGCCAGGCAATCTCCAACGTATAAATAATCCCCTCAGAACTAAAGCCAAAGGTACACTGTCCCTGAATCCTCTAAAGAAATTCAAGCTCTTGTTCAAGCCTGTGTTTCCGCAGGCGTAAGTCCCGTTTCATTAATGGGGGGGGGGTGACGTTGAAGATACTTTTACAAGGAACTGCCATTTTGCAACCCGAGGATTTGGTGGTGCCTTGAGGCGCAGCTGCAACCCGGACGTGCCGCCCCTAGAGAAGCACGTGGGCAAGCTACACTTAGGCAAGAACTAAAGTTCTGGGGGGGGGGGTGCCATATACCTAATTGCTGGTGGGGCTGAGCCACCTTAGCTAGTGAGATGGTCAACCAGAGGCCACCAAAGGGCGCACAAAACCAATGCTGCCTCCCAAGTGGAAGCAGAGTGGGGAAATGGAGCAAATGGTGTCAGAGGTCATGCTTTGGGGATTCAGATGCTGCCTGTTTTCTGTGCATATTATTTCTCTGTTCAGGCAAAAAAATTTTTTTAGGAAACTGAGTTCTAACAGGGTGGCACTAGACATGCCCCATCAGGACCTGCAGTTCAGTAAATAGCTGTATAATAATCCACTGTAGATCCTGCAGGCTGCAGTTTTGAATTTTTGGAGGAACTACTCTGGCCAAGGGCTTTGAAACCGTGGAGCCACTATGGTGTAGTGGTTAGAGTCATGGACTAGGATCTGGGTTCAAATGCTCCCTCTCTTAACTGTCTCACCTACCTCACAAAGGTGTGGTGAGGATTAAAGGAGGAGGGGGAAAACAGTACCTCACTCATGAGTTGCTTGGAAGAAGGACAGAATAAAAGTGTTCACAAAGAGTGAGGAAGTGTCCACATTTGTCATAAGGCATCACATCTTGGTGTGAGCTTGAGTCAGTGCAGCTTCACTTGGAAGGAAGCCCAGCTGAACCCAGTGAGGCTTATCACTCAATAAGTAGTGCATGCAGGAATGTATACTTTCACTGCAAACCTATGTTATGTTTCTTCAGAAAGTCCAGCTTCATTCAACAAGGCTTCCTCCCAGATACCTGTGCATAGAATAACACATAGAATTGGTGGGGGGGGGGCACTATAAGGATTAATAATTGACTTGGCACCTTAGAACCAGACAGCTACACCTTGGAATATTCTGTTGAAAGCAGGAGGGATTATTCCTAAAAGGGTAGGATTGCAGTACAGCATACAATTGTAACCAGCTTCCTCCAGACCATGAGATAATTTTAGCAGTCAGTGGTTAGTGATTTACCATGCTAAAGTATATAATGCACTGCACACAGTTAGTACTGAACTTGTTTATAAAAGAGCCTGTTTATAGCAGCAAGCAAGCTCACCCTCCTCTGTGAGGGCAGATCTGTGTGTGTGTCCCCATAGCTAGCAATCCAAAACAGTCCAGTGGCACCTTTAAGACTAAGTTTTATTCAGGTACAAGCTCTTCCTCCTCTGCGAGGACAGATCTGCACCTTCCCCCCGCCAATAGCTAGCAATCCAAAACAGTCCAGTGGAACCTGAGAGGTGGGTGTTGCCTTCTAACACACTTCCGGTGATGTCAGGGGGTATGGCATATGTAAATAAGTTATGCTAATTAGTTATGCTAATGAGCTCCTGCACCTTTTTTTCTACAAAATATCCCCTGCATACATACAAACAAGAATGGTAGATGGGAGAAGCAGACTCTTTCTTCATAGCAGTCAATGGAGCAGCAGCATACTGGGTGAGGGAAGCAGTGGCTAAGGATTCCTTCCCATGATAGACAGCCAAACTACTTGCCCCTTGAAGGAAAGGTGCAAAGGTTTTGCTTCCCCAACCCTAGCCATATACAACCTCCCTGTCTTGCAAATGGGGCTGGGATAGATGCAGACATTTAAGACTTTCTCATGTGACATTAAGAAGACATGAGATCAGTAATGAAGAAGGATCAGATCATCTCTCTCTGTGTGACAGAGAACTACTGGCTAAGAATCTAAATGTGGAAATCTTTTTTTATATTTAAAAGTAGCTTACTAGTGCTTTATAAATGTTATAATCATGCTTACTGAGAGTTTATCAACTGTGTATATCCTTCCAATATGTGCAGCTGCCATGTTGTATGCATTGATCATGCATGTCTGTCATGGATTTTCCTGTCCACATGACATGGCAACTGCTGATACCAAGAGGACTGTGGATAGCCTGTATTCCTGATATGTACAGTTGGTAAATTTACAGTTGGTAGGCCCACATCATTGCAACATCTGAAAAGGTCTGTGGAAGCTTGATAAACATAAGTCCATCCGTTCACATGTAAAGAAGGAGGGTCAAGAGGGAACCTGGTATTTTTGGCCACTGTGTGACAGAGTGTTGGACTAGATGGGCCATTGGCCTGATCCAACATTGGCTTCTCTTATGTTCTTATGTCTTTTTCAATCTTGCTGTGATCCATCATTTGAAGTGATCTGTTTCTTCCGCTCAGATTCCAATATTAGAAGTCTAAAAAGAAAGAAAAAAACCTCAAAAGATAAGATGTAGGGAGTTCAAGATTTAATTGCCCCAAATACTCTTATCATTTTTAAAAAACAGATTCCTTCCTCCCATCATGTGAACATTCCAAGAAGAGACTCACTCACATGCCAATATTGTTATACTTTTCTGTGCCTGATCTACAGGGTAGAATTTTAATGGCCTATGCAACAGAAACCATTTACTTTCTTCAATATAACTGCAACTTGGCAGGATAGATTCATAGGCCGGGGGATAGATTCCCTGAGAATGTCATCACAAATGGGGGGGGGGCGTAATTACACCCAGAAATGTATTTTCTAATGACCGTTTGGAACAAACTATCAGAGTAACTTCCTAACATAATGACTAGCATTGATTTTGATGATAACAAACACAAATTAAGTCTTTAAACAATAAAATAATTGAATCAATCTTTTGCATAATCCCATTTTTCATAATAGTTAAAAGCATTTCTTATTCTGTCCTTGAAAATAGTCAAGGGAGATTTCCTAGCCTTGCTACACTGCATGTTTCTCATTTTTCTGGAACTTGTGTTTTCAGGATGAAATGTGGAGTTCATTGCAAAAATCTCCCCTAAGAATAGAATCTTACATAAATGTTTGAAATTCGTGGTGTGCGTGTGTGCCTGCGATGGTATACAAAATACATTTAGATGCATAGAGAAATTGTCCTTTTCTTGTTTCTGTTATCCCCTATGTCAAAAGAGAAGCCATCTTTAGAGGAAAGTTCCACTGAACATTTTCTTTCTTTTCTCTGGTTCGTTAGCAACAGGTTAGCAATGAACCCATAGACACCCCCCATAGACAGTGGTCCAAGGAAGTTTCTCAGGACTTGCTAATCATCTCACTTTATTCAGCTAGATGTGGTTGGGAGGAGGAGAGAGTTTGCTCTCATCTAGAATCTTCCTCAGAGACAGCCAAATGATTGGTTGAAAAGGGTCAGGAGATCTATGGCCCACATTTCTAAATATAGTCTATCCTGGTAGGCCACAACCTGTACGCCTATTCCATCTCCCCTCTCCTATCTGTGTTACTTGCTTTGCCTTATGCTATACCTATAAGGAGGTACACTGTTAGCTAGGAACAGAATTTGCTAAAGCTATGAGAAGTTACAACTTATGTTGCTAAGATTTGCAAGTATATCTAGAGAGATAGTTTTCTTATTTTCTGTGTACTTGAAACTGCCATTGGAAGGATATTGTTTTTAAAATCATTTTCTTTAACTTCCTTAATTCATTTTTTTTACTCTAAGATGTGTTGCTATGTGTTGCCAGGCCAAATCCAAGTTAAACTTGGCTTTGATTCCTCAAAGGAGCTTTTTCCAGGGTCTCAGGTCAGAGACAGGGGAACAAATCTCTTAGACCAAGGTGGGTCAGCCTTGATACCCTACTATTTCTATGACATGTCATCACACATTATGAGCCAGATTGTCATACTATCCTGTCTTCCTAGGCTTAACATAAATTGGTGTTCTTTCTGTACTACTACTACTACAGTGATGGGGTGGGTGCACCTTCCTGGGGAGATAGTTCCATAATTGTGAGTTTTCTTCTGAACCTGAGGGGTGCCAAATCTTGTCACTGAAATGTGTCTTATTCAGGGGCTCTTGATGGCTCTTGGCATCCTGGCCCATGTGCTTACTTCTGGGGCACAATGCTCAATCAGTGTGTTTGTACTTTAAAATGTTATTACAAAGACACGTGTAATCTCAAATTTTCTCCCTTCAAATGTTCTTTCCTCAAAAGAATTCTGATGTTGCAGAGGTTGCTTTGAATGTCTCACTTCTTGGGGAAGGGAAGTGTCAAACACCATATATGGCAATGGTAAACGTGCCAGTAAAATAGTGCCAACCCAACCTTTTACAGTGCCTCAATCTGTGACATTGAACTGAAGTAGTGGTCACTGGACCTCATCCTGACCGCTTCTATGTTGGCACTGTGTTGAATGGATCTGGCCTTCAGGCTTAATCTGTAACAAGGATGTTAATTTGATTTTTTACAGAACCTTACATGCATTTGGATCAGTTCTTAAGTAATTCTCCATGCTCATTCGGTTGTAGATGTACACATGGTTTATATAACAGACAGAGGTATGCATACAGCCCACATGTACCTTATACCGTATAAAAGCTACAGACAGAAAAAAATTCAAAGGTTTTCTTTTCATGAGTTACTGAGATTAAAAGAGAGAGAGAAAAGATTACAGAAGTTCTCCTACAATAAGTGATAAAACTTTACACCTCTCAGCTGTTATTTGCAATCCAGAAGGAGCCAGACTTCTTAGCCATTTACTATAGGAACATAGTTTAGATCTTTTGTTCTTTAGAACTTGTCATTGAATCAGAGAATCACAGAGTTGGAAGGGGCCATACAGACCATCTAGTCCAACCCCTGCTCAATGCAAGATCAGCCTAGAGTATCCCTGACAAATCTAGACACTGCTTAAAGACTGCAAGTGAGGGGGAGCTCACCACCTCCCTAGACAGCTGATCCCACTGTTGCACAACTCTTACTGTAAAAAAGTTTTTCCTGTTTTTTCTGGTTCCAGTTTCCACAAGATTAGCTGTGGGTGAGGAATGCTCCTCACCAAACAGCCTACCTATAGCCCCTTAGGTGATTTTCAACAACTTAAGTGTCCTCATGAAGAGAGAGCCAAAGCAGGGAGATTTCGTGCTAACTTTCAAGGGTGTGCCAACTCCTGGAAGTAATAGCAGACTCTGAAGTTGGGAGCTACAGGAGGCTTGACGCCCAGGATGCCGAGCAGCAGCGGGAGCCAAGAAGAACCAAGGGAGTCAAGACTATGGTGTGAGAAAGAAAGATATCAAGCAGTACCGAAGCTAAGTGGATCACTATGTTATAAAATTGCTATTTTCTTTTGGTTATTTAATAAATGAAGGGTGGGAAATTGGTGAGGCTTGGAGTGGTGGATGCAGCAAAAGTGTAGGGTGAAATTGGCTAACTAGCGAGTCAAAGTGCTGTTAAAGTTAATTGCTAAACGAGGTCAAGGAGTTGTAGGGGAGAAGGCGGAAGGTAGAATTATAGTTAGTTATTTAGTTGGTGGTGATTACATAATGTTCTTTCTCTCTTACTGTTTCTTGTCGAGGGGATATCGCTTTAAGGATTTCCAGAGACCAGTCGGTTGACGATGCAACTCCAGAAGTGAGATTCAAGAGGAAATGAGATGAGATAGGAAGGAGCGGCACCAGAAGGGGTCTTGGAGGAGCGACAGGAGAGGAACATGGTGACATAGCGAGCCGACATACCAGGAGAGGTGGAGACGCAACAGCTCTGGTGCTTGGACATGGTGGGAGTAGTGGAGAACAGAGTTGACATGTGAGAGAAGACGTGGAAGTCCGGAGACGCGACGAGAAGCCAGAAGGACAATTGGTGTTTAAAAAGAAATGCGATTTTGAGGAGGCTGGTGAAATTAGAGCACAGAGAGCTAGATAAAGAAGAGATAAACAAGGGAAACAAAAAGGGGAATTAAGCCTGTTTAGTTTAATTCATAACTAAAAGACTAACCAGAGATATTATAAAATAAACAGAAATAAAGGAAAGTAAAAGTAATATATGGCAGCCAGCAGTGGTAGCAGTGGGAGAAAACCTTCAATACCTTCCCCTAGTCAAGTGCAGTTGAAGATTAACACTATGAGTACAGTCCAATTAATGCTTAAGGATTTAAAGTCTATGATCCAGGAATGTATTTCTCAGGCGATGAAAAAAGAAATAGACCCCATCCATGAAAAAACAGATGTGCTAACTGACCATATAAAATCAGAAACGGAAGAAATTAAAAAACAAATAAGTGAAAACAGGCAGGAAATTATAAAAATTTTTGAACAAAAGTTATAAGATGGAAAAAAGGCAAATGATTTGGAGTATGAGATCAAAAGTAAAAAATAATAAAATAGAGGATACTCTGATACTTATGGAAATGGACAAGGCAGCCCTGATTCTGAGATGTCAAAACATCCCAGAAAATCTAAAAAAAGATTTAAAGGAGGTATTAACAGCATCCCTTGTAGAACAATTGGATATAGGCACTAAAGAAGAAATTTCTCATGAAAAAGAGGTGATATACTGAAGAAATTCAGCATGCCAGGAAAAACAAAAAGCCAAGAGAAACGGGCTTCTGGTCGGGGTAAGATGGCGATTTGATGCACCCTGTAATTGCTCAGGATGGACGGCTGTCCTTTTTGACAGTTTGGGCGAATTCTGCACCCAACGCAGCTTTCCCCAGGCCGGGGAAAGACCAGCAAGCACTGAAGACCCAAGAGAGAGTTGAGATTGGTGAGAGATAAGCCTCGGAGGAGACTTGTTTCTAGCTTTGATCCCCTCTCTCGAAGCGGGCATTGCAATCATCACTAGAGGACTGAGCTGGGCTGGAAATCCAGCTTAAAACCGCCACCCCCAAATTTCTTGAGACAAGAAGAAAGAGTTTAAAAGAAGACGCATTGTGTACACCTTAGAAGCAGCAGCAAAGGTAACGAAAACCGATTTGCTTACTGGGAACAGTAAGGAATGATTGGTAAAATCATCCGGAGAAGCACTTGCAGCATAACAAAAGTAACTGTGTATTTTCCCATGAAAAAAGTTGAGATTTCAAGCTAAAAGAACCAAAAAGGACAGATTGTTTACCATTCCTGCGGCTAGCAGAGAGATAAGGGGCTGGAAACTACGTACTTTAATGCGAGACTTTCTAGCTGGGTGGCCCCGATTGATGGATCATATATCCGGATGTGACAACTGCTACCAGAGGAGACAAGAGGACTGTAATAGACAGGCTCGGGGAGGACTACTTTAAAAGAGGAAGGGACAATCTGGAAATGTAAGGAGAACAAGAGAAGCAGATGGACAGGAAGAAGCAACAGAAAGTGGTGGACTCTGACCTTATACCATAGAGAAAAGACGCCCGCCATTTTGAGAAGGTCTAAATTTTAAAGCTTTAATCTAAAAGTGCCAAGTAGTCTGTAAGTTTGGTGATGCAAAAAGCAGGCCATTTGGTTAAGTGTATAAAGGGCTAAAGAACAAGGACACTGATGTTAACCTTCTCAAGCCTTAATATTTGATCAAAACTACAGAAACAAGGCTTGTTAAACCGCTTGATTGAAATACTAAAAACGGATTTAAAACCAAGGCAGAGAGTGGGCTTGTGGTCCTCACCAAGGATGACACAGAAAAAAGATAAAGATTGGCAAGTAGCAATGGAGGCGATGGAGAAAAGAATGGTGGAGGCAATACAAGGGTTGGGGAAACAAATGGAGAAGATGGAAGAAGTCCAAACCTCAAATTTAGACAAAGTGGCTGCTGAACTTAAAAAATGAGATTTCAGGAATTACAAAGGAACTACAGAACCTTACACAAAAATCTACTGATATGGAGAACAAGATGCAAGAAATGGAAAAGAATGTCCAAACAGTGTCAAAAGAAACCGACAGAATTGATACAATGATGGAATATAGGGGAATGGAGACACACCTTAGACTAAGAGGGATTGAAGAAAATTTGAATAAGGATATCTATAATGTGATCATTGAAGCATTGACAGATTATCTGAAAATGGAAGAACAAGAAATAAAATACAGCATTGATCTGATTTATAGAGTTAACTCAGTTTATGCCCAGAAGAAAAATTTACCAAGGGATGTGATAGTTCAGTTCACGACTAAGAGAATTAAGGAAGAGACTTTTAGAAAACAATTTAAGGAACCATTGGAAATAGATGGGAAACAGATAATAATAATGAAAGAACTCCCAAGGGCAATCATCCAAGAAAGAAAGAAATTTAAACAGCTAACAGACAAGTTGAAACAAAAGAATATGAGATTCAGATGGGAGATCCCATAAGGTTTGAGCTTCAACTTCCAAGGTGCAAGACATACCATCAAAGATCGAGAGCAGATGTTGACATTCATACTGGACAATGATAAAGACTTTGAAGACAAATAATTATATACCACTATGGATTACAAATTTATTTCTTGGAATGTAAATGGACTAAATTCACCCAATAAGAGAAAAATAATAAGACATTGGTTGGAAAAACAAAAATGTAACCTAATTTGTTTGCAGGAAGTCCACATTAAAAAGCAAGACTACAAATTTTTAATTAACAAAAATTTGGGTGAAGAATTCTTTTCCTTGGCAGTCAACAAGAAGAAAGGAGTAGTAACATATATTAAAAAAGAATTGGAACCTAAAGAAATTTTTAAGGATAAAGAAGGAAGATATATTGTGGTAGAAATTGTCTTACATGAGAAGAAAACATTGATTGTTAACATTTATGCACCAAATGGAACAAAAGAATTTTTTTTCAAGAACTTAATAGCTGAGTTAGACCAAGTGACTTATGATCAAATCATTTTGATGGGAGATTTCAATGGAACAATCAGTAACAATCTAGACCGGAAATCAAAAAGATTTGACGAGAAAGTGGGGAAGCTACCAAAGGCTTTTTTTGAATTAGCCAAACAGGAAAATCTGGAAGATGCATGGAGGAAATGGAATCCTACGTGTAAAGATTATACTTTTTATTCCAATAGGCATGACTCATTCTCTAGAATAGATATGATATGGATGACAGGAGATCTTGCATTGAAAACCCATAAAATTGAAATAATGCCAAAAATAAACTCTGACCATAATCCACTAATGTGGACATCTAAACAAGGGAAAAAACTATTCAGATGGAGGTTGAATGAAGATTTACTGGATAAGCAGAGTATAGTCGAAAGTCTGCATAAAGAAACAAAGCATTTTTTTCAGGCAAATTTGAATCAAGATATACAGACCCAAACGGTATGGGATGCCTATAAAGCAGTGATGAGAGGAATTTTAATTTCATTAAATAACAAAGAAATAAAAGAAAGAAGGGCACAACAGAGTCACCTCGTGGAAAAGATCAGGACAAAAGAGAAAGAATTAAAGAAAGGACCAGGGAAAAAGAAAATACTGAAAGAAATACAAATCTTACAAGATCAACTGGATGTTATATTAAATCAAGAAATCTATCAGAACTTAAAGAAACTTCAACAAAAGTCTTTCGAAGGAGCTAACAAACCAGGAAGATATTTGGCATGGCAACTTAAGAAAAGAAGGGAAGAAGGTAATAAACAAAATTGTGATAGGAGGTAAAGAAATTGTGGACTGTAAAGGGATAAAGAGATAATTTTTTAAATATTATGCAAAGCTTTTCCAGGAAAATCCAATGGATCAAGTAAAAGGTCAAAAATATTTGCAGAACTTAAAAATGTCAAGTCCTACAGGAAAAATAAAAGATATGCTTAACAGCCCTATTACCACAGAGAAGATTTATAAAGCTATTGATGTTGCAAAACTGGGGAAAGCTCCAGGTCCAGATGGCTTTTCAGCTAAATTTTATAAAAAACTAAAAGAGGAGCTAGCCCCGATTTTTGAAGTTTTAACAAATGAGATCAGAGATACAAGGAAAATACCAGATTCTTGGAAAGAAGCAGCCATTTCTCTTATCTCAAAAGAAGCACAAGACCTAACAAATGTGAAAAATTATAGGCCAATTTCGCTTTTAAATAATGACTACAAGTTATTTGCCAAAATAATGGCCGAGAGACTAAAAATATATTTGAAAGACTTAATTGAAGAAGAACGAGCTGGATTCTTGCCAGACAGACAAATAAAGGATAATATCAGGATGGTAGTAAAGCATCCAGAAAAGGTGGTCGGCTTTTTCTTTGTTGATGCAGAAAAAGCTTTTGATAATTTGAATTGGGAATTTATGTTTAAAGTTATGGAAAAAATGGATATTGGAGAACCTTTTTTAAATATAATTAAAGCAATATATTCGGAACAAAAAGCAACAATAGTGATCAACAATGAAACAACGGAATACTTCAAAGTGCAAAAAGGAAGAAGACAAGGCTGCCCCCTCTCCGTTATTGTTCATATCGATCCTAGAGGTTTTGCTTCAGAACATTAAAGAAGATAAGGAAATTAAAGGTTTGACAATTAAGGGATTTACATACAAGTATAGGGCCTTTGCCGATGAGATTATGTTTTTAGCAAAGGAACCATTGAAAACCCTCCCGCTCTTACTACATAAAATAAAAGAATTTGGAGACTTGGCAGGCTTCTATGTGAACAGACAGAAATCTAAGGTGATGTGTAAAAATATGATAAGGTCTAAACAAATGGACCTGCAGAAGCCTATAAGCTGTGAAGTAGTGAAAAAAAACAAATATTTAGGTATAGAGTTGACAATGAAGAATATTGACCTTTTTAAAAACAATTATGAATAATTATGGTCACAAGTTCTAAATGACATTAAAAAATGGAATACACTAAATCTATCTTTGTTGGGCAGAATTTCGGTGGTTAAAATGAATATTTTGCCACGTTTTATGTTTCTGTTCCAGACGATTCCCATTGTAAAAGACCCAAAAGCATTTAATTCTTGGCAAAAGGAAATCTCTAAATTTGTGTGGGCAGGGAAAAAACCGAGAATCAAAATGAAAATTTTGTGTGATGCAAAGGAAAGAGGAGACTATATCATGATGTGGTCTGTCTGACATGGTTAGAACAGTGGATTACTCTTGAAAATAGAAAATTGTTGGCATTAGAAGGACATGACTGCAGGTTTGGCTGGCATGCATATCTTTACTATGGTAAGTCGAAAATGGATAATTTTTTTAAGCACCACTATATCAGAAGAACGCTCTTTGACTCATGGATTAAGTACAAAAATTTTTTTCCTGAAGAAAAACCAATGTGAATTGTACCAGCAGAAGTAATAAAACCCTTTTCAGAATACAAGGGACAGGACTGGTTGAAATACAGCAAACTGTTTGTTTATTTATTTATTTATTATGAGATTTATACCCTGCCCTCCCCGCAGAGCAGGCTCAGGGCGGCTGTTAAGACCGGAAGGGAAATCGTATATGATAAAAGAAGAAAGCCAATTAGATTTTAAATATGATTGGTTGCGTTATAGGCAGATCTATGATTTGTATAAAACTGATTTAAAAATGGTTGGGTTCAGGGAAAACCATAATGAAATTGAAAATCTATGGCTGGAGGGAGGGAAGAAAATGATATCGAAAATGTATAAAATTCTGTTAAAATGGTATACAGAAGATGAAGTAGTTAAAGAGTAAATGGGCAATTAATTTGAATAAGGAAATATCTATATCATCTTGGGAATTCTTATGGGAAAATGCTATGAAAATATCTACATGTACCAACCTTAAAGAAAACTGTTTTAAAATGATGTATAGATGGTATATGACACCAAAAAATATAGCTAATATAGGGAAAAATCTATCTGACAAATGTTGGAAATGTAAACATGCCGAAGGTTCCTTTTATCATATGTGGTGGACTTGTGATAAAGCAAAAATATTCTGGACTGCAAGACATACAGAGATGGGAAAAAAATTGAAATGTACCTTTAAGAAAGAACCTGAAATGTTTCTTCTAGGTCTTAAACTAGAAGAAATAAATGTGAGTAAAAGGACATTGATATGGTACATGGTAACAACTGCCAGAATGATCTATGCTCAAAGTTGGAAAAATGAAAAAATTCCTGAACTCTGGGATTGGTTAAGAAAACTGCTATTTATGGCAGAAATGGATAAATGGACAAGAAAACTTAACAACTTAGAAGCAGAATCTTTTTTGGAAGATTGGAATGACTTTAAAAATATATAGAGAAACATTGGGAAATGAAGGATAGCATATTTAGTTTGGAAAACTACTAGAGATGCAATAAATGTATACAATCAATAAGTACTAGTAGTAGTTGCAAATAAGTAAACTGCGTTACCTGTAGAATTTATATGATAATAGTGAATTAATATGTATTATGTATTGATAAAACGGTGGAAACAATGCTGGGAGCCAACCGGGGGGGGGAGGGAAGTTGAAGAAAAGGATATGATTTATATTATTTTAGCTAAATTGTGAAGTATGGTATATCCCAATAAAATTTGTTTTTTTTAAAAAAAAAAAGCCAAGAGAAATGCATGTTAAGTTTTATAGAAGGGGTATGAAAGATAAAATAATTAAGGCAACCAACGAGAAGAAAATTGTGATACAAGGAGCTGAAATTAATTTCTTAAAAGAAATACTGTGGCGTGTTAGGGAGAGGAGAAGGGATTATGAAATTCTGGTAAGCCTACCGAGGAAAAATGATATTGTATACCGATGGTTGGTGCCAGAAGGAGTTTTGTTTACCTATGCCAGAAGAAGACAAAGAATTGACTCTATTTTTAAAACAGAGACTTTTTTAGAACAATATGGGGAAGAGTTAGGCTGGCAAAAAGAAGCCCAAGAAGAGGAGGAACAGGAAGGGGAAGAAGAAGAAGAACCAGATATAGAAATGGAAGAGAAAAGATTAGAACAAGAACAAGGGAAAAGGAAGGGAAAACCTGGGAAGGGAGGAAAAAGAGGACCAAAGATGATTCCATCACAGATGCTAACAAGGTTCCAGTATAAGAGTAAGGCACAGGACTCAAAAAAGTAAATAAATGAATAGATCAAGAGGTAAGGATTTTAAAATAATATCAATTAATGTGAATGGATTTAATAGTCCAGAAAAAAGAAGAAAGATTTTTCACCAAGCTCTGAAAATACAAGCAGGGATTATTTGTATACAGGAAACACACATAAAAAAAGTGACATCAAATATCTATCTTGTAGGAAATTAGGAAAAGAGTTTATAGCAGCTGATAAGAAGAAGAAAAATGGGGTGGTAATATATGCTAAGGAATCGCTTTCACCGGAATTAGTATATGCAGATGAGGAGGGTAGGATAGTAATAACTAAGAAGACAGGAAAAATGATCGTAAATATCTATGTACCTAACCAGAATCAGGACCCTTTTTATAAAAATCTTTATGATATATTAAGTATTAGGGAGGTTCAGAATATGTGTGTCATTGGTGACTTCAGTGCTGCCTTTGGTAATGGAATGGATAGGAAATCACATCAAAAGAAAAAGACAACAAGACTAGTATTACCAAAAACCTTTTTAGGCATGGCAGATGAATATAGTTTAGGCATGGAGAACTAGAAATATAGGAACAAAGGACTTTACATTCTATTCGGCTAGACACAATTCATGGTCCAGAATAGACATGGCCTGGGTGACAATGGGTTGGATCCATGAATTACTAGAAGCAGACATTTTACCAAAAACTTTTGCCAACCATAATCCTATGTGACTTGTGTTTAAAGAGGTACAGAAAAAAGCCAGTTGAAAAATGAATATTGATTTGTTGAGGGACAGAGATTTTGTAAAGAAGACAAAAGTAGAAATTCAAGATTTTTTCAAGAGAAACATTCATCATGAAGTTTCTATTGACATAGTATGGGAAAGATTTAAAGCCTATATAAGAGGGTGGTGTATAAGCCAGGAGGCCTGGAGGAGGAAGAAAACAAAAGAATCATATATGGAATTAGGGTCACGAATCAAGATAGAGGAGGATGAACTTAGGAAGCAGGAAATCAAGGAAAGGAGAGATAAATTTTTGTAATAACACTTTTATTAATAGGATATATTAACACGTTCCATATCTCAAAATACTCTTGAATACATCCTTTTCAATTATCCCCTCCCCCCCGGCTTGCAGCGATGCTCCACCCCGCTTATTGTTTCATTCAATATTCAGCAGCAATAAAAACTTATCCCATATTCAATTCTTGTTTTAAAACATATTGATACATATAATCTAACCCTTAGGTAACACTTTATTTGTCAATCATTACTTTCTTTTTTCTATTCTTAATAGTTATCAAAGCATAGTAACTTATTTCTTACATCCCAATTCATTTCAAGATAGTCTTTAAACTCTTTCCATTCTATAAAAAATTCTTCATCTTCTTTACCATTAAGCTTCTTTGTCAATTTGTCTATTTCTGCCATAAAAAGCATCTTCTTTATCCAATCCCATTTTTCTGGTATTTTTTCTTGCTTCCAAAATTGGGCAAAAGTTAATCTTGCTGTTGTAATCAGATACCATAACAATGTTCTTTTTCTTGGGTTTATCTCTTCCATTTTCAAACCTAAAAGTAACATTTCAGGTTGTTTTTTCAAGGTACACTTCAGGATCTTCTGAATTTCATTATGAATCTCTGTCCAATAGGCTACCGCTTTATCACAAGTCCACCACATATGATAAAATGAGCCTTCCTTTTTCTTACACTTCCAACATTTGTTAGACATGTTCTCGTGGAAAGGAGAGATAAATTAAAGCTATTGCAACATGAGATGAATCTCTTAGTGTCACGGGAGGTCGCAAAGAACATTAAGCATGCCATACTTTATTATTTTGAAAATGTGAATTAGCCAACGAGGTGGTTAGCTTACAGGCTGAGGAAAGAAAAGTGTATAATAGTAGCTTTAAGAAATGATAGAGAAGAAGTAAAGTATGGGTTACAAGAAATAAAAGAAATTGTAGAACAATACTATAAGAGTTTATACAAACAAGAGACCCAAGTAGGCGAGCAAATATGTAACTACCTATGTGAAAGAACTAATAAGAGGCTGGAGCAGAAACATAGGGGTTTCTTAAATGAGAATATTACGATCTGTGAAATAATTGAGGCAATCAAAAAACAGAAAAAGAAAAAAGCACCAGGACCTGATGGTTTACCTGCGGAACTATTTCAGACTTTTAAAGAACAGATTACTCTTCCATCCAAAGACTTACTCCAAACTATAGGAAGAACTGGGAAGCTACCAAATTCATGGTACCAAACAGCTATTTTCTTAATTAACATAACATAACATAGACCTTTATTGGCATAACACATCAACAGTAGGGATAATAATGGAACAAGCTGATATATCAACACAAGTTAAACCAGCAAAAGGTAAACTTCTCAGCAATAATAGGCACAGTTAGTACTATAAGAATCCCAATGAACATAAAAAAAAAATATTACGACTTGTACACCCCTACCCTTAACTTCCAAACATAGGCTAAGAATTCGGAAACAGCCAGAGTAGTTGCCAGATACTTATCAGACAGTAGAATTTTAAGATCATTATCAGTAGGATTCCTTGTGGAAGGTAAGTGGGGACTAATCAGATAGCTGCGCATGATGGTATTTCCTTAATTCATAAACCAGAAACTGATAATAAATATATTAAAAATTATAGTTCTATATTGCTTCTGAATTTTGATTACAAGATTTATGCAAATATTTTGGCGACACGATTAAAGAAAGTAGTATCACAGGTAATCCACTAAGACCAAGCGGGGTTCCTGCCAAGAAGGTACATAAAAAACAACATGCAAACAATTCTAAACGTTATAGGCTATTATGAATATCATTCCAAGAAACAAATGGTGTTAATGTTTATGGATGCAAAGAAGGCCTTTGATAATCTATCATGGAAATGTTTACTTCAAAAATTAGATATATAAAACTCAATATGCTAATGTGATCATAAATGGAGATATGACACCGAACATTGAGATACAGAAGGGAACTCGTCAAGGCTGCCCCTTATCACCATTACTATTTATATTTGCTCTTGAAACTTTAAACGAGGGTATAAGAGAAAATAATTTAATACAAGGCCTTAAAATAAAAGGGGAAGAATTTAAATTACTGGCTTTTCCAGATGATATTGTATTTATAATGGAAAACCTGATACCATCTAGCATGCATTTGTTAAAATATATACAAGATTTTGGGTATATGGCAGGATTAAAAATTAATTTGAAAAAGACTAAAATGCTAACAAAAAACTGTTCAACTAAGGTAATCCAAGAGCTGTATGAAATGACAAATGTGGAAATAATGAAAACAGTGAAGTATTTGGGTATAACACTATCCAATAGAAATAGTGCACTTGCCAAAGAGAATTACTATAAACTACTTGATGGGGTTAAGAAGGACTTATCTCGATGGAAGGATCTCCAGGTATCCTTAATGGGTAGAATTGCTACTGTAAAAATAATATTACCAAAATTTCTGTTTCTAGCCCAAAACATACCTATATTAAAAAATACTATTTTTTTGTTGAAATGGATAAAAATATAAAGAGATTTATTTGGTATCCCAAAAGAGCAAGAATTAAATGGAAGGCACTTCAAGACAGAAAGGAAAGAGGTGGGTGGATTTGGGGTTCCTAACTGGAAGCTGTATTATCAATTGACAGCCTTAAGTTGGATAAAAGAATGGTTAATTTTAGATAACACCAGGATCCTAAGCTTAGAGGGGCATGACCTTTATATGGGATGGCATGTGTATGTGTGGTACAGGAAGGATAAGATTCATTCAAATTATAGACATCATATGAAAAGAGGTGCTTTACTACCAATTTGGAATGGAATTAAGGAAAGAGATTATAGGAAGACACCAAAATCGATATCACCTCTGGAAGCATTTATAAAACCTTCCCTGATAGAACCATGCAATAGAGTAACCTATGAAACGTTGTTAGATAAGAATAATAAGTTAAAGCCAGAAGAAATTTTCTCATGGTTTCATAAGATAAAATTATCCTGGTGGGAAACCATGCAGCTTCAATCTAGATACTCTAAAGATGTATTATTAGGATTTCAAAAGTCAAAAACGCAATTGAACAAGATTTGGTTGTCATCAAATGATGAATTGGTCCAGAAGCTATATAAATCTTTGTTGGATGAATACCTACTGGATGAGGTGGTTAACTCAACGATGGTAGCTTGGATGAGAGATATAGGATGGGGAAGTATTTGGAAGTCTTTGCAGTATATGAGGGCTACTAATTATAAGGAAAATATTTATAAAGTATTTCATTGGTGGTCACTGCATCACACTGGATGCTCATATTTAACTTTCAGTCCACCCTTACCCCAAGATCTTGTTCACACATACTGCTGCTCAGAAGTGTGTCCCCCATTCAGTATGCAGGTTCCTCATTTTTGTTACCCAGATGTAGAACTCAGCATTTATCCTTGTTAAATTGCATCTTGTCCACGTTGGCCCACTTTTCCAGCGCATTCAGAGCTCATTGAATTCTGTCTCTATCTTCTGATGTGTTCACTGCTCCTCCCAATTTAGTGTCATCTGCAAATTTAATGCATAGCCCCTCCACACCCTCATCCAGATCATTTAGAAAAATATTGAAAAGTACCAGGCCCAGAACCGAGCCCTTTGGCACCCCACTGAACACATCCATCCATTCAGATGAAATGCCATTGACAACTGCTCTCTGAGTGTGGTTCTCCAACCAGTTCCCTATCCACCTAACTATTCTACAGTCCCTGCATTTCCCCCCCCCAAACACCCTCCCTCACATTTCAGGTGGAAAAATCTGATTGATAAAGGATACACTGCTATTTTTGCCTATCAAAAGCTTATGAGTACTTGATAGACAATTTAAATGGAAGGCCTGAAACACATCACAGATTATAAACCACATGAAGATTTACTGCAGGGTGTCGAATTCATTTGTTATGAGGGCTGGATCTGACATTTATGGGCCCAGACATGTATGTCAAAAAATGTAATGCCAGGTAGCAGAGATATAAACTTTATATAATTTTACCTAAAATAAAAACATGCTTAAAACATTAGCACTCTTGCAATATTTTATTTAACAGTGTCTGATAACCAACACTTCTTGCTCTGAATGACTGCATCAAAATGTCTGTGCTGTTGCAATCTTGAGTATGCTGTTCTAGTGTGTGTCTGTAAGCTGCAAATCTACTTTTGATTTATTGACATTAACTACAGAAATCTCATGCTCAGAATTCTGAGCCTAGGACCCAGGGGAAAACATAAAATGTTTGGGCATTGCAAGCTTTTGAGCATAAATTGCTTCATATGCTGGTCCACAACATGAGAAAGCACTATGATACAGATTGAAGACTGGGAAGTCTAAGTTCAAAATCCCCAAAGGAAATGTGCTGGGTAAACTTGGTCTGGACAGACAAACTCAGCCTAATCCACCTCACTGGCTTTTTGTTATTCCTCATCTAAATAGTTCACATTCCTTTGCTACTGAGAAAAACTGGATCATGAAAAGGGGGAGGGAACCCAGTTGCACCCAGGAGAGCCACAGTATAACTGTCAAGTTCCCCAGATAGTCAGTCAGACACCAGGCTTCATAAGAAGATAGCATTTACTAAAGACCAGTGTTAGAGATGCATGAACCTCTTTTGTCAGTGATACCAGAGAATACATGACAAGGGCAATTATAGCTTATTCAAACTAACCCTCCCCCCCACAAGCCAATGGATACATTTTGCGCGCACGCGTGTGCTAAAGGAGAAAGGTAAACACCCAGACCAGTATATCCCACCAGACAGCCGGGCATAGCCAGGCTTGAGACCCAAGGTCAGGCGAAAGATAAAACACACAGCATAGACAGAACTTTACACAGACCGGAGGTGCCCTGGTCCTCCCACATTCCTGAGCAATGAAAGATGTTTTGGCTTCCCCCTCCTCCTCCTCACAGGAATGGCAGGGCTACCTGACATTTTGCCCTCCCAATAACAGCTCCCTCCCAGGCTTCCCAGGATAGCTCCAGTGGAACTTGTGGAGGAGGCGCGGGGCATTTCTGTCATCCACCTTAACCTATTCCCTGTATTGTGGACCGAAATTCACCCACTCAACCAAGTAATACAACTTATTCCAGGAGATTTTGGAGTCCAGGATCTCAGATACTTCATAATGCGGCTCCCCCTGAACCATGAGGGGGGGTGGAACAGCTCCTTGAGGTTGCCACTGGTTCTCCCCAGTGTCACTTCTTAACAGCCTAAGGTGAAACACAGGATGAACACCTTTCAGTGCCTTAGGTAGGATCAGTTCAGCTGTCACATCATTAATCATGCGTTTGATCTCATAAGGGCCAACAAATTTCCACCCCAGCTTTCTACTAGGCTGGAGTCCCTTAATGTTCTGGGTGGAAACATACACAAAATCGCCTGGTTTCGGATCCCACCCCTTGCTCCATTTCTTGTTGGCTTGAGTTTTGTACTCCCTTATAGCATTGTCCAGAGCTTTACATAAGAGGCCACGCCTCTTGGAGTTTTTTACACCAAGTCCCTGCCTCCCCCCCCCGTAAGTCAGTATTGACAAGGAACGGGAGGGGGGTAGCATCATAGCCTTGCACCGCCATGAAAGGCAAAACCCCCGTGGATGAATGAGTCACATTATTGTAGCAGAATTCTGCTAGGGGCAACAAACTTTCCCAGTTGTCCTGTTGGAAGCTTGTGAAGCAACGCAGGTATTGTTCCAGGGTTTGATTCACCCTCTCTGTTCATTGGTCTCTGGGTGATAGGCACTACTGAGTCCCTGCTCCACCCCCAACAGTTTGAAGAGTTCCCCCCTAAAAGTAAGAGATGAATTGCGATCCCCTATCAGAGATTAGCTTGCGGGGCAACATATATAACCAGAGCATGTGATGCAAGAACGCCTTAGCTAACTGTTTAGCCGAGGGGATAGTCTTGAAAAGAACAAAATGCGCCTGCTTGGAGAACAAGTCCACGACTACCCAAATCACCATTTTCCCTTTACTAGGGGGAAGGTCTGTAATAAAATCTATGGATATCACTTTCCAGGGTCTTGAAGGGGTTGGAAGGAGTTGCAAGAGTCCTGGAGATTTCCCTGGGTGAGGCTTACTCATGAGGCATGTTTGGCAGGATGTAACAAACAGAGACATATCACACCTCATCCCTGGCCACCAAAACTGCCTTTGCAGGAGTTGCAAAGACTTCACGAACCCAAAATGCCCAACCACTTTTGTACCATGCGCGGTCCCCATTACCTCCCCCCACAACGACCCTGGAACAAAAAGCTTAGTCTCTTTGTACCAACAACCATTTTCTTTCTCTTCAGCCCTCCCTTCCTTCTCAAGTTCCACTTGATTCGCCTCCGACAGGGCAGACGCAAATTTAGATTCCAGTGACTTTGCAGGAGGAAGAGGCAGAGCGTTAGCTTGGCTGCGTGTTGTAACAACATCCCCTAATTGAGTAGGCATGAACATAGAGTCCCGAATCTCCTCCTGCTTACTGTCGTGTTGGGGAAGGCGGGATAAGGCATCCGCCAATGAGTTCGCCTTTCCCGGGAAGTGATGGAGGGTGAATTTAAACTTAGAGAAGAAGTCTGCCCACCACAACTGTTTGGCATTTAAGTTCCACGGGGTGCGGAGAAGCTCGAGATTTTTGTGATCAGTCCAAACCTCGAACAGCATCTGCGCTCCCTCCAACCAATGATGCCAGGTTGAAAGGGCCAATTTTATTGCACTCGCTTCTTTATCCCACACCAACCAGTTCCTTTCCATCTCGTTAAATTTTTTAGAGACGTAGGCTAATGGGTGAAGCTTCCCATCCTCCCTGTTTTGCAAAATGGTGCCTCCCATGGTGACGTCTGAGGCATCGACATGAACTATGAATTTTTTCAATTCATTGGAGTGCACTAGCGTGGGCTCGGAAATGAAGAGGGCCTTGAATTTCTCAAATGCTGCTTGACATTCTGGGGTCCAGTCAAGCTTAGCCCCCGGGCGGGATCCCTCCACCCCCTTCCCTTTCGTCTTAAGGAGGTCCGTGAGGGGTAAGGACACCTGGGCGAAGTATGCCAAGAAGGATCTATAAAAATTGGTGAATCCGAGGAATGCTTGGAGCTGCCTGCGAGTCTTTGGGGCTTCCCATCCCACCATATAAGCAACCTTGGCAGGATCCATCTCGATCCCTTTCTGGGAGATCTTATAGCCCAGGAATGAAATCGCAGAACAATGAAATTCACACTTTGACAGTTTAACAAACGGCTTGTGCTTGTGTAACATTTGCAGGACTTCTCTCATCAATTTTACATGAGAATCTATGTCAGGGGAGTACAGCAAGATATCATCAAGGTAAAACAAGGACCCCCTTAAACAGGTGCTTGTGCAACACTTCATTTATCAGGTTCATGAAGACCCCCAGAGCTCCCTGAAGCCCGAAGGGCATCACTAGGTATTTGAAGTGCCCCAGGGGGGCATTGAAGGCTGTCTTGTACTCATCCCCTTCCCTGATACGCACTCTGAAGTGTTGTACTCCCAACAAAATGCACACACTGTAGCAAGGCACACAAAAGCTCATACCTTGGATAAAAAATTGTTAGTCTTAGAGGTGCTTTGTATTTCTCCCAAGCAAAGCAAGCTCTCCCTCCTCTCCTCTCTCCCTTCAGGGAGGAGCCTCAGCCAATTGAAGGGAAGAAAGGTTTGCCTTTGTTTCCTGTGTGATTGAGGCAGCCTGGTCAGGAAGCAAACTCTGGCTCATTCCCTTTCTCCCCCTGGGGGAGGAGGGGGAGAACCCTCAGCCAGTGCAGAGAACAGAAGCTTGCCTATCTATCTCTCCTGATCGATTGAGAGAGTCTGGCAAAGCAAACTATGATGCAGCAGCAGCAGAACTGGAAGAAGAAGCAGGAGATAGCCGGTTCCACTGAGGGCCTGATAGAATCATAGAATGTTAGAGTTGGAAGGGACCTTGCAGGTCATCTAGTCCAACCCCCTGCACTCTGCAGGAACATAGCCAAAAGATAGCCCTACAACATACCCAAAAGATGGTCATCCAGTTTCTACTTGAAAACGTCCAGCAAAGGAGCATCCACGACCTCCCGAGGCAGTCTGTTCCACTGCTCAACCACTCTTACAGTTAGGAAATTTCCCCTGATATTTAGCCGGTAACAACTCCCTTGTAATTTCCACCCATTAGATCTAGTCTTGCAATCCGGAGCAAGAGAGAATAGATCTGCTCCATCTTCTACATGGAGAGGACGGGAAAGTGATTGTATGCCTCTTTGAGACTCCTTAAGGTAGAAAAAAGCTGAGTATGAAAACCAACTCTTCCTCTTCTAAGGATTTCCAGAACCAATAAAATGTTAGATGCATTTTTATGCTGCACTGAGAATAATATGGTTGAGTGCAGAGGCACCAAAAAAATCAAGAAGGATGGATCCTAGGTTCAAATTCTGTTTTTCTATCTGGATATTCATCTAAATTAAAGTTTTGGTATTTTTCAGACACTGTATAAATGTATTATGAAAATGTATTTTAGACCTTTTTTAGTGAATTGGGATAAATATAGAAACACTTTAGTTGCATTGCATGTCTGTATACGTTGTTCTTCATTAGTTTCTTGTGTTTTAAAATTGCTGTGATATGCCCAGAAGTTACCCATGTAACTAGATACTGTTTCAATCAAGATGCACCCTCCTTTGTGTTTGTTAAAGAGAAAGTAGAGTTATCCAAATGGCAGCATAGAAGCCAGCATGGCTAATGCTTCCAGAAAGTGCTACACATCCAGTGACCTGCTAGGATACACCAACCACACTTTCCTTAGCCTCTATCTAGCGTGACAGCTGCCCAAACATTTTGCTGTCCACCGTTGTTGAACTCCATTCCTTAAGGTAATTCTTCCTTGATTGTAGCAGCAGTGGCCTGGTAGCATGTCTGTTCTCCGGTGGTCTTGGGAGTGGGGTGGTCCTTAACTCCTAACTCCTGGGACTTAGCTCCTCTTCTTTGCAGGCAGGGCCAGCCAAACTTGATCTTGGAGGGGAGGGGCTTGTCCTCTGGAACTTCGAAGCAGGATGCCTGGCTGTTCTCTGGAAGAGCATGAAGATCCTGGAAGAAGAAGTTGGAAGATGAAGAAGTGAATTGATAGGGAGCCGGGGAAGGTTCTATAGTGCCTCCCCCCTCCCGAATTCACCTGCTAACAAGTGCAGAGCACGGCTGCCGGTAGTACTGGGAGGGCTTTGGTCAGTTGCGGCAGCCAAGATCCCACCTCTGACGACGCGCGCAGCCTGTCCAGCCACTGGAGAATTTTTCCCTGCTCTCTTGGAGGGAGAGGACAGGGATATACTGGAGACGGGGAGCACATGGGTGGTGCAGGGCAACCTGGCATGATCCCGTGCAGGTGCTGGAGCCTTGCCTTTTGCCTGCAGCAGCAGCAGCGAGCGACTCAGTGGTGCCAAGCAGCCTATTCTCCTCTTCTGAACCACGGTAGGGGGTTGCCTGGTTATGGGGGGGGAGCTGGGCACTAGAGACTGGATGCTGCAGTCTGCTCTGCTGCGTGCTAAACCCTGTGGTGGCTCCTACCCCCCCTCTAGTCCCCATTTCCAGCTTCGTCTGGGCGAAGGGAATAGGCTTGGAATGGCTGCCTGTGGGGAGAAGTCTCTCCTTCCTCTGCATTAGGCTGGTGGTTTGGACTAATGGCCATGGGCTCCATTGGAGAGGGCACAGTGTAGTAAATAAGAAAGGTGGGAAGGGCAGCCATTTGGTGCTGGGGAGTGATGGTGAACTACTTTCACTTTCAGGTCCAAAGAAAATGGCTGATAAAGCTGGCCCCTCAAGTTCCTTCACTATGGACGAGTTTGAAGCCTCTCAGCCCTCCTTGCAGGATACACAAGGACTGCAGTTATCAAAGGAGGAGGCTTGAACTAATCTTCTCTCCTGGCTAAAGGAAGAGATGAAAAAGGAATTCAGAGAGTTGTGCAAACAGTCAGTTCACCCTCAGCCAGGGCCGGTGCCAGATGTTTTTGCACCCTAAGCAAGGCTAACTATTTGTGTGTGTCCCCCCCCCCGCTAACCAGATTCTATAAATAGATGAATTCTAGGGAATATTAAAAGCACAAAACTTGACACTGCTAGCTTTTTTAAAAAAATGTGAGAATAAGTAAAATGACAGCCTTTGGTTTTCTTTCTCAAACAGAAAACAGTTTTAGCATGCAACTCACCAAACATTTGGAATAATCCTGTGAATTGTGATGTCAAAAATTAAGGCTCTTGAGTGTTTTCATTTCGGGCACATCAAAATCTCATTTTGTGTGCCTTTTCCTTTGCAAATTTTGTCTCTGATTCCTTCATTTCAAGTGTTGATGCTTCAGTGTATTGAACAGATATAACTGCCAAACCAAAGAGTCTCTTTTGCAGCACTAGTTCTACAGTTTTCTTAGTTTTGCGATTCTTGATGTCAGATTCGTGTCCATTTACCCTTTAGTGTAGGGTTTGACCTGTTTGTCCTATGCAAAGAACTGCAATTTACACATCCTACTGTATTGCTGTTCCAATCTTGCTGTTTTTATTGCTCAGTTACTTATTCATCTTGATTCTAATCATCTCTTCCTGACAACTGCATGTAATATCTGAGGAAATCTGTTTCAGTGTATGTGAAGAAGTGTGCACATGCTAAGAACATAAGAGAAGCCAATGTTGGATCAGGCAGTCCAACACTCTGTGTCACACAGTGGCCAAAAATACCAGGTGCCATCAGGAGGTCCACCAGTGCGTCCAGGACACTAGAAGCCCTCCCACTGTCCCCCCCCCAAGCACCAAGAATACAGAGCATCACTAGCCCCAGACTTAAGAACATAAGAGAAGCCAATGTTGGATCAGGCCAGTGGCCCATCCAGTCCAACACTCTGTGTCACACAGTGGACAAAATACTAGGGGCCATCAGGAGGTCCAGCAGTGGAGCCAGGACACTAGAAGCCCACCCACTGTTCCCCCCCAAGCACCAAGAATACAGAGCATCTCTTGCCCCAGACTGAGAGTTCCTACCTATACCTTGTGGCTAATAGCCACTGATGGACCTCTGTTCCAGATGTTCCTCCCATTCCCTCTTGAAGCCATCCATGCTTGTAGCCACCGCCACCTCCTGTGGCAGTGAATTCCATGTGTTAATCACTCTTTGGGTGAAGAAATACTTCCTTTTATCCATTTCTAACCTGACTGCTCAGCAATTTCATTGAGTGCCCACAAGTTGTATTGTGAGAAAGGGAGAAAAGTACTTCTTTCTCTACCTGCTCTATACCATGCCATGCATAATCTTGTAAACCTCTATCATGTCACCTTTGGGGGGATTTTGAACTTAGACTTCGCAGATAGTAGGCTGATCCTGACCACTTAGGCAAACAGATAGCCATCTTGACCAGCACATGAAGCAACTTATGTACAAAGCGTTGCAATACCCAGCCCTTTCATGTTTTCCTCTGGGCCCTAGGCTTAGAAGAAGAAGAAGAAGAAGAAGAAGAAGAAGAAGAAGAAGAGATTGGATTTATACCCTGCCCTTCACTACCCAAAGGTGTCTCAGAGTGGCTTACAAACTCCTTTCCCTTCCCCTCCCCGCAACAGACACCCTGTGAGGTAGGTGGGGCTGAGAGAACTCTTAACACAAACTGCTCTTTCAGGAACAGCTGTGCCAGAGCTTGTGACTGACCCAAGGTCACACCAGCAGGTGCAAGTGGAGCAGTGGGGAATCAAACCCGGTTCTCCCAGATTAGAGTCCGTGCACTTAACCACAGAACTCTGAGCCTGAGATTTCTGTAGTGAATGTCAATAAATCAAAAGTAGGTTTGCAGCTTACAGATACACTCTTGAACAGTATACTCAAGATTGCAACAGCACAGACATTTTGATGCAATAATTCAGAGCAAGGGGTGTCAGTTAAATGAACAAAATATTGCAAGAGTGCTAATGTTTTAAACGTTTTAAAGTTAAAACTTAACTTTTTAACCGAGAGCCTGCAGCTGGTTGGAGGGGTGAGAATGCCATCGGGGGGGGGGGCTTCTGGGGAGTGTGAGGCTGCAATGCAGGCTGGACCCCTTCTGCCCTTCCCTCCTTCTATCCCCCTCCCAGGCAAAAATTCATGGCTTGCCTCTATCCCTCTCCTCCATTTGCTTTCCCACCCAGCACCCTCACCTGCTCCCTTCTCCTCCACACCACTGCAGACAATGGCTCACTCAGCCATGCCCAGCAGATCAGGTGGCACATGCTAATGAGGACCTGACCCAGCTCAGTGTGGCTTGGGAGGGGAGGGGAGAAGGTGGCGGCAGCGGGCAGGACTCGGAGAGGTGCCTGGAGGAGTGGCGAGGGGTACTGGGGAGGGGTGCCCACAGCTTCAGAGCAGAACTGACCAGGCGGCGCGGAGCTGCTTGCTTCCTTTTCTCCCCGAAAGGTGAGCCCCAAGGCAGCAGAGACAACGATTCCTGCTTGTTGTCAGCGCTGCTCTTGCTGTCGTCCTCACCCCGCTTGCTGGCCTCTGTGCCCTCAGAGGTCTCCATCCTTAGGGGTTGCCTCACTTGACCTTAATGGTTGCGCCGGCTCTGCTCTCAACCCAGAGGGACCAAGAGATCTAGTGATAGCATTGCTCAGGACAGTCCTTCCCCTAGAAAGAAGGATAGGAAATCTCCCTCTAGAGAGGAGGAACCCTTATTTAGTGACATTGAGGATGATTCTGAAGTTGATTCCTCTGTCTCAGCTAAAGAAGAGGGAGAACTTTCTGAGGAGGAGGAAGAAGTTGTGCCTCTGCCTCCATCTAGACTCTTCCCTCAGGACCTGTATAATAGATTGCTGCCTAAGGTGCTGCGAGCACTGGAGCTTTCATACACTCCAAAGGCAAAGGAGGGCACAGAGGCTGCAGATTTCCCTGTTGGATCTAGCAAAGCCATTCCTAAGTCAAGCTCGAAGGCTACATGGGTCCCTTTGCCTGCTTCCTTTTAAGCATTATCATGGCAGAATGGAATCATCCAGCAAATCCCAAAGTGACTAACCTGATCTTCTCTAAGCCTTATTCTTTGATTCCAGAGGCTACAAAGAAGATCAAACTGCCAGTGGTTGATGATGTAATCAATTCCCTTTCTTCTACATCAGTCCTACCGATGGATGCAGATAGACTTCCCAAAGACAACTGCGACAAAAGGGTTGAAAAAGCTCTGCGCAGGGATTTTGAAGCATCGGCTAGTTCTCTGCACACTTCTGCCACAGGGTCCTTGTTTGCTAGGGCAGCCTATACCTGGGCTTTGGACCTGACGACAGCGGACAGCAGCATACCAAAGAGTCTGAAGGATAAACTAAAGAAAATAGCACTGGCCACTGCCTTTGCGGCAGATGCCTCCCTAGATACACTTCAGTTGGCTTCTAGGGCCATGGCATGTAGTGTGACTGCTAGACGTAATACCTGGCTTAGAACCTGGGATGTAGATCCTGCAGCTAGAGCCAAGGTGGCAGCAGTCCCCTTCAAAGGGGTTAACTTGTTTGGTGCTGGGCTAGATAGATTCCTTGTGAAAGACAAGGATAAGAAGCGGGTTCTTCCCTCAAAGAAAAGGGACATGAAGTCTAAGAGACGTTATCAGTCCTTTCGAGACTTCAAGCATGGTGACAGACAAGGCTATAGCAGAGTGTTCAGAGAAAGATGGCAGAATAGGGCTAGGGAGTTGAGAGCCCAGTCCTTTGCAGGAAAAGCAGGACAGAACTCAAAGGGGTTCAAGAAGGCATCTTCAGCATGACTATGCTGAGCACCCACGTCCACTACAGGTGGGGGGACGCCTGCAACTTTTCTCCTGCCACTGGTGTCGGACTGTCACAGACAAGTGGATTCTGGAGATGGTGACTCATGGCTACTCTCTGGAATTCGAAAGGTACCCACCATGCAGGTTTCTGGAGCTGCCAAAGAACTGTTCTCAAGTCAAACACAATCTGCTCAAGAAAGCCATTTTGCATCTCATCAACATTGGGGCCATAGAGGAGGTCCCAGAAGTGCAGAGATCACAACGAGTATACTCTGTCTTCTTCATGGTTCCCAAGGAAAATGGAGATGTCAGAGTGATTCTGGACTTAAAGTGGTTGAACAAGTTCATAAAGACCAGAAAGTTCAAGATGGAGACTCTGAGAACAATTCTCACTTCCATTCAGAAGGAGGAGTTCATGGTGTCCTTAGATCTTGCAGATACCTACCTTCACATTCCAATCAGGGAAGCTCACCACAAGTTCCTGAGATTCGCTTATTATGGGAGACATTTTCAGTACAGAGCTCTTCCGTTTGGACTAAAATCATCGCCCCGGGTCTTCACCAAAGTGCTGATCACACTGATAGCGTTTCTGAGGCTGGAGGGCATGTTGCTGTTTCCATATCTTGCTGACATTCTGATAAAGGCCACCTCATCGCAGCAGCTGAGTCGGCATCTGGAACTGATGTTGCGGGTTCTCAAGGACTATGGATTTGTGGTCAACACAGAGAAGAGCATCCTAATTCCATCTGAGACCCTGACCCACCTAGGGGGTTCTCATCCATTCACTACAGGACAGGGTTTTCCTATTGCAGGAGAGACAGCAGAAAATTGCCTGGCTGATGAATCAAGTGTTATTGACCCCTTCAACAGAGCTGATGTCCCTGGCCTACCTTCTGGGGATGTTGGTCTCATGTCAGGATGTGGTGCCTTGGGCCAGGTTCCATACCTGTCCTCTACAGAGTTTCTTCTTCAGTTTCTTCTTCAGTTTCAAGAGGACATAATGCACAAGAAGAAAAAGATGGTGACACTGCCAGCATCGGTGAAGCAAGAGCTGCGTTGGTGGATGGAACCAAACAGATTCACATTTGGGATGCCTCTGAGGGAACCCATGAGAATAGTGGTAACTACGGATGCCAGCCTCTTTGGCTGGGGAGCACATGTCCTAAGAACCATGACTCAGGAGACCTGGTCAGAGGAAGAGACATCCAGGAGCATCAATTTTCTGGAGTTGAGGGCAATAAAGCTGGCCCTGGTGCGGTTTCAGAACCGCTTAACAGGCCAACATGTCCTCATTCAGATGGACAATATGACAGCGAAGGCCTTCGTAAACAAACAGGGTGGCACGCACTTCAAGAGACTGAACCAGGAAGCGGCTCAGGTGATGGAATGGGCCAAGGCTCATGTGCTACTTCTCAAGGTTGTTCATGTACCAGGGCGAGAAAATGTCCTGGCAGACTGGCTGAGTTGGCAGACAGTGGATCAGTCAGAGTGGATGTTACACACAGCGGTATTTCGCCAGATTTGCCAGAGGTTCAGAACTCCAGAAGTAGACTTGTTTGCGATAGAGCTAAACAGACAAGTGGGACTGTTCGTCACAAAGTCGAGAAATCCAAATGCCATTGGAGTGGACACCCTGAATATGCAATGGCCAAGGGGACTGCTGTATGCCTTTCCCCTGTTTCCACTGATTCCAAGAGTGCTGCAAGCTATGGTGGATCAGGAAGCAGAACCAATTCTCAGCGTGCCCTTTTGGCCATGGAGGGTGTGGTTTCAGGATCTGCTGTGGCTCTCTGTAGGGGATCCGTGGCGGCTGCTAATAAGAGAGGATCTGCTGCTGCAGGGGACAACAGTGCATCCAAGACCGGACATGTTGCAGCTAGCAGCCTGGAGACTGAAAGGAGACAGCTGAAGGACACGGGGTATGAGGAAGGGGTGGTAGCCACTCTACTAGCCTCTAGGAGAAGGTCCACTAACTCTGTGTATAATAGGATGTGGCAGGTATTTTATGTAGGTGCAAGGAGCATCAGAGCCTCTTTTGGCTAAGGTGGGAGATATCCTGGCCTTTCTGCAGCAGGGGCTAGCTAAGGGCTTGAGTACAAGTACCCTGAGGAGGCAGGTGACCACCATTTCCGTGGTCAGGGGGGTGCAGAAAGGGTCATCCTTGGGTCAGCATCCGCACATTAAATGCTTTCTGAAGGGTACTTCCCTTGTTAGTCCTCCACAAGTTCATAGATTTCCCACTTGGGACCTGAACCTAGTCTTGAGAGACTTATGTCACAAATCTTTTGAGCCTATGGCTTCTTGCTCTCTAAAGGAACTGACCTTTAAGACAGCATTCTTAGCGGGGATATCTTCAGCACGCCGGGTTTCAGAGTTGAGGGCGCTGTCTGTTCACCAGGAGCTATGTATTTGTCATAGTGATAAGGTGGTGTTAAGGCTTGATCCAGTGTTTATTCCTAAAGTTAACTCATCTTTTCACATTTCAGAGGATATTGTGCTTCCCTTCTTTTGTCAGAATCCCAAACATGAGAAGGAGAAGGTCCGGCATCACCTGGACATTCGCAGGGCTCTGAGCTTCTACTTGGACAGAAATAAGGGGTGGAGGAAAACAGAGTTTCCATTTGTCTCTTTTCGTAAAGCAGGACTAGGCAAGGCCATTTCCACTTCCACACTGGCTTAGGGGTTGTATTGTGGAGGCTTACAAGGCTCAGAGTGTGAAACCCCTAGAGGGGATTACTGTGCATTCCTTGAGGGGGGCGGCCACATCAGCTGCATACAGGGGGTTCCATCTTTGGATGTAATCCGTAGAGCGGCTACCTGGAGATCCACTCATCCCTTTACTAAACATTACAGGATAGATAAGGTGGCCTCGGCAGAGGCTGCTTTTGGAAGACAGGTGCTCCAACATGCCCTGTGAGGCCCAGATTCCATCTGACCTGCCCTGGAAGTACTGCTTTTTTGTGTCCCAGGAGTTAGGAGTTAAGGACCACCCGACTCCCAGGACCACTGGAGAATGGAAGATTTTATTCACTTACCGTGAAGCTTCCTTCTCAGTGATCTGGGAGTGGGGCGGCCCTACCTGCCCTATTGGTGGGATCAGTTTCCAGTCCTCATCAGGGGATGTTTGTGCTGTTTTTCTTTCTGAGGAACTGTTAAAGGAAAGTGCACATTTGGACTGGGGGGCACTCTTGGGAGTGTATCTGTTATGAGTGTTGGTTTGTTCCTAGTTGAAAAATATTTTTCAAATAAAGTTTGATGTTATTCTGTTGAATGTTCTGTGGCCTTCTTCACTGGTTCCCGGGTGGGATGAGATGTTGAATTGGTCTACAGTATTCCCTTTAGGTTGTGGGGAGTCATGTGGCTTGGTGTATGACTGGGGTTCCAGAGCACAAGCCCCTCCTCTCCAGGATCAAGTTTGCCCAGCCCTGCCTGTGGGGAGGAGGAGCTAACTCCCAGGAGTTAGGAGTTAAGGACTGCCCCACTCCTGGACCACCGAGAAGGAAGCTTCACAGTAAGTGAATAAAATCTTCCGTTTCCCACTAAAGGAATGGTTTGGGACCCAAACTTTAGATCCAGCCCTGACTGTCTCAGAGAGCAGAGGTGAGTCTCAGAGCAGCAGCAGCAATTAGGTCTGGTGGAATAACTAAGGCAGAAACACAAGCTTACCTTCTGGGACCTAGACTAGGTTATATACCTGGGGTGTAGGAAAGACATCACTGAATACCGAAAGTGTAAGTATTATATGGTGTGTAGTGTGGATGTATTTAGTTATATTAATACAGTAGATCCTTTCCATCCATGCATTTGTGACATGTGATTTCACTTACTTGCAGTCTGTGATCTGATGACATGATGAGATCAGCCTGATTTTACTCATACCCTGTCATCAGCTTAATCATTTTATCATTAACTTGAAATATGGTTGCTTTGCTACTGGGAGGCAGCAGACCCCTTCCTCCCAGTATTTGCAGATTACACCATTTGAGGTGATCCCAGGAACAGACCCCCACAAATGATGAGGGTCTACTGTATAACCTACGTGTGCATGAGTTTTATCAGGAACAGAACTTGCAAAGCAAATCAATTAAACTTTGTTGGTCTTAAAGGTGCCACTGGACTCAAATCTTGTTCAGTTGCTTCAGACCAACATGGCTACCCTTCTGAATCTATTTTTGTGGCGAACCAAGTTCAACTTCTCCAGTACACCAAAGTGCTGGATTTTTTCAATGCACTCATCTTGCAAAACAATAATGAGTTCTAACAAACTGGACAATGCAGAATCCAGAGTACAGTGTGCTTGGTAGACATAGCCCTAAGATGATAATATAATTACAACAATAGTATTAATTATAGTAGTTAGTCCTCATTTATTAATTACCTTTGTACACACATAATTATCTAATTACCTTATACAAATTGATTAGCCCGGAGTTCCACAGCAAACAGATCCTCCCTCCCTGCTAACTTCCATTCAGCAATTCAGCCCCTGTTTGGCAAAACCACTCAATCCTCAGTTATTTTGAAATAATATGCTAGCTTTGTATGCATTTGTTTTGAAATACCTTTTGTATTCCGTATACATTCAAAAAGGAGAGCTGAAGGCAGGTAATAATGTGCCTTGCTCCAGGGCCCCAAAATCCTGGCTGTGCCACTGCAAACCGGCAGGGACTAAGTCCCAGCCACTCCTTGATTCCAAAACTTGTTCTGCGGCATCCATTCTATAGGATTGGAACAAGTGAGGCTGGGTGACTAGCTCATCCAGACAAAGGTAGTCTGATCCAAATTCCATTTCAGTCAATTTAAATCCTAAATTTGCTTTGTAAACCAGATTCCTCCCAAATTAATTTTCCATCAATTTATCTCATAATCACTAATTTTCCCTCTGCCCACCCCAATAAAGACATATTTAGCTTTTCTTTTTGCCTGAATAACCCATTATTGCTTCACCCATGTAGGGTTGCCAGCTGGCCAGGAAAAAGTACTGTCATTTTAACAGAGCTTTAGTATGCAGAAATTGGCAACTGAATCATTTCATACATCATCTGATAGTAACATCACCTGATAATTGCTGCAGAGCAGATTGATATTTGAGAAATTTCCTTCAATGAAGCCCTTTGCTTAATTCAGTTGTCTTTGCCTCTGTCTCTGGCATGACAAGGTAGGGCTAAGACTGCAAAATGGCAGCTACAGTCCTTATCAACAGCTATTTGATATGCTAGCCTGCCCTTGATAAACTGCCTTGCTTCTGCAGGTAACAACTGTGCAGGCAACAATATGGTGCATTTGGGCAGATATAAACTTGTGTTCCAGCACTGGTGACAGAACATCAAACCTTTTAATCTTTTTAAACCACCTTAACAAAAAAGAAAGGGAGGTCAGTTTTCTATCCAGATGGCAGTTCAACAGTGTTTTCTGCCTGATGAATCTCAATTGCCTGTCAAGCTCATTGAAAAGTAGGTTTTCATGTTTCTCAGGAGCCATGAGAACTACAAACGTTTAGTCTTCTTTTCCCTTAAAGATGTGAGACTGCAACCATGAACATCAAGGTTCTGTCTATTTGGGTATCCATCTGTGTGCAAATAAAATGTGAAATGTGTAAGCATATTTTGTCATACAGGGTAGATTCCATGGCATGTTATATAGATGTAGAGACAGCATGGTGTGGTGTTTAAGAGCTGTGCACTCTAATCTGAAGAACCTGGTTTGATTCCCCACTCCTCCACATGAAGCCTTGGGCCAGTTACAGTTCTCTCAGAACTCTCCCAGCCCCACCTACCTCACGAGGTACCTATTGTGGCGAGAGGAAGGGAAGGCGGTTGTAAACTACTTAGAGATTCCATAAGGTAGAGAAAAGTGGGATATAAAAAACTACTACACATTATTAGCCATGTTCACTGGCTCTCTGAAAGGAATAAGGGGTTATAACACCCAGCATCTTCTCCCAGGCTGCTGGGGTGACCGAGCTGTGGAGTCACTGCCTGTATAGGCTTATAGTCAGGGGTCTTTTGGGGGGGAGTGCACCGGAGCACAGCTCTGGCAGCTTTGGAGGGCAGAAAGGCTCCTGCATGTCAGTTTTGGCTGTACAAGCCAATTCAGAAGCCTTTCAGCCAGCCAATGTCAATTTCAGCCCCATTATATCCTATGGGCCATTGAAGTCAATGGCGAAAAAATAGGGTATATTCTGGGGCCTGGAGAGGAGGGGGTTTTAGTAAGAGGCTCCAAACTCACAGGGTAGCTGTTGGAGCCTCTCCCCAAGATACCCACCACGTTTCAAGAACATTGGACCAGGGGGTCCAATTCTATGGGGCCCCAAACAGGTTGCCTCCATTCCCTCCGTTGTTCTCTATGGTGGGAAAAAAGTAACTTTTTCCCCACGGTGCTGTTAGTAGCTCTGGGGGGGGAGGGGGATTGAGGGAGAGGCTCCAAATTTTCAGGGTAGCTTTGGGAGCCTCTCCCCACATACACCCCCTTGTCTCAAAGCAATTGGACCAATGGGCCTAATTCTATGGGCACCCAAACAGGTTACCCCCATTACCTCCATTGTTTCCAATGGGGAAACCCAGCCAGCAGCACTTAAGGCAGGCAAGCAGGCGGCACCAGCAGTCAGACCCTCCCAGAGAATCTCAGGGAAAGTGAACTGTCTTGGGAGGTGCTTGTCTGCCATGAGAACAAATGGCACACTCCAGAACAAGTGGCACTGTGGCAGTGCAAACATGCCACAGTGCCACACAGAAACCCCAAAAGACCAAAAGGAACATCATTTATACATGTATAATTTGATGGCGCAATCTCATTGGACCACTCACAACACACACCTAAAAAAGAATATTTATAGCACTGGAAATAGCCTCTTCCTCAAACCCCTTCCCCTCCAGCCCCCAGAATATACCCTATGTTTTCACCATTGACTTCAATGGCCCATAGGATATAATGGGGCCGAATTGCCACTGAATTTCTTTCATTCCCTCCTTTCCTTCTCTCCTTTTCCTCTTTCCCGCCTTCTTCTCTTCTCTTTTTTTCTCCTTTCCCTGTTTCCCTCCTTCTTCCCTTCTCTCTCTTTCTTTCCCTCCTTCTTTCCTTCTCTTTCTTTCCCTCTTTCCTTCTCTCTCTCTCTTTCCTTCCCTCTTTCCTCCTTGTGTGGCCCAACTCTAGTGAGAAGGGGTTTAAACTTTAAACCCCTTCTCTCTTCATTCCCCCCCCAGGCCAGCTGGGGAAGGGAAGGGGAGGCTTTCGAAGATGCCTCCCCCCCTTTTGCTTCCCCTTCTGACATCACTTCTGGTGATGTCAGGGGGTGTGGCATATGCTAATAGCCTAATAGCTCATTTGCATACCATATGCTAATGAGCTCCTGCAGCTCTTTTTCTACGAAAAGACCCCTGCTTATAGTTGTACTGGATTTAAAATATTTTTTCTTATGATGTGACTGATCAGTTCTCACTATACTGTATCTAACCAGGTCACTATAAAAGTTAGTCTCTTCAGGGGTTTTGGTATATAGCTTATGTATGTATGGAAGACAACTGCCCAATACAATTCTTTCACCAGAAAGTCAGGCACCAGTATTTGTAAACAACAAACAGCACACTTTTTTTATTTCTCAGAAAGCCCAACATGGGAATGGGATATATTTACATAGGATATTTTGTTTCCTTGTAGAATATAACTTTTTACTTTGCCTTCACATAGACTGTAGGCTTATCACTCTCAGATTTTACACAGATGTTCTTCAGTACACTTATGATCCCACTCTCTAGTAACTGTTTTGTGGCTGGCCTTTGGACTTAATCTGTCTGGACCCTTTGAGTCTAACTGGGTACCTTTCCAGCTTTCCAGACTCCTCGAGACCCTTAGCCCTTCTTTAGCCACCTCTACAAGTTCCTTTGGAGCAATGTATCTGGTGTTTGTGACCACTGAGGTCTTATAGTATTCACTCTCTGTTCACTCTCCTCTTTCCTTTAGAGGGTACTAGTGCAGAGTTTTATTCAGCCCCAGTTTTCTACTAAAAATTGATATCAGGCTGTTTCCACAGAGGTTTTTTTCCACCACAGAGCTATCCAGTTAGCTGATCACTCTCTGCTAACTTCTCTTCCAACTCTCTCTTCCAACTGTCAGCTCTCACCTGTCAGTTGTCTACCATTATCTGTCACTCACTGAGAATTCCAAGCCAAAAGGCCCCCTCTCTTCTCAGTCAGGTGACTCAGCAGCTTCTTTGTTTATCTGCTGCTGTCAACTAACCTTTAATTCCATCACAGGGGTACATTTCAGTGCAGTAGAAATATCTATTACATCTTTGTAGCATTGCAGCCTTAATAAAAAAGAAGGCAGATGAAGGGTAGGAGTGAAATGATGTTACGTATAAATGGTGTGGGTGGCTCACATTCATCTATATAGGAAAAATACAATCTGCTGGAATAAATCTGGACAGGAAGCCTTTCTTTGGTTCCTTTTTTTGACACACTGCTCTCTCAATGTTATGTGCATGCAAGAATTCTTTAAAATTGTGCTGTTTCTTAATTTAAACATTGTGATTAACAGAACGCCTTCGGTATTTATTTACTTCATTTATACCTTGCCTTTCTCCCCAAAGGAGACACGAAGCAACATATATCATTCTCCTTGCCTCCATTTTATCCTCCTAACAGCCCTCTGAGGCAGGTGAGGCTGTTAGCTCAACATCACCCAGCAAGCTTCCATGGCAGAGTCTGTCAGATACTAGTCCAGCACTCTTAACCACTGGCTGTCTGGTAGATATAAGAGTATATAATGCTTCCTGGTATAAAGTCAGACCATTAGTGTATATAGTTCAGTTCCTTCTGTTTGGCAGTCACTTTCCAGAGTCTCAGGCAGTCCCAGCTCCTGTTGCTTCAGACCATTTGAGTCCTGTTCAGCTGTTATGGCTTGGCACTCCAGCCTCATGTAATGGAGAGCTCACTAGTTCTTGATATGGTCACTATAAAGAAACTGGTTCCTTAAATTTCTTGTTCATTTTAAAAGTTTGGGTCAGGCTTGAAATGAGGCCTGCTTTTGGGTTAACTGAGTTCAGAAAAACTGCTGAAACAGAGCAAGCTGACCTTGTGAATTTTTAGATAACACCCAGCTGCAAAGAGGAGCCGAGAACTCCCAATTAGCCCTATTCCATTCAATAAGGTTCATGACTTGCACCAGTGGGAAAGGGCCAAACTTAACTGCAGATTGGTTTCATTTCCTTTGTCCCTGGTCAGACTACCTCATATGTCACCTGCCTAGAAATTAGCTTTACATCCCCATCTGAGGTTCCTATTGGTCTGTTAGGGCTAAAACCACATGGACCCTTGGCCATAAAGAAGTAAGTTTTAGGCTTATCATTAGCCTGATTGTGATTACCTAAGATCTGAACATGCAGTCACTATGTTGCTCATAGCGGTTATCCTGAATGCTTGCTCATGCAGGCCAAATAGCTCATGCAGGCCTATGCTGACTGTGAAGAGAGACATTTTGGATTATTGAGTATCATCTGCCAATTTGGAACCAATGTATTACTGTTTTAGCTAGCTTTTAAAATTCTAGTGTTTTTGTTTTGTTCCTCACAGTTCTTGTTCTTTTTGTATTCTTGCACCCTAATAAATAAATGTATTTTAATTTCTTTTTGTGTTTATTTGCCTTCAACTGACCTCAGTCTAAATTCAGAGTCTTAGACCTGGTGACCACCTACCAAGATAATTGCTTTCTTAAGCCTATGGCTTAAGTAGAATGAAATCATACGACTTCATCATATTTCCTTCATTGGGGGAACTGCTGGATCAGGGGACTGCTGTACCTTGCTGGATCAGGGGAATGCTGTAGAGATAGTTTATCTTGATTTCAGTAAGGCTTTTGATAAGGTTCCACATAATATTCTTGTTAGCAATTTGGTAAAATGTGGTTTGGATCCTATGACTGTTAGGTGGATCTGTAACTGGTTGACAGATCGCACCCAGAGTGCTTGTTAATAGTTCCTCATCCTCTTGGAGAAGAGTGACAAGGATCTGTCCTGGGACTTGTTTTGTTCAACATCTTTATCAATGATTTGGATGAAGAAACAGAGTGAATGCATATTAAATTTGCAGATGATACAACACTGGGAGGAGTAGTAAATATGGTAGAAGACAAAGTCAGGATACAGGATGACCTTGACAGGCTGGAAAACTGGGCTAAAACAAAATGAAATTCAATGGGGATAAATGTAAAGTTCTGCATTTAGTTAGGAAAAATTAAATGCAGAATTATAGGAGGCTTGTCTTGGCAGTAGCATGTGTAAAAAGGATCTAGGGGTCTTAGTAGAACATACACTGAACATGAGTCAGCAGTTTGATGCAGTAGCTAAAAAGGCAAATGTGATTTTGAGCTGTATCAACAGAAATATAGTGTCCAGATCACGTAAAGTGATGGTATTGTTTTGCTCTGCTTTGGTTAGACCTCACCTAGAGTATTGTGTTCAGTTTGGGGCACCACAATTTAAGAAGGATATAGACAAGCTGGAACATGTCCAGAGGAGGGCAACAGAGGTTGTGAGAGATCTGAAGACCAAGTTCTATGAGGAAAGGCTGAAGGATCTGGGTATGTTTAGCCTGAAGAGGAGATGACTGGGAAGTGATACGATAACCATCTTCAAGTACTTGAAGGGCTGCCATATAGAGGATGGTGTGGAGTTGTTTTCTGCTGCTCCAGAAGGTCGTACCAGAACCGATGGGTTGAAATTAAATCAGAAGAGTTTTCAGCTAAACATTAGGAAGAACTTCTGACAATTAGAGCAGTTCCTCAGTGGAATAGGCTTCCAGTTTGGTATAGTGATTAAATGCGTGGATTCTAATCTGGGAGAACTGGATTTGATTCCCCACTCCTCCACTTGCACCTGCTGGATGACCTTGGGCAAGCCAGAGTTCTGGCACAGCTTGAAAAAGAGCAGTTTCTGTCAGAGCTCTCTCAGCCCAACCTACCTCACAGGGTTTCTGTTGTGGGGAGGGAAAGGGAAAGGAGTTTGTAAGCCACTCTGAGACTCCCTTGGGTAGTGAAGGGCGGGGTATAAATTCAATCTCCTCTCTCCTCTTGGGAGGTGATGGGCTCTCCTTCTTTGGAGGTTTTTAAGCATTGACAGCAATGCTAATTCTGTGAACTTAGGTAGATCATGAGAGGGAGGGCAGGAAGGGTTGCATCAGTGCTTAGTTCTTGTGCCCCTTTCTTTCATACCCATGTAAGTGCTGATTACCACTTTGGGGTCAGGAAGCAATTTTTCTCCAGACCAGTTTGGCTGGAGATCCTGGAGGGTTTTTTGTGTCATCTTCTGGGTATGGAACAGTGATCACTGGGTGTGTGTGGGGGGGAGATAGTTGTGAATTTCCTGCATTGTGCAGGGGTTGGACTAGATGACTCTGGAGGCCCCTTCCAATTCTATGATTCTGTGAATTGTTAGCAGTTCGACCCCCTCTCTTAGAACATAAGAACATAAGAGAAGCCAATGTTGAATCAGGCCAATGGCCCATCTAGTCCAACACTCTGTCACACAGCGGCCAAAATATACCAGGTGCCATCAGGAGGTCCAGCAGTGGGGCCAGGGCACCAGAAGCCCTCCCACTGCTGCCCCCTCCAGCACCAAGAATAGAGTGCATCACCTGCCCCAGACTGAGAGTTCTCATTCTATACCCTGTGGCTAATAGCCACTGGTGGACTTCTGCTCCATATGTTTATCTAATTTCCTCTTGAAACTGTCCATGCTTGCAGCTGCCACGACCTCCTGTGGCAGTGAATTCCATATGTTAATCACTCTTTGGGTGAAGAAGTATTTCCTTTTATCTGTTCTAACCCGACTGCTCAGCAATTTCATAGAATGCCCACGAGTTCTTGTATTGTGAGAAAGGGAGAAAAGTACTTCTTTCTCAACCTGCTCAATCCCATTCATAATCTTATAAACCTCGATCATGTCACCCCTCAGCCGTCGTTTCTCCAAGCTAAAGAGCCCCAAGCATTTTAACCTTTCTTCATAGGGAAGGTGTTCCAACCCTTTTATCATTCTAGTTGCCCTTCTCTGCACTTTTTCCAATGCTATAATATCCTTTTTGAGATGTGGTGACCAGAACTGTACACAGTATTCCAAATGAGGTCGCACCAATGATTTATACAGGGGCATGATGATACTGGCTGATTTGTTATCAATTCCCTTCCTAATAATCCCCAGCATAGCGTTGGCCTTCTTTATTGCAGCTACACATTGTGTAGACATTTTCAGCGAGTTATCCACTACGACTCCAAGATCTCTCTCTTGGTCAGTCTCTGCCAGATCAGACCCCATCAACATGTATTTATATTTAGGATTTTTGGCTCCAATGTGCATCACTTTGCACTTGGCCACATTGAACCCCATTTGCCACGTTGACGCCCACTCACCCATCCTCAACAGATCCCTTTGGAGTGCCTCACAATCCTCCCTGGTTTTCACCACCCTGAACAACTTCGTGTCATCTGCAAATTTAGCCACATCACTGCTTACTCCCAATTCCAAATCGTTAATAAACAAGTTAAAAAGCATGGGACCGAGTACTGATCCCTGTGGTACCCCACTGCTTACCACCCTCCACTGAGAAAGTTTCCCATTTATACTCACTCTCTGTTTCCTATTTATAAGCCAGTTTTTGATCCACAAGAGGACTTGTCCTTTTATCCCATGACTATTGAGCTTACTTAGGAGCCTTTGATGAGGAACTGTATCAAAAGCTTTCCGGAAGTCAAGGTAAATAATATCTATTGGGTCCCCCTTGTCCACATGTTTGTTCACTCCTCAAAAAACACTAACAGGTTAGTGAGACAAGATCTTCCCTTACAGAACCCATGCTGAGTCTGCCTCAATAGTTTTTGTTCATCAATGTGCCTACTAATTCTTTCCTTAATAACAGTTTCCACCAACTTACCCGGTATCGATGTCAGACTGACTGGCCTGTAATTTCCTGGATCTCCCCTGGAGCCCTTTTTAAAGATGGGAGTGACATTAGCTACCTTCCAGTCATCAGGAATGGAGGCAGATTTTAAAGAAAGATTACATATTTTTGTCAGGAGATCCACAAGTTCACATTTGAGTTCTTTCAGAACTCTCGGATGAATGCCATCCGGGCCTGGTGATTTATTAGTTTTTAAATTGTCCATCAGTCGGAGGACTTCCTCTCTTGTCACCGCAATCTGATTCAGGTCTTTCAAACCCCCTCCCGAAATCAGTGCTTCTGGAGTGGGCAAACACTTCTCCTCTTCCACAGTGAAGACAGAGGCAAAAAATGCATTCAGCTTCTCAGCCATTTCCCTATCATCCTTCACTACTCCTTTTACCCCTTGGTCATCCAAGGGCCCCACTGCCTCCCTGGCTGGCTTCCTACTTCTAATGTATTTGAAGAAAGTTTTATTGTTGGTCTTTATGTTTTTTGCGATATGCTCCTCATATTCCCTTTTTGCTTGCCTGATCACAGACTTGCATTTTATTTGCCATAGTCTGTGTTCCCTTTTATCAACCTCACTAAGACTAGCTTTCCACCGCTTAAAGGAATCCTTCTTACCTTTTACAGCTTCCATTACTTTATTTGTTAACCATGCAGGCTTTTTTCTATACCTATTTGTACCTTTCCTAACCTGCGGTATATATTTTTTCTGAGCTTCTAGGATTGTCTTTTTAAATAGTCTCCAAGCTTCCCCAATGGTTTTGACCTTCTCCACTCTTCCTTTCAATTTCTTCCTCACATGTCCCCTCATACCAGAGAAGTTACCCCTTTTAAAGTTAAAAGTGGTTGCGTCAGTCTTTTTGGGCAACTCCCTATCTGTACAAATGTTAAACTCAATGACATTATGGTCACTGTTCCCAAGTGGTGCAATCACTTTTACATCTCTCACCAGGTCTTGGGTGTTACTTAGGACCAAATCCAGGATCGCCTCTCCCCTGGTAGGATCTGTGACCATCTGTTCCACAGCACAGTCATTGAGAGTGTCTAAGAACGCAATCTCTTTTTCCCGACTAGAACTCATATTGACCCAATCAATGTGTGGGTAGTTAAAGTCGCCTATTACAACACAGTTATTTCGTCTAGCCGCTATCTTTAATTCATTCATCATTTTATAATCCTCCTCTATCTTTTGATCTGGTGGGCGATAACAAACTCCCACTGTTAAGCCTCCTTTTGGACCCACTATTTCAACCCATAGCATTTCCAGAAGGGAATCCAATTCTCTTACCCTCTCAATCTTACTGGATGGTATACCCTCTCTGACATACAGAGCCACCCCACCTCCAACCCTTTCCCCCTATCCTTCCGATATAATTTATAACCAGGAATCACCGTATCCCACTGATTTTCCTCATCCCACCAAGTTTCTGAAATACCCACAATGTCTATTTCCCCCCAACACCAAGCATTCCAACTCCCCGATTTTACCTCGGAGACTTCTAGCATTTGTGTATAAACACTTATAGTTTCCCATGTTTGTTAAGCCCACAGCCTTCCTCTTGCTGCCTCGAGACCTTGCCAGGCAGTTCCTATCATTAGCCACAGTCTCAGTGGACAATTGTAATCCATTTCCTTGTACAAAAGTAATAGCTACCCCTTCATCTCTTTGAGATGAGCCATCCCGAACCAGAGACTTTTCATCTCCTGTCGGCTTTCCCCCATTATTCAGTTTAAAAACTGCTCTGCCACCTTTTTGATTTTGAGCGCCAGCAGCCTGGTTCCTTCTCGGGACAAGTGGAGACCGTCCCTTTTGTACAGCTCCCTCTTGTCCCAAAAAGCATCCCAGTGCCTAACAAACTTGAACCCTTCCCCCTACACCACCGTCTCATCCACGCATTGAGACTCCTGATCTGTGCCTGTCTCTCCGGCCCTGCGCGTGGAACAGGTAGCACTTCCGAGAAGGCTACCTTGGAGGTCCTGGCCTTGAGTTTCCTGCCCAGCAGCCTAAATTTCTCCTCCAGGACCTCACCACTGCATTTCCCCACATCGTTGGTGCCGACGTGCACCACGACCACTGGCTCCTCCCCAGCACTATCTACCAGCCTATCTAAAACACGCGTAATGTCCGCTACCTTCGCACCAGGCAGGCAAGTCACCATACGGTCAGTACGCGGGTTCGCCACCCAGCTGTCTACCTGCCTAAGGATCGAATCACCAACTACCAAGAGCCCCCCTCCCACCCTTCCCAGGGACGGTTCCTTGGTACGAAAGGATACCCGTTCACCAGCTGAAGAAGAGGTCCCTTCTGAGGGCACATTCCCCTTATCCTCAGCATGGTGCCCCTTTTCCCCTTGACCCTCATGCTCCCTGGCAGCAGCCGGGCTGCCAGATCCAGAGTGGGACATATCTAACAAGTCCCCGAGAGTCTTCCCCGTGCACCTAACTGACTGTCCCTGCTTCTCCAGGTCAGCCACCTTGGCCTCAAGGGAGCAAACTCGCTCCCTGAGAACCAGGAGCTCCTTGCACCGAGCACACACCCAAGACTTCTGACCAGTGGGCAGATAGTCATACATGTGACACTCCATGCAAAACACTGGATAGCCCCCAACCCCCTGCTGGCATTCTGGCTTCATAATTGTTTTTAAACAAATACTTTTCTATAACCCCCTTTTAAAACCCTTTGTATTTATATGGCTCCTGTTGTAGGAGTCTACTTACCTTACCTTACCAAGGAGCCAAGGTCCTGGCTTCCTGGCTCTTCCTGGGCTTCTTACAGAGCCCCTAGGCCAAGAGCCACAGGCAAAGAGCTTCGCCCTTTTGCTCTCGCCCTTCGGCTCGTGCCAGAGGCTCCATTCAATCTCCTCTTGTTGAGGGACTGTTTATTGCTCAGAGACAGATAAACGCCCTTCTTCCATGTCACACCAAAATCATATGTGTAGGGCACTGCCTGGCCTAAGAGTGAAACCAAAATGGATCTGGTACAAACAAAATGGATACTGGCCAAGTAAGAGCCTGAGAAAAAATTTTGGTAGGTGAATCACAGAGACTGACCAGGCAGCAATGCCTGGACAACAGATTCCGGTGCTCCTGGTGCGGGGAAAGTATAGTGGTGGGTCCAGGCAGGAAGTAAAGGGAAGGATGCAGAGAAATAGGATGGTTCAGCAACCTTCCAGCCTGCGACTCATACCAAAGGTTGTCGACAGTGGGGATAGGATGGATAACCCTCCTCCAACATTGGTGTTGTGCGATGCCAGATCTATAAATAATAAGACCATGGTCCTCCGGGACTTCCTGTTGGAACAGCAGGTAGATCTGGCTTGTGTGACCAAGACCTGGGTGCAGGATGGGGAGACTGTAGGTATCTCCCAGCTTGCTCCTCCTGGGTTCTCAGTCCTACACCAATCACGGACTAGGGGGCCGGGGGAGGAGTGGCTGTGTTCAGTCGGGAGGCTTAGTCCTTCAGGGCACTACTGTCATTGGAGATCATGGACCTTGATTGTGTCAGTCTGGTACTGGAAGCTGGGGAGAGTGTGGCGATTTGGCTGGTGTACTGACCACCTAACGTGCTGGCTGATAGCCTACCGGCCTTGATGGAGGCCGTATCAGGCTGGGTGCTGGAACACCCTAGGCTGATTGTCTTGGGTGATTTCAATGTCCATGCCAATGACATGACTTCTAGTCAGGCAGTGGACCTGGTGTTGTCCATGGCGGCACTGGGACTCTCCCAATTTGTAACGACCCCCACTCACCGGGCTGGGCATACACTCGATTTGATTTTCACAGCTGGGGTAACGGTAGGCTAGATTACTGCTTCAGCAGTACCATGGTTGGACCACCATGCTCCAAGGGCCCGTCTGAATGTTCCAGCCTGACCCTGAGTGTATTTTAGCTCACCCATGGAGCCAAATGGACCCAGTGCAGCTTCAAATGGCCCTTCAGGATCCGATGCCCCCTGGCCACTCATTGGATGAGCTCATGGAGGACTGGAATAGCCGACTCTCTGCAGTCATCGCCGAGATTGCTCCCTGGCGTCCTCTGCGCCTTTGCTCTAGGCTTGTTCCCTGGTTGTGGCTTATGAAGTGAGAGCTTAGACGGTTAGAGAGACAGTGGCATTGGGCTTGAGACGAAGCAACAAGAACATCTTATAGGACGTTTATGAGATCCTATGAAATGGCAGTCAAAGTCGCTAAAAAGGAGTTCTATGCGACTACGATTGCATCCGCTAGCTCATGCCCAGCTCAATTATTTAGAACAATTTGAGCCATAACAGTGAACTAGGGCAGACCAAGCCTTAGGGAATTGGATATCGGCTGTGAGGCATTTGCGAGCTGTTTTGTGGATAAAGTCTTGGCGCTTCGCCACAACCTCCCCACCACAGTTGATACAATGAGTGAACTTGAGGACCCTTGCACGTCTTCAATTCTGGCTTTGGATTCTTTCAGTCCGCTCGGCCTGGATGAAGTTGACAGATTGCTCAAGACTGTATGCTCAACCACATGCAACCTTGATCCATGACCTTCTTGGCTGATTAAAGCTGGCCATGAAGAGTTTCGTGATGCCCTAAGGGAGGTTATCAACAAGTCCCTTGTGGAGGGATGGTTCCCAGGGGCACTCAAGGAAGCGATGGTCCGTCCTCTCTTGAAAAAGCTATCTTTGCATCTGGCCAAATTGGCCAACTATCAGCCAGTTTCCAATTTGCCCTATTTGGAATTGAGAGGGTGGTGGCAATACAGCTGCAGAGCTTTCTGGATGATGCTTCCATATTAGATCCCTTCCAGTCCGGCTTTTGCCTGGGACACAGGACGGAGACAGAGCTGGTCAGCCTTACTGACAACCTCCAGAGGCATCTGGATCATGGTGGTTCGGCAGTGTTGCCAGCATTTGACATGGTCGACCACAGCTACTAACCCACTGCCTCACCAAAGTGGGGATACAGGGGCTTGCCTTGCAGTGGCTTGTTTCCGTTCTCCAAGGTCAGGGAGAAAGGGTGACACTAGGGGAACAGCAGTCCTGGAGGCACCTGCTTGAGTGTGGAGTGCCTCAGGGGGTGGTGCTTTCCCCAATACTCTTTAACATCTGCATGCACCCCCTTGCCCCGATTGCCCAGAGGTTTGGGCTGGGATGCTGATGACACCCAGCTCTATCTGATGTTGGGCAGTCAGTTAGACTCTGGACCGGAAGATCTGGACATTGCATGCCATGGCTGGTTGGTTCAGACCGAGTTGGCTGAAGCTAAACCCAGTGAAGTCGGATGTCCTGTGCCTGAGTTGGGACAGTTCAGGGCTGGGGCTCCCACTCCCAGCCTTCGATGGGGCACCATTGGTGCCTGCATTGGTGGTTAGGAGTTTGGGAGTGCTCCTGGAACCCTCCTTGGCAATGAAGGCCCAGGTAGCAGTCACTGCTAAGTCGGCCTTTTACCATCTGTGGCTGGTTCGGCAGCTGGCTCCCTTCCTCGATCACACCAACCTGGCTACAGTGATCCATGCGATGGTCACCTCGAGGCTAGACTACTGTAACACTCTCTACATGAGGCTGTCCTTCGTGCAAATCCGGAGGCTGCAGCTAGTGCAGAATGCTGTAGCCAGGCTACTGATGTGTCTCCCTAGATGGGAGCACAACTGACCGGTGCTGAAAGCTGCCAATAGCATACCAAATTCACTTCAAGGTGCTGGTACTTACCTTTAAAGCCCTATATGGCCAGGGTCCAACATACCTGAGGGACCGCCTTTCCCTGTATATACTCCAGAGAGCACTACGGTCGGGGGCGCAACATCAACTGGTTATTACAGGCCCCAGGGAGGCCAGGCTCACGGCTACTAGAGCCAGGACCTTTTCAGTGGCTGCTCCTTACTGGTGGAATGAGCTCCAGGAGGAGATCAGGGCCCTGCAGGATCTTATGTAGTTCCGCAGGGCCTGCAAGACAAAGCTCTTCCATCAGGCCTTTAACTAGGAGCCGCCCACACTACCATCAGTGGCCATTATTAATATCCATGGTATAGGCTGGTCACAGTTGCCTTGAAGAACAGGAGACTGCTGAGTGGAGTGTTTTGAGTCTGTATTATATGGCACACCATCTTGTCTTAATAATCACTGTGTGCACTGTAACTGAAATTTGTTGATTGCTTTTGTTGTTGTTCAGTCGCACAGTCGAGTCAGACTCTTCGCGACCCCATGGACCAGATTACGCCAGGCCCTCCTGTCTTCCACTGTCCACTGAAGTTTGCTCAATTTCATGTTCGTCGCACTGATGACACTGTAGAACCATCTCATCCTTTGCCGTCCCCTTCTTCTTTGACCTTCAAACTTTCCCAACATCAGGGTCTTCTCCAGTGAATGCTCCCTTCTCATTTGGTGGCCAAAGTATTTGAGCTTCAGCTTCAGGATCTGGCCTTCCAGGGAACAGTCAGGGTTGATTTCTTTTAGGATTGACTGATTTGGTCTCCTTGCAGTCCAAGGGACTCTCAAGAGTCTTCTCCAGCACCATAGTTCAAAAGAATCTATTCTTCGGCGCTCGGCCTTCCTTATAGTCCAACTCTCGCAGCCATACATTACTACGGGGAATACCATTGCTTTGACCATGCGGACTTTTGTTGGCAAGGTGATGTCTCTGCTTTTTATCATGCTGTTTAGGTTTGCCATCGCTTTCCTCCCAAGGAGCAGGCGTCTTTTAATTTCATGGCTGCAGTCACCCTCTGCAGTGGTCTGGGATCCTAGGAACGTGAAGTCTGTCACTACTTCTACGACTTCCCCTTCTATTTGCCAAGGAGTGATGGGGCCAGATGCCATGATCTTAGTTTTTTTGATGTTGAGCTTCAAGCTCACTTTTGCACTCTCCTCTTTCACCCTGAGCAAGAGGCTCTTTAGGTCCTCTTCACTTTCTGCCATCACAGTGGTATCGTCTGCATATCTGAGGTTATTGATCTTTTCCCCAGCAATCTTAACTCCAGCTTGTGATTCATCCAGGCCAGCATTACGCATGATGTACTCTGCATATAAATTAAATAAGCAAGGTGACAATATACATCCTTGTCTTATTCCTTTTCCTATGCTAAACCAATCAGTTGTTCCATATCCGGTTCTAACTGTTGCTTCTTGACCCTTATACAGGTTTCTCAGGAGACATGTGAGGTGGTCCGGTACTCCCATCTCTTTAAGAACCTGCCATAATTTATTGTGATCCACACAATCAAAGGCTTTAGCATAGTCAATGAAGCAGAAGTAGATATTTTTCTGGTACTCTCTTGCTTTCTCCATAATCCAGCGAATGTTGGCAATTTGATCTCTGGTTCCTCTACCTCTTCGAAACCCAGCTTGTACTTCTGGCAATTCTCTATCCACGTACTGTTGGAGCCTAGCTTGTAGGATTTTGAGCATGACCTTGCTAGCGTGTGAAATGAGTGCAATTGTGCGATAGTTTGAACATTCCTTGACATTGCCCTTCTTTGGGATTGGAATGTAAACTGACCTTTTCCAATCCTGTGGCCACTGTTGTGTTTTCCAAATTTGTTGGCAAATTGAGTGCAGCACTTTAACAGCATCTTCTTTTCAGACTTTGAATAACTCAGCTGGGATACCATCACCTCCACTAGCTTTGTTGTTAGTAATGCTTTCTAAGGCCCATTTAACTTCGCTTTCCAGGATGTCTGGCTCGAGGTCAGTGATTATACCGTCGTGGTTGTCAAGGACATTGAGGTCCTTCTTGTATAGTTCTTCTGTGTATTCTTGCCATCTTTTCCTAATCTCTTCTGCTTCTGTTAGGTCCCTACCGTTTTTGTCCTTTATCATGGCCAGCTTTGCATGGAACGTTCCCTTGATTTCTCCAATTTTCTTGAACAGATCTCTAGTCCTTCCCAATCTATTGTTTTCCTCTATTACTTTGCATTGGTCATTCAGGAAAGCCTCCTTATCTCTCCTTGCTGTTCTCTGGAAATCTGCATTCAGTTGGGCAAATCTTTCCTTTTCACCGTTGCCTTTAGCTTTCCTTCTTTCCTCTGCTATGTGTAAAGCCTCATCAGACAGCCACTTTGCTTTCTTGCATTTCTTTTTCTTTGGGATGGCGGTGATTGCTGCCTCCTTTACAATGTCACAGACCTCTGTCCATAGTTCTTCAGGTACTCTGTCTATCAAATCTAGTCCCTTAAACTTATTCTTCACCTCTACTGTATATTCATCGGGGATGCGATCTAGGTCAAATCTGAATGGCCTTGTGGTTTTCCCAACTTTCTTCAATTTAAGTCTGAATTTTGCAATGAGTAGCTCATGATCTGAGCCACAGTCAGCTCCAGGTCTTGTTTTTACTGACTGGATAGAGCTTCTCCATCTTTGACTGCAAATTATATAGTCAATCTGATTTCGGTGTTGCCCATCTGGTGATGTCCATGTGTAGAGACGCCTCTTAGGTTGTTGGAAAAGGGTGTTCGCTATGACCAGCGTGTTCTCTTGACAAAACTCTGTTAGCCTTTGCCCTGCTTCATTTTGTTCTCCAAGGCCAAACTTGTCTGTTATTCCGGTTACCTTTTGATTTCCTACTTTAGCATTCCAGTCCCCTATGATGATGAGGACATCATTTTTTGATGTTAGTTCTAGGAGGTGTTGTAGGTCTTCATAGAACTGGTCCACTTCAGCCTCTTCTGCAGCAGTGGTTGGGGCATAGACTTGGATTATTGTGATATTGAATGGTTTGCCTTGGATTCGGACTGAGATCATTCTGTCATTTTTGAGATTGTATCCCAGTACTGCCTTTCTCACTCTCTTGTTGACTATAAAGGCCACACCATTTTTTCTACGGGATTCCTGGCCACAGTAGTAGATATAATGGTCTTCTGAGTTAAATTCGCCCATTCCTGTCCACTTTAGTTCACTGACTCCCAAGATGTCAATGTTCATTCTTGCCATCTCATTTTTGACCACGTCAAGCTTACCTTGATTCATAGACCTTACATTCCAGGTTCCTATGCAGTATTGTTCTTTGCAGCATCGAACTTTCCTTTCACCGTCAGACACATCCACAACTGAGCGTCCTTTCGGCTTTGGCCCAGCCGCTTCACTCTTTCTGGGGTTACTTGTACTTGCCCTCTGCTCTTCCCCAGTAGCATACTGGACACCTTCCGACCTGAGGGGCTCATCTTCCGGCATCATATCTTTTAGCCTTTTGTTACTGTCCATGGGGTTTTCTTGGCAAAGATACTGGAGTGGGTTGCCATTTCCTTCTCCAGGGGGATCACGCTTGGTCTGAGTTCTCTGCTGTGGCCTGTCCGTCCTGGGTGGCCCTCCACGGCATAGCCCACAGCCTCATCGAACCACGCAAGCCCCCTCGCCACGACAAGGCAGTGATCCATGAGGGAGGTTGATTGTTTTAAATGGTTTTAAATGTGTATATGAATCTTGGCACACTGCACCAAGCCATGTGTGCTGCCCTGAGCCCACTTGTGGGGAGGGCGGGCTATAAATGTAACAAATAAATAAAATAAATAAATGCATAATTTTAAACAAAGGGTCCCTCAAGAAAACATTACCACACCTTGAACTAATCTTATTGAGATTTAGCCTCACTTCCTCCTTACCATTTACCCTTATTATGTAACTCCTAACACTATTCAACAAAACTTGGTCGTTTTCCTGTCTGGTGCTCAGATGGTCATCAGGGAACATTTATACCTATAGTTCAACCTCTGACAATCTCTTTGAGGTTTCCCAAGATCATTGTTCAGCCCTGAAATAGCTATCAAGCCATTGTTTTGGTGGGCACATATGTCAGACTGCCCCAGGGAACATTTTTCCTATAAATCCCAGCACTCTGTGCCCTAGCTGTATTTTTGTGTGTGTGTTCTCAGCATCTGCTTCACACCTCCACTTGTGTGTAGGTCCTCTCCTATTCTCTGTGAAACGCTGTCCATTTTGCTGCCTCTGCAGACCTTGATTTTTAGATTGATAAATATGACCTCTTCAAACTCTCTCTCTCCCCCCACTCCTCCCTAATTTTCCTGTTAGCTAGTTTGTGTGTTTACTGAACATGTATGTATGTTTTGCTCTCTTATTCTTTTTCAATAAAAAACTTCCGGGTGAATATCTGCCTTGTTTACTTTGAGAGCTCTAAGGGAAGTTCCCCATATACATTGGTGCAGATACCAGTTACCCACCTCTCACTGTCTCCATAAAAGCTAATTTCCTCCCAATTAAATAGAAGACTGCCTATTTGGATAACAGCTTGAGGTTGTAGGGCTTTAACTGGAGATGCCAGGGACTTAACCACTGAGCCAGAGGCTTTTCTGTCTAGTGCCTTTGGTTCATATTGTACAAGATTTATTTTATGAGTTTCTGCCTTTATCAAAGGAAGAGAATAGTCATCTTTAAAAAGATAAGTATACATTTCCCCAAAGTTAGAAAATAATTTTGTAAAAGATACCTTAAGCAACTGCAAGCCTACTCATCTTCTTGGTTGAACTGTCTCACTTAACCAATTGAACATCTTTTTTAAAAAAACACCCAGAAATTAAAGAATGCATTAGTTCTATATTTGAATGCATGCTACACTTCATTTCTAAAATGGTGCTGGAATTCAGACAACACCATATGGCAAGGAGGACCTTAGATCTGTGGGGGCTGGTTCTGAAGCAATGAAGGAAAACAGTCCATACACACTCTTCTCTAAGATGTTTGTGCAGGTAGAGGAAAACAAGCTCATTATAGAAGAACAGAATTTCAGGATCTGACGACTTTCCAGAAACAGATTCTGGGGTTCAACATTTGTTAGTCACCCATCACAGAAACTAATGCTAATGCTTTCAATATCCTACATGTGATGGTGAGCTTGTTGCATAAAACTACCTGGTGGATGTTATGTCATGGGTGGGAACCAACTTATAAAGCCTACAGATTCTGTTTAATATTTCAGTACATCCTGTAGAAAGTAAACAACATGATAGGAACAGGGAGAGCACCCACCTTTAGTAGAAGAACCAATGTGGATTCATTAGCTTAGAAATGTTTGCTAGACTTGGCTCAAGCTCACATCCCCTTCTTTGTTGAGAAATGCCCTGTAATCACTGGGACAGTCTGCTTGGAGAAATCCAGTGAGGGGAATCTGCTTGCACCTGATCAGTGAGGTTGAGATCAACATAATGATCTTATGGTGAATACAGGAACCAGACACTGATTCAAATATTAAAGCCTGCAAACCTATGCACAATTTCTTGGGATGTGAGTCCAACTGCACTTATGGAAACTGGGGCTGAGAGAGTTCTGAGAGAATTGTGACTGGTTCAAGATCACACAGCAGGCTTCACATGGAGAACTGGGGAATCAAGCTTGATTCTCCACATTAGAGTCCACAGCTCTTAACCACTACACCATGCTGGCAAAGTATATATTTAAGGTGCATTAAAGTATGTATATATCTATTATCGATGTATCTAATTCTCAACATGGCAAAATCTGTGGATACTTAAAGATCTTACAATCCTGAAAAATGCCCAAGGTGTGCAAAAAAATTGATTTTTTTAAAAAAAAACATTGTGGGACTATCCCCCCAAATGGAAGCAGCTTTAAGAAATGCATACCCTCAGTGGCTATTGCTAGGCAACCATAACATCATTGCCAGCCTTCCAGTCTTGGCTTCTGTCAGTAAAAGGCAGAGGGAGAGGCAGAGCCCTTTCCAAGGCTCTTTTGCCCTTTGAGGGACTACTCAGCAGGGCTAGATCCACCAGCAACCACCAGGCAACTAGCTACCACACAACTTGCCTGACTCACCCAGGCCTGGCTGCTGGCGATTGTTCAATAGTAGCCACTCTATGAAAGTGGTTGTATAGTGTATAGTGGTTAGAGTGTTGGACTAGGGCAGGGGTGGTCAAACTTGATTAATGTAAGAGCCACACAGAATAAACATTAGATGTTTGAGAGCTGCAAGACATGAACAAATATTACACACATTTTTATTGAAAAATATGCAGATTTGCTTTTTATTAACATTAAATGAGACTGCCAAAAATAAAAGCCAAAAGGGGTAAAAACAGATACTGATAATTATATTTATTTATCCAGTGATATTTGTAGGTGGCGGGGGGGGGTTGAGAATGCATTTAAAGTTGCTTTCTTTTTCTGCTCCCCTACCTCAAGCCTACCCAGGGAGGGGAACACTGCCTGGGGAAGGGAAGACCGATCGGGGAGGCATGCCTTCCCTTCACTTCCCCAGCTGTCCTGCTGGGAGCCACACAAAATGTGTGAAAGAGCCACATGTGGCTCCCAAGCTACAGTTTGGCCACCCTGGACTAGGATCTGGAAATCCAGGTTTGCATGGGTTGTTGTGAAGGTAAAATGGAGAGGAGAGTGATGTAAGCTGCTTTGGATCTCTGTTGTGGAGAAAGATAAGGTATAAAATTAAGTAAATAAATATTGCTGAAGATGGAGGAACAGATAAATGGTGGGTGGGTGGGTAGAAAGGAGAAAAAGAAGCACGGAAAGGTGAAGACCTGGGGTTTGGCGGGAGAAAGAAAGGAATAGAGTGGGGAGTGAGATATAGGGAAAAGTAAGGTGGCCCCACAAGTCCTTGTGGGTTTCCCATCATGCAACTGGACCCTGCAGCCAGCACTGCACAGAGTTTTTCCAGGGGAGAGGCTGCCAGGGAAAGGAAAGAAGGAAAAGCTAAATACTGGGGCAGATAAAGGTAGGTTGGCTGGTGGATGGGAAGGGAAAAAGCAGCAAAAGGAGAGAGCCTATAGGGACTTTAAGGAAATGGAAAGAGGAAATAGTGGGGTAGGGGGAAATGAGATGGCCTTTGCAAGTCCCCTGACTTGTATCTGTATATCTCACTCAGCTAATAACAACTTGCTGATGATCCCCAGCCTGAAGACTGTCCAGCATAGGGATGCCAGCCTCCAGGATGGACCTGGGAATCCCCTGGAATTACAGCTCATTTCCAGACTAGTTTTCCTGGTGAAAATGGATGCTTTGGAGGATGGGCTCTATGGCATTGTACCCCACTGAGTTTCCTGACTTCCCCAAGCTCCACCCTCAAATCTCCAGGAGTTTCCCAACTTGGAGCTGGCAACCCTACTCTGGCTATCTGTGACCAGGCCCAGGGCCTTTTCAGCCCTGGCCCCAATCTGGTGGAACACTCTGTCTGGGCCCTGAAAGAGTTGAAACATTTTCACAGGGCCTATAAGACAGAGCTGTTCCACTAGGCATATGGTCAAGGATGAATGGTGGCCTCCCACCATGGACCAATTCATGATTTGTTCTACTGTGACATGAGGAACTGTTAACACTGTGACTGTAGACTTTTAAGCTGTATTTTGACTGTATGTTGATTTTAAATGTTGTTACCTGCCCTGAGCCTTATTGAGTAGGGGAGAGTGGGCTGTAAGTCCAATAAATAAATAATAAAAAGGGCTTTTTTTGTAGAAAAAGCCCAGCAGGAACTCATTGGCATAATAGGCCACACCCAACAGCAGAAACTTATTAGCATATTAGGCCACACCCATGCCTTCCCTTGGCTTCCCCAGGCATCCCATGGCTGCGGGGAGCCCGGGCAAGCCAGTCCTTAGACAGGCTGGGGATGGCATGGGGAGACATTTAAATGCCTCCCCATCCTTTCAGGCCCCCCCTGGCCCGCCCACCTTGGAGTTGCCGGGGGGGGTCGCTCTCCAGGCCTTCCCTTTGTAGCCACACATGCAGAGGTTTGGGCTGTAGTTGGCGTGGCCAACTCTGAAACCAGCCAGAACTCCATTCCTGCCCAAAAATAGCCCTGATAATAAATATATCCCAATGCAGGAAATGCACAGCTGCATTTAATCCTCCCACCCCAGGGTTGGGTTCCAGATATAACTTAAGAGTGGCCTTTACAGCACTTGTGTATTGGCTGGGTTCTAAAAGGTTCTTTGGTCTTGTAAGAACGCTGTCTGAATGATACCTCTCCATTCCTACATGAAGTGACATTTCATGGCTGCAGTACTTGTTGGTTTTTCAAGGGAGAGTAGGAGCCAGTTCTTCACTTCCTAGAGAATGAGATCATCGGTTACCCTATGAAACCACTTTCCAAGTTCAAGGACTGGACCAGGAGAATTTTTCATCAGTCTAGAAGATAGTAGAATGTGATTCTGAATAAGAACTTCAGGACACTTTTAACATTATAGTGATTTCAAGTGGCTTTAAGCATCTATAGCTTTTTACACATTTTGATATAGTGAACATGTCTGGAACATATTGAAGTATGACACATAAGCGAATCTATGTGCTAAATGATGGCCTTCTCTTTTTTCTCAACTGCCTCATCTCCTCCTAATGTCTTTAGAAATGCAGGCAAACATTCTAGTCCTTTGAGCTAGTGAGATGGCCTATATTAAAAAGTTGCTGCCCGTCAAAAAATCTCCTTTACACAAATGATTTAAATGACCTTAAAGCAGCAGATTGACAGGGCTTATTTGACAAGGAGGATAGTGATTCCTTACCCTTTTCTTCCACTGCTGAATTGACTGGTTTTAGATTTTTTTTTCTTAAGAAAATCTATCTGTAGGTTCTTAATCCTCCACAAATGTCTGTTTCATAAAATGTGCTCAGGAAGAACTTAGCTAATCAGTAGTGTCAATGACCTTTGTTTAAAGGTGTGATCCCTTTGTGGGCCTTTATTTTAACTTTGGGCAATATTTGTGGGCAATCTTTTAGGTTATCCAAAATCCTAGATTTGGCATTTCTGCATTTTGGAGTATGTGAGTTGAGAAGATTTACACATTATTTTTCAATATATCTATTTTAGTTGCTTTCTGTATTGTTATGAATAGGAAATTTCATACATATTTAACTGTACTTGTTTATGTAGAAGTCACAAGATTGAGAAGCACCTAACAGTCTCTATCCTTAACCAGTGTGCCACATACAGAGAGCAAGTACAATGCAGAAAGGCTCCTGCAGCGCAAGCGTGGATTGATCTTAATTTACTGTGAAAACTCTCAGTAGGATACTGCCCTGGAGAGCTGATGGCGGCCAGGAGCAAGCCAACCCCACTAACAGCGATGACAGGACTAGGCTTTACTTATCACTTTCTCCTGTGCTGGTCACCTCTGCCTGGGTCCAAACATAACGTCCTCTGTGGTGCTAACTTACAGCAGCTACTTGGCTCAGATGTGCCCAGCAATGTGTCTCCAGTCACCTACTCATGTTCCACTGCTTGCTAGGTCTGAGCCAATCCCCATGCAGGGAAGAGACAGGAAATAAGCCTGCACCCATGGTCATCGTCATCAGTGGCCAGGACTCAGCCATACGGCCCACCTTGATTTGCTTCAGAGCCATTCTAATGTCACAGTTCACCCTTGCTGCAGAGCAAAAAAGGTTGCCAGCTCTGGGTTGAGAAATACCTGGAGATTTTGTGGGTGGAGCCTGAGGAGTGCTGGGTTTGGGGAGGGGAGGGACTTCAATGGGGTATGATGCGATAGAGTCCACATTCCAGAGTGGCCATTTTCTCCAGGTGAGCTGATCTCTGTTACCTGGAGATTAGTTATAATTCTGGGAGATCTCCAGGCCCCATCTGGAGGTTGTCAACCCTAAGAGTGAATGTGCCAGCTGTCTAGAAGCAAAAAAGCTCCTTTCCTGAACTCATAAATGGGCAAACAAAGCCCATCTCTATGATCACACTAAAAGAAAAAGCTACTAGACGCATCTCCTAAACTTTCCTTCCATATTTGTATCAGTATGTGATGATCCCAGAGACAGAGAGTAGAAATGAAAGCAAGCATGCAGATTCTCCTGTTTCTCAGCTGCTCAGTTATTACAGAATGCTATAAGCTTTCTGATACAAGTTTTCTGTAAGCAGGTTATGTAGAATGGCATTAATGCACAAATGATTCTTTAGGCATGGGATTTAATTCTTCTGATGTTATGAGAAGGTCAGAATTCCTTGGTGTTTAGTTACAGGTTTATAGAGAGATTTTTATGCAAGGGAATGCACAACCCTCCTCAAGCACTGAACATTTCTAGGAAAAAGCAGACTTAAAATGAATCAAAGGTTTTAGAATTTGCTGCTAGAAGAGGAGGAAACATCTATTTTTTAGAAGAAGAAGAAATCAAGTTGGTAATGCTTCCTTCTCCCACCCTGCCCCCATAATAGTTCCTCAAACTCCATTCTTCTGGGCCTACCCAAGATTGTTGTGGCTCAGGGCAGACATTTCAAGATGCCCATAGCCCTCTTCATACTTAAATGGAAAAAAATCTGCCTTTAACAAGTATAACTACTAGCAGGGTGATTAAAGAAAGGATTAGCAGCAACAAGAAAGTGTAAGTAGGTCGGTTTCCAGACCGGCCCTCAGTGGAGGTGGGGGGCCCCACCACCAGGCCCCACCACCAGTTAGCTGGCTGATAGGGGGAACTTACCCTCAGAAAGAGGGAGATCCAGCTGACGTGCAGTGATGTGCCCACATCACTGCCCACATGACCTGGAAGTGATGCCATCATATTGGGGATGTCAGGGGCAACACTCTGGTATTTGGGGGAAAACTCTATGGTAGAAGCCAAATTTACCATAGAGTTTTTGCCCAAATACCAGAGTATTGCCCTTGATGTTCCTGGTGTTATAATGTTACTTCTAGGTCACATGGGCAGTGATATAGACATATCGCTGCAAGTCAGCTGAGCCTCCCTCCTGCTCCTGCTGAGTCCCCCCCCCAATTTCCTACCAGTTGACAGGAGAGACCTGGCAACCCTATTCTGAACACTGAAATGTATCTTTTTGTTTTGTGTATACATTTATGGCACAAACCATTCATCGACAATTGAGTTTCATAATAGGATTACAGATGTTACTGCTGCAAAGAAATAATTGCTTAACCATTCATTTTGGGGAAACCCAGAAATGTGGAAACCTATCCTAGCTGTAACAAAAAGACTTGTTCCAGAACTGGTTTGTGATCAGAATATGTAATTATTGGGGAGTCTTCCATTCTCCTCCAATCTACCCCCCCTCCTCCAAGAAACTTGATGAATCTATCCTGTAATGTTAGGAAATGCTCACACCTTCCTAGCTTGATTAAAACTTGGTGTGTTTCAATTCATCCTTCAGTGCATGGACTGGAAAGGAATGATTGCTGCAGTAGAAGGAGATTTTGGTAATAGATGGGTAGAAATGAAGGATGGTCATGGCTAAGGAATATTATGGAAGCCTTCTGGGTTTTGAGCTGGGTCCGAAACTACACACACAACTTTCAAAATCTTTCCTATGAATGTGAGCCTATGTACTTTTTAAACCTGTATTAGTGCCTGTCACACATTCTCAGCCTAATCTACCTTACCGGTTTGTTGTAAGGATAAAATGTAGGAGGGGAGAAAGATTTAAGCCACTTTGGGTCTCCGTTGGGGAGAAAAAAGGGATATAAAGCAAAATAAAAGTAAATAAAATTTATTAAATTAGGAATACCCAAATTTACATGAGTTTGATTAACATCGGAGCCTAAAATAATATTAAATGATTTGTTTTCTAAATACCATCACAGAGATTTTTTTTAGACCTCTTACATATTGTGGGAAGAGAAATTATGAAAGATGAGTATAACAATACTTGTATCTTCAGCTTAATCAAAATTACACAAAAAAGTACATAATCACCAAGTATTAAAACACCAGTCCTACAAAGTGCCAACAGCTTTGAGGTATAATCAGTGTTAAGTGGAATTAACTAATCTAGTTGTTGCTTTTCAACGTTCATCATTCGTTGGCAAGCATCTATATAATGATTGCATTACAAATGTTATTTCAGGCAGGTTCTACATAATTTTTTGAAAATTAATGCACTTAAATCCCTTTTACATTGCAAATACATATAATGCGATTGGCAATGACCTCTGAATTCTGGGAAAGCAGAAATATATACAGTACTCACTTTCCTATCAAACCTAAATTTCTTTTACTGCTTTAACAACATAAAATGCATAATGTAGTCAGCATATAAAATTGGACTCTTTGGCATATTTGTGGAAATTAAAAGTAAAAATGTCCTTATTTTCTATAGGTAAAATTGCAAATATCCCTGGTACTTGAGATAGAGCAGCAAAGAGCTACACCCTATGCCACCTTACCACACGTATTGTAATTTTTGCTGTCTGAGATGTAGGAACAAATAAAAGCTGATGTTAAAAATGTATTTTGCAGTAAACAGAGGAAAATATATTTGGACAGAAGTAGTTTCCTACAGTCACAACAGGGATATGAGCCTATTTGGATATCAAGTTAAACTTTGTAACATATCTTTGAAAATATGCTACATATGGCTACAGTATGCACAGGAATCATCATTATATTTTCTTCCATAAAAACTCATTTTGCATGAGTAGTCTCATATTTAGAAGCATTTCAACCATTCAAAAAAAATTGAAAATATTTTATATGTGTTTTTTTTCCAGTACTCCTATTGAAAAAAAGATGGGAAAATCCCACACTTTCCCTCCTAATTCCACCTCCCCCCCCAATCTTTACATACTATTGTTCAATTCAGGAGACAGAACAGGTTAGAGAATGCAAGGTGTAACAGATAGATTCTCCCCACAAGACAAACAGTAACATGCAGCAGATATATAAGAGAATAAAATTTTTAGAATTGCTTAAGTAGATCAAATGAAATAATATTTCAAGGGTTTAATTTTCACTTCAATATAAAATCAGTTACAATGGAAATATTTGGATTTAAAAGGATTAGTTGTCTTTAAAACAGTGCCACTGCATTAGCTGAAATCCAATTATTTTGGTTTAAGCATGTAACAGACTGGATAAGCATATGGAGCAGAAGTCCATCAGTGGCTATTAGCCACAAGGTATAGATAGGAACTCTCAGGCTAGAGCAAGTGATGCTCTGTATTCCTGGTGCTTGGGGAAGCAACAGTGGGAGTTCTTATCTTTTGTTAAATTCATTCATAGCAATATGCCAGTGAACCATGTTGAAGTATCCAGCATATTCTGTTCTATTCACTGTCAACAGCTGGCCCATAGCTACGGTGGAGCTATTTGGGGTTCTGCCCCCCTTCTTAAAGGGACAGCTCTACAAGATTTTCTCTGGAAAACCCTTTTTAGTCATTTTTAAACATTTCTTTAAAGGTGCACACTACTGTGCCAAGAACAGAGCTGAGAAGCCCACTGCCCTCCAGGACCTCCCTTCCCAGCTTTTCAATTCCCATGCCTGACCTCCCCCCCCCCCCAAAAAAAGATTTTTTTTAAAAAAAAACATGCAGGCAGCTTGGTTTGGCTATGATGACTCACAAGGTGACCTGAGAGCGATCCCCCCATTCGGGAGTTCCCAATCTCCCTATCTCCTTTCCCACATTTGCTTGAGTTGTAAGTTTCATTGGGTGCATTGATTTAGGGAGAGGAATTTGGGGGTTGTGAGTGAGGCTGATAACAAAAGAACTTTTGGAGGTCTTTAATTCATAGGGTTGCCATAAGTTGGAAATGACTTGATGGCACTTAACACGTGCACACACGCGCACACACGTAAGTGCTCAGTAGCAGTGTTCATTTAAAACAATCCCTGAGCAGACATAATGCAAGATCCTTTATAAGATTGTTGGAACCCTAATCCCCCACCCACTTTTAAAAGGATTTAAACCTGTGAGCCCTGCTGAACAAATTAAAAATGCCTGGGATCAGACTTCCAGTGGTGCTTGTTGGTAATGGCCGCCTAAACACTTCGTTCTGCTGAACCCTTCCCCTTACCTGCTACCCCACATGATACTACCAAAGCTGCTGAGCATTGCTTTATGGGGAAAGATGGACAGAATACTCAGCAACCTATCCTGAAGAAACACAAACAGGTACAAGACTCCATTCTGCCAAAATCTCTTGTTTCTAAAATGGGCCCGCTGTCGCATAACTCCAACAAAATGGCGGCCAAAAATAGCGGGGCAGATAATCCGTCAGCATCCATCACCGCAGCAGATCTTACCTTAGCACTAACTAAATTAGAGAAAACATTCTTAGAAAACATTTCGATGATGTTCAAACCATTATATGAACAGCTTGATGAGCAAAAGAGCTTAAAAGAAACAAAATCCATAGCTGAAGGAGCATTGAACAATAGCCTAGCCAACCAAAATGAAATCCAACAGATGCAGTTGACAGAAGATATTCTGGCTGAAAAAACAATGCAGATGGACTTTTCTCTACACCAGAATAATATTAAACTGAGAGGCCGGGGGTGGGGAGATTGAGGGGAACGGAGACCTGGCCATCCACATTTCCACCTGGCTGGTGCAACAAGTTGGTGTTGAAGGCCATCAGTCACCGATCATCACAAAAACCTACCAGCTCGGTTCCCTGGTTATTCTGAAGACACGTCCCTCTCATGACATTATGATTACTTTCCTTGATCTATGTTTTAAAAAGAAAGTTTTGGCAATTGCAAGGCAGAAAGGTCATTTAAACTACCAAGGTTTCAAGACTGAAGCATACCCTGACCTGCCAAGAGAAGTTTTACAAAAAAGGTGGGAACTCAAGCCCATAACGAGTTGCCTCTTGGAAGCCGACATTAAATATAGCTGGAGCTCACTGCTTGTGATGCAAGTCTATTACAGAGGAAAGGCTTACAAGATCTCTAACTTAGATGAGGGATTCAAACTGCTTCGCACTATGGACTTAGAGATCCTGATGGAATTTGGCAAATGATTGAACAAGCGACGGCTGTCATCTCCCTCACCTCCTCCACTCGAACCTTGGCAAGCACTCAAAATGCCTCCATGAATCTGATTCAATTGCCCTTCTGAAGGTCTCTTTAAATAATAACACTCCATAAAGCATAATAGTCTATTCTTAACAATATAAATGAAATTTGCAAAAGTTGGTGTTTTATATAAACTTTATTCTACTAGTTTTCCTGTTTAGATGTTATGAATTTTATAGATGTCTTTTGCCTTGCTACTGAACTATTTGTAGAGCTAATGTAGGGACACTAGAACTTACGGATTTCTCTGGTTAGATTGCTTGATGTTTACACTTACTTATATTGCTCACCTGGTGACTGATGTCACGGCGCACTTTCTGGATTCAATCCTTTATGTTGGGGAGTGGGGAGGAGGAGGGTCAGCAGAACATGGGCTTAACTGAGTCCTACTCGTGTATCTGACTCTCAAAAAATGCTGGGAAGAGTGTTTGGTGAAGGGAAATTCCCAGCATCCTGCACACCGTTTCATGACGCTGGAGAAGAGAGTCTTCCATTCTCTCAGTTCTATCAATTGTTTTGTATTGACTCCTAATTAACTGAGACCCTTTTTTGTTGTTATTGTACTTTTGATAAATTAATATGGTTTAATTCATTCAGTAAATTTGATAAATCGCGAGTATAATCCTTATCGATTAGAGGGAGTGGGGAGTAAGTTATTTTGGCATATCTTTAAACTGAATCAACTTTAAATTGATTTTATTGTTATTACAGTATTACTAATTAATTCTGGTTTAGACAAATTAACACAGTTCAACTCTTTTAGTAAATCTGACAAATTGCAAGTATAATTCTTACTGTCTAGGGGGAAGGGGGAAGCTAATCATTTTGGCGTATTTTTCAACTGAATCGCCTTACATTTCATCCTCCTGTTATTGAAGTATCTTTAATCAACTTTGATTCATGTTCTATCATCACTCCTTACTTCTGATCTCTAACTGACTGACAGATCATTCAGATACTTGGCATTAAGCTGAACAGTTATCCAATAGATCCAACGGTAACATACTTTCACTCAGGGGAATTTCACATTACCCCTTTTAAGCCATTTTAAAACCATTAGTGTACCATCTTGGAGTAAACTGGTACAGGGCTGCCATTTCACACAGCCTTTCCCCTACTGTTAAGGAGCCATCTGTGAAGTGGTTTAGCATTTCAGGCTGTGCCGCTTCATTTTCCCACCCTTTTTCGCCCATACAGGTGATCTCCTTCCTTTTTTTTTTTTTAATGTTCATTTTAGAGCACTATAGCGCTATAACACAACACCAAAACAGTGCAATAGCGACTCCATTGGAATGCCTGGACTCCACTGGGATACATGAGATGGCTACATCTGCCACCTGGAAACAAATACCCCATTGGATACAGGCTTCAAGCCGGAGATCAGGGCATCAGTGATTGGTGTGACAAATGTTGCTAACCCTTCCATGCCCACTGTGAGTCAGGGGAAGGTGATAGGTTGTCAGGTTGCCCTTTGGAATTAATGTAGAGCTTCCTGCATTCTGTCATCCCCCCACAATGCAAGGAGGTCAAGAATCTCCTGCTCCTTCCAGGCTATCCCCCTTGTCCCACTCATCCTCCTTCAAGTTGATCAGCAAAACTGCTCTACCCAGACAAGCCTGCCAACTTCAACCCACAAAGATAAGGGGTTTGCCTCCCTCCCCTTTATACCTAATCCAGCTCTGTGCCAGTCACTTTCCAGCCAATCACCTCTTGGCATGGATGGATACACATCAGGCTGGGTTAGCAACATCTGTCTCACCAATCACTGATGCCCTGATCTCTGGCTTGAAGCCTGTATCCAGTGGGGTACTTGTTTCCAGGTGGCAGATGTAGCCATCTCATGTATCCCAGTGGAGTCTAGGCATTGCACTGTTTTGGTGTTGTGTTATAACGCTATAGCACTATAGCGCTCTAAAATGAACGTTAAAAAAAAAGTATCGCCCGAGCAGGCGAAAAAGGGTGGGAAAACGAAGCGGCACAGGAGGAAGTGCTATGGGACATTTTACACAGCACCCTGTAGCGCTTCAGAAATGGGATAGAAAAGTGAAGACCGCTTGGAAGCAATTTGCAGGTAAAACGGTTCAGAAATGCTTCCCTAACAGGACAGAAGCATTCCTGTCTGAAAGTGAAAATATATTCCAGTAGGGAACCATTACTAGAATGGTTCTGTCTGAAATGTCAGACCAGAAACTGTTAGGGAACAGTTCCTGAACCGGAATATATCGGCTGCCTGAAATTCCCCTCATTCTCCTCACTAACTTGCGATTGAACCTAGCAACTTTTACTATCTAGCTCCCTCTAGTGGCAGTCCCTAGACTTTGGTAAACAGCAGGGATTTTTAATAAGCTAGCTGACAATAGTCTTTACATAAGAACATAAGAGAAGCCAATGTTGAATCAGGCCAATGGCCCATCTAATCCAACACTCTGTCACACAGCAGCCAAAAATACCACGTGCTATCAGGAGGTCCAGCAGTGGGGCCAGCACCCCCTCCAGCACCAAGAACAGTGTGCATCATCTGCCCCAGACTTAGAATTCCCATCTATACCCTGTGGCTAATAGGCACTGATGGACTTCTGCTCCATATGTTTATCTAATTCCCTCTTGAAACTGTCCATGCTTGTAGCTGCCACCACCTCCTGTGGCAGTGAATTCCATATGTTAATCACTCTTTGGGTGAAGAAGTATTTCCTTTTATCTGTTCTAATCTGACTGCTCAGCAATTTCATGGAGTGCCCACGAGTTCTTGTATTGTGAGAAAGGGAGAAAAGTACTTCTTTCTCAACCTGCTCAATCCCATTCATAATCTTATAAACCTCAATCATGTCACCCCTCAGCCGTCGTTTCTCCAAGCTGAAGAGCCCCAAGCATTTTAACCTTTCTTCATAGGGAAGGTGTTACAACCCTTTTATCATTCTAGTTGCCCTTCTCTGCACTTTTTCCAATGCTATAATATCCTTTTTGAGATTTGGTGACCAGAACTGTACACAGTATTCCAAATGAGATCGCACCAATGATTTATACAGGGGCATTATGATACTGGCTGATTTGTTTTCAATTCCCTTCCTAATAATCCCCAGCATAGCGTTGGCCTTCTTTATTGCAGCTACACACTGTCTAGACATTTTCATTGAGTTATCCACTATGACTCCAAGATCTCTCGCTTTGTCCGTCTCTGCCAGTTCAGACCTCATCAATGTGTATTTATATTTAGGATTTTTGGCTCCAATGTGCATCACTTTGCACTTGGCCACACTGAACCCCATTTGCCACATTGACGCCCACTCACCCATCCTCAACAGATCCCTTTGGAGTGCTTCACAATCCTCCCTGGTTTTCACCACCCTGAACAACTTCGTGTCATCTGCAAGTTTAGCCACTTCACTGCTTACTCCCAATTCCAAATCATTAATAAACAAGTTAAAAAGCATCGGACCGAGTACTGATCCTTGTGGTACCCCACTGCTTACCACCCTCCACTGAGAAAGTTTCCCATTTATACTCACTCTCTGTTTCCTATTTATAAGCCAGTTTTTGATCCACAAGAGGACTTGTCCTTTTATCCCATGACTATTGAGCTTACTTAGCAGCCTTTGATGAGGAACTGTATCAAAACCTTTCCGGAAGTCAAGGTAAATAATATTTATTGGGTCCCCCTTGTCCACATGTTTGTTCACTCCCTCAAAAAACACTAACAGGTTAGTGAGACAAGATCTTCCCTTACAGAACCCATGCTGAGTCTGCCTCAATAGTTTTTGTTCATCAATGTGCCTACTAATTCTTTCCTTAATAACAGTTTCCACCAACTTACCCGGTATTGATGTCAGACTGACTGGCCTGTAATTTACCGGATCTCCCCTGGAGCCCTTTTTAAAGATGGGAGTGACATTAGCTACCTTCCAGGCCTCAGGAATGGAGGCAGATTTTAAAGAAAGATTACATATTTTTGTCAGGAGATCCACAAGTTCACATTTGAGTTCTTTCAGAGCTCTCGGATGAATGCCATCCAGGCCTGGTGATTTATTAGTTTTTAAATTGTCCATCTGTTGGAGGACTTCTTCTCTTGTCACCGCAATCTGATTCAGGTCTTTCAAACCCCCTCCCAAAATCAGTGCTTCTGGAGTGGGCAAGCACTTCTCCTCTTCCACAGTGAAGACAGAGGCAAAAAATGCATTCAGCTTCTCAGCCATTTCCCTATCATCCTTCACTACTCCTTTTACCCCTTGGTCATCCAAGGGCCCCACTGCCTCCCTGGCTGGCTTCCTACTTCTAATGTATTTGAAGAAAGTTTTATTGTTGGCCTTTATGTTTTTTGCGATATGCTCCTCATATTCCCTTTTTGCTTGCCTGATCACAGACTTGCATTTTATTTGCCATAGTCTGTGTTCCCTTTTATCAAACTCACTAAGATTAGCTTTCCACCGCTTAAAGGAATCCTTCTTACCTTTTACAGCTTCCATTACTTTATTTGTTAACCATGCAGGCTTTTTTCAAGACCTATTTGTACCTTTCCTAACCTGCGGTATATATTTTTTCTGAGCTTCTAGGATTGTCTTTTTAAATAGTCTCCAAGCTTCCCGAATGGTTTTGACTTTCTCCACTCTTCCTTTCAATTTCTTCCTCACATGTCCCCTCATGCCAGAGAAGTTACCCCTTTTAAAGTTGAAAGTGGTTGCATCAGTCTTTTTGGGCAACTCCCTATCTGTACAAGTGTTAAACTCAATGACATTATGGTCACTGTTCCCAAGTGGTACAATCTAGACTTCATACAAACACTCACACTGCTTAATTTTAAAACTTTTTAGCTTAAAGTCTATATACAGAACACACTTTGCTCTGTGACCTCCAGACTTGGGAGACCCTTTTATTTGAGCCACAAGGTGACTTAGAAATTTATTTCTGAATACAGCAACATCCCACGCATTCACTTGTTTGGAATATTGATACCTCATATCCTAATCGTCTGCTTTCCAGTTTGAGAGAGTTATGTCCACAGATCTTAAAATATTTTTCTCCAACATGCATGGCTTGAACAACATTAAAAGAAAACTTGTACTCACCAGCATTTTAAAACAAAGACCTGATATCATGTTATTGCAAGAAACTCATCTAAAAAAACCCTGAATTCCTGGTCTTACGCTCCATCAAATTTTAATTTCAGTATTTGACTCCCGGTACCTCCAAATCCCAAGGAGTTACCATCCTCATTTCACAAAATATCCGCTTTACTTTTTTATCTAAAATATATGATCCAATGGGTAGATACCTTTCTATTAAAGGGCAACTAGATGACCGCGTGGTTACCATTGCCACACTGTATGCACCCAACAATGGACAATTAGACTTTATTGGTGATGTCCTTTCACAATTACAGAAATTTACTGAAGGAGACATCATATTGGGTGGAGATTTTAATTTTATTGTTGACAATGTGCTAGATAGATCATTCTATAACCCCAAACCCAGACAACCTAAGAAACATTTTACCAAATTGGCAGCATTGTTGAAGGACCACGATTTAACAGATGCTTGGTGTCTTCTTCACCAAAACAAAAGAGATTCTTTGTACTACTCAGCATGCCACAATATACACACCAGGATAGATTTAGTTCTGATCTCTTCCTCTCTCCATGTCCACCTCTTCGATTGAGCCATCACAGTGGTCAGATCACGCATGGCTCACCTGTGTATTGACCTCATATGATCATACCCCATCTTTAAGATAATGGTCTTTAAATACATCTTTATTGAATAATCCAAATTTCAGAAACGTAACTGAACAAGACATACAGCTTTATTTTAAAGATAACGACAGGAATGACATATCCCCAACTATTTACTGGGATGCGATGAAGCCGGTGATGAGAGGCAAAATAATCTCCAAGGCCACACATATAAAAAACAAAAACAAAAGTTAGAAACAACCACATTGAACCACATTGAACAAGATCAAAGATCTAGAATGTCTCAACAAACAAACAGGCTCCAATAAGATCTTGAAACAACTGAATCTCAAACGAAAAACTCTAGCTATGCTTGAAATGGTCAAAGTTGAAAAACAGCTGATCTTCACCAAACAAAAATACTGGTTGAAATCATCCAGAATGCTTAGACTTCTATTTTACAAAGTCAAGGAACTTAAAATCTCTGGAAGGATCAAAGCTCTCAGAAACACCAAAGGGGAGGTGATCACAAAAACCAATGATATTTTGAAAATATTTGAGGAATATTACACTAAGCTATATCCATTGACACCTACAGACCCTGACAACTTCCAGAGCAACATGGACAAATTCCCTATTCATACCACACTCAATGAAACACATAAAAGACTTCTTGATCAGCCAATCACAGAGCAGGAGGTCCTGGATAACATTAAACTACTAGATCATAACAAATCCCCAGGCCCAGATAGCTTCCCATCAGAATATTACAAAGTTTTTGCTCCACATTTAGTCACTCCACTAACTAAAGCATTTAATCATGTATTAGATACTGGACTATTCCCCCTCTTGGCAACAGGTGACAACTGTGGTAATCCCAAAGAAAAGAAAAATTGGGATCCCTTGTGCCCTAAATCATACTGCCCAATCTCCACAATATATACACACCGATCAAGTGGGATTTATCCCTCACAGAGACCTAGCAGATAATATGTTTAAAACCTTGCACCTGCTCCAGCACTGTACAAATATCAAACAACCTATGGCCCTTCTTGTGTTAGACGTAGAGAAGGCCTTTGAAACAGTGGAATTCCCATATCTATTCTCAGTCCTCAGAAACATGGGATTTGGCCCTAAGTTCATAGCAACCACTGAGAGCCTATATGCGCATTCAACCACCAACATAAAAGCTAATGGCTCCCAATCACAGAGGATAGATCTTAGAAGGGGGACTAGACAGGGCTGCCTGGTCTCCCCACTGTTGTTTTCTATAGCAGTAGGGCCACTAGCGCATGCTATGTGATCAAATAGCTTCATATCCGGTGTTATAATTCAGGGCTCTGAATACAAAATGCCATTATATGCGGATGATATGATGCTGTATATCACGAACCCTTCAGCTTCCATACCTGTTTTACTACAAAACTTGTCCTCATTTGGTTCTGTTTCTGGTTTACATGTCAATGATGCAAAATCTCAAATCCTACCTATACATCTCTCCACTAATGAACAGACTTGACTCAAACAATTATTTAGTTTTGATTGGACCTCGACTTATTTACCTTACTTGGAGATCAAAATTCCAGCAGATCTCTCACGTTTGATACAGTTCAATCACATGGCCATCCACAAGGAGGTGGGTAACATTATCTCTAATTGGAACAAATTGAACTTGTCTTGGCTAGACAAGTATAACCTTATAAAATCATTCATTTTACCAAAATTTATCTTTCTTTTCCAAGCAATACCTATAGCACTTTCTCCTGCTCTTCTCAAATGTTGGCAAACTACTTTGCGGGATTTCTTATGGGCAGGTAAGAGACTCAGAATAGGTTTCCAAATTTTATGAAAGCCCAAATCACGAGGCGGGTTTGGACTGCCAGACATAGCAGTTTACCAAAAGGCAGCTTTACTAGGTAACATGGGAAAGATACAGAGACCTGCTTCTCCTCCGGGTTGGATTAAACTTTGCTTGGACCTTCTATATCCACACTCAATAGACTCTTTAATTTGGGACACAAAACCCACATCACCCACATCAGTACGTCTAAACACTTTTCTGAGCCCAATGATTACCTTATGGAGACTGCTACGGAAACAGCTAGTTCCCTGTATTTCTAGATACAAACCAACCCTGGTTTTCAGGAACTGTCAATCCTACTTATCTCAGACGTTGGAAAGAGGCTTGGGTCTTCTGCTTCTGCAATATCATGGCAAAACAAGGCCTATTGAAAAAATCAGAAATGGAACATAAATTAGGTTTTTTGGTACCATGTTTTTTATGCCTACAGGTACAACATGTCACCAGCCGACTCAAGATCGTCTCTATCCTTTCCGAACCACACACAGAGTTTGAACTGATGACTCACAAAATAGAAGGCTAATATCCACTATTTACCAACTTCTGATTAAAGAGGCCAAACCCAAACTCATGGCATACCAAATTTCATGGCAAAAAGACTGATCTTCCATTGGAAGAAGACTTTTGGTCTGACCTATGAGCCCCAATAACTCAATTTCCTCATTCAATACCCCTGGAGCTACAAAGATTTAAAATTGTGATGCACTGGTACTTTACCCCCATCAAATTTCACACAAGTTCCACCATCACCTTTATGCTGGAAGAGCTGTCAACAAGTTGGCATGTTTGGCCACTGTTGGTGGCAATGTGATAAGATTACGAGGCTTGTGGGGCAAACCTTCTGGGAAAACATACAGAGATTTGTCAAATCAATCATGAACATCGATATCCCCTTAAAACCGGAGAACCTTTTTCTAGACTATTGGCCAACACATATAGAGAAACACAAATACAAATCCACTCTAAATATTATGATATTTGCCACCAGGACATCCATAGCCTCATGCTGGAAAGACACTAATCCACTGACGGTTCAACTCTGGTTCTGCAAACTATGGGACCAATTTCTTATAGATAGCGTCATCAATAAGATAAACAATGCCACACTAAAGCTGATCAAATAATCATTTATAGAAAATGGTCCCCAGTACTAGACTTCCTCACAAGGGAAAACTTTATTTTTCCGTCTTGGTCACAGTATCAAAAATGGTTGTGAATACTTTATGTTAGGTTGCTTACTATATTCTGTCCCTTCCTTGATCATTATATCATGCTGTACTACATACTCTGTCATTTCAGAATTCATAGTTATGCTCCAGAATGCTAGTATATTTGTATTGTTGTTTTGCACACTTATACTCCCTCTCACTTTATACTTGTTTGTGTAACTTCTGTAATGATAATGCTACTCCTAGATGTTTAAACACTCACTTTTAGCAATTAGTATATCATTATTTTCTTGAGGTTTTAACTTGATTGTTATTGTAGCCTTGTTCTCTTTATACATATTGTGAGTATTGTATTATTTTATTGCTTATAATAAAACGTAATTTTAAAAAAAATGCCTGGGGTTTGGTGACACCTTTTTCTCAGCATTTCCAAAAAAAGACGAATGGATGGGGGGATGGAAAACAAAGTGTAGGGTGGGGCATTCCTTCATTCTTGTTCCCCTATGTTCCTTCCTCTGGTTGAACTCTTTCTTCCCCTGGGTGGGGGATGTTTTGGGGGGTTGTGTCATTCCTCTTGCCCCTTCCTCTAATCAGATCCAAGATGGGAGGATGGCATAATAGACTCCCTTCGTATTTCACATAGACAGAAAAATAATAAGCCACAAAATCCTGGCTACAAGCCTGGTCAACGGGATTGCATCATAAGCAAACACAATATATGCATGCATATACAAAATCCTGTCCTGAACATAGCGAGAAACAACACACAGCAGTGTTTTGTAATTAAAAATGTTTTAGGTCCATTCCAACCCTCACTAATCCTCACACCCTAACAATTCCAGTTGACAACAGAAAGTGATAGATGATTGCTAAATAAGATATTCACACCAGGTGGAACTGACAGATAGCTCATGCATGATGACAGAGAGAGAGCTCTTGCAAATCTCCACAGGAGGGTCAATTTATTAAGGCCTTCAGCACTTCCAGCTGTTATAGTTCAGCAGAAGTTCCTGAGCTGAATTGCCACAAACACAGAATGAAATAATTTCAGACGCAGTGGTGATGCTACTTAATCTTTATTCCAAATTCTTATTTTTTCTATAAGATGAGCCCTGCGGAACCAGTACAGCATTCAATTTTTGATACAGGGCAGTCAAGTGCTTCGGTGAAACTAACATGCATGGCATAAAGGCAATATGCTGCTCTGCTGCGGGCCCCCAGAGTCTGCTACCTAAGGCTATACTGCCTCTGAACATGGAGTTTCCATTTAGCAATCATAACTAACGCCAATTGTTAACAAATTTGCCTAATCCTATAATTCACAGAGTCGTCATAAATCAGAAGTTACTTGACAGCACTTCACTCACACACACACATTTAAAAGCCATCTTGGCAGATGACCATCTCTACATCCTGTGAGAGTAAATCCCATTTTAACAATATTGCATATTTTTGCTAAAAGATCAGCCAGTGTGTTATAGCTGTTCATATCATTTGAGGATTTGGGAGATCCAGGTTCGAATCTCCACTGTGCCATGGAACCTTGGGCCGATTACACACTCTCAACCTAACCTACTTCACAGGGATGTTGTGAGGATAAAATTGAGGGCAGGAGAACAATGTAAGCCCTTTAGGTCCCCTGTGGGGGAAAAGTGGAGTATAAATGGCATGTGTTTTAAGGACCATCAGTGAAAGCCACCCAAACCTGCTTATATATCTCAGAGCCCCCCTTCCTGCCCCCACAGTGGGCCTGAACTGGAGCATGGCAGCACTCAGCATTGCCTTTTGCCAGTCTGGGCAAGGTGGGAGGATGGTGGTGCCTCCATTCCCTTCATCTGGCAATCAGGCTAGTGGGTGTGGCATGGGAATGTTCATTTTCCAGGGCTGTTTTGGCCTTCCAGGCTGCCCAGGCTACTTGATACAGTCTTTGCAATATTCTGTTCTCAATAGCATAGCATACATGAGGCAAACTGGGGCAGTTGTCCCTGAGGGTCCCTGAGGCCTGTCCTAATATGTCAATGACCACAAACATTTCTTGTCCACTTTTCTTGTATTTTTATAAATGTAACCCATTGATTTTTACTATGCCATTTTATCCAGGGGAACTGATCTCTGTAGTCCGGAGATCAGCTGCAATTCCGCAGGAACTCCTACCATCATCTGGAAGCTGGCAATCCTATGGGCTGGGGAGGAAATGTCCTTATGATCTAGCAGCATTAGCCACACCTCAATATGGGCTTAATGCCTCTCAGCACTGCTTTACTAGCAGTGGTAACCAGTGGTAATTCTGCCCGAGTCTGGAGCCAAGGTGGGTATGCCTAAAACACAGGTAGCATGGGTAGGCCACTTGTTAGCTGCAAACCGCACTAGTTCAAGGATGTTTAATTGATAGAGATCTGCCATTAATAAACTAGTTAACCCTCACACTCATATCTCATATCCTTACTTTGGGGGTACTGGTATAAACAGTTGTGCTCAAAACTGAAATGGTCTAAATCATGATGAGTTATGGGGAAATAACTTCAAGTAAACTCTCTCACCAAATCTATTATTGGTCTGACATGGTTGTTTTTAATCTATCAGAGAAATATAAATGTAAGTTAAAAAGTAGAAGTTATGGTTTCAGCATATTTTATAAAGTTTAATGATTATTAGATTAAGGATTTTAAAACATCCTCTACTTTCTCTGGATATCCATGTCCCATGAGATTCTGGTTATGGAAATGAATAAGGCCATGTGTTAAGGAGTGTGTTCCTATTACAGTGATTTTGTACACTGAAACATTTTGCAGAGTTGGTACTTATTTACCACAGAAAGTGGTATTGTGTATTTTATGCCCAATTCTCTCAGTGGTTGGTCTCTATATTCATAGAGAATATGGCAGCACAGCTATGCTAAACTTGTATGAATTAAGCAGATCAGTATATTTGCAAAGAATATGTTGCTTAGCCAAAAATAGACACATTCTTTGCTTTAAAAAAAGATTAAAATAGGGGCATAGTTATTTGTTGAACTCAAACATAAACATAAAAGTGTCTTAAGTGCTTTGCTGTATCAGGACCAAACTGAGGATTTCCTCCCCAATATGTATCAAAATGTATTAAATCTCTCACAATCTGATCAGCTAACAGCTGTTGATTATTTTGAGATCCTGTGCTGCAGATACAGTGGAAAGATGAATACAAAAAAATTGTTCAAAATTCCTATGTGAGTTAATACAAATAAGGATTCAACCAGATGTTATGTTCACAGATTTCCATTCTGTAGAAGACAAATTACATATGCTCACACAGTCCACAAGGCTAGGTCTCCCGTTTCAGCAAGAGACTCCCCCCTCATCAGCTCTCCTCTCTAGTGCTCAGCCAGACAGTAGGGGGAAAATTCTGGGGGGAATGGGAGGGACATTGGCATTGCTACCACAACCATGATTTCATTGCAACAGGTGATTCTCTAGCACCTGTTCAAAATCCTATGTTTAAACCATAGTGTTGGTCAAATGCTAGAGTGTTGCCCCCTACACTGGAAGTGAGATCACTGTTTCTCTAGCTAACCCCCCCGCCTCCCCGCATGAGTCTCCTGCTTGTTGCACACTTTGGGCTGGCAAGCCTACACATAACCCTGATTTGGACCAGGGGCATATGAGAAGGGGCAATGCTAATCAAAACCAGGTTCCCTGAATAATTATAAGTGGCCTTTTCTCATAGAAACTGTAATTATAAAGGATTCTTTTTTTTTTTTTCAAATTTATAATTTTATTGTTATTTTATATAAACAAAACAGTAACTGGCATCATAAGAAATATGGAAACAGTTAAGAGTTATTTCACAAAATTGATTTGAATATACAAATAAATATAAAATAATTGTGATTCTCAAAGATATAAGCTAACTATTCAAAATACAATAAACTTTGGTAATATTTGTTATTTGAAGAACATCTTTTTCTATTAGATAGTCAACAACAGGAAACCAAATTGCTTGAAAATCTTTTTGGATCTTTTCCCCCGTAATTGCAGTTGTTTTACCAAGTACAAAATAATCCCATAATTTGTTCTGCCAATCATATAAAGAAGGGCCTAGATCATTTCGCCATTTTTGTGCAATGCTTATTCTAGCAATCGCAATTAAAATCATAATTAACTTATTTTTTATTGTTTCTCCAGGTATCTTTGGCCATATATCTAACAACACAGTTTCCGGCAAGAAAGGTAAGTTATAACCTGTAATAATATATATCTGTTGCAGTATTAATTTCCAAAAGGAGTTAATTACTGGACATAGCCACCAACAGTGTAAATAGTCTGCCACCAGGCCACATTTTTTCCAGCATAAATTATTGACAGTTGAATATATTTTATGTAACCTGTTAGGAGGCATATACCATCTGTTTAAAATCTTAAAAGAATTAAACTTAATAGTAAAGATCCTAGACCTGAGATTGTATGAGCGTTTCATGTTTTCCCAATTTCTTTCTTCTAAACGACCTTGGCAATCTTTTTGCCAAATCGAAAACAAATGATTGTTTTCAGACTTAACAGAAAATAAAAGAATTTTGTAAATTTTTGAGATCAAGCCTTTGATCTCAGCCGAGCGATTCGCTAAGATTTCCTCAAAGTGAGACAATGGTTTGGAAAAAACTTTTGCTTTGTGAGATTCTTGAAGAGCATGAGAGATCTGAAGATATTGAAACCATTGTATGTTGACTCCCACCTTTTTTTCTAATTCAGCTTTAGTGCAAATTTGGCCTTTATTTGTCAGGTCCACAAGGCGTGTGATGCCAGCTATCCTCCAATTTATAAAGGCCATTTTTTCTTTCCCTGGGGGAAACCAATGCTGGTTTAAAAACGAGGAAAATCTTGACCTGTCCGGCAACATTTTTTTTCTATTTTTGTCCCATATGCATAGAGAGGTTTGCAAGAATTGATTGCTTTGGGTTATCTTAGGTCTGTGTCGACTAGAATTCCAGAAAATATCCTGTAAAGGAATTGAACCCGCTTTCCATTCCTCAATTTGCTGCCAGTTTAGTAGGGAGGTGTTGTTTAATATTCGTACAATTGTGGCTAAGTTGGCTGCTTCATAATAATTACCCAGGTCAGGGATGCCGAGTCCGCCTTGTGAAGAGGAGCGTTTTAATATGTCAAATTTGATCCGAGATGTTTTGTAACTCCAAAAAATCTGTTGATTTCAGACTGCCATTTTCTGATGTCCTTTTTGGGGATTGTTACTGGCAACGCTCTGAATAAAAATAAAAATTTCGGCAGAATAAAACTCTTTAATAGACTGATTTTGTCTGCCCATGAGGGACCCATCCGATTCCATCGTTGCATCATGTTTTTAGACTCCTGAAAAACCTTGTTGTAATTACATTCTATCAAAGTTTCTAATCGTGGAGGTATCCAAATACCTAGACATCTCCATTTAGAATACCACCATTGGAAGGAAGAAAATTCTTTAATGTTGTTGGTAGTATCTTGCGTAATTTGGAGCGGAATTAGTTTTGACTTATTTTGATTTACTTTTAGTCCTGAAATTCTTTGCATGTCGCTGAAGATCTGTTGTAATTCTAAAATTGATGTTTCTGGATCTGAAAGAAAAACTATTAAGTCGTCTGCATACAAACTAAGTTTATGGACTGTATCACCAACTTTAATTCCCTGTATTGCGGTATTGTTTCTTATGGCTGCTGCAAGGGGTTCGATAGCCAGAGCAAACATAAGTGGAGACAGAGGACACCCCTGTCTAGTGCCTCTGGACAAAAGGATAGGTCGGCTTAATACGTTGTTAGTTCGAATTCTGGCATAAGGATCGGCGTATAAAGATGCAATTGCTCGTCTGAATTTTTCCCCGAAGTGCATACTTTCTAAGAGTTGTTTCAAATAACTTGCTTCCAAACTATCAAATGCTTTCTCTAAGTCTATTGTAAGTAAAAGAGTTTCTTGCTTTTGCTCTTTGCAATATGAAATTAAATTTAGGACCCGACGAATATTATCAGTTATCGACCGATTTGGAATAAATCCTGTTTGATCGTGTTCGATATAATCTGAAATTATAAACTGTAATCTGGTTGCAAGGACCTTGGAAAATATCTTTGCGTCACAGTTTAATAAGGCTATGGGCCAGAAAGCAGATGGATCATCTTGTTCTTTGTTTTCTTTAGGAATTGGCACTATATATGATTCCCGCCATGAGAATGGCATTTTCCCTGACTCCAGTAAATAATTACAGGTTTGTGTTAAATGATCTCTTAATGTGTGTTGGAAGACTTTATAAAATTCAGGGCCATAACCATCACTGCCTGGAGCGGTTTTTGATTTTGTCTGTTGTATAGCCTGCAGCACTTCTTTTACTGTGAACGGGTCATCTAAACGCCTGGTGTGCTCCTCCGATAACTTTGCCTGTATTTTATGTTTTTTAAAAAATGTTTCAACTTCTTCTTTGTTTGGGTTAGTGGAAGAGTATAAGTTTTCATAGTAATTTGCAAAACAATTTGCAATCTCAGCCGGGTCTGTTATTTTAGTATTGTTTCTAGCCTTTAAATAATGTATCTTATGTTTTATTCTTTTTTGTTTGTAGCGCCAAGATAGAATTTTAAGACTTTTAGCATTTGATTGCCAGTATTGTTGTTTTATGAATAAGATTTTTTTCCGGATTTCAAATGTTTGTATGTCCTCTAGTATTTTGCGTTCAGCTAAAAGTTGTTTATACAGTTTTTTATCTCTTGTCTTCTTATGTAGATTCTCTAGGTTTTGTATGTTTGTCAATAATAATTTAATTTTTTGTTCTCTTTCCTTTTTTAGATGGGAAGCCAAAGCAATCAGTTTCCCTCGCAACACAGCCTTGAACGCATCCCATACGATATGCTGTTCTACTTCACCATTGTTGTTTTCCTTAAAATATTGCTCTATTGCCAGCTTAATTTCCTCTTTAAGAGATTCTTTCAATAAAAGAGATGTATTTAATTTCCATGTGTGGTTGCCTTGTGTTGTGTGTTGTTTCAATTGCATTTCTACAAATGCATGATCAGTCCACATAGTGGGCCCTATGTCTGTCTTTGAGATTCTGTGCATGAGGTTCTGTGATACTATTATATAATCGATGCGTGTATGAGTTTGAAATCTTGGGGAGAAGAAGGTGTAATCGCGTTCTCCCTTGTGTAACTCCCTCCACGCATCACTTAATTGGTATTTGTCTAGCAACCTGGGGAGAAAAGTTAGTCTCTTGCCTTTTCGTGACTTTTTAGTTTGAGATCCTGATCTGTCTAGCTTATGGTCTGCAATTATGTTCAAATCGCCTCCAATTATTACCTGGCCATCTTTAAAAGCTTGTAGCTTACTGAACATTTCCTCTAGAAAATTTTCCTGGCCGTCATTAGGCGCATATATTGAAGCTAGTGTGATTTTCTGCTGATTTAACGTGCCTTTTAAAATAATGTATCTGCCAGATGGGTCAGACAGGCTATCTTCACAAAGAAAGGAGGTTACTTTGGAGATTAGGATGGCTACCCCCGGGATTTTGAGGACCCCCGGCATAAAATTGTTGATCATACCACGATGTCTTCAAAATTTTTGTTTCCGTGTTTCTCATATGTGTTTCCTGGAGAAAAAGAATATTAGGCTTACTGTGTAAAATAAAGGATGTCATTCTCTTTGCCTTGATGGGATTATTCAAACCGCGCACGTTCACCGATCTAAATGAGATTTCAACAGGCATAATTAATAATAATAGCAATTGTTTTACTTATATACAAATAGAACTTAGCGTATACTGCAAAACCTGCTTAACTGTTCCCTGGAACCACAATACACCTCCCACCCCCCTGAACCTCCCCCAAATTAAACCCTTGTTGTATTAAGAAAAATTCAGGAACCACTAATCACTGGTTCCGTGCTTCAAACGAAAACACACACTCTCAACCCACCAGTTACAGCACTGGTGACTCAGAAAATCTCTGAGTTTTGAAAGTGGAAACACAGGAGAGCAAGACAGAAATTGTCACTACCCCCCCCCCCTCCTGCCCAAAATATTACTTTGGAAAATAGATACCAAGCAAATATAGTATCGATAACAGTTGAGCCATTTTTCCATAATGTAAATAATCCTCGAAAGACTACTGCAAAAAAGAGAAAAAAAAAGGAGAAGAAAAAGGAAAAAAATAGTCTATAAAGCACAACTTAGAGTTCTTTTCTCATGAGCCAGACGGGCTTGCTGGTACTGGAATCTTGCTGGCTTTCTGTGGTGATGCTGGAAATAGATTTCTGCGTTTCAGTGGAGTTTTGCCGTCTTGCTCCATAGGATCTTCACCTTGCAAAGTATAAAGTAAATCTGCTCCGCTGCTCTCATCCCAGGCTAGCAATTGTTGGCCACGAAAGACCACAAGAAGTTTCCCAGAGGGGAGCCAACGATATTTCTGCTTCATGCCTTGCAGCTTGGTTGTAAGTGGTTTTAGAGTGCGGCGAATAAGTATAGCTTCTCTTGGAATGTCTGGGAACACTTGTATTGGGACTCCCTCGTGGTTAAAGGTTCCTGGAGTTTTTGCTGCATCAAGGATTCTTCGGCGCACTCTAGCGTCTGGCACGCAAATTAAAATGTCTCTTGGAAGAGGACTTCGCTTTTTAGTCAGAGATCCCATCCGGTAAGCTTGTGTGATGGTCGGAAAGACCCCTTCTTCTAAGGAAAGCGCTTGTGCAATTAAAGAAGCCATAAAAGAGATCAGGTCTATATTTTTCTCTGCCTCCTCCTTAATGCCACGAAATTTCAAATTCACTGATTTTACCTCAGTCTCTAAAGAAATCAGCAAGTCTTTTTGGGCAACAGAGGCTTCTTGTAATTGTTTAATGTCTGACTGATTAACCAGTCCTAAGTCCATGGCTGCCTCTGCTTTTTGGGCAGTTTGCAGAAGAGAAGTTTGCACCTCATCCAATTGTGTGGATAAATTGGACATTTTATCCAGGAGGCTTACCTCCATTGCCTTTAAGTGGTTAAGGATATCAGCTGCGCCTGGAAAGGAAGCTATTTGCTCCGGAGTTTCTTTAGCGGCCGCCATTTTGTTTTCGGGTCGAACAGATGCAGCTCGGTAAGAAAAGCCTTCTGGCTGCTCTTTTACCGATTTTATGGTGGCTGTTAGAAGTTTGGGCTTTACCTGGTCGTGCTTGCCCATTTCAGAGGCGAAAGTTAGGTGATTTGTAGGAGTTTAGTGTAGGCTTAAGCAGGAGAGGACGGGAGCGGCAAAATCATGCGTCCGCCATCCCCGATCGCGGCGCCACGCCCCCATAAAGGATTCTTTTTGTCATGTGTTTTCCTTAAAATGCTAGCAAGTGGGTTCTTTTAGCAGAGATGAACAAGGATTGATGAATTAAAGTTCCCCTTCCCTCCCTGCATGGCCAACATGCAAATCACGACTATGTTTATGCACAATTTGCCTTTTACAGATAAAGATTTTTTCCATAAACCCTTCTTTCGCTTTATGTTGTGTGTTACTTGGGGAGTTACTGAGACCAAACCCAGGTAAAGATTGTTATGTTACACCAAGGCAGGGTCAGCCTTGACAGTGTGTCCAGTCATTTGATCTTTCTGGGAAGAAGTTATTTCTCATATTAATTTTGCCTTAGACTATTCATTGATTTTTGAAGATGCTTTTGTACTTTTAAACTATCTGCCTGTCTCTTGGAGACTAACTGATAGTCAGTGGAAATGGACGCTCTGTACCCTTGTTGTTCAGTCGCACAGTCGAGTCCGACTCTTCACGACCCCATGGACCAGATTACGCCAGGCCCTCCTGTCTTCCGCTGTCCGCTGAAGTTTGCTGAATTTCATGTTCGTTGCATCAATGACACTGTCTAATCATCTCATCCTTTGCCGTCCCCTTCTTCTTTGACCTTCAATCTTTCCCAGCATCAGGGTCTTCTCCAGTGAATGCTCCCTTCTCATTTGGTGGCCAAAATATTTGAGCTTCAGCTTCAGGATCTGGCCTTCCAGGGAACAGTCAGGGTTGATTTCTTTTAGGACTGAATGATTTGATCTCCTTGGAGTCCAAGGGACTCTCAAGAGTCTTCTCTAGCACCATAGTTCAAAAGAATCTATTCTTCGGCGCTCGGCCTTCCTTATAGTCCAACTCTCGCAGCCATACATTACTATGGGGAATACCATTGCTTTGACCATGCAGACTTTTGTTGGCAAGGTGATGTCTCTGCTTTTTATCATGCTGTTCAGGTTTGCCATCACTTTCCTCCCAAGGAGCAGGCATCTTTTAATTTCATGGCTGCAGTCACCATCTGCAGTGATCTGGGATCCTAGGAACGTGAAGTCTGTCACTACTTCTACGACTTCCCCTTCTATTTGCCAAGGAGTGATGGGGCCAGATGCCATGATCTTAGTTTTTTTGATGTTGAGCTTCAAGCCCACTTTTGTGCTCTCCTCTTTCATCCTGAGCAAGAGGCTCTTTAGGTCCTCTTCACTTTCTGCCATCAGAGTGTTATCGTCTGCATATCTGAGGTTATTGATCTTTTCCCCAGCAATCTTAACTCCAGCTTGTGATTCATCCAGCCCTGCATTTCACATGATGTACTCTGCATATAAATTAAATAAGCAAGGTGACAATATACATCCTTGTCGTACTCCTTTTCCTATGCTAAACCAATCAGTTGTTCCATATCCGGTTCTAACTGTTGCTTCTTGACCCTTATACAGGTTTCTCAGGAGACATGTGAGGTGGTCCGGTACTCCCATCTCTTTAAGAACCTGCCATAATTTATTGTGATCCACACAATCAAAGGCTTTACCATAGTCAATGAAGCAGAAGTAGATGTTTTTCTGGTACTCTCTTGCTTTCTCCATAATCCAGCGAATGTTAGCAATTTGATCTCTAGTTCCTCTACCTCTTCGAAACCCAGCTTGTACTTCTGGCAATTCTCTATCCATGTACTGTTGGAGCCTAGCTTGTAGGATTTAGATCATGACCTTGCTAGCGTGTGAAATGAGTGCAATTGTGCGATAGTTTGAACATTCCTTGACATTGCCCTTCTTTGGGATTGGAATGTAAACTGACCTTTTCCAATCCTGTGGCCACTGTTGTGTTTTCCAAATTTGTTGGCAAATTGAGTGCAGCACTTTAACAGCATCTTCTTTTAAGACTTTGAATAACTCAGCTGGGATACCATCACCTCCACTAGCTTTGTTGTTAGTAATGCTTTCTAAGGCCCATTTAACTTCGCTTTCCAGGATGTCTGGCTCGAGGTCAGTGATTATACCGTCGTGGTTGTCAAGGACATTGAGGTCCTTCTTGTATAGTTCTTCTGTGTATTTTTGCCATCTTTTCCTAATCTCTTCTGCTTCTGTTAGGTCCCTACCGTTTTTGTCCTTTATCATGGCCAACTTTGCATGGAATGTTCCCTTGATTTCTCCAATTTTCTTGAACAGATCTCTAGTCCTTCCCAATCTATTGTTTTCCTCTATTACTTTGCATTGTTCATTCAGGAAAGCCTCCTTATCTCTCTTTGCTGTTCTCTGGAAATCTGCATTCAGTTGAGCAAATCTTTCCTTTTCACTGTTGCCTTTAGCTTTCCTTCTTTCCTCTGCTATGTGTAAAGCCTCATCAGACAGCCACTGTGCTTTTTTGCATTTCTTTTTCTTTGGGATGGCGGTGATTGCTGCCTCCTTTCCAATGTCACGAACCTCTGTCCATAGTTCTTCAGGCACTCTGTCTATCAAATCTAGTCCCTTAAACCTATTCTTCACCTCTATTGTATATTCATCGGGGATGCGATCTAGATCAAATCTGAATGGCCTTGTGGTTTTCCCAACTTTCTTCAATTTAAGTCTGAATTTTGCAATGAGTAGCTCATGATCTGAGCCACAGTCAGTTCCAGGTCTTGTTTTTACTGACTGGATAGAGCTTCTCCATCTTTGACTGCAAATTATATAGTTAATCTGATTTCGGTGTTGCCCATCTGGTGATGTCCATGTGTAGAGACGCCTCTTAGGTTGTTGGAAAAGGGTGTTCGCTATGATCAGCGTGTTCTCTTGACAAAACTCTGTTAGCCTTTGCCCTGCTTCATTTTGTTCTCCAAGGCCAAACTTGTCTGTTATTCCGGTTACCTTTTGATTTCCTACTTTAGCATTCCAGTCCCCTATGATGATGAAGACATCATTTTTTGGTATTAGTTCTATGAGCTGTTGTAGGTCCTCATAGAACTGGTCCACTTCAGCCTCTTCTGCAGCAGTGGTTGGGGCGTAGACTTGGATTACTGTGATATTGAATGGTTTGCCTTGGATTCGGACCAAGATCATTCTATCATTTTTGAGATTGTATCCCAATACTGCCTTTCTCACTCTCTTGTTGACTATAAAGGTCACACCATTTTTTCTACGGGATTCCTGGCCACAGTAGTAGATATAATGGTCTTCTGAGTTAAATTCACCCATTCCTGTCCACTTTAGTTCACTGATTCCCAAGATGTCGATGTTCATTCTTGCCATCTCATTTTTGACCACATCAAGCTTATCTTGATTCATAGACCTTACATTCCAGGTTCCTATGCAGTATTGTTCTTTGCAGCATCGAACTTTCCTTTCACCGTCAGACACATCCACAACTGAGCGTCCTTTCGGCTTTGGCCCAGCCGCTTCACACTTTCTGGGGTTACTCGTACTTGCCCTCTGCTCTTCCTCAGTAGCATATTGGACACCTTCCGACCTGAGGGGCTCATCTTCTGGCATCATATCTTTTAGCCTTTTGTTACTGTCCATGGGGTTTTCTTGGCAAAGATACTGGAGTGGGTTGCCATTTCCTTCTCCAGGGGGATCACGCTTGGTCTGAGTTCTCTGCTGTGGCCTGTCCGTCCTGGGTGGCCCTCCACGGCATAGCCCACAGCCTCATCGAACCACGCAAGCCCCCTCACCACGACAAGGCAGTGATCCATTAGGGAGCCTGTACCCTTACTACAGCTAAAAGATTGGTAATACAACACTGGAGAGATAAATGCCCACCTCTGGTAAATGAGTGGATTGAGGACCTTAGGACTCTCTCAGTATTTGAACACATGGCACATCCTGACAATTGTGTATGTACTTCTTTTAGATATTTGGAAATTCTATCTAATTGCTGGATTTTGAGTGTTTTTCCCCTTCTGCATGCCTTCCCTTCAAACTTTCTGTAAATATGTAAAATATATGGAGTTCCTGTAACATGTGACAGATTGACACTCCAGGCCTCTGATTGTCTCTATGTACACAACAAGCACAGGAGCACTAAAACTGTCTTCACACTGCCCTGGCAATGTACCTCTGCAATGACTTAGGGGGGGCTTACTTCTTGTACTGAGTGAGAGCTGGGAGGTCATTTAGTCTGTGAGAGATTTGTATGGTCTCCTGACCAAGATGATGGCATATGAGTGATTGAGAGTGCCATTGATCAATATTTTATACTGCAATGTGATGAAGTGTAAAAGTGTGATTAATGGGACAATCACATTCTTTTGCTTCTCGTGGGAATGTGAAGCTGCTGTTTTGCTATATTAACCTTTTATGCAATGAAAAGTTATGTTAACTTTGTGCACTGTTACTGCTATGATTTACATAGCTGGCAAAGCTGCTAGATTATAAACTTGTATTAACCTTGTGACTATCCTCCATTTTACAGCAAGAATCTTGAGGCAGATTTGCTCCACATCTGAGGAGTTCTAGCAGGAGGCCCCATCTGCTGCAGTCCTTAATGGTAGGGAGGTGGCACTTTATACTTTCCTTGCAGTGGGGAAGATATTAACACAGAGAGAACGGAGGCTGAAGTTAAGAATTTAAAGCCCATTTCTCCAACAGAACCAGCTTGACAAGGAAACAGTGGAAAAATCCCTTAAATATAGTTCTCTTCTGAACAAACATCTATAAAAATTGCAGCTATTAAGTCTATCCTTTTTGTGAGTTTCTGCTTGGGGAGCTCTTTCTCACCTCTGTTACCCTCTCTTCTCTACAGAGAGTGGAATAAGTATTAGAAACACAGAATTTTCAGAATTCAGCTCTGAACCTCTGTCTATCTAGTGATAACCTTCTCCCAAATTTATTTACCCCTTACTAGTTGATCCAGTATAATGCTTTACTTGGCTAACCTTGCAACAAACATTTTGCTCTTTGTGTTAAAAACCCAAAGCCTGCCAGAGCAATCCTATCCACAAGCAACATCTGCTGGATAGGATGTAGTTGCTGCTAAATCCCTTTTGTGCTATAGAAACATAAAACACATCAATGTAATAGATCTATCTATACTGTGCGGCAGTAGTAATGAAACAGCATAGCTACTGCTAGTGCAAAGGGAATGGGCAGAATTGGAGGCATGGAGTAGGGTATATTCAGAATCCTGTGATTTCTCAGAACCTATTACTGCCCTGCCCCAGTATATAATATTACATCTACCAACATGGAAGGGTAATCTTATGTGTTCCCAAGTTTACAAAAAAGCCCCAGCAATACTCTTCCTACAGCACAGTAAAGGATTCTGATTACTTTTGTAGCCAATCATTGCATGCTGTCAATACTATTGATATCATTTCTGGGCATTGTTTTACTTTCTTCTTTTCTGTCAAGAATGCATATAACTACAGCTATGGCAGCCCTCGTGTATTGGCTGCCACTAATATGACAAGCGTAGATAGACTTCAAAACTGTCCATTGTCACAGATGGGTTCCTCTTAGTTCTAGAAACAGACAGGTCACTAAATATATGATTCTATCAAGCTAAGCCATTATCACTATACTTGAGTTATGTTCATGAATCAAATAAATATGAAAGATGGAGCTGTGAACTTGTGAAAATAGTTTTTTGGGATGATGTCACAACTAGGGATAATGTGATTTTCACATCAAATGCATTTGACAAGTGAACTTGCTATGCTCAACTGTGACAATCAGACTGAACCAATTACTCAGTCTGCTCGGTCCCCAAAAAATGAAACTTGCTAAACAGGTTTGCATTGAGGTCCCCCCCAACTGCATGTGCAAAAGTGTTGCCAAAACAAACAGATCAGCAGCCATTAACATCAATAAGGACTACTTAGATGAACATCCAAACTCTAGCTGCTATACCTAAATACATATGCAAATTTCACCAGGGCCAGGAAGAACAGCAAAATGCAGTTGTGATGGACTGCACTTTAAAAGCAGGTTTCATAGTGCAGTTAAATCAGGGAACTGGGAGATAAAGAGTTAACTTTTTCCCTGGAAGGGAGAACTTGAGTGACAGACTGTTCCTCTTCTCTGATTGGCCAGAGCCAGTGGAGGAAAATATATGATCAGCTGAGTGCTGAGGGGAGTTGTCAGTCTGGAGATTAAAGTTGGAACCATTCTGAAGGCAGTCGGTTTCTGACAAGAGTTTTGGAGTCAGTGTGTCTGACAAGATAAATCAGACAAGTTCACCTGTAGAATGAAAGTAAAAGACTCCTTGCCTTAACTGTAGTATTCCTAACCTGAGAAAGAATTCACTATAAGAATACAAAGTCTAAAGCTGCGTTCAGATGTTCAGTTCAATCCACTGTTGCCCCACCTCTAACTGAGCAAGGTTATTTTGTAACAGGGAATCCTGATCAGACTCACCCCTTTTAGCACTCTTCAAAGGGCTTTTATTCTGTCCTTGAGTGATCAGATGGCAGCAGCTAGGGAATCAGCCTTTCAGCCATTTTTTTTAGTGTGTCCTTTGAGCATGCCCACAAGTGCTGGTGAGCATGCTGGGATATGTAGCTCATGGGGCTGTTGGCCATTTTTTTAAAAAGTTTGTCCTCTGAGCATAACCACAAGCACTGAAGAGCCTTCTGGGATATGTAGTTCACTGCTGTCCTCCCTCTCTAAACTTTTCAATTAACCCCTTCCCTGCACAGAAAAAAGCTGAAGTACAGATAGGGTTCCCAAGAACTTACCACGTGCCGGTGGGGGATGGATATGTCCTTGCAGGACCATCCCCGGGGGAAGGACAGGCGTGGAGCACCATGCTGTCACCAGGAAGTGATGCTAGGCAACGCTCTGGCAATGCAGCTGGAAACTCAGTACCATGGAGTTTTCAGCCCCATTGCCAGAGCGTTGCCTGGCATCACTTCCTGACAGTGGCATGGTGCATTACAAGGTGGACTGGTCCGGCCGGGGAGCATGCGTCCCCCACTCCCACGCAATAAGTACTTGGGAACCCTAAGTACAAAGGCTGCTGTAATTAAAATACTAAGTGAAACACCTCATACAACTAAGAACTAAGAATACCTGAAAATAAGCTTTAATAGCATCATTTTGCCTGCTCAAAGTTGTGTATTCTGTATTACCAACAACTTTTACCTCAGCAATCCCAATCCCTGACTCACCTATTCAATCCCTGCCTGTTGAATAAACTTGTTATTTTGTTTTACTGTTAAACCATCTCCAGTGCCATTTCAAATGGGAAAAAAGAGAGGGCTCCTGCTTTCCCACAACAAGTTCCTTGGGCTGGGCTAAAAGCTGAATTATATTCTGTGGGGCAGAGTGGGACAGAAATTCTTTCAAAAACCTCTATTATTTACATGCTACCAAGGGCTGCTCACTCACAGAAGGGAACCAAAGAATTTTGATGGGAGATGTCATGCCATTGTGGGGAGAGTGAAAGGGGTCTGTCATAGCAGTATATATCTTTAACTCTGTGGATATCTTTCCAAAGTCTCCCACATCTTTGCATTAGGGAAATTTAATCTCATATGCCAGAGGAGATCTCAAAGACAGACAGACTGTCTCTACAGAGACAGGGATATAGTGATGATTCTGCATTGTTGTCCAGCAATTTTATTGATAAGCACAATTAAATTTCAAAATGTGTATCCTTTGGAAAAGACAGACTGCCATTATGGTGTCAGCATTATAACCAGCACCTCTGCTACCATTGTTACTAGACATTTATTTAGCTTCAACAATGTGCTGGGAGCTGAACACCACACAAAAGCAGTGTGATCCCTGATGGCATACACTTTCTGTTAGTGAGATTATAATTGCCCCCCCCCCAACATGAGATTCTAGCATTTCTTCTCCTTCTCTGTCTTTTCAATCCCTCTTGGCAGACACTGCTTGAATTATCCACAGTGGATGTATCAGAAGAAGGATTCTGTTGATTCAGTATATTTTATGAAGTGAAAGCAAAACTGCAATGTGTAGTAACCAATCCCATCAAGAAATGAACCTTGGCAATAAACAGCTGCTTACTTTGTTGATGTCACATTGACATGATTCTTCTCTGATTCTGAGGTTCTAAATTTTGTGGTTTAGATGAGCTTCAGATATCGCTGTTTACATTTCCCCTCAATTTACCCATTGATTACATCATTCCTAAATCAAAGTTACTTCAGATAATTCTTTAAGCTTCTGCAACAACTTGTAATTAAACAATGACAACGAAATTTCAGTGGAAGCAATTGGTATGGAGTGAATGTGAGTCAGACAAGCATGTCTCTTTGATTAGTAGTATGGTTTATTTTCATCTGAGAAGCATTTTTTGCATCTTCTTTGCCCTTAAATGTTTGCATTTGGACTGTACTTCATTAAAATATGAGAATGTTTCCTTAGATTCTAGTTTAGAGAGAATGTGCCAGCAAACAGCATGGGAGGGGGAAACTGCATTCCTCCTTTGTAATAATAATTAAAAAGCAATGTTGCCTGCAAAAGCTGGGCAAATGCTAAAAGACCATGTTGGAAAGAAATATAAATTTGCTGATCTGAAAGGTCTGTTTGTGTGCTGGGAGGAAATTAAGCAGTGTTCATTTAAATTAAATCAATGATTGCCATTTATGTTAGTTGTCACTTTGGCATCATCATCCTTGTTACCAAAAATCAAATATTTGTGTGCCTGGGTCTTGTTTGCGTGAATGTTTGAGAATCTGTTGTTATTCGTAGAAAACTAGGCATTCATGCACAATTAAACACATTCATGTCAGAAGTGTTCACCTGGACAGCTTGTATAAAATGGCTTTTATACTCCAGGCTGCCACTGCTTAGAAGTACAAAAAGAATAGTACAGCATTTTTTTAAAAAAGTGGCTGCTGGTTCTGTTAGAGGAAATTACTGTAAGACCCTCATCCACAGCCATGAGAGGAGAAAGGGTCGGGGGGGCAAGGTTCCTAAACAGTTAGGAAAATCTACTCACTGAACAGCACTGGAATACAGCATAACACTTTCAATATAATTCTGAACCAGTAAGTATAGAAAACCAATATACTGCAAATCTGTACACCAGGCAATGAGTTGGAGCCCACTGATCTGCTGCACTAAAAGCAATACTTTCTCTCAGTGCAAAGAACCTTTGCCTGAGCAAGAGGCATGTCAGCCAAAGGCTCCCCAGCCCAGGGGAGAACATTGAAGTTAGTGGAACAGATATGCAGGATCCAAACAACAGGTTTTCTCACTATGTATATATTCATAATTCTATCACTTAACATGTCATTTTTAAAAATTTATATAAACATTTTTACTCTGTTTCATCCTATAAAAGACTTCCAACATGATCAAAAAATTCAGCTGTAAAAACAATGACATTAAAGGAGATACATCAATATAAAAAATAACGCTATCAACCCAGACAAACAATTACTAATAATATCAAATTAGTCCAAAGATCCAAAATAGAAGCCACTGAGAAAACATTAACAAAAGCTAACCTGAAAAGGCTCACTGGTACTGTGTTGCTTTACATAATTTATGGAATGTCACCTCCTCTGGTAGGCTACCCAGGAGAATGGAGCCTACAACAAAGAAGGCCATTGATTTGATGGAGTTCAGATGAACCTCCCAAAAAGAAAAAGAACACTTTAGAAAGAGCTGCTGGGTAGACCTAGTTGGAAAACAGGTCTATATAGGAACAGATGGCCCTTTAGCTATGCTAATCTAACTCATGAAGGGATTTAAAAGTCAAAACAGCATCTTGAATTGTAGTTGGAAATATATAGGCAGCCAGTGCATTTGTAAAATTGGTGTTGTGTGAACATTACCTAAAAAGGTAAAGGTTTCCCTTGCTCAAAAGCTAGTTGAATCCAACTCTAGGGGGCAGTGCTCATCTTTGTTTCCAAGCCAAAGAGCCAGCACTGTCCGAAGACTTCTCCGTGGTCATGTGGCCGGCATGACTAAACGCCGAGGTGCACGGAACACTGTTACCTTCCCATCAAAGCAGTACCAATTTATTGGGCTTCCAGTCAGAGTAAAATGGCAAACTGATGCACCTTGCAATCATGCAGGGTGGACGGTGGCTTCTTCCGACAGTTTGGGCATTTATATTGCCCAACCAAGCCTCCCCCAGGCAGGGGGTTGAAAAGCAAGCATCGTGGTCCAAGTGAGAGTTGAGATTGGCGGGTATAAGGCTTGTTTATGCTTTGATCCCCTCTCAGAAGCGGGCGTATGCAAGAGAGCACTAAAGAAGCCAACCGGGCTGGGAATCTTAAGAAAGAGAGTTGAGTCGAAAGTGAGAAGAAGTGATGCAAAGCTCCAAGATAAACATGCAAGGTAACATAAACAATTTGCTTACCAGAATGGAGATCTAGCGAAAATTGAAAAAGGCGGATAAGCGTAAAAGAATTAATCTTGAATAATCGGGCCATTGAGGATTTGAGAAGAGTTTGTCAAAGTGAGCAATTTGAGAAAAATAGACATTGTTTAACATTCCTGTGGTTAGAAAGAGCTGGAGCGGAATCTAAGACTGAAACTAACGAGAGAAATTGCGAGACTAAGGTGTTGCAACTATCTGTGTCCGGCTAGTACTGTGTATAAGGACTAGAGTGGCTTCTGGAGGACTGTAAAAGCGGCGGAACGAAGTTTCCGGTAGGAAGGATTTTGAGGCAGACAGGAAACAGGAAGTTCAAGAAGAGCCTACTCTAGCCAAGAAACCATAGAGAAATTGCGCCCGCCATTTTTAGAAGCACTGAACTTTAAAATCGAATTTTATCACTGGAATTGCTTCAAAAGAGTGGCGAAAAGGCAATGATTCAAGAGAAGACAAAAAGAGGACCTGAAATATATGAATTTGGACTGATTTTAGAAACTTCAAAACAGATCCAAAACAGCAACAAAGGGCCACTTCGTCCGTGAGTCCAAGTATGGCAGGGAAGGAAAAAAGAGAGTGGCAAGCTGCAATGGAGTCAATGGAAAAGAGAATGCTGGAGGCAATTCAAGGATTGGTGAAACAGATAGAACAACAGTTAGGAAAGCAAATGGAAAAACAGCTGGAGCAGTTAGAAGAAGTCCAAGAAAAGAATGTGATAGCTCTCAAAGAATTGGTGGTAGCAGAGGTGGAGGTAATTACAAAAGAAGTGGCAGACACAAAGAGCCAAGTGCAAGGTCTGGTATTAAAATCGACCAAATTAGAGCAAAAAACACAAGATATAGACAAAAAAATGGAAACAACTCTTCAGGAAAATCGTAAATTGGAGGCAATGATGGAGTATAGAGTGATGTTAAACCATCTGAGACTAAGAGGGATTGAAGAAAAGGCAGATGAAGATATACATATGATAGTGATGACTGCTTTGACGGAGTATCTGGGAGAAGATCAAGGCGAATTGGAGTCTGATTTTGACTTGATTTACAGAGTAAATTCAGCATGTGCTCAGAGAAAGAACTTGCCAAGAGATGTTATTGTGCAATTTGTAACAAGGAAGATGAAGGAGGATACTTTCAAAAAACAATTTTCACAACTATTGGAAATTGATGGCAAAAAGATTATAATAATGAGAGAACTCCCAAGAATGATCTTGCAAGAAAGAAAGAAATATAAAAAGCTGGTAGACAAATTGAAGCAGCTAACCATCAGGTTTAGATGGGAAATACCATATGGTCTGTCTTTTACCTACAATGCGAAGAGACATACAATCAAGATTCTGGGAGATATGTATAGGTTCAAAGCAGAAAATGTAGAAGATTTTAGAGATATTTAAAGTCAAGACATGATGGATTACAAATTGTTATCGTGGAATGTAAACGGACTTAATTCACCCTCTAAAAGAAAATTAGTAAATTATTGGTTGCAAAAACAAATGCCTAATATTATCTGCTTGCAAGAAACTCACATTAGAAAACGGGACAATAAGTATTTGATTAACAAAAAATTAGGAGAAGAATTTTATTCACTGGCAGAAAAAAAAAAACAAGGGAGTTGTGACTTATGTAAACAAAGAATTGGACCCAAAACAAATTTTTAGCAATAAAGATGGGAGATATATTGGAGTGGAAATTACAATGCTTCAGAAAAAGACTTTGGTAGTTAACTTGTATGCGCCTAATAGAGCTAAAGAATTTTTTTTTTAAAGACTTGACGAACGAATTGGATCAAGTGAATTATGAGCAGTTAATTTTGGCAGGGGATTTTAATGGTACGGTTAATAATAAATTGGACAGGAAATCTGAAAAGAAGGATGAGAAGGTTGGGAAATTACCAAAAATTTTCTTTACATTGATGGAACAAGAGAAACTAGAAGATGTTTGGCGGAAATGGAATCCTAAAGTTAAAGACTTTACTTTTTATTCCAATCGTCACAATTCTTTTTCCAGAATAGATATGATTTGGATGTCAGGTGAAATGGCGTTAAAAACCCAAAAAGTGGAGATTTTGCCAAAGACTAATTCTGATCACAACCCAGTGATTTGGACGTTAAATGAAGATCTATTGGATAAGAAGAAAATAATTGAGATATTATGTAAGGAGACTCAGTCATTTTTTCAATTGAATTTGAATCAAAACATTAAAATACAGACTGCTTGGGATACATACAAGGCTGTGATGACAGGATTACTTATATCGTTGAACGTGGCAGATGAGAAACAGAATATAAAGCAGCAAAAGGAGTTGCAAGAAAGAATTCAGCAAAAAGAAAAAGAATTGAAGAAGAGACCTGGAAAAAAGAAAATTATTAAAGAAATTCAAATTTTACAAGAGCAATTGAACGTGATACTTAATCGGGAACTTTATTGGAACTTAGAGAAATTACAACAAAAATCCTTTGAAGGAGCAAATAAACCAGGAAAATTTCTGGCATGGCAATTGAAAAATCGAAGAGAGAGGAGAAGAATTTCATTCATTAGCAGTTAATAAGAAAAAAGGAACAGTGATATACATTACCAAAGAATTGGAACCTAAACAAATCTTCTCAGACAAAGAAGGAAGATATGTTGGCGTGGAAATAATGATGAATAGAAAAAAGACATTACTTGTAAATATATATGCACCCAATGGTGCAAAAGAGACCTTTTTTAATGACTTGACTAAAGAGCTGGACTGTGTAAACTATGATCAAATAATTCTTGCAGGAGACTTTAATGGTACAGTGAACAATGTATTGGACAGAAAGTCCAAAGCAAGTGGAGAGGCGGTTGGAAAGCTGCCAAAAAACTTTTTTCAGCTAATGAAACAAGAGAAACTAGAAGACGTTTGGAGGAAGTGGAACCCCAAGACAAAGGATTATACATTTTATTCTAACAGACATAATTCCTTTTCTAGAATTGATATGATTTGGATGTCAGAGGAGATGGCGCAAAAAACTTATAAAATAGAAATTTTACCGAAAACCAATTCAGATCACAACCCTCTACTTTGGATATCTAAAGAAAAACCTAAACAATTATATTGGAGAATTAATGAGGACTTATTGGACCAAAAATTAATTAATGAAACTTTAAAAAAGAAACAAAAAGTTTTTTTGAACTGAATTTAGATAAAGGTACTGATATACAAGTCGTATGGGACACGTACAAAGCGGTAATGAGAGGTATGCTTATCTCTCTGAACTCTAAAGACAAAAAACAAAGGATGCAACAACAAAATGACCTCTATGAAAAAATTCGACAAAAAGAAAAGGAATTAAAGAAAAGGCCAGGGAAGAAAAAGATTATTAAAGAGATCCACTTTCTGCAGGATCAATTGAATGTTCTACTAAATAGAGAATTATATTGGAATCTGAAGAAATTACAGCAAAAAGCATTTGAGGGTGCAAATAAACCAGGAAAATTTTTAGCGTGGCAATTGAAAAACAGAAAAGAAAGGAATTTTATAAGTAAGATTACTGAAGATGGAAAGGATGTTATGAATCTGAAAGGCATAAAAAGAGTCTTCTTCAAATACTACGCCAAACTGTTTAAAAAGAAAGGAATCGATCAACAGAAAATTAAGAAATATTTGGAGACTATTGAAGTTCCAGAGCTGGGAAAACAAATTAAAGAGCTATTAAATGGTTTAGTAACAAAGGAAGAGGTGACAATGGCGATAGAAGATGCAAAGTTGGGCAAAGCTCCAGGTCCAGATGGCTTTACAGCAAAGTTTTATAAGAAATTCAAGGAGGAGCTAACCCCTATCTTAGTACTTTTGTCGAATGAGATAAGAAAGACTAAACGGATCCCAGATTCATGGAAAGAAGCAAATATTTCATTGATACCCAAAGAAGGTTTGGACTTAACTGAAGTAAAGAATTATAGACCAATATCGCTATTAAATAATGATTACAAATTATTTGCAAAAATAATTTCGGAAAGATTGAAAAAATATTTGAAAGATACTATAGCGGAAGAACAAGCTGGTTTTTTACCAAATAGACAAATAAGAGACAATTTAAGAGTGGTGATTGATGCAATTGAATATTATGACAAACATCCAGAAAAAGAAGTTGGATTCCTCTTTCTAGATGCGGAAAACGCTTTTGATAATTTAAATTGGGAGTTTATGCTGCAAGTTATTGAAAAAATGAATATAGGACAGTCTTTTTTAAACACGATTGTGGCAATTTATTCAGAACAGAAAGCAGCTTTGAATATAAATAAAGAGAGAACAGACTTTTTCCAAGTTCAAAAGGGAACTTGTCAAGGCTGCCCGTTATCCCCGTTGTTGTTTATTTGGATACTGGAAATATTATTGACAGAGATAAGAAAAGACAATAGTATTGAAGGACTTACAGTGAAAGGTTTTGCATATAAATACAGGGCATTTGCAGACGATGTAATGTTTATGATTCAAGATCCAATCGAGAAAATACCACAATTGATGGAAAAAATTGAAGAATTTGGATCAGTTGCGGGATTTTACGTTAATAAAAGTAAAACCAAAGTGATGTGCAAAAATATGACGAAACAAAGGCAAACAGAGCTTCAAGAGAAAATTCAACGTGAAGTAGTTACAAAGACTAAATATTTAGGAATTGAATTGACTATGAAAAATATTGATCTGTTCAAAAATAACTATGAAAAGGTTTGGTACAGGATTCAGCAAGATATGAAGAAATGGGATACTTTGAATTTATCATTAATGGGAAGAATCGCAACTGTAAAAATGAATATTTTACCGCGTTTGATGTTTTTATTCCAGACTATTCCAATATTAAAACAAAGGAAAATATTGGATACGTGGCAGAAAGAACTATCTAAATTTGTTTGGGCAGGAAGAAAGCCAAGGATTAAAATGAAAATTCTATGTGATGCAAAGGAAAGAGGAGGTCTACAACTACCAAATTTAAGACTGTATTATGATGCCGTCTGTTTAACATGGTTGGAACAGTGGATCAATCTTGAGAATAAAAAGTTATTGGCTCTAGAAGGGCATGATAACAAATTCGGATGGTATGCATATTTATGGTATGGAAAAGTAAAAATAGATAAATTTTTCAAACACCACTTTATAAGAAGATCACTGTTCGAGACTTGGATGAGATATAGAAAATTCTTCTCAGAAGAAAGACCACTTTGGATAGTACCAGCAGAAGTGATTAATTCATATTCAAGAAATCAAGGGTTAGACTGGCTACCTTATAAAAGTCTTTTAAAATTAGAAGGGAAAAACTTTGTGTTAAAAGACAGATTTGATGTGGAATTTGAATATGATTGGTTGAAGTATAGACAGATTTATGACTTATTTAAGACCGACAAAAGAGAACATGGTTTTAGAGAAAATAACACTGAAATTGAAATTGTATGGCTTGAGAAGGGTAAAAAAATGATTTCTAAACTGTACAAGGTTTTATTGAAATGGTACACTGAGGATGAAATTGTAAAAGAGCAAATGATAAAATGGGCGGTAAATATTAATAATGAGATATTAATGACATCTTGGGAATATTTGTGGAAAAAGTCAATGAAAATTTCAACTTGTGTAAATGTTAAAGAGAATTGTTATAAAATGATGTACAGATGGTATATGACGCCTAAAAAAATTGCTATCATAAACGATACTATGTCTAACAAATGTTGGAAATGTAAGAAAAAAGAAGGGTCTTTTTACCATATGTGGTGGACATGTGATAAAGCAGTAAATTTTTGGACTGAGATCCACAATGAGATAGAAATTTTTTTGAAATGTACCTTTAAGAAAGACCCACAGATGTTATTGTTAGGTCTTAAAATGGAAGAAATAAATGTAGCCAAGAGAACACTATTATGGTACTTGATTACAGCAGCTAGACTGACTTTTGCTCAATGTTGGAAACAAGATAAAGTACCTGAAACATGGGAATGGATTAAAAAGACGTTGTTTATGGCAGAAATGGACAAACTAACAAGAAAATTAAACAACGAAGAAGACGAAACTTTTTTCGGAGATTGGAAAGACTTTCAAGAATACCTGTTGAAGAATTGGGATATTAAACGTGGTTTGATCTGTTTTGACAGTTATTGAGGAGAAGTAGAAAGAGACTCAGATTTTTGAATTGTTACCATTAGTAAAAGAAAATATGTTTAGTAGTAAATGGAATTGAATAAGAAGAATATCAATGGGGTTGGAGCAGTGCGGGAAGCCTAGTTTGGGGGGAGAGGGAGAAAGAAAAATGGATATGTATTGGTCTGTTTAAATTATATGAACATGAAAATATATCCAATAATAAATTGTATTTACCAAAAAAAAGAAAAATTGAAGAGAGAAAAAGTTAATAAACAAGATTATTGAAGAAGGTAAAGAAATTGTGGATAAGAATGGTTTAAAAAGAGTTTTTTTAAGTATTACGTGAAGTCATTTCAAAAAAAGAATATAGACTCTGAAAAAATTAAAAAATATTTGGACATGGTAGAAATTCCAAAGATTGGAATAAAAATTAAGGAAATGTTGAATGGTCCAATCCAAAAAGAGGAAGTTTATAAGGCAATAGAAGATGCTAAATTGGGGAAAGCTCCAGGCCCGGATGGATTTACAGTGAAATTTTATAAAAAGTTAAAAGAGGAACTAACCCCAACGTTGGAACTTCTAGCAAATGAGATACAGGTGACTAAAGTGATACCTGAGACATGGAAGGAAGCCAACATATCACTCATACCAAAAGAAGGACAGGACTTAACAGATGTTAAGAATTACAGACCAATTTCTTTACTTAATAATGACTATAAGTTGTTTGCCAAAATAATTTCAGAAAGATTGAAAAATTATTTGAAAGACGTTATAACTGAAGAACAAGCCATTTTTTTACCAAATAGACAAATTAGGGACAATCTAAGGACGGTGATAGATGCTATTGAATATTATGATAAACATCCAGAAAAGGAGGTTGCTTTCCTATTTGTAGATGCAGAGAAAGCCTTTGATAATTTAAATTGGGACTTTATGTTTAAACTGATGGAGAAAATGGATATTGGACAGCCCTTTTTAAACATAATTAGGGCGATTTATTCAGAACAGAAAGCATCATTAAACATAAATAAAGAGATGACAGACTATTTCAAGGTGCAAAAAGGGACTAGGCAAGGTTGCCCGCTATCCCCTTTATTGTTTATCTGGGTTTTGGAGGTACTGTTGGCAAAAATAAGAGAAGATAAGGATATAAGGGGACTTACAATTGGAGGTTTTACGTATAAATATAGGGCATTTGCGGACGATGTAATGTTTTTGATTGAAGATCCAGTAATTAATTTACCATTGTTGATGGAAAAGATCAAGGAATTTGGAGATTTGGTGGGATTTTACGTCAAGAACAAAACAAAGGTGTTGTGCAAAAATATGACAAAAGAGAAATAGCAGGAATTGCAAGAATCAATACAATGTGAAGTGGTAAAAAAACCAAAATATTTAGGAATTGAGTTGACAATGAAGAACATAGATCTTTTTAAGAACAATTACAAAAGATTTGGAGTAAAATTGAACAAGATATAAAAAAATGGGACACTTTGAATCTGTCATTAATGGGAAGAATTTCAGTGGTTAAGATGAATATTTTACCACGTTTAATGTTTTTATTTCAGACAATTCTGATAGTGAAGGACTGTAAAGTATTGAACTCATGGCAGAAAGAAATTTCAAAATTTGTCTGGGCTGGAAGAAAACTGAGGATTAAAATGAAGATTCTATGTGATGCAAAGGAAAGAGGAGGATTCTAACTTCCTAATTTTAGACTGTATCATGATGCGGTGTGTTTGACTTGGTTGGTTCAATGGGTTAATTTGGACAATAGAAAAACGTTGGCGTTAGAAGGACATGACCGTAAATTTGGTTGGCACACTTATTTATGGTATGACAAATGCAAAATGGGTAATTTTTTCAAACACCACTTCATAAGAAGATCATTGTTTATGACCTGGATGAGATATAAAATATTTTTTTTTATGCAAGACCACTATGGATAGTACCGGCTGAAGTAATTAAACCACTTTCGAGACATAAAGGTGAAGATTGGATACCTTATAGAGATATTTTGATGGTAGAAGGGAACAGTTTTGCGATGAGAGCTAGAGAGGAACTGAAATTTGAATATAATTGGTTAAACTACAGACAGATTTATGATTTATTTAAGGCTGACAAAAAGAGATATGGCTTCAGGAAGGAGAATAATGAAATTAAAAATGTGTGGGCGGAGGGGGGGAAAATGATTTCAAAAATTTATAAAGTTTTATTAAAATGGTGTACTGAGAATGAGATTGTAAAAGAACAGATGGTAAAATGGGCTATAAATGTAAATAGAGAAATAGATATGTCAACTTGGGAGGGGTTGTGGAAAAAGTCAATTAAAATTTCTACATGTGTCAATGTGAAAGAAAATTGTTATAAAGTGATGTATAGGTGGTATATGACACCTAAAAAAATTGCTAAAATGAATGAGAACATGTCTAACAAATGTTGGAAGTGTAAAAAAAAAGGAAGGCTCATTTTATCATATGTGGTGGACTTGTGATAAAGCGGGAGCCTATTGGACAGAGATTCATAATGAAATTCAGAAGATTCTGAAGTGTACCTTGAAAAAACAACCTGAAATGTTACTTTTGGGTTTGAAAATGGAAGAGATAACCCCCCAAAAAAGAACATTGTTGTGGTATCTGATTACAACAGCAAGAATGACTTTTGCCCAATTTTGGAAGCAAGAAAAAATACTAGAAAAATGGGATTGGATAAAGAAGATGCTTTTATGGCAGAAATGGACAAACTGACAAAGACAGAGAAAATGAAGATTTTTTTATAGAATGGAAAGAGTTTAAAGACTATCTCGAAATGAACTGGGATGTAAGAAATAAGTTACTCTGCTTTGATAACTATTAAGAATAGAAAAAAGAAAGTAATGATTGACAATTAGTTAAAGTGTTACCTAAGGGTTAGACTATATGTATCAATATGTTTTAAAGCAAGAATTGAATATGGGATAAGTTTTAATTGTTGCTGAATATTGAATGAAACAATAAGCGGGGCGGAGCATCACTGGAAGCTGGGGGCGGGGGGAAGGGGATAAATGAAAAGGATGTATTCACTTTGAGATATGGAGCGTGTTAATGTATCCTGTTAATAATAAAAGTTTTATTTTTAAAAAAAGTGGTACCAGTTTATCTACTTGTAATGTTTTCCTTCTGAACTGCTAGGTTGGCAGAAGCTGGGGCTAGAGATGGGAGCTCACTCTGTCACACAGTACTAGGGTCTCAAACGGCTGAACTACAGACCTTCCAGTCTGCAGCTCAGTGTCTTAACTTCTGATCCACTGTGGCCCCTGTCAAAAGATAGGCCGTTACATTCTGCAACATTTGAATGTTTTGATAACCGTCAAGAACAGGAAACCAATAGTTCAAGACAGTGATAGCTGCATCTCCAGGTTTTGACATATAATGGGCTGTTATCAGTATATTTAATGTAAGTTCCCATGGTCCTGAAACAGCCTTTTTGAATGTCACTTGTTGCTGACAATCTCTTTTGAAAGATAAGAGGATCTTTGATGGAGGATAGTGGAAGTCACTGCAAAACATGGTTCATCTAAACAAGATGTCAGCTGTATCAAACACTACAAAATCTTGTTTTTAATTGTTTTAATTATTGGCATACGTGCTTAGTTTGTTAGCCACACTGAGTCCGCTTGCGGGGAGGGCGGACTATAAATCTAACGAAATAAATAAATAAAAATCAAGAAGGAAGAACTTCCTTTATTAGTTTGTAGTCAGAGATCATGCTGTGCCATAACCAGGTTGGAACCAGGGAAGACTTTTCATGTAGATCTCACTGAAGTCGCTCTTCCACTACTTGCCCTATCCTCAAAAAGGCAGAGCTGAAATAAGTCTGTAATTCATCTGATTTTTTTTTTTATCTAAAGAGGCCATGCTACTGACTCCTCCACCTCCTTTGGAAAATGACTCAACATCAGACATGAATGTTATTTGCTGGTTTTTACTAGACTTCTCTTGGCAGGTTTCAACCAGCCATGATGAACAATGATCAAGTTCATAGGCAGTTGTTTTCACAACCCCAACTACCCTGTCAACACCAGTCGGCAATCAATCTGAAACAATCCCTAGAAATCTGAGGTGCAGATGTCAACACCATCAGCCCAGGATCTGCACTTAAACTGGCATCCTCAGTCCGAATGGATCTGAAAAGCTTTAACAACAATGAACCTTGCAAAATCGCCTTCTCATCCTTCAAGGATATTTTAGGTATTAGCAAGTCCTGAATAATCTTAAACATCTCCAGTGGTTGACGTCAGCTGATGTGATGGTGGCAAGGAAGAAAACTCTTTTGCTCTCATCATCTCCTCATAGAGTTTTGTTCCCTCCAATTTGATCCTGCTAACATTGCTCCAATCCTCCACCAACATTGCTGTTCCACAACTCATTTTAAACCAGATAGCTCCCTGGTATACCAAAGAGCTGATGCTCTTCAGTGGGATGGGGACCACTGGGGAGCAGCCCTGTAACTTCTAGAAGTCCCACAGTTCATGTTGCCATAATGCAACTGATAGAATGTCAAAACTCCCACAACTCTCAGAACACGCTGGAGATCAATTGGATCCATAGATTTCTGATGGTGGGTCATCTCAATAGGCTCATTCCCTTTGCAGAAAGCAGAAAAGAATCTGTGCCTATCCTGTTAAATTAACCTAAGCCAAAATGGGGTGCAAAGCTTTGGAGGAACAGGAGTGGCTGTGTCAGTGAGGCTGTGGCATATTCTTCACTTACAGAAGCTACTACCACCTTCATTGGATAGGCAATCAGCCTTGCCTGCACTTACAAATCCTAGGAATGCAGTATGGGCATTGTTTGTAGATGCACCTCCCTGTGGGAAACTGTTCCCACCAGCCTCTGATCTCTGAATATCAGCATCCAAGCAGATGTCAGTGGGCAACTCTGCCTGTGCAGCAGGAAATACTATGATCTGGCACAGGGATGTCCTTCGGCATCTTTTGTGATTCATGACTGTAATGAGTGATCTGTAAACAGCAGTTCACAAAAAGAGATTAATGGTTTCTACACACCACCCAAATGACAGATAAGATATATACCACTGGAAAGCACTCAGGACAATATAGTTGCTGTTATCCCATATGCAGGACCTATCTTTAACAATTCTCTGAATACTGCATATTTCTCTTTCCTAACTGAAAACCAATTTGTTATTCCATCCTCTTGAACCCAGAGCCTCTTACTCTTCTACAAAGTTTATTCTTCTGCTTCCATACCCTTATCTGGGTACAGTCATACAAATAGCTATAAACGTGTTTTATATCTTTATTACTTTTAAGTGCATACTATGTTCTGTACTCGTGCATGCATAACACTTGGTATCTCACACCACTCAAAAATGATTCATACACGATATTTTCAATGTCAACAACAGTTATGAAGTGTCCTGATGACTGCCCATTGAAATAACGAGACAGACAACAGTTTGGAAGTAAACAAGGGCCACTTTATTAGCTATTTAACATAACATTGCGGCAAAGGACCAGCTAAGCGAGCACGGAATAGGCAAGGCAGGTGTCATTCCCTTGACCAACCTCCTTGTCCTTTTCTCGGGTGGGTCACCCAGCTCTGGTCTTGAGCCATTGGTCTGGCTTGCGACTGACAGCCCAGCAAACTGGTCGCCACCTAGGAGTGCCTACCCCTGAAGCTTGACAACTTGCAAAGAGGAGCATACCCTAGGAGGTTCCCAGAGGAGGTGATCACCACTCCTCACCCTGGACCTGAAAATTCGAAAGCAGTTCCTGATGACCCCCTGTTCCCCAATGGGGAAAATGCCGTAAGATGCTCACTGGTTCTGGTTTCTTGCCCGCACCAACCTGCCAAGTGACCAACCTACTTAACTGCCGACCACCACATCCATCACTTCAATCCACTGCTCTCAGTGCAAGGTAGGCAAAAACACCTCCACCCAATCTCCCAATTCTGGGTAAAAGTGAAAAATTCCTACTTGGCCCCAGTAGGTGACCAGCAAAAGTCTACGCTAAGAACAGGGCAGCAGGGTGGGTGAGCACGAGTCAGAGACTGTTTGGGCAGGAGCGGAGCCTGGCAGTTTAGCCTAGCTGGCTCCACCCCCTGCCCATGTCATGACGTCACACATCATGATTCTGTTGCTCCCCTGGCCTTCCCCAGGGTGACAAAACAGCCCCTGGACCTCATTGGCTTTGCCAGGAGGCCGGGAGCTCCATTGGCCCCCCAGGTGGAATAATGAGACAGACAACAGTTTGGAAGTAAACAAGGGCCACTTTATTAACTATTTAACATAACATTGCAGCAAGGGACCAGCTTAGCGAGCATGGAACAGACAAGGCAGGTGTCATTCCCTTGACCAACCTCCTTGCCCTTTTCTCGGATGGGTCACCCAGCTCCAGTCTTGAGCCATCAGTCTGGCTCGTGACCGGCAGCCCAGCAAACTGGTCACCACCTAGGAGCGCCTACCCCCGAAGCCTGACAACTTGCAGAGAGGAGCATACCCTAGGAGGGTCCCAGAGAAGGTGATCACCATTCCCCACCCTGGACCTGAAAATCCGAAGGCAGTTCCTGATGACCCCCTGTTTCCTAATGGGGAAAATGCTGTAAGGTGCTCACCGGTTCTGGTTTCTTGCCCGTACCAACCTGCCACAACCAAGACCAAGCCTCAGCTTTGGTCTTTGCTCCCACTAAAAGGCCAAGGCTGAGCTAATCCCATGCCGCAAGTTCTGCAAAAAGAACCCATTGCCCTTGTCAGACAGGTGCACCCTGTCAGCCCTATACAGGTCCTGGAACTTAAACTGTATGTCAGGATGCGGCAAAAAGTGCCCCAAACCACCCTCCATGGCCTTCCTCATGTGCCTGTTAGCTTTATGCCTAGCACAGTCAATGCAGCGGGGGTCCCCCAAGTTACACCACACCTGGCGGGGCAGAATAGCTGACCAGACTATCTGCCCACTGGGCCACCTTGCTCTTATCCTTGCAAGGTCCATCGTAGCTTGTAACACAAGGGCCATGCCATTCATCAGACCCAGGTCATTACCCCCCAGGTGCACCACCAACACATGTGGAGGAGGCCCCCACCTCTCTTTGAATAACAGGGGAAGGAGCACAGGCCATCTCATGTGCCTCCTTCCCAAACATGAGATGGCGTGTGCTCCTTCCCAAACATTCAATGACAGCCCACTTGCTAAGGCCCAGTTGAGAACCAATGGGCATCCTCCTGGCCCAGTGAGTGGCCCAAAAGACCGTGCTGTGGCCACAGACGGTGACTTCTCATCTTGCCCCGCAGCCTGCAGTGCCTGTAAGAGGAACCCTATTAATAACTGAAACATAACCTTATAATTTGCAATCCTGCATGTAACCCCTATAATAATGCGATTTCCAGCGACCTATCTGCTGAATCTTGCTGTTGGAATACCCCATGGCTGCTGCTGTTGAAGGTGCTCCAATCTGGAAGGAGTGGGTTCCAAAGCAGAACCCACCTAATCCCAATCGGACCAGTGCCTTCTGGGTCAAAGCCCAAAATTGAAACTTGGTGAGGGGAGTGCCATCCATGTGACAAAATAAAAGGCCTATGCCCTCACCCTGCATGGCTAAATACTGGTGTAAAGCCTGCACCAGGCATAGCTCCACCTCAGAACATTGACCCAGCTCAATGACAGAACCCCTACCAAGCTGGTCAATCTTTAACCACTGAAGTGTGATCCGAACTTTAACATCCAGCATGTTGATGTCACGCTGGTCCAGTATTAGGTCAGATACATCCCAGTGAGAGCCAGCCACCAACTCACTGACCCGCAGTGCCCCCAAAAGGCAACCAGTAACGCTGCATGGAACAATGCGGCCTCATAGCCATCATTACAAAGTGTATGTCACCGTGCCTTGAGCCCCATCAGCACTGTTGGGGTCAATGGCTCCTTAGAGTCTACCACCTTGCCACCCTCCCTTGACCAGCCCTCGAGCATCTTCCTAATGTGGAAGTCACCCATCTTCTCCTCAAACCCCAATGCCTTGCTGGCATAGGTGAGAGATGACAGCTTGCCCCTAATGGAACGCGCTAACAGGCCCTTACCTCTCAGTGACACACAAAACTGGGCCACCGGTATGGGCCAAACTTGTCTCAGACCAGCCTCCTCCCTAAGGCCAGAAACTGCTTACCCGCCCTTTTATATGCTGTCCAAGTGGAAGGGACGAGAGCTGGTTGGCTTCAGCCCACCAATCAGCCACACATCCGCTGGCATCTGAACCGGGAACTGGTCGGCTTCCGGAGCCAGCTGGCAAAATCTCCCCAGCTGTTTTTGGGAGCGAGCATCAGCAACCCCGTTACTGACCCCAGGGACATGCCCAGTTTTGAACAAATATTGTTCTGCAAACAGCGGAGTGTGAAGGCTCTGACCAGGGCCATGACCCTAGGAGACCTGGACTTCAATGAGTTAATCACGTGCACTGTGGACAGATTGTCACACCAGAAATGGACAGTATGGTTGGTAAGCTCTACTGACCAAATCCACACTGCTATGACAATTGGGAAAAATTCCAAGAAGGTGAGGTCCTTGACCCACCCTGCCTGGAACCATTCCTCAAGCCAGTCCTCAGCACACCAATGTCCCCGGAAATACACTCCAAAGCCAGCTGAGCCAGTAGCATTAGATGTGACCTGCAGTTCAACTTCAACTAAAAGGTCATCTCACCAAAAGGAGACCCCATTGTATGAGTCCAAAATTTTTTTCCATACAAGGAAGTCATCCTGTATCCTCTTGGACACCCTGGTCCTATGGTGCAGGAGATGGAGACTCTTCATGGACTCACATAGCCTCCTAACAAATGCCCAGCCAGGCACCACAACTTTGCATGCAAAGCTGAGGTAGCCGACCAGCTGCTGCAACTTGAGCAATCCTGGCCTGCAGTGCATTCAATTTGTCCCCTGGTAATCTACACAGCTGCCCCACTGTGTCAATCTCTATCCCCAGGAAGACCAAGGTTGTGGTAGGACCCTCTGTTTTTTCTGAGCAAGAGGAACCCCCAGCTCCTCTGCTAGGCCCATGAAGCTTTTCAGTAAAAATTCACATTGCCCAGTATTCCCCTCTCCTGCCAACAGGAAGTCATCAAGATAGTGGGCAGCGCTGCAGAGTCCCATCCTGTAATGCAAGGTCCATTCTAAAAAGGAACTGAACCTCTCAAACGCAGCACAGGAAACTGAACAACCCATGGGAAGGGCCTTATCCATGTAAAGTTTGCCTTCGAAAGCAAAACCCAACGGTTTGAAATCAGCTGGGTGGACTGGGAGGAGATGGAAGGCCAACTTAATGTCACATTTTGCCAATTCCGCCCCCTGCCCACACCGGCACACAACCTGCATGGCCTGATCATATGAGGTGTACCTAACTGAACATAACTCCTCATGTATTGCATCATTCACCAACTCCCCACGTGGGTAGGACAGGTGGTGAATGAGGCGATACTCACCAGGTGCCTTCTTCGGCACAACTCCCAATGGGGAAACCCTCAAATTGTTAACTGGTGAGTAAGGGAACGGGCCAAGTACCCTGCCCTCCCTACACTCCTTATCAACTTTCTCCCTAACTATATGCTCCATCCCCTTAACAGATTTCAGGTTAGGAGCACTATACGACCTTCTCTCCCTAAACCCTAAAGTGAAACCTTCCAAAAAGTAAGCGGCTTCCCGTCAGTTGTGGTAATCCCTCAACCAACGCTCAAGCACCTCCACTTTAATCGGGCTTGGACCCTTTATCAGGAGGGGGGTTGCAACTACTACCTCCTCCAGAATGCTTACCTCCCTTACCTCCTGACCTACCTCTTGTTTTGGGGCAGCCTGAGAAGGCATGGGGCCCCATGTACAAAGGACATTCATGCCTAAAGGAGCATGACTTATGGCTACATGTCCCATGGGAGGTGAACTCCCAGCAAAGCCGGTGTCACTGAACTGCCTGCCCTGCCTGGGCATGGGAACCTGCCTGACCTTGTGAACTGTGGATGGAGTGGCCACTATCTGACCTCTCATTGCCAAATCGCTGATTGGGAGACATGATCTGCAGCCATAAATGCGGATGAATCTGGTCCCATCTCAAAGCCGGATTTATGGCTGCCCTCATCCTGAACTCCTCATTGTACTGCAGCCATGCAGGGCTTGGGAAATCAGTATAAACTTTGTAAATGATGTCCATGTACTGGAGCATTACCGAAGCCCTCCATGGCTGGTGCCTGACTATCACTGCTGCATAAATTAAGAATCCCGGGTACCAATTTGCCCACAGTACACCTCGTCAGGCGTTCCTTCTCTCGCTCACCCAGGTCCACCTTATCTTTTTTCTCCAGTTCCCTGTATAACAGCTTGAAGACATCCACAAACTCTCCCTTGAGGATTTTCTCCCTGGTGGCAATGGAGAGGTGGTCTCCAAATGGCAAGGCCAAGTCCCCAAAGGGAATGGCACCTGCTGGAACTGAGTCATATCCAGAACCCCCTGGATTTACAAAACCAGGACCTGGGTGTGGGCAGCCCCACCCTGGCCAGATACCCAGAGGAGGCGGCTGTGCCATACTTCCCCACCCAGCACAGGGTGACCATCCACCTGGCACTGGGTGCCCAAAACTGCCTTGTGCGGTGTGTGCCAGGTATCCCGAGTTGCCTTGGTTGCCTGGGCCCCAAGGACAGTATGTCCCACTCTGACTGGTGTTTTTGACTGTACCTTCACTCCTTGGTGGGCCTTTATAAAGCTCCACCTGGAGCTCCTTTGCATTCTGGCTCTCCTGCTTGCCATCCACGCACTGCCTCTGGTCCAGCTGCCCCAAAGTTGATGCCACTTCACCCTGCCTGTCCTTCAGTAGAGCCAAGCGTGCCAACACCTGCACCTGGAAAGATTGTTTAGGTATGTCACAGGAAGGAGGATGCTCACCCTGATGGCTCTCAAGAGCCGCCAGCCTCTCTAAGATGGCTACATTAACAGGGTCCTGCTCATCCTCATCAGAGGAGTTCAAGATAGTGGGCTGCTTTGGGGGCTTCTGTGTAGGCTTCTTTGGGGCCAGCTGCTTACCCTTGGAAGGGCCTTGCCCCTTCTTTGGTGCCATCTTACTAAGTAAGTGGACACTCAGCACGTAATAAAATCAAGGCCTACTCAAAATGGCTGCCCAGAAATAACCTTAAAATGGCCAACTAAAAAGGATTCTCCCAAGATGGCTGCTAATCCGAGGACCCACTGAATATGGCCACCACTGAAGGGCCTTGCTCCAAATGACCACCTCTAGAATGCCTACCAAAAGGGGGCTGCACCACACATCGACATTCCACCCACCGATCAGTAGCAGGCTAATCACACTGGCAGCTTATTCAAATGCCAGGCCATTGGGGAGGGTGAATGCTTCTCCCCACCCCAACCAACCGTTGCCTAGGCTGTGCAGTATGGGCCTACTACCTGCGTAGTGGCCTACCAGGTGTCCTAATGCTTAATGGCCCCCCTGCTGACCACAACTCTCTACTCCTGGCCCAGGAAGTAACACAGCTGGCTGAAAGCCCCCACCCAGAGTACCCCAGCAAGGCCCCCACCCCCAGTATCACTACCTGAACTCAGCAAACATGGCCAATAGCATATTGCCTCTGCCGCCAGATAACTGCCACCATCACAATTGCCTGATAGCTGCCACAATCGTGTGAAAGTCACTGCCATTGCAGATGCCTCCAGTTGATGGCACTGGGCAGAAGGAGCCTGCCACAATGTTGACGCCGTGCCACCCTCGTTTGCTGCGATCCTCTGTCCTTGTCCTTCAGTAGGTTGCCCCTCTCTCCCTCTTCGTGCCTTGTGTCTGAGCAGTCCAAGCATGAGTCAGTGACTATTTGGGTGGGAGTGGAGCCTGGCACTTTATCCCAGCCAGCTCCTCCCCCTGCCCACATCATGATGCTGCGTGTCATGATTCTGTTGCTGCCCCAGCCTTCCCCGGGGTGGCAAAACAGCCCCCGGGAGGCCGGGAGCTCCATACTCTATGTAGCTGTTGCACATATTCCTGTGTTTCTGACAGCAAATGTCCATGCCTATTTAAACATATGTGTCCATACAACTGGGAAATTTTGCACCCAATCAATTGTATCTAAAAATGGGTCTGTATTGTAATGTTAGACCAGTCCCATCAGATTCAATACCCTTCTACTTTAGTCTCATTATAATTTCAGAACATGGCTGGATATATGCTCTGAATAGTTCTATATAATAGACTGTACACCAGAGAGAAAAAAATGAGACAAAATGCGGGTGGTATGGTAAAAAATTGAACCACAACTTGATTGAATTTAAATAATGCCTGGGAGAGCTGACCCAGCTGAGCTCTGAGAAGGAGCTAGGTGTTTGAGCTGCCAGAGGGGTGAGTGGTATTTTTATTTATTTACTTTCAGCTGAGGTGCTTTAGCTGAGAAGGTACTGTGTCAGTGACTGTATTTGGGAGTGTGTGGGTGAGTTGTAACAGACTCCTGACTGCTGGAGTTACGGTGTGAAAGGGTCATTGTTGCCTGTAATTAAGTGCTTGGGTGAAATTGAATAGCAGACTCCTGGCTGCTGGAGTTGGGGTGTGAAAGGGGCTTTGTTTGACCGTCATTAAGTGCCTTGGGTGATTTTGAGTAGCTGCTGGCCACGCCCTCTCCTGGGAGACAATTCCATTTAAGGCAGGAAGTTTGCAAGAGGCACGAGCCTCTGGCACGAGCCGAAGGGCGAGGCTCTTTGCCTGTGGCTCTTTGCCTAGGGGCTCTGTAAGAAGCCCAGGAAGAGCCAGAAAGCCAGGACCTTGGCTCTTTGGTAAGGTAAGGTAAGTAGACTCCTACAACAGGAGCCATATAAATACAAAGTGTTTTAAAAGGGGGTTATAGAAAAATATTTGTTTAAAAACAATTATGAAGCCAGAATGCCAGCAGGGGGTTGGGGGCTATCCAGTGTTTTGCATGGAGTGTCACATGTATGACTATCTGCCCACTGGTCAGAAGTCTTGGGTGTGTGCTCGGTGCAAGGAGCTCCTGGTTCTCAGGGAGCGAGTTTGCTCCCTTGAGGCCAAGGTGGCTGACCTGGAGAAGCAGGGACAGTCAGTTAGGTGCACGGGGAAGACTCTCGGGGACTTGTTAGATATGTCCCACTCTGGATCTGGCAGCCCGGCTGCTGCCAGGGAGCATGAGGGTCAAGGGGAAAAGGGGCACCATGCTGAGGATAAGGGGAATGTGCCCTCAGAAGGGACCTCTTCTTCAGCTGGTGAACGGGTATCCTTTCGTACCAAGGAACCGTCCCTGGGAAGGGTGGGAGGGGGGCTCTTGGTAGTTGGTGATTCGATCCTTAGGCAGGTAGACAGCTGGGTGGCGAACCCGCGTACTGACCGTATGGTGACTTGCCTGCCTGGTGCGAAGGTAGCGGACATTACGCGTGTTTTAGATAGGCTGGTAGATAGTGCTGGGGAGGAGCCAGTGGTCGTGGTGCACGTCGGCACCAACGATGTGGGGAAATGCAGTCGTGAGGTCCTGGAGGAGAAATTTAGGCTGCTGGGCAGGAAACTCAAGGCCAGGACCTCCAAGGTAGCCTTCTCGGAAGTGCTACCTGTTCCACGCGCAGGGCCGGAGAGACAGGCACAGATCAGGAGTCTCAATGCGTGGATGAGACGATGGTGTAGGGGGAAGGGTTCAAGTTTGTTAGGCACTGGGATGCTTTTTGGGACAAGAGGGAGCTGTACAAAAGGGACGGTCTCCACTTGTCCCGAGAAGGAACCAGGCTGCTGGCGCTCAAAATCAAAAAGGTGGCAGAGCAGTTTTTAAACTGAATAATGGGGGAAAGCCGACAGGAGATGAAAAGTCTCTGGTTCGGGATGGCTCATCTCAAAGAGATGAAGGGGTAGCTATTACTTTTGTACAAGGAAATGGATTACAATTGTCCACTGAGACTGTGGCTAATGATAGGAACTGCCTGGCAAGGTCTCGAGGCAGCAAGAGGAAGGCTGTGGGCTTAACAAACATGGGAAACTATAAGTGTTTATACACAAATGCTAGAAGTCTCCGAGGTAAAATCGGGGAGTTGGAATGCTTGGTGTTGGGGGGGAAATAGACATTGTGGGTATTTCAGAAACTTGGTGGGATGAGGAAAATCAGTGGGATACGGTGATTCCTGGTTATAAATTATATCAGAGGGATAGGGGGGAAAGAGTTGGAGGTGGGGTGGCTCTGTATGTCAGAGAGGGTATACCGTCCAGTAAGATTGAGAGGGTAAGAGAATTGGATTCGCTTCTGGAAATGCTATGGGTTGAAATAGTGGGTCCAAAAGGAGGCTTAACAGTGGGAGTTTGTTATCGCCCACCAGATCAAAAGATAGAGGAGGATTATAAAATGATGAATGAATTAAAGATAGCGGCTAGACGAAATAACTGTGTTGTAATAGGCGACTTTAACTACCCACACATTGATTGGGTCAATATGAGTTCTAGTCGGGAAAAAGAGATTGCGTTCTTAGACACTCTCAATGACTGTGCTGTGGAACAGATGGTCACAGATCCTACCAGGGGAGAGGCGATCCTGGATTTGGTCCTAAGTAACACCCAAGACCTGGTGAGAGATGTAAAAGTGATTGCACCACTTGGGAACAGTGACCATAATGTCATTGAGTTTAACATTTGTACAGATAGGGAGTTGCCCAAAAAGACTGACGCAACCACTTTTAACTTTAAAAGGGGTAACTTCTCTGGTATGAGGGGACATGTGAGGAAGAAATTGAAAGGAAGAGTGGAGAAGGTCAAAACCATTGGGGAAGCTTGGAGACTATTTAAAAAGACAATCCTAGAAGCTCAGAAAAAATATATACCGCAGGTTAGGAAAGGTACAAATAGGTATAGAAAAAAGCCTGCATGGTTAACAAATAAAGTAATGGAAGCTGTAAAAGGTAAGAAGGATTCCTTTAAGCGGTGGAAAGCTAGTCTTAGTGAGGTTGATAAAAGGGAACACAGACTATGGCAAATAAAATGCAAGTCTGTGATCAGGCAAGCAAAAAGGGAATATGAGGAGCATATCGCAAAAAACATAAAGACCAACAATAAAACTTTCTTCAAATACATTAGAAGTAGGAAGCCAGCCAGGGAGGCAGTGGGGCCCTTGGATGACCAAGGGGTAAAAGGAGTAGTGAAGGATGATAGGGAAATGGCTGAGAAGCTGAACGCATTTTTTGCCTCTGTCTTCACTGTGGAAGAGGAGAAGTGTTTGCCCACTCCAGAAGCACCGATTTCGGGAGGGGGTTTGAAAGACCTGAATCAGATTGCGGTGACAAGAGAGGAAGTCCTCCGACTGATGGACAATTTAAAAACTAATAAATCACCAGGCCCGGATGGCATTCATCCGAGAGTTCTGAAAGAACTCAAATGTGAACTTGTGGATCTCCTGACAAAAATATGTAATCTTTCTTTAAAATCTGCCTCCATTCCTGAGGACTGGAAGGTAGCTAATGTCACTCCAATCTTTAAAAAGGGCTCCAGGGGAGATCCAGGAAATTACAGGCCAGTCAGTCTGACATCGATACCGGGTAAATTGGTGGAAACTGTTATTAAGGAAAGAATTAGTAGGCACATTGATGAACAAAAACTATTGAGGCAGACTCAGCATGGGTTCTGTAAAGGAAGATCTTGTCTCACTAACCTGTTAGTGTTTTTTGAGGGAGTGAACAAACATGTGGACAAGGGGGACCCAATAGATATTATTTACCTTGACTTCCGGAAAGCTTTTGATACAGTTCCTCATCAAAGGCTCCTAAGTAAGCTCAATAGTCATGGGATAAAAGGACAAGTCCTCTTGTGGATCAAAAACTGGCTTATAAATAGGAAACAGAGAGTGAGTATAAATGGGAAACTTTCTCAGTGGAGGGTGGTAAGCAGTGGGGTACCACAGGGATCAGTACTCGGTCCGATGCTTTTTAACTTGTTTATTAACGATTTGGAATTGGGAGTAAGCAGTGATGTGGCTAAATTTGCAGATGACACGAAGTTGTTCAGGGTGGTGAAAACCAGGGAGGATTGTGAGGCACTCCAAAGGGATCTGTTGAGGATGGGTGAGTGGGCGTCAACGTGGCAAATGGGGTTCAATGTGGCCAAGTGCAAAGTGATGCACATTGGAGCCAAAAATCCTAAATATAAATACACGTTGATGGGGTCTGATCTGGCAGAGACTGACCAAGAGAGAGATCTTGGAGTCGTAGTGGATAACTCGCTGAAAATGTCTACACAATGTGTAGCTGCAATAAAGAAGGCCAACGCTATGCTGGGGATTATTAGGAAGGGAATTGATAACAAATCAGCCAGTATCATCATGCCCCTGTATAAATCATTGGTGCGACCTCATTTGGAATACTGTGTACAGTTCTGGTCACCACATCTCAAAAAGGATATTATAGCATTGGAAAAAGTGCAGAGAAGGGCAACTAGAATGATAAAAGGGTTGGAACACCTTCCCTATGAAGAAAGGTTAAAATGCTTGGGGCTCTTTAGCTTGGAGAAACGACGGCTGAGGGGTGACATGATCGAGGTTTATAAGATTATGAATGGGATTGAGCAGGTTGAGAAAGAAGTACTTTTCTCCCTTTCTCACAATACAAGAACTCGTGGGCACTCTATGAAATTGCTGAGCAGTCGGGTTAAAACAGATAAAAGGAAATACTTCTTCACCCAAAGAGTGATTAACATATGGAATTCACTGCCACAGGAGGTCGTGGCAGCTGCAAGCATGGACAGTTTCAAGAGGAAATTAGATAAACATATGGAGCAGAAGTCCACCAGTGGCTATTAGCCACAGGGTATGGATGAGAACTCTCAGTCTGGGGCAGGTGATGCACTCTATTCTTGGTGCTGGAGGGGCAGCAGTGGGAGGGCTTCTGGTGCCCTGGCCCCACTGCTGGACCTCCGGATGGCACCTGGTATATTTTGGCCGCTGTGTGACAGAGTGTTGGACTAGATGGGCCATTGGCCTGATTCAACATTGGCTTCTCTTATGTTCTTATGTTCTTATAATGAGCAATGGGGGTAACACTTTTTGATTAACTGGATTAAGCCAAATGCAAGTATAATTTACTTGGATTTAGATGGCTGAGAAATAGGGCTAGAACCAACCAGCTTTTCTACTGATGAAAAAGGGAGAAATTGGTCCCCTTTGACCACCAAGAAGGCTATGATTGGGATCATGGGACCTGCCTGGATAAAAGCTAAAGGATGGAAGTTATGTAGCCCCATGGAGGAAAGAGCAGAATTCAGCTGAGACTGAGTGAAAAAGCTGACTGACTCCAACTCATAGTATCTCTGCCTAATAGGCCTCTATAGGTGGTTCCAAAAATGTTCCTGGCTTGTCCAGTCGCAGCTTTATTCTGCTGAGAAAGGTCTTTCAAAGTTACATTCCATCAAGCTCTATAATGTTGCTGGGTGATTCATTCACACCTTAAGGTGGTGTCTGTTCCAGTTCTTATTGAATCCAATAAGCCTGAGAGTGAGGAAGGTGCCATCTTCTAAAAGATTCCTCAGGATACTCACCAAAGTAAATGGTCCTTGACCCCCTCCCCTCATCTAGACCATCCATGCCAGTTGTGACACAATGAAGTATAATTAACAAAACATCTCAACTTCCCAAATCCTCCCATGCAAAGTAGATGACCCCCCGCAAAACAAACACCCTCCTCAACAAACATAAGACCTGGCCAATCTGAAGTCTTTTCCATACTTGGATCTCATCCCTGGTTTAATTAGAGTTCAGCTCGCAACACTTGCATTTATCCCTGGTTATAATAGCATCCATTTTTCCTGGAACAAGTGTGGGGTGAAACTGGGATGACCTCAAAGTAATGTGGAAACAAAAAATACCCCAAGATAATTACAGGGGGGAACTCAAATGTCGTATAGAATGTAAAAATACCCCAAGATAATTACAGGGGTGAACTCACGTGTCATGTAGAATATAAGTTCGGGGACAGTGTTGAACCAGGATTTAAGGTCCAATGCAGAAAGGACCTGAGTCTCAGAGGAAAGAAACTGCCATTCATTCCATCATTGACCAGCTGAGACTACAATGCAATAGAGAAGGAAGATGACAACAGAAAGGCCTAGACAAGTGAAGGGGAGGCAATGCTCTTTATAAGCCTACCTTGTACATGCTTAATGTTTCAATATTAATTTTAGTTAATTAAGATTAATTTTATTTTAATTCATCTTTATTTGGCTCAGGTGATAATTTCAAACAAAACTTCAAACAAGTTTCAAACAAAAAGCAGCAATTTGATCCATCAGGGCTTTGTAAAAAATTATAACAATTGCCTGCTCAGTGTTAAGCATGCTTAATTCCAACCAATTTAAATGAGAGAGTTAAGCATGTGATTCACAGTGTGATCCTAAGCAGACTTATATCAATTCAGTGGGTAGATCATGTCTTAAAAATGTAAACATTACAGGTAGTGATAATTTTGAGCCTTGTATTACATAGGAAGGCTCAAGTAGCCTTGAAACATAAACAGCAAGCTTTCCTCATACTTTCATAAACTCTGGTTCTATGCAGAAAGCTGAGTGCAAACTTGAGTTGGTAGCCATTTTGGTTTCTGTAATCAACCACTTAAACAACAGAACTAATAGGCACTGCTGACGTTGGTTTGGGAGAATGTGCACCTAATCACAAGACAGGGAAAAACAGTAAAAGAACCTTTTTGTGAATACCAAAAGTTTAGCTTAAGTTCAATCTTAATATGTATGCAGGATGTCATTTCCCACACAGTATAAACAACAACATTATAATATTTGAAGCTCACTAAATATGAGGATGTGAAAAAAATCCCAAAGGAGAAAATAATTATAAATACTGTAATCCTCCACTATGTATTCCATCATCTCTTTGATGAAAACTAACTGAAAATTCCTGTTGGATTATGGCCACCTTACCCAAAGTGATGAAGAAGAGTGGAGAGTGCAGTTCTGAAAATTAACTGTTGTATTATGGTTTCCCCACAGTCCCTTTTGGGCTAGCATTAAGGAGACAGAAATATCAAAATGTACAGACCTGGTTACAAATCCACCAAAGAATGAAGTCATTTTTTAACATCTGCCTCACAAGGGAAATTTTGCCAGTCCAACCCCAGTGAAAAATATATGACTGATGGACAACATGATAACTTGCTGCTTTCAGTGGGAATTGAGATGACAAGAAACAGATTTCAGTTGTTGCCGAAGCTTTTTCATTTACCGGACAATGTATCTGCCAAGAAATGATGAAAGACAGGATATGATACACACACCACACGTATAGCCTCTTTCTCTCCACCTGCACAAAAATCCAGGTCATTGGCTACAGATTCATTTATACCTCTGTAGAAATTTATCATGTTGAACTTCATTTCAAACGAACATATTTAATTCCAACCCCAGGCAAATGTACTATATTTTGAATAAGGGCCAAACTAGACATCACAGCAATCAGTCTCAGGAGGCTGTGCACTTCTCTGAAGAGTGGCAGGCCTGGAGGGCTAGTTGAACCTATCTCTGTTTGTGGTTTTTCTGACCAAATTTACCCCCTAACTGTTTATCCCCATGGGAACAAAAATCATCAGCAGGGAAAGAAAAATGTTCCCTTCCATTGCTGTTCAAGATTTTAACTTCCCAAACCCATTTATAAAAGCTGGAAGAAAATTGCATACGTGTGTGTGTGTGTGTGTGTGTGTGTGTGTGCGCGCGTGTGTAGACATCCAGCCAAGTTCTCAAGGTATTATGGAAAAGAATGCTTGAATAAGGATAAGAAAATGGGAGGAATAGGAATGGGAGTCAAGATCACAAGATCTTTATTTTATGTTTGCTTTACTAGATTTTATTTTTATAATGTTGGAAACCAATGCAATTTTCTGTGTATATGCCTGTATGGCATTAAGATAGGCAAACCCATAGATAGTAATTTGAGATGGGCTGCAGGTTGAGAAATTGGGATGGGGCAATCTGCCACACATAAGATTAAGACTGAGTGTTATCTTGATTGAAGTGTCTGTTCTGAAAGAGGGACATGCACCTCCTCCAGCCAAGCAGGACCAAAACTTAGTAGAACTAAGATGCAGGACAGCATCACAAGCACACTCCTAGCTCCTGGAAGAACAGCAATGCATACTGTACCACCTCTACACCACACTCCAGTCCAGGAGACAGTTGATGAGAGTGCCAGGTATTCCCAACATACAGCACAGTAGTTTATATTAGGGGCCAAATGCCATCAAAGGATGTCAGGGCACAGTAAGATCTTCACTGGGGTAGCCAGAACAATGGTTGGGAGGGAAGTCAGGTCCTCATAGGTCATCACATAGCTACATATGATCTAAGGTAAGGCTGCTTTCATGCATTGTTGGATAATGCACTCTAGATACCCTACACAGCAAAAGTCTGCAACTGGATTTTCCTGTTTTCCATTTTCTGCATGGCTAGAAAGGTAGTGAAAAATTCAGCCATCGATGTCTGTAAAGGTTTTCTACCTGAGTAGACATTTTATTTAGGTTTAAAATATTAGGCAGTTTCACATGTTCATATGACTATATCAGTTCTTGCTGTTTCACATTACAAACTGAAAAAGAATAGTCTTGTGTTACTTAGTACAAGCACCGACTGTGACACAAAACCGGTTTCTTTATTGTAATACTGTTTACTTCTAATGGAGTACAACAGCCAAAAAACAACAGTGGGAAAATATGTATACGTATGTACAGTATGCATAATTCACCAGGCTCTTTAATAAGAGATTATCAGTAACCTAACGGCTTTACATGTCAAAACCAGGTTTTCTGGGACTATCTCCCTTACATTCCCACAATCTGTAAATCCTGATATCCATAGGGTATTTGTACATAGTTAAAAAATAAAGTTAAAGACATGCAGATGTCTACAAAGGTATACAAATCCTAAACTGACAGGAAATCCCAGAACAACATCCCTACAAAATTAAGACCAAAGGAACTGTTTATGACATCCTGCAAATGTAATGGATTTACGCAAAACCTGGATCTATGCAAATGTAATGGTTAGCTTCCCCCAATCCCCATTTATTTGCTAATTATTTTTGTCTTGCAAAAATATACTTATTTCCTACCTTTTAGCTTCTAAATTGAATCTGCTCAATCCTAAAATCTTGTTTTACATCATATTTATGATATTTACTCTCGACGAATACAGCACAATCCTTGATTGTAACAGAAAACGTAATATGAAAGCAAAAAGTCTTGAGTGTAACCAATCGATACAGTAAAGATTGTAATCTGGATCCTACCATAAGATTCAGTTTAAGTATCGGTTTTCGCTAGACTAGCTCATTATATTCAAGTGGTTTAAGCATCAAGGAGGAATCTCTGCATGAAAGAGAAGTACTGGGGAGGTTTTAAATTACGTAGGTCCAGATCATGGCATGGTTTGTGTGGCCGCAAAAGCACTCTTTGATCACAGCTGCAGACAGAGAAGAGAGGAAACAGAGAATGTATCTGGTATTTTTCTACATACCGTATAGATTGACAGGCAGGGAATAATGGGTGTAGCAAAACCAATACTAAAACTGGCTAGTGGACATACTTATTGCTTCTGGCTCAAATAATTTTTACATTATGTTCCAGTCATGTCTCTTTCAAATCTTTCTTGGGACAACACATTCTGTCATACAGCTCCAAAATTCACTACCCACCTACCATGCTTTACTAGTACAGAGTTTCCTTAATAATCTCCTACTGGCTTGGGTGTTTGTCTTCCTAACCCTTTGAGTTATAAGGTAAAATATGTTTTAAAAAACAAGGAGGAAATGCAAATTGTTCACTGTGCATTAATTAAATCAGGGGTGTCAATCATGTGGTCCATGGGCTGGATCAGGCCCCCAGAGGGCTCCTATCAGGCCCTCAGTAGAACTGGCTGTCTCCTGCTTCTTCTTCCAGTTCTGCTGCTGCTGCTGCATTCTAGTTTGCTTTGACCGACTCTCTCAATTGCTCAGGAGAGATAGATAGGCAAGCTTCTGTTCCCTGTTCTGGCTGAGGCTTCTCTCCACCCCCCCAGGTGGAGGGAGGGAATAAACCTGAGCTTGCTTCCTGGCCAGGCTTCCTCAATCACACAGGAAAGAAAAGCAAGCCTTTCTTCCCCTTCATTGGCTGAGGCTCCTCCCCAAAGGGAGAGAAGAAAGGAGGGAGAGCTTGCTTTGCTTGGCTGCCTCAAATGCATGGGAGAAATACAAACAACAAAGACCAACAAAGTTTTATCCAAGGTATGAGCTTTTGTGTGCCTTGCTACAGTGTGTGTGTTTTGTTGGGCTTGTTATGCTGTGGCTCTCCTGGGTGCAACTGGGTTCCTTCCCCCTTTTCACTGTATTCATGCCCTCATGATCCAATCTTTCTCAGTAGGAAAGTCATGTGAACTATTTAGATGAGAAATAACAACAATCCAGTGAGATGGATTAGGCTGGGAGTGTGTGTCCAGACCAAGTTCACCTAGCACATTTCCTTTGGAGATTTTGAATTTAGACCTCTCAGGCTGATACTGACCACTGAGGAAGACTAGTTTTATAGACAAACACATAGCCCTCAGTCTGTGTCATGGTGCCTTCTCATGTTTTTGACTAGCACGTGAAACAATATATGTACAAAAGCTTGCAATGCCCAACCATTTCATGTCTTCCATGGGTCCTAGGCTCAGAACATGGAGCATGACTGTCAATAAATCAGAAGTAGGTTTTGCAGCTTACGGATACACACCTGAACAGCATACTCAAGATTGCAACAGCAAAGACATTTTGATGCAACAATTCAGAGCAAGGGGTGTCAGTTATCAGACACTGTTAAATAAACAAAATATTGCAAGAGTGCTAAAATTTTAAGCATTTTTTTATTTTAAGGGGAAAAAACCTTTAATTGTGTTTGTGTCCTTTATAAAATTTATATCTCCACTACCTGGCATTACAGTTTATGACACACATGGCCTGACTCAACAAGGTCTCATTTTATCAGATCTGGCCATCATAACAAATGAGTTTGACACCCCTGAATTAGATGGTGTCCATCACACTGAAGTCCCCAGAGAGGACTATTTCACATAGAGATAAAGCCATATTAAACAGCTCAGTTAGGAAGCAAATACAGGTCATTCTTCTGAAATCCTAGAATTCTCCCAAATTTCTGGAACATCGGCTAAGAGCACAAACTAGCTTCAATCTCTACACCACAAATGCCATTTGTTCCAATGGGACTGGAATAGAAGAACTGGAGAAGACTGCCAAAATCTGTCACATACATCAAGTGTTCTCATATCCTTAGATCTGTATCTCTCATTTAAGTCAGAATCCAATAAAAGTGGCTTATTTCAGTAATATCAATTTACATCCCATCATATACATTGACAATCAGCCACACAAATACTAATATTTATTACGACAATGTATATACAATCTCTGCTTAGAAGCATCATTTGACTGTCATTTCAGACAGAACCATTTTAGTAACCGTTCCCTAATGGAATATATTACCCCTTTCAGACGGAAATGCTTCTGTCCCGTTAGGGAAGCATTCCTGAGCCGTTTTTACCTCAAACGGCTTCCAAGTGGTCTTCAATTTCTTCTACCATTCCTGAAGCACTACGAGGTTCTGTGTAAAATGCCCTGCAGCACTTCCTCCAGTTACAACATTTTCCCGCCCTTTTCCGCCCACACGGGCAATCTGTCTTTTTTTTTAAAGTTCTTTTAAGATCATTATGGTGCTGTAACAAAACCCCAAAACAGCACAATAGAGACCCCATTGGGTTGCTTGGAGCACTGAGATACATGACATCATTACATCTGGGGAGAACAGTGCTTTCAATGGAGTACAATGCCATGGAGTCCTCCTTCCACAGCATTCACTTTATGCCTGGGAACTGATATCTGTAGGCAGGAGATGATAAGCTGTAACTCTGCAATGCTCCCTCTAAGCTGTGGAGTCCTGTGAGCAAAAATTCTACTTTGTGAGCTGCTGGCATTAAAGTTGTGAGCAGATGATTTGGCTACTGCATCAATTAGTTTGCTCTGGAGCCATCCTTCCTGAGCTAAGACAAAAACATGTGCGTCAGAGGCTAAAAAACTGTGAGCTAGCTTGCACTAACTCAGCTTAAAGGGAACACTGGCTGTAAGTGCAGGGGATCCCCAGGTCCCACCTGGAGGCATGGCATCCCTATATGCTGTCCATCAAGAGGAGGATGTTGTTTGCAAGACTGGAAGGAGCTAGTGTGGCTTGGAAAAGCGAGAGGGGGGGATTTTAAAATCCTGCCACAGGTTTTGGGTTCCTGGAATTCTCCCTGGGCAAGATAGCTACTTGTAAAACGGAGGCTGGGAAAGAGGGGGACGAAAAGGCAGCCTGTTGTCCTGTCTCTAAATACTGCATGGGATGGGGGGAAGCACTTTAAGGTGCCTGAAGGGGAAAAATTAAAGGAAGAGATTTTTAAATCCCAGGCAGCCTGAAAGAGAGTGCAGTCATGGCGAGGGAAGGGGGAGGGGACAGGACACTTTACAAACCCAGACAGCATCCCTTCCTCCCTTCCTAACATTCCAGAAATCAAATCCAGAAGTGTGTGCGTGTGCGTGCCTGAGCTTCCACTTGTTTCCAGGTGGTAGATGTAGTGATTTCATGTATCTCAGTGGTCCAGGTATCCCAATGGGGTTGCTATTGTGCTGTTTTGGGGTTGTGTTACAGCACCATAGTGCTCTTCAAAGAACTATTTTTTAAAAGAGAGAGAGAGAGAGAGAGAGAGAGAGAGAGAGAGAGAGAGAGAGAGAGAGAGAGAGAGAGATATCGCCCACGCAGGCAAAAAAGGACGGGAAAACAAAGTGGCGCAGTCTGAAATGACAAACTGCTTCAGAGACAGCTCCTTACCGATAGGGGAAAGGCTGTATGAAATGGCCATACCTGTACCAGTTTGTTCCAAGATGGTACAATAACAGTTTTAAAAGGGTAATCTGAAATTCCCCAAGAACTAGAAATAAGTGCAGAGACAGTAACTCTGTAGGCATATTAATGGGATTAACATGCATTACAACATTTTTATTAAAATAAACTGAAACTTACTTTTCTAAATATTTCCATCGTTTTACTTTAAAGGGTCAGAATATCAGACTAGGGTCTGGGAGACCCAGGTTTAAACCCCCACTCTGCCATGGAAGCTTGCTGGATGACCTTGGCCCAGTCACACACTCTCTTTAACCTATCTAAAAAAATTTATGAGGATAAAATGGAGGACAAGAGAATGATATAAGCTGCTTTGGGTTCCCATTAGGGACAAAGGTGGGGTATAGATAAAGTGGCTAAATACTGCAAACTAAACTCAAGAAAAGATTAAATGTGATCCCCAAACTAGGTGGGATGGGTGTTCCCTAACTTGGTAGGATGGACCTACATGGGCCCACCCTGAATTCCATACCTAAACCTTATATACGCCAGGTATCTGCTGAGCTGGTTGTTCCCACATGGTCTGCATAGGCAGGACAATAGAAAAAAAATCCGAGATCCTTTTGACAAGCATGACTTTCCTTTCCTCTTTAAGTGTGTCAGTTCTGCAGTTTAGCTCTACTAGCTGATCAAAATTAGGAGCTGGCACTTCCTTCAAAAAAGATTTTAAATTATTTGCTATAAAGTGACTCTCTCTGAACTTCTTTTTCTTTGTAAACATTTTTATTTGTGGAAACATCAGCTTATACAATCCATTTTTCGTATGGGGTACTTGGAAATAAGAAAGTTAAATGGCACAGCATAGATTTTATTTTTGTGGAATGGATTTGCCTTAGATACAATGGTTTCCTATTAGAGAGTAAATCATGAAGGAATGAAGAAATGCTGTGATGGTGATCTCCCTTGAGAATGAATGGGCTTTTACATATATGACATTGTGGCTGGAAGCCAGCTGCTAAACCTCCTAAGATGTCCACAAACAATTGCTGCTGTGAATCCCTTTGTGATTTAACAAAAGGCTCTAGGAATGAAACATGAATTTTTCCATCTTCACATTTTTTTTTTACTCAAAATAAATTGGCAGCTTGTGGATCTATAACTCCTCATTGGGAGCAGTTACTGTTTTGCATGGCTTTTTGAATTTCAGAAAAGGAATTTTAAAAAAAAATTGCCTTAAAACCCAAATGCAGCTCATAAATATTTGATTTAATTCAAACCATATAAATGAATGGACCACAGGAGAAACACATTTTCAAATATTAGTCTATTTACCTGTGGGTGAAATGAACCAAAGCATGCATACTTTTCACTAGAATATGTCAGCTGCTGCACATTTTTAGTGAAACTTAGTTTGGCAGCTGTTAAGACTGGCACACATATTGGGTTGGCTCTAGCAGAGGATTTCTGTGGATGGAAGGATAGTGATTTTCACTGATTCCTCCTATTGTGGCTGGCATCATATTCCCTGTAATGTATCGAAACCCAACCACGTGTGAGGCGAGCTCTCCACGCGGTCAGACAAAACCTACGAGCTTCGCTCTGGGAGACAATAACCCGAACGGATCCTAGCCCACCCCAACCAGAGGGCTAGGTTCCCGGTCAGGAGCTATGGAACTCTCGGCCACTGTATATAGCCTATCACTGAGTGGGGGGGTGTTTCTGGGAGTGGGCTCATGGAGCATATAAGCCGGCCTGCAAGCTGTGATGTCTTGTCTTGTTCCCAATCTTGAAATAAAAGTATGAGCTGATTTCACTGCTGCCTCAGTCTCAGTACTTTTCATTGGTGACAAAGGTGGGATCCGAACTCTCATGAACCATGCCCCAGAAGACCAGAACCTCGCATCGTGCTCTGATCCAGAAAGCAACGCAAACTGCTCCGCCTTGTGCCCCGCTTCTCCAGTCACTGTACACCGCTCTGCTAGCCGAACTGCACACCGCTCCACTGCATCCAGGTCCAGCACCGCACCGCGGCTCCCTTCCGCAATGGCCACCCCCACTCCCAAGTCTCAACAGCCACGTGGAGTGAAATAAAAGTATGAGCTGATTTCACTCTACCCGATGCCTCAGTCTCAGTACTTTTCATTCCCCTATGTTGGGGGTTGTCTATCCACCAGTAACAGAAGGGGGGGATTGGGAACTGCAGCAGGAGAGGGAAGTCAAGACAGTTATACTCTGCTGATAGAAATTCCTTCTGTTTGCAGCAATTTCTGGTGGATCTAAGCCATTATGCTTAAGATCTATGATTTCATTGACATTTGTAATAAGTTGAGGACAAGAGTGTGGCTTATATTTTATTATATTAAAACTCACTTCTTCATTTTACTTGCACTTAAGAACGTTACATTGGAGAACATATTGCATTCTGCTACATTAAATAAATAATTATATATTTTGTGCAGTGACATAATTGATTATAATTATTGATGAAAGGAAATTTTTAAAACATGGGTCACTGTCTTCAGGTAGATTTAAATGTGAACTCTGCAAATCCTATGCAGAATTACTCCAGTCTAAGCTCACTGAAATCAGTAAACTTAGACTGAAGTAACTCTGCACAGGATTTCCCTGTAAGCGTCTTAGAACATTTTGAACAACAAATGTCTTATTCTTTGGACATCTTTTTTTTTAAAAAAATAATTTTTGAAAGCAAGATAATGATGTAAAAGAGATACAAAAGGAAAAGAAGGATTATTATAAATTATAACTAGACTGATACTTGTGCTTTGTGACGGTATTTAATTTTCTTAAATCCAGTTATAATACTGATGAACCGCACACTGACCAATCAGACAGTGGGGGGTGCAAGGAGGCAGCAGCCTGGCAGCCACATAGGAAGAAACGGGGGAGCACATCTTACCCCTTTTGACCTACTTAGGGGTTGAATATCTAAAAAAACCCTTCTTAATGAGCATCTACATCATGGTAGGAGTGCTATTCCTGAATTTCATGTTTTTAGGTCCAAGGGTTTGGCCTGGGTGTTGATTTTACAGTGAGGGGACTTTTATATATATATAGATTATTCATTTCATGATTACTACATATTCTATGTTACATATTTTGTTATTTTTATTTACTAGCTATAGCTTTTAATATACTAAAATTTAAAGGAAAGTCTGTTTTGTGAACATCTTTATGGAACTGGCACAGAGTCTAAAATACTGTATTCCACTATACAGGCCGAGGACAGACTGGCAATTTGCCGCGGGATGGGACCCGGGCTGACAGCGACTCAATATCGGAGTAAATGGAACGTTCACACAGGCACATCTGCCTGGCGTCCCCCACCCGGAGCTTACCGGAGCCCTCGCGCTTCAGAGCCGGTTTAAAAAACACCTGATAAAAGCCGTCGCAAATCGTGAAAGCCTGTGTTCGTCGCGCGTTTCCCCGCTTCCGGGGAGTCTGAACGCGCAGCCGAAAAGCCGGGAGCAACCCGCGTTGGGCATGAGGCAGCAGCGGCGTGATTGGCTGAGCTCCGCTCCACTGCCCAATGCGGTGCCGGCGTTGCAGGGCAAAAAAAAAAAATCGCTGAAATGCGCTTATGCGCATGACCGCATGAGCGCTCATGCGCTCATGCGCACATACGCCCACAGCCGAAATAATGGGGGAACAGCGAATATAGCGCGCCTCCGGCGCGGCAGTCGGCAGTCTGAACGGTCCCGCGCGCCTCCGTCCCGTTTCTTCCGGCAGAGGCCCCCGCTGTGTGGACGGGAAAACCCGGTATCGTTTACTCCGGGGTTTTTTGCCGCGACTCGATACCGGGGCAAATTGCCAGTCTGTCCTGGGCCACAGTATGTGCTCTAGAGTTTCCTGTTTCTCAGACCTATGCTGAATACTTTGAGCTGGAGCAAGACAGGAAGGCAAATGAAAGTTGGATAGGCTGAAGGCCACAAATCTGGTAACCTTGAGGAAAAAATGGAGGCTCTGGAAACAGCAACATTTTTCAGGCTGATGGAAGGTAATATTTATTTACGTATTTATTCATTTATACCTCATTTTAATCGCCCATGCTTGTGATCCAGATGATCAAGATTGACAACACCGGGGCACATGCCTGAAGCAGGACCCTGATAGTCAAGATGAAGGCATCCAAGCCTGCCGAAGGGTAAGAGAGCAATGCATGCGGAAGGGGCTATGCTTTCGCTGCAGAGAAGCCAGCCATTATGCCTCATCCTGTAAACGGGGGCCCCTGCAACTGCCAGAGACAAGGAGCCAGAGAGGAAGTGCCAGGACCCTCCGAAGAGGAAGAGTGCCCCCCAACCTAAATGTCAAAAGGCCCTGCAGATCGTGGTCCAAGAGGGTGACCTCACATCTAGCAGTGAGGAAGACCATGAGCTGGCAGGAAACAACCAGGACCTGTTGTGAAGGGTGCAAACCAACTGGTCCAAGAGCTGTCGGCACCACAAATGGTGAGCAATTACTCCCCCTTTTTTGTGACTGTGGCCCTTATGAACCCAGAGCTGGGAACTCACATACGAGTATGGGCTTTGATAGACTCGGGGTGCATGAGAGACTTAATCAGCCCCTCGCTGGTAATGGGCCTGGGTGCCCAGGTTGAAAAATTACCGGAGCCCATTATATTCACCCATATGGATGGTTCCACCATGAAGGAGCCATGTAAATACCAGACAGTGCCCCTGCGGATTGGCATGGGCAGACATTGGGAATTCCATTTGTTTGTAATCACCCCAATGACTCGCTTCCACTTGGTTTTGGGGAGTCCTTGGCTATATAGCCATGACCCATATATTCTGTGGGATGAAGGGAGGGTTCAATTTATTGCCCCCTGGTGCAGGGGCCATGGATGGAATCCTGGGTGGGGTCAGCCAGTCTTGGAGGAACTGGCACAGGCATGCCTGGCACAAGAGGAACTGTCTACCATTCCCCCAGAGTACTGAGACCTATCATGGGTATTTGGAGGTGGAGGCTGATGAACTACCCCCCACACACAGGAACTCAAACTGTGCTATAGAGCTACTACCAGGGTACAAGTTACCGAAGGGAAAATTATATGCCATGAGCCTTGGTGAGTGAGAAGAGTTACAGAAATTCATTGATAAAAATCTGGCTTGGGGCTTCATATGCCCCACCTCATCCCCTTTTGCGGCCTTTGTCCTCTTCCGGAAAAAGAAGGATGGGGGGTTGCAGTTGTGCATGGACTACAGGGGAATGAATGCTGTGTCAGTGACCAATGCCTACCCGCTCCCGTTGATCAAAGACCTGTTGGCAGAAGCGGCCAAAGGAAAGGTCTTTACCAAATTGGATTTGCGGCATGCATACTTTTGGGTGCGCATCAAGGAGGGAGATGAGTATAAGAGCATTCAACACTCCCTTGGGGCTGTTCAAATACCTGGTCATGCTCTTTGGGCTTCAAGGGACTTCTGGGTTGTTCATGAACTTGATCAATGAAGTGTTACACAAGCACCTTTTCAGTGGGGCCCTCCTTTATTTTGAAGACACCTTGCTGTACTCCCCTGATAAAGAATCTCACCTGTCATTAGTGAGGGAGGTTCTACAGACTTTCTACAAGCACAAACTGTTCATGAAACTCTCCAAGTGTGAGTTCAACCAGTCCAAGGTAGACTTCCTGGGCTATCACATCTCCCCATGGGGTTTGGAGATGGACCCTGCAAAAGTGTGTGATGTGTTAGGGTGGGAAGCTCCCTGCACTCATCGCCAGCTCCAATCCTTCTTAGGATTCACCAATTTCTATAGAAATTTTATTTAACTTTGCCCAGGTGATGTGCCCCTCACTGACCTAGTAAAGACAAAAGGAAAGGGTCCTGAAAGTACCCAACCTGGGGCAAAGCTGGACTGAACTCCTGAGTGCCAAGAGGCATTTGATACACTCAAAACACTGTTCACCTCAGAGCCTGTGTTGGTTCATCCTGATGAAAACAAGAAGTTTGTGGTCCAAGTGGATGCATAGGATGTGGCCATGGGAGGGTGATCCTGCAGGAGGGAGAGGATGGCAAGCTTCACCCTCTTGCATATGTGTCCTGCAAGTTCTCATCTGCTGAACGTAACTGGGCAGTATGGGACAAGGAAGCGGGTGCAATTAAACTTGCCCTCTCTATCTGGACACACTGGTTGGAGGGGGCTTGAGTTCCATTTGAAGTCTGGACTGATCATAAGAATCTGGCAGTGTGTGGACCCCCCAAAATTTGAACACTAAGCAGTGTGGTGGGCAGACTTTTTTTCAAAGTTCCAGTTCACTTTGCACCATTTCCTGAGCAAATCCCACTCCCTAGCTGACGCACTCTTGTGCCTCCCCCAACATGACAGCCAGAGGAAGGAGATGGTGGACTCAATGTTCATGCCTGCCCAACTGGGGGTGGTGGTGCTGGTTGGGAAGCTGACAGAGAGGGAGGCGGGACTGGTTGGGAAAACGAATTTGGTTTGGCTTTCTCAGAGAAAGAGAAAAGGGAGGTGGAGTCCAATGGGTCCCTGGAGCAGAAACCTGATGGATGTTGGTACAAGGGACCCAGGATGTTTGTTCCCCGCTCCCTCAGGGGAAAGATTATGCTCTTGACTCACGGGGCTAAGATCGCTGGCTACTGTGGGTATCTGAAAACGCTCCACCTCCTCCAACGTCAATTTTGGTGGCCTGGAATGAGGAAAGACGTATCCTTGTTTGTGCAATCCTGCCAGACATGCACCATGTGTAAGCCCAGGCCGGGGAAACCACTGGGGCTCCTTAAGCCGCTGACCACCCCCAAAAGGCCATGGGAGGTAATTTCAATGGACTGTATTACCAACCTACCGCCCAGCAAAGGGAATACAGTTGTGTGGGTGGTGGTCGATCTGTTCTCCAAACAAGCCCACTTTATACCATTCCGACAACTGCCCTCCGCCAAGGAGTTGGCCAAAATGTTTATGAACAATATTGTCAAACTGCATTCCTTGTCGACTAAGATAATTTCTGATAGGGGTTCCCAGTTCGTGGCTCACTTCTGGGGGGATCTCATGGATTTACTGGGGCTGGAATGTGAGCTCAGCAGCACTTACCACCCAGAGACTGATGGGCAAACCGAGAGAGTTAATCAGATCTTCGAATAATTTCTCCGCTGCTTCACTAACTATAGACAGGATGACTGGGTGGACTTGCTCCCTTACGCTGAATATTGCTACAGTAATGCAGTGCACTCCTCCATGAGACTCTCCCTTTTTAAGGCGGTGTTTGGCTACGAGGGGAACCCATTGCCAGTTCTTGAGAGTGACCTTGGGGTTTCAGAGGGTGAAGTACAGGCGTAGTGGAAAACCCTCCAGGACACATGGCCTACTATTCAAAAAACTTTGAACCAGGCTAAGGCCGCTTACGAGACCCAAGCTGATAAGAAACGTTCGGTGGGGTGGGACCTGAACCCGGGGGACTCTGTATATATATCTACAAAAAACATGCAGGGTTTACAACCGAGCCAAAAGTTGGGGTGGAAATATGTGGGGTCATTTAAGATTGTGCGTATATTGAATGATGTTACTGTTGAACTTGACTTGCCTAAGAACCTGAGACATTTGTATCCCGTTTTCCATCACAGCTTATTGAAGAAGGATCCAGGACTCAACATTTGGAGGCTGCAGAAACCGGTTCCCCCCACCCCCAATGGTGGATGGAGAACAGTATTACGAGGTGTCCTAAATCCTGGACTCTAAACTGAAATGGGGAAAACTGTTTTACTTGGTTGAATGGAAGGATTTTGGGCCAGAACACAGGAAATGGGTGGAGGGATCCCATGTTCATGCCCCAAGGCTTACCCATGCATTTCACTGGCTGTTCCCACTCAAACTCAGGGGAGGAGGCCCTTTGGGGGGCAGAATGTCAGCTGATGCCACCATGGGTGCTTGCTGCTTCTTTCCCTTCCCCCATCTTATTCCTGCTCAGCCTTCCCCCCTCCCACAGGTCTTGGTATGTACTCCTAGTTCATCTTTATTTTGCCTCTGTCCTTGAAGCTCAACTTAGCTACGCTGCTTTTTCCCACTGGGAGCCATGGGCCATTTTTCTTTAGGTGCACTCAGGTACCCTCTTTATTGGTCCCTCGCCATCAGGGCCCCCAATATGAACTGTGTATAATAATCTGGTTTCCTGCTTAACCCTCATTCCTGACATGCAGTGTGTAGAATGATGACCTAGGTATCTATCTAAATAAACTGAAATTCCTTGAAGGACTGTTGTTGAGCTTGATTTACTTGGAACTCTGACAACTGCCTGGGCATTGACTAATCAAGCTGCCTTGATCCAAGAGGAAAGATGGAATACAAATGTTTTAATCCTCCAATATTGTTAGGGTTGCCAGGTCCCCTGCTCCCTCCCACTGGAAGCCCTCTTTTCCTGCTGCAGTGGCAGGAAAAAAGTAAAAATAAAAACAGCAATGTTGGTATTGCCACATTACTTCCAGGAAAAATGCAGAAGTGACAAAAAGGAGCTCTAGGAATCACTGGAAACTCTATGAAGTCTATGGGCTGAGACCACCTCCCCCCACATCCCCATCAATTAAGATCTCCCTCATAAACCCTGCTGTTTGTCTCTCCATCTTCAGAGGTGAGGCAGGTGGTCTTTTTATGCTGTGGGTGAGTTTTTAAAGTTGGATTTTAATTAATATTTTTGAATGTTTTTATTGTGTTTTAAGCCATCTCAGGCAGATTCCCTGGAGTGGTGTCATAAAAAATGTCCATGTAAGTAAATAAATAATTAACAGTATAAATAAGCTCTCATACAATACAGTCATAAGCAGAGTTATACCCCTCAAAGTCCATTGAAAGGATTACAGTGATAATCAGATCAAGGTTACCAAGTCTGGTAGATAACAGATGTATTTTATAGCTGTTGTAACACAACTTTATTTTTCATAACTTTGTGAAGGAGAAATTCTCAGTAATCTTTTCTATTTTATTTAGTGAATGGACATTCTGCATCCATGCTTCATTTCTTTGTCCAGCATGTACCAGGATTTCTACAACCTTATATGCAGATGTGCCTTTGAAAAGCAAATTAAACACAATTGCAGGAGCTTCTGAATAACTTTGAGGTTATGCAGCTCACTTCATCTTCACAATTACTGTTACTAGTATGTGTTGTTACAACCCTCCTACTCTTTCCTTCCTCTGATAGAGAATTCTGCGACAATGTGCCTTTGCTAGAATGAAAGTTACATTGAAAATGACTGCTTGGTAACATACATGAACTCCTAAATTACCTCTTTTTATACCTTGTAATTATCACACGTGTCAAGCACCAAACCTACTGAGTAACTTGACACTTATGATGATCTTCTGAAATTTATCAGTCTGATACATACAATGAAGGCTTGGGAAATTGTAACTTCTTGGTTATATAGCTATTTAAAAGAGATGAACAGTAATTCATCTTTTTAAAACACTTAAACTACAAAAAGTTACAATTTACCGAGCCTTTCTTCTTTTGTACACACTGTTCCTTCTGTCACACAGAATTATTTCCTCTGTCGGTTGTAAAGGATGTATACTATGCCTACTTCACCTGCTATTCCACAGACTTCATAACAGAACAAAACAGTAATTCAGCTTATGTGCTGGATCTTGTTTAATAAGCTTCAGTAAATCACAGTTTTTAAACCATCGTTTGGTTAAACTGCAATTTAGTGAATGCACATTGCCCAACAAATCCTATATTATAGCATTGCACTATATTATAGTGCAGAGAAGGGCAACTAGAATGATAAAAGGGTTGGAACACTTTCCCTATGAAGAAAGGTTAAAATGCTTGGGGCTCTTTAGCTTGGAGAAACGATGGCTGAGGGGTGACATGATCGAGGTTTATAAGATTATGCATGGGATAGAGCAGGTAGAGAAAGAAGTACTTTTCTCCCTTTCTCACAATACAAGAACTCACAATACACAATACAAGACTGCTGAGCAGTTGGGTTAGAACAGATAAAAGGAAGTACTTCTTCACCCAAAGAATGATTAACACATGGAATTCACTGCCACAGGAGGTGGTGGCAGCTGCAAGCATGGACAGCTTCAAGAGGGAATTAGATGAGCATATGGAGCAGAAGTCCATCAGTGGCTATTAGCCACAGGGTATAGATGGGAACTCTCAGTCTGGGGCAGGTGATGCACTTTATTCTTGGTGCTGGGGGGGCAGCAGTGGGAGGGCTTCTAGTGTCCTGGTCCCACTGCTGGACCTCCTGATGGCACCTGGTATTTTTGGCCACTGTGTGACAGAATGTTAGACTAGATGGGCCATTGGCCTGATTCAACATTGGCTTCTCTTATGTTCTTATGTTCTTAACAAACTATGGCTTGTAAGTGAGTGCTAAACTGGAATTCTGAATAACAGATTGTATCTGGTTTATTAACTATGGTTTGTACTGGTTTCTGGTCTTGGCGATCGTCACTGCAGATGTCTTCTCCTGGGGCTCCAGGAGAAGCCTGCCAGCGCCTACGGCTGGGTCGGGGCACGATCATCTGTGCCACCCCAGGAGTCCTTGGGTTGGACTCCTAGCCATAGGGCACTAGAGAACCCCCCCAGCGCGACAAGCCGGCGAAGGGGGGCTCCTCCAAGCCCTGACGGGCCTGCTGCGGAGTGTCCCAAATGGGAACAAGATCAGCACACTGGAGCAAGCATGCAGTGATCCAACGATTATGAACACAGAGACACAAATACTAAAAATGTGAGTCGGAGTATAAGCAAGAATCACCCGCAAACTTTGTGCCCCCCTAAAAGGAAACAAGGGGAGGGGGGGAACCTTCTCCCACTAAGGACTGCTTGCAAGCGATTTTAAAGTCAGAAAAAGGGGGGCCGGTAGTAAAAAGCAATTGAATGGAAATAAAGAGACTGTGAGAGCTTACTGTTTTGATTAAGAACTTCCAGAGGCTTTGACAAACTTTTACGAAAAGTAAACAATCCTCAAACATGGTGCCGCCGAAAGACTCTAAGGACAAACTAACAAAAGTTAAGCTTCCTTCAAGAAGTTCCAGCCCTTCAAGTTCTGTGCCTAGACAGGACTCAACTGTGGAGCTCCAAAGGTTGCTGTTGGAGGCCCTTCCCCCTCTGCTGGAGAAAATTACAGCTATTGATAATAAGTTAGATGCACAACAGGCGCAAACAGTGTTATATACACAGAAAATCAAAAAAGCGGAGCAGGAGCTTAAAGAGATTGGTTCCAACTCGAAAAAGATGAATAAAAAACTGCAGGCACTTGAAAAGAAGTGCCAAATCGAAGAGTCTCGTGTTTTACAGCTGCAAATGGAAAGGGCAAGCTATGTTTTGAGACTTCAAGGGATCAAAGAGGAGAGAGGGGAGAATCTGAGCTCCCTTGGCAGAGATGATGTTGGATCAACTTCAAAGTGAAATACATATGGTCTTTAGATCGTATTCTGAATTTATCAGAAAGAATAATCTGCCAGGGGAAATTACAGTAAGATTCTCCTGAAGAAAATTGAGAGATCAACTATTGAAAGCGACCAACGGAGTTGCCTTGAAGTTGAAAGACAAGGAGATTAAAGTATTGAAGGACGTTCCATTTGAGATAAGAAGGAAGAGAAAGAAATACAGAGACTTGGCATTATTTTTACAAAGCCACAAAGTGGCCTACAGATGGTTGGTACCTGAGAGACTGATCTTTAGATATTTAAATGGCAAAGAAAGGATAGATTCTGTTGAAAAGGCTTCTGAATTTTTGTGTCAGCACAGTTGACCACCAGGAGGGGGAGAAGGAACCCCCGATGGCACCAAGGAGAGCAAAGAAGAAGGAGAGACTGGATCTTCTGATGAGGACTCAGACTCTAAGTTTGGGGACTCTAAGCCCCCAAAACAGGCTATCAGTTGAGAGGGAAAAGAGGGTAAAAGTAGAATGTCAATGTTCTCTGGAGTACTTAACATTTTTTCTTTCTAGGGCACAGCTCTTTATGAAACTGTAATTGCTGGTGAAATATCGGAATGTTTTATTAGTTAGATGACCATTTTTTGGAGAAAGTCAATTTGTATTCAATAAGTAGAGTTTAAATTTTAAAAGCTATGCATGATCACCGATTCTTGGGTTTTTAGAGGGTTTTCTTTTCTTTCACCTGTAGACTGTAGTTTCCCCATCCCTAGTTCTCTGTGTATTGTAGACTCTTTTTTTTTCTTTTCTGTATGTAGACTTAGAAAAAGCAATAAAAATCCCCTTTGGGGGGCCAAAAAACCCCAACAAAAACTATGGCTTGTACTAACTGAGGTGTGTAATGAATGCAGAAATCCCAGTTTAGTTAGCAGGACTTTTTTTATCTGTGGTCAAACTACATGTTACCCTTTCCATGGGTTGTGTCTTGATCCCCTAACCTGACTTGCAGTCAGTAAGTCAGACTTCAGTTATGGATTCTGAAAAGGGCAAAGTATTCTTTAGGACCATTTCATGTAGGGAAAATGCCATGATGGAGGAAAGGCTGAACCTCCTTCTTCTCACATACAATGGCCCCAATCTAAATTGGGCCCCTGAGTACAGGGATCTCATTGCTGATGTCTGACTGAATGATTGAAAGTCAAGGTAGAGAACCCAGAATCAACCTGTGGAAAACTGTAGTATACAGTGTGGCCCTCTGCCTTCTGTATTTAGGGGATGGAGCAGAAGAAAAATCTCAGCTGCTCCAGCTGCATTTGTATATGCACAGTGCTATCTCAGGAGATCCTCTCCCAGTTTGTCCAGGGATGATTCACTGAAGTTCTAGCCTCTCCTGAGGGAAAATTTAAAAAGTATGCCACTGTACACAATTGATATTGCTCCATACAGTACATTGTAACAGTCAAAAGTTGTTTACAGCCTACCTATTGCCATACCTTTTCCCCATAAAGACAGTTCTAGATCCCATTGCCACTGAATATCCCAGCAGAGAGTGAGTGATCCATGATCATATGTTTCTTCCCAAGTTTTTGTGTTTTTTCTCCCCTGTGATTAGGGAATATGTGGGACTGAGGACTGTTTCAAAGAACAGTTTAGGGGATGTAGTAAACCATCAACAAAAGGGAGACTGATAACAAGGACAGAAGAGACTTCTGTCATTAGAGCGAGTTTGGTGTAGGGGTTAGGAGTATGGACTCTAATCTGGGAGAACTGGGTTTGAGTCCCCACTCTTCCACATGCAGCTGCTGGCGTGACCTTGGGTCAGTCACAGTTCCATCAGAGTTGTTCTTGAAACAGCAGTTCTCGAAAGAGCTTTGCCAGCAGCCTGGCCATGTAAATGAGCTCAGGATAGTATAATGGAATTCTGCTTGGAAGTGACAAAGGAAGCAAGCATCACACCTATTGGTCTTTATGAACAAACAATGGACTCTTATGCATGACTTGTACTAAGCTGAGACTTGTGCAACAAACTGTGGTTTATATGAAATTCAGTTTACTGTGACATCCAGATGCATCCACTGTAATTTTTTAAGGAACTTTGAACTAAGAGTATGAGGCTGTATACCTTGAGGCTCAGAACAAGGATTCCTTAAAGCTGAGCAATGTGGCACTTGGAAGGGTTTTTTTTTTTTTTAAATAAATTTTTATTAAAAGAACAATTAAAAATAAGAAAGTAAATCCTGGTGTTTGTGCTGAGGTGTTGATTTTGTGTGTTGCTGACGCTTCTAGGAGAGGCATCCATTTTTCTTGGAGGTTGTCAGGAACAGGTTGGTTTTCAGATCGAAGGATACTGGTGGAGACTTTGTCCTGTAGAAAAAAGTCCCACAATTTCAGATACCAATCGTTCAATGACAGGGTCTTCTTCGATTTCCAGTAATATGCAATAACATTCCTAGCAGCTGCAAGACATAATTCTATTAGCTCTCTCATAGGTCCATTGGGAGCAGGATGGCTCCAATGATTCAGAAGGAACAAGGAGGGTTGTAGTTGTAGAGCACAACCTTTAATTAAAAATATTTGGGCTTTGACTTCTCTCCAAAACGTCTGGACCCTGGGGCACTCCCACCAGCAATGAATATAGGTGCCATGGCCCCCACAATTTTTCCAACATCTGTCTGAAATCGTGGGGTTGATGCCATGCAGCTGATGTGGGGTCAAATACCATCGAAGTAGAAGTTTATAATTTAGCATTTGTATATTGGTGGAATGAGAACGGCAAAGAGAAAAGGATCAGATCGCAGTCCACTGTTCAGACGTAAGTGCCTGACCAATATCTCTATGCCATTTTTTTTTATATCCAGCCTGGTCTTCTTTAAGTTGAAAATTGAGAAGATAATAGACTTTCGACACCAGCCCCCTGCTAGATAGGAACTGGGCCGCCATAAGGTCTTCAAACGGGCGTAAAATCATGTCCGGCGGAGGGGTATGTGAGTCATGGCACACTACGTGTTTGACTTGTTCGTATTCAAACCAGGATACCCGTCCCTGTAGCTTATGTTCTATTTCTTGTTGAGTATATAGGCAGCCCCCGACCATGATGTCGCAAAACCTGGTAAGGCCGTGTTTTCTCCAGCAACAATAAGCTGAAGGATCTTCCCCTGGACTGAACTAGCTCTGGCCCAAAAACGTTTGCAGTGGTGAGGATGGAGAGACTAGGTAAGTTTTAAGTCGGTCCCAAGCCCCAAGGGACGCTTGCAAAAGCTCACTGTATCCTGATCTTCTGGGGCGGGATGACGGCAGCATCCACAGCACTTCCTCCAGCGATTTAGGATGCAGCCATATATTCTCGATGGTTTTCCAGTCAGCCAGGTAGTTAGGCGAGTACTGCTTTAAAAGTTTTGATAAAAGTGTGGCATCATGATAATGAGAAAGGTCAGGAAAAGCCAGACCACCAAGTACCTTGGGTTTAGTTAGGGTTGCACGGGAAATTCTATGACGTTTAAACTGCCAGACAAAATTCATCGGCGACTTCTGCCATTGTTGTATCATTTTACTGGGAAGAACTAGAGGGAGGGCTCGAAACAGGAAAAGAAATTTAGGAAAAATCATCATTTTAATAATTTGGATCCACTCAAACCAGCTATGGGTCATATAATTCCAGGACTTAAGAGTATGTTGGACTGAAACATTGAGGTCTTCCAAGTTTACCTTAGCCAATTTTGTGAGTTGTAAAGGAATTTTTACTCCCAAATACGTCCATGTGTCCTTTACCCAAAAATATGGATAAGACTTTTTTAACTTTACTTCTTCTGCACTGGAGATATTGAGCGGGAAGATCAACGACTTGTCTTTATTCGTCTTAAGGCCTGAAACTTGATGAAAGCGATCAAGGATCTTTTCTACGGCAGGAAGTGAGATACCAGTGTTCACCATATACAGTACCATATCATCAGCAAATAAGCTAAGCTTATAATGGTTATCTTGTATTTGTATGCCTTGAAAGTCCCGGTCTGCCTGTAAAGCCTCAGCCAATGGCTCTAACGCCAATGCAAACAGCAAGGGAGAAAGTGGACACCCTTGCCTCGTCCCTCGTGATATAGGAAACCTGGAAGAAGACATACCATTCAGGTGGACCATTGCAGTAGGGCAATCGTAAATCGACTGGATAGCCCTCCGAAAGTTGGGACCAACTCCCAGATGGTCCAGTAGAGTGAAAAGGTACTTCGTCTCCACCTGGTCGAATGCCTTCTCAGCATCTAAGGATAACAACAACGATGGGCCAACAGTTTGTGATTTACAAAAATGTATCAGGTCCAAGGTTTTATAAATGTTATCCATTATATCGTGATTGGGAATAAACCCCGTTTGATCAGTATGACTATATTGGGGAATAATACAGCTAAGTCTCCTAGTCAACAATGCTGCAAATATCTTATAGTCCTGATTTAACAATGAAATGGGCCTGTACGATTTAACATCAGTGGTGTCTCGGTCTTTTTTAGGGGTGACAACAATGGTGGCATCATTCCATGATGGTGGAATGGACCCGAAGGTGAGTATATCATTGAAAATTTTCGTAAAAAGGGGGGCCAAATGATACAAATATTGTTTATAGAATTCAGCCGGGAAATCGTCATTCCCCGGAGATTTGTTATTTTTAAGAGACTTAATTGTACACAAGACTTCCTCGGTGGTGATAGGGGTATGTGGCACTTGGAAGTTATCTTTCACCTTTCAACATGCCATCCTATCTGAAAACCAGCAGTCAAGTAGATAAGAGTGACAGAGCAGAATTGGATACTTTAATGAACTTAGAAAGGTGTAACTCTGTTTAGGATTGAACTATTCAATCTCCAAACAATATCTTTTAACATTTAAAACTAGGTTTCATCAACAAAGAAACTAGTGATTTCAGTTCCTTGTGCCTTGGTGAACCATGCTTGCATTGATGTGATGTGGAGCCATGTTTTACAGAATGTGAAGGCCAGATGCCTCCCATTTGCATGGACAAAGTGCATTTAAACATAGTGTTTTATTCTATTACTATCAATTATGTACCTCTAAGGAAATGGGAAAAGCTGCATTTTATGTCCCCTGTTCAAACTACGATAAAAAGGAAGGTTTCTTTGTTTCTTGTGCATCCTAGATAAGGTCAGACATTATTGAATATCAAAGTATTTTGACTACAATAAAAATAAAATATGAGCACAGTCTTGCTCCTATTGAAATCCATAGCAATATTTATTTAACAAACCAGGATACTGCCTATGCTTTTCAAAATCTGCAACTAGTGTTACGGCAAGGTCTGGGCTCAAATGAATTATAAATCTTTTGAATCCTAATGTTTGAATCCTAAAATTCCCCAGAGCATTCTGGAATCCAGTAGGATTCGTGAACCTCCATGGACAGACCATTTTAACTGACCCCATCTCATGCCAAGTGTTGGAGCCACATTCACCTTGGATTCAAGTAGTCAGTGGTCAGACCATGGTTCAGGATGAATCTCTAGCCCTGAAACCAAACCTTCTCTCAAAGGCTCAGTGCAAAAGCTTAAGTCTGAGTGTGACGTCTTTCATGTGTTGGGCCAGTCACAATTTGGGAGAGACCCAATGCAGTCAAAGAAGCAATAAAATCCTGGGCTGGTCCCGAAGACATATCATTAGCACGAATGCTGAAGTGCCGCAAAGCGATCTGTCAAGGAGTCCCCAGCACTATGTTTGACAGTACCTCTGCCAACTGATAAAGGGTGGCTGTTAGACAAGAAGAATACTCAATCTATCCTTAGTCCCTAACATCCAGAGTGTACAGTCAGTTCTTTGCACTGGAAGTCTGTAGACTTCAAAGCTGGTATCTCATAGTGGAATGATATATTGGCAACTGTATTCACTCAGATAAATGTGGCAGGAATTATACCACTCACTCGGAGACATGCTATCGTAATACCAGTTTATAAGAAGGGAGACAAAGTGGACCCATCCAGCTACAGGCCAATCAGCCTTTTATCAGTGGCTGGGAAGCTTCATGCTCCGTCCCTTTATTACCAGCTCGCGGACTGGTTGGAGACTAATAAAACCCTGGGAAGGGAACAGGCCAGAGTTAGGCAAGGTGCTGGTACAAATGATCATCTTCTGACATTACAGTTCTTAATCAGCAAATACACAACCAAGAGACCGGGGATCTTTGCTGTTGCCTCCATGAATTTGAAGGTGGCTTTTGATACCATACCCTGTGCCCAGTTGTGGCACAAGCTAAAACTAACATCTATTGACAAGAGACTGTTGGCTTTTATTGAGGTTCTGCACAAGTCCACTATGGATTAGATGGACAACTTTCCAATATAATTTCCCTACAGCAGGGAGTGTGTCAGGGGTGTGTGCTGGCCCTTTTATTGTTTAATTTATATATCAACGTTATGATTTCTGCTGTCTCTGCCCAGGACTGTTATTCTCCATCCATTGCTAACGTGAAAGTTTCTATCCTACTTTTTGTCAATGATGCAATTCTCCTGTCAAGAACAACATCAGGACTGTCCTTTCTGATAGAAGTATTTTGTCTCACTGTCTGGAAGAATGCCTGATAACTATCAACCCCCCCCAAATTGTTGCTTTTTGGGGGGAATCTCATGTACACCACAAGTGGAAAATTAATGGAAAAGATATTGAGGAAGTCCCCTATTTAAAATATTTAGGGGCACAGTTTAATGAGAGATTAACTTGGTCAGTGCAAGATGCTTATTTTAAAAGATTGGCTACAGCAGCATCAAATATTATCTGTCATTTCTTTTATTCATCTGGGACTCAGTATATCCCAGCTGCCATCGTACTGTTTAACGCCAAGGTGGCCACACAAAGTTTATATGGGGCCGGTATCTGGATTGACAAAATAGAAGAGTCCTTCAATTCGGTTCTTCTTAAATTCCTATGTTCCATCTGCAGAATTCTGAATTGTGTAGATTAATCCCCTACCATCTACAGTTCTGCAAGGGAGGTATCTTGAGATACCATACTCTGATAGAGTATGCAACTATGGTGCAGATAGTGTAGACACCCTATATCACATGACTTTTGAATACAATCATTTTTCTGAGCCTGGAAATCTTTTAATTCTTCCTTTGCTCCAAAATATAGATCATATGGAGACATTACCTCTTTTATTAAAAGATAATAGCAGACTTATCACTCTTTTAGCTGTGAAATATTATGCATCTGTGATAGATTTTTGCAGCTGTTCAAATAGTGTCTAGCTTTTTCTATATTTTAGTAATCTGCTTAAAACTAATAAGTTAAGAAGCAGTATGAGGTAGAGAGAGAGAAAGTTTGTAGAAGTTGAAGCTTTCATGGAGGATAATAGCCATGCCTCCTCCCTGGCCAGTTGTGCAGGGCTTGTGGAGGAGCATATAACTAGGGGGTGTTATTTGGAGCAGACATGTCATTTTCTTCCAGCCCTGTTTCTATTATGTAAACTAGGTCAATTTCTTCTTCCTGCAGCATCTCATAGAGGTGTGCAGGTTTGAGTTTCATTGATTGGGTGTTGCATAATATTAATGTAGACATAGAGGAACTGGGGCCCATTGTTTCATCAGCTTTCAGGATACTATTGAGGTTAGACAGGAAGCATGCATCCTTGCCCAAAACAGCCCATCAGTGATAAATCCCACCCCCATATGTACTGGCTCCCATTTGTACTGAAACAGTGCATTCATCAAACACCCTTTTCCAGGTAATGATTTCTCCCACTTCTAATAAAGCTTCCCAATACCACAGTTACAATTGATATTCCAATGTCCACAAAAAGACATATAACAGTCCAGGGGCATAGTCACAATGTTCTGAGGTCAGAGATGTCCAACAGGTATTCCTTTAAGTCTTGGTTTTCAGGTAAGTAACTGGGGTTGCTCTCTCTCTTCAGTGGTAGGGACCAATGAAGCTGATGGGCAGTAAATTCAGGGTGGACAAGAAGAAATACTTTTATAATTCCACAACTGATTAAAATGTGTCATTTGCTACCAGTGGATATAACAATAGCCACAGGCATAGATGGCTTTACAAGGGACAAGGGTAAGATTCATGCAGGTCTATCAGTGGCTATTAGCCATCATGACTAAAGAGAACTGCCACATTCAGAGGCAGCAAATGCCTGAATACCAATGCAGAAAGCAACATCAGGGGAAGGCCTTGGTATAGTGATGAAGAGCAGCGGACTCTAATCTGGAGAACCAGGTTTGATTCCCCACTCCTCTACATTATGCCAGCTGGGTGACCTTGGATCAGTCACAGTTCTCTCAGGACTCTCTGTCATGCCTATCTCACAGGGTGTCTGTTGTGGGGAGAGGAAATGAAGGTGATTGTAAGCCACTCCGAGACTCCTTCAAGTAGTGAAGAGCGGGGTATATAACCAACTCTTCTTCTTCTTTATGCTATGTTGTCAGCCTGTTAAAGAAATGGCTTTGCCTTGCAATTTCTTGGCTTTTCAGAAACATTGGTTCAGGATTTGTGCCTAGCAGAATCATAGAAGGCCTCTCTCTGGGAACCTAATGATTTAGCAGTTACAGAGGGAGAGAGAATAGATGGGAGTTAGACACAGGTACAAGTGTGATCATTGGGGCCTAAAGTCTTCAAGGCCAGAAGACCAGGAGGGAGTTTTGCCTCCACATTCCATCTCATCAGCACAAGAACCCCTGAATGGGAGAGCATAGTTTGCTTAACTGTGCACACATGCAACTGCAGAGTATGTGGTCACATGTCCAGCAACACATCTGACCAGTCAGGTCATCTCAGGGTTGCCGGGTTCTACCTGCAATCCAGCAGTGGGCTCCTGGGTATTTATGGGGTTTTTTTGCCTTTGAAACCATAGAGTTTGCCCCAAAACTAGTGTGACTCCCAATGTTGGCAACATGATGACGTCACTTCTAGCTGATGTCATCATGTTGGGGACGTTGCCTGTTGTCAGGCACTCCAATAACTGAGTTCAACAGCAGGTCCTTAAACAGATAAAGCTTTATTTTGATCAGAGTCAAGTGAAGCAGTCTATAACATTAGTGTCAGGAATGAAAGTTACAAAATGGCTATTACAATTATAGGGTATTCATACATACCCCTCTGACATCTGGGAACCGATGGGTAAGCTAGAAAAACAGCGGGGAGGCATCTAATGGTTCGGAGGCGTGAGGGAGATTGGGGCGCTTCGCGCCTAACAGACTAAGCAGTCAAAGCCAGGGTAAAATAAGTGAGGCTGCGGAGACATTACAGCTGCAAGGCAAAGCACATTCCTTTACACACATACATCACCCAATTAACCCATGGCGGGGCACCGGATATCCCGCCCCTCCAAGGCCCCTCCCCCGGCTTCTTGGGGAAGCAAGAATGAAACTGGTGGACCAAACGGGGGGCATGAACATCAGAAGCCTTAACCCATTCCCTGTGCTCAGGACCAAAATCAACCAATTCAATTAGGTAGTACAAGCGATTGCGTTTCAAGCAGGAGTCCAGAATTTGAGCCACTTCATAGTGCGGCTGGCCATCCACCATAAGGGGAGGCAGCGCCCGCACGGGATGTCAAGTGTTTGGGCCTGGATCCCTCCTGAGGAGAGAAAAGTGATAAACAGGATGTACATGCTTAAGTGATTTAGGCAATTGAAGTTCCACAGTCACATCATTGATTTTACGTACAACAGGAAAAGGACCAATGAATCTCCAGCCCAGTTTTCTAGTAGATTGCAGCCCACGTAGGTGTTTGGTAGACACGTAGACGGTATCTCCCACATGCACCTCCCAGGCCAGGAGGCGTTTACAGTCTGCATACAGTTTATAGGTGGCTTTAGCCTTGTCAAGGGTTTGTTGGAGCAATGGCCATGCTTCTTTAATCTGACGCCACCGAGTGTCAACATCCCCCCCACCTTGCGGAGCAGAGGACAATCAAGGGGGGACCCCTTGTAGCCATAAACAGTTTGAAATGGGGACACTCCCATGGAGGAATGTGCCGCGTTATTGTAACAATATTCAGAGAAAGGCAGCAAATCGGCCCAATTGTCCTGCTGAAAGTTGGAAAAACAATGCAAATATTGTTCAAGGGTTTGGTTCACCTTTTCAGTTTGTCCATCAGTCTCTGGGTGATATGCACTGCTTAATTCTCGTTTAATCCCCAGTGTTTTCATAAATTCACCCCAAAACTTGGCCACAAATTGGGGGCCCCTGTCACTGATCACCTTCTCCGTAAGGGAATGGAGTTTCACAATGTTATGCATAAACAATTTGGCCAAACATTTGACCGTCAGCAGTTGTCTGAGGGGAAAAAAGTGTGCCTGCTTGGAAAACAAGTCCACAACCACCCAGATCACTGTTTTTCCCTCGCTAAGGGGTAGGTCCGTGATAAAACCCATGGAAATCACCTCCCACAGTCTTTCTGGGGTGGGAAGGGGTTTCAACAGGTCTGGGGGCTTTCCAGGTCGGGGTTTGCACATCAGGCAAGTGTGACATGATTGCACATACAATGATATGTCCTTATGCATTCCTGTCCACCAAAATTGTCATTGCAGAAGGTGGAGGGTTTTCAAATAGCTGAGATGTCCCGCTAGGTTAGAACTGTGGCCCATTTCCATCACTTGCCCTCTAAGAGCAGTTGAGACAAACAGACGATGATTTTTGTACCAACAGCCATCTTGTCTTTGCTTGAGTCCACCATCAGAGTCAATTTCCACATGATCAGAATCAGAAAAGGTGGAGGCAAACTCGGCTGCTCAGTCCTTCCCCCTAGTGTCGTCTGCACTCTGCACCTGACTGCGCGTCACCACCGCCCCTCCCAGTTGGGCCAGAGTAAACATTGAGTCCACCATGCCCTCCCTTTGTCTGTTATACTGTGGGAGGCACAAAAGAGCATCAGCCAGAGAATTGGCAGTCTCAGGGAAATGATGCACGGTGAACTGAAACTTAGAGAAGAAGTCAGCGGAGTTGTTTGGTGTTCAAATTGCGGGGGCTGCAGAGAACTTTGAGGTTTTTATGATCGGTCCAGACCTTGAATGGGACCCGCGCCCCCTCTAACCAATGTCTCCAAGTGGATAGGGTGAGCCGTATAGCCCCCGCTTCCTTATCCCAAACCGACCAATTCCGCTCAGTGGTGGTGAACTTATGGGACACATAGGCCAGGGGGTGCAGCTTTTCATCGGCACCCATTTGCAAGATGGCCCCACCCATGGCCACATCCGACGCATCAATTTGCACCACAATTTTTTTATTTTCGTCGGGGTGGGCCAGGACGGGCTCGGATGTAAACAGTTCCTTAAGCTTGTCAAAAGCTGCCTGACATTCATTAGACCACGCCAACTTTGTGCCTGGCTTAGAACTTTCTGGTCCTTTCCCTTTAGTCTTTAACAAGTCAGTTAGGGGGAGGCTCACCTGGGCAAAATTAGCGATAAAATTTCTGTAAACGTTCGCAAATCCTAGGAAGGATTGGAGTTGTCTCCGCATGCAGGGAGCCTCCCACTTCAGAACGTCATGAACCTTAGCTGGGTCCATTTCCAGCCCCCAGGGGGAGATGCGGTAGCCCAGGAAGGCTATCTCCTCCTTATGGAACTCACATTTGGACAGCTTTGCAAACAGTTTGTGCTTGTATAAAGTTGGTAAGACTTCCCTCACCAGTTTGACATGAGATTGTTCATTGGGGGAGCACAGTGACATGTCATCCAAGTAAACAGTGACCCCCTTGAACAGGTGCTTGTGCAACACTTCATTGATGAGGGTCATAACCACCCCAAGCACCCCCTGGAGGCCAAATGGCATAACTCGGTATTCAAATTGCCCCAGGGGGGTATTGAAGGCAGTCTCATATTCATCCCCCTCCCTTATGCACACTCTGAAGTAGGCATCCCTCAAATCCAGTTTGGAAAATATTTTTCCTTTCGCTGCTTCAGCCATGAGGTCTTTTATGAGGGGCAGGGGGTAGGCGTTCATAGACAAGACTGTGTTGAGCCCCCGGTAGTCAGTACCCGAGTGCAACCCCCCCATCCTTCTTTTTCCAGAACAACACTGGGGCCACGAAGGGGGAGGAGGCGGGGTGAATGAAATCTTGGGCTAGGTTTTTATCAATGAACCTGCGTAATTCCTCCTTTTCCATTGGACTCATTGCATACAGTTTCCCCTTCGGTAGCTCATGGCCAAGGAAGAGTTTGATTGTACAATCACTATTACGGTGAGGAGGTAATTCATCAGCTTCCTCTTCCTCAAATACTTTGGCCAGGTCCCGGTAAGGGGATGGAATGGCTTGCAGCTCCTCCGCCGCTAGGCATGCCCGCACTGGCTTATCCAGGGGGGAGATCCCCCAGTTCATGTCCCATCCATGGCCTTGGCACTTGGGGGAAATAAACTGTACCCTCCCCTCATCCCATAAAATATAGGGGTCATGATCATGTAGCCAGGGGCTCCCCAATACCAGAGGGAACCATGCTGCTGGTGTAATGAAAAAGGTGCGGTGTTCCCAATGAGCTCCAGGTCCCATACACAATGGGACAGTCTGGTATTTACATGGCTCCTTCATAGAGGAACCATCCATCTGGGTAAACACAATAGGGTCTGGTAGTCTTTCCACAGCAGCCCCCAACCCCATTACTAAAGAAGGGTTTATTAAGTCTCTTGCACATCCTGAATCAATAAGGGCACGGACTCGGACATGCGTGCCCAGTTCTGGGTGCATCACAGTCACCATAACAGAAAGGGGGGGTGTAACTGCTCACCGTACACGGAGCAGGGGGTTGTTGGACCTGCTGCTCAGTGCCACTTACAGCAGGTCCTGGCCTTTTCCCACCAGCCCATCATCCTCACTGCTGGTCGAACTGGAAGGCTCCTCATCCACCCTGAACTGAAGGGCTTGTTGCACCTTGCCTTTCACAGTCCCCTTCTTCGGCTGCTGATCCTGCTGCTTCTTCTTCCCTTGAGGCTTCGCTGGAGTGGGTGTCCCCACAGTCTTGGAACACTCTGTGGTGAAATGCCCAGCTTCTCCGCACCGGAGGCATAAGCCTTGCTTTATACGTGCCTCCCTGGTGCTATCTTTTGGCTTTAGAGCCTTAGGTTTTGACCCAGTGGACCTGGGTTGTGAAGCCTGGACTGGGCCATCAATCTTGATCATTTGTAGATGAGCCTCGGCATCTGCTGCTTCCTGCACCCAAACGTTGAGCGAGAAGGGCCGCACACTCCTCAAAACTGTCTCAAAAATTTCTGCGTGCAGGCCCGCCCAATACTGTTCAGCTAACACCCCATTGGGCCAGCCCTGCACTTTAGTCATGTATCTTTCGAATTCCTCAGTGTACTCACGGACCGTGCAGTGGCCTTGCTTCAGGGTGCGGAGGTGGTTCTGCATACACTCGCTCTTGAGGGGGTCTTCATACTTCGCTCAGAGAGCCCACATAAAGGCAGCTACCTCCCATAGTTCTGGACTATGGGCATTTTGTAGGCTCACGTACCGATCAGCTGCCCCTCCTCTCAGTTGCGCTGCAATGTAGTTGACCCGCCGAGCCTCGATAGGGAAGAGATGGCCCCACGTTTGGATGAACTTCTCCACCTGGACTATGAAAAAGTCCAGCTTCTCAGGGGTACCATCAAACTTGGCATCCAGCAGTCCCTTGAGTAGAATCTTTGGTGCCCTGGGGACTGGAACAGGTTCCATGGGCGTTGGGACTGGCACCGGTTGATCTCCGGGGTGGTGGTGGTGGTTGTGTGGGTGGTTGCTGAGCAGGTGGTTGGGCAGGCAGCTGCTGTGGCAGCTGTAACTGTAGTTCCGCTTGCACCAACTGAACCATGGTGCCTGGGATGCCCATCAGGGAGTCTTCCACCACCCTGAGCATCCATTCCTGAGCCCTCTTGATAGGGGTGAGGTGCTCCTCCCAACCCACCGGCTCCTCTTTCTTCTTAGGCCTGGTTCCCGTCTCATGGGGTGGCTGGTACTCATAGCAGCTTCCCCGTGAGGGACCTGGTGTCAGCAACCACATCTCCTGTGGACCTGCTCCGAGGGTGGCCCAATCGAATCCCCCTTGCTCCTCAGCTGCATCTGAACTCAGTCCAAAGGACACAGGTCTCAGAATATACAAAGGGGGTAGTAGAGCAGTCGTCACCAGCACCACCGTGGTGACCAGGGTAGTGGTTACCAGAACATCCGATTCTGTTGTAACCAGAGTCCCCCCTTCTTCACCGCTCATCTTGGAGATGATACGGATTGAAGCAGTAGAAGATTCCTTACTCTTTGTCAGGCACTCCAATAACTCAGTTCAACAGCAGGTCCTTAAACAGGTAAAGCTTTATTTTGATCAGAATCAAGTGAAGCAGTCTATAACATTAGTGTCAGCAATGAAAGTTACAAAATGGCTATTACAATTATAGGGGATTCATACATGCCCCTCTGACATCTGGGAACCAATGGGTAAGCTAGAAAAATGGCGGGGAGGCATCTAACGGTTCAGAGGCGTGCAGGAGATTGGGGCGCTTCACGCCTAACAGACAAAGCGGTCAAGGCCAGGGTAAGATAAGTGAGGCTGCGGAGACATTACAGCTGCAAGGCAAAGCACATTCCTTTACACACATACATCACCCAATTAACCCATGGCGGTGCACCCGACACCTGTTGATGTCTCTGTTTGGCCAGCAGCAGATTGAAGCCCCAAAATTGGGGGAACCCCTGCCAGGACTGGGGGTCTGGCAACCCTAGGTCACCTGGTTGGCAACATATTTGATTGGCCAGCTAGGATCATGCTAACTGCTAGCAGTTTGGCATAAAGATAATTCATTCTCGTTTTGCACCTCTCTGGTTTGGATGCCTCAATATCTTTGAGTCAGGTTGGGCCTTGAATGGCTGGAACACCTGCTGCTTGGACTTTGTGTTTCAGAGTGATCAGATAACATTTGGATTAGAGAACCAAAGCTTGTATTTTAGGTTAGCTATTTAGACTTTATTATTTTATCCTCGCTGTTTGCTATTCTTATATTTTATGTTCCTGCACATTTATTTTAGTAAATGTTATTATGTTCTTGTGGTGTTCTTTGGATTTTTGGCTTCAATCTAAATCTCTTTGGTCTTCATTGGTTACAGCTACCAGAGTAATTGCTTTTGGAACTCTTCTTGTAAATGTCCAACCTTGCAGGGCTGACTTCTTGATTAACACCCAGAAGGGTTAGACACTCTGTCCCTTGGTCTCTGGCTGGGGGGAGTGGCAGCATGTTACCCTGGGGTTGTGAGAATTCACTGCCCAGCATTATGTGTTTGTTTTGCCTGAGCTGTCACCTTAAGGCAATGGACTTTTTGACATAACCTATGGAAGTAACTGTGAGACAGGAGGCTAGACTAGATGGACCAGTGGTCTGACCCAGCAGAACTCTCCTTATGTTCTTTGTTTCTCTTTTGTTGTGCACTATCATTCTATAGAAAAATGCCTAATAAATGATTTAAATTAAATGAAGTACATTTTATTTCTAGAGGAAAGTACAGAATAGTAGAATAGACCTGAGTCATGTTTGTTAGCTGTGCCTACTAAACAGAAAAGGCTGAAGACCTGGATTACAGTGAAGACAGGATACCTTAATTTGCCCTATCCTAAATTAACACCCTACTTGTTGAAGACTAGATACTTTTAACAGGAAGTCATTCCCTAGAAGCCAGTACAATCCACTGAGGGCCTTCTCAGTGCTTTAATAACATGACACACCCCCACATGTAAAACTACCCGCCATGGGTGATGACACATTGAAGCCATCCGAACTAACTGAAAGCAGCAGGGAGGAATTGGTGACATTCAAAGGCAGGCTTCACCAGAGCATTTAAAGCGCTGCCTTGAAACGGCCCTAATGTGCTTAATGCCTGGTGAGTCTGGAGGGGATTGTGTTAAATAATAATGGGGGGAAGAGACTTGTTAAAAGCTTCTGGATTTCTCACACACAGCTGGGCATGTTGTGCTCCTGTAGTCTGGCGTGCTGTGCCACTTGAAGAAACACTTTTACTGCGGATGGCTGGCTAACCAAAAGTGGAGAAAAAGCTGAAAAACGCCTCCCCAAAACAAACATTGTTTTGAGTGATCAATACTAGCTCTGATTTATTATATCCCATTAAGGTCATCTGTAAAATGTATTGTTACCATGCCTCCTAGAAATCCCCATTTGTGTGTGTCTTTAATTCTGTAACGCACATGGCCTTCCACTCATTTTCGCTTCCAAAAAGCAATAATTTCAATTCCTCTCAAGGGAGTTGTCTGCACACACCTCCCTTCTGGCCACCTGTATTAAAGTTTTTAACACACAAGCAAAAGCTTGCTTCATAAAGCCGTCTCCTCATGTGGCATATGCGGGGGATTCTAGTTTTAAATAGGCACGGGGTGCCCTATAAATATAGACGGCGGGCAGGCTGAACAATGGCAGTGGCAGCTGCCTCCCCCCCTCCCCCACCCCGCGGCTCGTTGTGGTGATGTTTCCACCTGACTTGCTCCTGAGAGAGGGTCGGTGGCAAAGCCCGTGCCAATCGCAGAGGCGGCCAGCCTGCATCTCTTCTCCCCCCCCTCCGCCGGTTCTTTTCCAGCCCTGGGCTCTCGCCCAGCGACGACCTCCTCGTTCCAGTGGGTTCCTCTGTGAAACTGAAAGGCAGGGGGAGAGAGGCCGCCAAGGCAAGAGAAAGAGAAGGCGGGTGGGAGCGGGAGCAGGGGAGGAGAAAGGGGCGGACCGAAGAGGGGATGGCACGCAAGCGCGATGGGAGCTTGGAGAGCCCCACGCGGGCGCTCTCAGAGTCTCGGCAGTGGCGCTCGCAGTTCAGCTGCGAAGGGGCCTCCGGGCAGCCAGGTTGTGGAGACGGAGCGAGACGCCCCGGTGCTGGGGACAGGGGTGCAGCCGAGCTCCCTCCTGCCGAGAGGCCTCGCGAGGTAGAGCGCAAGCAGCTCGCCGGTGCCAGCCCCGGCCAGTCATGGGGTAAAGGGAGTGAGCGGAGCGGACGGAACAATAAAAGCTGCTGGCGGCTCCTCCCGCTGCCGACTGACTGCTTGGCCAAGTGCGGCGGGGGAAACAGAGCGGCGATGCTGGGCGCTCGGAGGCGCTGACCGGGCGGGCGGCGGCTGGGGAGCAAAAGTGGAGCGAGACGGCCGGAGGGAAGGCGCGCGGCGGATGCTTTGCGCGGTCGGGGGGCGGCGGCAGCATAGGGAAGAGACGCGGGCGGCGGCAGTGGCGGAGGAGAGATGATCGCGGAGTTGGTGAGCGGCGCCCTGGGGCTCGTCCTGTATCTTAATACTCTCGGCGCGGATTTCTGCTACGATGACAGGTAGGTGGAGGAGTTGGCTCTGGCGAGCCGGCGGGCGCGCAAACCCAGCGGCAGCGCGATGCGTTTGCCTCCTGCCGAAGGCGGCTGTGGGTGTGTGGGAGTGTGTGTGTGTGTGAAAGGCAGGCAGCCTGGAAGTTGTGGCTGTCGCGCGCAGCGCTGGGTCCTCGCCGGGCCATCACTGGCAGCGTGATGTGAATCCCCATCTTCGTATCTCCGCTCATCTGCCACTCACCTGCTGAGGAGGGGATTACTCTGCTTCCCACCACACCCCTCCCGAATGTCAGATTTGGGGGCTTAGTCCCAGTTCTCTCTTCCCCTCTTCTCACCGGTGTGGTTTGAAACGCTGCAGAAGTCCTGTAGAGGGACACCAGCAGTTAGCAGAACCGTCCCTGCTGTCAAGTTAGTTTTGCTTGCACTGGTGCCGCCCCGCTAGTGGTAAGCAGACAGCTGAACAGGCGGAGAGCACAGCGAATCTCTCATAATAAAGTTATCCTCCCCAGGTTTTTGATTTTTTTTAAAAAAGTGATCTGCCTTCCTAGTCCAGTAGTAGCAGGTCCTTAAATTTGTGGAACCAGAAACCACTGCTTCTCTCTCTCTGTTAGTAGAGGTTGGGAAGGCAGGAAAAAACCCTTTTCATCTGTCCCAGTTGTTTCCTTTTCTGATTAGATATGTTGTCTTGTCCCTTTCTGGAGCATTGGACACTTTCTTGACACATTAGGCTGCAATCCTAAACATAAAGACCTGGGAGTAAAGCCTGTTGCACACAGTGGGAGTCGACACATATACCATTGTGCTGACAGTATAGCCAAATGGTAAGGATGTCCCTAATTCCTAAAATGAATTTGACTGGAAGCTTGACTAGAAACTGGGGTCTAGACCTTTTCCCCGGAATGCTAGAGATATGCCAGAGCTCACTGTAGTCACTAAACAGTGAGTGAAAGAAACTCTGCACATGTTCTTGTTTGTAGTTATCATATTTGGAGGGGGAGCTCCAGCATTGAAAATATGTTCTAAAGGAAACCCTCTAGTTAGCCTTGCCTGAAATGGTGCCTTGGAATGGGAGCTGCTGCTTTAATGCTACTCACAGGGATTGTACTGGCTGGAAAACCTCAGTGGCTGTGTTTAAATGTTTGCATGTTTGTGTATATGCATGGTCCTCTGAAGACCTGCTGGGCAGCACTTGTGAAAGCATTTCTGTTGTGTTCCTTGGGTTTATATGTTCAACATTCCTTTATGTTAATTAGCAAAGATGAAGCCCCCAGGGCTTGAACTTGTATCTTGCATTTGGGTGAGTTTGGGCTGCTAATAAGAGCTGAACTCTGTTGTCGAAGAAACAGCATTGATTTCTAGAGAATGTCAAACTTGGGCTGGTGTCTCTACCAGTTCCTTTCCTAAATGGACATGTGGTTATGAATTGCTGAATAGCTCCGTTAGCAATCAAGGAAAATTCCACCTTTTTCCGGTGACTTAATCTGAGTACAATTAAAACAGATGCATAATTAAAATATATTAAGGAGAACCTCATGCATGACTAAGCTTATGAGCCATCTTGGGGTGTTTGCATGCTCCATTGATGTTAAACCATCCAAAAAGTGAGCATAGATTTACTTTGACAGCTTTTCATTGGCCGTTCCCTGTGTGGAAAGTGAATGAATCTCATGGGTTAGGGTGCACTGCCTTTCAGCAGGCTGGCTTTGTATTGATGGGGCACGCCTTGAATTCTCATACAGGGGAGTAATTTGACACTACAGTGTCTTAAAAAGTCCAAGCTGTGATGACTGTAGATCTACAAATGGTACATCAGCAGTTCCGCCTTCATATATCCATTAGGTTATACTGTTGTCAGCAAACAGAATTCAACTGAACCTCTGAAGATCTTAATTTCTCTTAGATTTGTATGAGGGTGAAGGAGAGTCTGAAGCCAAAAGCTAGAAAGAGAACAGATTTGCAGAATTAACTATCACTAAAAAACATGTTTCAAAGTTTCCAACCGATTCTTAGGAAGGGAAAGTATCTGCAGCTACTTTGAACTATTTGCCCCAGGTGATGATCTGTCTGTATTTGGCTTTACTGGTTGTTTAATCCTGATAATTTTTTCCCTTCCTTGGCATTGCATTGTACCTGCTATAGTTAGCATTTACTACTGATTCTCTGTATTGTGCAAATGCTGAATGCCAGTTTGTGGTTCCTGTTGTCTCATTCTTTAACAGTGGCAGATTAACAACCAGCAATCAAAACTGTATGGTTTTCCCAGGCTTATAGGGTGAAATCCTTTCTTTTTCAAGTATTTAACTAGACTGTAACTGCTTTCTAATTCTTTAGCAGTGTGTTAATGGTTGTGTAAAGTTGTCTTAACGGTTGTACTCTGCTGTGCGTATTTACAGACAAACAGTATAAAGATTTAGAAATCTGTTTTAGCTCTGTTGCTGATGGTAGATACCTTCTGCCATGTTATATATAAATACTGCAATAGCACTGTCATGTCTAGAAAAAGCCCGGGCACCTGGTTGTTAAGGTGTCCAAACATTTGAGAATGAGCTGTTTTAGGGCGTTTCAGAGACTGTGCTGGTCTGCAATAGAAGAGCTAGATTCAGGTCCAGATATCTGACAAAGGTAGCTTTGATTCTTGAAAGCTTATCCCCCCAGAATCTTTTTGGACCCCAACGTGCTACTGGACTCAAAGCTAGCTCTATTTTAAGGAGGACACTAGGTTGTCTGAGGGCACAGACTGAGAATTTACTATTCTATTTTAAATTTGCTAAAGTTGGGTTGTAGTTCAAACAGTGTGGTATTAGCTTATCAGAGTCCCCAGTTCAAATCACCACTCTCCCATGGAATCTTGCTGGATGACCTGGGGCCAGTCAAACAGTCTCAGCCTAATCCTATCTCTCAGAGTCCTTGTGAGGATACATTGAAGGAGAGGGGAACGATTTAAGCCACTGGGTCCCCATTGTGGAGAAAGGCATCATATAAATGAGATTAATTAATATCATAGATGTAAAAGTTAAGCTTTTGGTGGTATGACATACTTGTGTCCAAAAGTCATTAGAAAATGTTATTGCCAGTTAATTGTAGACTCTGCTTAGGATGAGAAAAATAATTCTGTGGGTAGCACTAAGGTAGATGACATTTTAACATGCAGGTTTGTTTAATCCATTTAATAGCTAAAGACATAAACACTTCTTGAATTTAGAAATTCATTGGCACGTGTGATCTGGAAGTATTGATTATGCTGTGCTGTAGGTCAGTTAATCAGAGCATTTTCAATTACTGTGGGAAGAAAGGAGTGATGAAAACTGCAAGCTAGTAAATGTTTTCCTAGTCCACTACTGCAAATCTAAAATAGAACTTTTAGACCTATATTTTAAAATTGCAGTGACTGAATTATGCTGACCATTAGGAGCCTGCTTAGAATGTGACTGCAGAAGTTGTGAGCTGAGCTGGTGAAGTGGAATGTTGCATTCAAGGTGGAAACATCCTTCTGATCTGACTGGGTCAAAATGGTGCATTTGTGTTTTGTAACTATTGGTCACTTCAGGAGCAATGCCAGGTTCTTCAGGTTCCCAGACTACTAAATGTGGCATTAATTTAGATTGTTTTCCTTCTTAATGTAGTGATCAAGATTACTACACTGTATAAAGGTGCCTGTAATTGTTTTCTGGATTTTACTAGGTTGTCTAAGATTAATTGGTGTCATGAAAATGCTTCTTACAGCAAAATCAATTTCTTAATGATAAAAAAGTAATGGAAAACAATGTGCAAGACTGGCATGGAATAAAGTTACAGACTTGAATAACTTTCATGAGGCCAGATATCATTTCCAGACAGAGCTGAATGAATTCTTGAGTTTTAGGGCCATATTTGAATTTGTGAAAGAAATCTTGAAAAGCATGAGTATGTGTTTATTTCCTTATTGACTGCACTAAGTGAAACTTGAATGGAAGTACTGTCAGTTCAAAAATCTGGTGAATTCAACCAGCATATTCTATGTCTCAATCAAGTTCTAAAAATGTCTATTGATCATGCAGACGTTGCAAAGCAACCATTCTCCCTCCTCTCGTCCCACTAGATTTAATGTAGTTTTTAAAAATCTGATGTTTCTAAGTGGTGTATAAAGATTAAATCAATGGCAACATGATGTATTAAATTCAAGGAAAACTAAAATCCCAAACCTGTAATGCTTGGAATCATGTAAATTTGTATGACAGAAAGGGAGGATTTGGGACCTAGAGGTTTTTGTAGTGAACGTATATGGAGCAAGTTATATTTCTCCTCACTGTGTTGAAATATTTCCTTGTTCTTTTCTGAAAAGTATTGGACTCTTAGCGGATCAGTTTCTTAATCTTCAACCAGGTCACAGAACATTGTTACTTTGTTTGCACCGTAGTTGCTAAAAGGCTGTTGTTGTTTTTAAACTTTGTCACTGATACTACAATTGAAATTGTGCCATTTGCGGGGTTTTCGGTTTCCGGCGTTGCGAATGGCGGCCACCTTTCGGGAAGCTCCCGGAGGTGGTTAGCCCACACGCAGTTTGGGGGGGTCTTTGCAGGTTTGCAAGACCCTAGTGAGCCTTAGGCAAAGGCTCCAAACCGGGGGCGCTTGGGGAGTAGCCTCTTTGCCGGCAGTCAGCCGGGAAATTGAGGCTTTCTCTCCGCCCCAATCGGCCCCGCTGCGGTGTGCCTGTAATGGGACTTAGCAACGCCACCGATTTCCAACAGGAGTGAGGAACAGCGATGAATTAAAGCAAAAAGAAGAAACGGCAGGAACCGTGAGTTGGAGGTCTGAATCTGAAGCGAAACCCGAGCCCTTCCCCCGTAAGCGAATAAGCGGCTGGGAGGAGGGGGAATCCCCCCCCACTGAGAAGCGGGACTTGCATAAGAAAGCTAAGGGGGATGAAAGGGAAGAAGGGTTGGTGAAATTACCTTTGGGGTGCCATTGAAGCGAATGAGTTAGCGGGACTCCTGAGCGACGCGTCACGAACTTTTATAAAGTAAACAAATACAAGAAATGTCTGCCATGAAGAAGGTCCCTTTGAAAACGGAGAAGAAGGGAGGCGGGACTTCCGGTCCGGGTAATCCCCCTCCAGAGCCGACTGTCAGTCAACAGACAAGCGAGCTACTGCACCCTCTGCTGGTCCAAATACAGAAAATCAGTGAAACCTTAACTAATATGGAAGGTGTTCTCAACAGTCAACAGAGGCAACTAACAGAGACGTCAAAGAAGATGGAGGAGATCGCACAGAAATGTTTGGTCTCGTCGGAAGACATCGGAAAAGTGAAGAAAAGGGTCAACAAGTTAGAAAAGCATCAGGATGTGCAAGAAAAAAGAATTTTGATGTTGCAAATGGAAAAATCGAATCTGACTCTTCGATTTCAGGGCATTAAAGAAGAAGAGAAGGAAGATCTCAGATCTATACTTGCGAATGCCTTGGCACCCGTAACTGGCAGAGATCAGCGTGAGTTAAAAGAAGAAATGGATAAGGTCTATAGGGCCTACTTCACATTTACAAAAAAAAATAATCTGCCAGCAGAAGTGGTTGTCAAGTTTGTCAAGCAGAGTACCAGAGATCAAATCTTGCGTGCAGTTGCAGCGGTGCCCTTGAAAATTGGGGAGCAGACCATCAGAATATTGAAAGATGTGCCTTATGAAATCCGGATGAAAAGGAAAGCTTATAAAGGATTGACCACTTTTCTACAAAGAGGACAGGTCATATACAGATGGACCTATCCTGAAGGCCTTTTGTTCAAGTACAAGGATAAAAGAGAGAAGATTGACTCCATCTTCAAGGCGCAGGAATTTCTGAAGAGACACGCCAGTCCAGAGGAAGAGGCAGCACTCGCAACGTGGACAGATTTGAGTAGTGAAGATGACAGCGGCCCAGAGGAGGGAGGTGCCAGAGCGGGAGAAGTGAAAACCAAAGGTGGCCCATCCTATAACTTGAGGGATACCAAAGGAAGACAACCTAAGAAATAACTGTTCGGGAAACGTCAAAAAGGAGATGACTAATAATTAACCCCAAAGGACATTACTAACCTCATTAACAGAGTTATTTTGAATTTTTGTTAGATGAAAAGAAGACTCTCAAATCACGGAGATTGCCAAAAACTGTATCTATATTGATTTAAACTAACCTTTATTAACAGAATACTCACTCCACTCTTTTCTTTATCCCTCTATATACCCTACCTTTTTCTATTTATAAAAAGAATAAATTCCTCTCCTTTTTAGGAGGGTTTTGATAAAAAAAAAAAAAGAAATTGTGCCATTTGCTTGACTGGCCAATATGTTGAAATACAAGTTATCAGTGTAATAGCAAGGCAAGTTAGTATTGATGCATAACTAGGGTGTCCAAGATACTAAAGGTCACACATAAGTGAAGTGATTGGCTAAAGGTGTTTACGCACCCATTGAAGTGTTCCCTTCTACTTCCAAATGCTTGAGGAAACGTACACATTATCTACTTATAACCTTGGGGTGATAAATTGTTCCTACAAATTTATGGTTTTGAGGAACTAATATTCTAAAGTAAATGGAATCCTTTAGTGCGTGCACATGGTTTCTTATTTTGCACATATTAATCAACAGCATTAAAATGTTTCCATAAACTCAACATCAATTTCTGCACATTGGTAAGATGCATATCCTTTGTTAGCAGGTATTTTTGTTCTACTTTTGAACATTACACATAATGTGCAAATATCAGGAAAAAATGGCACACTTGAGAGTCAGTTTGGTATAGTGGTTAAGAGTGGCGGGCTCCAAGCTGGGCTCTCAGAGCTGTTCTCTCAAGAGCAGTTCTCTCAGCCCCACCTACCTCACAGATGTCTATTGTGGGCAGAGGAAGAGAGGGATAGAACAGGGATATAAATCCAACTTGTCATCTTCTTCATCTTCATCTTGTTTCCTGTGTCTCTAGGCTGGACTGGGAATCTTTTTATATAAATGTATATTGCAGACTGTCAGTGCAATCTTAAGCAAAAATGTACCCTTCTGAGTCCATTGAACTCTGCTTAGGACTGCACTACATATCACTTAGGCTGCATTCCTATAGAAACTTTATGTAGAAGTTTGTTCATTGGGACTGTAAATATGCATAGGATGTTAAGAACATAAGAGCAGCTTTGCTGGATCTATCCAGGAGTCTTAGTTCAATCCAGCATCCTGTTTTCACACAATGGCTAATCAATTGCCACAGATGACAAGACTTTCACCTGACATTGCCTCCTAGCACTGATGTTCAGAGGTTTACTGGCTCCGGATTGGAGGTTTCCTTTAGTCCCCATCACTAATGATAAACCACTCCTCCATGTATGTGTCTAATCCCTTTTTAAAGACATTTGTGCTCCTGGCCTTTACTACATTTATCAGCTGTGAATTCCACAACTTAGCTACTCATTGAGTGAAGAGATGTAGACACATAGAACTGGAAGGGACCCTAAGGGGCATCTAGTCCAACCCTCTCCACAAAGCAGGAAATTCACAGCTGCCTCCCTCATTCCCCCAATGACCTGTGCTGTATGCCCAGAGGAAGACAAAAAGCTTCTAGGATTCCTAGGCCAATCAGGCTTGGAGCAAAGAAGTGGGGATTGGCATTACCCTAGGCATATAAGAAATGGCCACAATAGCAAAGCACTGACTCATCCCTGCCTGCCCTCCCTCTCACAATCTGCATAAATTCATAGAATCAACATTGTTGTCAGATGGCCATCTAGCTTCTGCTTAAAGAAGTTCTCCAAAGGAGAGCCCACCACCTCTTGAGGAAGCCTGTTCCATTGGGGAACTGCTCTGACTGTCAGAAAGTTCTTCCTATTGTTTAGCCAAAAACTTTTTTTTTACAATATTTTTTATTTATTATTCACAAATAATACAAACATACAATCAAGTTATGATAGGTTCTGATACATATAGTAGAACACAGTATACAGTGCATAATGACTTGTGAACAATAAGAGTTTTGTGAAGAAATAAGTGGTGAAACATAACATCATACAGTTCCACTTGTGGGTGTTAAGCTCATAGATGAAAGTAAACATGTGATTAGAACATTGTAATAGACTTTACCATAACCAGCCAAAAACTCTTTTGATTTAATTTCAACTGTTGGTTCTAGTCATACCTTCTGGGGCAACAGAAAACAATCCTTCTCCATGCTCTATATGATAGCCCTTCAAATACTTGAAGATGCCTATCATATCATCTCCCAATTGTCTGCTCCCAGGCTAAACATACTCAGCTCCTTCAACCTTTCCTTGTAGGGCTTAGTCTCCAGACCCTTCACTATCTTTGTTACTTTCCTCTGTATGCCCTTGTTTGGACTAATACTTCCATTTGTCTGTCCTGAAAGTTTTCAATATGTTGATGTGACTTGTCTTTAGAACTCCATGCATCAGTGATTGTATTCATTAGATTAATCAGCTGAAGATTGAAGCTGAAGCTGTTTTATGCTAAATCAGACCATCAATGTCAGTATTCTCAGTCTGGCTGTGGCTCACCAGGGTCTTTCCCATCACCTAGGACCTGATCCTTACTGCAAGTGTTGGAGACTGAACCTGTGACTTTCTGCATGCTAACCAAATGCTCTATCACTGAGCCATGGACCTTTCCCTTTCTGTATTGCCAGCAACTAAAAGACAGAATTATTTGTATTTTGCCTTTTTATTTGTTACAATAGTAGAGAAATAGAATATATAACATATATCCCTTTTAACTCTAACTGAGTTTATTAAATGTTAAATTATCAGAGTTTCTCTAATTTCTTGACAGCATATAGGTTGAGAATTTAGTGATAGGGATGTTCTTTTAAATGTAAATGTAATATTTATCTATGATGTTGTAGTCTGCTTTTCTGCAAAAAAGACTCAGTGTAGCCTTTTAAACAATAAAGATCTCAAGTCACATTTTTAGTTTAAAATTTGTGTGATGAAATTGTAAGTAAGTAATTTGGTTTCGCTTCTACACATTTTAAGCAACTAATGTGCAGCACTAGCCTATGTATGCTACAATTGTACTCAGTGGAGCTTACTCTCAGATAGGTAGTCATTGGGTGCGTTTAGACAGCGTGCTGGAGCGGTTTAAACTGCTCCGGCACGATGCGCTTTTTTTTTAAACTGGAGAATCGCGCTCAGACTCACCTCCTCCTTCCGAGCGCCCCGCCGTCCTCCTGCAGGTGGGAGGGGTTTCCCCCTCTCCTTTGAGCATGCGCACAGGCAGCCCTCTCCCGAACAGGAAGTTTGGCCGGTGCGAAGAAGAGCGAGCTCAACAGGTCCTTTTAAAGTTTAAAGGAAGAGTCCTTTTAAAAATGGCCTCCCCGAGATCCCGGACTCCTCTAAATGCCTAAACTAGGCACCAGTAAACCTTTTCTTTTTTTTACCTAAGTGCGGAGCTCCGCTCAAGCGCACACCGATAAGGGGAAAAAAAAATGGAGGACTAAAACCGGAAGCTGGAGGCAGCTTCCCAGAGGGGAGGGGGGTTGAAGCACCCGGAAGTGGCTGGATGGAGCGATCAGACAGGGAAAAGTGCGGCTTGAAACGGAGAATCATGGAAAACACCACTTGGGTAAGTGGTGCCAAAATACTCCGTTTCAAAGGGGGTTTGCTCCAGAAAGCGACGGCTGGGGACGGTGGGCAGATGTTGGGCGTGTGAACGCGCAGGGAAAAGCCGTTTCTGAGCCGTGCTGAAAACGGCTCAAACGGCGCGTCTGAACGCACCCATAGGCTTGTAGCCTAACATTTCAAAATAGGCATTTTCTGAAGCTGTTGCTCCTGCAAAAATTAAATGGAGTCCATCTGGTCAGCAGCTCTCTTGGGCTTGTCACATGGGATGTAATCTAGCAACTGATAAATACATACCAAAGAATTAGTGTAAATAAATGATCAAAAAATTGCCATCTGTTTCTTGCTTTGTGTATGGCTGTTAATTTCCATGTGTATTTTTCACCAGGATCTCTAATGCCATGGATGCTGGCTGTGTCTGCACAGCAGGATTTTCCATTTCCATTTTGACATTTGAGCTCATATTCTCAAAGCTAAGTGGGTAGGTGGGATCTCTCGCAAGTGTGACAGTCTATTAGGCGATAAACCAGCATGTGTGCCTGAGTAAACAGTGTTGTATATCTTGGTAATACGCTTAAAACAACCATTGCTTAAGTTTTCTGGAGGCTTTGAGTGTGGCCTTTTGGAAGAGCTCAGAGGGGGTGACTTGAACTGTAATCCTGGATTACAGTCAATAAATTTAGCAATTTCTTGACCTTTCAGATTTTGGTTCAGGCTTTTGGGTCTAGTCAAGTTACTGAAGGCTCCTGTCAATGCAATTAATATCATGCTGACTTGCAGTTTCAAGAGATAAGGGATAAGATGGAGTCAGGCACAGGTGCAAGTGAGATCATGAGCCAGAAAGCTTCAAGGCCAAAAACCCAGAGGGAGTTTCACACTCACATTTCATTTCATTAGTGCAAGGAACCCTGGACATGGGTGAGTTGCTTGACTCTAGCTGCAATCACACACACTAACAATTCAATTTCAATCCACTTTCCCTGCACTTTTCAACTGAATTTTACTGTCTGAACTGGCAAAATCCAATTCAAAAGGGCATTGAAAGTGGATTATTTATTGTGTGTGATTGCAGCCTGTGAGTCTGTGCTGGCTGCAGAAATTTGTGATCACATGTCTTAGGAACACACCTGATTGGCTGAACAGGATCAGGCAAACTTCAGGCAGTCTGGCATAAAGCAGGACTATTTATTCTAGTTTGATCCCTCCATCTGGGCCTTCCCTCCTTCTTGTCATCCTTCTCACTATAGTTTGGGCCTTGTGTGGCCAGAACACCTACTTCTTGGATTTTGGACTCTGGACCCTGTACCTTTCATCTGACTAGGTAACATCTGAGTCAGAGGACTAACACCTGAATAAATATTCCAGGATAGTTGTTCAGTTTTATTATTTTCTTCCCTGCTTTGCACTGCTTCTGTATTTGTATGCTTTTGCATACTTCTTGTAATAGACCTTATTAATTACACTCCTGTGTTGTTTGGGTTTTGGGGCTTCAGTCTAAACCTAGAACCTTGGCCTATTTTGGCTACAGCTGCTAAATAGTTTCTTGTGGAACTCAACTTCCAACTTGCAGAGCTGACTTACTGATTAACACCTGGTAGGGCTGGAGACTTGGTCCCTCAGTCTGTCAGCTGAGGGTTAGTTTAGAGGGGCTGGTGATGGCTCATTACCCTGAGCAGTGAAGAGTCGTCTCCAGTATTGTGCATTTTGCTCCTGACCTTTACGCATAGCCTTCTTGTGGGACAAGGGAGCTTTGATAATTACTGTAGGCTCAGGAAAGATGGAGACAACTGTGTTCATAGAAGTTTGGATGAGAAGCAATGTAAGAGCAGATCATGGGGTATAAAGTATTGTAAGTAGCTGTAGAGGCCAATAGAGTATAATCATATAGGTTTTGTGGCAACATGGACAGAAGACCGAGTTGTGGAGATGGTAATTCTTAAACACTGAAAGATAGCTTTAATTACTGAACCACTGTGTCAAATGTCTCTGTGTGTGTGTATGTATATGAATAATATCATATAAACTTATATCAAATTCCTGAAAGTTGGTAGTGCAGAAACTGAAGGGCTACTGCAGTTCCATCTTGTGCTTTGAGCAGATACATATATATAAAATGCAAATTAATCCATTCAGTCAAGGTCAAAACTTGTAGCCTCAAACTTGGAAATATAACTATTTACCTGACTATTGGTCCCCAGTCATTGGAATCTTTAGAGTCTAGCAGTAGTACTCAGGTGGGTAGCCGTGTTGGTCTGAAGCAGCAGAAGTCTGAGTCCAGTGGCACCTTTAAGACTAACAAAGTTTTATTCAAGCAGTAGTACTATAAAGCAGAATTTTCCCAATAGCTTTTTTTAAAAAAGCGTTTCCCTTCCTGAAAGTTTAGCACACCATCTCTTGTCACCTAGCATTTTGAAATGGGAACATGCAATTAATACATTTTATAGATCTGAAAAATTCACCATTGATTGAATGAATGCCCTCGGCTTTAATAGGAATGCCAGTGGTCAGCACACAAATGTGGGGACTTAAGCACATGTTTCTGGTAATTTCAAAATGCATTTTTTGAAAGTACACGCCAGCATACTCCAGCTGAATATTACTGTTTCAGCTCTCCAGAGTTCAAAAAGGAAGAAGTGGGTTGAGAAAGAAGAGAGGTCTAAAGTAGCAAATTTAGTAAAAACCATCAGGGGCTCTGAATCACACTTAGTGCATTTGGATGCAGAGGTGTGGAGGACTTTGAAATAAACACAAGACATTCAGACTTGATATGCCTGAGCTGTTCCTTTACATTTGTCAGCCCCCTCACTATATCAAACAAAATTATTGAGGCAAAGCATCCCTAGCATCTTTGCACCTCTTAAACACTCTGCTAGCAGTGAGCAAACATCCCTGTTCAGGTGTGCTATTTAACCATCACTCCTCCAAATTTGCTTGCAGTAGTTTTGTTGTTAAAATGTCAACATAAAGTACAGTATCAAAGACAGGCAAGGTCTTGTTTCAGGTTTCTGTAATTAAAACCAAATAACGTGTTCATGAATATCCAAGCTGATTGATGTTGGATAGTAAATAGTGACTTGGTTCTTTGAGCTTTACCAGTCTGTAGGCTCTTCAGTTAGGAAGCAATATGGTACACAATCTAATATACATAATGAAATAGCATTGGTGGCTGGTGTAACTCTAAGGAGGGGGGAAATGCTGCCAGTTGTATGAAATAAAGTAGAACAGAAAAAGTAAAAAAAGATATTTAAAAGCCTCAATAAGCATATAGAACTTATGTAAAACATGTGACCCCCCCCAGCTAGTGTATTGACTAGTACCGAGTACATTGCACATTAGAATGAGAGCAGTTGCCATGAAGCTCTGCTGTAAGATAATTACCCTGAGGTCTCAAATTCTTCTGCAGGTGGAATGCACAGGCTTTGATACTGCTTTCTGTAGCTCTTTAAGTTGGGTGACTGATATGTAATTACTGAATTCCTGTGGCTAGATTCTTAGTTCATGAATGAAACCTTGGTGATTGCATTGCTTTGCCAATTTATCAGGTAGTGCATCATATGATCATGTAATTATAGGATTTATGTCAGGAGTGTCAAACTCATTTATTATGAGGGCTGGATCTGACATAAATGAGACCTTGTTGGGCTGGTCATAAATGTGTGTCATAAAATGTAATGCCAGGTTGCAGAGATATAAACTTTATAAAGGACACAGACAAACACAATTAACTTTCACATTGTTTTCTTACTGAGAAAGACTGGATCATGAGGGAATGAACACAGTGAAAAGGGGAAGGGAACCCAGTTGCATCCAGGAGCGTCCTGGCATAAGGAGCCCAACAAAAAAACACACAGCATAAGGATCCCGACAGAATACAAACACACTGTAGCAAGGCACAAAAAAGCTTATATCTTGAACAAAACTTTGTTGGTCTTAAAGATTCCTGGTATTTTTGCTATGTGATTGAGGCAGTCCAGCAAAGCAAGCTCTCACTCGTTCCCTCCCTCCCTTCCTGCCTCCCTTCAAGAATGAGCCTCAGCCAGTGGAAAGAAAGAAAGGCTTCCCTTTGTCTCCTGAATACAACTGAGGCACCCTGGCCAGGAAGTGAGCTCTGGCTGATTCCTTTCCCTCCCTCTGGGAGGAGGAGGTGGAGGAGCCTCAGCCAGTGCTTTACCAGATTCAGTCTCACAGGAGAGGCTTGCCTATCTGTCTCTCCTGTGTGATTGAGAGAGTCTGGTAAAGTAAGCTGTGATGTAGCAGCAGCAGCAGAACTGGAAAAGGAAGCAAGAAACAGCCAGGGCCTTGCAGGCTAGATTACAGCCCTCTGAGGGCCTGGTCCGGCCCCCGGGTCGCATGTTTGACATCCCTGATTTATGTATTGCAGTCATACTGATTTCTTTTCATAATATTGTGTGACCTGATGGTTATGTAAGAGTGCTTGAATTTCCTGAGTGTTGATGTCAGAAATACCTTTTTCAGATATGAATTAGAGCTTTTGGTTTTTTCATGTCTTCCTGGTCATCTTGCCTTCCCTTTTTCTAATTGCTATTTAAGATATATTGCTGGCTCAAACAATGTGTCATTTTGTACCATGGTTTACAGCTGTAAAACAGTTTTTGTTAGGACTGGCTAAAACTTCTGAAGATAATTGTAATTGTTGTTAGGCTTCATTTAACAGATCATGTTACTGGATAACTTATATCCCATTCTGACAGTGATATTTCTTTGGCACCTTTGGTAATTCAGTTTTTGGTGAACTGCTTGTAATAACTTTTTGTTGTTAGAACAAAATGAATGGAAACATTAAAATGTTCAATATGGAGTTTAAATGATGATGTGCTAATTTTTGCTACTGATCTTCTGGATTCTTACACTAATTTTGATCTAACCATGGAACACTTCCAGTTTGTTGAGGTTTACTTGTTGACCTTTGAAGTTTTGCAGGCTTTGAACTCTTTGTTTCCCCTCATTCGCACGACTGACCATGTGGATTCTTCTTATCTCTTTTTCAAAGGCCTGAACAGATTGTGTGGGCAGATTGTCATGTTGACAGAAAACTATGCAGTACTATTGGTTTTCAGCTCATTACTAAGAGTTTAATTCTACATTGTACCTTTGTACCCAATTGATATTTTATGGTAAATTTTGCCTTGATTAGAACTGATGGTGGTCTGGGAGGGAAAGGGATAAGAAGAACTTAATTTTTAAAGTCTGCTAGATATTTTACTCCTATAGCTTTAATGTGATCTTTTCTGGATGAACAGACTTGCAATGCTTGTTTTGAATGAACTTTGAAAACCCCCCCAGAGAAAATGGATTTTGGAGCTCAGGGTTTTGTGTGGCTACAGTAATGCTATGGGGCTCACTTTTCAATTTCCACAATGTTTCCTCCCAGGAACAAGTTACTTTGCATCAGGTAAATTATTCATATTGGCAAAGTACCATATGTCAATATTTTTTCTCTTGTAAGATGTTCATCGTAACAATGACAGATTTTCATGCCATTATGATGCCTAACAAATCAGTATTATGGTTTAGATCATGCATATAAGTACCAGTCATAATGATAGTGAATCATAAAGACACATTTCTTGCTTTACACTTTGAAAATCAATATTTTGCCTTTATTCTTCTGGTAGAAGGTAAACCACCCACGGAATTCTCTTGCTGGAGTTCCTTAACTCCTCTAAAGTAATTGTCCAATTTGATGAAGCCCTCCTCCTTCCCAGGAGCCATGAAAACTACATCTGTACATCTCCCAGACTCAGCTGGTATTGGAAGCAAAGACTGATAGGTAATTGAACCAAGATTTTCCGCATGAGGCTACAAAGCATTATAGTAGACTAGGGGGCTGAATGGGAGGATTGTTTCGCTATTCATAGAGCTGTTGCTGAACAAAGGGGATATTGAACTTTGACTCTCTGGCTAGCTAGGGTGTGTGGCAGACTTCTGAAAGTCCTACATTTTGTCCACCCCACCATAGTCTTGTTGTGATCAGGGTAAGCATTTATGGATTTAATTTTTTTTTTAACTACTAGCCATTTTTGCACTAATTTTCAGGGATCCTCTATTTTTATTGTGGGGATAACTGACTGCTTGTAGAAACACAGGTGAATTCCAGTGGCAGTGAATTCCATGTGTTAATCACTCTTTGGGTGAAGAGGTACATCCTTTCATTTGTTCTAACCTGACAGCTCAGCAGGTGGCGGCGGCTTCAAGCATGGCCGGCTTCAAGAGGGAATTGGATATACATATGGAGCAGAGGCCGATCAGTGGCTATTAGCCACATGGTATAAATAGGAACTCTCAGTCCAGGGCAAGTGATGCTCTGTATTCTTGGTGCTTGGGGGGAGGGGAAATTCATTAATTCATCTATATACAAATACTGGCTTCTACCAAAGAGGATTTTGTAAGGGACTGTCAGCCTTGACAGCTTAGGATACCTGCTGTTGATCAGACTGTAGGGGTGCTGAAATATTGGGAGTGGCTGTTGATCCATTCCTTCATTTGAATTCATTTTTAAAGTAGCACATAGTTAGCAATATTAACCTTGGCTGTTTACGGCCCCTTTCAAACAGTCTTCGTATTCCGTTTTAGCAACTTTTTGCTAATGGATTTTTGGTCATGTTAGACAGGCCTGTTTCAGTAACCGGCTGCTAACAGATTTTACTTATCTTTTCATACAAAGCCACTTGTGTTTGGTTAGCAAAGTGTGGTTGAGCTGTTTTTGAGAGAAACGGCTTTCTTCTGTTTTCACCTCTTTGTTGCACTTTTAAATAGCTGTGGTGTGCTGTTTAAAATGTCTGCAGGACTTCCTACAATGCTGTTTCCTTCTGCCCTTTTTCACAGCACGATCTTCCTTGAACTTCTTTTGGAATGTTCTATGTTGAGTGCTATAGCACTAAACCAGTATAGCATTGAGATGTTTTAGCACCACTGTATTGGTCTAACACTATAGCGCTCAACTTATTAGCTTGGTCTTGGAAAAGCATGTAGCAGCATTGGCAAAGTGAGGATTGTCAAATTTTAAACTGGTCCTTCTAGCTTTTCCTTTAATAATACTTTCATCTGCAGTAACTACCAGATGCTGATATTTACTAGTCTGCCACAAACAGCTCATTGATCCATTTCCACACATTAAGCCTCTATTAAAGGGATAGGACATTTTGCTTCTGGCCTGCTGGCAACTGTAGTCAAAGTTTGCCTTGTTCCAGTGACATCAGATTTGTGGGTTCTCAAATCTCCTCAGCAGGGCTGACCTTGCTCTGCTGATCCATGATTCTAGGTTGGATTATTGTAACCTATTATCTTGGGGCCATCCTTGAAAACTTTTGAAAATTTGCTGGCCCACTTGTTAACAGGCACTGATCATGCAGTGCTGCTATTAAAATGACTTCACTGGCTCCCTAGTTGCTTCCAGGTTCAATTTAAGATGATAGTGTTCACATTTAATTCCCTTCATGACCAAGACCCATCTGTCTGGAGAACCACCTCTGTCTCAATCAATGGGCTTAGACTGGAGTAAGTTTTCTTAAGATTGCACTGTAAAAACAGTTGTTCAAGGAAAGGGCTAGGGGTGGGATTGTCAGCTACCTGGAGAAAAGAAAAATGTCCTGTCCCTTTAATGGAGGCTTAATGTCACACTGTCTGCCAGGGAATGTTATTTACCTCCATGCCTGAAAAGCTTTCACTGATCATTTCTACACATTAAGCATCTAGTAAAAGTACAAGACATTTCTCTGTAGGCTTGTTGCCAACCCTAGCTGGGGGGTGGAGAGAAGAGTCTGGGTTTTTTAGGCAGGGTGGGGGATAACAGCATTTACTATCTTCATTTCTCAACCCCGGTTCAAGCCGCTGCAATCTGAAAGCATCTCCGAGGGATCTTGCCAGTCCTTTCTAACTGCTGCCATCTATGCATATTTTTGAAAAAATACATACTGCCTTAGGTTGGGAGAAATTAGTGTTTGCTGCCTTCTTCCATATAGGGCCTGGAACTTAGCTTAATTTACTGAGGGAGAGCTGGCCTCTAGTGGCTCTGAGAGTTAACTCCATGAAAGTGCCCCCAGAGAGGACTGCTTCTGTGACCCTGTAGCTTTTTCTTTGGAGAGATCTTATTATTCGCTGGGTTTGCCGTGGTAATGGGGCTCATTTGTGAATTGTCTCTGCACAAGGAAAAGGGAGAAATGTAGAATCTTCTAGCTTTGCTCCATCTAATTTAGCATATTGCATGTCACCTTGGGTATAGGGAGAGTTCCTAATGTGGCCAATGACAATATGTGGGCTTGTGAAACATGAACATGCGTAGTTGGATAATGCAAGTGCAATACCCTCTTGCAGCATTAGAACCTTGCTGAAAATATACAGTAATTATAACCTAGGGATGAATATCAGAGAGTCTGAGTTGGTCCTTATTGTTCAGGTACACTGGGGTTCTGTGAATTAATGGGGTATTGAAGATGAGATGATATGGCCAGGAGATAATGAGATTTTGATCTTGAGTGAGATGGGGGAGAACTTTTTGGGAAATTGAATATTTCCCTATGTATGCCATAAATTTCAATTGGAAAAAAATATACAACGAAGCTGTTAATATTGGTACTTTGTAATTTAAGAGTAGTAAAGGGAACTTCATCTGTAAATTATTGGTGATACCTTTGTTTCAATAGAAAGAGAAAGATTAGTGGTATATAATTGAAAACAGGACACAAAAGTTGTTTGTTACAATTACAAGTACACTTCTCTCTCTCTCTCTCTTTCTCTGGAGTCACACTACACTTTCCCAGCCGTTCCCACCATATAATTGCAATTCTCTTACTATTGGCTGCGCCTGAGATGCCTGCCTCATTTTGCATTCTCATCCAAGCTTCTTCAGTTTCAATGGGTTTCACTGGCTTGAGGATTTCTGAAGATTTGAATGCAAGATTGGGGGTGGAACATTGTTCTATTGTGTTCTTTTTAACAGTGGAAACATTAGATTTAAGAAAAATGAGATTAGGTTAACCCCCCAAAAGTCTGCTAATAAAGGCAGTCGTCAAACCAACATGATACACGTTTTCCTTTCTCTTATCAATCTTGTTGAGATAAACAGTTAGTATTCTAATTTTTAAAATGGGTCAATATGTAGCTAAGGTCTAAAAAATTATAATTTTAGGATTTATTTTTTTGATGTCAAGTTTAATCAAAAAAGGAATTTTCTTTGTGATTTGCTAGTCTTTGACAGTGGGTTGAATGTTTATAATAAAACTCCCAACCTCAGAATGGATAGGATGTGTGGGGAGAACTTGTACATGACAAAGACGCTTCTAAGGAAATATCCCTATTGGAGTCTCTTGTGGCCTTCCTCTCAGTGAGAGTCGGGCACTCAGTGCCAGGGCTACAAATTTTGCCTTTACTACAATTGTTTCTCAGTGCTTTAACTTATAAGAGTGAATGGCATTCATTCATATTGGAAGATTCAGAGACACAATGGAGTGAATTAACTTTTTGCCTACTCTGTATAAGCCCAGATACTGAATCAAATCAGTTCTAATCTACATAGTACATTTTATTTTTGATCAACTGTTCTTTGAAAAGAACCTCATTCTATTAAAAGAAAATAATTTACTAAGTGGGAAAATTCTATACTTGGAACAGACTTTGCACAAAATCTGAGTACAAGGCAATGATGATAAAATTTAATTGGGTGAGTGGCACTTTTAATCATTGCAATCAGTCTTTAAGGTAGGGAAAAATGATTTATAGTGTATTTCTAACACTTTTGTAACCAAACAGTTTTTATATTCTGTATTAAGGGTGAGTAATTTGTTCAATATGAATGGACATTCCAGAAATTCATCTTGTGCTAATATGCATATTTAATTACATGCAGCTTACTTGTCATTGTCATCACTATGGTGTTTACAAAACAGTGTTGATAGGCATTTTATTCATTGACCACTGTTCTGAAACCTTTTCTTGAAATCTGAGCAATACTATTATATGCCCTCAAACCCCAGAGGTTTTGTTTATGTTTGGTTTCATTTGTCTCTTTGATTGTAGTGCCTAAACATTAACATAATGTTTCGTATTCATGTAGTACTTTTATAGCTTTTAAAATAATTTTAAAGCTTTTAGCTTTTTTGAGTACTCCCCCATTAACTCCTTCCTTGAAGTATACAGGCAGCAATTCCTGTTTATGCTTTTTCCGAATCCTAATACTACAGTCATATGAGACTAAACAAAGAATAAATGAAGACAAAAAAGGGGAGGAGAGGAAAGGCAGTAATGAATAATATTTCTAAATAGTTCTGTAATGTATTTTTATATTTGAAGTACAATCTTTAAAGTTTTGAAGGTGTCTGAAGGCCCACATCCATGGCACATTCATTAGTAAGGTGAGTCTGTTCTGCTGCTGCTTATCTTTGGTGGAATTCTTGGCTTTCAGGCCATCCACATTTCATCTGGCTCTTAATGGAATGCTTCAGAGAAAACATTTATAATGGCTTTGTATTATCCCACTTTGCTGGCATATAACCTAAGAAAGCTGTATTGAAAGGAATTTTTAAAGAGCTGTATTGAAAGTCACCCAACTTTCGGGATTATCAGTCCCATGCCAGAAAGATGTTACCAAACGGCAGCTCTATTAGAATCTCTGGTTCATTGAATCTCCAGATGTGTTTTTGATTTAACATATATTTATTTATATGGTTAGCAGTTTTTTCTGAAAACTAATATGCTTTCAACATTGTCTTTTGTTGGATTAATTTCAGACTTTTTGCTTCCCTGTAGTAAGTATCATAGGTGCTCTCAGAACTTGCCATGATATCCCACAATTTCATGTCCTGTTCAGGTACCTATATTATCTCTGCATTATAGGTAGAGTAGCTGACATTGTAGGTAGATTTGATCCTCCCTCCCCACTATGTAGTTCCATGAAGAGAACTAGTGATTTCCAGCAGAATTCTATCTTTGTGGTAAGCTGTAATAGTTAAAAACTGGAATGGAGATATATGTGAGATTATGGATGAGCTGAAAAATCTAGCAATATGTATGTCATCAGAGAAAATTAGTTTCTCATTCCTGACTGATGTAAATGCAACAAAAACGTACAGCAAAATGCCTTCTAGGTTCAGCTCAGTCCTTGTTTGTTAGATAAAATGAGATCATATGTATGATACTAGGGTTGCCAAGTGACTTACTGGTTGCAGTGGGGGAGTAGTGGTCCAAGTCCGGGACATTTGTGTGCGTGTGCTCCGATAACGTCACCCGAAAGTGATGTCATCACGCTGGGCATGTTGCTGGCCGACGCTCTAGCAATCACCCTGAAAACTCTATGGTACTGGATTGGGGGCCCTTTGAGTGGGGGAACCCCTGCCCCCTTGGGGACCTGGCAGCCCCTACATAATTATTGTGTCCTTTCCCTCTTTTGTAATGATGAGTCTACTACTGCTCTCTGCTAGGTCCAAATCTATAATTCCATGATTAATGTTCAATGTAATCCTGTTGATAAATATAAAAATAAGTTTTTTTAAAAAAGGTATCTTAGTACAAGTGAAACCACTACTCTAAGATTCTGTAATAAAAAAAATATTTATCTTTTAAGATTCAAAGTACCAACTGTGATCAAAAGGGAAATGAAAAATTGCAATTTTGGGGGTTTGGGTTAAAACAAAAGTCCTATGAGAGTTGAAGACTAGCAGGGTAAAATTTAGTTTTGGTTGTGCTACTGAACTGTGAAACAACCTTAGTCAAGGTGTTTCATTACTTTTCACTTTTTGTTCAGTTTTGCCTTGGCTGAACATTTGTTTTAGCATGACATAATCTCTGTCATCTCAGTCTCCCTCAGCAAACAATACAGCCTATCAATTCCTAGGATTAATTAGTTTAGGGAGAAAAGAGTTTTTGTTATGAGAAATAATATATGAAGAGGTGGTAGGCCCACTCCTGCTGAGAGACAGAAAGGACAAAGGTGAAAGATAAGGATAAAATTTCTCTGTGAGAGATGGACATGCTGACAAGGAAATAGTGCTTAAATAGATACTTGTCGTAGGAGGGCTTGGATCTGGAGTTTCTGTACATCTTCTAGGGATTTCTGGTCAGCAAGATTGGTCTTCCTGTCACTGCTCTGGTTGACCTGTGGAATGCAGAGATGACCACAGGCTGTGGACACAATTGCTCCAGAACACTCTCTTCCCTTCTGAGGTACTCAGAATGCCTCTTGATCTAACGAGGACCTTGGGATGCTGAAATAGGCAGACATTGCACAGGTGGAAGAAAACGTGAAGTGAATAATGTGACTGAAAACAGTTGAGAACATTATTGTGCCCACATTGATGACATCAAATCAAACTCACTTCTCTACCATCATTGTGTCTCTGCAGCATTATCCAGTGGCACTTTTCTAGGTTGTGAAGGAGCTTTTATCCCAAGCCCTGAGAATTTTGTCCTGGAAAACATGCAGGCCCACTGAGACTCTTGAGATGTACTTTGGTTTTTATATTTAGGGTCCTGAGTAGCTTGGGTGGGGGAACTCACTGTCCAGCTGCCAGTTAAGATCTTTTTCACAAGCCTTGCTTTCCATGCCCCATCCTACAGAGGAGTGGAGGAAGTGACCAGACATGGGCCTCTCTAAGTGCTGGAGCCTAGTCTTTAGAATATCCTCCACAGTGAAGCTTGGCAGGTGCTCATCTTACATTTCAAGCCAAAACATTTCCTTTTTACTTGGACTTTTAACTGAGGGTTTCCATCTTTTAAAATAGTTTTTAAAACATATGTGTGTGTGTGTGTGTATATATATATATATATAAAATAAAGTTTATTAAAATTTTAATAATAATAACATTGTAAATACAAAAACATTCAAAGTGCTCAAACAATACATGGATAGAGTAGTGAGCCAACAAAGCACTGTGCATTTCAAGGTTTATAACAATGAAAGTTGTAACAAAAGAATAAGATATAAAGTACCATCCATAAACTAAACGTAGGCTTAACATATAAGGATGTTAACAGTAGCAACAAACATGAATACATTGAAAAGCATTACCACAACCACAGGTCATCAATTACTTTGGGAATGCCTTGTTGGGTGGTGAGGTATTCTAAATAGGAAACCATGTTGAAACAAAAGTAGAAGTAGGAAGCTTATCAAAGCTCATAAGATTATCCGAGAGTTTTGCCATGATATAAATCCCACAACTTATGCCATTGTGAAAGCATGGGTGCCATTGTCATTTTCCAGTGTGTGGCAATGGCAGTTTTGGCTGCAAAAAGCATCTGAGAGATCCTTTCTTTGTTAGAAAATGAGGTACTCTTAGTAGCCCATCCATTCAAAAACAAGTTTTCTGGCGTGGGGGAATATCAATGTGTATGATAGATTTGATTTGATTCAGAACATCATTTCAGAAAGGAAGGATTTTGGGGCAGAAGACCCAACAATGCAAATAGTTTCCCACATTGCGACATTTTTTCCAGCATTTTGGACTATATGAAGAATTTATGTGAGCCAGTTTATGTGGTATAAGATACCAATATGACAATATTTTGAAGGATTGTAGTTATACTGCTGTGATTTTGGAATGAAATGGAGAAGAGGGCCAAATCTGATTCCTAGAATCCTCTGAGAGAATGTGGTTACAGTCTATATGCCACAGAGCTTTTAAAAATAGTTTTTATAGTTTGCTTCTAGTATGAGGACTGCTATCATTTCAGATTGGTCACTATTGGTTTTAGGTTTTTAATGGCTTTTTCTTGTGTTCCATTTTAGTTGTGTGGCACTTATAGTGGGTCACTGGAAAATGGCATATACCTTTTCTAAATAAATAGACATGAACAAGTGAAATATGAAGTATTTGATGATCTGAAGAAGAGAAGGGAGTTTACTGAACTCTGTCCTTAGAAATATAGACCCTGCATGGTATTATCAAACATTTAGGCTGCACACAGAACATGCATGCTGGTAGAAAATGTGGGAGACCTTCTTTAGCCCACAGCACTTTAAAATGGGAGAACTGATACTTAACAGAAATTATATAAAAATGTTTTAATTCATGCATGCAGTTGGCTGATGATTACTGGTACACTGCCTAGGCTTATGCACACCGCAGAGCAGGGGAAGAAAAAAACCTGTCTGGAACCAATTGGCAGGTTCAGAGAGGCAGTTTGGTGTAGTGGTTAGGAGCACGGACTCTAATCTGGGAGAACTGAGTTTGATTCCCCACTCCTCTGCATGCAGCTGCTGGCGTGACTTTGGGTCTGTCACACTTCTCTCAGAGCTGTTCTCTCAAGAGCTCTCTCAGCCCCACCTAGCTCACAGGGTGGCTGTTGTAGGGAGAGGAAGGGAATGGAGAGTGTAAGCCACTCTGAGACTCCTTCAGGTAGTGAAGGGTATAAATCCATTATCTTCTTCTTTTCTTCTTTGTATGCACTCCTCCATGTTCAGACATTAGCCTACACGTAAAGAGGCCAGGCTGACAACAACTAGGTCCAGGGCATTTTCCTTGGCTGCACCAGTACATTGGAATGAGCTCCCTAGTGAGATCCAGGTCCTGCGAGATCTCCAGCAATTTCGCAGGGCCGTGAAGATGGAGCTTTTCTGCAGGGCATATCAGTGAGATTTATGTCACGCCAGCTGAGCCATGCCAATCCACTAAGTGATCGCACTGTGGTAGAAGTTCAGATATAATATATATTGAGCTGTTTTTATATTTATTGTATTTTTATTTAAACTGTTTTATATGAATTGTTCGTGTTTTTATGTATATTGGTTTTATTGATGTTGTAAGCCATCCTGAGCTGCTTAGGTGTGAGGGCAGAATATAAGTTGAATAAATAAATAAATAAATGATTATGTCGAGATTTGTAAGTACCAGAGTTCCTGTGGTGGCTATTTACTCTGTATCCAACTCATCATACGCCGGGGTGAGTATGACTGGGGAACAGCTGCCAGATGTGGCTGTGTGACTGAACCCATTTAATCTGGAAGGGAACAGCAGCTATATCAGGCCAAACTGCCCATCTAACTGCAGCCCTTCAGATGTTATTCTTTAAAGGCCAGTAAGCCCCCTTCATTTATTTAGCATATTTCTTTGCTGCAGCTTCAGAGATCTGCTTGAGGCAGTTTACAGTTAAAACTACCACAATATTAAAAGCAAGCCTTTAGCTTTTATGCCGTGCTCAGAATCAATAAAATGTAGTATAATGTGGGATTTTTAAAAATATGCATAAATAAATAATTAAATAAATATGCAATATTTGTTGGTCTTTGGTAATCTACTAGAATCATCCTGTAAATATTAAACTGTCAATAATCTTAAATGAGATTAATTTAATCTTGTTTAATGATTTAATTTTGCTTCTTTCAGAAGTTTCCGTCAGAACCATCTTGAGCAGAATGATACTCTTCTAAGTCCACTGAAGGTAGTGAACTTAGAAGGGCACTGTGCACCAGCCATTATGATTAAACTAGGAATAAGGCCCGTTGTGGAAATAAATACGAGCTCTAAAAGAGGCTCTGGGAGAATGCCCTGGCCTTGGGCACTCAGTGTCAATTTGCTGTGGCGATCTCAGCAGGGTATAATGACACAGGGTCCACCATTTTCTCCAGAGGAACTGATCTCTGCTACATGAAGAACATTTGTAATTTTGAGTGATCTCCAGCCCTCATCTGGAGATTGGCAACAATTGTTGCCCAGGAGGAAATGGTGAGTGGAGGGTGGAGTCTGACATTGTACCTGTCTGAGGTCCAACCTCTCCTCAAACCCCACCCTCTCTAGGCTCCACCCCTTAAATCCCCAGGAATTTTCCCACCTGGAGTTGGCAGCCCCATCTCCTTCCCAGCTAACCATCAACCATTATCTGCTTCTCTGACTTCAGCTGACTTCTGCCCTCCCTCCTGGAGAGCAACAGTAATTCTGAGTGATCTCCACCCCTCACCTGGAGATTGGCAACAATGGTTCCCCAGGAGGGAATGGCTGGTTGGGAGGGTGGAGTCTATGTATGTGTCTGAGGTCCCACCCCTCCTCAAACTCCACCCTCTCCAGGCTCCACCCCTCAAATCTCCAGGAATTTCCCAACTTGGAGTTGATAACCCTATCTGCGTACCAACCAACCATCAATCTACCTTTCTCTGCCCCTCTGACTTCAGCTTTCCATCTCTTCCCCCTCCCTCCTGGAGAGCAGTTGTAATTCTGAGTGATCTCCAGCCCCCACCTGGAGATTGTAATCCAAAGAAAACATCCATGATAAAAATAATGAAAAGTCAATAAAGATAATATGAAAAATTGTTACTATAATAATGCTGTAGAAAACTATCTTCTTATATTGCTCACACGCAATGGATTTTGTGCAATGTAAAAAATATCAGGATTGCTTTATCTGAGTGTGTAGCAATTACAATTCTTATCAATTTTCACTTATCCACTCTTGAAGGAAACATCCCATGTTGACTCACTGTTATCAGAACCCAAGATCTTTACAATTCTCCAACGTGGAGTTGGCAACCCTATCTCCCTCCCAGCCAACCATCAACCTACCTTCATCTGTCCTTCTGACTTCAGCTTTCCATTCCCCCCCCGAGAGCAATTGTAATTCTGAGTGATCTCCACCACTCACCTGGAGATTGGCAACAATGGTTCCCCAGGAGGAAATGGCTGGTTCGGAGGGTGGAGTCTATGGCATTGTACCTGTCTGAGGTCCCAGTCCTCCTCAAACCTCACCCTCTCCAGGCTCCATCCCTCAAATCTCCAGGAATTTCCCACCTGGAGTTGGCAGCCCTATCTCCTTCCCAGCCAATTATCAACCTACTTTTATTTCCCCCTCACTCTTCAGATTTCCATTCCCCCCCACCTGCAGCCTCTACCATTCTCTGAAGCCCTGACTGCTACGTCACATTGGCTGTCATAGAGGAGCCATCTCAGCAGGATATCAGGACACAGAGTCCACCTTTTTCTCCAGGGGAACTGATCTCTGCCATCTGGAGAACAGTTGTAATTCTGAGTGATCTCCAGCCTTCACCTAGAGATTGGCAACAATGCTTCCCCAGGAGGAAAAGTAGTCTTTCTCTGCAATAGGGACCAAAGCAGCTTTCATTCTCGTCTTCCCCTTTTGACTTGCACAACAACCTTGTGAGGTAGGTTAGGCTGAAAGTCTGTGACTGGTCCAAAATCACCCAGCCACCTTCCACAGCAAGAACCTGGGTCTGAAGTGCTAACTGCTATGCCTATGTAGCCAACCTCCAGGTGGAGACTGAAGATCTCCAGGTATCACTACTGAACCTGATAACAGATCTCTCCCCCCTGGAGAAAATAACTGCTTCAGAAAGTGGTCTCTATGGCATTCTGTTCAGCTGAGGCCTCTCCCCTCCCCAAACCCTAGCTTCCATAGATTCTACCATAACATCTCCAGGAATTTCCCAACCTGGAGCTGGCAACCCAATCAGTTTTCTCTCAAGGGCCAAAATAGGTGTGGAATGGGCCTTTTACTGACAGAACCAAGTTCGGTTGCCTAGCAACAGACACTGAGGGGAAAGTAGGATTGCCAGCTCTAAGTAGGGAAATACCTGGAGATTTGGGGCGTGGCTCCTGTGGAGGGCAGCATTTGGGGGGCGGAAGGACTCAGCAGGGTATAATGCCATAGGGTCTAACCTCCAAACAGCCATTTTCTCTATGAGAACTGATCTCTGTCATCTGGAGACCAATTGCAGCAGGTCCCACCTGGAGAGTGGCAACCCTAGGGGAAAGTCAGCCACACAGCAGCGGGTTGAAGAGATTAGTTTGATGGCCGCTGGCCCATCAATGTTGTGTTTATGTTGTATGTTTGATTTTATAATTTTACCTGTTGATATTGTTTTATATTGTTTAAATTGGCATTCATGCCCACTGTTAGCCGCCCTGAGGGAGGGCGGGATACAAATTGAAATAAATAAATAAATCTCAGTAGCCAGATAGCCATGGCAGAGTCAAACAGGAGAGACAGCCGTTTTTGCAGTTTATTCTGACAGGACAGTGGCCAAGCTGGCAGTGGGTGGGGAGGGGGTTACGCTGAAAGTCTGTGACTGGTTTGAAATCACAGAACCTGGGTCTGGCAGACCCTGCTCTGAAGCATTAACTGCTACGTCTAGGATAGCCTACCTCCAGGTGGAGCCTGAAGATCGCCAGGTATCACAACTGAACTGCAGACAATACATTTCTCTCTCCCGCCAGAGAAAATAACTGCTTTGAAGGGTGGCCTGTATGGCATTCTATTCAGCTGAAGTCTCTCCCCTCCCAAAACTCTGGCTTCCTTAGACACAGAATATCCAGGATTTTCCCAACTTGGAGCTGGCAACCCTAGTCAGGACTGGCCCCAATGAGTTCTTCACAAGGGCCTTCCTTTGGGCTTCCTTCCTTTGTCTTTTTACTGACAGAACCAAGCTTGGTTGCCCAGCCACAGCCACTGAGGGAATACTCCCATAGGAGCCAAGCAGGAGAAGTGTCTTAGTCAGAAGAGACAGCTGTTTGGCAGTTATTCTGACAGGGAACATGGCTGAAGTGGGAGTGGGCAGGGAAGAGGAGCAGACCCAGCATCCAGCCAATGGCACGTGAGTACTCTTGAGTGGCAGTTGATGGGTCAATGGCTGATGGAGTGCACTGCACAGCCAATGGGAGAGCTGGAAATGGCCAATATGCCAAGAAAATTATTATATTAAGATGCTTAACTGGGGAGAAATTGATCTGCATATCAGGGCTAGTGGAAGCTTGGGCTGTGCTAATAATAAGATTGTTCTAATCAGCAATGCATTGAAATGTACCTTTTGTTTGTGTATGTGTGTATCATCATGTGCCTGCAGGTTCTAGAAAGTGGAATAAGTGAATAAAATTTAGATTGTGGCCCAAATTGCTTTTGAATAATAGGCAGTGTGAGGAAATCATAGTTGAGCTCTCTGTGCATAAATAAGCTCATGCAGCATGTTTAACAAAAGTTCAATAAAATGCTTCATTGATTATAAATTAAAATAGTGCTGAAGATATTCATGGTCTCTGTTTGGTGGTGTAATCAAGGTAGGTGTTTTCCTTCCACAATAGCATGTTCGTATTATTATGTTTCACAGTTGAAGTGCTCAACAGCATATTTAAATGTTAATGTTAAGTACAGAAAGTGGAAACGATAATTGATGGCTTCTGAGAGCTGAAAGTCTGGTTGAACTTTACATGTGAGATTGGCTCCCACCAATCCATCACTGATGCCAGTGGGAGAGCCTCCACCACTAGAGGAAGCATGTCTTACATCAGCATAAAGTTCTTTGCACAGTGCTATGGACTGTTAAGATCCAGGGCATTGATACTGATGTGTTTTGTTTAGTCATGTAAGCTTGTTAAATTATTTCCTCATCACTTGAAGTTAAAGTCATGAGCACAAATGTTTCAGTGAAAGATATTTAAGCATATTCTCTCTTTCATTGAAATAGCTCAGGTTTTACTTCGGATGGATTTAGACCCATGCATTTATCTGATATTCCTGTCTTGGTGGAAGACAAGTGTGGCATATAGGATTTGTGCAGTCTGAATGACAAAAAAAATTATGTAGCATATTAACAATTTGATTTTCTATGTCTTGGTTGAAATAACTGTTGAAACAAGCTGACTTAATCATGTGAGGTTTAGATAAGAGGAGCTTTCCATATTTGAAAGGGATATGTGAAATATAAATGAACATTGCATTTGTAGTGGTTAGCAAGCAGTATTCCTTTTGCAGTCCTTTTGTGAAATAGTATAAATTGTTACATACGGGTGCATATGTAAATAATGGCTTGGGAAAATGCATAAAATGCGATAGTTGCAGTTTCTTTAAAGATGAACTTTCTTTGATATTTGCCTTTTCTTCCCCATAGTGATTCCTAAAAACACTAGTTGCACTTGCTAGGGTTTCTTTTAGAAGGTTGAAATTTGGCATCCAGCAGCGCCCGAAGGAAAGTGCTACAAAGACCTCTGATGCAAACAAGTTCCTTCATTTGCAAACTGTAACAATTTAAATGGCAGTCTATGGTTAGGCATGTTTTGTCCTCGTCTAATTTCTTGAGGGTGCATAATAACTGCTGAGTAATTTATAAGGCTTCTCAATGCCAGCACAGGAAACCCTTAAGCCAGGACAAGAAGGCTTCCCTCTGCTGATACTGCAGACATCCTGTGATCACTGCCAGTATTAATACAAACATCAGTATGGATCCCTAGATACTGTGCTCTTGCACCGGGGAAGTTATCCCCTGCTGGCCTGGTTAGGAAAGGAAGCACCCGTGGGGGGAAAGGGCTTCCTGGGTGTGAGCAACTGATTCAAATACTGGCTACATTTGCATTAAGATCATAAGACCCACTACAGGAGTAAACAAATTGCTTCCAAAGATTCTTTCAGGCACCTCTTTTTCAGAGAGAGAGAGAGAGAGAGAGAGAGAGAGAGAGAGAGAGAGAGAGAGAGAGAGAGAGAGGCCCTGCTTAGAACTGTAGACTACATGAGCTCCCATATCCTGAAACCAACTGGTCTCGTTCCTGTATGTTCTTGCCAATCTCTGCTGTGTCAACCTAAGAGCAGAAGCCTTAAATGCGTACCCTGTTCCTCATTTGCAAGTAAGAGAACATCACACACATAGCAGGATTGTTGGCATATGTAAAGTTGCATGGTAAATTCTTCATCCCACCGTTATGACACTTAAATCAGTACAAATACACACCTGTGCTGTATTGCTTTTATTCTGCTATGCATATTAGCTTAGCTAAGAATCGAACACTTGGTAAATTGATATTAACAAGTATATTTAGCTTTAAGATAAGTTTACTAGAAAGTAAGGGTGGGCTACATGGAATAAAACATCATCCTGGCTAACTACTTCTAAACTCCATCTTGGTTACTCTTCTTCTTCGGGTCTGAGATTAGAACAAAGGAAAGAAAAGATCCCCTGAAAGTTCTGCCCCCATGTATGGGCAGATCACCACGTAGTATCCTCCAATATATTGATGAACCAGTAGCTGGTTTGCAAATGTTGCACTTCAGTCATGAAAGAGTTAAACTGTTGTTTATGTATATTTTCATGACTGAAATGTGACATTTGCAAAATCCCATCACCAAGCTCATGTAAAAAGGAACAACTATAGTATCTAGTTGAAAAGCTGGTAGTCCGACCTTGCAGTCTATGTAGATCGGGCTGTTACTACCTTACTCCTGATATGTACTAAATCCAGATGCCTGCAGAATGAAAGGGTAAATTGGTCAGTGCTATTCCAGGCTTGTAATTTTTAAATCCACTTTATATCAAGTACAGCAAACAAATGGCTAGACATTTTTTCAGGATGTACTGGGTTTTTTTTTGCAGTTTAGACAAAACGAAAAAATATTCTCCTTCTGCACTCTGAAGTTCAATCCATTCTACCCATTGTTCCTTATAAATTTGTACCGATTTAAGTGTCATAATGTTGGGATGAAGAACTTACCCATGCAGCTTTACACACGCCAACGATCTTGCTATGTGTGTGATGTTCTCTTACTTGCAAATGAGTAATAGGGTACTCATTTGGGTACTCGTAGTGGATGAGATGGTTAGACAGTGTCATCGATGCAACGAACATGAAATTGAGCAAACTTCAGCGGACAGCGGAAGACAGGAGGGCCTGGCGTGATCTGGTCCATGGGATCGCGAAGAATCGGACTCGATTGTGCGACTGAACAACAAAAGTGGTTGATTTTGGTTATTTGCAGGTGGCATCTATAGGGGCTCTGCTCTGATTAGCAAAACAGTTGTGGCCAGAGCAACAGAGGAAGAGGCAGTTCTGCAGATTCGAGGGACCAAGTTAGGCAGTGGTTAAAATCTCTCCTATACCACAAGGGGATTTGGATAGAGATATATAGAGCTGGATGTCATCAGCATATTGATAACATCCAATTCCAGAGATGCAAAAACTGTTTCCTTAAGGTTTACATAGAGGTTGATTAATGTGGGGAATAAGATTGTGCCCTCACTAAGCAGCTCCTGCACTGAAGATAGCTGGTCACCAATGGCAAACCCATGAGCCTGATTCATGAGGAACAATTTAAACCAGTCCAAGGTACATCCTCAGATACCTCCTCCTGCCTCCAAACACCTCAGTAGGATGGCACAATCTACTGCGTCAAAGGCTTCAGATCCAGTAAGAGCAGGCCTTTGTCTACATTCAGATGGAGGTAATCAACTAAAGCTACCAAGGCCATCTCTATTTCATGGTCAGGCCTGAAACCAGACTGAAAAGGAGACAGAGCACATGAGTTATCCAACAAGACCTGGAGCTGGTCTGCTACTGCTTTCTCAATCACTTTTCCCAGGAAGTACAGCTGGACCATTACATTTGTCTTTAGGGATGTTCTTTTTAGTAGTGAACTAGCCTGATACACATGATTCTCTACAGTATTTAAGTTCTGTAAATCCTGTCCTATTATATAAATGTGTAGTGGTCTGGCAAGGTTCTATGCTTGGCAAAATCAGTTTGCTGCCTGATCTGTCATTCAAAACGACTCCCTAGGCACTGGCTGAGTTACCTGAGTCCCACCCACAGAAGCAGCAGGAGCCAAAACTCACCTCAGAAGACATTTCACCTCAGGAGAGAGGACGGAGACTCTGGCTGTTTCGCTTCCCTGTGACTCTGGCCCTGCCACTTTGCACTGCTGCACCTCCTGGCCTGGCCTCAGCCTGCACTGAGGCTGCTGCCTACTGCCCCTTCACGCTGCTGCCTGTCCCGGTCCCTCCCAGAGCCCTGAAGACTCCCCGAGGTAAGTAGGCAGCTGAGCCATGAGCAGCCTGGCTGGGCCACAGGGGCCTTGAACAGGGGGGGTTGGAGAGCCAAGGCCTTCCTGGCTGGGCCACAGGGGCCTTGAACAGGGGGGTGGGAGAGCCAAGGCTGGCCTGGCTGGGGTCCAGGTGGCTTGAATGGGGGGTGGTGGGAGAGCAAAGACCTGCCTGGCTGGACCACAAGGGGCCTTAAACTGGGGGGTGGGGTGGGAGAACCAAGGCTGGCCTGGTTGGGCCCCAGGGGGCTTGAATGGGGGAGGTGAGAGAGCCAAGGCCTGCCTGGCTGGGCTGCAGAGGCCTTGAATGGGGGGTGGGAGAGCCAAGGCCTGCCTGGCTGGGCCGCAGGGGCCCTGAACGGGGGAGTGGGAGAGCCAAGGCCTGCCTGGCTGGGCCACAGGGGGCTTGAACGGGGGGTGGGAGAGCCAAGGCCTGCCTGGCTGGGCTGCAAGGGCCTCAAATGGGGGGGTGGGAGAGCCAAAACCTGCCAGGTTGGGCCACGGGGGCCTTGAATGGGGTGGGTGGGAGAGCCATGGCCTGCCTGGCTGGGCTGCGGGAGCCTTGAATGGGGGTGGGAGAGCCAAGGCCTGCCTGACTGGGCCATAGGGGCCTTGAACGGGTGTGGGTGGGAGAGCCAAGGGCAGCCTCACTGGGCCTCAGGGGGCTTGAACAGGGGGAGTGGGAGAGCCAAGGCCTGCCTGGCTGGACTGCAGGGGCCTTGATTGGGGGGTGGGAGAGCCATGTCCTGCCTGGCTGGGCCACAGGGGCCTTGAATGGGGGGGTGGGAGAGCCAAGGCCTGCCTGTCTGGGCTACAGGGGCCTTGAATGGGGGGTTGGGAGAACCAAGGCCTGCCTGGCTGGGCCACAGGGGCCCAGAATGTGTGTGGGGGGGGCCAAGGCGTGCCTGGCTGGGTGTGTGAGACTTTATTTCCACTTCTGTACCTTTCTATGCATTTGTTACGCATCACATCTTTCTATAGCCTGTTGCATTGCTTCTACAACGGGCTTTACTGCTAGTCCAGCTATAATACTGATGATGTGAAATTTGAAATGTGACATTTGCTGTAGGAATTCTAATGGAGAAGATTGTAGTATAAGAAATGAAATGAGACATAAGTACCTCCCCCCCCCCACATTGGACCTTTCTCTAGACCACATTGGTGGTTATGTCCTCAGGTCCCAGGCTGCTTGATGAGCTCACTCTGGAGTAGGCCACATAGAACTGTCCATTGAAGAAGCTGTTGTCTGTTAAGACAACTCCTGCTACTTTCCACGGAAGTGATGGTCTGGATTGTTTTGCTCATATGGAGACTGTGTTGTTCCTTGCACCTCAGGGTGATCTTGCTAGTACTTGGCCTGTGCAGCTCAGTGCACTGCAGGAGTACTACGTGCAAATGTCTTTGCCGCATTCCTAAGTTGCCTCCTCCTTGTAGTATTGGTGTATCTGGCTCAATGTTTGCCAGGAGCTTTCTTGGGGGCAGTAAGAGGTGAGAGGTGTGAGGGAGTGGTGATGTGGTGGACATTTCTTCAGGTTCATGAGGGAGGCACGCATTGAAATGACTCCTAGAAATGTCCTTTACTATCTCCCCATAAACATTCATACCCTGGCCCTGCTCCTACACCTGACAGATACCAGCTTGTCTGGTGTTGGGGGGATTGTATTTAAAGGCATCGGGGAGGCTGGGCCAGCAGCAGTGGTAAGGGAATCCTGCTGAGCGAACCTCCCCGGTGGCTGTAAGCATCCCACCTCCTCTCCTGCATCTGATAGGCGGCTGCCTGTCCAGCGTAGGACAGGGAGGAGGGAGGAGTATTAAAAGCCACTGTGGAGGATCACTGGCAGGATCACTAAGGTGTTACTGGATGGGGCAGGCTCACTGGCAGGCTCACTAAGGTGTTACTGGATGGGGCAGGCTCACTGGCAGGCTCACTAAGGCATTACCACTGGTAGGCTCCCTGGTGGCTTTAAGCACCCTGCAACCACTGCTGCACCTGACAAACAACCGCCTGTTAGGTGTGGGAAGTGGGGAGGAGTGTGTTGGAAGCCATCAGAGATGCTGGGCCAGCAGCATCAGTAAGCTGATCCTGCTGGGGAAGCGTCCCTCTTGGATCAAAGTACCATGGTCCTGCTCCTACACCTGACAGACACCGGCCTGTCTGGTATTGGGGGGAATTGTATTTAAAGGCATCAGGAAAGCTGGGTCAGTAGCAGTGTTCAGACAATCCTGCTGAGCAAACCTCCCCAGTGGCTGTAAGCATCCCACCTCCTTTCCTACACCTGACAGACAGTGTAGGAGGGGAAGGGGGGGAGGAGTATTAGAAGCCATGGTGGAGGTAGGACTGCACCTGACAGACAACCACCTATTAGGTGTAGGAGGTGGGGGGGTGTTGGAAGCTATCCCAGCTCCTCTCCTACACCTGACAGGCAGCTGCCAGTCCAGTGTAGGTGGGGGAGGGGGGAGGAGTGTTAGAAGCCACTTTGGAGATAGGGCTGCACCTGACAGATAACTGCCTGTTAGGTGTAGGAGGTGAGGGGAGTGTGTTGGAAGCCATCCCATCTCCTCTCGTACACCTGACAGGTAGCTGCCTTTCCCGTGTAAGAGTGGGAGGGGGGAGGAGTATTAGAAGCCACTTTGGAGGTGGGGCTGCACCTGACAGACAACCGCCTGTTAGGTGTAGGAGGTGTGTGGGGGGGAATGTGTTGGAAGCCATCAGAGAGGCTGGGCCAGCAGCTTTGCTTCACCTCCCAGGTGGCTGTTGGCCACTCCTGATTTCCTCAACTGTCATTAGCTCTCTGCAGTCCCCTATAACAGGGTGTTTTTTTAACCTCAGAACACTGAGCTCTGCAGCTGACCAATCAGAGAGTGGGGGGTGCAGAGAGGCAGTTGCCTGGCAGCTACATAGGAATCAATGGGAGGAGCACATTTTACCCCTTTTGACCCACTTAGGGGTCAAATTTCTAAAAAATCCATTCTTAGTGAGCACCTACACCATGGTAAGAGCGCTCTCCCCAAATTTCGTGTCTCTAGGTCCAGCAGTTTGGCCTGGGCATTGATTTTACGGTGAGGGGACTTTCTTTTATGTATATAGATGGAAAATCACTTCTCTGAGTGCCGGAGTGAAGGTGCCCTGAGATAGTGACTGATCTGTGATACACATCAAGGAAACATTAATGTGGTTCTTACATTGTTTTAGCAGCCTGCATGGGCAAGAGTCCTGTGCACAAATGGTGGCCTTCATAGATCTCAGAATCCTGTCAACATCCATCATGGTAATTGGGTCAAAATAATCAATAAGCAGAACAAATGAAGTATTAAGCATTTCTTCTTCCTGGTGTGTTTTACAGGTAACATCCAGATCAGAGTGTATTTGTGTTATTTTGTTAGCAAGACACTTTGTAAAGGTATCACAGCTAATCATACCTGAGACAAAGAGATGTTGAGATTGCTTGAACAATTGTATAAGCTTTCATGTGCATGCACACTTCTTCAGATACATTGAAATGAGCTAGCTGATGCAATGGTCACAGAGCAATAGCATTTCTTTGCTACTGTCACTGCAGCTTCATAAGACTTCCAGTGGGCTCTATAGCTCACTCTGCAGGATTCAGTACACATTTTCTGTCAGAGTTGTGGTCTTTCTTGACATCTTTCCAGTCCTCTTTAGGTCACTGAGCTCCACAGGCCCCAAGATCGAGAGAAAACACTAAATTTATTTTTATTATTTATTTTTATATTTATTTCAGTACAAATTTTATTTATTTTTATTTTAGTACAGAATATATTCGTATTGTTGATAGTTTTTCCTTAGCGTTTTCTTCCTTATTGCATACTTTATGCTGAGGTTCCCCCTTCATCTTCCTGAGACTGGGAGAGGCTGATGAGAAGCAGTCTTGTCAATAGCTTCAGCAGAAGATGTGTTTGGAATCCTAAAATCCCCAGAAGCATCATGGAATCTAGAAAGATCCATGAGCCTCTGTGGGTGGAACATTTTTACTGCCTGTTGTGTAGTGGGTCCGACGCATTAAGGAATCAGGAAACAGCGTGATAACTAGCTCATGGTTTACTAGTAGACAACAGAACAACAAATACCGGCCAGATGGCCAACCATATACAGTCCCCTTGGACCACCCGCAGGTCCCATTGATGGGTTTAAGCTTCCCGTCAAGGTTCCTATTGGTGACTGTTTGAGGTTTCAGGAACTTAATCCCTATTGTCTCTTGAGCTTCAAGCTCTGATAAATGTCCCTGTCGCCTAGTGGCGGTCAGTGGACATAACACTGCCCACCCTTTTGCAATGTAATAAAATAATCAGAATGGCCTGGAGATATTGCCAACTTGGAAACAATCTGCTAGGGATATGTTTGGCAGAACTGTGTAAATTTCATGGATAGTAGGTCTATTAGTGGCTGCTATGGTAACTAAAGAGGCAGTGTTCAGAGACAGTAAACCTCTAAATACCAGTGTCTAGATTCGATTTCCAGTTTGGCAGGCTGATGGCAGCCATTTCTCCCGGCTCCTGGGGACACGGACTGCAAACCAGCGGATAGAGAGGGGGTGTGATCATATGCATCCCCTCAGGGCTCGTGGGATGAGCCCTGAGTCAGGGGGTGCTGAGGTTCGCCACCCCCTTTGGCTTTTAGCCTGGGGGTGCAGGTGTCCTTTTGCCCCGATGGTCTCTCCGCTGTGTTCCAGTACTGGGCGAGGCTTTATGTACTGGACCAAGCGAGTAATGATCAAGTTCTAATTAAGTGACTGGCTGAATCGATGAAGTAACTGAAGAAGAGTGAGTAAAAGATATGAAGCATTAGAGGGAGGTGAAGTTTATCCCTGTAAGCTTGGGGGGAGGTATCTGTGGACCCCCCCAGATGACCAGATAAAGGAAATTAATTACTATTGGATAAATGGAGCTTGAAGGGAATGTGATGGAGGAGTGCTGAGATCTAAGAACTGAGTAACATTCATGGCTTTAAAAACAGTATCTGAAAATGTATGCCATTTGGCTGGCTAGAAATGGCTAGAAGGAAGAATCAGAAGATTTCTATTTAAAGACTGTAAAAATCACAGTAAGAGTCAGAGTGAAGCAAAGTCTAACCCCCCCCAAAAGAAGCGGGGGGGAAGGGAACTCCCCCCCGTATAACAATGTAAAAATAAAGCTCTTAAAGGGGTAGATGGAGCGAAAAGAGAGAAAGGATTGAATGGGAAAAACTTACGAGTGTTGAAGTGCTCTGATGAAAGGTGGCTGTAAATGCAGCAGAACTTTCCTCTAGCAAACAGAGGGTGGGAAACCCCCCCTCGAAAGACAAAGTAACTATGTAAACAGTTGAAAACAACCTCTATAGGCATTGGAAATCGTCCTCTTTTTTTTTCTTTAAAGAGACTTTAAACATCTCCGTGAGTGGTGGCTCGAAGTGTGACAAAACTTTGTTTAAACAGGGGGGGGAAACTCCCCTTTAAAAATAAAATACTTTGGAATCAACTTGAAATACTCTGGATAGACCTAGAGAAACATTAGAGATAGCGGAACAATCTGATGGATTTATGGGTCCCTGGCAATTTGGTAATAAAAAGAAGATAAACAGACCCCTCTGAAAATGGCACCTGTTGTGTCGAAAGAATTAAAACGAAACTGAATCTTCTTCAGGAAGTCGAAAACTTAACTGAACAATAAACTCTACTGAGAAAGACTGGCAGGGCAGCAAGGCAGCTACGTACTCCTTTGACAAGCAGGGGGAGAGGAAATTCTCATCCCCAAAATAAAGTTACTGTGTATTTGATGGGGTGGACGGAGCTAATGAAATGTTGGGTGAAAGGTGGCTATGTGGGTTAATTGTCCAGGAGATAGCGGATTACTAGAAGACATCAACAATATGGACTGTGAGCTGAAGAAGATTGAGAGAAGATGATTCTCCAGTGAAGATTTTTTGGAGATAAGGCTTTTGATTAAGGGGGGATGTATGGATAGAATAAGGGTGAAGGGCTCACATAGAAAAGATGGATGTTTGATGATGATTGTTTAAATGAAATTTAAATGTATTTTATCAACGTAGATTAGTATTATAAATGGAAGAGGTGAAGGGAATGTTATTGGATGCCTATTTAGGTTCTTTTTTGTGTTTCCCCCCCCAATAAGAGTGTAAATGGAGTGAGCTTTTAGAAGAAGTATATTCAAGCCTAATTTTGATGTATTTACTAATTTCTAAATAATTTTAGATGTTGGGAGGATTGCAGGCAATGGTCGGTTAAAACTTTTTAAACAGCCAGATGGACAGAATGTAATAGCCAGATGGGCAGAAATTATTGTTATCAGATGATGAGGATGCCTTATGTCTGCATAAAAGAAATTTAAGTGTATTTCAGAAGTATACTCCAAACAGTCAATATGAGCTAGAGCTTCTATAAGTGATTTATTCAATCGTCACCTTCAAGGTTAACAACTGAGATTTTTTCTTATTGCCATATTTGTAAGCATTGTAAACGATCATCACACCTTGGACTTTCTTTTCTATCTCCCCTTCTTGTAGTATGTATTAGTACCCCTCTACTTTTCTGTAGTTTTTTAGAAAATGCAATAAAAAATCCCCTTCGGGGGCCAAAAAAATAATAAAATAAATACCATTGTCTGGAGGCAACTTCAGGAGAAGGTCTCGGCTTCTGTGCCCTATTGTTGGCCCTCTAGAATAACTTGTTGGCCACTGTGTGAGACAGGATGCTGGGCCAGATGGCCTGATCTAGTAGGGCTCTTCCTGTGTTCTTATTTTTTTGATCTGATGTTGTCTAGAACCATATTTTCAGAACCATGCTACATATTCAAATATCACATGGCACAGCTATTTCAAAATATACAAAACCACCATAGATATTGTGAAACCAAGCATTTGAAATTTTCATTCAGTGATAAAAGAACTATTTGGAAAAATATAGGAGATAGTTTAATATAAATAATTATAATTGAAAATGTTTTACATTGCTCAGTCTGCTCTTGGCCCAGCGATTACACTTCTCAGAGACTACTTTAGGAACCTATGTAAGCCTTCCTGTGCTTCTCAGAGTTTTGGAGAGAATATATATAATAAATTTGTTTTACTGTAATCTTTAGATCCCTTCACACTAAGGGATGCAATGGTCTTGTCTGCTCAGTTGCTATGGCTAGCATACAATTTGATTATTTAAAGATACAGATTGAGCTTTACTTACTACTGCATATGTGGCTCTGTAGGGGTTGCCTGTAGAATTTCTATAGAGCTCTTTTCCTATGCAGTCCGTTCTTGCATACATGAAAAACTCATAGTTACATGTGCATAATGGGAACCCACAGGATGTCTATAAAATTCCTCTTCTGCCACTTCTTAGCTGGGCACATATCATGCAACACATGTGGTATGCTGCAGGCTATTAACTGTGAATGGGAGGATCTTGCACACTTTATAGAGGCAGAAATAGCTCCAAGTCTCTCTAAGCCCCCTACCATAAAGCTTGCTTGCAGTGGCTTGTGCAACAATGCAGTCCTCTAATGTGTAGCATACTGGGTATTGCAGCATACTTGCATTGTGGCCTAGATAAGGGCTAGGAGGGCATAGACATCCTGTGGGAGTTCTCTCCTGCACATGCATCTCTGTGAACTGTTCTTGCATGCAAGAATGGATTGTACAGGGTCAGTATATTTTTGACTTGCTTATCAATAGTAATTATTTTTGATTACCAGAAATCCCTCCTCTGTGAGATTTTAGGAGAAGCAAATGTGGTGTCTCACTGTGGATTGGGCTTTTAAGAGGCAGATGGAGCAAGTGACAAATTTGTGGGCTGATTTTATCCATGTATCTGAATAGTCATATGAAAGAGAGCCATTAACCACATACTAGAGGGAAGTATTATGAAGATAAAGTATTTCCCAAGCCATTTATCATACCTGTTCTAATCTAAAGCTTCAAAAAGAGGTAGGGCATAGAATGTACACATTTGTCAGAAAGGCAGTTGATCATTTGCTTGACCTACTTTGATTTGTTTGCTCTATTTCTCTAGAAGTCAGTAATGTGTGTGTTCTGATTATTCTAGCAAACTACAGTAGAACTAGACTATCAAAACGGGAGATAGGGAGAGGCAGGAAATATTACTATAAAACTTAGACTGAAGCAAAGTGGTAGTATTTTTTGTAGTAGTACTGAGTAGTGTTTTCTGGGTCAGCTATCAAGAAATCACAATGTAATTGTACAACTTCTGGCAGCAAATGCTATCAAAGCTGAATGCTGAGTATCTACCGGGGGGGGGGGCACATTTGCAATTGCTATCAACCAAAAAAGTCAACTTTAATTTCCATTCCTGATCTGAGTTCTCTACCTCAGAAACGCTTGCAACTTAACCCTTCCTTTAGTAGCAGCTGTTTCAGGTGGAATCCACCTGCCATCCATAAGCCCTGCCAGGGTCCTTGCCCACTTTCCTGAAATTTTGGGCAGGTGCCACATTGCTCAGAAGAATCGCAGGTGGCATGTGAAAGAGCCACAGTGTGATCCTGAGCCACTGAATATCACTGATCTAGTGGAATATGAAAGGCTAATGATCCTAATTTTATGATTATAAATCTGAGTAAAAGAAAACATAAACATTTTATAGACAAAGTGGTTTACATTTTTTAAAAATGAAGTGAAACTATTTTTCCTGGAAACAATTTATTTTCATTTACATATTTACAATATGTAAGTAGAGCCCTCTAAAAACATTCACAGCAATAGTGAATGAACTATGCATAGGACTACAGACAGCATTCTGTACCTTTTCCAGTTTGGTGTAGTGGTTAGGAGCACAGACTATAATCTGGGAGAACCGGGTTTGATTCCCCACTCCCCCCCCCCATGCAGCTGCTGGTGTGACTTTGGATCAGTTACAAGTTCTCTCAGAGCTGTTCTAGAAAGAACAGTTCTCAAAAGAGCTCTCTCAGCCTCACCTACCTCACAGGGTGCTGTTGTGGGGAGGGGAAGGGGAAGGAGATTGTAAACTGCTCTGAGACTCCTTTGCATAGTAAAGGGCGAGGTATAAATCCAATTTCTTCTTCTTCTCTTTTCTCTGTTTCAATGCATTTTACACTTTACAAAAATCATGGCGCATGGACCACAAACAGCATTCTGTATTTTTTAACTGCTGCAATGTATTTTACACTTTACAAAAATTATGATGGATTGTATTGCAATCTGATGTATTATCTTGTATGTTTATTGAATATGTGGGAGAAAAAGTCCAGAAAAAATTATCATGATTAAAAATTAAATAGCAGTGGTGTATAGTTCAGTACAAAGCAGTTTGATCTAATAGTTGGCTTACTGAAAATCTATTTTCTTTGTTGAGAGGCATTTTTATTTAACACATGGAATATATTCCTGTTCCTTCACTAGAATGGTGGAGAAAATTGAGCCCCAGGAAAGAATTTTATAACAACCCTTTACATCTGGTTTCTGTGAGAAGGGGTATAAATAATGAGATATTAGTAGCTATGTGTTACTTTGGAGGAAGATTGCTTGTCGTCTCTAGAACTTGCCCTTGAAAAACAAATTAAATATGCAATGAAAATAGTCAATTATTGTATTTGTAAGGACAGGAAAAAATACTTGGATGCTAAAACTGTGATTAGTGACTAAAACTGCCAGTATAAATCTGGCCTTTCCTTTACAAATAATTGGATTAAATCTACATATAGGGATATTTTAACACATTTTTCCTAGAATTAATTATTCTCGTTTATTTAAAATATGTAAGTAGAGCACTCTGATTAATAGCACTCAAGGCAATTTCTAAACCATTAAATATAACTTTAAAATACAATTAAGTAAATCAACAATAAAACATTCAAGTGTAAAACACAATTTACAACAGCACACAGCCCTTCAAAAATCAGCATTATAGCAAGTTATGAACCGCAGTAAAAAACTTACTTAAAAAGCAAGCAGTAGCTTTGGGCCAAGAAGAATTCTGAGATTATGAACCTGTAGATAAAACCATAGATAAGAGTTTTACATACAGTTTAAAATGCTTTGTGGAACTCAAATGGTCTGGTCGCAGAACACATCTAAACTCTACACCAGTGGAAGGCTGTTCAGCAGATGAGGCGCCACACCCTTTAAAGCCCAGGTCCCTTGTTGTGATCTGCCTTGCCTCCAAGGATACAGAGATGAAGAAAATTATGCTTGGTCTGGTTTGTCCTGGGGCATGGTTTAAGAAATGAGATAAACTTGCTAAATTTTTGGAGAGTTCAGTTAAAAGTGCCTTGGGATTAAATCTCAGTGTATTGTATAAATTGCTTGTGGGTTGAGGGGTTAGAATTATGAATGTCTTCTGATAACTCCTTACCACTTGAGCTATAAACATTACTTAGTTTTCACTTCTTTTATGTCAGCCTGTAACTTGTCTGTCTGCAAAAAGTTAATATAGGCACAGAGTAACTTTTTTTCCCACCATAGAGAACAATGGAGGGAATAGGGGCAACCAGTTGAGGGGCCCATAGAATTGGACCCCCTGATCCAATGTTCTTGAAACTTGGTGGGTATCTTGGGGAGAGGCTCCATCAGCTATCCTGTGAGTTTGGAGCCTCTCCTTCAAACCCCCTCCCCTCCAGCCCCCAGAATATACCCTATGTTTTCACCATTGACTTCAATGGCCCTAGGGTATAATAGAGCTGAAATTGACATTTGGCTGCCTGAAAGACTCCCCCGGGACGCCGGCTGGGGGCGGGGCTTGGCTCCTGAGCTCCCAGAGCTGCCCTCCGGTGAGCTCCCCCCAAAAAAGACCCCTGGGCCTATATAGTTTATATGCAATGAAGAGCTCAAAATTAACACCAAACTGAATTACTGCAGTTCAGTTGAAATGCTTTGGAAGGGTTAAGGGGCGATAGTGGTAGAAATGTTAAACAGACTGTTAACTGCCCAAAGACTAAGAGGAGTTAGTATCTTTACTGAAAACTTCTCCAGGGAGCAGGAAATTTACTCCTTGGCAAATATGAATGAGACTGCTTCATTGTACTGAATAAGCTGTGTCCACTTCAGGTGTTGCTGTTCTCTGATTGTTTCTCAAAAATGGAAATAGGCAAGATGGCACTGTTGGATGAGTGCTTTCTTTGTGTAGTCTCAGTGATCAGACACCTGACTTGCAAATTTAATCAAAATAAAGTCAATTTAAACTCTAGGGGGAAAAGTATAGTAATATTATTTTGGGGGAGGAGTTATTTGTAAACTAGTTGTTAAGTGAGGAGGGAAAAATGTGGGAAGAGTAAGATACATGAAATAACTTCAATTCATGTTCTTTTAACAAGCTGCCTATTTTGTATAAAGAGATGTTAATTTTTTAGTAGAGGAATATTTGCTTTGTATAAAACTGCCTAGAATTTTAAACTATTGAATACTAGGAACATAGCAACACTTCCTCATTTGAGCCACGTATGCTTTTGTTCTTCCCTTCTGGCAATATGGATGCTTCCCAATAACCTTATTGCTGCCTTATAAAACCAGGATCTCACATCCAGTGCCTCTGCTAAGTAATTTACAGAGCAATTCTGAGCCAAGCTCACACTGTGGCAGCCAGCAGGGGCAGCACTGCTAGTCAGCTCCCTAAGGGACAAATTATGTTGTAGTGGAGTGGGGAAAAAGTGTAGCTGGCTGCTTACAAGGCGACTCTGCACCAGCATGGCCTCATGGTGTAGTATTGAGGCAGGGTGGCATGAGGGGTGGGGCACTTTCCCAGGTGTAGATGCTGTTGCATGTCACAGCTACAGGGCGGGGAAGTGTGGCTTGGGAGAATCCCATTCTCTGCTCCCACCCCGCCCCCTGACAGACCTGTGGTGATGACAAGTATGCAGTCATCATCATTCGTTGTTCCAGCATGCCATCATGTCCCATAGCCAGCCCCCCAAACCCCACTGTTCCAAATACTTGGAGTCTGCCCACTGCAGTGGCACAGATGCCTTCCTTCTCCACTGGGTGCCAGAGGACCCATTTCCTGGAGCAGACACACAGTGAGGGGCCTCATCCAATCACTCATTTTCTTAGCGACCCTTCCCCCTGGTGGCTTGCATCATTTCCCTCTTCCAGTTCATTCACACAACAACCCTGTGAGGTTGGTCAGGCTATGCATCTAGGCCAAGTCATCCATGTAGCCTCCATGCTACAAGTGGGGAATGGAAGCTGGGTCTCCCAGGTCTAGCCTTATGCTCTCACTGTGATAAACCAGCTTATTTACCCAGACCACTCTCTGGCCCCTCCCCCTTCATGCAGAAGCCTGCAAGGTGAGTAAGGGAACCTGTCTGTGCACCTGGGTCTCTGCTATGTATGGCAGCTTATGACCAGTGGGACCTATGCAAACCTCCCCAAGCCACCCACAGCATCTGATAGCCCTCCCTCTCAGACAAGTCCTTAGGAAGCCTGTAAGGGGAGGGGCAGATGGGAGTGGCCGCTCTGTTGTCATGGGTGGCAACAATGGCACTGTGTCCCTGCCTGAGTTGGCACCGCAGCCAGAGGCTCTGGCATTGCCAGAGCCAGAAGCTGGTCCCTCTGACTCCTTAGGAGTTAATAGTTTGCTGCCACCAGCGCCCAAGCCTGAAAACCCCACACCTGGCCCTGCAGCAGCCGATGAGGTACAGGTGCAACTGGGGAGCCTGCCTGACTCACCTCCACAGGTGGTTTGGCTGAGGGATCCGCTCTGAAGAGACTTAGCCACCCGCTGCTGAGATGCATGCTGGCAGGGAAGGTGAGTGCCAAGTCCTGAGTTCTAGCAGGAGTGGCGCTGCCGCCACGGGAAGCCTGGCTGGAGGCCTATATAACTCCCACTTGAGATTGGGCTCTCGTGGAAGCAATGAGTTGTTTCGGTGTGTGCCTTGCATCCACCTTCAGTTCCTGTTCTTGGACCTCCACTCTGGTTCAGATTCCTTGCTTCATGACCCCTGCTTTGAACGACCCCTTTTTCAGACTTACAATTTGGTTCTTGCTCTGAATCTTCTGGCAACGACCTTGGACTGGACTGGACTTCTGCCTTTCAGCCCAAGCCCAGCCCATGACAGGGAGGGAGTGGGGCAGGGAGGGGTTTGAAGCTCCTGTTATGTAGCAGACACCAAGCAGTAGAGACACAGTTATGGTACAATATAGACTTTATTGCACTGGAATCCATGGCAAAGCATGACTCCCATCCACTTCCATCCTGTAGACCAAGGATCCTTGGCATGGCATGCACTTAAGTGGAATGGCATCACAGGTGGAACTTGGAAGGGCTTGCCGTGTGCAGTGCTCTGCTTCAAGAGGAGGGCTGGAACAATGGATTGAGCAGAGTGCATGAGGGGGCCCCGGGACTTGCCACACCCACAAGCCCCTCTGTTGAATTCTACCTGCAAGACAGAATAACAGAGCCATGGCAACTGGGCATGAGTGCCATGCCAGCCTCATCCATGGATGTTTTGTCCTGACAGGGTCTGCAAATGCAGCACCGGGTGGGGGGGGACACTCGCATTATGAAACCAGACGACTCACAATCACCTGTCCTGTGCTGAAGTGCTAAGAACATAAGAGAAGCCAGTGTTGAATCAGGCCAATGGCCCATCTAGTCCAACACTCTGTCACACAGTGGCCAAAAATACCAGGTGCCATCAGGAGGTCCAGCAATGGGGCCAAGACACTAGAAGCTCTCCCACTGCTGCCCCTCCTCAGCACCAAGAATAGAGTGCATCACCTGCCCCTATCTATACCTTGTGGCTAATAACCACTGATGGACTTCTGTTCTATATGTTTATCTATTTCCCTCTTGAAACTGTCCATGCTTGTAGCCGCCACCACCTCCTGTTGCAGTGAATTCCATGTGTTAATCACTCTTTGGGTGAAGAAGTACTTCCTTTTATCTGTTCTAACCCGACTGCTCAGCAATTTCATTGAGCGCCCACGAGTTCTTGTAGTGTGAGAAAGGGAGAAAAGTACTTCTTTCTCAACCACTCAATCCCATGTATAATCTTATAAACCTCAATCATGTCACCCCTCAGCTGTCGTTTTTCCAAGCTAAAGAGCCCCAAGCGTTTTAACCTTTCTTCATAGGGAAAGTTTTCCAACCCTTTTATTATTCTAGTTGCCCTTCTCTGCACTTTTCCCAATGCTATAATATCCTTTTTTTTTTTTTTGCCCCTCGAAGGGGATTTTTTATTTATTTATATAGACTACAAACTATTTATTTAGTCTATTTATATAGACTACAAACTTATTTATTTATATAAACTACAAACTAAACTTAGAAAAAGGGAGAGGGAATTAACACTAGGGAAAAAGAAAAGCAAACCCACACTAAACTAAAAACCCAAGAGTAGGAGATCTTCCACCCCATTAGTATCTATGTTAATGTTACATAGTTAATATATCATGAATACCGCGAGTTCCTGTCTAACTTTTCCTACTTAAAGATTAGCTAATTAGTTGTTATGAGAGTATTCCAGAGCATCTCTCAAGCTCACTTCATAAAGGCCAATTTCAGAGTCCTTCTGCCTTTACTTAGGTTTTCTGTCCCTAAGTGCATAAGTTGGTCTTCGGGCACCAGCGCCTTCTTCCGCCACCAGGTCCTCGTCCGTCTTGGAGGGAGCAGAGCCACTCGAACCAGTTTCACCAGTCTTCTTTGGTCCCCAGGTGACATTTAAGAAATTCCTTGGCTTTAAACACGGAGTCAATCTTCTTTCTCTTATCGTTCATCTTAAAGACGACTCCTTCTGGGACCACTCATTTGTATCCGATTTTTTTGGTTTGGAGAAAGAGTATCAAGTCCTTGTAACTTTTCCGCTTCTGACGAATCTCAAATGGTATGTCCTTTAAAACCTTAATACTGTCGTCCCCCATTTTCAATGGAGTTGCCGAGGTTGCTTGTAAGATTGCATCCCTAGTTTGTCTTCTTGAAAATCTGGCTGATATTTCTCCAGATAGGCTACTCTTTTTGGTGTAATTTGAATACACCCTATATGCTGCTTCAATGTCATGCATAATTTCTTCCACTTTTAAGCCTACAACTGGTGCGAGAAGATCACTAAGGAGCTTCTTTAAATCTACCTTTGAAGATTCTGGCACCCCTTGAATCTGAGGATCATATTGGCTTTCTCCATTTGCAAGTGTTCTTGATGATTTTGTTTATTTACCACTTAATCCACTCTTTTCTTCAACGTTCTGTGTTTGGAGTGCATCTCCTTCACTTCTACAATCACCTGCCCCATTTGTTTAACCGTTTCCGCCACTTGGAGCTGCTGTGCTGCCATCGTCTGGTTTAAGACGGCTAACTGCTGGTTAATACCAGCGAGTTGATCCATGACTGGCTTGAGCGTATCCACTAGTAGTCTTATGACATCTGGCCCCTCCTCTTCCGGCCTAGGACTCTGGCCGCCCAGAGGTTTCGGTTTCACTACTCTCTTCCCAATGCCCAACATCTTGGATTATTGTTTACAGAAACCAACCGCTCCTTCACCACCTCTGAAACTCGCTTATGCATAAAATCCGCTCTGGTAAGTCTCTCAAAACCAAACAGCTTTTCTATTTCCCCTGCACCCACCCTTTTTCTTCTACTTGCCGCTCATGTGGGGGGGGGGACAACTCCCTCCAAACTGATAAAGCAAAGGGGCAGGGAATCCGTTGTTTCTTCATAAAATCGCTTGCATTCAACGTTCATCATCGGCTTCCTGCAGCCTCACTACTGTTGTCGCCACTCGCTTGATCTCCTTCACTTGTCCCGGTCAGCCTAGCTAGAGCCGTTCGGCCACCAGCAGCAGGACCATTAGGGCGAAGGAGCGCCTCAATTCCACAGCATTCCGCCGCTGAAGAGGCAACTCCTTAAAAGCCCTCTGGCTAGGAACCCTTACCCCAGGGTTTCATGGGGGGGGCCACTTCTGTAGCCTCCCTCCAGACCACTGGTGTGCTAGCTGCTCCCCCGAGCCTCGGGGGCAATGGCCGTCTTCGTCACGCTGTCAACCAGAAGTCCCCACTATAATATCCTTTTTGAGGTGAGGCGACCAGAACTGTACACAGTATTCCAAATGAGATCGCACCAATGATTTATACAGGGCATTATGATACTGGCTGATTTGTTATCAATTCCATTCCTAATAATCCCCAGCATAGCATTGGCCTTCTTTATTGCAGTTACACACTCTCTAGACATTTTTATTGAGTTATCTACTACGACTCCAAGATCTCTCTCTTGGTCCGTCTCTGCCAGTTCAGACCCCATCAATGTGTATTTATATTTAGGATTTTTGGCTCCAGTGTGCATCACTTTGCACTTGGCCACATTGAACCCCATTTGCCACATTGATGCCCACTCGCCCATCCATAACAGATCCCTTTGGAGTGCCTCACAATCCTCCCTGGTTTTCACCACCCTGAACAACTTTGTGTCATCTTCGTGTCACCTCCAGCAGAGGGCTCCCAGATTGCTTGCAATTCATCCACTGCAGCAGCTGCAGCTCAAGCCTCTGATTCTGCAAGGGAAAGAGTTGAAGGGACACTTGCCAGCCTGGTACAGTGAAGTGATTGGCTGAGCCTGTAGTTGGCATCCTGAGCTCCTCCAAGCCTAGTGGATGAGGCTGCAGTGGTGGGAAATGACTTGATTTCCTAGTGTAATCGGCGTACACCATGTTTTTTGTTGGCATAACTTTCTGCTTCTGGTAGGGGGTGCTCCCAGGTTGAAAGGTCTCAGGGAGCTGACTAACTCTGGCCACACCTCCAAAACCATTCAGAACCATGCCAGTGCAGGGGCCTACATGTCAGTTGCATGAGCTGGTGGCTGCCGTGCCCTGTTGCCGGCACCTGTGAGCAATGGGGCAGTACTGGGGACCTGCACTGTTGTAAGTGGCTCTTACACAGGCATATCTCAGACATACACTGATGCAGAGGTCATTTGGCTCCCTGAGTGCTTTCATTTTTTATTTTTTAATATATTTTATTTTTTATTTTTTAATATATTTTATTAGTAGTATTTTATAATACTACATCCTAAAGGGAAGGGAAAAAAGGGAATACACTACCACTAAAAAAATAAGGCAAACTTCACACAAGATTACAGTTGTATATATCACTCCTGCAGTGGCAATAAGGAACAAAGAATTCAAATTTCTGTAAAATGAAATTTAGTGTTTTGTAATCCATTATATTGCGTTTATTTCTTGTGCTTCTTCTTCTTCGCTTTTAATATCTTGAGTGCTGCTTCTCCTTTCTCAGACTCTGAAGTTTCAGTTGTACTGCTAGAGTCACTTGAGGTATTGTTCAATTCTTCCTCGCTGGGTTCTTCCCCTTCCTCCATGATTGTTTTATCATCTTTATCTAAGCTTAATTGTTGTTTCAAGAAGCTTTTGGCCTTTTGGACAGAGTCAGTTTTAATTTTCTTATCGTAGTTGAACACTAGTCCTCTGGAAAGCTTCATCTGTAAGCAATTAATTTGTTTTGAAGGAAAAGAATTAAGTCTTTATATTGTCGTCTTCATTTCTGGATCTCGAATGGGATGTCTTTTAGAATTTTAATTTCTTCCTCCTTGACTTTCAGTGTTTTCCCCACCGTAGCTTTCAAGACATTTTCTTTCATAGTTCTCTTGGAGAATTTCACGTATATTTTGCCAGGTAACTTAGTTTTTCTTAAGTAAGGCAAGTCCATGTCGTTCTGGAGGTCTTCTTGCTTAAGATTCGAAATTGATGCTAGCTCTTCACTTAAAATTATTTTTAAGTTTTCCCCCTTCTGTTCAGGGACTCCTTGAAAACATAGAACATGCATTGATTTTTCCAGTTGAAGTTGGAGTAGTTGGTTTTATCCATATTTCTTTCTTTTTTTACTTCCAGCTTTTGCTCAATATCTGTAGTCCTTATTTCAACTTTCTTGATCTTTTTGTCTGTCTTATCAGCTCTTTTTTCCATGTGTGCAAGCTGTTTTTGAACAGAATCCAGCTTACTGTTGATAGTTGACATCTGCTCCAGCAGAGGGTGCAGTGCTGAGGCCAGCATGTTAGGAAAGTCTGCAACCGCTTCTTGTGCCTGGGTGGGAGTCGTTGGTATAGTATTTCCTGTTGGAAGTTTCTTTTCCGTCGCCATTCTCCTCCCTCTACCAGCCATTGTTTACACAAGAGAAAAGTTTTTAGTTTTAAAGTCAAGTTTATTGGAATTCAACGCGTCTTGGATTAGATTGTAGCTTTCAAGCTCAAAAAGAGTCTCGTACGGTTAGTTTCATTCCCCCCCCCCCCTTTTCTATATTGCTTACAGACAGCTCTGTTTTTTGAGGGGTGTGTGGATCTCCAACCTTTCCCCACCTGCTGCTCCCTCTCGGTTCGATCTAGCAGTCCAAGACTTAATTGTTTAGTCAGAAGTTTGTTTGACTCACTGTTTAGGTGAGTTTATTCATTACAGGTGTTACTTTCACTTATTTTCTTGTCCGGGGGGTCGGCTCTAGTCGCCATACTGGCTCTGCAGTTTCAGGACCTCTCAGGGACAGGCAAGCCTCGATCCCTCAGCCGTTACCTCGGGAGAGGCTTGTCCCAACTCTCCAGGCTGGGAGTCTCTTACAGAGACTCCGGTGGGGGGGAGGTCTGGAACGAGCCAAGACCCCTCCTGATTGCCCTGGCTTGATGCGTCTCCATCAGAGAAAACGGGAAGTTGGCTCCCTAAGCGCTTTCAGTCCTCCCCCCCGATTGCTCTGCCCATCATTTTCACCCTGTGAATACTGTCCCTTTTATTTACAGTTAACTGAAATTGACCACAAATGATAGCAAAACTATATGTGAGATTAATGTTTTTTCTTTGTTTTCTTTGTTTCTTTTTCTCTCTTTCCTTCTGGAACTAGTTATGAATTTCTTGTGTGGCTGAACAGGATTCAGATAGCACTTAATACTGAAGACTTTTTCCTCTGCTATTCCAACTTAAAAACACTGTTGCCTATTAGCTTTATTTGAAGTGAGATTCCAAATCTGGGACTGGAATGTAAGAAGTAAATTTGCCAACCTCCAAGTGGGCCCTAGAGATCTCTCAGAAATACAACATATCTCTAGATTACAGAAATTAGTTCACCTGGAGAAAATGGCTGCAAATGCATTATACACCCCCAGGTCCTTCCTTCCCCAACTGTAGCCTCCTCATGCTCCATCTCCAAATTTCCAGGAATTTCCCTACCAAGAGTTGGCAGTCCTAGATGGAAGTGAAGGAGAGAAGAAAGCCCATGAGCCTGAGTGGTTTGATTATATGTCTAATCCATGCCTTTGTCTTAGAATACATTAATACTGAAGAAGTTTTTCCTCCTGTAGTTACAAACAAAAATTGATAAAATGGTATTTGCACAATTATAACTAATACACATAAATATATTAATATGATATAGTCTGTAAAAGCTGGGGTTGAGAATATCAACATAAAACACTGAGATGGTTTTTCTAAATGAAATAATGGAGGAAATTATCGTATGTATGCAATGATGACACTTTCTGTTAAAAAAAAAAAACTTTCAGCAAAATAAAGCTGTGGTTACAAAAGAACGAATCTGAAAGTTGGTAAAATGGGGATGTTGCGAGAATTCTGTTCAGACTAGCCAGGCGAAATTATTTACCTCTCCAGTTTGGTATGAGCTTTTGTGCAGCAGTGTTGAAAGAAGAGGAAACGAAAAAATTGAGCAATCATGCTGAATATTCCACTTCCCTGCATGTACATCTACAGAATATTGCTAGTCTTTTGAATCCAGAGTGCATCCAAAAATTGATTCGAATGGTCAGGCAGTGTTTGTGCTTCACTTTGAAGAAAGAGAATGGTGCTTAATAAGTAGAAGAATATCAATAAGCTAGTTACATATAATATTTTGTAGGACATCAGATTTTTGGCACCAAACTCTGTAAGACATCCATATTTTTCATAAATAGGATTATTCTATTTCTTAGGAATGTCTTTCATATTATATAATAGAAATGCCTTCTATAATTGAATCTGGAAATGTGCTAACTAGCGAATCTTTGATTATTTTGGTTGCTGTGTACACTCTGCTAACTTGATACACAGGTTCTTTCATTAAACTAGCTCAGAACTATATAGATAAAAATCTCAAAAAATATTTGCAATATGACCTAATTTCTCTGGTGTGTATTGTACAAATTGATTACCAAGTATAGCTCATGAAAGGCTTTTATTCTTTATCTGTTTTGTTCCAACGTGTTATAAAGAATATATACCTCATGTACAACTGAGCACAAAGTCAATATTTGTTTGATTTGTATAACTATCTATAGGCAGACAGGTCCCAGGTCCCAACAGGAAATCCGGTTTAGGGGCCTCTGCCTGCCACTGGCCAGTGGGGGAAACCCCACCCACAAACAGCAATGTTCCTGTGCTACATCCCCAACATGATGATGTTACCTGGAAGTGATGCCATCATATTGGGGATGTAGCATGATGATGCTCTGGTTTTTGGGCAAAACTCTATGGTTGAACCCCAATTTTACCATAGAGTTTCACCCCAAAACCACAGCGTTGCCCCCAACATCATTGACATGATGACATCACTTCCGGGTGATGCCAGTGCATTGAGGACATCCCTGCCCACTCCTGGAATGCCTCCCAGATCCCCTGCCAGCAAGATGAGGGGACCTGTCAACCCTAGGGAGAAGTTTTGCAATATTTGCTGACTGAGGGAACAGTTCTTTTTGTTTCAATTTTAGTGACATTCTGTAAAAGGGGTTATGTAATTAAATGCAATTACATGACTACTTAAAATAAGATATTGGGATATATAGAATGTATTAAAATGTGAATTCAGTCCAGTGTGCTACTAATACTACTTTTCTTCTCCTTTTAGGGATGTTAATAGGATTTATTTTCTTAGTAGTAGAAGAATCTTTTTAAATTTTCTGTGAGCTTGGAGAATGGCAAAGAGGGTACTGACAAAAGCTATCAAAACTCATCCTGTCACACATATGCACATCCATTGATATACAATAACCCTATTTTGCATTTGTCCCCCCATGCAGCTTTTCTGGTCTTTTGTTTAATCTCTGTCATGAAAATAATTTGCTGGAGTCAACTTTCAGTTATCTATTGAAATAGACCTTTGCAGACTGGACATTTTTTTCTCTCTCAGGACACAGCTGTCTTATAGAGACCTCATGGGGTTTTCAGGGCAAAACATGTTCAGATGTGGTTTGCCACTGCCTGCCTCCAAGTCACAACCCTGGTATTACTTAGTGGTCTTCCTTCCAGATACTGGCCAGGGACAACTCTGCTTAGCTTCCAAGATCTGATGAGCTCAGGCTAGATATACACAGCTGATGCAGTTCAGTGCAGTGGCAGAGTTACATTTAATGCCCCACTGCTGGACCTCCTGATAGCACGTGGTATTTTTGGCCGCTGTGTGACAGAGTGTTGGACTAGATGGGCCATTGGCCTGATTCAACATTGGCTTCTCTTATGTTCTTATGTTCTTAATGCTACATTATGAGTAATGATGATGAGGGCTTTATTTCGCTAAATAAAGATTTGAGCTTGTCCTGCCTTCTTCATCAGTGCTGATTACATAGCCATCACGAAATATAATGTTCTTTAATACTCTGAAAATATACATAGAAATTGTGTGGTACACTGTATCAAAGTATGTGTTTAGAAATTGGACTGGAAGCAGCCCAATTACAAGAACTACTGTAACACAATTTTATGACATGTTTTATAATAAAATTAATTGGGTTGCAAGCATGTCATTCAGTTCACAGTTGCTGCTCATTTTTTAAGGGGAAATTAGCTTCCTGCCTTTTATGCATTTGGAACACATTCCATGCTAATTTCTTTTGTTTGTTTAAATGAATGTCCTTGGGCTGAGGTAGTTTGGAAAGAGTTTTTGTGATGTGAAAATTCTTTCAAGGATACATGAATGAATTCCAGTAGCATCTAAAGGTTTCTTTTGCAGGCTTCTACTTCTAAAAGGGTGCTCAATTTAAAATGATAGAAGCTTTAGACATCTGTTTGTATATTATTACATATACACAAAGCTCATGTTTAAAGTTTGATCCATTCTCATAGTAATTCCCAGTGGGGGAAAAAAGAAGCTGGACAGCAGGGAGCTCTGAAATTAAAACACACACAATCTTCTGCCCCCCAATAAGCTATAGAACTATTGCATTTATCTTCTATTAGTATGCAGTGTATTGAATATAAATTGCACAGTTGGTCTGAATTGTAGGTCAAGATGTGCACATAATGATCATTTAGCTCAATCTCAGGTAGGGATGGGCATGGACAAGCAAAATGGATGTCCATCCCAATTTGTGAGGTCCCACAAACTGGGATGAACCTCCCCTGCTTCACAAACTGGTTTGAGTTCATGAGGTTTGTGGGTCTTCCCCCCCTCCTTTCTCCTGGGGGCAGCTCCCTGAGGCCAGCAGAATGGGAGGGAGATTTCCCTTCAGGGGGGAAGATTTCTCTTCCTCGTTTCTATAGGTGGCAGTTCCTTGATGCCTGCAGAATGGAAGGGGGGGGGAGAAGATCTTTCAAAACCCATTTAAAGGGAGCACTTCCCACCATGAACTCCGCAGACCTCCAGATAACTATGTGGAGGGTTGTGGGTCTTGGATAGGGATGGGCATGAACTTTGGTGCACAAACCATGAACCGTGTTAAATTTGTGATGAATTTAGGTTCATGACCAACCCTAGTCTAAGGGAACTGTGATTCTGTTAAATTCACTGCTGCTTCTTAGATGAATGGGAATTTAGCCTTCAGCTGCCTTCTGTAATTTTTCTGGAGCACATCAATGTTTAAGCAATATCCTTCTTAATACTTAATCAATTTGAACTCTGAAATGGACAACATTTTTTTTGAAAAGATTGTATACAAATTCTGAAGCCACTTATGTGTGTAAGAGGCGCTACCCAAAATATACATTGTTTTCTACTAAAGCACAATCTATGAGAGATCTTTGTTCCTAGCCTTTTAGCAAATGGGTGCAGGAATTGGGCTTCACATTTATACTGTCTTACCTCTGAACATGCTCACAAACTTTTATTTTGTATCTCAATTTACAAAGTGTAGTGTATTGTAAATCTTAATTGTACTCCCTGAGGCTAAGGAGGTGTGGTTGAATGAAAGTTAACACATGGCAGGGGGAACTACCTGGACACCCCAGCTTCCATTCTTTTTTTTCATATTATTGTTTATTTAGTTTTTCATTCCATCAACAACAAACAGTCACACATAACCCATAACAATACATCACGACAATGAACACTACAAACACTAAACAACAGCAGTCATCCCATCACCCCATTACATATAAAACAAAAATGTACATCGAGTCTTCTTACTAATCTATTTAAATTGTTTTGAGGTCGAAGAGGAATATTAACAATTTTGTCTCATCCATCTGTATACTTTTTCCCATTTATCTTGACATATTGTTTCATCCTTTCCTGAGAGTAAAACGTTTAATTTATCTGTCTCAGCTATTTCCATCAGTTTCTCTATTATTTCTTCTTTACTAGGGATAATATTTGTCTTCCAACGTCTGGCTATCCCAATCCTTGCCATCGTAACTAGATACAATATCAATCTTACATCCTATTTCTTGAGTCCTACCGGTACCATATTGAGCAGAAAGATTTCGGGCTTAAATTCTAGGTTTACATTAGTGATTTCCTTAACAATTTTGTTAATCATTCGCCAGAATTCTTTAATTTGTCTACATTCCCACCAAATATGAATATAGGTCCCTACTTTTACCCCAAATCTCCAACACTTATCACATGCCTTTTTATAACACTTAGCTATTTTATCTGGGGTCCAGTGCCATCTGTAAAACATTTTATAGATATTTTCTTTATAATTTGTTGCTCTTAACAGGTTCAAAGATCTCCAAGCTCTGGACCACTGTTCAGTCGGAATCGTGTGCCCTATGTCTTCCATCCACCTAATCATATTTGGTTTGATAGTTTCGTCCATCATATCTTCTCCTAGGAAAAATCTATACAACTTCTGTATTAACTTATCCGCTGATGAAAGCCAAATCTCGTCCAATTGCGTGGGTGTATTTATAAAATTTATTTTTTGGTCTTTAGCAAATCTGGATTTTAATTGGTTTTTTCCCCAAATAGTTAGGCTTGCTGTTTTGATTTCTTCCTTCTCTAGGGATTTTAATTCATTCTCTTTTGTCAATAATGTTTCATACGTTAGTCCTTTCTTTTTTTCATATAAGGATGGTAATATGAATGCCTCTAAAGGGGATACCCACTTTGGAATTTTAGTGTAATGCCTCATTTTAATTTCCTTCCATATTTTACTTAGTGGGCCTCTAAATACATGGTTTCGGAATGTCACTTGTTTTTTATCCAAATTGTACCAGATGTGGGCATGCCAGCCCATCTGCAGGTCATGTCCCTCCAATTGCAGAAGTCTCTCATCTTCCAAGAGGACCCAATCTCTTATCCAACCCATAGCCGCTGCCTGGTAATATAGCCTCCAGTTTGGGAGGCCCAGTCCGCCGTTTTCTTTTTTATCTGTAAGAAGTTTTTTATTAATTCTTGGTTTTTTGGCGTGCCAAATAAATTTCCTGACTATACGGTTTAAATTTTCGAGCCATTTCATGTTCCTCAATATCGGGATGCACTGAGCCAAAAAGAGGAAACACGGAAGAATATTCATTTTTATTGTCACAATTCTTCCCATAAATGAGATATGCAAATCGTGCCATCTTCTAAGTTCCAGTCTTATCTCTTCTAGTAATTTAGTGTAGTTGTTTTTAAATACGTTTTTATTATTATCTGTCAGAATTATTCCCAGATACTTAATCCTGTCCACTACCTGCATATTTGTGATATTTTGAATTTTCATTCTTTGATCTTCAGAACAATTTTTGGTAAGTATTTTAGTTTTTCTCATGTTAATTCTTAGGCCTGTCACTTGCCCGTATGTCTGGAGATCCTGCAATAAGAACGGTAGCGACGATTCAGGTTCCTCTAGGATAGAGACCAGGTCATCCGCAAATGCCTGAAGTTTATATTGTTCTTTTTTGATTTTAGCACCTGTTATATCTTTATTTTTCCTTACAATCTCATTTAGCGTTTCTAATCCAAAGATAAATAGTAATGGTGACAGCGGGCAGCCCTGCCTTGTTCCTTTCTGGATAGCTATATTACCAGTCAGCTCTCCATTAACAATAACGTTTGCGTATTGTTCTTCATAAATGGCTTTAATTGTGTTTAAAAATTCTTGTCCGCAGTTCCATAACTTTAATTTCTGTTTTATGTATTCCCAATTTACATTATCAAACGCTTTCTCCGCATCTAAGAAGACCAAAGCCAATTGTCTTCCAGGGTTTTGATCATAGTATTCTAGGATATTTATAATATTTCTTATATTATTTTTAATTTGTCTTTTAGGTAGAAATCCTGATTGGTCTTTGTGTATAATCTCTACCATAACCCTTTTAAATCTATTTGCTAAGATTGCTGCAAAGATTTTGTAGTCTACATTTAATAATGAAATCGGTCTATAGTTTTTAATGTCGTTTCTTTCTGATTCTGGTTTATGAATGAGGGTAATTAAAGCTTCTTTCCAGGTCTGCGGTATTTTACTGGTGGTCATAACATCATTGACTAGGTCCTTTAATAGAGGTGATATTTCATTATCTATTGTTTTATAGATTTCCGCTGCAATTGCATCTGGTCCCGGGGATTTTTTTCGTTTCTGATTTTTGATTGCCTCCACTACTTCACACATGGTAATTTCCCCGTTCAGTTGTTTTCTTTGTTGCTCTGAGAACTTGCCCGGTTCATATTTCAGTAAGAAATCTTCAATTTGTTGTTCATCTTGTAGGCTTTGTTTATATAAATTTCTATAGAAATTTTCTACTATATTTTTTAATTCCTGTATTTTAAAATTTTCCTCTTGTCTTTCGTTTTTCAATGCCACAATTATTTTCTTGTCCCTCTCCTTTTTAGGTTTATATGCTAGCCATCACGAGATTTTATTTGCATTTTCAAAAAAATATGCTTTAGTACATTCTATCTTTCTCGCTATTTCCTGCATTAACCATAGATTTATTTGATGTTGTACTAATTTTATTTTTATCCTAAGTTCCCTCACATCTTTTGCTTTCTGACTCAACTTTTCCATTTCCCTTAGTTCCAAAGTTAGCTTTTTAAACTTTTCTCTTTTTTGCTTATTTCTTCCCGCTTCTTGTCTTATAAAAAAACCTCTTATGAACGCTTTTAAGGTATCCCACGTATTAAACAATGATGTATCTTCTCTTTTATTTGTATAAACTCCTTTACCTCTTGTTTGAGTTTTTTGACAAATTCCTTATCTTTAACCAAATTTGTATTTATCCTCCCTCTATTTATTTTCTGTGATCCCTGTAGTGCAAGCCACATTGGGTTATGGTCTGCATAGTTATTTGCCAGAATCTCCACTTCCGTGACATGCCTTATTAGGTTAATGTTCATCTAGATCATGTCTATTCTCGACCAAGACTTGTGTCTGTTTGAAAAGAAAGTATAATCTCTTTTTTGGGGATTTCTGGTTCTCCATACATCTATAAGATTAAACTCTTCTACTAAATCCCAATTTTTTTTTGGTAATACTAGCCCCGCTTTATGAGTTTTCTTTCCCTTTTTCCTATCTTCCTTAGCATCTAGTACTGCATTGTAGTCTCCAACAATGCATAAGTTCTCAGGGTTTTCTTTAGTGATAAGATTAGTAAGTTCTAAAAAAAACTATCTTGGTTTTGATTCGGTGCGTATATGTTTACAACTAGTATATCTGTCTCATTAATCTTAACTTGTACCCCCACAATCCTTCCATTAGGGGACTTGAACCTCAATATTGGATTCAGTTTTTCCTTGACATAGGTAACTATCCCTCACTTTTTTGTTTCATCTGAGGCAACAAATGCTAGCCCTAATTTTTTGCATAACAAATACTTTTCTTGTTGTTGTTTAATGTGTGTTTCTTGTAGGCATGTAATATCACTTTTTAACTTAGAAGCCTGGTGGAATATTCTTCTTCTCTTTTGGGGACTATTCAGTCCATTAACATTAATTGATACTAAGGATACATTTTTATTTACCATCTTTTTATTATTTCTTTCCCAGATAGCTAAATTTCTTAAGTTGTTGCCTAGTTTGTATTTGAGATTCCGCTCTGTCCTTTATTTGCTGTTTCCTGTAACTTGTTTTCTTTTGTTCTCTTATTGGGGCTACCATGTGACCCCTAGTCTCCTTTCCTTCCATTTCTTCACTTGTCCTTGGGTCTCTTTCCACTTCTTCATCTTCCAGATCTTCTTCATAATCTGATGGCTTTTGCCACCCCAGCTTCCATTCTGATGTACTAATCTTCCAGTGAGAGAAGACAAGACTCACCGAAAAAGGCAGTAATGCTAGGAAAAGTTGAAGGCAGCAGAAAAAGAGGAGTACCCAATATGAGATGGATTGACTGAATAAAAGAAGCCAAGGCCTTCAGTTTGCAAGACCTGAGCAAGATTAATGACAGGATGTTTTGGTAATCATTGATTCATCCTGGCTACTCTGGCTTCCAGTGAAGTACTGAGTCAGGTTCAAGGTATTAGTATTGACCTTTAAGGCCTTGAGTGATCTGGGATCAACATATCTACAGGACCATCTCCTCTGGTTTGTCACCGGGAGAGCCTTGTGCTCTACTGATAACAATCTTCTGGTGATTCCCTGGCCCTAGGAATGTCCAGCTGTCCTCAACCAGTGCCAGGGCCTTTTCAGTCCTGGCTCCGACTTGGTGGAACCTACATACCCAAGGGACTGCCTTTCTCCACAAGTCCCCCAGAGAGCACTGCAAGTCAGGAACTCAGAACCAGCTGGTCCTCACGGGTCTTAAGGAGGTGAGGCTGTTGACAACCAGGACCAGGGCTTTCTTGGTGGTGACCCCATCCTGGTGGAACGAACTCCTGGAGGACATCAGGGCCCTGCGGGACCTTTTACAGTTCTGCAGGGCCTGTAAAATGGAGCTCTTCCACCAGGCTTTTGGGAGCCGTCACCACCACCACCAATGAAGAACATCGGATGGTCAAATGTGAAAGAGCCCTGGATTCCAGAAATTGCCACCAACAGCCTAAAGAACACCAAGCATTGCAAGGACAATCAAAATGAACAATGTGAGCTGACTGCAAATTAAGAACTCTGAATAATGGCTGCTGCCGTCATATGAACAACAACGACTACTTGCACTTTATTATGGTTTTAGAATTGTGTTAATTGTAACTTATGTTTTAATGTAATTTATCTGTCTTTATGTAAGCCGCCCTGAGCCAGCTTTGGCTGGGAGGGTGGGGTAGAAATTCGAAAAATAAACTCTCTGCCAAATGACATCAGGGCCCTAAGGGGTCTTATGCAATTTCACAGGCCCTGTAAGGCAGAGATGTTCTGCCACGCTTTTGGTTTAGGGCAGCAATGGTTTTTCCTTGGCTGGCACACTCTCTTCCTTTTCCCCCCTCTGAATTGTTGTTATGAGTTCCCTCCCCTCTCGGAAACCGGCCCGGTAGTCCAGAGTCAGGGTAGAAATTTCCAGGATGCCATCATCATGGACTCTATTTGGGGTCCTTAGTTTTATTAAATTGTTCTATAGAATTTTAATGTTATGTATGTTTTTATGGCATTATGCCCTCATGTATGGTGATTAATAAATTTAATAATAATAATAATAATAATAATAATAATAATAATAATAATAATAATAATAATAATAATAATAATAATAATAATATGATACCATAAGTCAAAAGCAACCTATTAATTTATTTATTTAACTTATATTCCGCCCCCGTACCAAGCAGGCTCAGGGCGGCTTACAAAGTATATATAAATATATTAAAACAGTGAGATACATTAAAACAGTAATAAAACAGTGGAGGGGCTATTCCCTAGTACACTAAAGGAGGCAGTGATCCACCCTCTCCTAAAAAAGCCATCCCTGGATCCGGCCGAACTAGCTAACTACTGGCTGGTATCCAATTTGCCCTACTTGGGCAAACTGATCGAGTGGCAATCCAGTTGCAGGGTTTTTTGGATGACACCTCCATATTAAATCCCTTCCAGTCTGGTTTCTGACCAGGTCACGGGACAGAGACGGTCCTGGTTGCCCTCACAGACCACCTCCGAAGCCACTTGGATCGAAGCGGTACGGCATTGTTGTTGTTGTTAGACCTGTCAGCGGCATTCGACATGAATGACCATCAACTGCTGGTCCACCACCTTGCCGATGCCGGGATTCAGGGGTTTGCCTTACAATGGCTCTCCTCATTCCTATAGGGTCGGGGACAAAGTGTGGCATTGGGAGAGCCACCACTCTGGGAGTGTGTAACACACAGAATCTTCCAGTGAGTTATCACATTGTGGTGTTTTGTATTTTTTTCCTCTCTCTGAAACATGGGTGTGGAAGTTGAAGTGTTTCTGGATTTGAAACCTAGAAGCATGTTTTCACAATGTGTAACAAAATTCATTTTAGTATTTCAGTGGTCAAAGGAACAATTGCATTACATAAAACAGAGAACTTTAAATGAATAACAGTTATAGTGTGGACTGTGCCTTCATTACTTTTTTATATATTCTCCCATTTTTCTTAGTGTTTTTATACTTCATGAGCTGGATACTGTTCCAAGAATGTCTTCACCCAGTGTTAAGAAACTATAGGTCACAATTGCACTGGCTGACCTAGAAAATCAGTTCCTTTTAAAAGATTACTTTACTTGTGTTTAGTAAAATGTAACTAGGAAACTTCAGGCAGGTCTACCTGCTCAGGTTTGTTCAATGGGACTTAGTCCCAGGAAAGTGCTTTTAGAATTGCATAGTTAGTCTGTCTGTAACAACTGAGTAAACTCTGTCAGATCTCTTACTTCTGTACTTAATGTTATGGATTTATTTTTACATGTATTTTAATGTGTTTCCATGTATTGGTGCCTGCTATCCTTTGTATTAGGGATGACTAAATAAAAAAAATCAAAATTATTAATGGAATGTGGGATTTGGGACTAGAAAATCAGTGTGTGAGATCTGAGAATTGCCTATGAATGTTTCAACATTTGTGATACCTGGAAATGAATAACAGGACAAAATAATTTTGTGCAACCCCACGCCCACTACACTGTATTTGCCTACATCAAGAAAATAATCTGTGGCCCCGGTCACACAGATAACACGAGGGGGAGGCGTGGCTATTTGCGCAGCCACAATCTAATCTGCCCTTACCTGATCTGATGCCACAGCGGTGGACCGGGGTTGTTTCTGGCGGCACATGTTCCTGGGTCGCTTCAAGGTGGCAAGAGGAATGCGCTGGAGCGATCAGACAGAGGACGTCTGTCTGTGGCCCGTCACAAGCGTTTGATAGTGGACTTTCCAAGGTACTTTTTTGGCCGGATGAGATGGGTTGTCTATGGGTGCATGACGCTTGCCAGATGTGTCCATGTGATCGCGCCCGTACAACCCGCCCAGCATTTGTCCCTCTCATGTGGCTGATTGTGCGTGTGATTGGGGCCTATATACCTCAACATCCTGTGTTAAAACAAGATCCCTCATTTATACTCTCATAGGTGCCTTCCGTCTTATTTGTAGCGTCATCTTCTTCCTTTGAAAGCACGCTGGTTTAGAACCAAAACAGCTGAGTTGGCAGCAATTGAGTTGACCCCTATGCAATGTATTCCTATGAACTACTGGTAGCCATTATCTTCTGTCTCTTCTGCTCTTGTGCTTTTCTGCCATTCTGAAGATGGTAACAGTGCTAAATGTGTTTAATAAAATGAAAGCAATTTTTTATTCTTAAAAGAATTAAACTCACTGTCTTCAGCATCTGCTGTCTTCAGTCTTATGAGTTGTTAACCCATTCCTGAGGGCTGCTGCAGTGGTGATGCCCAGGAGCTGGCTTGTACCCTGTTGACCTTCCGAAGGGAGAAAAAAAATAAGCCTCTTCGTCAGGCTCGGACTGTTTAGTGAGACCACTGGAGTCCCTAACAGCCCCTGAAATACTCATCAGTCCAGCAGAGGTACCTGCTGATGTCCCTCTGAGTGGTATATACAGGTGCAGCAACCTACCACCTGCTTATGTGGCCATGGCCCCTCAATGCCTGCCCCCTCACCAGTGGAGCACCACAGGATAGGGAGGAAAGACCCAGCAGTGTCACATGGCAGAAGCAGCAGGAGTCCTGGAACCAATGCATTCCAGGGTGATCCACAGCTGAGTACTCATGTCCCAGCCCACCTGTCATTTGCCAGGTAGGGGGACAGCAGGCTTGGGGAATGCACAACAGTACTTCCAGCAAAGTCCATCATGCCTCCCCTCTCCTGCTCACTGGTGAGAAAACCCATGAGGTAATAAAAAAGCCTAGTGGAGGGCCAATAGTTAAGACTTCACATAAACTTATTATAAATAAAAATACATGTATTTATTTGAGGAAAATTTGGAAATGCATGAGGGCCCAATGAAAGCCTCATTAACAAATACAAATGACAAGTACACAAGGAACATTTCAACCCAATCAGGCCTTCTTCAGAGGTCTGACAATATGAGGTATATATAGGCACATGTTACAAAGAAATAACAAAGAATATGTCAATACTGGACCAAAAAAGGAATATTCCAAAAGGAAATAAACAGACACAGGACAGGAATATTTACAAGGCCTCTTAACATTAAATCCTCTGTCTAGTGTATATGCACAGGTGGTAAATGGTGTTACTTGTTTGTATCTTCCAATTGTGGTCCAGAAAGTAACAATGTAACCAATTAGTACAAGCCAAAATGTCCTCAGTAGAAAGCCAAAACACGTTAGGACACAATAATCTCTCCTTGTGTACTTGTCATTTGTATTTGTTAATGAGGCTTTCATTGGGCCCTTAATATGTTTTTTTTAACTTTTCTCAAAATAAATATATGTATTTTCACTTATAATTTTATATTAAGTCTTATCTATTGGTCCTCCACCAGATTTTTTTCTTACCTTTTCAATTCTTGATTCAGTTTTATTGGATTAAGTCTCTTTCCCCTCTTTGGTTCTGTTTGAAGAAGCCTGCAAGCCAGACAGAATGCACGGGGCTGGCAATGGTAGCCCAAAGTCAAAGCACTCCCCTTCTCCTGGCAACAGTCTGACTGGCAGCAAAACACAGAGGCCATCAGGTATTCCATTGCTGCCCTGATATCATTACTAGCCATAATAGGGCTAGGCAGAGACTCTTGTACAGCCAGGTGTGGCCCAGTGGAAAGGCACTGGGATAGCATGGCCAGATCTCCTTGTTTGATCTATATAGGGAGAGGCCAGAGGCAGGCCAGTGGTGCACAGCAGATGTTTTGACCCTGCAAGCTGCAAAGGATGGGATGGCTTGGCTGATGGGCTGCCCCAGACATCTGTCTTCATAACTCACATGTCTCCTCTGTGCTGCACTGAGAGGTAACATCCCTACTTTAAGCTCTCTTGTACCACTCCCACCCTGAGGCTTCGTGGTGCACACCCACCAAGCTGCATGGTTTATCAGATGTGAACAGTGAAGTGGGGGAGTGTAAGACATGCCTCTCTTTGTCAGATCATATATTTCCATTTTTGGATCTCCCTCTCCCTCTGTGAGCTGCACGCAGCAGCCAGCAGAGTTCATGAATGGGAGGTGGTTGGGACTTCAGAGGAGTGTATGTGTCAAACTGCAACTCATGAAGGCTCGTATTGAAATACATTTTTGCAGCTAAATAAACTGGTCCCATGACATAGTGAAAACAATATAGATCAAGCATCAGCTCCCCCAAGTCAGGGCTTACCCCTTCAGATGTGTGAAAGGGAGATCACTCTGGGAAGCTCTATGGGGAAATTATACAAGGGAAGAGATATAGGAGGGGGCAGGGATCAAGCTTCTGTCCAACAACAGGCAGACAGGGACACAGTTGTGAATAACTCCAGCCTTTATTGAACAGCAGTAAGGAAATAGTAACAAGATCTGATGACAGGTGTTGCAAAGTCCCTGTATCCAGTTTAGTTCTTTTGTCTTTGTGAGCTGTTTGGAGAAGCTATCTGGAGATGGGGTGAGTCCTACCTATCACAGTATGCCTGGGTTGGAGTGCTGTAGGAGCCAATCAGGAACTGGTGAGATGGCAGCCCCATAACAAAGAGTCAGGAACAACATAGGTCACTACAGCCAGTGAGTACTGCGCTGGGAATGTTGTTCTCCTAGTTCTCCTCCATGTTGAATAACCACCTGCACAGTTTCCAAACAAATAGATTCAATGGTAACAAACAGCATAGTGGTCATGACTGTTACTGCCATGCCTATGGTCCCTCCTGGCTGGGTCTCTGCAATGAGAGGGGGCTCTGTTTTGCCAGGATTTCTCTCCTTAGTGTTGTATGCCATGGCCATCCTATTGACACTTAAGAGTTGCAACTCAAATATGTCTGCTCCATCAATTGATGCTGATACATAGGGCTCTGATCCTACAAGGCAATGGGTGCTATGAATGTATGGCCAGTGGTATGACAACACAGTGGGTCAGCTGCCAGGCACCCCAGCCTCCAGCTGTGGCCCTTGCCTCCCACCTGGGGGAAGGGGGTGCCCTGGCAAGGGGCTGTGCTGCCAGCCCTTTGGCACCATCAGCAGCTGTCTTAGGTACACATCTCCAGGAGTCAGGCCATCGCTGGGTGGACCTGTCTTGAGCTTTGGCTGTGGGAGTCTGTATTGTCAGGGCATCTAGGATGCATGCAAGCAAGAAGAGGGAAGTGGATGTGGATCTCCCCCCCACTCACCTGTCAATACATGGTTGTCCCTTCTGTCTATGCCTCTGGAGATGGAGAACTTGGGTGTGCTAAGCAGTCTTCTTTGAGAGTGCGAAGTGTCCTCTGTGTGCATTTCCTGCCACCATAGTGCAACACTGTGTCCTCTAAATCTGCACAGCAGAAACCTTGGAGATAGGCATGTGACACTTGCCTTATTGGCTAACTTACACTGCAACCTGGCTTAGGTTATGTAGAGCTGGGGTCACTGTCTTTGGATGTGGGGGAAGAGTGTGATTGGTCGAGACCATAGCTAGCACCCTGTGCAACTGTGGGCTTGTAGCTGGAGGGGTGCATTTTGCTTTTTCTGTTGCATGACTGGCTTTGTGCTATGCTTAGGTTTTTGGTGGCATAACTTTCCATTGGTCCTGAGTGGCGTTTCCCAGGCTGGAGGACCTTAGGGAGCTGACTAACACCTGTAACACTCCCAGAATTGCTTTTTCTGCACCAGCATAGTCAGTGGGCCAGTGTATTTCTGGCTGAACAGTTAGAAGGCCTGGTTCTGATCTTTGAAGCCCTAAATGTCTTGAGACCAGCCACCTTGAAGGAGCACACTCTTCTTTATGAGCCCTTCTGAGAACTAAGGGCCAAACTAGATGTGACAGGAGTGTTGCTGCCATTTTAAAGCCTAATGCGGGTGTTTTAAGAGTGCTGTGCAGCAAGATGCACCTGTTCAGGTGTGCCTTTTTCAGGCACTGAAATGTTCTCTCTGCAGCTGTGTCGGCACATCAAAAGGCTTTGGGGCAGGAAGAGCACCTTATCTCATCATGCTGTGGGCTCAGTAAGAATTGGGCCCTAAAGGCATCTTGAAATCACCCATGTTAGGCTTTGAAATGGCAGTGGCATCCTCATGTCAGACACAGGGATACTGTCACATTTGGTTTGGCCCTAAGATGAATAGGATGAGGCAGAGTCAAATTCTTTTCCAACAGAGGGGTTATTGCATTGGACTGAGAGCAGACCTTTTTCAATGGGTGTCCTAGTTTTAAGGTAATACTACCAGAGAGATCCCTTGAGGTTAATAAGAGAGAACTTTCTTTGGGGGGGGAAAAGTTTTTGAATACTTAATTTACTGTGAATTGTACTATGTATAGTTTGAAATGTGATTGGTTTGCCAGCTTCTAATTTCTGTATTGTTCACACTAAGAAAAAAAGTTTCGTTAGCAAAAATCTTTTGACCTTACATAGCTTGAAGAAAAAGAACAAGGTTGCAGAAGACTAGGGACTTCTAAGGTACTTTGGGTGCTATTTGCACAGAACATTCTGTAATGGACACTTGCTAGGAGATCAAATAACCGTAAAACTTTTGTCATTTATTTCTTGGCACCCTTCCTACTTCTTAAGGCAAAATACTATTCCGTTCTTCCTAGCAAATATGACATTAGAACTGTGGCTAAGTGATACAGCTACTCTTTTAAAAAGTAGGTTGTAGTGTGTTATTTTTCTTGGTGTTACTGAAATGATGTTAATCTTGGATTAATTTGTGTTTTAAAAACTTACTTGAACCCATATTGAATTGGTGCAGTGGAGCAGCTGGCAGCTGTGCAGAGAGTTTTTAAAACAGCACTCTGTGTTCTGGGGGGGGGGGGAGTTAGCTTTACTCACCATCAAGAGTGCCAATCAGATGCTTCTGTAGCAGCAAGTGTCCACAATAAGGGTATCTTGGCTACTTATGCTTTTGGAATGTCATTGCTTCAGCCTGCTAAATGTGTATGCTGGAGGGGGAAGAAAAAGGCAGGTTTACCACGTTCCATTTCAAGGCTAACTAGAAGGCCTTAGAGGAAATTGGTTCGTGCTTGGGGTTTTAACTCTTTTTAATTTTTTTGTCTAGTGTATTGTTTTTAACTGTTACTGTATTTCATGCTCTATTATCTGTAATTTGCCTATGAGGTTTTGAATAGAAAGGACCCATAGAAGTTTGTTAATAAAATAAAAATGAATACCTATTGCTCTAATGCTAGTTTTACACATTTGGCTTTCTGGTCTGAGAAGCCCCATAAATACAACATTATTTTCCCCCTTTTGTGTGGTGTCTTGTCCACCCATGCAGTTATTTTTATCACTGGATCTAAGGTACCAGTCTTATTCCTGGTTCCCCAACTCTACACTAATACACATCAGGGAAGCAATAGGGTAATAAAAGCATGTCAGTTCTCATGATAGTCTGAGGAATGAGAGTAATTTTGACATCTTATCTCCAGGCTCTGTCGTACTAAATATTAAGCTGTAGTTGGCAGAGAAGTGGCAAGGTAAGTATGTGCCTCCTCCTAGCAGATCTTTCTCACACATTGAGAATCCTGAGTTTATAATAAAGGTTAATTTGATTGTGTAAACATGTTATTTTCTTTGTTACACAAGTGTCCTGTTCGATGTTCGTTGTCTTAGCAGTCTGTGTGTCATCTTTCTTTTTCTTGGCTAGGAAACCCAGATAATTGTATTCCTCCAGTAGAATGTAATTAACTCTGAGCAAGAGGTAGTCAGCAGGTCAAGAAATCTGACAAAGACCTTGATTAATACGAAATTCAGTATTTCTACTAAGTGTCCTAGACAGCAATTCTAAGCAGGTCCACTCAGAATCCTACTTAAGTCTATTCAGTGGGGCTTGCTCCAAGGAAAGTGCTGTTTGAAGGGCACAGATGATAAAGATGAATGAAAATAGTGTAACGGTGTCAAAGCTGATCAACCAAAAACTGCCAATTCTTTGGCATAGTTCATGTGGGAACAAGGTACAGCAGAGGATATCCTTCCACAAGTGAAGATGAAGCAGGAGTGGCTTCTATGAGAGAGGCTTTCTGAATTAATATTTTCTAATAAATGACAGAATCAGTGCATAACTACATACCTTCTCTTCCTGTAAATTTTCATCCTGAGTCCAGCAGCAAAAAGATGCTAAATGATAATATGAATCTAATTTAAGTCTGAGCTATTGAGAAGTTGCAGCCTAGATACTTTGACAGTGCTATACACTGTTGATGCATATGCTGAGAACAATGTGTTTCAGTTTTCTCTTGACAGCTGCACAGAGAAAAAAGTATTGATCTTCAATATTTTGACTCTCGTTTACAAAGCCTGTTGTTAGGTGTTGATCTGGTGTCTCTTTTGTATCTTGTACAGGAGCCTGATATAGGATTAGTTCAGGGGCATATTGGTCTCTCACATCTCTGTTCTTCTCTTGAAAGCATTGTATTTTGTTCTAATACCCTCTTTCTGGCATAAATGCTAACTTTAAAAAACTTTTTGCCTTGAATCATTTGCTACTTAGAAAATGAGTGTCCCACATTAGGCTACAATACTATACCATGTCAACATCTGCTTTGTGGAAACCTGACATTTTCTATGGGATGGTAATTTCAGAAAGAATGGCTCTATTCATAAGCTTCTTACTTGTGAATATGTGTAACTTATGACCATTAAATCTGTTATTATTGTCTCCTTTTTGGACATGGAAGAAAACCTTGCAGTCCTTTAATCCAATCCACTGCACTGAGACAGGACCTTCTATAACTAAAAACCCCTAGTTCATATCCAGTGTGCTGTGTTTCAAGATGGATTCCTAATTTCTTTTGTTTTAATGTTTCTGTGCTTTTGATAGCTGTGTGATGATCTAAGTTTCCTTCCCTGAGTGTTTGCCATTTTCCACTTAGGATTTTTCCATTCTCACAAGCCAAGCAATACTGAACTTTCCTAGTGTTGCAGAATTTGCATTTTCCCCACAGATCCACACAACTGCATTTCCCATGCTATTGTGTCCTCCATTACCTGCATATTTTTTTCTCTTTTTGTGGTAATGCACATCTCCTAGAATCAACAAATGGAAATAGCTTTTGGTTAGTAAAGGTAAAGGTTACCCAACAGGTAAAAAACCCCTTTGTCAGGCAAGAAATTAAGTATACCTATATGTTCCTTATGAATGCTAGTCGTAAAATATAAACAGACCTTCTTATCTTGAAGGGTGAATACTTAAATCACTTGCTGCACAAAGCAACAATATTATGGTAACTAGCTAAAACTAATGAAGTGTATGTGGATGGTCAGCAGAATTACTGATTTGCAATATTTCCCCAGAAGTATTAACTGAAGCAGAGGTAGTTGTGTTCTAGCCAAAACCTAGAAACTACAGCAAGGAAATGAAATTATCAATGTTCAATATCTTATGTTGCTTTGCTGTTGTAATGCAGTTAGAGATGAGGCTGTAGCTCAGTGAGTTGAACATCTGCTTGGCACGCAATCTCCACCTAAAAGGATCAGATGATGTAAAAGGCCTTTGGAGAGCTGCTGCCAGTCTGAGTAGACTATACTGACTTTGATGGACTAATGGTCTGATTCATTTCGTATGACTGTATGAACAATACTACATGCATCTATTGAAGCCTACTGAAGGGTTATTACACACTGGAATATCTCATTTTTCAGTGACATTGTAGTGCTAAACAGGCATATTCATAATCCTACTACAGTCTACAAAGTGGGACTTACTCACAGGAAAGTGTTCTTAGTTTGGCACTGTGAATGTCTTATCAGAGAACAATCTCAGGTGGCTGAACAACATTTGTCCCTCTGAGACAAGTGGTGTTTAGCCCCCCGAGACTGAGCAATAATAGATCTATGATGCCCTTCGATGTCTGGAGCTGCATGCACACAAGACTGTGCGTGTCTACCCTATGCCAACAGGTGCAGCTAACCTGTTGAACCCCATTCATGAACCCCATTCATGATTGGGCATTGCAGTTATTCCCCATGAATGAGGAATTATCAGAGAACAGTCTCTGATAGCCTGTTGAAACAAAAAAGAATGGGCAAAAAGTGAGCATCCATGAACATGTTAACCTGCTCTGAGGCCATTGTGATGGTAAGCTGTTGCAACAACTATTATGAGAAGTCTTCTGCAGTCTAATCAGGGAACAAGGGCTTGAGAGTGCAGTCTTCCAGCATATAAGTGTCTTTATTATCAGTGTTCCCAGAGGCAAAGTTGATAAGGTTACAGCAAAGAGTTATGGTGAGTGGTGTTTGCAGACATTCCCAGAGGAAAAGTGCAAATTGACTGCTGAGTTTGTTTTTGTGATGTTTTATGTTTGAGCTCAAATTGATTGTAGATTTTGCCACTGCTTTTCTTAAAACACTTCAGGTTTGTGTAGCAGAGAGGACTGAACATGTGTTTCCGAGGTGGCTCTTGGAAGTTCAATCAAACAGAAGTCCAGTGGCACCTTAAAGACTAAGAACACTTAGTCCAGCATGAGCTCTGCTGAGTCAGAGCTCACTTCAGATGCTGTAAAATTTAGCCCAGAAATAATGGAGCTCTAGAAAAAAAATGTAAGGTGTTCATTGACATGCTGCCCCTTATTATCTACCCTTTCCTAACTCCCCATAATTAGTAGTGTGTGGCTTTTAAAAATAGAAAAAATGTTAGTTTTAAACCCATGCCCACTGATTTTGGAGCCCTGTTTGCAAATCTCAGATTTAGGGGCTGGTTTTAGATGCTTATGGATGGAGATGGGTGCTCATCTTCATAGATTCCTGTGCCTGAGCTCAAAAGAAACAGCAATACTTCAGATTTGTATATATTTTTGTGGGTGTGCTAGATTCCTCCATGCCAATGAAAAAAGTCTGCTGGATGTGTCCAAATTCTTTGAATTCTGTTTTCAGTTTGGTCATTTATAATGCTAGCAATGAAGGGGATGATTTTTAGATCCTTTACTGTAAACTGTTTGAAGTAGATTTGTAAAGAGGTGCATTAAATTTGGCTTCTTTGCTTAAATGTTTTATTGCATATATTATAGGACTCCCTCATGGATCACTGCCTTGTCGTGGCGAGGGGGCTTGTGTGGTTCAATGAGGCTGTGGGCTATGCCGTGGAGGGTCACCCAGGACGGACAGGCCACAGCAGAGAACTCAGACCAAGTGTGGTCCACTGGAGAAGGAAATGGCAACCCACTCCTGTATCTTTGCCAAGAAAACCCCATGGACAGTAACAAAAGGCTAAAAGATATGACGCCGGAAGATGAGCCCCTCAGGTTGGAAGGTGTCCAATATGCTACTGGGGAAGAGCAGAGGGCAAGTACAAGTAACCCCAGAAAGAGTGAAGCGGCTGGGCCAAAGCCGAAAGGACGCTCAGTTGTGGATGTGTCTGACGGTGAAAGGAAATTCCGATGTTGCAAAATACAATACTGCATAGGAACCTGGAATGTAAGATCTATGAATCAAGGTAAGCTTGACATGGTCAAAAATGAGATTGCAAGAATGAACATCGACATCTTGGGAGTCAGTGAACTAAAGTGGACAGGAATGGGCGAATTTAACTCAGAAGACCATTATATCTACTACTGTGGCCAGGAATCCCATAGAAAAAATGGTGTGGCCTTTATAGTCAACAAGAGAGTGAGAAAGGCAGTATTGGGATACAATCTCAAAAATGATAGAATGATCTCGGTCCGAATCCAAGGCAAACCATTCAACATCACAGTAATCCAAGTCTATGCCCCAACCACTGCTGCAGAAGAGGTTGAAGTGGACCTGTTCTATGAAGACCTACAGCATCTCCTAGAACTAACACCAAAAAATGATGTCCTCATCATCATAGGGGACTGGAATGCTAAAGTAGGAAATCAAAAAGTAACTGGAATAACAGACAAGTTTGACCTTGGAGAACAAAATGAAGCAGGGCAAAGGCTAACAGAGTTTTGTCAAGAGAACACGCTGGTCATAGCGAACACCCTTTTCCAATAACCTAAGAGGAGTCTCTACACATGAATATCACCAGATGGGCAACACCGAAATCAGATTGACTATATAATTTGCAGTCAAAGATGGAGAAGCTCTATCCAGTCAGTAAAAACAAGACCTGGAGCTGACTGTGGCTCAGATTATGAGCTACTCATTTCAAAATTCAGACTTAAACTGAAGAAAGCTGGGGAAACCACTAGGCCATTCAGATTTGACCTAGATCGCATCCCCAATGAATATAGAGTAGAGGTGAAGAAAAGATTTAAGGGACTAGATTTGATAGACAGAGTGCCTGAAGAACTATGGACAGAGGTTCGTGACATGGCAATCACCGCCATCCCAAAGAAAAAGAAATGCAAGAAAGCAAAGTGGCTGTCTGATGAGGCTTTACAAATAGCAGAGGAAAGAAGGAAAGCAAAAGGCAAAGTTGAAAAGGAAAGATTTACCCAACTGAATGCAGATTTCCAGAGAGCAGCAAAGAGAGATAAGGAGGCTTTCCTGAATGAACAATGCAAAGTAATAGAGGAAAACAATAGAATGGGAAGGACTAGAAATCTCTTCAAGAAAATTGGAGAAATCAAGGGAACGTTCCATGCAAAGCTGGCCATGATAAAGGACAAAAATGGTAGGAACCTAACAGAAGCAGAAGAGATTAGGAAAAGATGGCAAGAATACACAGAAGAACTATACAAGAAGGACCTCAATGTCCCTGACAACCACGACAGTATAATCACTGACCTCGAGCCAGACATCCTGGAATACAAAGTTAAATGGGCCTTAGAAAGCATTACTAACAACAAAGCTAGTGGAGGTGATGGTATCCCAGCTGAGGTATTCAAAGTCTTAAAAGATGATGCTGTTAAAGTGCTGCACTCCATTTGCCAACAAATTTGGAAAACACAACAGTGGCCACAGGATTGGAAAAGGTCAGTATACATTTCAATCCCAAAGAAGGGCAATGCCAAGGAATGTTCAAACTATCGCACAATTGCACTCATTTCACACGCTAGCAAGGGCATGCTTAAGATCCTACAAGCTAGGCTCCAACAGTATGTGGATAGAGAACTGCCAGAAGTACAAGCTGGGTTTCGAAGAGGTAGAGGAACTAGAGATCAAATTGCCAACATTCGCTGGATTATGGAGAAAGCAAGAGAGTACCAGAAAAACTTCTACTTCTGCTTCATTGACTACACTAAAGCCTTTGATTGTGTGGATCACAATAAACTATGGCAGGTTCTTAAAGTGATGGGAGTACCAGACCACCTCACATGTCTCCTAAGAAACCTGTTTAAGGGTCAAGAAGCTACAGTTAGAACTGGATATGGAACAACTGATTGGTTTAGCATAGGAAAAGGAGTACGACAAGGATGTATATTGCCACCGTGCTTATTTAATTTATATGCAGAGTACATCATGCGAAATGCTGGCCTGGATGAATCACAAGCTGGAGTTAAGATTGCTGGGGAAAAGATCAATAACCTAAGATATGCAGACGATACCACTCTGATGGCAGAAAGTGAAGAGGACCTAAAGAGCCTCTTGCTCAGAGTGAAAGAGGAGAGTGCAAAAGTGGGCTTGAAGCTCAACATCAAAAAAGCTAAGATCATGGCATCCGGCCCCATCACTCCTTGGCAAATAGAAGGGGAAGTCGTAGAAGTAGTGACAGACTTCACGTTCCTAAGATCCCAGATCATTGCAGATGGTGACTGCAGCCATGAAATTAAAAGACGCCTGCTCTTTGGGAGGAAAGCAATAGCAAACCTAAACAGCATGATAAAAAGCAGATCGCCCTGCCAACAAAAGTCCACATGGTCAAAGCAATGGTATTCCCAGTAGTAATGTATGGCTGTGAGAGTTGGATTATAAGGAAGGTTGAGCGCCGAAGAATAGATTCTTTTGAACTATGGTGCTGGAGAAGACTCTTGAGAGTCCCTTGGACTGCAAGGAGATCAAATCATTCAATCCTAAAAGAAATCAACCCTGACTGTTCCCTGGAAGGCCAGATCCTGAAGTTGAAGCTCAAATACTTTGGCCACCAAATGCGAAGGGAACACTCACTGGAGAAGACCCTGATGCTGGGAAAGATTGAAGGTCAAAGAAGAAGGGGATGGCAAAGGATGAGATGGTTAGACAGTGTCATCGATGCAACGAACATGAAATTGAGCAAACTCCAGAGGACAGCGGAAGACAGGAGGACCTGGCGTGATCTGGTCCATGGGGTTGCGAAGAATCGGACTCGACTGTGCGACTGAACAACAAAATATTATAGGAAAAAGCATTATAGGAAATGAGTATCATAGGAAGAAGTGTTCAAAGATTATCTCATTCAAAGAGGGGTTTGGGTGGGAGCATAAGTGATTAAGCCATCTTCCTTGTGATCTGCCCACAAGATACACTGCTGTTTTTCTGGTAACTTCTTCCTGAAAAGATCAATTATTTATGGATTTTGTGAATGATAGCTCTGGAAACTTTGTAACACTTCTGTTTCCAGGTGTTTTAGGCACTATTTCTAAGTGTGGTTACTGGTACGGGCATTGAACTCAACAATGTTTACTTTTGAGTAAATATTCTTTAAGACTGAATGTTACAGACCTGCTACCAAACTCTCTGTGGCAGTATGCTGATAAAATCTTGGCAAAGTAATTCCTTCATTTTAAATTTGGTAATGAAGCTTTGTGTTTGTCCAAATTAGTTTAAACCTTGTATAAGCTAATAGCTGGACAGAGTATTAATATAAAACCTAAACAAAATCATTTGCATTTGAACACTGGAAAAGATAAACAGCATCCCATCTTCTACAGTAATTTGTATGAGTTCAGATTATCTAGTGCTCTTTTCTCAGACGGCAAAAGAATCTGTGCTTTAACAACTTTTCACAGCTGTTCTCCTTTCAATACCGGGGGGAGGGGGGAGGCACTGATACATCTTCTCTTGTTTCCTTTATATGTAAAAGTACATTAAAATCAATTTCTGGCAGTTAATATGATGGGTCATATGATGAATAAATTAGCTGACATACTATATAATCTTTTCCTCTGGTTCAGGGTTAGGGATTTGGAATAAAGCAAAAGCTAAAAAAATTCTGCCTCTATCTATACGTCATTTGAATAAAATAGCATTTCAATGTTTCATGAGGTTAATGTAACTTTTTCTGTTGCACTCATTTGCTGTTCCAGAAGAATGAGTTGATTCATTGACAACAAAATCTTCTAATACTGGATTAGTTTTTGTCTTGGTCATCTTTTTGTTTGTTTTTGGTGTAACAAAGCTCAGCTGGTGCTAAAGTAGCTTATGTATATGTTGCCCCCCCCCCCGAGTTATTGCAGCTTGATGGCAGGGTACTTTTACAAAGGAATTGTGCCCTTTAACTGGAACACATTTTTCCTGTTCAAGGCTCCCCTAGTATGTCAAGTTGGGCAGTGGGTTTTTAAGGGGCAACTACAAAACAGAAAGTTTGGCACTTGCAGCTTTACCTTCACTACTGGCCTGCACTGTATCAGTGGGAACATGATAGTGTGAGAAATGCAATTTGTTCTTACCAAGAAAGAACTTCTGGAGACAGACCTTTTTCAGTGAATCAGAATCTTTTTATTGAATACACTCTTGCAAGCGTGGGCGCACAGCTCAAATGAACTGAACACACCCTTTAATGTATTTTCAGCCTTTTTATACATTTCTGACCCAACGTAAGGAAATTAACAAATACTGTGCAGCTTGCCATTGGCTGACAAGAAGCACTTACAATTTAGCAATCCCGACTGCATAATTGTCCCTCAAAGACCACTCCTCACTTTCTCCTTCCAAATATGGTATTAACTTTCTCTTATTCTTTCCTAACATTTCTCCATAACCCACAATGGCCCACCACAAGTTTCATTCTTGCTCAGACAATGTTGTCTTGAGACAGGTATTCCCATCAAGAGGGGCAGGTATTCCCATCAAGAGGGACTTTTAGATCACAAGATGTTCTATTTCAGCAGGCCTGTCTTCTTTTGAAACATTTGTTCGCCAGAGTTAACTTCCCATTTCTGCCAGACCAGCTAAAAGTAGAAATGCAACAGCAAGCAATTAGATATGTTTGTGCATACATTCTTTCATGGAAGCTTTGCTTTCAGCCTGCCTTTCTAATTTACTGGGGTGTGGGGCGAAGGTATTGTTAATAAACAGCCCCAATGTTACCTAGCTAGTTTTAATTCAGTAGGCGGTTATCTTAAATCTATCTGGTTCAGTTTCTTCTATCTAAAAATTCTTCTAGCATCACAAGCAAGTTTGATTACTTAGTGTAAGCAAAGGATTTCTATTTTGTTACATAAAGCAAATGTTTATTTAAGCTTTTCTGTCAAGAATCCTTCTTTCCTATTTCTTACAATAGTTTTCACTTTTTTAGACTAGAGGAGGAATAGAGTGTTGTGCCAGGTTGATGGGATTGAGTGTGGCCAGGCTAGCCATTAAGTACTTTATGAGAGCAACCCAAAGCAGGTCTACTCAGAAGTAAATCCAATTTCAGTCAATGGGATTTACTCCCAGGAAAGTGTCCCTAGGACTGCAGTCTAAGTATAGGACATATAGTGACTAGAAGTCAGAAAGAAATACAGCATCTCTGAGAATCCCCGAAGGGTATTTATAATAGGTGAAAAGGCATGAGTCAGTTCATGGTGTTCAGGCTGCAAACTCTATTTGGAGTTTCCATTCTAAAGAAACCTGCTAGAAGAAACAAGTGAACAAGCAGCCATTTAACATGAGGAATTATGTAAATAAATTCCTAAATTCCAAAGTGAGAGTTGTTTTGTGTCTATTCGGACATCATCTGTACTATCAGGGCCAAACCAGATATTACAGTGCCCATGGGCCATTCAGAAATACTGGGATCAGGCAGTGTCTCCTCCCCCCACTTTATGAAGTGTTGAAAAAGCTGTGGGGGAAGGTTTTATCACTTGAAAAGGCACACAAGAGGGGATAAGATTGTCTGGCCCCACTGTGCAATGGGCCCAATCAAGATCAGGCCCTTGCAGAATTTTTAAATAGCTGAGATTCACCTCTAAAAAGGTAGCAGTGGCCATGGTCGGTCCTGTGAACACTGTAATGTCAAGTCTGGCCCTCAGGAAAGCTTGCAACACTAGCACTGGAACATAACAATGTATCTTCCATCTTGCATCATGGAATGGTTTGACAAAAAGAAAAGTTTTGGAACTAACTAATGCCTTTCCTTCTTCAGTGTTGACGAGGTAGAGGACAAGCTTTGACATGAGCCTGTTGTTGAGAAAGGAATCTATTCTTCAGAGTCCCAGTTGCTCCAATGCATTGTTTGGAGGAGCAGGGGCAGTGAGCCTTATAAAAAAGAATGGCTGAATAGAACATTTATAACAATTTAAGGAGACCTCAGGGTGATCTTGCTGGTACTTGGCCTGTGCAGTTCAGTGCACTGCAGGAGTACTATGTGCAGATGTCTTTGCCGCATTCCTAAGTTGCGTCCTCCTTGTAGCATTGGTGTATCTGGCTCAATGTTTGCCAGGAGCTTTCTTCGGGGCAGTAAGAGGTGAGAGGTGTGAGGGGGAGTTGGTGTTGATGTGAGGGAGTGGTGATGTGGTGGACATTTCTTCAGGTTCATGAGGGAGGCATACATCAAAATGGTTCCTAGAAATGTCCTTTACTGTCTCCACATAAACATTCATACCCTGGCCCTGCTCCTACACCTGGCAGACACTGGCCTGTCTGATGTTGGGGGGATTGTATTCAAAGGCATTGGGGAGGCTGGGCCAGCAGCAGTGCTAAGGGAATCCTGCTGAGCAAATCTTCCCGGCGGCTGTAAGCATCCCACCTCCTCTCCTACACCTGACAGGCAGCTGCCTGTCCACTGTAGGACGGGGAGGGAGAAGGAATATTAGAAGCCCCTGTGGAGGCAGGGCTGGCAGGATCAGTAAGGCACTACTGCTGGGGCGGGCTCCCTCGTGGCTTTAAGCACCCTGTAACCACCGCTGCACCTGACAGGTGTAGGAGGTGTAGGAGGTGGGGAGGAGTGTGTTGGAAGCCATCAGAGACACTGGGCCAGCAGCATTGCTAAGAGGATCCTTCTGGGGCAGCGTCCCTGTTGGATTAAAGTACCCTGGTCCTGCTCCTACACCTGACAGACACCAGCCTGTCTGGTGTTGGGGGGGTTGTATTTAAAGGCATCAGGGAGGCTGGGCCAGCAGCAGTGTTCAGACAGTCCTGCTGAGCAAACCTCCCCAGTGGCTGTAAGCATCCCACCTCCTCTCCTACACCTGATAGACAGCTTCCTGTCCAGTGTAGAATGGGGAGGGGGGAGGAGTATTAGAAGCCACGGTGGAGGCGGGGTTGGCAGGAACATTAAGGTGTTATTGGCTGGGGTAGGGTCCCTCGTGGCTTTAAGCACCCTGCAACTGCTGCCGCATATGACAGACAACCACCTGTTAGGTGTAAGAGGTGGGGGGAGTGTGTTGGAAGCCATCCCACCTCCTTTCCTACACCTGACAGACAGCTGCCTGTCCAGTGTAGGAGGGGGAGGGGGAGGGGACGGGGAGGCGTATTAGAAGCCACTGAGGAGGTGGAGCTGCACCTGACAGACAACCGCCTGTTATGTGTAGGAGGTGGGGGAAGTGTGTTGGAAGCCATCAGAGAGGCTGGGCCAGCAGCTTTGCTTCAACTCATAGGCCACTCTTGATTTCCTCAACTGTCATTAGCTCTCCGCAGTCCCCCCTGTAACAGGTTTTTTTTTTTACCTCAGAACACTGAGCTCTGCAGCTGACCAGTCAGAGAGTGGGGGATGCAGGAAGGCAGCTGTTTGGCAGCTGCATAGGAATCAATGGGTGGAGCACATGTTACCCCTTTTGACCCACTTAGGGGTTGAATTTCTAAAAATCCCTTCTTAGCGAGCACTTACGCCATGGTAGGAGCACTCTCTCCAAATTTCGTGTCTCTAGGCCCCTGTAACAGGTTGTTGTTTTTTTTACCTCAGAACACTGAGCTCTGCAGCTGACCAGTCAGAGAGTGGGGGGTGCAGGAAGGCAGCTGCTTGGCAGCTGCATAGGAATCAATGGGGGGAGCACATTTTACCCCTTTTGACCCACATAGGGGTTGAATTTCTAAAAATCCCTTCTTTAGCGAGCACTTACGCCATGGTAGGAGCATTCTCTCCAAATTTCGTGTCTCTAGGCCCAGCGATTTGGCCTGGGCGTTGATTTTACGGTGAGGGGATTTATATCTATCTATCTATCTATCTATCTATCTATCTATCTATCTATCTATCTATCTATCTATCTATCTATCTATCTATCTATCTATCTATCATCTATCTATCTATCTATCTATCTATCTATCATCTATCATATCTCTCTCTCTCTCTCTCTCTCTCTCTCTCTATGTGTGTGTGTGTGTGTGTGTGTGTGTGTATAGGGTTAGCCTTTGTCAGAGCAGGTGCATTACAGGTTTTAAAGAAGGGAGATGTTAAACATCTAGCAGTTACCTTGAGGGATTAGCATGGTATGTGGAGGTTTACCTCAACAAACCTCTTGTGGCTTGCCAACTTATAAGAACCTGAGTGAAGAACCATCTCTGGAACTCTCCCTGGTTAATGGTGGGTGAGCTAATGGGCCTGATATCTAGGAATGATAATGTATGGAACTTGAAAAGCAGGCTTTGTTTTTGCACTGCTTTAGAGAGTAAGTGATATGCTCTAGTGTATGTGTGATCTGCCTGAGTGGGAGTTCCCATGTTCTGGCTGTGCCATGCAGAAGCTTTCAAAGCAGCCATGAACATGGAGCATGCATGAATAAATAAATAGGGGTTTTTTTGCAATGAATGAGAAAGTGATCCTGATCAAAGAAAATCATGCAGTCTTCTTGCATACATTCTGAATAACTGCTGTGCAGTTTTGTACTGATGATTATCCCTTAGCATTAGAAGAGGTTATTAGTAATTCTGCAGAATGGAGATGGCTGCTGTTTTGGGGGAGGGATCAAAGAGTGTTTTTAGCACTGCTGTTGAGCCTTCGTGGTTAAGAGTGGCAGACTCTAGTCTGGAGAGCTGGGTTTAATTCCACATTTCTCCACATGAAGCCAGCTGGGTGACCTTGAGTCAGTGACAGTTCTCTCAGAACCCTCTCAGTTCTCTCAGAACCCTGCTTCACAAGGTGTCTTTTGTGGGGAGAGGAAGGGATGGCAATTGTAAGCTACTCTGAGACTCTCCTCTTCTTTTTGAAGTCATGACCTATTACCTCCATATTTGCAGCAGATGGCTAAAATTCCAGCCTGTGTCTATTCTTGAATTGCTTCCAATTTGAATAATTTATGTTAAGAATTTGATATCTTAATTTGAAATGTGGATCTATATATATTAAGTAATATTTATACCTTTGTGTTTTCATTATAAGTTTCAGCAATGGATGAAGGATTCATAGCATCCATTGTGTGTTTATGAAGATAAAGTTTTGGGATTAAGTTGCATATTCATTCAACTACTAATTCATCACAGATTATGAAAATGTTGCTCATCTCCAGGTACAATGTATATGCCTGTGTGATTCTGATAGAATAGGTAGGGAAAACTTCTTGAATTTGTTGACAGTTTTTATCATGTGAATCTGACACTATTGAAACCATATGATTGTACAGTAGCAATGTTTGTTTTAGTTCTCTTCTTATTAGACTTTATATTTACATTTTATGTTTCTAACTGGCTGTGATCACACATAACATAGTATCTATATATCTAATTCCCAACTGTGCCCCCTATCTGCAGATACTTACATTGGTGGATCAGGGCCATATTTGCACTAAACAAATGTATCTGTAAACTTGGGGGACCCCCTAGGTTTGCAGAAAAATCTGGCATAAAAAAAATGGGGGGAGGTCTTTATTCTCTGTTCAAATTAAAAACAGCAAAAACAAAAAAAACATTGTCTGTGCATGTGGAGACAACGCACTTATCTTTAACAGTCCTGGTGGCAGTGGCAGTGGAACTCAGGAGCTGCTGCCTGGCCCTGGCCTGGCCCACCTGGAGCTACATGAAGCAAACCACTGAAAGCAGTGGGGGCAGGGAGCGGTGGGGGAGGCTGCTGCAAACCCATCCAGAGCAGCTCCAGGAAAGCCACTAAGAGTGATTATAAGGAGGGAAACCCTGGCGGGGCCTCCTAGAGCAGTTCTGGGCAAGTTGCTGAGAGCAGCTGTTGCAGAGGGGGAAGGCTTGGTGGGCTTGATCAGAGCAGCTCTGGATGAGCTGCCAAGAGTGGCAATGAGGTGAGATCCTTGGCACTGAGAGTGGCTATCGGGAGGGAAGCCCTGGCTGGCCCACCTGGAGAAGCTCCATGTGAGCTGCCGAGAGCAGATATTAGGGAGGGGAAGACTTGGCAGGCCTGCCTATAGCAGCTCTGGGCAAGCCACTGAGATTGGCAATGGGGGGAAGCCTTGGTGGGGGGCAGAAACAGAGAGAAAGAGAGTGCTGGGGTAGGGGACAGAATGAGAGAGAGAGTGATGAAGTAGGAGGCAGAAGAAGAAGAAGAGGAGGAGGTTGGAGGAGGTTGGATTTATACCCTGCCCTCACTTGGAGTCTCAGAGTGGCTTACAAACTCCTTTCCCTTCCCCTCCCCACAACAGACACCCTGTGAGGTAGGTGGGGCTGAGAGAGCTCTTTCAAGAACTGCTCTTTCAAGAACAGCTCTGACAGAACTATGGCTTGCCCAAGTTCATCCAGCAGCTACAAGTGGAGGTGTGGGGAATCAAACCAAGTTCTCCCAGATTAGAGTCTGTGCACCTAACACTGCTCTCAGAGAGAGAGAGAGAGAGGGAGGGAGGGAGGGAGGGTGATGAGGTAGGGTCAGAAAGAGAAAAAAAGTGATTGGGTAGGGGTAGAAAGAGAAAGAGAGTGATGGGGTAGGGGGGCAGAAAGAAGGAGAAAGAAGTTGATGAGGTGGGAGGGCAGAAAGAGAAAAAGTGAGTGATCTGGGTTGGCGGCCAAAAGAGAGTGATGGTGTAGGGGGCAGAGAGAGTGACTGACATGGGGGAGAGAGTAAGAGATGGATACTTGTTGTATCCTTAATAGCAATTTCCAAATTTAATTTGACTGTTGGAATATTAAGATATGAGAAGATTTGATACATTTATGGCTATTAGTATTTGACTGCAATTTCCAGGCAAATAACCACTTCAGTAGAAGCTGGCCTAGTCTGGCAGAATATGGCAAAATGAAGTCTAGATATTTGCTTCTCAAGTATTAATGCTGTTCTCTCTCTTTCTCTGTTGGATTATTTTAATCCTGTTCATTTTGGAAACAGGAGAAGAGTTTTTTTCTAATATTGTTCTCTATCTCTAATGAGGCTGGCAAGGAGAGAATTTGCATGCTATAATGAGGTGTTTGTGTACTGCACTTCTTTTAAAAGGAGCTCTGTAACAGTACAAGGTATGGTATAAGAAGATAATTCACTGACAGTGTACTTCAGAAATTTAAAAATCTTGGTAAGCAAGATTTCATAGGACAAATATTTCACTTAAAAGTAAGTCTAACAAATTTCAGATTGGATTCTTCCTCTGTGCCTTGGTCTAGAATTACTATGGGAGGTGTGAGAACTGTTTTACATGCCCTGTCTTCTGACTCCAGTAAAAACACAGATCTGTGTATAGAATGTTCTTATTGATAGGTGTTCTGAATGGCTTGCAGAGGAGGTTAGTGCCAGCTTCATTAACAGCTGGGGAAACTGCTAGACCCTGTCTTCTTAATCTGTCCATTTATTAACAGTTACAAAATGCTGGCACTGAGCAGCATGCTAAACCTGCCTGTTGAAATCTATGTGTTTGTGGTAAAAAATGGGAAGGGGGGGAAAAAGCTACTGACATCAAGTGGTACCAGTTTTAGTGCTGGCTTCCTTAAAAAAGTAATTAAAGTAAGCGGAGAAAAAAAGTATGAGTTTGTAATACGCTTGGATAGAAAAGGTGGATTTTGTTCTGCTTATTTCAGTGATCTTTTTTGCTCCCCCCTTCCAAACATTACCTTTAAATGGGTTTTGTAAGCTGGCACTATGCAGAAGTGGAGGCCAAGTGGCAAATTCACTGTTTGGCCTCCACTCCTGTGTGGCACCCAACTCAAAACCTGTTTGAAGGGAAAGTTCCCTTTAAATGGGTTTTGGAAGGTCTTCCTTCCTCCATTCTATTGGCCTTGGCATCCGCTACTATCAAAAAGGAGGGAGGGAAGATCCATGAACCTCAAGAACCCTAACCAGTTTGTGAAGCAGGGGAGGTTTGTGGGACCTCATAAACCACGAACCGGGACAGACCTCCATTTTCCTGGTTCGTGCCCATCCCTAGTACACAGTATTCCAAATGAGGCCACATCATAGATTTATACAAGGGCATTATAAGCAATTACAGGAAGAGAAGTACAGTATAAACTATTGGAATTCTTATTGTTCTTTCACTGGGAAGAATAGAAGAATAAATTCAGTATTAAAATTGAGATGTGGGTTAAATGTGGTAAAATTTTAAATCTAAAGCTGCCCACTCTTCCTCAGGGTAGCCCAGACATTGTGTGTCCATTGGCAAAGGAGGAGAAGGGCAACTGTGCTTTGAACATGTGTATTGAAAAAGGAATTGCTGCAGGTGCAGCTGCTCTTACCTAGGCATAAATAGCTGTTTCTTGTAGGGAGATAATGCCCCTTTTCACATCTGGCCACCCTGGCCACCCTGAGAGTATTCGTAATTTTTTTAGAAATATTGGCTGCTTTTGTATTTTCTTGGTGTACATCCGTATACTGTTTTATTTTCCTTGATCATACTCCAAGCAAGTCCTTCACTCAAGAGGAGGATATGAGGGATGAAACTGGATCAGGCAGTTTACACAGTTTACCTGGCTTAATGTAGGTATGTTATAGGTTGAAAATCCATTGTCAGTCAGTCTTGAACTTACCTGAATGTAACTGAAAGTTTAGTGAGCATCTGCTTAGCCAAATTTAGCAAGCTACTGAATGGTTTCATTTCTCTCTCTCACTGATATTTACAGTGATTCCCCCCCCCTAAATATATAGAAATTATGTTGCCTAATGATGTACAGTTTGAAAGCATTTTCCGCCTGAGGAGAAAGACAATGCAAAAAATATGCTCCAAGATTTCCTACGCACTAAGGGTCAAGAAAGTGTAGTTCAAGTGCCACAAAATTTGGCCCTAGTTACAATGATTGCTATGGGAATAATTTTGTACCATCTGCCCACACCTTCATTTTGGCTACGTATAATTTAGGATGCATATGCACTGATAGCTTCTTTATATATGTATATTGCCAGTAATGGGAGAGGAACCTTAAATATATTGCTTATTGGTAGAATCAAATGAAAGAGAAAACATATTCATTTATCTCTGGATGTTACAACTTAAAGAATAGGCTCTAGCAGCAAAGTCTGTGGAAAAGTAAGCAGTAGATTCACCAAGTGCTTGTCTTTACAGGAGAGTAGTGGCAGCTGGACAGCTATTGGTTTGGATCTGGACTGTTTATCTAAAATATTTTTATGCTGCTTTATGCAGCTTAATTTGTCCAAGATGTTGGATAATAAAAGACCAGCTTTTAAATAGTAGAAAAACTATGATAAACCAAAACACATACACAGTTAAAACACATGCACAGGAAGGGGGGGGTCAGTGAGGAAATGCCAAACAAAATGGTGGAGGACTATGATAGACTTCAAGTAATCTACTACTACTACTATTACTACTACTACTACTACTACTACTACTACTACTACTACTACTACTAAAATTTCCCTGGATCAACAAGAAATATTTAAACAATTTACAAGGATCATGGGAGCTGAATAGATACTCCACATTGTTATAGTATTCACAAAGTTAACATAGAATTAAAATATCACAAATTAGCATGGATCAATCTGAATATCTCATTAGACCAGCGGCACCCATTATGGCACCCATGGATGCTATGTCACCTTCCAGCACCTTTTCTGTTGCCTACCAATTATTTTTAGAAAGTGGTTGGGGCCCACTTTCTGTATCATGGTGGCCTTCTGTAAAGTACTTTAGTTGTGCAGATAACAAGTTGATATTCTAAAAACATAGCAAGACTTGATTATGACTAAACCTGACTGGGCTGCTGTATGGCTAAAATGTTTATTTACTGGATTTTTTAGTCACTGCTCACCTGAAGGGTCTTGTGACACCTTACATTAAAACCATGAAGGTAAAACAACATAAAAACAAATAACAATTATAAATATCAACATTAAAATATTAAGTTATTAAAATACATGGCTATCACATTACCAATATTAAAACAGCCCAAATATGTGGTTACCCTCCAAAGGCCTGCCTAAACAATTCAGCCTTGCATGCGCAGTGGAAGCTAAACAAGTCCAGCAGGGAATGGGTGACATCTGAGAGTTCATCTCACAGGGTAGGGGCCATATCTGGGAAAGACCTTCCCCTGATGACAACTGCAAGAGGCCCCTAGATGATGACCAACGGGAGCATGGGGGGGGGGCGTGTAACAGGAGAGGCAGTCCTGTAGGAATGAAGGTCCCAGACTGCTAAGGCCTTGAATTGGACCCGGAGAGTAATTGGTAGCCAGTGCAGCTGCTGCAGAATTGGAGTAATATGAGCTGACTATGATGTTCTAGTCAGCAACCTGGCAGCTACATTCTGGACCACTTGCAGGTTCCAAAGCATTTTCAAGGGTAGCCCTATGTAGAGCAAATTGCACTAGTCCAGTCTGGAGGTGACTGTTGCATGGATCAATGTGGCAAGATCTGACCTAGATAAATAGAGAGCCAGCTGGTGGGCCCAGCTTGGTGAAAAAACACTATCTGCGCTACCATGGACACTTGTTTATCCAATGACAGTGCAGAATCCAACCACACTTCAAAGCTTTATAGAATCTACAACAATCAACTGAACACCATTGAGTCTTGGGAGTGAACATCCAGCTAGCATCTCAGTTTTCCCCAACCACATGTCCTCTGTCTTGGGTAGATTCAACTTCAGTCAGCTCCCCCCAGGGGTGGCCCGAGGCGAGGCTGCGCCCTAGGTGAGGCTGCAGGCTGTAGATGCCAACCTCCCGGTGGGGCCTGAACACTGCCCCACCAGGAGCCCAGCAGCAGGGGGGCCGGGCGCTCGATTGGCAGCGGTGGCAGCAGCTCCAGCAGCAGGTAAGGAGTGCTGCCAAGAGAGGGTAAAGGGCCGCGCAATCCCAGGGCGCACCAAGGCGGAGGGCTGGCTGGCTGGCTCAGGCGCCGGCAGAAAGAAAGTGCTCGGTGCTGGCAGCGTGGCCTCAGGTTTGCGCACTGGGGGGGGAGAGGATTGCGTGAATCAGCCAGCCAACCAGCCCTCCACCTCGGCACGCCTCGGGACCATGCAGCCCTTTACCTATTCTTGGCAGCATTCCTTACCTGCCACTGGAGCTGCCGCTGCTACCGCTGACTGAGTGCCCACGGCAGGAGGAGGTATGTGGGTGAGGGGGTAAAGGGCCATGTGGTCTCGGGACACACCGAGGCGGAGGGCTGGCTGGCTGGCTCAGGTGCTGACAGAAAGAAAGCGCACTGGGGGGTGAGAATTTGCGCACTGGGGGGGGAGAGGATTGTGTGAATCAGCCAGCCAGCCGCTGAATCAGCTCACCTGCCACTGGAGCTGCTGCCACCGACCCAGTGTCCACAGTGGGAGGAGGTAGGTGGGCAAGGAGCCAGGCTGGGGCTCGCGTGCACCAGCCAGCCAGCCAGCAGCAGGGCACGCTTACCTCAAATCCTACCTAGTGGCGCCTTTAGCAGCTCTGGCAACCTTGGCTCCCCCAGCAGGCTGCAGCAAGCGCAGCTCTGGTGCAGGCTCCCCTCTTTATGTGCTCGCTCTGCCAGCACCTCTCTCCGCCAGCCATGGCTAAGGAGAAGTCCCTGGAGAGGGGCTGGGCGGGCAGGACACAAAGGGGAGCCTCGGGGATCTCTAGATCGGTGCTGGCTTTTGGCAGGGGGGAGGCGAACTTCAGTGCCCCCATCCAGGGCCTGCTGCCACATCCAGGGCCTCCCGCTCTAGGCGAGTGCCTAGTTGGCCTAGGAGGGGAGCCGGCCCTGGCTCCCTCTTAACCATTGGACCACCACATCCAGACATTGGGATACTGCTGAGAGCCCTGCTGCCGGCTGCTTATCCAGCAGGAGGAAGAGCTCAGTGTCATCAGCATATTGACAGCACCAACTCTTGACAATCTCAGCAAGAGTGTGCATACATATGCTAAATAAATTGAAGAGAGGATCAAACCCTGTGGAACCCCACAATTCAGGTCTTGTTGGGAAGACCTCTCCTCCCCTGTAGCAACCTTCTCAGAGTGTCCCTGGTAGAATGAGGAGAACCAAATAAGGGCAGTGCTCCTTACCCCAAGGAGGCAAGGTGAACTGTATTGAAGGCCGCTGATCAGGATCAAATGGTGAAATGTATTGAAGGCCGCTGATAGAACCAGAAGGATCAACAGGGCTGGCATGCCTTTATTCAGATGTAAATGGAGATCGTTAACCAAAGTGACCAGTGCTGTCTTGGTCCCAAAGCCAGGCCTGAAACCCTATTGAAAAGGGCCCAGGGCAGATCGCCCTAACTGGAACTTCTGTTGAAGTCATCAGATCTTCCCAGTTTCACAGAATTTTTATGATTCAGGTAGAAATTGTTGATAATACCACTACACCAAATTTGGTTCACTTTTTAAAAATTATTTATCTTTCTATCAGAATCTGGCCAGAATCTCAGTGTACACATGAAGCTTGTAAAAGCCCTTTAGCGCCAGCTGTCATTGTTACAAGTAATACTCCCAGCTGAAAATGACTGGGCTAAAGAGAGAAGTGGTCATGTAAAAGGGATAACCAGGAGAAGCAGCATCCCCCTTTTCCTATTGTATAAGTGTGTTAGATATCTGCAAAATGAAGAAAGATTCTATCAGAGTAGAGTTTCTTAGCTAGCTCCATATGTATCTTATTTTGTGTGCATGTGAGAAAGTATTATTAAATACTGAATTCATTTTAAGAGGCATCCTGTTAAACAGAAGTTCTGCCTATAGTACTGAATATTTAATATCAGTTATGTACAGTCTTGCTCCCTGATATTTTGTGGCTGGCTTTGCCTCCTGTGGCAGCTATTTTGTGGTTGTGCCTTCTACTCTGTGTCAAAATCCCAAAGGCCGAATAAGGTTGGGGACTCCTGCATTAGACAGTACCTAGTTCATATTCCATTAGAAACTTGTTCACAATATTCTAAAAATAAAATAAAATAATTAAAATAAACCAAAATACTTAAAGCTTGTAAACAAATACCTCTTAGATCAATTTAAAATTTAAAAATCCAGATTAACATTTTTTACTGACCTTCAGTCTGATCAATAATCAAATGAAAGATACACAGAAAAGTTGCAAAAATCAATAAAGTAGATTCTCAAAATACAGGGATTCTATTTCAAAGGGTTTTTTTGGGGGGGTAACTTGTGTATACACATGATATTGACTTAAATGCCCCATTTCTTTTTCTGTTTCCCTATGGTTGCCAGTAACAATGTGTTTTTCACATCACTCTCAGTTTTGTCCTGCCGTGCCAATGGGAGATTGCTACTAGCAAACCACTTTACTAGCCACCACCACTTTATATTTCTCCAGACACTTCAAGGAGTGTTGAAGAGAACATGATATTGATTTCCTCACAGAAAAATGGAAGTGGATCCCTAATTGGGAACACCTCCTGAGCTGAGATGTGCTCTGCACTAATAGTTTCTGGGATGCCCTGAAATGTTTTTGGGTTTTTTTCCCCTGGGAAGTAATGGTAGTGCAGATATGACCTGAGGATTAAGTGTGTGAATAGAATAAACAAATTATTGTTGGCATAAAGATTTAGTATCTGGAAATGAATTCGACTGATTCACCTCATGTGCTTTCAACTACTCTAGTATTCAGACTGTTAATCCTGGCAGAGTTTTCTTTGAAGCTATAGGAAAGAATCCATATAACAGATAAATATTCTTATATTGTAGGAAAAGGCATATTGAAGTGAATCAGCTTTTTTCTTAGCCAGCCAAAGTAACTTTTGGTTTAGTACAGGAACAACCAGGACTTTATGTTCTATTCAGGGCTTTTTTTGTAGAAAAAGCCCAGCAGGAACTCATTAGCATAATAGGCCACACCCATCAACAGAAACTCATTAGCATATTAGGTCACACCCCCATGTTACCAGAAGTGTAGTCATCCAGCCACTCCCACCTTTTGCTTCTTATTCTGGTTACCTTGTTTATTGTCAAAACCCAGGGCTTTTTTGGAGCAGGAACTCCTTTGCATGTTAGACCACACACCCCTCATGTAGCCAATCCTAATGGGTTTCTGCTGTTGGGTGTGGCCTATTATGCTAATGAGTTCCTGCTGGGTGTGGCCAACTTGGGAGCCAGACAGAATTCCGTTCCTGTGCGTTCCTGCCCCAAAATAGCTCTGGTTCTATTAGATTATCTACTTAGAACTGAAAAATAATAGAAATCTCAAATGTAGGCCTCTTAGCCAGTTACTTATCTCAACAACAATAAATCCTTCCATTCCCTTCCAGAAAAACTATTAATTCCACTATGATGTGTTACATCTTCTTATGATAATCATTAGTCTCTAACATTGGTCAGTAGTGTAAGACCAAGAGATTGCAATAACCAGTCACATACAGTGTAGAGAAGCAGATGTTTTAAGGCCTGATTGTGCAGCAAAAGAACTGGTTACAACTCTGCTCTAAATTGTTGTCAGTTTGGATTGGTTTGGCTTGCTGCATGACTGTATGGTGGTTTCTTATATATTTTCAGTATCCATTGTCACTATATTTATTTAGGGCATTTCTTATCCTGCCTTTCTCCCCAGTGGGGAACCCAAAACAGCTTACAAAAGGTAGCAATACAAGTTGAATAAACAAAATGTAATGTAAAGAAACATACAAACAGGAAAAACAAAATGCAAATCCAGTAGCACCTTAAAGACCAACAAAGTTTTCCAGGGTATAAGCTTTCCTGAGTCAAAGCTCATTTCATCAGATACCAGTCAAGTGAACTTTGTCTCATGAAAACTTATACCCTGGAAAATTTTGTTAGTCTTTAAGGTGCTCCTGGACTCTAATTTTGCTCTGCTGCTAATTACTACCATGGCTGCCCACCTGAAACTGTCTTTAAAGAAAAAGAAAAGGTAGACTATACATCTTGGGCTGGTTTGGTTGCATGTCTTGCCACCCCCAGGCTTTGAGTACCTGCAACCAAGGGGATGCAAAAGCTCAGGCTAAATCTTAAACAGCTGGCAACCATCGTCTCACAGTTCTCCTTTCTTGTTGGCAAGGGGCAGGCTGGAGAAAATTGGAACTATGAATACATTTAAGTCTTTCTTTAGTCATCTTCCTTTACGCTGGATCCACATGCCATTGGATCATTAAATATGATACCATTGTAATCAGTCACCTCTTGGACACTCTTCTCTGGACAGTATCACAGTATCCAGCAGTATATGAATCCAGGCTTATGATGTGATGTCCTTCTGATGTAGGCATTGCTCACAGTAATTTAAACAGTTACTGCTAACAAAGTAATTGAGGAATTGCAAACAAAAAGATTGAGTAGATTATTTCCATTGGAATCGCAGGTATAGTTTCAGCCATTTCCATTGGAATCGCAGGTACAGTTTCAGCCACCAGAATCCCAAAACTTTGGTTGCCATTCTCCAAAAAATTTGACTAAAGCTACGGCAGGTTTTTCTCTCTATGTGAGTTTAATTTTTATTTTATTATTTAAAAAGCAGCTCAGGGCCATTTATTATTTGACTGTTAATAAAATGCACCGTTAAAAGTCCAACTGTGACTTTAAGTTCTTTTCTCTTTGAAGCAATAAACCTTTCAGCCTCTTTAAGTTTCACAAAGTGTAATATACTGCCACAAACAGGCATGGCAATTAAAAAAAAACTAATATATTTTTTAAAAAATTGTTTTTTACAATTGTGGTGTATATTAGCTTCTTTGATATTTATTTAAATTGCTACAGAAATAAATAGAACTTAGTTATTTCTTTTTCTCCTAGCTAGATTCGTAAGAGAAGTGAGATGAAGGAAATATAGTATAGTTTTATAACAAATTAATGAAATATTAGTTGCTGTAGATTTTTTGGGTTTTGTGGCCGTGGCCACGGCCACACAACCCGAAACATCTGCAGCAACTAATGAACTCCTGCCGTGAAAGCCTTTGACAACATAATGAAATATTGTTAGGACAGTTTTGGATGGCACTACAGGACATTTCCGCTTGCCATAACACATATGAAAACTAGGAAATATTGTCTGACTCCCAAACGAAAGTTTCTTTTGCTGCATTAAACACACTCACACACATAATGGACCCCTGCTGTTCTATCTGAGTGCTAGTGGTTTATCATTTATCATTCACAACTCAGACTTGTGAGTCTCTTGTATGCTGGTGGATTTTGCAGAACCGTTTTGTGGTTTTGTGGTATGCAACACTTTATGTTATAGACTCTGAGCTGAGGCTAACAAATTTGTTTAAACTTCAAATAGAGGGTGATCCAAGCCAACTGCCCTTGAGAATGAATCCTCATACTCAGGAATGCTAAATGCACTCTGTTGCTGGATGTTGGGTAAGAACGTTTGTTGTAACGTAACCTAGGAACCAATGCTGTGTGGCTTTTGAGTTCTTTCTAATCTGGAGAAAAATGAACATAAAGTTTTTGCTTTGTTGTAAGAGTGGCAGCAACTGCAACCAGCTCACTTGGCCTCAGGAAGGTGGTACCTGGCCCACCTGATCCCTGTGTAGCTTATGAAAGGAGGCAGCTGGCTGGGCAGGTAAAACGATGCTTCCTCCCCGTGTCCCAGGGGGGCATGGAAGGGGCCCTTTTTTCTCCCAGTCCACCCCGGGAGGGGGGAACACTCTGGAAAAGGGCCTGTCTGCCAACGAATGGAGGGAGAAAGAAGTCTGCCTGCCCTGCTCAACACCTCTCCCTAGAGAGGGAAGGAAGGAGCAGCAGGTAGCCTGCCCAACTGGCTAGTGTCTCCATCCTTGAGACACATGGGGCTCAGGTGGGGCGAACACCACCTTCCTCACTCTGTGCAGGGCTCAGGTGGGCTGGGTGCCACCTCCCCATATAGCATAGGGCTTGGGCAGCCTCGGTGCTGCCTCTCTCACTCTATGTGGGGCTTGGGCAAGCTCTTCCTGCTCTCTGCTCAGGGCTTGGGTGGGCTGGGAGCCACCTCTGCAGCACAGAGTTTAGGCAGACTAGGAGTTGGCTTCCTCACTCCATGCAGGGCTCAGATGGGACAGATGTTATTTTCCTTGCTCAATGCAGAGCTTGGGAGGGCTGGCTACTTTTCTCATACTATGTAGAGCTTGGGTAGGCTGTGTGCAGCTTTCATTCCCTCAGACAGGCCAGGCACTGCCTCTCCTTTGCAGCACAGAGGTTACGTGGGCCTAGTGGAGCCCTTCTGTTTACTGGCCCAGCCAAAGTGGTGGTGAGGACTCGGCCTACCAGGAGATGTCCCAGTACACATAATGTCCAATTCCCCTCCCCCTGGTGGGGCCTGGGATTACGAGTGCTCTCCAGAGATCAGTTCCCCTGGATGATATAGTAGCTGTGGAGGGTGGATTCTGTGACATCGTTACCACCAATGGCCTGCCTTGTTGTTGAGGGAAATTAGCTATGCAGCAGAGGAGGTCAGAGGGTTACCAGGGATTGCACTCCTGTTTATACCAAGGTCCTGTACAGTAGGAAGATTCCTAAATTAGATTTTATTGAAGAATTTCCCTAATTACAAGCACACTAAGCATTCAAGAAAGAGCAAGCAATTCAGAACCAAGAAAGCAGAGGTGATGAAAGTGAATAGAAGTGTCAGTTACAGGGATTATATTACCTGTCCAGATGTACATAGGTCCTTGAAGAGAATAGCACCAACCGGCAGCATTATGTGCTATGGAGAAGGAAAACCCAAAGAAGAGACTTTGGGGGTATATTCAAAATATAGATACTCTCTGAGTGCACACCTTGCTGGCCATGTGCTTGGATGGATATGGACATTGGAACACAATGTGGAGGAGGAGATTGGATTTATACCCCACCCTTCACTACCCAAAGAAGTCTCAGAGCAGCTTACAAATTCCTTTCTCTTCCCCTCCCCACAACAGACACCCTGCGAGGGCTGAGAGAGCTCTGACAGAAACTGCTCTTTTTCAAGAACAGCTGTGCCAGAACTATGGCTTGCCCAAGGTCATCCAGCAGGTGCAAGTGGAGGAGTGGGGAATCAAACCTGGTTCTCCCAGATTAGAGTCTGCGCACTTAACCACTACACCAAACTGGCCTTGAGGAGCTTGTCTGACAAACTACACCAAACCACTACACCAATGAGAGGCCTTGAGGAGTTTGTCTCAGGTGAAGACAAAAGATTGCCTGGACCAGGGGTGGGCAAACTTGCTCCACGTAAGAGCCACATAGAATAAATTTCAGATGGTTGAGAGCCACAAGACATGAACAAATATTACGCACACATTTTTATTTAGAAAATATGCAGATTTACTTTTTATTACCATTAAATGAGACTGCCAAAAATAAAAACAAAGGGGGTAAAAACAGATATTGATAATGGCATTTATTTGTCCAATGATATTTATTTGTCTAAGAGAGAGAGAGAAAGAGGGGGAGGTGGAAAGAAAGAGAGAGAGAGAAACAAAGAAAGCAAATAGATAGGAGGAACGGGGGAGGGAGGGGGGAAGGAATCAAATGCATGCCTCCCCTTCACTTCCCCAGCTGCCCTGCTAGGAGCCACACAATATGTGTGAAATAGCCGCATGTGGCTCCCTAGCCGCAGTTTGCCCACCCCTGGTCTGGACCAATAAGGGGTCTGAGGGGGTGCGCTGCTAGGAGAAGCAAAACCAAGGTGTGACGAATGGAGGTTCCAGAGGGACACAGTCTGGATTCACAATAGCATTGATGAAATTAGCCAGTTGCTGACTGAATGGGTTTGATGACCATTGATGGACCTGCCCAGGCAGGTTGAATAGGTTCCCAGGTTTACACAAAAGGTGGGAAATGGGTCTCTGATTAGCGTCAGGAAGAATGACTAAACATTTGAATGTTTGATTGATTTATCTCGGTTTCCTGAGGGATGGTGTAGGAAGGACAGTTGTGGAGACAGAGGATTTTCACATAGACATAGGTGTCATACAAACAGGCCAGGTGAAGTTCTGGAGACAGAAGGGCTATTTGCCAGTTGGCCACTGAATAGCTTTAGAAATGTAAATACTGTACCTGGAGGAACCCATTGTTATCCCATAGTTGCTAGGTTGAGGGGGGAGATTGGAGATTGCTTTGAGGGCTGCTTTATGCATCCTGAAAATGGAGACCCTAATTGTTCATATGTTACGGATGAAATTAGAATTTTTCCCACAGCACACCAGACAATATCTCACGGCACACTAGTGTGCCACGGCACAGTGGTTGAAAAACACTGTCTTAAACATTCCTTTGCCTTAGTGATTATGTGTCTTTGGAGTTCTTAAATCTGAAGGTCTTCCCAGCCACTCTTCCCCTCACACCAGTGGTTGCAGCTCTGCTCCCCTCCCCATAGCCACCAGTCTGCTCCCCTCCATAGCAATGGCAGTGGCAGCTCCCCTGACAAGCCACTCGGCATCCCCCCCCAGCAATAACAGTGGCTTACCTGTCCCCTAGCTGGCAACTTTGACCCTGATGGCAACAGCGGCAGCTCTCCTGTCTGTCTGCCTGCTCCCACACACCCCCAGCAACAGCTCTACAACCTGCATGGCAGCTTTTCTCCATCAACAGAAATTGGACCAGCAACTTCCCTGCCTGCCTCCTTGCCTGCAGCTTTGCAGCCTCATGTCAGGCACAGACAGAGCTCATTTTGGGAGGGAGGATTTAAACCCCCAGTGTATTTTTTAAATGCTTTCTGATTTTTTTGGCAAAATTGAGGGATCCTCCAAGTTTGTAGAAACATCTGTTTCCTTTTTGTATGGTCCTGATCTGTGGATTTAAATATTTGCAGATGGGGGACACACTTCCTTGTTAGAATATAGAAGTGGGAACCTGCAACAAAATATTGTGTATTATGGAGGCATTTGGGGTGGAGGCTCCTTTTCATTCCTGCTTCCATAGCCACTGCCTCAGCTGCCTACCTTAAACTTTCCTGCCAACTTCTAGCCACCAAGCGGGAGCAAAGAATTCTCCTTGCCCCCCCTCCAGTTCACCATGTATCATTCTCACTCACCTTCATGTCTCCATAACTATCAGCTCAGCTGCCCTGTTTTAACTTTCATGCTGGCTTCTAAGTGGCTAGACTGCATGGAGAAGCAGCACTGAAGATGGGCGAGTGGGCACCAAGAATCCTCCTTGCACATTGCCTGCCACCTCCAGTGCTGATCCCTGCAGTCTGGCCAGTTAAAAGCATTGGGAAAGTTTAAAGAAAGGCAGCTGAGATGGTGGCTATGGAGGCACCTTTCTCCTTTCCCTCTTCTTGGCAATCTCCATATCCTTTCCTTGCCTCATTCTTTCCTTCTTAGCCACCCACCAACCTACCTTTTATCTATCTCCCATCTTCAGCTATATTTATGATATATTAACTTAATTTATACCCCACCTTTCTCCACAGTGGGGACCAAAGCAGCTTGCATCATTCTTCTCCCCTCCCCTCACAAAAACGCTGTGAGGTTGGTTAGGCTTTAAGTATGTGACTGGCACATTACCTAGTGAGCTTCTATGGTAGACTGGTGATTTGAACCTGGGTCTTCCAAACCCTTCTCTGAAGCTTTAACTGCTACACCACTCTGACTTTCATAGAGTGGCTGCTGTTGAACAGTAGCAAGCAGCCAGGCCTACATGAGTCATGCAGGTCAGGTGGTATCAAGTCACCTAGTGGTTGCTACCAGTCCTGGCCCTGATAAGTCCTGCCTCAAAGACCAAAACAGCCCTGGAAAATACCCTGCCCTCTCTCTCTGTCTTTTATTGACAGAAACCAAGTCTAGAATGATGTGGTTGCCTAGCAATGGCCCCTGAGGACTTCTTTTTTTAAAACTACAGGTGCTCCTTTTATCATTTTGTTATATGTAAATTATCATTTTGTCATATGTAAATTTTATCATATGTAAATTTTTAGATATTGGATTTTTTTTCTGCAAACCTGGTATGTCTTTTAGATTTGTAGGAAGATCTGTCTGGCCTGTTCATAGCTTCAGTCACTGGATTTAAGTGTCCTCAGATCTGGCTAACTTGGCTGTTAGAATATACAAGTGGGGGCCAGCAAGACTCATAAGGGGAGGAATCCCATCTTTTCCCTACACTCTCTCGCTGAGCCCAGCATGGCCCCTGAGCTCTCCAGCAGCTCCCAGGCAGACTCAGCACAGCTATCAGACTGTGTGGCCACTGCTGTGCCCAGCACAGAGCCCTGAGCTGCACCGCTGCTGCGGCCAGGCTCAGTGAGGCCGCTGTGGCAGCTGTGCTTGCATAGAGACTGCTGTTTCATTTTGGGTGGATTTTAAACCTACCTGTATATTTAAGATTTTTCTGCAACATACCCAAGTCTAGATGTAGCACAAATTGCTGGAGTGATGCACTGATCTGATATGTTTCCAAAGATTGTTTTAAAATTATCATATATTAAGAACATTTATGTTCAGATGTTTTAATACTGTTAATTCTTGGGGGTCTTTACTTTTTAAACTTACATTTTATAGTTTCTTGGTTTAATCTGTCTGGTAACTTGCAGTGGCCTATGGCTCAAAGCAATAAAGACTTTCTGAGTGCTTAAACTCATGAGAGTTCAAATTAATTGTTCATTTTATCCTTGTATCTCTGTATAAATTCTGGAATTCTATGAACATTTGTGCAGATGCCTGGAGAAATATTAATATTCTATTAAAACTTAATAATGAATAACCTGACATGAAAGTAATTTCTGACATAAATCAGCTAATATTTTTAAGTAACCTAATAATTACCTATAAATCTAGACCCTGATAATATGAAATAGTATTTGTGTGCAAGGTAAAATGTCTCAGTTCACTTATGAGATTTTTCAAAATTAAACGTGTCTGTTGGAACTATAGTGAGAAGCTTGCTGCAGGAATTTTAGGTAATGGGAAGCTTTGTTGCATTGTGCTATGTCAGTAGCTAAAACTATACAATGCAACTTTACATCTTGTTTTATTCCCGAGTTCCATTGTATCAAAGGTATGTTCCTTTTACCCAAATACAGGTTTTGACTAAAGAACTGAAAACATAGTGGCCACCTTTAGTAATTTACTTGCTTACTTTAAAAAGTAAAGTAAATAATAATGAAAAAAATTGTGGGGAATGATTGCTTTCAGATTATGGAAGGTGTTGAATTTAAACAATTTTATATCACAAGTCATAGTTATTTTTTAGCATCAAAACTTGACAGTGTAGATTCAACAGTGAGTTCAGCACGAGCATGTTCTCCTTTCTTCAATTCAGTACTACTTTCTTCAATTCATGTTCAAATAACCAAATTGTACAAGTGGCACAGCCATCAAAATTGATGTGAATGGATCTGCTCTTTCTGTGGATCCCTGTTGTGCACTTGAGCAGATGGATCAGAATGACCTTTGTATGCAACTGAAATGCTATGAAGGAAATTTTATTTCATTTTGTGACATTTCTTGGAATGAGCATTGAGCAATAGATATTGGCTTAACAATTTTTGTGCTTTAATCAAGACCTGGGAATCAGTCCTTGAAATTCTGAATAAACTTGTGTAGACAGATGTACTGAGAAGCACAGTATATCTAATAGATTGGATCCAGTGCAATTTTGTCTTGTTCAAGAACTCTCAAGGAAGCATAAACACAAGCAAAAGACCATGGTATCTGCTTGTGTTGAGTTAAACTCATTCTGTTCCCATGTGCATAATTTTTTATGCAAGGTCTTGTGCAAGCTATTTCTGGCTACAGTAATGAGTAGGGATGAATGTGCTAGGAGTTGCTTGAAATTTTGTGCAAGTGGAACTGTGCTTTCAGTTTGTGTTTCCACTTGTGCATCACTGGATCCAGATCAATATTCTAATGTAACATTCCATCTCAAATAATGGGGGAGTTGATCTTGTCATAAAAGGAAATGTCCATGTAGTAACTCTTTAATTATGACTTGACATTAAATATTATAGGATTGAATTTATTTAGTTTATTGCGGCAGTCTGGAATTGGCAATATTCAACTTTCCATTGTGAATAGTAGATTAAGTTAAGAAGAAGAAGAGATGGGATTTATACCCCATCCTTCACTACCCAAAGGAGTCTCAGAGCGGCTTACAAACTCCTTTCCCTTCCCCTCCCCACAACAGACACCCTGTGCCAGAGCTTGTGACTGGCCCAAGGTCACAACAGCAGGTGCAAGTGGAGGAGTGGGGAATCAAACCCAGTTCTCCCAGATTAGAGTCCACGCACTTAACCACTACACCAAACTGGCTTGATTCCAGTGATATGCAAGCAGAAATGTAAGTGGACTACATGCAGTTCTGCTTGTGCAGCATCTTCTGCTTTAATTCCTATATCTCAATGTCCCACATCCTTCTGTGCCTGCAGGCACCTTTGGAATTCTGACATCAGGTGGATGGTGCAGCCACATAACCGCTGCCGCAGGAGGCAGGGCCAACCACAAAGAGTCAGGGAGTGAGGTGTTATGCATAACTCTAATAGTAACTCTTCAAGATTTCAGAAAGAATCTCTGTTTAACAAGATGCAACACTTTTAAAAAGGTGTACATACCTTTTAGTTACTCCATACTGCTTAAAGATTTTTTTTCTGATTTTGAGAGAGGGAAAAAAATTAAATAGTATTTCCTGAAACCAAGAAGCATGCAATTTAGCAGATTCATTCTAATTGTGTCCCTTAATTTTCTCTTGGGTGGACTCTTAGTTTCTGTTTGCTTGCTGTGTTCATAGCAATGTCATTACCAATTAGTAATAGCACTATGTTGTTTTTCTATTTGTTCTTCCTTTTAGAAATCAGAAGACGGGGATGGGGGAGAGGGACAGAGGTTAAGGGGTATAAGTATGGTTGGTTTCTACTTGCTTAGGATGAACCAGTTCTTTAGGAGGAGACTTTTTTGTCCCATAAGTTTTTTTAAAAATAAATTAGTTTATTGGTTTTTAACATTATGTCCAAATGCTTTACATCATCCTGTTTCAACAATCCAAGTCATCTATACATTATTTTCTAACCATTTTTCAACTCTTAACCATCTTTTAATTACAACGCTTTCTTCAGTACCATGCAATGGTGCATGTATCATATCCATTTCCTCAGCTTCCATCAATTTAAATGCTATTTCTTCTCGAGTGGGTAATCTGTCCGTCTTCCAATATTTTGCCAAAAGGATCCTAGAAACTGTGAAAATATGCAGCAGAATATACAGTTCTTGATGTGTTTGTTGATCCCTCGGTACAATGTTTAACAAATAAATCTCCGGATTTAGTTCTACCTTTACATTCAAGATTTCCCAAATTATATTTTTCACTGATCTCCAGTATTTTTGTATTTTTGGCACCTCCACCACATATGGTAGAAGGTGCCCACATTCAGCTTACACTTCCAACATATATTAGAACCATTTTTTTGGCACTTAGCAATTCTATCAAGCGACCAGTACCATCTATAATGCATTTTATAAACATTCTCTTTATATGACACTGCCCATAAAAGTTTCAATTTTTTCCAGACATTATGCTACTCCTCTAGATTTATTGTATAGCCTATATCCTGCATCCAAGAAATCATAGACATCTTCACAATTTCCTCCTGCATATATTCCCCAAGCAGCCAACTAGAAATTTTCTGAATTAATTTAATCACTTGACGACAACCAAATCTTATCTAATTCATTCTTACTTCCCTTGAAACCCACACTTACATCATTATCATATCTAGATCTTAATTGCAGGTTTTCCCTCCAAGACAATTTAATATTAAGCTGGTCTGCTAAAACTTCCCCAGATTTTAATTTTTTCCTTTTATCTAATAAAGTTTCATATTTTCCCCTGTGTATCCTTGTTATAAGTGTGGGTTTCACAAATGCCTCTAATGGCGATACCCATAAAGGGGTTTTCTTATAATACCGTTTTTTTATATTATTCCATATTTTAAACAATGCTCCTCTTAACGCGTGACATTGAAAATTTGTGTGGATTCTGTCTTTACCATACCAGATGTAGGCATGCCATCCCATACAGAGGTCAAAACCTTCTAAAGCCAAACATCTTGTATTTTCAAATACTATCCATTCTCTTATCCAACTTAATGCTGCCTCTTGGTAATAAATCCTCCAATTCAGTACTCCTAGTCCACCTCTTTCTTTCTTATCTTGGAATGTTCTCCATTTTATTCTGGATTTTTTTGTCGCCCAAATATTGTACTTTTTTGACTATTGGTATGTTTTGTGCTAAAAAAATCTTTAAAGTTGCTATCCTTCCCATCACTGAAATATGTAAATCTTTCCATTTGGCCAGGTCCTTCCTAACTTCTTCCAACAACTTATTATAATTATCCTCCATTAACGTACTACATTTATTCAATAGATTATACCCAGATATTTGACTTTTTTCACAATTTTCATAGTAGTTATATCCTGTAACCCTTGCAAAGTTTCCGGTAGACAGTTCTTAACCAATAATTTGGTCTTTCTAATGCTAACCTTAAGGCCAGCCACTTGTCCATAATCTCTGATCACCCCTAGCAGTATCAGAATGGACTCTAAAGGACTTTCTATAATAAATAAAAGATCGTCCACAAATGCCTGCAATTTATATTCTTCACCTTGTACTTTCAACCCTTGACTTAATCTGTTGTCTCTCACTAAGTTGTTTAGTGTTTCTAACGCAAATATATAAAGCAGCCTTATCTTATACCTTTCTGCAGTTCTATTACCTGAGTCATTTTTTCATTAACTATAATCTGAGCAAATTGTTTTCTATAGATTGCTCTAACTATATCCAAGAACATCTCTCTGGGGGTCCCATAATCTGAGCTTTTGTACCAAAAATTCCCAAAATAGATTATCAAAATCCTTTTCAGCATCTAGACACATTAGCACCATTTGCTTCTCAGGATGTTGTTCGTAATATTCCAAGACATTAATCACCATACGCAAATTCGCTTTCATTTGCCTCTTAGATAAAACCCCCATCTGGTCCGAGTGTATCTTTTGTACTAGTACCTTTTTGAATCTAGCTGCCAGAATATTTGCATCAATTTTATAATCTGCGTTTAATAGAGAAATCGGTCTGTAATTTTTAATCTCCTCCCTTTCTGTATTTGGTTTATGAATTAGAGATATAACTGCTAAGTTCCATGACTTGGGTAATTTCCCTTTCTTCCCTATCTGTTGTAACAACTCCTTAAATGGAAGACAAATCTGATCTTCAAATATTTGATAGATCTCTGCCGGCAAACCATCTGGACCAGGCACTTTCTTTTTCTTCTGCTTCCTTATTGCTTCTGTCACTTCACACATAGAAATAGGTTGATTCAATAGTCTCTTTTGTTCTTCACTAAATTTGTCTTTATTATATTGTTCTAGATATTTTTCTATTTGGGGAGGTGGAGCAATGGAGTAGCGAAGTGTTGGGAATCCAGACTCTCTGGATCTCACCAACCTTTAGAGCTTTTTAGGGGACTTTCTTGACATTTCTGGACTCCTCCGGATTTGACAAGGGTCCACTAGTTTCTTCGGGAATAAGAACTGGTTGCAGAAGACTTTTTACCGAGCTCCCCAGTCGAGGCAACAGTGGGTGAAGATTTCAGTTCATCTTGATGCAGAAGGTCCGAAGGACCGGCCGCAGCAGTCTGTCGGCTGGGAAGCTATTTTCCAAACTCAAGATAAGAGTCTTTTATACTTTGCTGAAGTCATCTTGGAAAAGATCCCGTAAGCACTCTTATCTTTTATTTTAATTGCTAAGTTTGGAACACATACTTAATTGCCTCTATAAATATATCCCAGTGGCGATAGTAAGAGATAAACTCCTGTAACAAATGGCCAAATAAAGACTTGGGAATGCTTACTACACCAAACATGTAGGGGGGAAAAATACTTTGAAATGTTCTATCCGCTATTTGGAAAATACTGATACAGAGGCTTATTGTATTCTTAAAGAACTTTCCTGGATCTAGAAAGGGAAGCAGGCTAAAATGGCGCCAAGCACATTTCTGTAGTGAATGTTGTGTCTGCTGAGGGGGAGAGATGGCATGTGCGGATTCAATTGAAGCAAAGGAATACAGGACGAGTGAAAATATACAACTTCTGTTAGACGATTTATGGATTTACTTCAAAAGCCAATTGGCAGAAAAAATTGCAAAGGCGGTAGTGAACGCTCTGGACTTCTGCTGGGTCTGCTGTGAAGAAGCAGTTACAGAGACACAGATGATGTCAGATTCCACACAAGATGAGAAACGACAGGAACTGCTTCAATACTCGATACCCAGGATGAGAGATTTCTCTAAGTTCTGTTTTGAGGAACTGAGGGGAAACAATATAAATGATGGGCCAATTGGAGATAACATAAATGATGCCTACTGTTTGTTTTTGGATACAAATAAACGGCGCAAAAGAAGAACCATCTTGATGAGATATTTCCAAAGGAAGCAAGAGAAACGTAAGCTCTATAAACTAATGGACTCAGCATCTTTGGACAGATAACATGGTCGTTATTAGTTGAAGAGACAAAGATCGTTAAAACTGGATCTTCTAAGCGGAGGAGATATGTTTATTTACTGTTTGCTTGGTATTTGACTATATGATTACTTGATATCTGACTGATTTATGAATATAAGCTAAAGTGAAACATGTTATAAAATGAAATATAGCAGATAGAATTTAGATGAATTAGTTTCACTATGATTTATGAACATAAGCTAAATCAAAGTATGTTGATCTATATATTAATTTGACTGTTTAATGAAAGCTAAGGGAAACTATAGTGTTTAGGCTTGAGGGGATTTTGAAATCTAACAGTATTGGGAACTTGGAAGGTTATATAAAGGGATTAGATTGTTAAATCAGTAGAAATATAAGCTTCTATTAGCATAGTTATATTGTGAAGTGTTGCCTGTGTTTTTTCTTTTTTAACTTCATAGATATAAAATATAGTAAGAATAACAGAATATAGATAAAATGAAATATAGCAGATGGAATTTAGATTAATTAGTTCCACAATGGGAAGAGACTGTTGTTTAATGTAAATTTAAAGAAAGGGGGATATGGGAATTTATGTATAAATGTGATGATGTGAGCAAGATATTTGGCTAGATTTTGTAAAATGTATGACTTTTTTGTTTGTTTGTTTTGTGTTACTTTTAAAAAATAATAAACTTTGCCCAACTGGGCAAGTTAATAATAGATATTTTTCTATTTGATCTGGTATTTGTACTTTCTGATGGTATAAGGATTTATAGAAATCTTCCACTATCTTTTTTAGTTCATGTTGTTCATGTTTTTCCTCCTCTCAATTTCTTAGTTTAACTATTATATGTTTAACTCTCTCCTTCCTAAGTTTGTATGATAGCCATCTTGATGGTTTATTTGCATTCTCGAAATAATAATGCTTAGTATACTCCATTTTTCTTGCTACTTCTTATGATAAAATCAAGTTTATTTCATGTTGTAATATTTTTAATTTACCTCTTGTATCGTTTGTCCCATCATTAATTTTCATTTTTTCTTCTTCCCGTTTGATCTGGTTACTGATCTTTTCATAGTTCTTCTTTCTTTGCTTATTTTTCCATGCTTCCTGATTAATGCACCACCCCCTCAAAAATGCCTTAAAGGTATCCCTTCTTCCTTTCTTCAAAAGATACTAATATTGGATTATGGTCTGCAAAAGTACTTGGTAATATTTCAACATCTATTAGTTCTTTAAACATTCCCAGTGTAGTCCAAACCATATCAGTCCTTGACCATGTTTTGTGTCTTGTAGAATAAAACATAAAGTCTCTCTTATGTTTTTGGTTCTCCGGACATCTAGTAGATTGTATTCGTCTGTTAACTGCATAAACATTTTGGGTAACGTTTTTTCCTGATTTATTAGTGTTTTTTTTTAAATCTGAGTCTAAAACCCCATTATAATCTCCTATTATACAAATATTTTCAAACTCTTTCAACTTTAGTACTTCCTGTAATTCTTTATAAAACTTCTCCTGGTTTTGATTCAGAGCGTATGTGTTAACCATTAATGTTTCTTTCCCCTTTCTATTTATAACCATAGCTACAATCCTTCCATCCTCCTATGAATACATCATTTCAGCCCGGATATGGTCTTTAACATAAGTCACTACACCTCTCTTATTTTTCACATCCGCTGCTATAAATGCATTTCCTAATTTTTTATTAGCTAAGTATTTAACATCCTCTTTCCTTATATGTGTTTCTTGAAGACAAACTACTTCAGCTTTTAGTTTAACTATTTGATGAAATATTCTTCTTTTCTGGGGGCTATTTAATCCATTCACATTAATCGAAAGAATTTTCATCCCTTTATTCATTTTTATTTCTATAATCCTTTTCTCTAGCTCTGTATTGGAATTGTGTCAATACTTGAGATGCCACTGTCCCTTGTCCTCTTTTTCCTTTCTTTCAGTTTTTTTTCAGCCTTTTCCTTTTCTTGGCCTACCATTTCCTCTTCTCTTTCTTCCTCTTCATCTTCTTCCCTTCCTTCATCTTCACCCTTCTGCCATCCCAAGTCCTCTCTGTGTTTCTCAAGAAAATTTTCTACCTTAAAAATTGAGTCCAATCTATGTCTTTTACTGTCAAAATGAAATAATACTCCTTCGGGGATAAGCCATCTGTACATAATTCTGCTCCTTTTTAATAGATTAGTCAAGGTTTGATAGTTCTGTCTTTTTGCCCTAACTCTCCAAGGGATCTCTTTTAATAGTCTAATTTCCACCCCTTGTATCGTCACTTTACTTTCATTTGATGCTTTGAGGATTTTTTCCTTCATTTCTCTTTTGTAGAACTTTATATGCACTTCACACAGCAAGTCATGCCTTTTCGCATAAGCTGAGTTCCGTCTATATATTGATTCCATTTCGGCCATAACTTCCTCTTTGGAGCTTATTTGTAACTGTTTCCCTAAATTCTTGGCTACCACCTCCTTCAATTTTTTCTCTAAGTTCTCTGATATGTTTTGACATCTAACTATCAAAGCTGCCTTATCCATCTCTAAATTAATCAAAGATTCTTCTATTTGTTCATTTTTACTTTTCAGCTTTTGCACTTCAAAATATAAATCTCTTACTTTTTCCTTCATTTTCTCATTATTGGTTATAGCTTATATTATTTCTTGTTTATTCACTATCAGTTGCTTTTTAATCTCTTCAGTCTCAAGTTTAATTTGCTCAGTTATGCTTTGTACAGGCTCTATCTATTTTTTAATAAGCGTAGGCAGTATTTCTTCTACCGTTGTTCTAACTGTCTGAGCTACCGTCTGTGCAACAGTTTCCTGAATTAAGACCTTTAAATCTTTCAGGGTCATCTGTGAAATATTCATAGTACCAGTTTTCAGTTGGCTCACACACCCCACTTGTCCCAGGGATGTCACCTAACCCTTCCTTGATCCAGAAGCCATTGAACCATTGACTTCTCAAGTTAAATTATATATAACTATGATGTACAAATTCAACTCATATTTGTACTCAGACAGCTGCCCCTTCTGTCTTTCTCCCTTTCTCCTTTTACCAATATAATACTATTATGATGGTTTCTTATCACTGTTTTAGCTTAAGTTTGCTTTTGGTTTCCTCCCCTTTACAGTTCCCTTATAGTACCACACAACAACCACAGCTATAGCCACAGGGAGCAGGCAAAAGAAAAAATATTGCAAAGTCCAACTGTTTCTCTTCCTTCCTCCTTTTTCCTTCTGTCTGGCTCAGCTCAGTTCCTTCCTTTCTCCAGTCTTCTTATCGCTAATCATTTAACTCTGTTGCTGTTCTCTTGTTGCTATCCTCTCATTTCCTCCTTCCACCCTTCTTCTCTGTAGTTCTGGTTTCCTTCACTGCCCTTCTTCTGGGTAGTCCTCCCACCTCATCCTCTGTGCCCTAGTTGCTTCATTTTGACGCTGCGCTGACGCAGCTTCACTGGCAAGCCCCTCTAATGGCGTCCTCTCAGCATTTCTCTCCGTGCCCAAGCTGAACACACCCAAAGCGGAGAGGAAGGGAAAAAAAAGGAAACAGAAAGAATCTTAGTGTAGACTTTACTAACTCTTCCTAATTGCCCTTATTAAGTATAAGCACTCTAATCCAGCAGTTCCACGTCTTTCTTTCCCATAGCCGCTTTGGAGAAGTCCTTAATCTCCCCCCCTTCCCTTTGGACCTTCCCACCTGCACTCCTCACCCTCCCTCACTCTAACTCTGGCAACCCCCTCGAGCAAGACACCGCGGTAAGTACATTTAACTTCAGAAATATACTTAACTTCATTAAGTTTTCTTCTATTTGGTTCACTTTCTTGGATTTCACATGGTTCAGCTGGACTCTTCTTGTGCTCGGCATGACTTGCATCTTGTCTGGGCTCTGTATGCTTTCTGTCTTGGGACAGAGCTATAGCACAGCTGGAGGGGGTCACCACCCACTCTCCTTCTGCCAGCAAAAGCCCCCTTGCAGAACTCTCTCTCCGGGAGAACTCTGGGTGTTGGAATTGCCTTGTAGAGAGCAGACGGACTGGCATGTGTAGCGAGCGAGCTCATCACATGTCCGCCATTTCTGAGCCCAGAACTGGAAAAAACTATTGTCCCATAAATTTTTGATAGCATGAACCTATCCTGGATCACTTTGTTCAAGCTGGGGCTTGTCTAATTCTAATTACTGAACTGTTTACCAGTATATGAAGAAGTGTGCATGCACATGAAAGTTTATGCCTTGAATACAACTTTGTTGGCTTTAAAGATGCCACTGGATTAGAACTTTGTTCTGTTTGAAATCAGGACCTCACCAAGAGAAAACACTGGTCGTCCTGAATAGAGCCAGAGCAGTGATTTTTTCTTTATACCCTATCCACTTAACTTTGGTTAGCTTCCTTCATCTCTCATTATTATTTCAAGATCTTGTAAGATAATGTAGTACCTAGTAAATACAGTGTTCATACTGAGATACTAGGAAAAAGGAATCTGTATAGTTCTTGATTAGAAATTTGCATTTTCATTATTTGTCCAGGTTTCTTATAGTTTGGTTGTGTGGTGTATTTCCTTGCTCTTTCCCAGATGTTTTTGCTTTGTTAAATGACATTTGAGAGGACTCGAAAGTTCTGTTGCAGTGAGAATATTACTGTTTTATCACTCTCTGAGGAAGAGGAGAATGTTTCCATGGGAGGTGCTTTTTCTTTTGAAGCAGAGAAAGTGAGGAAGAATGTGATGAGAGAGGAATTCTGTTTGCAAGCTACTATACATGAACAGGTTTCAAATTACTTACACCCATGTCGATTTTATATGCCAATTATTTGTTGGACAGAAAGTGCTTTGGCTAAGGAAGTAAATCATGCGTGACTTGGGATGTCATGGCATTCCCATTGAGGCCCAGGTGCTTTTGCAGATGAAATTTGAGAGTATATGGAACTATACTCCAGGAATAGTCCAAAACCTTCTTATTTTCCTTTTTAATTGGGAGCTATGGGCTTTATTATGTGAAATCTGTATCTCAAAGCTTAAAAAGCCGATGAGCTGAGATGAGAAATTTCCTTAGTTACAAAATGTTTCAGCATAATCTACATTTGATGATATGAAAACTTTTTTACTGCTTTTCTGAGCATTATCCATGCTTTTCATTACCTTAAAAGTATGTAAGGATGGTTCCAGGATTTCAGAGTTGTATTTTTGAATATAGAACAGTGTGCCAACCAATGAAGAAAGATAGCTGTTGTATTTATATTGATTATCTAGTCCATTTCAGTTACAAAAATGGGATTGATGTGCCACACCCTGTGGATCTTTGCATGTGGCAAACAAATACAGACATAATTGCCTTAAATAGCCTTTTGGGGTATGTGTTTTTGTTAATGTTTCACACTGTAGAAGACTTTAAGAATAGAGATAAAATTAAGAATTAAAAAAAGATGTTTCTTTTTTACCTTTTCTCTTGAATGTTGTTTTTCCTTACCTTTTCTCTTGAATGTTGTTTTTCCTTACTTATGTCTGAGATTTTCTGTACGCCCCCACCCCCACCCCAACTTCAAAAAATGGTTATGTATTTTAAAAGGATAGATTTGCTCTGGGCCTCTTACAAAGTTTAAAACAGAAACAGCACATATGTTCTTCTAGGTTCATTCTTTCAGGTTGCTTCAAAAATGGGCTTCTGTCCTTATTGAAAACTGACTTAATATTATCTGGATTCTTCTTAACCATGGTTTAAAATCCTTGGGGCTATGATGTCATTTTGAGAAAGCTACTGTTATGTATCTGGTGTACATAAATAACAGAGCTTGAATCTCACTCCTATCTAAGCCTGGTATCCAAAAGACCAAACTCTGATTGGCTACTCTGCATAACAGGCCAATCAGGAAGCTAGAAGGTTATGGAGGGAGACAAATGTATTGGTTGTTATCTTACTGTTTTGATTGGTTATTTATGCAACAAGTGGTGTGTCTATGCCAGCCCAGATAGTTTAAAAGAGGGCCTGTTGCTCTCCTGTTTTCATGTTGTTTCCTACCTATGTAAATAAAGCTGAATCACTGTTCATGAGCTGCTGCCTTAAGTCTCCTACTTAACAGCTACAAAACTGTCCAGCATTTGCAGGTCATTCTGCCAAGTTTTGCTATGTTTCTTTTTTTTGGAGTGGGGGGGGGATGAAGGGATAGCCCTGAGTACAGTAGAGCTCTTCCATTACCCTAATTAGGTTTTGTTTTCTTTCTGGCATTCTGAAAACTGATGTTTTTAATCAGGTATGAAAGTTTTGCTCTGCACTGATTTAAAAAAGGGGGGGGAGTTGATCAATTCAGTGGTCATTGTGTAGTCACACCGAAGATTGTAGTTTCTCATTTAATTGAGAGATGCTGCCTGCCAGATTTATTTGCTTGTTCAGTTTTCCTCAGTGACAAAAAGTTGAACCTTTAAAAGGAAGACATATGAGTTTGTATTGCTCATTTATCTCAGGGGTTCCCAGCCTTTTAGATCCTGGAGATACCTTTGAAATTCTGACACAGGGTACTGGGCGCAAATACAAAATGGCTGCTGCAGAAGGGAGAACCAACCACAAAATAGCTGCTGCAGGAGATGGAGTCAACCACAAAGAAAAGGCAGGGAATGAGGTTATGCGTAACTCAAATAGTGTCAACAGTTCAGGCAGAAGCTCTGTTTAAGAGGATGCCTTTTAATCTTCACTGACAATCAGAAGCTCTGCTGGGCGAAAGCCCTGCCCTCCGTTCTAAAAACACTTGGGCTCCAGGAAAGTTGTCCACAGGTGCTATGTTGAGGACTCCTGTTTTATCGGTATGAGATGTTCCTGGTTATTGGATTTAATATAGCAGGTTGATTTGCGCTGAATAAATTATAATTTAGTGATATTTTGGATATAATTTCCATTTATATGTCAAGACACTTGTAATCTTTCTAAATCATTCTCTTTGTGTATTCCAGTTTGGGGATGTGTAAGAAGTATAATTTAAGCTAGGAAAAAGCTTGGAAAAGGGGGGAGGTGGAAAACACTGCATTTGCTATATCGCTGGGCAAATGCTCTCCTCTTCCAGCATAACAGAGCTGTCTGTTGTGCTTAGTGCCAGGACAACAATGATGCATCTGGTATAGAGCTGTATTGGACGTGCTGTGCCAGGACAGCACATCACTGTACTATGACTAATATATTAATGATTCTTCATCTTTTGTCCAAGTAGGTGGCTGTGTATAAAGGACAATTAAAAATATAGGTTTATAATCGGCATAGCTGTGAGAAGGTGTACTTTTCTTTCTTTCATCTACGCTTTGTCCTTTTACCTTGTGCAAGGAGTGCATTATGTTGATCATTATTATTGCATAATAAAAATTCAGATAAATGTATTTTGGTCAAACAACCAGTTTCCTACTTGAGAAAGGTATTACGAGAGCAAGCACTGATGTCTATAAAATGAAGAGGCCTTTTACTAATTAAACATTACTAATTATAGAAATGATTGGTAATGGTGCTAATGTAGAGGCATTATTTCACTTGTAGTAAGTATTTTTATTTAAATAATAATCTAAATAGATTCCTGTATTAGTCTATTGTACCTGTCCTGGCATAGCCTAATATAAGATGGATGCAGAACACCATTTGTCATCTAGAATTTTCAGTGAAAAGTATTCTACAGGTCATCCTGGACAATAGAGTCTTTTCTCCCAGGCATTGGATGTTCAGCTTTTTCTTACTTACAAATGGCCTCCTAATCTAAAACAGCTACTCATAATCAGTACAGAGAAATCTCACTGAGACAGTAGCCCAAAGACCCGATCCTACAGATATAACTCTCCCTCTCCATATATCCATTCATGCAATATTTCTATGGGAGATAGGTTCTCATTCCCCTGCTGAGGGTGGGGGAATTCCCTACCCCCACCTACTGTTGCTTGCCACCACTCTGAGCAGCAGCAGAAGTTTTTTTTTAAAGCAGCATTGCATGTGGCAATATGTCACTTCTTGTAGGGTAACTAGAAATTACCAGAAATCCTATGGTTTCAACAATTCCTCGAGCTACTCTACATCCCTTCTAAATTTTTACCCAAAGTGTTGTAGTGCTGCAATTGGTGTCATAGTCCCCCATGTCTCTATTTACAACGCTCCTGCTGATTGCCAGGCACTGCCTGGAAACCCTAATGCAGGGGTGTCACACATGTGGCCCATGGGCTAGATCAGGCCCTTGGAGGGTTCCAATCAGGCCCACAAGGCCTTGGCTATTTCCTGCTTCCTTTTCTAGTTCTACTACTGCTGCCAAGTCATGGCTTGCTTTACCAGTCTCTCTCAATCACACAGGAGCGATAAATAGGCAAGCTTCTCCTGTGTGATTGAGAGAGTCTGGTAAAGAGCCAGGGGGAGGGAGGGAACAGCCAGAGCTTGCTTCCTGTCCAGGCTGCAGGAGACAAAGGGAGGCCTTTCCTTCCTTCCACTGACTGAGGCTCCTCCCTGAAGAGAGGGAGGGAATAAGGGAAAGCTTGCTTTGCTGGGCTGCCTTAATCACACAGGAGAAATACCAAGCACCTTTAAGAATAACAAAATTTTGTTCTGGGTATGAGCTTTTGTGTGCCTTGCTACAGTGTGTGTGTGTTTTGTTGGGCTCTTTATGCCAGGGTTCTCCTGGGTGTAACTGGATTCTCTCACCCTTTTCAGTGTATTCATGCCCTTATGATCCAGTCTTTTTTAATAAGAAAGCAATGTGAACTATTTAAGAGGAGGAATAACAACAAGCCAGTGAGGTTGATTAGTTTGAGAGTGTGTGTCCAGACCAAGTTTACCCAGCACATTTCCTTTTTAGGAAGTTATAGTTATTTCTCGGGGAAAAGCTATAGTTTTGTAGACAAACACATGGCCTTCATTTTGTGTCAGGATGCCTTCTCATGTTTTTGACCAGCACATGAAGCAACTTACATACAAAAGGTTGCAATGCCCAGCTATTTCATGTTTTCCCCTGGGCCCTAGGCTCAGAACACTGAGCATGAGATTTTTGTAATGAATGTCAATAAATCAAAAGTAGGTTTGCAGCTTACAGATACACACTCAAACAGCATACAAGATTGCTACAGCACAGACATTTTGATGTAATAATTCAGAGCAAGAGGTGTCAGTTATCAGAGACTGTTAAGTAGACAAAATATTGCAAGAGTGCATGTTTTATTTAAAGTTTTAAAAATCTTTGTTTTCTCTGTGTCCTTTATAAAGTTTATATCTCTGCTACCTGGCAATACATTTTATGATGCATATAATCCAGCCCAACAAGGTCTCATTTAAGTCAGATCCAGCCCTCATAACAAATGAGTTTCACCTGCCCTAATGGGACTTGATAACAGTTGTCATGCCCAAATTTACTCACCTGCCCTTTTGCTGTCCACATAGGAGAAATGAGTCAGTCTCTGCACAAAACCATAAATTGGCACACCTTTGATATAAAAAATAGCAGCATTCAGAAACCAATGAGGGACCTGAAAATCAGCATTATTCAACATAAAGTTCAGTCCTAAGCCTCTTATTTAACAGGTGTTTAACTATCTTCACAGTTTAGCAAGATGATATCATTCATTATTGCTGCTATGAATAGAGAAAAAAACGATTAGCTGAAAAGTATTTTTTGTTTAAAGTGCACAAATTTAAAGCAAGATGTTTTAAGTGTACAAATTTGTTTGAAGTGTTTTTTGTTTAAAGTGACCAAATTTAAAGGAAGATGTAGTTTGCTGTATAATTTGCAGCAAACTATATCATGTTCTTGTAATTTACATTTAGACGTAGTTTTGTTTGCTTTTATTGGGGCTACTTTTAATTTTTTTAAAATTAGGAGCAAACAAAGTGACACAAAATACAAGCTTTTGACACTCTACATTTGGTTCCAAATAGAAAGAGAAAAAGATAGGAGAAGGGAGAGAGAGAAAAAGTTCTGCAGTTGCTTCTAAAAATTGAGAGCAGGAGGTGTTGTATCCTTAATTCATTTACATTGTGATCAATGCAATCAGGCTTCAAGGTGGAGCAGAGGCTCCTGGGAGGAAGAAGCTGGATGGAAATTTCCATTTTAAAATACCTAGCAAATCATTAGAATCCTTCCTTAGTGCTGTCCAGGACACATTTTTGTGAAAGCACCAGGAAAATGTAGTGGTTCTTAAGTTCACAAACTTGGTGATTAATTTTAGATGATGCTCTAGGTAGGAAATCAGTAAAAGCCAATTTGGGTAGCAGTCCTTAATGAGTGGAAAATATGTAACCTTCATGAACAGAATTCTGTTAGAAGATTCCCCTCTTCCCGTTGTAGAATCCCTGCTGCTGTGAGTGTCACTGTAGCTTATCTTGTATCAATTTGGGTTTTAGAGATGTCACATTCAGAATTTATTGGATTTCATTGCTTTGAGCAGCATTGCTTATAATTTCTCCCCCTAGATGGCAATGTATATGGCAATGTATATGGCACCTCTCTGGAAAGGCTGTTCGAGACAACTCACATGTAAAACCAGTTGAAAATTAAAACAACCCTATAAAAGTATCTCAATAAAAACTAACATTGCTCAACAGCATAAAACTAACCTAAATGTAGGCCAAACAAAATAAAATCTTTTAGGCAGCCCAGTTGCAACCCATTTAAAGCTTCAAAAGTCAGTACCAACGTTTGAATTGGTCCTGGAAATTAATTTAAAGCCAGTCAAGTTGAATTATAAGTGGCATAAAATGCCCTAGCAACTAGCCCCCATCAACAGGTAGACAGTTACATTCGAAACTGGATCAGGTTTCCAAGAATATTGCAAAGGGTTGAAGTTGAAATTTTAGAGAGATATAGTCTAAACATATAAAACTTAAGACTTGTTTATAAAAAGCTCTCCTAGTTTTGAAAGCTGAAAAGCTGACGTTAATGCTGTATTACTTCATTATGTGAAGCCACTACGGTGGATTAACTAATCAGAGATACTTGACACCAACATTACTATTCAAATGCTTGACTTCTTCAGTTTTCCATTTATTATTTTCCTCTGACTTTTTCCTTGGAAATTAGCTTTTGTAGATCTTTGCCATTGTATGTGCCTGTGCCTGCTGAAAACGGATAATTGGACACAGATGAGTCTTGATCATGGGAAGCCCTTGCAGGGAGCCTGCCCTTGCAGGGACCCTGTAATAGTATAATACAGAAGTCCCCAACAAGAGCTAGGTACCAATATCGTAGCCCAACACTTCTGCTATATGTGCACCTTTCCTAGTATTACTGGTGAGCCAGCAACAGTGGGTTAGTAGAAAAAGGCAGATATTAATATACAGCAGTTAACTGTCATTTCTCAATAACCACAATGCCTTCCCAGATTCCACTATACTGTCTCACATCAGTCAGTCTTTCCCCTTTTAGTTTCCATTGGCTAAAACCAGAGTTTAATGTGTCAGAAGCAGTGTTCCCTCTAAGCTGAGTTAGTGTGAGCTAGCTCACAGTTCTTTAGCCTCTGGCTCACACATTTTTGTCTTAGCTTAGGAAGGATGGCTCCAGAGCAAACTAATTTATGCAGCAGCCAAATCGCTTGCTCTCAGCTTTAATGCCAGCAGCTCACAAAGTAGAATTCCTGCTCACAAGACTCCACAGCTTAGAGGGAGCACTGGTCAGAAAGGTGACATTTTGCATATGAAAAGCAGAAATCATACTTCAAAATGTTATCAAATATGACAGGGGTCCCCAGCCTTTTTGATCCTGTGCATACCGTTCGAACTATGAGAGGGGGAGGTGAGTACCACCTCAAAATGGCTGCCACAGGAGGCTGAGACAAATGCAATACTTTGCAAAAGAATCACATGCAACCACATTGAACATATGAAGCTGAATTATTCGGAGACCTGTCATTGGTCTGTCCAGGTTGATTGATTGATTGATTGATTGATTAGATTTTACCCCATCCTCCTGACTGGAGCCAGCTCAGGGTGGCTTACACAAGAACAGAATAAAATTTCCAATAATATAATATAAAATTATCAAACATCACTTAATACAAATAACAAAGCTAAAACCATAGACATAATAAAGTGATAGTAACTTTCTTATCTTGCAGTCAGCTCATTGATCTTCTTCAGTTTCTCAGGTTAGTGTTATCTGTACTTTGGTTGGAATCATGATCCAGCCACTGAGAAGAGAGCAAACCTGGAGACAGACGAGATGGGCATCTGTTTTCGAATGCTCATCTCTTCTCATGAAGCAGTCCATTTCCTGTAGTGTACAAAGCTCCCTCTCCGCTTCAGAAAAGAAGGTCATGGCAACAATTGGTCCAACACCATGACTTCCACCCCTTCTGCCTAAATTATTCTGTAGTGAACACATGAAGCAACCTTACACTAAGTAAGACTATTGGTCCATCAAGGTCAGAATTTTCTCTACTCTGACCAGCAAACATTCTTTGTGAAATTCTGTTTGCCCTGCCCCTCCCCATGAAGACATGAGGCACCAAGCGTGGGTTCAACTAGTTTAGATCTACCCTGGCTTCAGTGTTTCCATTGCCCTTGCTTATCACCACCTACACAGCTATGTGCAGAGAGCTACCCAGCTTCATCCCTCTCTCCTGATGTGCCGCAAGATTACTACCAGGTTCAAAAGATGACACTCAGCACCAAAGGCACAGCACACCCAGCCGCAAGGCATGTGATGGCCTATTCCAGAGATGCCCTCCATAATGCAGATGCCTCAGGGTGCTTAACCCTTTCAATCCAAATCAACCCGCCCTATTCCTGTCACGGGGGTTAGCTTAGCATAACACCCCTTCCTCCACCTGCTGACTGTTGTGTCGCACAAGCCTCGATGAAGATCAACTAAATATATAATAAGAACATAAGAGAAGCCAGTGTTGGATCAGGCCAATGGCCCATACAGTCCAACACTCTGTCACACAGTGGCCAAACATACCAAGTGCCATCAGGAGGTCTAGCAGTAGGGCCAGGACAATAGGAGCCATCCCCCTGTTGCCCCCCCCCAAGCACCAAGAATACAGTGCATCACTTGCCCCAGCCTGAGAGTTCCTATCTATACCTTGTGGCTAATAGCCACTGATGGACTTCTGCTCCATATGCTTATCTAATTCCCTCTTCAAGCTGTCCATGCTTGTAGCCACCACCACCTCCTGTGGCAGTGAATTCCATGTGTTAATCACTCTTTGGGTGAAGAAGTACTTCCTTTTATCCATTCTAACCCGACTGCTCAGCAATTTCATTGAGTGCCCACGAGTTCTTGTATTGTGAGAAAGGGAGAAAAGTACCTCATTCTCTACCTGCTCTATCCCATGCATAATCTTATAAACCTCGATCATGTCACCCCTCAGCTGTCTTTTCTCCAAGCTAAAGAGCCCCAAGTGTTTTAACCTTTCTTCATAGGTAAAGTGTCCCAGCCCGTTTATCATTCTAGTTGCCCTTCTCTGCACTTTTTCCAATGCTATAATATTCTTTTTGAGGCGTGGTGACCAGAACTGTACACAGTACTCCAAATGAGGTCGCACCATTGATTTATACAGGGACATTATGATACTGGCTGGGAATTAATAACAACTTAATTTGAGCACCAATATTTTAAAGGGGGGTGGAATATTTTATCTTGGTTTTAATAGTTCGTATGGTATATGCCTCTTATTAGCTGCCCTGAGCCTACGGGGATGGTGGGATATAAATGTGAAAAATAAATAAATAAATACCCACCTGAATCTGTTTTCAGGGTTTAGTTTCAGTTTGTTCACTTTTAGCCAGTTAATCACAGCAGCCAGGCAGAAGCAAATATGACTTTAAAAAGATAGTTGTAGCTACATCTGTTCAGCATGACCTTTATTTTTCTGATCTGTGCTATTTTGAAATACATGTAAATGGATCCCTCAGTAAGAACAAAAAAGTATTTTGTTAAATTTGATTTTTATTTCTGTCTTTTAATTAAACAACAACAACAGACAAGGGGAAGTTGCTGTTCAGCTTTTCAAAAAGATTTCCAAAGCACCGTTTGTGTTGTTTCCTTTTTGTCTGACCCACCCATCCTTTGCTGCCCCCAGATCTTAAAATTCCCACATCTGTTTATGTATATGAAATGACATCATTTCACTGATTTGTAGGAAGTTTGCAATTGACAACCCTGATTATTTTCCAAAGGATGTTTTTAGGCAGGAAAACAAGCAGTATGAAAGGACATGAAAGATTTTCTCTGCATGCTTTTTGTTGTTTTCTAACCAATCTGTTTCCTTATAAGAAACCAGATTGTTAATTTTTTTTTTGGGGGGGGGTAGTATCCAAAAAAGAGCTAAATTGAGAATTGGCATAGTGCATGTAGTGCTGACTTCAAGGGTACATTATAGTGCTTCATATGGTTCAGAAATACTAACTCAAGATATTATTTTAAACCATATGCCAGAATTATTTGGTGTTTCTAATAAGAAATATCACACATTACATGATCTTACCTTGCACCTGAATGCATTTCTTTTTAAGTGCCAGTAGAACTTACCTCTGAATAATGCCTTATCCAGATGATCAAAGAGTGCTGTTCTAACCATGTTTTAGTCTTTACAACAAAGTTCCTCATGTCTCTTCTTGGAGACATTAGCATCTTACTATTTGCCAGTCAACACGTAAATATGGGGAAAGATAGCTTATTCTTGGGAATAAATAGTAGAGGAGCATTTAATTCTGGATAGATACTAAACACAGCTTTCAAAGAGCTATAAAAAAGCATTCAATAAAATGGTGCTCAAACCTAGGGCAGCAATTGGAAGGAGGCAGGTATCTCATTTCCCTCCACATAACAATTTCAATGTACTTTTGGAAAAAGAATTTCCCAGGTTCAAATAAAAAACACCCAGGGCTGAAAAATTAAAGTTGATCCTGAGGAATTGTCCAGCCTGTGTGTAATCTAACAGCTGTACTTTTATTGTGTAGAAAGGCCTAAAATGTGAAGGATACTCTTGAAGCTGTACCACATACAGCTTTCAATCTGTCACACATCTTGAAATCTTTACAACAGCTCTGCAAGGTACTATTACTGTTTCTGTATTGGAGATGGGCTGAGACTAATTTATTTATTATTTATTCATTAGATTTCTTGACCACCCTTCCTCACTTGCGCGGGGCTCAGGGCAGTTTACAACAGACTAAATCAACACAATAAAAACCGATAAAACCAAAAAAATTCAATAATAAAACATTCAGCATTTCAGGGCTTGTTTTAAAAACAAGATGACATATCTAGCATTCAGTCATGGGGGAGAAAGGGGGTGCTGAGCAGATACAAAGGCCTGGTGGAGATCTCTGCCTTACATGCCCTGATAAGTCAGACAGGGCACGGATGTCATTCGGCAGAGAGTTCTACCAGGCTGGGGGCAGGGCTGAAAAGGCCCTGGCCCTGGCCAAAGCTAGCTAGATATCTTTGGGGCCTCTAAGAAAGAGTGGTCTGCCTTTAGCTGCCTAAAGTTCATGTGGGGATTGCTGTTCATTCTCATAGTTGCCACACAACATCCATTCTATGGGAATAAATTTCATGAAAATTAGGGTGACGGAGTTGTAAAGAAATATACTTAAGGTTAGTGGTATGAATTTACAAAAGGGAAACTTGCATATATCTAGTGTATAACTTTAAAAAATATATCCTAGTTGGTCCTAAATGATAAAACTCTGCATTGTGCTACTATTGCAACTGCAATTTAAAAAGCAGGTGGGGGAAAGCACTTTGTAGATAATCACATGTTCAGAAGAAGAGAGAAACCCTTAAAGGGCTACTTTAAGCGGAATATATCTGCAGTTTTAGGACTGCAAAATATTTTAGGAATCAGAAACTGTAATTTACTAAATTTACTAAATTACAGTGCTGAAAACCACTGCATGCTATTACTGTATTGAATGTTGTGTACAAAAAAGACCATTTATAATAGAAAAAACATTACTTAATACCAGAATCCTGCTGAAGGGGTAATTATTCTTTTCAGTTTATCTCAGTGCAGTTAGAGGATACCTTACATTCAGTTAATGGGGTATCAATCAAGACAAGCAATTTTATGAAAGAAATGTCAGGATCTATTTGAGAGTCTGCCTGTAATCCCTTTGGAAAGCCACACATTTCCTTATTTCTCTTTTGCGGTTATTGTACTACATTGACTTAAGACTCCTAGAATTCAGTGTAACTATTCTTGTTCTCTTGGGGGTAGTGTCTGGCTCTCTCACTTTTCTTCCAAAGTCTGTATGTATGCTCAGGCACAGACTTCGTGGTTGTTCCTTTCTCTCTGTTGGAGACCCAAAGCTGCTTACAGTATTCTCCTTTCCTCCTCCTTAAGTAACAAGAGAATAATAAAAATATAGAACATAGCAAAACACTAGAAAACAGTATGAGTTTAATGGTCAGGTGAGAAATGAGTTACTTCAGGGAATACATTCACTGAGTTGCTTATGTCTTTTTGTGAAAGGAAATTTGGGGTTACATAAATGAAAAAGGGAGAAATTGGGTTCATTCACTCAGTTGCTTATGTCTTCTTGTGAAAGAGGAAATTTGGGGTTATATAAATGAAAAATGGAGAAATTGGGCTCATAAAATAGGAATAACTAGGAAATAAACCCCATATCTAATTATAATTAATGGTAAATGTTTTCTGCCAACAATTTCCATAAATTCTCATTAAGGCTGATAATATATTTTTCTTCAAGACCCATTAAACAAGCCTAAGTCAGCTGAGTGTGAAAAACACTACCATGAAACGTCAGTTGTCAGGTCATTATACAGTACCTAAAATAGGTTTTTGAAAAATTATGTTAACATACAGAGGAGACATCAACATTCTTCAGATCAAGATGCTGTATAAAAAAATATGCCAGGTGCTGGAAGTGGATTGCCCTTGCTGGAAGTAAAACAAGCCCTATTAAAATGGGTCTGGATAAAGAAGTGAGTATTGATGGCTAGCTCATCAGATTAGGATCTGGGAGATCCAGGTTTGAATCTCTTCTCTGCTGTGGAACCTCACTGGGTGACTTTGGGCCAGTCACTGTCTCTTAGCCTAATCTACCTCACAGGGTGGTGGTTAGGGTAAAATGGAGAAGAGGAGAAGGATGGTATATGCTGCTCTGTGCCCATGTTGGGCAGAAGATCAAGATATAAATATCTTTTAAAATGTTTTAAAATAAACATATGCATACCTATGTGTTTTCCTTTCCTATTGTGTTTTAGTGTGGAGTAAGGAAAGGAAGAAAAAACAGGAAGATATGCTGTTCTTGTTTCAGATCAGCTGGTTGTGACTTCTCTGACATCATGATGGCCATGTAGTACCAGCTTCTGAGGAACAAGAATGCAGAGCAGTAGACGAAGATACCAACATTAAGCATGGAACATAACCCTGATCTATCTTGTTATGCTCTCTTAAATTGGGGGGCGGGGGGCGGAATGTGTTGATATCCTTATACTAATTTTCAAAATGTGCAGATACCTATTCCCACCGACAGGGGACTCACTCTTCCCCAACAGCTTTTCTTACATAGTCAGTAGACTTCCTGGGTTTGTAGAAAAATCCAAAAAGTGAAAAAATCCCTTCAGGAACAGTTGAATTCCCCAAAAAACCTTTTGAAATGGCCTCTGCAGGGACCTAACTCCAGGCATCAACGGTGAGAGATTAGAACGTTGGGGGAGGCTTCTCACTGGCTCTGTCAGTCAAAAGGTGGGGGGAGGGTCCTTTCCAGGCCTCTTTTGGCCTTTCAGGGATGGAAGGAGGGAGGGAGCCTTGGGGCCAGGCCTCATAAGAGTTGCCAGTACTAGGCTGAGGGATTCCTAGAGATTTTGTGGTGGACTCTAAGGAGGGCTGGGTTTGGGAAGGGAGAGGCCTCAGCTGGGTATAATGCCACAGAGTGCACCCTCCAAAGCAGCCGTTTTCTGCAGGGAGATAGACCTCTGCTCTCCAGAGTCCAGTTGTAATTCTGGGGGCTCTCCAGTTCCCATTTGGAGGTTGGCAACTCTAGGCCTGGCAGTAGTCTAGGGTTGCCAGGTCCCCCCTGATCTGCATGACTCACCTAGCCTCGGCAGGTCAGAAAGAGAGAGGAAGTCACATGCATGGAGGAGAAATAGAGAGTAAGAAAAGGGGGGCAGAGGGGAGAAATAGTGTGAGAGAGGTAGGGGGCGAGGAGAGGAAGTAAAGGTGTGATGAATGAGATAACCGTCCCACAAGTTTCTTGTGGGTCTCCATTTGTATTTTCTATTGTGGGATGTTCTGTTATGATGAAGCCTTATCATGCACAGTATGTGTGTCAGCTCATGAGTCAAGTTGAGTATAGTAGGAAGAACAGATCAGAGATGGTTTGATTCATATGAGAGAAGAAGACAGAAATAGTGAGTTTTCACATGAGGGTGAGAGGGTGGTACAAGCATAATATGAGAGAAAAGGAAGGAAACAGGTGGAGAGAAAGTCAGCCAGAGAGAGATTCTCCCACAGTCCATTGATTAGGAGCTGAATAGAGAGCTTGTTGTTGTTCAGTCGCACAGTCGAGTCTGACTCTTCGCGACCCCATGGACCAGATTACGCCAGGCCCTCCTGTCTTCCGCTGTCCGCTGAAGTTTGCTGAATTGCATGTTCGTTGCATCGATGACACTGTCTAACCATCTCATCCTTTGCCGTCCCCTTCTTCTTTGACCGTCAATCTTTCCCAGCATCAGGGTCTTCTCCAGTGAATGCTCCCTTCTCATTTGGTGGCCAAAGTATTTGAGCTTCAGCTTCAGGATCTGGCCTTCCAGGGAACAGTCAGGGTTGATTTCTTTTAGGATTGACTGATTTGATCTCCTTGCAGTCCAAGGGACTCTCAAGAGTCTTCTCCAGCACAATAGTTCAAAAGAATCTATTCTTTGGCGCTCGGCCTTCCTTATAGTCCAACTCTCGCAGCCATACATTGCTACGGGGAATACCATTGCTTTAATCATGCAGACTTTTGTTGGCAGGGTGATGTCTCTGCTTTTTATCATGCTGTTTAGGTTTTCCAACGCTTTCCTCCCAAGGAGCAGGCGTCTTTTAATTTCATGGCTGCAGTCACCATCTGCCATGATCTGGGATCCCAGGAACGTGAAGTCTGTCACTACTTCTACAACTTCCCCTTCTATTTGCCAAGGAGTGATGGGGCTAGATGCCGTGATCTTAGTTTTTTTGATGTTGAGCTTCAAGCCCACTTTTGCACTCTCCTCTTTCATCCTGAGCAAGAGACTCTTTAGTTCCTCTTCACTTTCTGCCATCAGAGTGGTATCGTCTGCATATCTGAGGTTATTGATCTTTTCCCCAGCAATCTTAACTCCAGCTTGTGGTTCATCCAGGCCAGCATTTAGCATGATGTACTCTGCATATAAATTAAATAAGCAAGGTGACAATATACATCCTTGTCGTACTCCTTTTCCTATGCTAAACCAATCAGTTGTTCCATATCCGGTTCTAACTGTAGCTTCTTGACCCTTATACAGGTTTCTCAGGAGACATGTGAGTTGGTCTGGTACTCCCATCTCTTTAAGAATCTGCCATAGTTTATTGTGATCCACACAATCAAAGGCTTTAGCATAGTCAATGAAGCAGAAGTAGATGTTTTTCTGGTACTCTCTTGCTTTCTCCATAATCCAGCGAATGTTGTTAGTAATGCTTTCTAAGGCCCATTTAACTTCGCTTTCCAGGATGTCTGGCTCGAGGTCACTGATTATACCGTCGTGTTTGTCAAGGACATCGAGGTCCTTCTTGTATAGTTCTTCTGTGTATTCTTGCCATCTTTTCCTAATCTCTTCTGCTTCTGTTAGGTCCCTACCATTTTTGTCCTTTATCATGGCCAGCTTTGCATGGAACGTTCCCTTGATTTCTCCAATTTTCTTGAAGAGATCTCTAGTCCTTCCCAATCTATTGTTTTTCTCTATTACTTTGCATTGTTCATTCAGGAAAGCCTCCTTATCTCTCCTTGCTGTTCTCTGGAAATCTGCATTCAGTTGGGCAAATCTTTCCTTTTCACCGTTGCCTTTAACTTTCCTTCTTTCCTCTGCTATGTGTAAAGCCTCATCAGACAGCCACTTTGCTTTCTTGCATTTCTTTTTCTTTGGGATGGCGGTGATTGCTGCCTCCTTTACAATGTCATGGACCTCTGTCCATAGTTCTTCAGGCACTCTGTCTATCAAGGTAAAGGTAAAGGTTCCCTTGCTCGAAAGCCAGTCGAATCCGACTCTAGGGTTGCGGTGCTCATCTCCATTTCAAAGTCGAAGAGCCAGTGTTCTCCGAAGATGTTTCCGTGGTCATGTGGCTGGCATGACTAAACACCAAGGCGCACGGAACGCTGTTACCTTCCCACCAAAGTGGTACCTATTTATCTACTTGCAATTTCTTGCTTTCGAACTGCTGGGTTGGCAGGAGCTGGAGCTAGAGACAGGAGCTCACTCCGTCTTGCGGCACCCGGGTCTTGAACTTCTGAACCACTGACCTTCCACAGCCTGCAGTTCAGCATTTTAACCACTTGAGCCACCACAGCTCCTGTATATCAAATCTAGTCCCTTAAACCTATTCTTCACCTCTACTGTATATTCATCGGGGATGCAATCTAGGTCAAATCTGAATGGCCTAGTGGTTTTCCCAACTTTCTTCAATTTAAGCCTGAATTTTGCAATGAGTAGCTCATGATCTGAGCCACAGTCAGCTCCAGGTCTTGTTTTTACTGACTGGATAGAGCTTCTCCATCTTTGACTGCAAATTTTATAGTCAATCTGATTTTGGTGTTGCCCATCTGGTGATGTCCATGTGTAGAGACGCCTCTTAGGTTGTTGGAAAAGGGTGTTCGCTATGACCAGCGTGTTCTCTTGACAAAACTCTGTTAGCCTTTGCCCTGCTTCATTTTGTTCTCCAAGGCCAAACTTGTCTGTTATTCTGGTTACCTTTTGATTTCCTACTTTAGCATTCCAGTCCCCTATGATGATGAGGACATCATTTTTTGGTGTTAGTTCTAGGAGGTGTTGTAGGTCTTCATAGAACTGGTCCACTTCAGCATCTTCTGCAGCAGTGGTTGGGGCATAGACTTGGATTACTGTGATGTTGAATGGTTTGCCTTGGATTCGGACCGAGATCATCCTGTCATTTTTGAGATTGTATCCCAATACTGCCTTTCTCACTTTCTTGTTGACTATAAAGGCAACATCGTTTTTTCTATGGGATTCCTGGCCACAGTAGTAGATATAATGGTCTTCTGAGTTAAATTCGCCCATTCCTGTCCACTTTAGTTCACTGATTCCCAAGATGTCGATGTTCATTCTTGCCATCTCATTTTTGACCACGTCAAGCTTACCTTGATTCATAGATCTTACATTCCAGGTTCCTATGCAGTATTGTTCTTTGCAGCATCGAACTTTCCTTTCACCGTCAGACACATCCACAACTGAGCGTCCTTTCGGCTTTGGCCCAGCCGCTTCACTCTTTCTGGGGTTACTCGTACTTGCCCTCTGCTGTTCCCCAGTAGCATATTGGACACCTTCTGACCTGAGGGGCTCATCTTCCGGCGTCATAACTTTTAGCCTTTTGTTACTGTCCATGGGGTTTTCTTGGCAAAGATACTGGAGTGGGTTGCCATTTCCTTCTCCAGGGGATCATGCTTGGTCTGAGTTCTCTGCTGTGGCCTGTCCATCCTGGGTGGCCCTCCACAGCATAGCCCAGAGCCTCATTGAACCACGCAAGCCCCCCTCGCCCCAACAAGGCAGTGATCCATGAGGGAATAGAGAGCGACATACTCTCAAATTTACCATCAGTGATCTCTTTGGCAAGTGTGTTTTCACTCAGTACACATGTCAGTCTCATATTTTAAAATTCTTTCTTTTGCTTAGTTCTTTGTGTTTCTTTTAGACTACCTGTTGTACTTTAAAAATGAGACTCATGTTTCATATACAGTTGATGAGTTTTTGGATGGGACACTCTGTATATCTAACTAATCTGTCCCATACAATAGAAAAGACGTATGCCATCAAGAGTTAGTCAATGTAGCAGTAATTCAGACATTGCCAGCGTTTGTGGATGCTTTGTTTGGCCCGTTTTTCTTGCCTATATTCTTTTGAGACACTGAATACTCACAAGTGCCTCAAATACAAATGTCCTGCAGTTGTATGCTGCTTTATTTTTTGTCCCCTATTTAATATCATGAGGAAATCCATTTGTTGTTGTTCAGTCGCGCAGTCGAGTCCGAGTCTTCGCGACCCCATGGACCAGATTACGCCAGGCCCTCCTGTCTTCTGCTGTCCGCTGAAGTTTGCTCAATTTCATATTCGTTACATCGATGACACTGTCTAACCATATCATTCTTTGCCGTCCCCTTCTTCTTTGACCTTCAATCTTTCCCAGCATCAGGGTCTTCTCCAGTGAATGCTCCCTTCTCATTTGGTGGCCAAAGTATTTGAGCTTCAGCTTCAGGATCTGGCCTTCCAGGGAACAATCAGGGTTGATTTCTTTTAGGATTGACTGATTTGATCTCCTTGCAGTCCAAGGGACTCTCAAGAGTCTTCTCCAGCACCATAGTTCAAAAGAATCTATTCTTCAGCGCTCGGCCTTCCTTATAGTCCAACTCTTGCAGCCATACATTGCTACGGGGAATACCATTGCTTTAATCATGCGGACTTTTGTTGGCAAGGTGATGTCTCTGCTTTTTATCATGCTGTTTAGGTTCGCCATCGCTTTCCTCCCAAAGAGCAGGCGTCTTTTAATTTCATGGCTGCAGTCACCATCTGCCGTGATCTGGGATCCTAGGAACGTGAAGTCTGTCACTACTTCTACGACTTCCCCTTCTATTTGCCAAGGAGTGATGGGGCCAGATGCCATGATCTTAGTTTTTTTGATGTTGAGCTTCAAGCCCACTTTTGCGCTCTCCTCTTTCACCCTGAGCAAGAGGCTCTTTAGTTCCTCTTCAGTTTCTGCCATCAGAGTGGTATCGTCTGCATATCTGAGGTTATTGATCTTTTCCCCAGCAATCTTAACTCCAGCTTGTGATTCATCCGGGCCAGCATTTCGCATGATGTACTCTGCATATAAATTAAATAAGCAAGGTGACAATATACATCCTTGTCGTACTCCTTTTCCTATGCTAAACCAATCAGTTATTCCATATCCAGTTCTAACTGTTGCTTCTTGACCCTTATACAGGTTTCTCAGGAGACATGTGAGTTGGTCTGGTACTCCCATCTCTTTAAGAATCTGCCATAATTTATTGTGATCCACACAATGAAAGGCTTTAGCATAGTCAATGAAGCAGAAGTAGATGTTTTTCTGGTACTCTCTTGCTTTCTCCATAATCCATCGGAGAAAATCCATACCTCACAATAATTACAGATGTAGTGGAACTGCCCCTCTCTTTAATCTGCTGTTTCAGTCTTTAATTATTCCTCTCCAAGAAACCATGCCCAGTCATTTGCTGAGGCATGGAATATGTTGACTTTTGAAACTTTAGCTTAGCTATCCCTGTTTAGGATTTCATGTTGCTGCACATTATGAGAAATGTGAGCAACGTCGTCGTCGTCATCGTTGTTGTCATTTTGAAATGGGAAATACAAGGGTAGATACAAAAGGAATGTTCCTGATTTTTGCAGCTGTGCATTCAAACATCCTATTTTGTATTAGATTGTCTTTATTCATGCATTTTCTGAGTGATATGGTGACTGCTGGAAAAACCCTTTCTTCATAGCATGGGCTTCCACATCAAAGCTATATAATCTTTGTGCCAGTGACATCATTCAGTTGGCTCACATGTTCCTGTGCCAGCACCACATGTTCATCTGTGGTTGTTGATTTGGAGACTACCTATGTGAGCCATCTTAAAACCATATTGTTGATCCTTATTTAAATCACCATTTTGTAGTGATTGCCTGAGAGCTTAGAATTGTCTTCCTGCATTGATAAGTGTAACGTACGGGGACCACCACCAGGGGTCTGTGGGCACAGCATGGAGCTTGGCTCCCCTAAACAAAAGGATCTTTGGATCCTAGTACACCTAGTATCTACCAATTGTACCTAGGGTGGGAAATTCAAACCCTCCAATGGGACACTGGGGGTACTGGGTGGTGGTGTATATAGTTGGCCTTGCAGGGCCATTTACTTGTCTTGTTGTGAAGTACCAATAAACGTTTCAGACTACATGTCGTAGTCCGAGTCCTCCATGCGGCAAACCCAGTACTTTACAGTGGCGATGAGGATGGAATCTTAATGAGCAGGCCAGACTCACTTTCCAGCGCAGCATCAAGCTCCAACACCGAGGAAGCCCCCACACCACTGCCTCATCGCACTGCACCCAGCTCTTCCAGTCATCGCTCCCCATATTGTGCTAGAAGCATGACTACCAATGCTCCAGGACACCTCGAGTCTTTCGACCCCATGCACCCTGAGCTATGGGATTCATGGACAGACCAGCTGACTTGTTACCTCGCCTACCATGAGGTAACTGATGCGGGGAAAAGACGGGTCCTCCTCATCAGCTCGTGCAAGATGAACACCATCAGACTCAAAAAAAGCCTCCTTGCCTCGAGGACAATCCTAGAGTGCACCTATGAGGAGATCATAGAAGCCATGACCAGCTACCTCACGCCCAAGCCAACGTTCCTGGCAAAATGGATGGATTTCCAAGGGTGCATCCAAAAGCCTGACAAGATGGCCGTGGCTTTCATGACCACGCTGCGACAGCATGCTATGGAGTGCACCTTCACTAAGGTGGAGGAAAACATCCTCCCACAGTTTGTCTGGGGGCTCAGCGAGGTGAAGCTTTGATGGAAACCGATCAGCACCATGCACATCAAACTTGAGGAGGCCCTCCAGCTTGCCATCACCCACGAGGCCTACCACTGTTACTGACCTACAGCAGTGTTTCATCAGTTACTCCAAGACTCGGCACCTGAGAATTCAGAAGAGGACAACATCCTCCTAGTCCGCCCACCCAGCTGCCGTAAGCCGCCTGGTTCTTCCAGACCCCCCGAGAAGCCCTCCAGTTGTTCCCATTGCGCCAGCTGCGGAAAAGCGCTCAAAAGGAAGTCATGTTGGTTCTGGGATGCAACGTGCCACACGTGTGGGAAGCAGGGTCATCTTGCCCATGTCTGCAGGACCAAGGGGAATCGAAAGCCGCAGTCACGCCGCCAAGCTTCCACAACCTACAAGACCTCCAACGACACAGGCGACCTATACTACCTCACCAGCCAGCCTTCCCTTCAGGTAGTATGCCTCCCCAGCCTTTCAAACGCCCCCAAAATCCCGGTATGGGTCTAGATAGAGGGGTCCCCCTGTTCCATGGAAGTAGATTCAGGGTCGGCAGCACCCATCATCTCGGTGGAGATGCTAAATAGTCTTTGTCCTAATGGGGGCCCCCACCTGCGCCTGTCGCCCCTGAGCCTGGTGGACTTTCAAAGGAACACTGTCCCGATCCGGGGTATGAGTACCTTCAGGGTACGGTACCGGGGGTTCAAAGGGTCCTTGGAGTTGGTTGTAGTGGAGGGAAACTTGGTTAGCCTGTTGGGGCGGGCCTGGTTTGCGCCATTGGGCATCACTATCGAGGGGGTGAATAAATGTACGCTGCGAGATTTCACTGAAGTTTGTGGGGAATTCCCAAGGGTTTTTGATGGGGCTCTAGGATGTTACAAGGGCCCCCCAGTTTCGCTACAACTTGATCCTGCGGTCACCCCCATCTGTATGTGGTTCTGCACAGTTCCGCTAGCCCGGAGACCCAAAACAGATGTGGAGCTAGACCATTTAGTGGCACACACCATTTGGGAAAACCCAATAGTAAGCCCTGTTAAGCCCAATGCCAACGTCCACATCTGTGCGGATTACATATGCACATTAAACAAGGCCCTCCACGGCCATTCCTACCCGGTCCCAGTCATGAGTTGTGCTAGCTTCTCTGGCGGGGCTAAGATTTTTGAAAAACTTGTTCTGGCACAGGCATACCAACAGTTGCCAGTCGATGAAGCCACTGCCACGGCCCAAACTATAGTGAAGCACAGGGGGCCTTTCAGAGTTAGGAGGCTACAGTTTGGGGTGAGTGTCGCCCCGGGGATCTTCCAGAAATTAATGGACTCATTGTTAAAAGGAATCCCTGGAGTGATGCCGTTCTTCGACGATATCCTCATCGCTGCGACCACCCCTGACAACTTTGCCTCCCGACCACACCATCCTACACTGTTTTGACTCGGCAAGCCTCAAGGTGAAACGGGAGAAGTGTCTCCTCAGGGTTCTGGAGGTGGATTTTTGGGGTTCTGAGTTGATGCGTCCAGCCTCCATCCTGCCAAAGACAAGGTTAATGCCGTCGTGGAAGCCCCGGAGCCTACTTGCAAAGAGGAGCTTCAGGCGTTCTTAGGACTAATAAACTTTTATCACACCTTCTTGCCACACAAGGCTGCAGTTGCAGAGCCCGTCCACCGCTTACTGGATAGGTTGGTGCCATGGTCCTGGGGTCCGAGGGAGGCAGCGGTGTTCTGAGGGGTCAAGGGGTTGTTGATTGCAAACGAGGTGCTGGCACACTTTGACAAGTCCCTGCCAGTTGTCCTTGTGTGCGATGCCTCTCTTTATGGCATTGGAGCAGTTCTGGGCCATGTCCTTCCAGTGGCCTATTACTCAAGAACTCAATTAGTCAAACACAACTGCACATAAATTGTGCAAATCGACTGGGAGGGGTTGGCGATAGTAGCAGGGGTTAAGAAGTTTTATGAACCATAAGCCACTGCTCGGCCTCTTCGCAGCTGACAAGCAGATGTCCCAAGTACTGTCGCCCCGCATCCTCTGATGGTCCCTGTTTCTAGTGGGCTACAACTATTGCCTGGAGCACCACCCAGGCAAGGCAGTGGGGCATGCCAATGCCTTCAGCCGGCTGCTGCTCCCTTTCACTGAGGCCGATCCTGCTCCTGTCCCTGGAGTCCTGGTGCTAGAGAACCTCCCTGACACCCCCCCCCGCAAGCCACTGATGTCGTCGCCTGCTCGGACTGCAACCCCGCCCTTTCCTGGGTTTTGGGCTGGGTGGTTAGGGATTGGCCCTCGGCCTCCCCAGGACCGGAGTTTGCGATGTTTGTCAACAGGAAGAATGAACTGTTGGCCCTCAAGGGGTGTCTGCTGTGGGGAGACAGGGTCATGGTCCCCAGTGCCCTGCAGCAATGAGTCCTCACGGCACTACATGAGGCACATCCGGGCACAGTGAGAATGAATGCCCTAGCCCGAAGCTATGTGTGGTGGCCAGGAATCAACACCGAAATTGAGTCTTAGGTCCAGAGGTGCCAGACCTGCCAGGAAGTCCGACCCAACCCACCTGTTGCACCCACTCAGCCTTGGGAATTGACCTGCAAGCCATGGTCCTGGTTGCATGTAGATTTTGTCGAACTGTTCCAGGGGCTGCCGTTTCTAGTGACTATTGACTCTTACTCTAAATGGTTAGAGATCAGCCCCATGTCCACCACCTCCATGAAGGCCATCATCCGGTCCCTCCGCCGGATCTTCGCAAACCATGGGCTGCCAGACACAATAGTCTCAGACAGCGGAACAGCCTTTATGTTGGCAGAGTTCCAGGACTTCCTCCAGAGGAACCTGATCTGACACATCTGATCTGCCCCGTTCCATCCTATGACCAACAGCCAGGTGGAGAGAATGGTCCACACAGCGAAGGAGGCCTTCAGTCGGATCACAGATGGTGACTGGGAGTTCAGACTGGCCCACTTCCTGCTAACCCAGAGGATGACACCCAATCCTGTTTCTGGATACAGCCCTGTGGAACTATTGATGGGACGGTGCCCCACAACGCTGTTGTACAGGCTACACCCAGACCGGGTGCTGGACTCAAGGAGGCTGGTGGAACATCGCGACGCACCACATGGGTTCTTCCCCGGGGACCCAGTGTTCGTTAAGAATTTCGGAACAAGACCTTACTGGATCACAGGCAGGATTATTAAAGTAACAGGCCTGGTATCCTAAGAGTTCTCCCTCTGAGGTGGAGGCCATCTTGTGGGTGATTCCCGTCCATCATTCAGGGAGGCAGGATCAAATCTAAGTGTTTCCTGTTTCCTGTGGTGGGAGTCACCCTCAACTCAGTTTCTTTCCGGCCTCAGTAGGGATAGCAGCTAGGAGTAGGCTTTGCCTAAACCTTTTTTCTCTATTTTGCTCAACTTCTTGGTTTCACTGTTCCTGTTACTGTACTTTTTATTCCTTATACTTATTCCTTCTAATCTATCAAAAACAACAACAACACCCTCCTTACCTCTCCTCCTTTTTCTCCAACTTAGGAGAGTTCTTCTTTCACTTCATTCTCTGTGTTAGGCAATGGCACTCCGGGGAGAGAGTGACGGTTTTCTCTCTTCTGGAGAGTTAGAAAAACAAGAGTGGAGGAGAGAGTGAGCGGCTTGGAAGAGAGCCATGGAAGTGCAAGGCTCCAAACCATCTGAATTCAGCGAGGGCGTGAAGCGCGCCAAAAGCTCCCTTTCCCGCGCTCAGCCAGAGCCCACGCAGACGGCGGCTGTTTTAAATGAGGGAATTGGATGGCAGAGCCCTAGCTCAGCCAGGGAGCAACCCAAGACTGTATGTCGTAGTGGGTCCGACATTGCAGCGATCGCTTCAGCGGAGGCTGCCCAAGGGAATGAAGGGGATGATGACTCAGAGACCGGTAACCTTGACGACTCCAGGTCCACCCCCCTTTCCCCCAGAGCAATGTCTTTCTTTAGAAGGGCCATGAGACAGGAAATAGCCCATTATTGCAAATCGGGAGGTCGCTCTACCCGCTCACGTTCCTCCTCCTCCTCCCCCTCCCCCCCTCCTCCTAGGCATAAGAAACAGAAAGGCTGGCCCACTAAGGCTTCCCAGAAAAGCTTTCCTGGTGATCACTGCTTCCATGACCTTCACCAGGAGGAACAGGGGGAGACGCTTTAATACCCATAGCGAAAAAGAGGAGGGGGAGTTTTCCTCACACGATGAGGAAGAGGAAAAGATTCCTATAACCTCTGAACAATCCTGTAGGTTTTTTAAAACTGAGGACCTACATTACCTTCTATCCAAGACAGTTTCTGCTCTCAAGATACAAAATCTACTAAAGTCAAGAAATAAGAGCTCTGATGAACAAGAGCAACAAGGGGGATCAGAGATCACTGATGAATTCTTCCCTCCAGACAAGTTGTCTGAAAGAGCTTTTCCTTTTCCTAACTTTTATATGTGCAAGGTTAAGGCAGAGTGGGATAAACCACTGTCTAGTAAACTCATTCCAGGCATTATTGTATCCCATAACTTCTGCCACTTCAGATCTTTTACAGATTCCAGCCGTAGACGCCCCTGTAGCGGCTTTGCAATCATCTGGTCTTCTACAAGAGGATGGTCATGGCAACCTGAGAAATAGTCTGGATAAGAGATGTGAGTTTGCTCTCAAAAAATCACATGAAGCCTCTTCTTTAGCCATCAAGGCATCTTCAGCTGCATCCACAGTCTCAAGGGCTCCCATAGTATGGATGCGGAAATTAATTCAGATGCTGCCTGAAAATAATTCCAGACTACTTGAGGGAGCTAACAGAGTCCTTAAAGCCATCTCATTTACGGCTGATGCCACCCTAGACACTATGGTGTTATCTTCTAGAGCTATGGCATCATCTGCAGCAGCCAGACGTTTAATATGGCTACGCTCTTGGCCAGCTGATTACCAATCCAAAGCAATAGTTTCAGCGTACCCATTCCAAGGGAACAAATTATTTGGAGATCCATTACAGAAGATATTAGTTGAAACCCGTGATAAAAAGAAGGCACTTCCAAAATACGTGTGCCCAGGAGAAAAGAGATCAATGAACTTCCCTACCACTTCTGCTTCTTCTTCTAGACCATACCAGTCCATGCTTGGAAGATATGCTAACTCAGGGACTAATCTGGCATCCCAATCCAGGTTGGTTCTGTTTGACCGCGTGGAAATTGAGAGGAACAGGCTTACCAAGCTAGGCTACACAAGTTCTGTTATTGATACTATGATGGCATCAAGAAAGTCATCTACTACAAAAATCTACAACACTACATGGAAAGCATTCATTCGTTGGGCCCATCGGAAGAAGATTGATCCACTATACCCGAGGATTGACTCGTTGCTAGAATTTCTACAGGATGGCAAGGCTAGTGGTCTCAAAGCAACTACACTTAGAAGACAGGTGGCGGCACTAGCTTCGGTCTTGCCACATTTTCAAGGCATCTCAATTTCACAGCACCCTCACATTGTCCGTTTCCTGAGAGGAGCTTCTCTTTCTGACCCTCCTCAGGCTCATAGGTTTCCGACATGGAGACTTAACACAGTCCTTACAGCACTTACCAAGCCTCCTTTTGAGCCATTGAGGGAAATATGCCTGCCATCGTTCGTGCCATGTCCTACTCACCCAAAGGAGAAGATGTGGCATACTCTGGATGTAAGATGGGCCCTCAAATGCTATATACTCAGAACAGCACCATTCAGAAAAACAGAATCTCTGTTCATCAACATCTCACCTCCACACACAGGGAGGAAGATGTCAAACTCGGCCATAAGTTCTACCATTCGGTTATGCATTGCTGAAGCCTATAAAAGCTTAAACCAAAGAGTTCCAGATGGCATCACCGCCCATTCCCTACGCAGTGCGGCCACTAATGCGGTCTTTGCCAATAGGGCTTCAGTAGAGGAAGTATGCAAGGCTGCTACATGGTCTTCATTATCGACATTTATCAGACACTATAAGATAAACGTGTTTGATTCTGCTGATGCAACCTTTGAGAGACGGGTTCTTCAATCTGTCCTTTCTCTAGATGATGACCTTCCCTCCCAAAATAAGGGACACTGCTCTGGGAGGTCCCACAATATGGCCTCCACCTCAGAGGGAGAACGACCATTGGTTACTCACCGTGAAGGGTCCTTCTCCTCTGAGGCTTGGAGGACATCTTGGCCCTCCCGGGTTGTCAGTCCTTCCTGATGCTATGTATATAGTTGTTCTTTCTGCTGTGTCTATAAGTACAGTTTTCCTTTTCATAATGTCACTTACTGTTGACTTACAGAGTTTTTCAGTTCTCTTTCTACCTTTTAGAGATAGAGTTGAGGGTGACTCCCACCACAGGAAACAGGAAACACTTAGATTTGATCCTGCCTCCCTGAGTGATGGATGGGAACCACCCACGAGATGTCCTCCAAGCCTCAGAGGAGAAGGACCCTTCACAGTGAGTAACCAATGGTCAGTCTCGACAGAGGATGGCTGGCTACTTAAAAAGCACGTTGACCAACTCCAGCGATGGCAACTTCCAGAGGCAGGGGAGCCACTTCTGCTGGCTGTGGAACCCGGAGCATACACCCTGGAGACCGGAGTTCAGTCCAACCCCCTGAACACAGAAGAGGACCCTCCGATGGAACCACTGCCAACAACCTCTGAGCCAGACATCCCCACCTCCGGTCACAAACAGTCAACCAGAGGCCATCATCAACAACCCAGTGCCAGACCCCCAGCGTTCCTTCAGAGAGTGCAGACCCCCCGCCTATTTAAAGGACTATGTGATATAGGAGGGGGTCCGAACTATGGGGGGAGGGGTGTTATGTACGAGGACCGCCACCAGGGGTCTGCGGGCACAGCATGGAGCTTGGCTCCCCTAAACAAAAGGGCCTTTGGATCCTAGTACACCTAGAACCTACCAATCGTACCTAGGGTGGGAAATTCAAACTCTCCAATAGGACACTGGGTGGTGGTGTATATAGTTGGCCTTGCAGGCTGTTTACTTGTCTTGTTGTGAAGTACCAATAAATGTGTCAGACTGCATGTCGTAGTCTGAGTCCTCCATGTGGCGAACCCAGTACTTTACAATAAGGATGACACAGGCCAGAATCGTATATCACGTTGGTCTGGACGCTGTGTCTCATTTTCTTAAGAGCAAAACACTTTCTTCTTGCCATTAAGAATCTGCTGTTACAACAAACAGGAGAAGCAACTGGAATCACTTTTTTCTTCTCAGTGTAGCCACCTGCTTTGCATCTCTAGAATCAGTCTGGTAGTTCTTGTGACCATGGGAAATAGATTGCTTGGGTTGTATCCATAATATTTACTAAACCCTGTCTCTCATTAATGTCAGGCGCCACTTGAACAGAGGTCAACAAGACTTTGCACAATATGAGGCTTCTTAACATTGTACTGTAAGGTGGAGAATTATGTAGAACTAATCATTTTTTTAGAACTTGAAGGGCAGGTTTGTGTAAAACAGGTCAGTTTTGTTTGCTTGCTTTTTCACATGTGATATAACCCTTTGTGAAGGCAGCTTGGCACCGGATCCTGCTTTCCTGTGTTACTGGGAGCTTCTGGAAAGTTGGTACCGCTACAACAGACTGTGCTCCAAGATTTTTCCAGCTGGTGGAAAGAATTAATCTTCTGCTTCCATTTGTTCAGTGCTTTATCAGTTCTCTGCTTTATTCCACTCTGCAGAAGTTTAGATATATATTTTGCTTGAGAGTGCAATATGTTACGGGGTTTGTTGTCTTTGAGCGTGGTGAATTCTTTGCCCTTTTTGCATGCATGTTTCACTCTAGGTCATACTTGACCTTCTGGGATATAAGAGGATTATGAGATATAGTGCACAGTGAAAATGTAGCATAAGACGTTAAGAGAAATAAGACACAGATGTGACAATGGAAAGTGCTTTGTTGTGGGTGAATTGTTGTGATTTGACCCAAGTGTGTAGCAGGTTTTAGTATGGTATCTCTGGAAACTGTACAGAACTGTCAGAATACTGACATCAAAGCTGGATTCTGGTGTCTTTGTGAATTGTAAGAGGAGCTATAGGTAGAAAGAATCTTTAAAATTCCAGTTATACATCTATCATTCAGTTGGTTATTCTTAATTGAGATAATGGGAGTTCATGAATATGTATAGCTTTATTGCAATATGAAGTTTTGAAAATTGAAAGCAGGTCAATTTTAACAAGAGAAATTATGGGGAAACTTCCTAGTCACTATATGCAGCCCATTAATAATAGAGTACTAATCAAGATGTGATGAAGAGGGCATACTAATGTTCTAAATTGATTCAATTAAATAATATAGCTTACTTTTTTATAAATCCTCTGTGTTCATACTCCCCCTGTAAACCTCTTTTGATTGGACTCGTATGGTTTTATGATACAGAACACATACGCTGCCTTAGTATCTCGTTCAACTGTGGTTGCTGATACGGAAAGTCGGTATGTGATCTATCTAAACCATATGATCAGTCCTTGTATAAATCACAATTTTTAAGTGGTTGTCTGAGAAGTCAGATGTGTTTTTACTTTGGTATGGTTGACACAGGCCAGAATCACATGTTGCATTGCTTTAAGTTCATGCTATAAGTGTTGCATTTATTTGGTAAAAGTTTGCATCTGGGGCTGTTGACAGTTATCCACTTAAAGCAAGTCCTTTTTTGCACTTTAATATGCATATTAGATAAGCTGCTGTCTCTATTAGGAAGCTGTCCACATCATCCTAAGCAGAGTTGTACCCTTCTGAGCCCATTGACTTCAGTGGACTTAAAAAGGTGTAATTCTGCTTTATGTTGGTGCTGTGTTTATTTCTTCAAAGTCACCATTTTTAAATCCTGCTGCAGCTAAAACTTGTTATTCTGGTATCAATGGTTGTATGGAGTCAACATTGAAATATTTGCGTCATGGATGTTTCCAAGAAGGTAACAATTCCCTCTCTCCCTTGTCATCTCATTTAATTCATTGATTTTATAAGATTTCGCTTCCTGCCATGTCTCTTTCTTTATGAGAATTTATGGTTTAGTGTTGAGAGAACAAATGAGTGTCTTAATCTAGCACAACCTTTTGTGATATTTGGATGCTTTCACAGCTGGAGATGGAAACAGTCAATGCTGCTGCTGTGTGAGAAGTGGATGTACTTTTAATATTGCGCTGGGGAGCTGAGGAAAGTGGTTTACCAGGGTCTTTGGTTTTTAGGAGGGTTGTAAAAGAGCTTCAAGTTTCACCCACATGATCCTTAGGAAAGCTAAACCTCCTGGAAAATAGCTGTTAATTTTTGCTCGGCATCCAAGTTAGTACCAGAGAGAAGGTGATAACTGTTAACTGAAGGTTGCCCCTTAAGTTGTTAGGGCCTTTGGGCAAGTAGAATACTTGAGAGTGGAGTTTCATTTTCCCCCCTGAATGTGTCTGATTTTGAATTCAGAATTAAAATTTTAAAATGACTGCAGATGTAATGGGAGAGAATGACAACATTGCATATCTTTTCAAAGCAAAAGACTTTGGAGAAATTTTGTCATGTTAATTTTTATTGTTGGAACTTTTGTTTGTATTTTATCACACCAGAAATTAAAAGCCTGAGGGACAAGGCCAGAGCATAAACATACTTGTCAATTTTAAAGCCAGCAGTGAGTCTGCAATAATTTACACTGTTGCCATTGTGAATGACACAATGCCTTTGACTTTCTTTGTATGTGTTGCTTGTTTTTGTTTTGCCAATATCAGCTTCAATGTAACTGTTTAATAGACCTTCTGAATTATCTGACCTGTTGGCTTTGGCTTGATTGACTTGCTCTTCATTTTAAGAGTCCCTTCCCATGACTTCAGAGACTGAGGTACAAGTTTTATGTGCCAGTCTTTGAATATTGTCTGTGTTCTCATTCATTTAACACACAAGCATAATGTGACAGATTATGCTGATGTTCAGGCCTATAAGTAGACAGAAGATTCATAGCTGTGCAGAAGAATCCAAAAGGGAACTCTGTGGTACCTTCAAGACTAATGAATTGAGAAGCAGAAGTTTTCTTGGTCTAGAGCCTACTTTAGCAAAAGCTAGATTAGGCTCATGTAGCCCCACCCACTCTGTCATAAAGCTTATTGATTGACCCTGGGCCAGTCACTGTCTTTTAACAACCTACCGCACAGAGTCATTGAGAGGATAAAATGGAGGGGAGAAACATGTATGCTTCTCTGATCCATGAGGAAGAGAGTTGGAATAAAAATGTAATGTGTAGAAGTGCACCTCCATTCAGTAGAAATGTATACATATTTGCAATATAAGGACGTGGTGGGAGCAGTGGGTTCAAAGACTATGAGTTGCCATAATGTGTAGCATATATATGCAAAACTCCAAAGTCTTTGGGGTGGTGGTGGTGGTGAGTACTTGGGGTGGTGGTGGTAACTTGTGAAAGTACAAGGCTGGCCTACGTAGGTGCTTGGTGAATTATTGTGTGTGTGTACTGGGAACCCATGTTTTTAGAGAATGCTGTGTTCTTTCCTGCTTTTGCTTTGACATAGACATTCCTGCAGTGATGGTTTCCCCCCCTCGTGCAGTAATAGCTAGTACCTTGATTTGAGCCTGATAACTGATGGGCAGCCAGTGAAACGACTGCAGCATTCATATGGCACCCATTCGGTAGTCACTCCTTTGGCTGCCCATCAGTTATCCGGTTCAATTCAAGGTCCAGGCTATTACACACAATGCCCTGCATTGCAGTTCATATATGTAGAGTTACCTCTCCTCCTATCTTTGGCCACAACAGCTTGCTCAGCTTGTTCAAGGTGTTCTGCATGCACCACACTTCAAATTGGCAAGATCAATAACTGCCCATATATATGCTCCCTCTGTTGTGGCTCCTGCCTTATGGAATAGTCTGTCTGAGCAAACCCCTTAAAACAGTGGTTCAGAAGGGCTTTTCTACAAAGGTAATAAGGTTACACTGTAACAGAATGGTTCATGAAAACATTTTATAAAGGGAATGGGACTGTAGACTATATCACTGTATTATCTGTTTGCTGCATATATCACCTAGTTGTCACTGCATTGTTTTCTACTGATGTAATACCATTTCTCTAGATTGTATCTACACTCTGTCTGTATCATGTCTAATATGTTATGTTTGTTCAGATTTCTGTAATCCTGAACCTAGCATAGTATTCATTAGACGTCTTATCATAAATTAGTCACTAACTCAGGGCACCTTCCCTCGGCCACACAAAAAGGCAGTTATCTTTCCACTACTTAAACAATGATCCCTGGGGGAAAAAAAGTGTGGCCAGTTATCTCCTGGTCTCTAACCTGCCCTTTCTGGGCAAAGTGATTTACAGAGCAGTAGCAGACCAACTCCAGGTCTTCATGAATAACTCATCTGCTCTAGACCCTTTTCAGTCTGGCTTCAGGCTGAACTATGGGACACTGATGGCCATGCTTGCCTTAGTTGACAATCTGCATCTGGGTGTAGGCAAAGGCCATGCTTCTTTGTTGCTGTTATTGGATTTAGCTGCAGCCTTTGATATAGCAGATCATACCATCTTGTTGAAGCAGTTGGAGGCAGAAGCAGGTAGGTGATACATGCTGAACTGGTTCAAATCGTTCCTCATGGTTTGAACTCAAAAGATTGCTGTTAGAGACCAGTTATCATCAGTGTGGAACCAATCCTGTGGCATTCCACAAGGTGCAATTCTATTCCCCATACTTTTAAATCTCTCTTGAAAGCCCTTAGGACAAATGATTTCTGGCTTTTGAGCTTGTTGTCATCAATGTGTAGATGATACCCATCGCTATATATCCTTATCCAAATTCCCTGGTGATGCACTAGAGCAGGAGTGTCGAACTCATTTGTTATGAGGGCTGGATCTGACAGACCATGTGTGTCATAAAATGTAATGCCAGGTAGCGGAGATATAAACTTTATAAAGGACACAAACACAAAGATTTTTTTTTTACTCAAAATAAAAACATGCTTAAAACATTAGCACTCTTGCAATATTTTGTTTAGTTAACAGTATCTGATAACTGACACCTCTTGCTCTGAATTATTGCATTAAAATGTCTGTACTGTTGCAATCTTGAGTATGCTGTTCAAGTATGTATCTGTAAGCTGCTAACCTACTTTTGATTTACTGACATTCACCACAGAAATCTCATGCTCAGAGTTCTGAGTCTAGGACCCAGGGGAAAACATGAAATGGTTGAGCAATTGAGAGAGTCTGGCGAAGTAAGCTATGATGCAGCAGCAGCAACAGAACTGGAAGCAGGAGATGGCCAATTCCAGTGTGGGCCTAATAGAAGTTCTTCAGGGGGCTGATCTGGCCCCCGGGCCGCATGTTTGACATCCCTGCACTAGAGGTCCTGAATAACTGCTTGGCTGCTGTGGTAAATTGGCTTAAAAGACAGAGGTAATGCTGACTGGGCAGATACATTGAAGGACATTATGCTCCCTGCTTTTGATGGTGTTTAGCTAACCCTTGCTGACTCTGTTAAGATCCTTAGGGTTATATTGGACCCAACATTATTAGTACAGAAGCAAGTTAATGCAGATGCAAAAAATGCTTTTTCCAACTCAGTCTAGCCCAGGAGATGACCCCTTACCTTGATATGGCTGATATGGCTACCTGGATCTGCTTCACAATAACACTGAGACTAGATTACTGTATGCACAGTACATTGGTCTCCTGTCAGAATCAATTCAGAAATTCCATTTGGTGCAGAATGATGCAGCTCGGCTGTTATCAGGAACTAGATGGAGCACACATATTACTCCCATCCTGCAGGCACTTCATTGGCTGCTGATCAGTTACTGGGTACAATTTAAAGTATTAGAAGTGGCATTCAAAGCATGTCATGAACTATGACCCTCATATCTGTGAGACCGCCTCTCCCCTATGCTCCATCACAAAAGCTTTGCTCATTGGAGCAGAGTTTTCTGCAGGTGCCAGTCTGCGAATGGGCAAAATCAACAACTGTCTGTACACATGCCTTCTTTGTTGTGGCCCCCACCTTATGTAATAGCCTGCCTGAGAAAGTCAGGAAAGCTCCCACTACCTTGGCTTGATTGCCTAGGAACAGCCACTGAGGGGGAAGTGAGCCACGCAGCAGTTTTGGCAGTTTATTCAGACAGGGAATGGCCAAGCCAGCAGTGGGTGGGGTAGAGGAGCAGACCCAGCACCCAGCCAATGGCGCATGAGTACTCTTGAGTGGCAGTTGATGGGCCAATGGCTGATTGAGCACACAGCACAACCAATGGGAGAGCCATAAAGTGCCAGTATGCTGGGCTTTTTAATATATAGGACTAGCAGTAAAGCCCGTTGTGAAAGCAATACAACGAGCTCTAAAAAGATGTTATGTGTAATGAATGCATAGGCTGGAAGGAGGTAAAGGAAATATTAGCAGGCTGTTACTGAAAGAAACAAATGTGGAAGTAAACTCTCACATACCTAATGTAACACAGTAGCTGGTGTCCAAGATCATACAATATGGGCCATAAAATGTAGCACACAGGGGTCCATGGAGTAGCATCAACAACTGGGCAGTCTGTGAAGTCATTGTATGTTGGATGTCCATATCATTCAGTTTGGTCGTGGTCGCACTGTCTGTCCTGTTAGAGTAGAGGTCTCAGGGGAAGTGGGATTGGTTGTGATGAAAGTCTCAGTAGGTTATGTGGGAATGAGAAGGAGGAATCTTGGGAAATGAGTGTTCTGAAATGTCTGCAGTTTTCTTTGTGAAAAAGCATGTATTTTTTGTTGCTTTCTGAGCACAGTTGTACATTGAAGTCTAGGGTCTTAATGTTTGGATAGACACATAACGTTTCAATAGTTTGCTGCTCTTGAAAAGTTAACAGATATGTGCTGTTTCAACCGAAGCTGTACTATATAAAACAGGTATTGCTCATGGAACTAATGGATCAGTCTTTAAACTGAACATGAGTGGTTGGGCGATCCAGATGTAGTAGGACTGTTTGGGAGGTCATGGAAAGGATTTTGAAGACAGCATGTGAATATCTTGTATAGGTTTAGCCAGGGGTCTTTTCGTAGAAAAACAGCTGCAGGAGCTCATTAGCATATAGTATGCTAATGAGCTATTAGGCTATTAGCATATGCCACGCCCCCTGACATCACCGGAAGTGAAAAAAAACTTACTTTTTTCCCACCATAGAGAACAATGGAGGGAATAGGGGCAACCTGTTTGGGGGCCCATAGAATTGGACCCCCTGGTCCAATGTTCTTGAAACTTGGTGGGTATCTTGGGGAGAGGCTCCATAAGTTACCCTGTGAGTTTGGAGCCTCTCCCTCAAACCCTCCCCTCCAGCCCCCAGAATATACCCTATATTTTCACCATTGACTTCAATGGTCCATAGGATATAATGGAGCTGAAATTGACATTCGGCTGCCTGAAAGACTCCCCAGGACGCCGGCTGGGGGCGGTGCGCTCCCCCCCAAAAAGACCCCTGGGTTTAGCACTTGTGGAGTAGCTGGTGGAGAACTGTCTGGCATAGGGTATCTTACATACAGTCTGAATGAGCGCACATAGTTTTTTTTTTTTTTTAGTTTTAAATGCTTTATTTCAACAAACATGTACAACAATTGAAGCATAAGGTGAGCAACAGCAAGTGATAAGGTTGAAATAACATTAAAACACATTGTACTTATGGTCACAGGGTCTGTTCACAGTGGTGTCTGTCTCCCATGGTTTGTTCCAGTGCCCTGAATGTGTGGTGCTGTCTGTTTGAAATGAAAGAGTAAGTGATGTCAGCCACCAAGGATGGAGACAGCATCAATGAGACAGTGGGGTTTTCTTTTGTAAGGATCTTGTGGCCACCACACCATCGTCCCACAAGCCATGCGCAGTGATGGGCAGGAGGGCATTCTGGTCCTGGGACACTCTCCCCAGATCATGTCCACTCACCTGCTCCTGTAATGTGGTCACGGGGTCTGTTCACAGTGGTGTCTGTCTCCTGTGGTTTTTTCTGGTTTCCTGAATGTGTGGCACTGTCTCTATAAAATAAAGAAGTGATGTTAGCCACTAAGGATGTCTGTCAGGTCCACTTACCTGGTCCTGTAACATGTCCAGTGTGTCTTTTCAAAGTTGTCGCTGTTTCCTGTGTATTTTGTAGTTCTCTGAATATGAAGTGTTCTCTGTAGAAAGTAAAGAAGTAAGTGCTGTTAGCCAGTAAGGCTGGATGCAGCATTTCTGAGGTATAGGGTTTCTTGTTTTAAAGATCTCATGGTGACAGGACCATCAATTGGAAAACCAAGCACAGAAATGTGTAGGAGGGCATTCTTGTACTGGCACATTATCTCCATGTCTAGTCTACTGACCTGGTCCTGTAATGTGCATGGCGTGTCTGTTCACAGTGGTCGCAGTCTCCTGTGATGTCTGTGGATCTTGGAATCTGAAGTGTGCTGTGTGAAAAGTGAAGTAGTAAGTGATGTCAGCTTCAAAGGATGGATGCTGCATTTATGAGACTGTGGTTTTCTAGGTTTAAAGATGTTGTGTGCTGTGGCCAAATCTCAGAGATCATTTGGGAAGGGGGATGTCTGTCCAATGTTTTTGACTGCCTTGATGGGACAAATCATAAGCAGTGTTCCCTCTAAGCTGAATTATTGTGATATATAGCTCACAGGTTTTAGCCGCTGGGTCACACAGTTTTGTCTTAGCCCAGGAAGGATGGTTCCAGAGCAATCTAAGTAATGCAGTAGCCAAATCATTTGCACACAACGGTAATGCCAGTAGCTCACAAAGTAGGAATCAGGCCCATTGTAGCAGTGAAGACAACAGGTGCTAGCTTGGCCACCCAGCCGCAGGGCCCCACCCCCTTCCTGGCACCCCTCGGCCACCGGAGTCCTCGGCAGGCAAAGGCCGGCAGAAGTGTCCCCCCCCAGCCACCCGAGGGGCTGGCAGGCCCAGGCGGGTGGCGTCGTTCCTTCCCCCTGCCAGAGGGCAGGTCTACCCACCCCCTTCCACTATCTTAGTAGACCCGCCTCTGGAGAACAGGTCTACCCACCCCATTCCACTGTCTTGGTAGACCTGGCCTCTGGAGAACAGGTCTACCCATCCCCTTCCACTATCTTGGTAGACCTGCCCTTTGGAGAAAAGGTCTACCCACCCCATTCCACTGTATTGGTTGGCCTGGCCTCTGGAGAGCAGGTCTACCCACCCCATTCCACTGTATTGGTAAACCTGGCCTCTGGAGAACAGATCTACCCACTCCCTTCCACTATCTTGGGAGACCTGGCCTCTGGAGAACAGGTCTACGCACCCCCTTCCATTATCTTGGTAGACCTGGCCTCTGGAGAACAGGTCTACCCACCCCCTTCCACTATCTTCGTAGACCTGGCCTCTGGAGAACAGGTCTACCCACCTGCTTCCACTATCTTGGTAGACCTGGCTTGGTAGACCTGGTGTGGGGGGCAGCTTGGAGGCCTTCTCCTGTCCGTCCAGCTCTCTGGGCAGATGGGAGAAGGTGGCACGGGGGGCTTGGAGGCCTTCTCCCATCAGTCCAGTTCTTTGGGCGGGCAAGAGAAGGTGGCATGGGGGGGCTTGGACGCCTTCTTTTCTCCCGTCCATTTGGCTCTCCAGGCGGGCGGGAGAAGGTGGCATGGGGGGCTTAGAGGCCTTCTCTTCTGCTGTCAGTCCGGCTCTTTGGGTGGGCAGGAGAAAGTGGCATGGGGGGCCTTTGAGGGTTTGAAGGCGGTGCAGGGTGGCCTTGGCCTCCCAGGTGCCTCAGAAGCCAGCTGGGGGGTTTGGAAGAGAGACCCTACCTCCTTCAAGGACACAGGGTTGTCAAGCAAACGGCACCGCTGCTCTTCGCTGAACTTCTCCTAACAGCTCAACAGTCGCTCGGCTGCCATTGAGGTAAAGGGAATGTTGGGATTGTTGGCTCTGTGGGCGGGACCCAGGCACAGCTTCTGTTGGGCAGTTCATGCAGCCAACCTATTTTGGCGTGCATAGAACTTTGTGGGACGAAAACTCAATTATATATAAGGACAGGATAAGCTTCATGTGACATGGGGTAGCAAAATAGACTCTCTAGAATTCCAGCTTTGGTACAACCTCTTTCAGATTATTTTGTTGCTTTTAATCTACATGGATGAACAAGGTATCCTGAACAGAAGATTTGAGCAGCTGAATGTGTTAAACTTTAGCAGCATTTCTTAAGATATATTTGTTTAGATCTTCCAAGGTCCTTTTATATAATGTACCTTGCTGGTAGGAAACATGTATTCTATGGAATCTGCCATTCTCTGCTATTCAAAGGCTGATGCATGGAAAGAATTTTGAAACTTTGAAAGCCCATAATCATGCAGACCAGTACCTCAGTTTCCTTGAAATCATTGGGTATGCTTGGAGGACTGCAAAATACTTTATATACAAGGGCAATATTCATGAGGAGTGGTTTCAAGCTGGTTTTGTCATGACTCTACATATTCCCCTTAGACTGCAGAAAAGAAAACCTCTGAAGAATTTTTCTGACATATCAGAATTTAATAGAGTTCAATGTCAGTCCTTCATGAAGTACACTTGTCAGTCCTTCATTTTATAGTAGTATCTTTGCTTAAGAGTTGCTGGGGGGGCTTAATTCACGTCTCTTTTCTGTGATTCTGTTTGTAATAGAGATGTACAAGAGGAGGAACTTGCGGGGTAAGGAATTTCCTACCTTACCAATGGTCCCCATTTCCTACACCTTTGCTCAGTTTACCTTTCCTCTAGTATCTCTTCTTCCATTCCCTGACTTTCATGCCTTCCCATCCCCCCAGCCATCTTTAAATTTCAAAGAGGAGTAAATGTCCACTGAAATCTTGTGAGACTATCTCATAGAATTCCAGGAGGTATTGTAGGTTCCCTAGGCAAACACAGACAACATCCGTGATGAGATGGCAGCAGAAATCTCATGAAGCAACCTTACAAGATCTTGGTACAAAATTATGTATAGCCTGCTTCGCTTTTTGTTAAGCTTGAGATTTTTATGCAAACCTGGAAGTTCCCCCATGCATTCAGAAACATTTCCCCAATCTCTGCCTGGCCCCATTGTGTAGATATATATATTTTTTATCCACACACTGGAGGTCAGGTTTGGAATTAGATATGACAGAATTATGTGAAGCAGGATTTAACAGCTAAGCTCTAGTTCTCTCACTGAGGTGGTAAATGTACCTAAGGCATTAGTACTTCAGGCAGCAGCTTGCAACAATGAATACTATGCCCAGGAAGAAGGGCATTTTTACATATAGAAAACTAATATTCTGAGAAGGCTATGCTAGAACCTTTGTTCTTAATACTTTCTGTTAGATAAACAGAAGTGTTTTTTAATTCATATGGAAGAGCATTGAACCATGTGAGTCCCATCTGCAGGTTTGAAACAATTCAGCCAAGGCATGTTTACTACCTAACAGCGGACAATATCCCTTCTACTATGTGAGATGAGATATATAAATAACAATTTTACCTTTGATTTTGATTTGATCTGTACAGCCAATCAATTCAATTCATATCTTGATTTTTAAAATTTGGATTATCACATATATCGGTGTGTGTTTTTAGTACTCTCACACTTTTCCCTACAAATAATCACCTAAAACAATTACATCTTCAAAACTGCTACACTTGCCTATTCAATAGTTTTATTATATTATGATCCATGGCCAGATACAGATGACAAAAACAAACATTATGTAGGTATACAAATATGCAAGTTAAAAACTCCAGTTAAATATAGAAATAAAAAAATTACAAAAACTAAATAAAATTATATCAAAAAGAGGAAAATAGATCATAAAACACAACATAGCATCCATAGGTGACCATTTTTAAAATTTAATCCAAAGAGAAACAAGAGCTGTATAACAGACCTCCTGAAGGAAACTAACTCAAGCTCTAAGGGGCAGGACTGAAATTTACTGTGCACTTTAAACTTGCCTATATTATTGGCGATGACATACACTCATTATTATTCATTTTAAAGCACTGGAAAAATTTTCTGCACCATATATCTTCTCCCCCCATAAGTCTGCCTAAATTTCACCTACTTTGAGATAGAAGAGCCAAGCTTTCTCTTTTCAGTTCAGATATTCTCCTTAGAAACCACATGGTAAGAAATGTTGGTCATTCTGAATGAATCAAATGAATGAATTGTCTGGAGGTGTGTACTGTTGATGACAAATATGCCACAGTTAACTAGCATGGAACCACCTATCCAGGGATCAGTGATAAATGTCTAGATAATGTTAGTGTTTTTCAGCCAGTGCATTTTATTATGCACATCAGGAGCATGTGCTTCATGTGATCTTCCTGTTAGGCACAGTTACCATTTTGTACAGGATTTCCAGTATATATCACCATAATGTCTGAAAAGGGTTTTTATGTTGCACTCTGTCATATAAATCATTTTCAGAGCTTATCCAGGTAGATTACCTACTACATGTTGTTGTTACAGTTGAGAAACTTTTTATATTTTTAGATAACAGCAGAAAGATGTTTAAGATTACCAGAGCAGAGGACAGCATGTCTAATTTTATTTATTTTAAACATTTATTAGCCACCTTTTTCCCTTGTAGAACTCAAGGCAGCTTAATTATTAAAAACATAGCAAAGCAATATGAATAAAACAGCAATCATTAAAAAACACACATAAAAGCTCACAATTTAAACAATGCCAATAAATAAAAATGGAATCAGTCAAAATGCAGTCCAAAATAAATCTCTCTTCAGCTGCCTCCTGAAGATTGACAGTGAGGGATGCAGGTGTGCTTCCCTAGGGAGATTGTTCCATAATCATGGGGTTGACACCGAAAAGGCCCTCTTTTGTTTGCCCGCCAGACAGGCTTCCTTGACTGATGTGACATTCAGGAAGTCCTGTCCCTGTGATCTTAATTCCTGGGCAGGAGCATACAGGAGAAGATGGTCCTTCAGAAACCTCAGTCCCAAGCCATGTAGGACTTTAGAAGTCAAAACCAACACCTTGAATTGGACTTGGAAGTGGATTGGTGGCCAGTGTACTTGCTGTAGTATTGGGATCATATGCTACTGGTAGCTGGCCCTGACAAGCAGTCTAGCTGCAGCATTCTGCACCAGGTGCCACTTCCAGACATTCTTCAAGGATAGCCTCAAGTAGGGTACATTGCAATCGTTCAGTCCAGGTATAACTAAGGCATAGATCACTGTGTCTAGATCAGATGGAGACAGGAATGGGTAGAGCTAGAGCACTCAGCCAAGCATGGTATGCTTGCCTGGTGAATGTAGGCTAGTTCTGCTTTTCTGTTTTAACCATGGAAATAGATCATCAACAATTATTTCTATACAAGCAGTTGAGGATTAACTTTCTACTTCCTTCTCCATTCGGAGCTAGTTCTTTATGAAAAGCAGCTGCAGGCATAGAAGAATGTTAGAAAAATGTTACATACATAGAAGAGTGTTAACATTTCTCTGAATAGATGTTGCCTTATTTTGTTGGGGGAACAAAAAGTCATTTGCCATTATCTTTATCAAGTAACTATTTTTAATAATTTAACACATTTTGGTAATGCACAATATTTTTTAAAAAATAACTCATTAGTGGTGATATAAGCAAGCACACTTTCTCCTGGGATTTGTGAAATGGACAGGCATTAAAATGTGGAAGGTAGTCTTGCTTATTGAGTCTGCAGATGTTATCCGTGGCTGACAGAAAATAAGAGTGCGAGTGAGGCTGGAACTTTGACAGATGACTTTTCTTGTGACACTCTTGCCTTTCAGAGAGAGTAGAGATTACGGTCCTTAACTGGATGGCCTGTAGAGAGTTTCCTTTTATTGCACCCATTAGCAGGTCTAGACTAATGAGTAGACTATACCCAGAAGATACATTATTTGACTGAAAAACCAGGTGAGAGTACTAACAGCATTAGTTGTCACTTTATCCCAGAATCTGTTCCTGGAAACAGCTCACAGAAGCACAAATGTTATTTAGAGTGTGTCTGCAGCACTTGCCAAGGTGTTAAGAAAACTGCTTTTAAAAATTGCTTTTGAATTGGGCAATGAACATTAGCAAGTGAAAATAAGCTTACCCAGTGTTCTTCCTTGTTTTAGTTTGCTCTTGGATTTAAAAAAAAAAGTTGGGAAGGAAAGGGGTGAGAGATTAATCACATATCTACAGCTGTAAGTAGTAAGATACAGGTGTAGAAAACATCCTGATAGTGCTGACCTTTTAAGGCTTCAGTTGTTCATTCTCCTAGGCTGTGTTGGTCACTGCTCCCAGAAATAATCTTTCTGGTATGCATTACTCTGAAATGCAGGCACATTATTTCTTTGATTTGAGGTTGGAATTGATTTAGGGTTGTGACCTCCCTCTTTTTTCCTTCACCAGACATTACAGCATGTTTATTTCCTCAAAACATGAATGGTTGACTGGAAGCAATCACTAATTTTTAAAACATTTCCTAAAGTTTCTCTTTCAAAAGTTTCAGATAGTGCCTTCCCACCCACACGTCCCCTCTCCCCCCTTTTTTGTTTGCTGGTGCTTCAGAGAACCAAAAAAGCCTCAGAGGCCAAGGGTGGTGCCTGTGTTCTTAAGCAGGTATACCGGAACCAGGGCATGAGATTTCTGAAAGGCAGTCTCATCTGCTGCTTTAACTTCCCCATATCACTGGTAGCTGGATAACAATGCAAAAGTAGGCATCAGAAAATGTGCCTTGTAGCTGAAGGTCTTGAATTGTGGATGGAATAATAATGTCCCCACTGTCTGACAGATTTTTCCCGCCAAATCTTCAGTTCCCCTCAGTGACTGAATTGCCATACAGTAGCATGTATATATTCCTTTTCCTAAAGGCTTGACTGTCCCAGCCTATGTTTAGATATTTAGTTTAGGCTTTTCCCTCCAGATTAGCTGTTTTATTTTCTCTCTCAGTTATGTTGGCCAATCCAAGCGTGACTAGAGCAGCCAATCACCTAAGCTGTTCTCTCCAGGGAAGATTAACTCCTAACCTCCCTGACTCTCTGTAGCAAGCAGCATTTTAAAAAGCCTGCTTTCCTTTGCAATCTATTACAGATGCAAAAGTGGATTATGGCTCATATGGCTGGATTGTGAGGCCAAGAATTAAACTGGGAGAAAAGGCTCTGGGTCTGCCTCCCAGTGATAGGGAAAGGAGAAGGTAGGGAATAACTGCTGCCTTTCCTCCTTCACCTTCCTACTCATGTCCTCAGGGAGGGAAGGAGAAGCTCAGTCTACCACAGCACAAAGTGAATTTTTGTTGGAATATTTAGCAAGGGTATGAAAGCAGCCATACATGTGTATTAGTTTAAGTAAAAAGACTTTACTATATAAAGGAGAAAAAGGGTTAGATTTGGAAGCAAAATAACAGACATCCTGTCTAACTAGTTCTAAGCTTTGTGTTGACTTTTGGATGCTAAACTTCTTGTGTAGGAGAGAACAAAGGAGATAAAGTTTCCAAAGAGTCCCCCACTTCCTGCATAGCTGCCTGAACATACATAGCAACCCAATAAAACTTGATCAGCCAATAGAATTCTACAATGTACTCCATTAGGAATACTGTCACCTTCTCTCTGGTGGGAACTACATGCGTAAGACCTAATTGGCCCGAAGCTAACTAGCTAACATTACAATCTATATATCTAATTCCCAAGTGGCCCCCTGCGTGTGGATATCTAAATCCGCACATTGGGGGCACCTGGGGGGCAGGGAGATTTTCCTGCGCCTGTGGGGCAGTCCCCACGTGTGCAGAAAAATCTAAAAAGTTTTAAAAAGTGTAAGGGGGAGATCTAAATCCCCCAAAAAGTAAGAGCGTTCCCTGCACATGCGCAGGGAATGCTCTGGGAACTCTGCGGTGGCTGGTGGCTGAAAGCCGCTCAGTCCTAGCCACTGGAGCTGGGGGGGGAAGATGAGATCAGCGGAGGGGGAGGATCACCGGAGCTGAGGAGGGAGGAGGAGATCGGTGGGCCCGGCGGCTGGAAGCCGCTCTGGCCTCGCCTCCAGAGCCGGGGGGGAGAGAAGATCGCCGGAGGAGGATCGCCGGAGCTGACGGGGGGAAGGAGATCGGTGAGCCCGGTGGCTGGAAGCTGCTCGGACCTCGCCTCCGGAGCCGGGGGGTAGGGGGAGGAGGAGATCAGTGGCAGCAGTGGAGGGGGACATTGCCAGAGCCGGGTGGGGGAGGAGGAGATTGGCGGCGGAGGAGGAGGGGGACATAGCTGGAGCCGGGTGGGGGCGGTGGCGGCAGAGGAGATTGCTGGAGGGTGGGGGAGACAAGATTAGCGGGCCTGATGGCTCAAAGTTGCTTAGGTACCGCTGCTGGGGCCGGGGGGTGGGGAGGAGGTGATCACCGGAGCTGGGGAAGCGGAGAGGAGATCGCTGGAGCCTTTCCCGCAAATATCATGGGTCCCTTTTCTTGTACATACATAAACATTGACTCTTTCGTGATTGAAGGATGAACTTGCAAACTCCAACAATTTTCCGCATGCAGGTTCTTTGGCTAAGCAATGTGAGTGCTCCATGTACAGGTTCACTGACCAGGTTCTCTGACCAATAGCGAAGAAGGTGATGGACATAGTAGCCTTTGTTCATTGCATAGTAGAACTGGCTACCAAGACCCAGACCCCAACCTGTGGTGCTACAAATGTTATCACAGGGGCTGAACTTGCCATTGTCCATGTGGGGAGTGAAGAACTTAGCCAGCATCTATTGCCTCTCTGAGCCACACTGGGTCTGAGCCTCTATGTTGATGCTTCTCATAGTTTCTTAGTTTGACGGGCTCTACAGGGTGTGAAATAAATGGGAAAGGGAAGAACCATGTACAACACTTTGAATGGGAAGAGGCTATGTCTCAGTGGAAGAGCCTCTGCAAACAGCTGAGCAGCCCATCAATCAGTTGGGTACCTGATCATTACTGGTGAATGGAAAGTGAGCAAAACTGGTAGGAGTTCAAGAGTCCTTCGTCTATGTGTAATAGTTTTAAATGTGATCCCCAAAATATATAATGCGATCAGCATTCACACATGAACATGGACGGGAAGGTGTGAATGGCTACAGTTCATTTTAAGAATATTCTGATGATAGATTTGGATCTGCATGATATGTGAAATGGCCATGATATTTTTGTACAACCTGTTGCTCCACATCACTATATATTTATAAATATTAAAAATGAAAAATAAATACTAAAATTGTTCAGTGTGCTGATGTGAAATCATTGTGTTTATTGAGGAAGCAGAAATTAACATGGAGTTACTTTGCAAGTTGGCCCTGAAAGGTAAATTTAGAAATGGGACCCACTTCAAAAAATTGAAGAACTACTGCCTTAAAGAACATGTTTTACTACTTTTTCATTCTTTTCTGCCACCATACCTTCCTGCAGTTCCCACATGGAAGAACACTGGATATAAGGGCCAGTGTATCCAGTGGTTAGAGTGTAGGATTAGGATCTGGGAGGTCCAGATTTGAATCCTTACTCTCCTGTGAACACTCCCTGAGTAACTTTGGGCCAGTCATAGGCTGTGATCACACGGGCAATTTGGCCCGACACAGTCACTCCTCCTCTTTGGATCGAATGGACACAGTCAGACAGCCACATCTGTCAGGCATTCCCCAGTCATACTTATCCCATCATACGACAACTTGGAGCCGGGTTAAAAAGACACCACATCACAAGTGGTGTTTTTGGTTCCCTGCATAGTCATTGTGCATGGCTAGATGTCTGAATGCAGGGGAGTGCATGCAGAATGGATTTGGTAGTCTGAACCTGCAGATCTGTTCTGCTGCTAGGGAGATTTTTTTTAAAAAAACCTGCCTATATGTGCATGCATACTTATGCACGGACATGAATTTTGGAAAATTTTGGGCAGTGCACTCCATGGCTGAGGCGCTGCAATAATGTGAATGCTTTACCATGAGATGTTTCTGTGGGTAATCCGCAGCAGGGTGTGCTGTGTGGCTGATATGCCCCACAGCACTTTAAACCAGTTCAATTAGAGGCGGCACCATATCACACCAAGCCGCCAGTATGACCACAGCCATAGTCTCTCTGTCTAACCTTTTTTTCAGGTTGTTGTGAGGATAAAATGGAAGAAAGGAGAACTATGTAAGTCAGTTTTGGTTGCCACATATTTTGATGTAAGCCTAGGAACTTGAGGGAAGAGACAAAATCATCTATTTATAGTTTACTTCTGTAATGGCATATGAGAGGCTTTGGAAAGTTAAAAAATAAAATATTTTATTTAACTTGGTGGGGTAAAGGTCAGGTGAAATCAGGGGTAGCTTGTATGAGATGAACCAATAATAAAAACTGAGGTAACTTTGTAATCATGCTAAATCCAGATAATATGTTGCCAGCAAATAAGTGTTTTTGCTTTTCCACTAGGTCTTTGAAACTTTGAGAAGAGGCTTTCTTTTCAGTTTCTGCTTTAACTTGTAAGCACATGTTTCTGAGTTTTACTGACACTTCACACTTGCACATGAAAGCTTATGCCTTGAATAAAACTTTGTTGGTCTTAAAGGTGCCACTGGACTCAGACATCGTTTCATGTTTAGAAGGCAGGAATGTACAACCAAGTTCCCCAAATCCTTCTATATATACAGACCAGGGACCACTCCTCTTTTAAGAGTTATTTCCCTTTTCACTGGGCAGGGATTACTTGTCTTCACTAGAAGCTCTGTCCCTCTTTTGGCTTGAATGGGGATCTTCCATGATCCTTTCACTCCTCTTGCCTCTTTCCCAGTCCTCAGTCAGTGCTAACCTGTCTCTTCTTCAACTGTCAGTTCCCATCATTTCTTAACTGATGCTTTCCACAGAATTATGTTTGAACAACCTGTCATGCGAAGGTTCTCAGAGTCTGTGAGGCATTAACCCTTGATAGTTCGTCACACATGGATTGCAGGATGGTTATGTTAGCAGTCAGACTCCTCCTCCTTCAGAAGTAGTTTAACACATACATAGAGATAAATCCCCTTCACATCAAAATCATAACTATGAAACACAAGGGAATTTCACATTACCAAGTTTCAGCCAGTTTGAAGCCGTTTTTGATCCATCATGAAGTAAACCAGTGCCATTTCACACATGGCTTTCCCCTACCGGAAAAGAGCTGGATCAGAAGTGGTTTGGCAATTCAGACTGCACCACTTCTTCCTGCCGTTTTTTGCCTGTGTGGGCGATCTCCATCTTTTTTTTTTTTGAACATTCGTTTTAGAGCGCTATAGCGCTATAACACAACACATAGCATTCAAATGGGGTTGCTATGGTGCTGTTTTGGTGTTGTGTTATAGAGCTATAGTGCTCTAAAGCGAACATTAAAAAAAGCCAAAGATTGCCCGTGTGGGCGAAAAACAGCGGGAAAAAGCATTTCGGATCTGGGAGAAGAAACTGAAGACTACTTGGAAGTGGTTTACAGGTAAAATGCTTCAGCCCTGTTTCCTGAACAGGACAGAAGCGTTTGTATGTGAAAGTGCAAATATATTCAGGTAGGGAACCGGTTCTAAAATGGTTCTGTCTGAAATGTCAGACCAGAAACCATTTGGGAACTGTTCCTGAACCGGAATATATCACCTGTCTGAAATTCCCTACAGTCTGGCCCAAAGTGACACACAAAATGGATACCAGTCAGAGTGAAGCCAGAAACAAGTCTGGGAAAATATTTTTTGGAAGGTGAAATCACAGTGGTTGGCTAGCTAAAAACTTTCCTCCTCACCCCAGGGAGATGCATAATTCAGGATAAAGGGCTCCCCAGGAATCTATCATCTCACTTTGAACTTAGCTCATCACATGCCCAATCTTACCTCCCCCTGACCCATTTGCCTTGCATTAGCAACACCTAATATTATTCTACATACCTGATAGTTTTCCCTTGCGGCCATCTCTGGGTCATCAAAGGACCACTTGCATATTTTATTACGCCTCAGGAAAAACCATAAAATGTTTACCCAAATCATCATGTGAAACACATCAATCTTTCCTCAATCTCTGGAAAATCAATTTAAATATATTGTTTTGAGGCAGACACATCAGCAGTAGCTTCAGGCAACATTTCCCCTATATTAAGGACACCTAAACACCAGTTCAGTGTGTATGTGTTCTGGGCATCATGCCTCACACCCCCAGTTGCATCTGGATTTCCTCCTTTTCTCTGTGAAATGCTGGTTGTTTCACTGCTGCTGCAGATCTCCCTCTCCAAGACTGGTAACTATTGCCTTCCCTGAATTGCTTTTTCCTGCTACTCCCTTTTACCTTCTTCTTAGCTAGTTTCTGTGTTCTCCATGTATGTATATTTTTGCACCTTTCTGGGTGAACATTTGCCTGGTTTATTTTGAGAGTTCTCTAAGGGAAAGATCCTGGTATACATCAGTGGAGATCCCAGTTAATTGCCTCTCATTCTGTCTCCTTTAAGCTAATTTCCCCCATTAATTAGGTGACTTTCTGTTTGTGTAACAGTTATGGCAAAAACAGTATTGCTTCTTCATAAGTTTTGATAAAATATGTTTTATTATTTAATGGTAACCAGCAGAAGTTTGTCTCTCCCCAATCTCTAATTCTTAGCTTTACTACAAAGATTTAATTTTGAATTATGTTTCCATTTTTTTCTGAACATTAATATAGTCCTTTAAGTATATAAATATTCCGGCAAAATTACCCAGAGGTGGGAGATTTTTTAAAAAATCATTATTTATTTTATGGCTTAGGCAAGAAAACTTGATGTATGAATGGATCATTTAAAATATAATGGATTCACCGAATGAAGCTTTAATTTTTTTAAATAGAGTCTGGCACTTGCTGGTATACATCACTTCTAATTTTTAGGATACTACAGCTGTCCTGCCATTTCAGCTGGATCAGCTGTATTCTCACTATGGTTAATATTTGATTTATATATGTCAATATATTTCTTAAAAGCCTAATTTTAAAATGCACAGGTCAGCAATCTAATTCCTACACAATTATGCTTGCTTCCATCCTGGAAAATTCTGGTAAAGTAATGCATTTCATGAGCCTGGGAAGCCTGGTGAGAGTGACCACAACTAGGGTTACAAATTCTGAATTGGGAAATTCCTGGAGATTTGGCAGTTTGAATTAGTTATAATGCTATAGAGTCTACTATCCAAAGAAGATATTTTCTTCAGGAGAACTGATCTCTGTAGTCTGGAGATGAGTTGTAATTCCAGAAGATCTCCAGGCCCCACCTTGAATCTGGCAAGTCTAACAACATTGTGATGGCTGTTCAGCTTTGGAAAATGATTGGAAGAGATTTTTCCCCTAATTCCATTTCATTTTCCACTTTTGTACCAGTAAGATGCAAAATTGTGGGGAAAGCCCATAGTTAAATGGTAGAGCAACTCAGAGATTCAATCTCTGGGATCTCAAGAGCCAGTGTGGTATAGTGGTTAAAAATGGTGGACTGGAATCTGGAGAACCGGGTTTGATTCCCCACTCTTCCACATGAAGACTGCTGGGTGACCTTGGGTCAGTCACAATTCTCTGAGAACTCTCTCAGCCCTACCTACCTCACAAGGTGCCTGTTGTGGGGAGAGGAAGGCGATTGTGGGCTGCTTTGAGACTCTTCAGGGTAGAGAAAAGTGGGGTATAAAAACCAACACTTTTTCTAAGAACATAATCTGCCTGTGAACTTGGAGTGCCACTGCAAAAGGCAATAGACAACACTGGTCTAGATAAACCAGTATTTTAGGTTAGTACACTGTAGTTTCATATGTAGAAAGAAACATCAAGAAATTAAATCTGTATCCTTGGCATTGGTACTGCTGCATATTACTATTGAATCCTTTAAATGTCTTTGGAGCTGAACTTAAATGAACTTTGGAACTAATTGAAATTCTCTCTTTTTTGTTAGAAATATTTTGCTTTAGAAAGGATGTAACAAGTATAATATACTAGCTGGCAAGTTAGTAGAAGTCAAAATGTATAGCTTCTCTCTCACTGGCCTTTGATACTATCAACCATAGTATGCTTATGAGCCACATCGTGGCACTGACTGGGACTGTGAGGCACAGTGTTACTGTGGTTCAAGTCCAATTGTAACCAGCCTCCTGGGCCCTGAACCCAGGGTGGCCTTTCCCAAGAGAGAGACATCCCAAAACAACCTCTGAACGTCCACAAGCAGTGCCCTCATAAAGCCAGTGGCTTTTGCTAGGAGACTAGGAGAATCTGCTCTTGGCTGGGAAAACTCAGGCCAAGTGAAGCTCACCAGGCTGGCTGCACTGACAAGCATCCTCCATGCAAGCAACTCCCCCACTCTTCTCTCCTTTCAGCTCAGTCCAAAAGGACTAGAATGGGCAAGTCTCTGCTCTCGTGTCAGGCATCTTCTGCTGACCAAATGGCTCGTCTTTTGTCTGCAAAATATATAGTTAGGGAGGTACAAAGAGCCTCTGGTCTGTGCTATTGTCAAGAATGAAGAATGTTGCATGTTTCCAGTCACAACTTCTGTTTCACTTGTATGTCAGGAAATACCTTTCGAATAATCCTCTCATTCCTGTCTCCATATATTTGTCTAAAATATCTTCAGACCTTTCAAGGTAAACATTAACTCTCCATGTCTAGTGAATGGTCTCCCATTCAGGTTCATCCTGCTGCACAATAAGAGACATCACCTCTTTTGTCTGGCACCAGGGAAATGCCAGACCACCCTATTGTTCTACAATGGACACGCCCAGCCCAAACATCCAACACCTGGCTAATACCATCATAGCTATTGTTATTCCAGACTCTGCCCCTCCGGAATCTCATTGGTCACATCTAGGTCTAGGTAATCTTTTGTCTTCACCTGGGGCAAGCCCCTCAAGACCTCCCATTGGTCAGTATTGTCAGATCTAGCTACGGTGATCCATGCCTTAGTTACATCTACATTGAACTATGTGCTTTGCTTGGGGTTACCCTTGGAAAGTGTTTGGAAGATCCATCTAATGCAGAATGCTGCAGCTAGACTGCTGGTCAGGGCCAGCCATTGGGAGCATGCGGCCATGATATTACAGCAATTACACTGGCTACCGATCCACTCCTGACCCTAGTTAAAGGTGTTGGTTTTGATTTTTCAAGCCTTAAATGGCTTGGGACCGTCTTATCCTATGTTCCTGCCCAGGAATTAACATCAGAGGGATAGGCCTCCTGACTATTTGTCAGTCAAAGAAGCTAGTTTGGTGTGTACACAAGAGAGGGCCTTTTCAGTGGCAGCCCCACAATTGCTCCCCAAGCTAGAATAAAGAGGCAGACACAAATGTTGGGTTAACTAAAGTGCCACTTTATTAATTGACAACATTAACTGAAACTAATGGCAAGGGCAACACAGCTTGTGGTACGGTCAAGGCCAGGGGTCTGAAAACCCCTCCCCTGCCACGTGACATAGGGCAAGCCACCCTGCCCCGAGCAAGAGCTATCAGTAGTGGCTCACGCCTGGCCAGCTAGCAATTGTAGGACAGCACTGTAGTCCCATCCCGTTGGCCACAAGGCTCAAAGCGAGGACCTAACCAGGGCAGTCATGAAGGTAGTCTGATTTCCCTGCCCTGGGTCGCAAGGCCCAAGGGCTGTACTCACAAGACCCCTTAGACCCCAAAACGGGGATGTCAGCTGGTTAGAAAGGTGCAAAAATATACATACAAAGGGCCAGTCAGGAAGGGGCAAAAAACTATGATTATATTCCTGAGCAGTCCTGACTTGTGATTTTAGATTTTGGTTTTTATGTTTATAATATATTTTATTTTGTATGTTTTATTTATGTTGTAAGTCTCCTTGCACTCTATAAGGAAGCCCCTGTGCCCATCTGCTCAGCTGAGCAACTGAGATTAAAGTCTTACAAAATAATTGATTTTCTAGGTTGTCCAGTTCTTACCAGGATGTTGGTCATAGGGCAGCTATATGACTTATTTCTCTAACAGTCTAGCCTTGCAAGTTTTTCCTGTTTTACTCACAAATGGGACTGTGTGTGTGTTAACTGAATTCTAAGTTGAATTGAAAAATTCTATGCAACCCTGCTCCGCTAGCTAGGAACTATATTTTAGTCCAGTAAACTTCAGGTGTGCATCACTATGGTAAGGAGGGCTTTTTTTCTGGGGGAACACACTGGAATGGAGTTCTGGAATTTCTTTGACAAAATTCTTTTAAAACTGTTTAAAAGTTCATGAGTTTTCAGTATACAGATTGAAAACATCATTTCCCTCTTGAAGGTTCTGGCACCTCTTTTTTTTTTTAAAAAAAAGCCCTGATGGTAAGTGCAAAAGCAACACATTACACTCAAAAGGTAGCTGATCTGAAATTAGCCCATGACCGTGAACGTGTGGCAGTAGTTGTTATCTAAGCAGCTGCCATGCTCAGTGTTTTCAACTGCACTGATACCAATAGCACTCATTTTAAATTGAAAACAGATCATTAATGCAATCGCAGTAAATTCCTGACTTAAGGGAAAGCTGTCATTACAAGCAGGAGAAGTTTGGTTTTCAAATGTCTTATTCTTACAAATTGAATCGCCACTACTTTGAGGGCAAGTAAACCAGAGGTTCTACTAGCTTTCTGCCAGATGCTCCATTGAGAATTCATTTCTTCTGTGCTTAAATTCCCAGAGCAGTAGGAATTACTCATTTAACAGGGTAGGAGAGGACTTAGTGCGTTGCTGATGCTGTCTAGGTTCCTTGCACTGAAATAGCTAGAATCTCTTCCTATAGAGGTGTGCTTCTCTTTTCCCTAGAGAACTGGTTGGAAATTTTCCTCCCCGCTTGTTACTATCCTGCTATTCCCACTGGGAAAGCAAGTGTGCCATGCTACAACTGGCAAAGAGGTCAAGCTGTCTGCTTATAATTTGTGGTTGCATTCAGTCAGTGAGTTCCTACCGCAATGACACTAATACTGGTGACAGCGAAGGAAGGCCTGTCGCTTCTGGACCCTCTAAATCTGGTTTAGAATTTTAAAAAGCTAAAAATGAATATAGGGAGAGTTTGCTTGAGGCAACAACAATTAAGAAAATAATCCTCCTAAACTCTCCTGTTTGTAATTTCCAGCCCCTCTGACGTCATTATCACAGTGGCCTGTGTTACCTCAGATTAGCCTTTCTTGAGAGTGAAGCCTCAGTTACAGCCATACTTCTACTATGGAAACTGGTAATAATCCCTGAGTCTTCTGAGCATTTTTCCTGTTGTCTCTTTGATCTCTTGTTGCTCTGGAGATTTGTGTTTTAGGGTATGACATCACAAACCGAGGATTCTGATTTCTTATTAGAATAAAGGATAAGAGGGAATACATGTATGGAATTTAGGTTTTGTAGCTTTGTCATGTCCTAATCACACTTAAATGAAATAGAAATGGAGACAAAATTGATAAACAACCTACGCAAAAACTGAAATGAGTATTTTTACTGACCTCTTCCTAACCTCAGTATATAAGCAGACAAAAGGGATCTACAGGCAGCATATGTGCCTAAAAGCATTATAGCAATGTGCTTCATACAGTGAAACTGCTGAGCTTTGTATTAGCATGTATTTGCAGAATAGTGGTATGATTTGCAATGTCAGCAATTTAAATAACTGACAATTCCTCTCTCTCTAAAACAAATGTGCAGAGAGCAATTCATTAATACAGTTAATATTGTAAAATGAAAATACTGGGTAATGTGTTATAACTTTGAAGATCCTTGAGAGTTTGTTTCAATGGAAGAAATGAATTTTAGTTGTAAATGATATAGCTAAATCTGAAATTTAAATAAATCTGTTTCCCATCATGTCAGTTTGTCATGTCATCTACTTTTGTTTCTTGGATTGTAGCTGATAAATCATCGCACTAGTGACCTGAAATGAGTTAAATTGCATGAAAAATTTCTGTTACTCATTAATTCTGCTGGGAGCATAAATGAAGCACTTCTGGACAAACAGTTTAAGCAAAAGTTACAAAGCACCTGTCTTGGACTACATACCACATCAACTGCTCTCCTCACAAGTGGACCCGTTTCATTCCATTTGTAATCCAGAGGTTTATATTAATTTTTGCTAGGTTGCTCTTCCTTCCAAAAAACTTTCTCCAGTTCACTGGAAAGCTCTCTCTGTTGTTGTAGCATTGAAAGTAGTGTGGCTCCATCTGTTTAGTTTGTATGTGTGTTGTCTATATGCAATATGTGTCTGTCTATATTTAGCTAGTATGGAGGAGAAAGCAAGAAAGATCCATTATCTTTTAATGAGCAGCTAACTAGATTCCACCCCGTGTTTGGATTTTTTATTAAAAACAAAAATGGATATGCCATCTGTTCCTCCACCTCTTTTGGGTTTCTGGTTACCATTCTTAGGATAGATTGGAAGCAAACACGGATAATGGCTTTTAATAAATACTGTGCAATGGGTGTTTTTATTTGAGCGCTGTTAGTGGTGCCATATGAATTGTCTAATATCCTGCCGATGCATGTGTTTAAGGATTCTCCTTAACCTTTGGTACACCAATATGATTAACCCCCCCCCAAACCCTAAGTACTGCAAGTCATGCCAAGCATTAGGAGTTAAAAGTCAGGAAGAACAGCACGCTTTGCCTGGCCTCTAAAATATGATAGCCTAGGCACCAAACAAATTGAGAAAGGAGGGGAATCATTAACAGGGGTGCCAGCTGTTTCCATGATTCCTTGTTTCAGCAGGAAAAGATGCAAAGTGCAGAGTCATTTTCACATTGATAGTACTTTGCTCCAAATATGTATAATTTCAATTTGTAAATAGTAGATCTTAGTGGAATATGGGGAGTTATGGGATCACAAATGTCAAATAGTGGTATTTGTACATTTTACGGTGGTTTTAAGAATTATTGAGTCAATGTTGATGAAGCATTTCAACACTCATGATGGTGATTTTTCCAGCATAGAATTCATGGATTTTCTCAGGGGTCTTCCTTCCCTGTCCATTACTCTGGCACTCAGTTATTCTAGGTTTACTGTGGGGCTAAATCCTCTCTTGTCCCCCCCCCAATAACTGCCAGCATTTACTGAGGAAGTAGGGATTTTGAACACAGCAAGAAGAGCAGCTGTAACTGTGAAATTCTTGTAGCACCTTAGAACCATGACTGTACACTTTCTCAGTAACTGAGCTGAAAGGAGATAGATTCAGGTGGTCTGTCCTAGCCCATTTGGCATTCAGTGGCTAGGGGGTGAAACAAGTGTTACAAAATGGTAGCCATGGATAACCTTGCTTCTTGGAAATGAAGCCAAATTTTCCTCTCCTTGTATAGATTTACAGATGAATACATTACATTTTAGCCTGATCTGAATGGCCCAGGCAAGCCTGATCTCATCAGATCTTGGAAGCTAAGTAGGGTCGGCCCTAGAATCATAGAGTTGGAAGGGACTTCTGGGGTCATCTAGTCCAACCTCCTGCACAAGGCAGGAAATTCACAAATACCTCCCCCTCCACACCTGCAGTGACCGCTGTTCCATATCCAGAAGATGACAAAAAACCTCTAGGATCCCTGGCTAAACTGGCCCAGAGAAAAATTGCTTCCTGACCCCAAAGTGGCAATCAGCATTTCCCTGGGCATGTAAGAAAGGGTCATAAGAACTAAGCACTGAGGCAACCCTTCCTGCCCTCCCTCTCATGATCTGCCCAAATTCACAGAATCAGCATTGCTGTCAGATGACCATCTAGCCTCTGTTTGAAAACCTACAAAGAAGGAGAGCCCACCACCTCCCAAGGAAGCCTGTTCCACTGAGGAACTGCTCTAATTGTCAGGAAGTTCTTCCTTACGTTTAGCCGAAAACTCTTCTGATTTAATTTCAACCCGCTGGTTCTGATCCGACCTTCTGAGGCAATAGAAAACAACTCTGCACCATCCTTTATATGACAGCCCTTCAAGTACTTGAAGATGGTTATCATATTACCTCTCAGTCGTCTCCTCTCCAGGCTAAACATACCCAATTCCTTCAACCTTTCCTCATAGGACTTGGTCTCCACACCCCTCACCATCTTCATTGCCCTCCTCATTCCAGCTTGTCTATATCCTTCTTAAATTGTGGTGCCCAAAACTGAACACAATACTCTAGGTGAGGTCTAACCAGAGCAGAGTAAAGTGATACACCATCACTTCACATGATCTGGACACTATATTTCTGTTGATACAGCTCAAAATCGCATTTGCCTTTTTAGCATCATAATGCTGACTCATTTTCATTGTATGGTCTACTAAGACCCCTAAATCCTTTTCATACATACTACTGCCAAGACGAGTCTCCCCCAACCTATAATTATGCATTTGATTTTTCCTACCTAAATGGAGAATTTTACATTTATCCCCACTGAAATTCATTTTATTTGTTTTAGCCCAGTTTATCAGTCTGTCAAGATCACCCAGTATCCTGACTATGTCTTCTACCATATTTGCTATCCCTCCCAATTTAGTATCATCTGCAAATTTAATAAGCATTCCCTCTTCCTTCATTCAAATCATTGAAAAGATGTTGAACAAAACAGGTCCCAGGACAGATCCTTGAGGCACTCTGCTTGTCACTTCTCTTCAAGAGGATGAGGAACCCTTCACAAGCACTCTTTGGGTGCGATCTGTCAACGTTACAGATCAACCTAACAGTCATAGGACCCAAACCACATTTTTCCAATTTGTCAACAAGAATATTATGTGGAACCTTATCAAAAGTCTTACTGAAATCAAGATAAACTATCTCTACAGCCTTCCCCAGATTCAGCAAGGTAGTAACTTTCTCAAAAAAAGAGATAAGGTTAGTCTGACATGACTTGTTCTTGAGAAACCTGTGCTGGCTCTTAGTAACCACAGCCATCCTTTCTAAATGCTCAAGGACTGTTTGATGATTTGTTCTAAAACTTGCCCAGTGCCAGAGCCCCTGTAGAAATCAGTTCCCAATAACAGTCATTCAGAAGAAGTAAAGTTTATTGAGATATTGATCGGATCCAGACTCATAATGCTCTTTGTTAGAACTGAGGTCAAGCATGCAAAGCCAGCAATTATAGCATGATCAGATAAGACATTAGAGGCGCTTGGCCAATCACCTCTAAGCTAAAAAGCCCACCAAGTTAATGGTCTAAGTTTCCCAGGGGAAAGAGGATACTATTTATTTATTTATTTATTTATTTATTTATTTATTTATTTATTCATTCAATTTGTACCCCGCCCTCCCTGCAAGCAGGCTCAGGGCAGCTTACACAGTTGATGCAAAAATACCAATAAAACCACATAAAATCATGTTAAAACCGTCCACCCAGCGGTTCGAAAGCTTCGGCGAGTAGATGAATGGGTACCACTCCTTAGAGAGGGTGGGCACACTAAACCGTCCCGGTGGGGGAAGTGTTAGCCAGCAAATCGGAATGTCCAGCTCGTGAGCTCGAAAGCTTAGAGAGAAATCTCTGCGACGTCAGAAGCCTGTGAAGGGTCGATCTGGCCAGGCAGTGGCAGTGCGGCACCACGACTTGAAGAAGTCCTGGAAGAACAACTGACGTCATCCAGCCGAGCCGTTTGAACGCCTCTAAAATTTGTCTCTGGAACATGCCTGACCCTCAGCTGAACATATCCCCATCGGCTGCAAACGTGTGCAATTTAAAATAGATTTATACGTTGTGTCTTTCCCTTATCCCCAATGAATCATTGTTAGTCCACTGTCTACATGAGTAACTGTAATATCGCTCAGAGCCAGCTGCTCTGCCGGATTGGGTGATTAAATAAATCGAAAGGTATTATTATTATTATAAAACACATGCAAATACAGATGAATCATAAAATCATAAGGTGCTAGTAATCCTTCATTAGTTACTTAAGGTGGCGTACTAAGAATGTTTGCAAGCAGACAGTCCAGTTCAGTGGTCTTCTTGAGTCATGCGATGGTATAGGCCAGATGTTAAGGCTGAGGGCCGGGATCGTTGATGGTAATAGTCAGGGCGGCTCCTAGCCTGGTGGAAGAGCTCCATCTTGCAGTTCCCACAGAACTATAGAAGATCCCACAAAGCCCTGATCTCTTCCAGGAGCTCATTCCACCAGTAAGGATCCGTCACTGAGAAGGCCCTTGTAGTGGTGAACCTGGCATCCTTGGGACCCAAGAGGGTCAGTCAATTCTGTGACCCGGACCGCAGTGCTCTCTGGGGTATATATGGGGAAAGGTGGTTCCTCAGGTATGTTGGACCCTGGCCATATAGGGCTTTAAAGGTAAGCACCGACATCTTGAAGTAAATTTGGTATGCTATTGGCAGGCAGTGCAGTGCCTTCAGCACAGGCTGGATGTGCTCCCATCTGGGAAGGCCCATCAACAGCCTGGCCGCGGCATTCTGCACTAGCTGCAGCTTCTGAATTTACGACAAGGGCAGCCCCATGTAGAGAGCGTTACAGTAGTCTAGTCTCGAGGTGACCATTGCATGGATCACTGTGGCCAGGTCGTTGCAGTCAACTTAGCAAGGGCTGCTACCTGGGCCTCCATTGTTAAGGAGGTATCTGGGAGCACTCCCAAGCTCCTAACCTCCGGTGCTGGTACCAGTGGTGCCCCACCAAAGGTTGGGAGTGGGGTCCCCATCCCTGAACCACCCCGACCCATGCACAGGACCTCCATCTTCACCAGATTCAACTTCAGCCAGCTCAGCCTGAGCCAACCAGCCATGGCTTGTAACGCTGGTCCAGATCTTCCGGTCTGGAGTCTGATCGGCTGCCCAACATCAGATAGAGCTGGGTGTCATCAGTGTACTGGTGACACCCCAGCCCATGCCTCAGGGCTATCTGGGCAAGGGGGCACATATAGATGTTGAATAGCATTGGGGAAAGCACTGCCCCTTGAGGCACTCCACACTCCAGTGGATGCCTCCTGGTCTGCTGTTCCCCTAGTGCCACCCTTTGTCCCTGACTTTGGAGAAAGGAAGCAAGCCATTGCAAGGCAAGCCCCTGAGAGCCAGTTTGGTGTAGTGGTTAAGTGTGCGGAGTCTAATCTGGGAAAACTGGGTTTGATTCCCCATTCCTCCACATGCAGCTGCTGATGTGACCTTGGGTCAGTCATAAGTTCTTTTCTCTCAAGGGCAGTTTCTGTCAGAGCTCTCTCAGCCCCACCTACCTCACAGGGTGTCTGTTGTGGGGAGGGGAAGGGAAAGGAGTTTGTAAGCCACTCTGAGACTCCCCTTGGGTAGGGAAGGGTGGGGTATAAATCCAATCTCTTCTTCTCTTCTTCTTCTGAATTCCCATGTTGGTGAGGTGGTGGAGCAGCAACTGATGGCGGACCATGTTGAATGCAGCCGACAGGTCCAACTACAACAGTACTGCCAAACCACCCTGATCCAGATGCCTCTGGAGCTCGTCAATCAGAGCAACCAATGCTGTCTCCATCCCGTGTCCCGGGCAAAAGCCAGACTGGACGGAATCTAACATGGAAGTGTTATCCATAAAGCCCTGTAACTGTGTCGCCATCGCCCTCTTGATTAATTTGCCCAAATAGGGCAAATTGGAGACTGGCCAATAATTAGCCAATTCAGCCGAGTCCAGAGATTTTTTTTAGAAGTGGGTAGACCATTGCTTCCTTGAATGTCCACGGGAACAGCCTCTCAGAGAGGGACTTGTTGATAATTTCCCTTAGGGCACCTTGGAACCCTTCATGGCCAGCTCTAATAAGCCAAGAAGGGCACAGATCAAGGCTGCATGTGGTTGGACGGAGAGTTAAGAGCAATCTGTCAACTTCCTCCAGGCTGAGGGGGCTGAAGTGATCCAGAACTGAGACTGAGGACGTGCTTGGAGCCCCGAGCTCGCTTACTGTTTCAACTGTGGTGGGGAGGTTGTGGCAGAGCGATAAAACTTTATCCATGAAATAGCTCACAAATGCCTCACAGCTGATATCCAATTCCCTAGTGTTTGGTCTGCCCTGTGACAGAGCTGTAATGGACCGAATTGTTCTAAACAATTGGGTTGGGTGTGAGCTTGCGAATGCGATTGTAGCTGTGTAGACTGCCATTTCATAGGATCTCATAAACATCCTTTAAGATGCTCTTGCAGCTTTGTCATGAGCACGGCGCCACGGTCTTCCTAGCCATCTCAGCTCTCGCTTCATAAGCTGCAACTCCTGAGCAAACCAGGGAGCAAGCTTAGAGTGAGAGCGCAGATGGCACTGGGAAGCAATCTTGTTGATGGCTGTGGAGAGTTGGCTATGCCAGTCCTCTACAAGCTCATCCAATGAGCTGCCAGGGGGCATCAAATCCCACAGAACCATCCGGAGCAGCACTGGGTCCATCTGGCTCCATGGGTGAGCTAAAATACACTCCCCGCCTAAACAGGGTTGGGGTGGAACATTTAGGCAGACCCTCAGGGCATGGTGGTCCAGCCATGGGACTGCCAAAGCAGTAACCTGGTCCACTGTTACCCCCGCCACGAAGATCAAATCAAGCGGGTGCCCAGCCTGATGAGTGGGGGTCATTACATATTGGGAGAGTCCCAGTGCCACCATGGATGATAGCAGGTTCGCTGCCTGAGTAGAGCCCACATCATTAGCATGGACATTGAAATCGTCCAAGACTATCAGTCTAGGGTGTTCCAATGCCCAGCCTGATACGGCCTCCATCAGGGATGTTAGGCTATTGGCTGGTGCGTTAGGCGGTCGATACACCAGCCAAATCGCCACACTCTCCCCGGCCTTCCATGCCAGACTAATCAATCACATCCATAGGGGAGTTAGTACTATTAATTCTCTAATTTAGACCCAGCAATTAATTGAAAAAAAATCTACTAAAGACAGTGCAGGTCTCAAGTTTACATGGCTACCAGACAGATAGTGGCCAGAAACGAAAGTATCCATTCCAGTTCACACACACCCACCTCTCCGTGGCAATGAAGCTGCAGACAGGCACTTTGGTTGACAGCCAGATATAGACGTCAAGCTGACTGGTCTGTAGTCACCTGGATCTTCCATTTTTCCCTTCTTGAAGATGGGGACAACATTTGCCTGCCTCCAATCTTTTGGCACCTCACTTGTTCTCCAAAAATTCTCAAAAATAATGGACAGAAGCCCAGAAATTACATCTGTGAGTTTTTTTAGTACCCTTGGATGTATTTCATCTGGCCCAGAGGACTTAGTTTCATTTAAAGAAACTAGGTGCTTATGTACTACCCCTAGACTGCAATTCCTTTCCCTCATTATGGGTTCTGTTTTTGCCATATTGATCACCATTTCCCTCGCAAGAGAAGACAGAGGAAAAGTAGGAATTGAGCAGTTCTGCCCTCTCTTCATCACCTGTTACAATTTCACTTTCCTGTCCCCGCAATGGGCCTACTATATCCTTGTTCTTTTTCTTACTTTGAACATAAGAACCCTTTTTTGTTGTTTTTAGCATCTTTCACTAGCCTAAGCTCATACTGAGCTTTAGCTTTCCTAACTCTCTCTCTACAAGCACTAGTTATTTTTTATATTCATCCTTGGTTATAAGGCCCTCCTTCCACTTTCTGAATGAGTCTTTTTAATTTCTCAAGTCTTTAGAAATCTGTTTATAGAGCCACCTTGGCTTCTTTAGGCTCCTCCCATTTTTCCTTCTCATAGGAATAATTTGTGATTGTGCCTTCAGTATTTCACTTAAGAAACTCCCATCCCTCTTGAACTCCCTTCTCCTTAAGTATTTCTGACCATGGGATTCTACCCAGCATAACTTTAAGTTTGTCAAAATTTGCTTTCCTGAAGTCCAACCTATACATCTCACCATGTACAGCTTTTACCTTCCCCAAGATTGTACATTCCAAATTTACATGGTTGCTACTACCCAGGGTGTCCACTGCTTTCACCTCATCAACCAGTTCTCCCCTGTTGGTAAGATTCAAGTCCAAGATAGCGGATCCTCTTGTTTCCCTCTCCACTTTCTGGGAAATGAAGTTGTCAGCAAGACAAGTCAGGAATTTATTGGACCTTTCATTTTTAGCAGAGTTAGACTTCCAACAGATATCCAGGTAATTGAAGTCTCCCATGACCACCGTGTCCCGTCTCTTTGAGAACTTTGTAATCTGTTCTAGGAGTGTCTCATCCAAACCCTCTGCCTGGCTTGGTGGTCTATAGCAGACCCCTCCTGTATCACTATTATTTCTTACTCTTTTCATTTTTCCCGAGAGATTCTCAACTGGACTTCCATGCTCAGATTCACATATTTCCTCATATTTCCTTTACATATTGGGAGTCCTCTGCCCTTCCTTATTTGTCTCTCCCTTTTAAATAAATTATACCCCTCAATCCTCATATTCCAATTGTGAGTGTCATTCCACCAAGTTTCAGTAATGCCTATTAGGTCATAGTTCCCTTCCTGTATTAGGACTTCAAGTTCTTCCTGCTTGTTTCCCATGCTCTGGGTATTAGTGTAGAGACATTAGAATCCATGTTTTTTGTACCCTAAGGTTTTTGTTTCTGTACTTACATGTGAGTTAATGTTATCTAGCATACATGCCACTCCCCGCAAAACTTTAGAGTTCTTATTTCCAGTTATTGGCATCATACTGGGCTTTGCATTTTTGTCTTGCTCCCCCACAGGATTTAGTTTAAAGCCCTCCTTATTTGCAAGGCTGTTTCCAGACACATTTTTTCCTACTCTTATGAGGTGCAAACCGTCTCCCAATAGAAGAGCTTCATCTCAAAAGCATAAGCCATGGTCCAAAAATCCAAACCTTTCCTGAAGACACCATCCATATAGCGAGTCATTGATCTGCAGTATTCTTCTTTCCCTTCCTTCCCTATAGAACCTGCACTCCCAATTCCTCCACCTTTTTACCCAAAGTCACATAGTCTCTTTTAATATGTTCTGGGCTGTGCCGGGCAATATCATTTTTTCCCATGTGGATGAGCAAGAAGGGATAATAGTCTGTGGGCTTGATGAGGCTTCCTACCTTTTCTGTCACATCCTGGATGCACGTACCCAGTAGACAGCATACCTCTCGAGACGACAATTCTGGTCAGCACACTTTAGATTCTACCCCTCTCAGTAGGGAATCCCCAATTACCAACACACATCTTCTCCTATATTGGGGAGCAGAGGCTTGAATCCTCTCATCCACAGGGGTCTGAGAAATTTCCTTCAAGCTTTGTAGAGGCTAGGGGAGGAGCCCTTGTTCCAGTGGTTCAGAATCAATATCTGTGGGGAGATCCAGGAGCAGATTGCTTAATAACAGAGAGTCGGAATGTCTCTTGATCTTCCTGCTCCTGTGGTTTACATTCTTCCATGTGCCCTGTGTCGGGTGCTCCTCTAGTTGTTGAGATAACTTTCCCTCCTCCTCCAGTTGCCCTTTCAGGAGTTTTTCATGCGTTCTGTCCATGAACGTTTCACCTTCCCTTATAAACTGGAGTGTGGACAAGTGTGGCTCAAGTCCCTGTATCTTCTCCTCCAGTAGGGCTAACCAACTTAACACTTGCTGCAAGTGTAATTGCTGTTACCCTCAGGTAAGAATACAAATATGCCACAGACTTTGCATGTCACTGCCTCAGCTCTCTGGTTAATATTTGGATGGGATACCACCAAGGAAGTTCAGAATCACTACACAGAGGCAGGCACCTCTGAATGTCTCTTGCCTTGAAACCCTACGGGTTTAAAGCACGACGTTACATTCCTAAGTTTCTCAAACGATGGTCTTGAAAGCTTGACCTGTGAGTTCCAGCACAGTACAGGACATATGATGATGTCCTGTAGCAAGATTCATTTTGCCATATAAATTAAAATAGGTGTGTAAAAGGCCAGTTGGTATTTTACTTGGACTTTCTCAGGAATTGCTAGTTTCAGCCACAGTGTTTGTCATTTCTCATATTTCCTTTATGTTTTAATTATAACCCATCAACTCACAAGTGAGTGCTTCTGGGTTTGACTTGTATGAATGTCATTGGTGTTTTAATTTAATGGACCCAGCATAACATCTGTTTCTAAGGTTTTAAAAGCCAATTTATATGGAAATATGGAAAAGCCAGTAGATTAGATACTCCTAACAGAACTTGTTCTACAGAGTTTAAATCATAAGAAGTAGGAAGGCTTTGTATTATGACTCTGTGTTAATTCCATAATATGACTATCTACATACAATAATTTCATTGGTTACCTGAGAAGTCCCATTTATGGCCATCATGTTGTTTGATTCTTTCCTTCTGTGTTTGTTTTCAGCCGAGCTATCAAGACAAACCAGGATCTTCTTCCAGAAACACCATGGACTCAAATATTCTACAATGACTTTTGGGGTACTCTTCTTACCCACAGTGGGAGCCATAAATCATACCGACCTCTTTGTACGCTTTCTTTTCGCCTCAACCACGCTGTCGGAGGAATGGATCCTTGGAGTTACCATCTTGTAAATGTCCTGTTACATGCTGCAGTCACCAGTCTTTTTACAAGTTTTTCTCGAATACTGTTTGGCGATGGATATTGGACCTTACTTGCTGGCCTGCTTTTTGCTTCTCATCCCATCCATACTGAAGCAGTGGCAGGCATAGTGGGAAGGGCTGATATTGGAGCTTGCTTTTTTTTCCTGCTTGCCCTAATGTGTTACATTAAACACTGCTGCACAAGAAGTTATTCAGAAGGAACCTGGGGCTGGCTCTTGGGTACAGGTGTGTGTGCCACCTGCAGCATGCTGTGGAAGGAGCAAGGAGTGACAGTTCTAGCAGTTTCAGCAGTTTATGATGTCTTTGTGTTTCACAGGCTGAAAATGCACCAGGTCCTTCCTGCTGTCAACAAGGTGAGTAACATCTGCTCAGTTTGAATTATTCCACTGAGGAATGTTTATTGCCGAAATGTGCTTGGAATTGTTTTTTGCATATGGAGACATTATGTATCTTTTAACCTGTATTAATATGAATTGACATTTGTCTTTATATTGGGATTAGGTTCTTACATGCTTAACCATAGGACTGTTGTTTTTTAATGATATTGTAGCACGATTGTATTATTAAATTGTATATTGTGTACATTTGCACTATGTGCAGTGAAATAGAATAATTTCAACAGTATTTTTCATAAAGTTGCATGTTCCTGCATTCTGTCTGTCTTTTGCCAAGTATACCTTGGTGCGTGTTTTGTTTTTTGAACCATATTGGGTGACACACTCCTCCCCCTTTTTATAATGTGTTTAGCTTTCTTAGAGATTAATGTACAACTCATGGCCAGTTCTTAAAATGCTTACTTGCTTTTTGCCTGGGCAAACCATTTAACATGACCCTAAATCAGGTTTTCCTGTACTACTTTGAGGAACCATGAAGTGTATTGAGTAGTAATACAAAATCCTGCTTCGTTCTGGAGCTGTAATGCAGCTGCTGTGAGTCTGCTTGAAATCAGATAGATGAAAATACATTAGGCTTTGTAGAATATAGACAGTATGTGAACTGTGGGTCCATAGCTAAAAGAGATTAAAAATCACTTTGATGAAGCAGAAATCTGATGATCTTTAAGATTAATTTTATGCAGTGTATAATATTTAAGCATACATTTAATGTAACCTTTAAAATAAGTAAATGTAGACTAATAAGGACCTTATGGGAGGTTGATTGCAAGTATATATTGACAGGTTTGGGTTTTTTTTTTAAAATGGGCCATTTTGGAAGTCACCCAAATATATTGAGGCTTTATGTTGATTTGAACTTTATTTGAAGTTACTGGAGGCTAGAATTTCTGTAAAAATTTGTCAGTTAGAATGTATGTTGTTAGATCAATTTCCAATATGTACCCAGCAATTCTTCATTCATAAAATATACTATCACAATAAGTGAAGGAAAAATTCAGCAGAAGAATGAGTTTTGAAGAAGGTTGCAATGATTGAAACTATACAAGGCCTAATTCCTCTGCAGCTGCAAATCCCAGTCCAAGAACATGGCCTTAATCAACTTTGTAGTATTCTGTCCAATTAGCCTACAAAGCTGAAGTCTTTGTACTCTACGTTTTCCTCCTTTCCCCATTTTTTTTTCAAATGGGGCAGAGTGCATCACTCTGCATCACCTTTTCAAATTGCTGTTGTATTACATTTTAGTAACTGGTTGCTAATGGATTTTTTTTGTCATTTCAGACAGACCTGTTTTAGTAACCAGCTGCTAGTGAAATTAATTTACCCGTTCATACAAACGTGCTTGTGTCGGGTTAGCAAAGCATGAATAAACCACTTTTAAGGGAAACTGTTTTTTTCTGTTTTCAACCCCTTCATTGCACTTCTGAATCACTGTGGTGTGCTGTTTAAAATGTCCATAGCACTTCCTACACTTCCCCCCCTTTTCTCCACACGATCTTCCTTAGACTTTTTAAAACATTCTGAGATGAGTGCTATAGCACTAAACCAGTATATGGTGGCACCATTGAGATGCCTTGACATCATTGACTCCAATGAGTGTTATAATGGTTTAGCACTATCATGCTCACCTTAGAATGTTTAAAAAAGTCCGAGGAAGATCGTGAGGTAAAAAAAGGTGGGAATTTCAAACAGTGCTGCTCATTAACTAAAGGAAATTTGCTGTATGAAACCCCTGTACCTGTATCAGTATACTCAAAATTTGGCCAACAACGAATAACATCTGGTTTAGAATAGTAATGGGAAAAGGACCAGATTTTAGTTTAAGAAAGCATTAAAATTGTACTTTATTGGATATGTGAGAAATTAACTGTCTCAAATATATATGTGTGCAGATATATATGTATGCAAACCATTGTTAATAGATCAAAATACACAGTGCATACATTGCTAGCAAATAAATTAGTATGAATAGTGGGAGAAGAAAAAAAACTTTACAAACTAAAGAAACCATTTGTTTCCTTGTATAATTCAACAAAGGAATTTTTTTCATTTATATGAATTCTGCTACCAGTTATCCATGGTATGAATCATGTCACAAATTAAATTTTGTGGAAACTATTTTCACTTTAGGGTAGCTGTACAAAGCTTGTATCCAGAATAGCATTTTCATGGTGAAAGTATTTCCACCTGTGGAGTGAACTTTCTCACCTTCCCCTCCCATGGAACAGGCTTTTGGGGGGCATTTTGAGCAACCACAGGAAGGGGAAAGTGAGAAAATTGTCCCTATGTATTTCGAAATCATTGCAGCTATGAGAACAAGCTGAAGTATACTGTTCCAAGAATGGTATAGCCAATGGTCAACTTCAATTCTATCTTTAAATGAAACAAACCTAAATTACTGTGGAACTTAGTATTGGAATAATGCCCTTAAAAATGCCACTGTAAATCATAAACATGTGATTTAACTCTAAAAGTCTGCAGTAGCAGTTAAGAGCTCAGCATGGAATAATTTACCTACCCAGATGCTTAGAAAGAGTGCCAGCTAGTCTTTGTCCTTGAGAAAATATGTTATGATAGGAGAAGAAGGTTAACAGTGCTGTCATGAGCAGGATGTCATTCTTCTGAGTCCACTGAAGTCAATGAGCTTAGGTACTGTAAATTTACTTTTACCTTTCTATACAATTAATTTCTGTCCATGTAGTTTTACAACCTTTCTCCAAGCACTTTCAAGTCATGAGTACAGTTCTTTCTCTACCCATTTTGTCATCACAACAACCCTCATAGGTAGGCTAGGACAGGAGAGAAAGAATGACTGGCTCAGATTCATCCAGTAAACTTCATGGTAAAGTGTCTTTTTTATTTTAATATAATATTAACTCTGCAGTAGCAATCAAAGATACATTCCCCTGGGCAGAATGTGGAAATTCTTTTCAGTGAGTATTTTTAAAGGGTTCCTGTGTGGATTTTTCAGTCTTCACTTGTGATTCTATGGGTTGATACTGTCGAGTTCATAAAGATCCCTTTGCGGCACTTGGGGCAGCTCTGTGTAATCATAATTAGATAATGAGCATTTCCTAGCAAAAATTAGTTCCTAACAACCTGCTATGTGGTAAGTGATTGTTGGGTTTAGAACGTGGCCTGACCTCTTGCCAGTTCCACTATCTAGCCATAAGTGTTTTGGGACAAATGTGCACACACAAGTGCACTAAACTGTTAAACATGGCCTTTGTGTGCACTGTGGATTTTTTACACTTTGAAGAGCTTAATAAAAGCTGAGAGTACAACCGCTCACTCCCATGCAGAGTCCTTTGCATTCAAAGTTATTCAGCTGGGCATTAATTTCTCCAGCATTTATATCTCATTATAAACGTGTGAAAGTCTGAACAAATATTTGCATTTATTTATGCCCCACAGCCTCCTTTCTTCCAGAGAACAACAGGTGTTGTTTAGAAACCATATAACTGCAGTGGTTAGTAGGTAGGTCAAATGTCTGCTTGGGACTATCTGTTCCATTATTATTTAACTTTTATGCAGAGTAGACTGTGCTGTGTGAGATAGTGTGGGTGGCAGATCCCTATTCAGAAGTCCTTGAATCAAAATTTAGACAAAAGGATATAGCAAATATGGAGAGACAGAAGGATTATTAAGAAATTAGACACTGAGGCTCCAGGAGGCAACTGCAAATTTGCCAGTCTTTTAACCATGGTTTAATAATTAGAAATGGGTTTATGGGCTCATGTTCTACCTTTCTTTTACTGCTCCATATCCTTACTGACATTATCATGGTTAACAGCTGTTTTAACCAAGCTTTTTATATCAGTTCTCAAAACCTACTTGATCACCTTTATCCATGGTTAGGGGTGCAGATGCCATGGCTACAATTAATAAGGAAAGGGAGTGCAAAATTCCCTTTTTAACTCTTGGATGTGGATTGGAAATGTCCCTCACATGTTTCATTGATGGAAAAACTCTTTATTAAATATACATTATTGTGAAATGTTCAGTGTTACAAACAAACCATGCAGAAATATGGATTCTTTATGATTACAGGATTCAATGTTAAGGATGTTTCTTTGGGAGGGAGAGCAAGGATTTCTAGGGGACATACATTTTGTTGAGGCATTTGTAAAACAAGAGGTTGTTGAGAAAAAAAATCAAGAATAGTAGCAGCTTAACATATCCACTTCAGAGTGTACCATCAAAGGCATTCAGCATTTCCTCAAGTGGACATTTAAACACACTCAAATTATGGTCATGTTGTGATGTGAATTATAGTGACACAGGTTGCTATCTCATAAACGGTAAATGTCCAAACAGGTTGCAGTCAGAAGGAATTACTCTGTGAAACTCTGCTTCTAGTTCTGTTTCATTGAAGGTATGAAAATCAATCACAGAAATGAGTCAGGAATCCACCCTTTGATTCATAACACAGTAATGATACGTAGTTCTGAACGAGTCCTTAATGTACTGTGTGCATGGCTGATTCAATAGTCCCTTCTTCTCTACAGTCAATGTCTTACGTAATGATCAACCCATAATTTGGCCATTATGATGTCATGAGTTTAGATGCTCCCTACTCCACTTTCCCTTCCCTCCTCCCCTTGTACACTCTTTATTGTTTCATAGAGGTCATCTGAATACATAAAGAAGTGGGGAAGGATAGAAAGGGTTTGAAACATGAATGTGTATGAGCTAGTCCAAAGTTGGTCCTCCCTCTAATTCAACACGAATTACAGACTATGTTAATTTTTATGAAATACTAACTGATACTAGTAGATATAGGGAAACATAAAGCTTCAGTTTGCTGTGACGAGCCTTGAATGGAGGGGTTGGGAGAGCCAAGGCCTGCCTGGCTGGCTGGGCCATAGGGGCCTTGAACAGGAGGGTGGGAGAGCCAAGGCTGGCCTACCTGTCTGAGCCAAGGGGTCTTGATGGGGGGTGGGGGGAGAGCCATGTCCTGCCTGGCTGGGCCACAGGGACCTTGAATGGGGGTGGGAGACCCAAGGCCTGCCTGGGTGGGCCACAGGGGCCTTGAACGGGGGTGGGTGGGAGAGCCATGGCCTGCCTGGCTGGGTCACAGGGGCCTTGAATGGGGGGTGGGAGAGGCAAGGTCAGCCTGGCTGGGCCAGAGGGACCTTGAGTGGGGGTGGGAGAGCCAAGGCCTGCCTGGCTGAGCCACAGGTGCCTTGAGCGGACGGGTGGGAGAGCCAAGGCCTGCCTGGCTGGGCCACAGGGGCCTTGAACAGGGTGGGTGGGAGAGCCAAGGCCTGGCTGGCTGGCTGGGCCACAGGGGCCTTGAACAGGGGGTGGTGGAAGAGCCAAGGCTGGTTTGCCTGGCTGGGCCACAGGAGCCTTAAATGGGGGTGGGAGAGCCAAGGCTGACCTGCCTGGCTGGCCACAGGGGCCTTGAACGGGGGTGGGAGTCAAGGCTGGCCTGCCTGGCTGGGCCACAGGGGCCTTGAATGGGGGTGGGAGAGCCAAGGCCTGCCTGGCTGGTCCAAGGGGCCTTGAATGGGGGTGGGAGACCCAAGGCCTGGCTGGCTGGGCTACAGGGCCTTGAATGGGAGGGTGGGAGAGTGAAGGCCAGCCTGCCTGGCTGGGCCACAGGGGCCTTGAATGGGGGTGGGAGAGCCAAGGCCTGCCTGGGTGGGCCACAGGGGCCTTGAACGGGGGTGGGTGGGAGAGCCAAGGCCGGCCTTCCTGGCTAGTCCACAGGTGCCTTGAACGGGGGTGGGAGAGCCAAGGGCATCCTGTCTGGCTGGGCCACAGGGGCCTTGAACGGGGGGTGGGAGAGCCATGACCTGCGTGGCTGGGCCACAGGGTCCTTGAATGGGGGGTGGGAGAGCCAAGGCCAGCCTGGCTGGGCCACAGAGGCCTTGAATGGGTGGGTGGGAGAACCATGGCCTGCCTGGCTGGGCTACAGGGGCCTTGAGCAGGGGGTGGGAGAGCCAAGGCCGGCTGGCCTGGCTGGGCCACAGGGGTCTTGAATGGGGGGTGGGTGGGAGAATCAAGGCTGGCCTGCCTGGCTGGGCCACAGGGGCCTTGAACGGGGAGGAGAGCCAAGGCCTGCCTGGCTGGGCCACAGGGGCCTGGAATGTGGAGGTGGGAGAGCCAAGGCATGCCTGGCTGTGTGTGTGTGAGACTTTATTTCCACTTCTGTACCTTTCTATACATTCATTATGCATCACATCTTTTTAGAGCTCGTTGTATTGCTTCTACAATGGGCTTTACTGCTAGTTCCTATATATTTCCTTCTCAGTAGATTACTGTCACACTGTCAGTAGATTACTGTCCTTATAGTAAGGAAAATTATGTTTCCTAGAAGACTGATATTCAAATTCTAGAATGCAGAATTTTAGGGAGCAAGTATTAATCAAAATATATCATATTTATTTTAACCTATTTTCTACAGATTTTAAGTAGCAACTTCTTTTTTCATGATGTGGTGAAATGCCTTACTACCCAGGATTAATGCCAGAGTTTGCAGCCTGAATAGATAATATTTGAGTTTGCATGTTCATCTTCGATCTTCTGTGCAGTCCCACATGAGGACTGTGCATGGGAGGCCTGGCATTGGATAGGTCTTTACAGCTAAAAGCCTCCAAGGGGTGCTGTGTTGCAGAGTCAGAAGTTGGTTCCTTCCCAGGGACCATGTGGTCCAGTGCAGCAGCACCCTCCCCCTCAGTTCCTCTTTTGCCGCCAAAGGAGAAGGTCATGTTTCGGAATCTCCAGCCACAGTCAAGAGGATTTCTTCCAGATTTTTTGAAGCTATGTTGGTTTCTGAGTCCTTTCTGCGGCTCAGAATGCCATTTTCAAGAAATGCTTCTGATGTGGGGTGAAGATGACCCAAACTGATGAACATGACCTCTGTTCTTCTTAGATGAAGGGCATTCTCCTTTAAAGCTTGGGAGATAGGGCACCAAAACTTAAAGCAGCATTGTGGGAGAAAGCCCTTAAAGCCTCAGAGCCCTCATTCAAGTCAGCCCCAGAGAAAGCTCCCAATTCTGTGTCTTTGGAATCAACACATTCAGCTCCACCTCCCTGATCTGTGTCTCATCAGATCCGAACTTGGTTGCGCTCTCCTCCAACTCATTGTGCCTCTTCTGAGCCACCGGCTAAGAAGGCTAGGGGAAGACAAAGGAAAAATGTAAGTAAATTTTCCAGCAGAGCACTCTTATATGCACTCCCCAGCCTTTTGGCCTCATCAAATATGGTTTCTAGTCCTTATGAAGATTTCCTAGGGCCAGTTGCTTCCCCTACCAAATCGACCAGATTTAAGCAACATCAATCAGGTATTTCATCATGATCTGAACCACCTCAACCTGATAGCTTGGAGGCTTCAGAGACCTAGTTAAGGAGATTAACAATGTTCTCCTGCAGTCATGCAAGGAAAATCTATATGCATAAGTGGAGGCAATTTTCCCTCTGGTGTGTGAGAAGGATGTGTCACCAGGTAGTGCCCATTGCAGGACATATTTGATTGTTTATTACACCTGAACACTAAGGTCCTGGCGTTTTCATCTTTGAAGGTTCACCTGGCTTCTATCTCTTGCTATCATTGGGAAACTGAGGTTCTCTTTTCATTATCTAAAAGGTTTCTTAAGGGGTTAGGTAATCTTTGCCCACCCCAGGATCCATTAGTGCCCCAATAGTCTCTATTCATCCTGTAAGCACAGTTAATGCTCAATGGTAATCCTTCACCCTTGTCTTTCTTCCTAAGGTAGTTTCCAGGTTCCAATTATCCCAAGCTATTATTCTGCCTGTGCTGCATGCTCTGGTTTTGGTGACAGTAGCGATACTGACAGTGGGGAGCACTGCTGTGCAGGATTACGTGGTCCCTGGCCCGAACAAGCTCCTGGCTCTGGTGCACAGTGCCTCCCTGGAGGCTTTTAGCTGTAAAGACCTATTCAATGGCAGGCCTGCTCATGCTCAGTCCCCATGTGTGCATGCACAGAAGATACTCAATGAACAGTAGTTAAGGTAAATACAGCTTTGCTTTGTTCAGGCATAGAGGGTTCAGGTAGAGTTTAGAGCTTTGGGAGGCCAAAGTGAAGTGGGGGGTGAGGGGGACTTATCAACATGCTGATGAAGAAGCTCCATTTTACACACACCAAAGAGGAGGGGGGGCAATCTTGACTCCATGGTAGTTCCTGAGATCACCAAGGGACCTCTAGATACTGAAATCATGTTAATGGATTACTTCTAAATGCTTAGAGCTCCCAGAGTTATGTACCTTATCCCTTATTATCATCCAAGGTGTATGTATAGTGTTACAGATTAAAGAGTAGCCTTTTATCACCTTTTTTTTTTAAAAAAAATATCCATGCTCAGTCTGTTGTGTCTTTAGATGAAATGTGTGATTTTTATTTTCTTGTTAAACTTCTTTTCATTCTTAATGCAGGCAGTCTGATCCCTGTAACCCACACTCAGGCCACGTATACCAGGAACAGAAAGTGGAGAGGGCAGCAGTTAAAACCTATTCCCTTAGAATACTCAAGAAGCATGTTGGTTCCAGAGGTAAATCTGACTTCCAGGCAATGGCGCAGTGTCCCAGGTGACTAGTTGGGTTGCACCTGGCTTTTCCCCATCCTTCTTTGCTTTTTGGAGCCCCCGGTGGTCCCTGTGACTGCTTGGGCTTCGCCGGATCTCTCAGAGGGAGGTCAGGTTGCAGGAGACTTGTTTGGTTGCCCCGCAAATGGCAGTGAGTGGGATGAGACTGATTTATCTCAAAGCAGGAGCAGGGAATGGAGCAGCATGCTCGCCATGTTTGCTACAGCTGTGATCCCCCATTTTTAATTATTATTGGACTTAAAACATAAAGTACAGCAACAAGAATGTGAATATGTGTATTCTCAGATACAAAAGGGTGAAGACCATCTTTAACACAACTCCCCATGAATATCTCCAAACTTGAGGAAGATTAAAAGCGGCTAGGAATAAAACAGGAGTAAAAGCTGTATGGAAAATGTTTGGGGGCAAGAAATTACATTTGTTGGAACTTATAACTAGGAGCAAAGCATGCATGACAATGACAATATAATTTTGTACTACCCTACATGGAAAATAGAAGAGGAATGGTTTATGTGAGGAGATTTAACTACATAGCTGGATAAGAAAATGGCATCAGTAGCAGAGAATGAGGAGGCACCAGTAGAAGAAGCCGAGGAGATATTGGACTTAGAAAACATAGAAATCTTACTTTGGAGCAATTTTGGAGGTTGTTGATTGATGAGGTGCGGCAGGCAGTGGAAATGACTTGTAAAAACCTCTTGGAAAATTCCCAAAGTTCACATTTGAATTTGGAAAATGAGGAGGAGATTTTGCAGACTCAGTGGAGTTTTGAGGGCAAACAGGACTGGTCTCAAGGGAAGGAATCACAGGATATACCTCCTTTGCCCATGAAAAGAATGGGAAGTGTTTGTAGTCAAAAACATGGTTTAAAAGATTCAACAAAGTACTCCCGGGAGATGGAACTGGTAAAAAGAGACTTTTGAAAACGACCATATAAAAAAACAACCAAGTTGGCTAAGGGGGGAACAAAATGTGATTCAAAGAAAATTAAAAGAGATAGTAGAAGCTTGAAATGTAACTTTGTGAAAATGAAATGGCAAACTCTGGAAGTTAATCTCAATGTATATAAAGAGAGAAGACATTTAAGCATGACCATAAAAAACGTGTTGCAGAAAGCTAGGGAAAAAAGCAATCATTATGTCTTAAGTTTTAGAATAATTCCTTTTGTTTGTGTAATGGAGGAATTGTTTTGTGTACCTTAAATGTACAAGAGGATGAATGAAAAGACAAATGATAAAAGTATTTTGTTATTTGTGTTTTTTGTTGTTGTTGTTGCTATGTAGGATTACTGATGCTGTATGTTTTATTTTCAGATATTTTTATTGCTTATATATTTACTTAATTTCTCTTTAATATTTGGGTGATTGTAATATATGTTTAAGTGATGTTTAGCTGAGTAACACTGGTAGTGTCAACATAATTAACTTATAGGAAAACAAGTCAGGAAGGAATGAAGTAGAGTGTATGAGAATACCTGAATGAAATTTCGGTTACTTTAATCAGTTCATGTATCTGTAAATATAGAAAACTAAGATATATTTCAGTATTTTAATAGATATAATCTTTGGTATGGATTAATAGGAATTAATCTGTTTAGTTGGCTGAAGAGGTATTTAAGACCTTTAATCTATTTAAAACACTCGGGGGGGATAAAATAAAATAATATTTTTTAAAAAATGTTAAGAGTTGTTAAAAGTTGTTAAAAGAAAATGCAGTTTTGATGAACTCGATATTTAATGGTCAGACCAATGAATGAACTCTTTGTTTGTAAATTTATAAGATAAGTTAATGAGAATTGTTTGATGGATGCTTTCAATTGATGCTGGCACTTGTATTTGTTAGGCTTTACTTACCCTTCTTACAAATTATTTGTAGGTGGATAACATTGGTAATGTTATAAATAACCTATAGGAACATAATGTAAGATAGAATGACAGAATGTAAATGTCAGTATTAGCTTGTTAAAAAGAATGTAACTCCAATGAATTCGGTAGTTAATGGCCAGATTAATGAATGGGTGTTCTTTCTTTTTCACTTTATTATCTGCTTTAAATATGTGTTAAGAGGTTAACCATTGTAATTACTGGGTTAAGATGAGAGAAAACATATAATGTGTTATACCGCAGGAAAATTGTGCTGTAAACATAAATATTTTGCTTCTTTTCTGTTTATTTTTGAAAACCTAATAAAGAGACTTTGGGGTGGGGGGGGAGAAGCATGTTGATTCCCTTTTTAGGGAATATGAAAGGAGAGGGAGATATAAACAACATGCTATGCCTTTAAGCAGCAAAGTGACACAGAGCTTTGAGCTCAAACTTTCAGGCTGGGCAACCTCTAAAAATTGGCTTGATGATGATACTGACAGAAAACAGAGAGAAAGAGAGAGGGAGGGAGTTGGAAGAGGAGGAAAAATAGCCTGGCTGGGTTGGGGTTCCCAGGATGGCTGAATACTTTCTCACTCCCATACCACGCAGAAGGGAAGGCTCATGAGCCCCATTTCCCCAAACTTGTCACAGAAATTCTCATGTAGTATGAGACTTCAGATAGTTCTGTATAGCTGTAGCGTACACTAATAGTGCTTACAAGAGCAGTGAGGAGTGCTTACAAGAGCAGTTGCCTGACTTTAAATGCATTCAAAGCACTAAGAAGTTTTTGTGCTATAATTTTAAATGGATTCTCTGGCAATAATCTTGTTTATGCCTGGACAAGCGCTGTTCATTGTAGTAGGCCATTAGCTGAGAGTTAGCACAGTATTTTGAAGAGTAGGATACATAGGAATTCTTTAGCCCCAGTATATATAATGTACTCTAGCCTTAATAGGGTCTGCTTTGAAAATCCTGTTCTCAGTTTGCTTCTCTACTAGAATCTAGATGATGAGTCATGCTACAAAACATCAGTTTATGATCTGTTTTTGAAGAGATATTTGGAGGAGGGGGGAAGGAATGGCAAAAAGGATTAAGAAAACTAGAAAAAATGGGCTGTAATGGTTTATTCTGAAGGAGGGCATAAAATGTTTTAGGCAAGATGGAAATACACATTAGTAAAAATGTTATATATGATTGCCAGCTCTGGGCTGAGAAATTCCTTGAGATTGCATGGGTGGAGCCTGAGGAGGGTGGGATTTGGGGAGGGGAGGGACCTCAGCAGGGTATAATGCCATAGAGTTCACCTTCTAAAGAAGCTTTTCTCCAGGTAGCTGATCCCCATAGCCTGGAGATCAGTTGTAATTCTGGGACATCTCCAGTCACCACATGAAGGTTGCCATGCCTATATTATATAGTGTTAAAATTATCATTACTTTTTCTCAGATTGTAGCTGAGGGGTCCTGTTGAGACCATTTGTACTTCTGGAATTTTGAAGGGCAATGCGTGGGTAGCCCTTCAAATAGATGGCATGGAGGTGTAGTCACAGAGTGCTGTGAATTTCCAAGCCAAGTGTTGTTCTAATGTGGATGCAGCTGCTTGTGGCTTCAGGGCCAAGAGGAGGGTTCAAGGTGGGCACCCAAGACGAGTTCTTTTATACCCACTAAATACTAGTCTAATTTACAGTTTCAGTTGAAATAACACACACACATTGTATTTTCAGAAAAGGTGGAATAAAATTGGCCACAACTTTATTAGTTACAGGTATAGCAAAAACTGAGAAAAAAGGGGAGGGGGAACTCAACCCAAGCTATGGCTGTGATATATGAGGGTCAAGCTAACAAAATAAGTTATTATAAAAATACAAATATTTATTATGGTGTACGCATTAGTAAAAGATAAAATAGGTTAAAAGAAATGATCCAAATAACAGACTCTTAAAACTTCTACACACATAGCTGAAAGTTATACATATACAATTGATGGGTATATCTTATGACCAGTAGACCATACGTGTTTCGGCCCCTTAGGGCCATCCTCAGTGGTCAATATTAGTAAATAAATATATGAAAAAATATTTTCTTTAGAGCCAGGTGTTGCTGTCTCATATGATGTGCAATTGCTAAAAATTTACATAGTAGGCCATGGATAATCTCTCGTAGTAACTGCATATGCTGCACTATCCTCACCACTGCCTGATAGTTGCACGAAAACTTCACCCTCCTATTCCAGAACTTGCCACCCATATAACAGCTGCCACTAAATGTGAAACAGTTCCCAAAAGGTAGGGTCACTTTCAGTGCATGTCCCAGCCCTTTGGTGTGGCTACCGACTGGCGCACCTGTGGCTGAGCCAAGTGTTGTTCTAATATGGATGCAGCTGTTTCTGACTGTTTGCTGTAGACTATTCTGAGCACATTCAGTTGTAGCAGGTGGAGGGCGTGCAATTTAATAAGATTGTGCTTGCTCAGGATGGGCTCCACAGTTTGCACGTCAGCGGGCAGGGAAGAAGCTGAAGCTCCCTGTCCCCCTCCCATGTGACATTCAAGAATTTTTTTCCTCAAGACCTCAGAAACATATCAGGTTACCCCACTGGTAGGTGCCAGACTGGAGATTTCTGGAACAGTTATGCTAATATGCCTTACCTGTTTTCATGACTGTTTAGCTCTAGCATGGAAACAGACATAGAAATCCATAATATTATTTCCCTTTGGACTGCAAACCATCTGCAAGGCTGTCCTGGCCTCAGAACAGTAACCTATACTTTGCATATTTTCACCAGTCCTGCATTTTTTTTTTTATACAACAAGCCTAATCTGTCCAAACACTGTAGAGACTTCATTGTCACTCAGAAAGATTTGAGAAATATGGCACAGTAAGTAATATGCAGTTTATACTTTGTCCAGAACGGCACTTTGTTGTGTTACCTGAGGATGGCAGAGTAGACCTAAAAATTATGTCAACTCATGGTGTCATGAAGTCTAGGAAATTTGAAGTTTCATGTAGTGTCATGCTGCAAGTTTTGCTGCTCGTGCTTGACTTCATTTTCTGTCCTTGTGGAAGCATGGACTCCATAAGCCTTCAGCATCAAGACATACTGAAAAGTATGAGACACAGGGGTGCTGAGTCAGGCTTCAGCAGCGTCTAACACATCGATATGAAATGTATTTTATCATTTTAATGGATCCATAATACATTCTTAATACGTTCAGTTTTGATTTTGGTGAAAAGAAACTGTAAATCTTTACTTAATATACCTTTTTTAAAAATTACAAACTTATCTTGTATACTATAATAATGATCATGCGCTTTAAAATTCTTTTCTGCATCTGTTTGTATTGGAAAGATAGTAACAAAGCTAAATACTACATCCTTAAAAAAAAACCCAGCATCTTTGAGCAAAACAAAAAGAAATGCTATGGATAGAATGTGCTCTAACGTCTACTTATGCCCAAGTTTTTGGGTCCTCAGTATAAACTTCATGCCCAGATTTACATTTTTTTTTAAATTATCTTGATAGTATAACTGACTATGAACTGAGGTTGCAGACAACAAGTACAACAAGTTCAATAGATAATTCAGTAATTCAATAAGTACAATGGATAATAAAGTCACAAAAACACATTCATGGGTAGTTCTAATGGCCTTATTGAATAACAAAGATTCAATGTTAATAGTCAATATGCAAAACTGGAACTATTTATTTTATGAAATTTATATTCTACTGTTCTGCCCTTGCAAGGACCACCAAGGTGGCCAAGATTTTTTCCAATTAACAACATTCTAACAAGCCCTCTTTTTTGCATGCAGGCATCCAAATCTGGCTTTTCTGTTCACAAAGAACAGGTACACCCTTCATTTTTACTTCTTAATTTTATTTTAAAATGAAAACTTTTTTTAAAACTAAGGTTTGTTATGCTGGTCTGTTTCTAGTTCTGTCGAGGAATCACCTCATCTTTGTTTAAAAGCCTTGTATGGCTTGTTAGGAATTTCTTGTCAGCATTTTGTAACTCCATAGTGACAGGAAGGTTCAGGTGACCTTGTTCTCTGAAGTCAGTCTTCACGGCTCTATACTGCACCAGATGGTTTCTGTGCTCCGCTGGGCTTGTGTACCTGCCATGAAATAGAAAGATTCTGTGCTGTGAAATCCCTGCACTAATGTCTATTCATGTCTCTGATTTAGCCTGTTTACCACTTCTGTGAATTACAGTTTGGTTGCCATACCTTCTGTTCTGTTCTGGCTTCTCATTAAACACTGAGTGAAATTGGGGTTGCCAGCTTCTACGTGGGGCTTCAAATCTCTAGCTGGAACTGCTTTGGAGGGTGAAATCCCTGAGAGGTTGAACTGTCTGGCATTTTATAAGCAGTCCATTCCGTCCCCAAGCTGCATCCTCACCGACTCCACTGTGAAATCTCCAGGAATTTCCCACCCTAGAGTTGGCAACTATAAGTGAAATAAATAAGTTATCTTGAATTGTAAGGTTGATATAGCAGATACGTGATATAGCAGATTTGTTGTGGCATACACATTAATTTTTTTTAGGGTGAATTAATAGGGATAACTACGGTTTGGAATTAATTAACTTGGCATAACTATCATTCCCTTGTTCCTTTTTAAAAACACAAATCTGAAGGACCACCTCTCTTTGTATGAGCTCTTGTTCTACCTGAGATCTGCTCACCTCACCTTGTTTTTTAATAGAGGTTAGGCTTTTTTTGATACTCCAAAATAGCTTTCCAGAGACCTTGTTTAAAGTTTCATCTTTGCTTTCTTTTTTTAAAAGGGCTGTTTATAGGGTTGCCAACCTCCAGATGGGGTCTGGAGAATTCTGGAATTACAATTGATCTCAAGCAGGGCCGGCTCGCTCACTAGGCAAACTAAGCTCTCGCCTAGGGCGCGCCAGCCCCCGGTCGCGCCAAATGGCACCCTGCCCCCCTGAAAAGCCTCCCACCCACCACTGCCTCCCCACGGCTGGGTGGCCAGGGCGGAGGGAGTGAGAAGGTGAGGAAGCACCCAGGAGCCAGGAGAGAGCAGGGCCCGGCTGCTTGATGGCTGCGAAGTGCAGGAGGGGCTTTGCCAGGAAAGTGGAGAGAGGGCTGGAAAGCAGCGCAGTGATTAACCCCTTTGGGGGGGAGGAGGCGGGGCGGCATGGCAATGTTTTCAGGCCCCACCGGGAGGTTGGCATCTGTGCCCACCTAGGGCATAGAGTCACCTCGAGCCGACCCTGATCTCAATACAGAAATCAGCTCCTGGAGAAAATGGCTGCATTGGAGGGTGGACTTTATGGCATTATACTGTGCAGAAGTCCCTCCCCTCTCCAAATCCCACCTTTCCAAACTCCACCCCCAAAACTCCAGGAATTTCCCAACCTGGAGCTGGCAACTCTACTTTGTTGCTGTTTAGTGGTGAAAATTGTTCTTTTGTTTATTTCATGCTTAAGTAGTTTGAATAGTATTGCTGAGTTACGTTCACTTGGTAATTTGATTACATTTTTGAATTTGATGTTATACAGCTTCTTCATTATCAGCTACTTTGAGCCTTCTGAGGAAAGCTGGGGCATAGTAAAAACAGATAAATATGCCGGATTTATGTTTGATACAACTGATGTAGCTGAAATAATAATTTACGATATGGCAAATGGTTTATTAAATAAAGTCTGTTTCCGCCTATATTTAAGCACAATTTCTAAACCACACTTTTAAAAAGGGATCCAGTGATTTAAAAATCCATAGGACTGGCATAACCATGGTGATAAGTTTATGTTGTTAATGCAGTGAGTGAGAAAAGCTTTATAATTTATAGTGGATGTAGAGTTCACTATATAAATAATATGTGAGCATGCTGTTGAGGATTTTGTCCTTTGGTCTGCCTCAGAGTGTGCCTCTTGCCAGATCCCTCTGCAAGTGTAAAATTCTGAGTCATGGACCTGCTATCTCAGTTGACCTAGTAGAGGAGCTCACTGTGATGTATAAGAATCTTTCTTCCTTATTTTATCTTCTCAACAAGCTTGTGAGGTGGTTAGGCTGAGAGTGAGTGCCTGGGCCACAGTATGATAGATATCCCTCCCATCTAAAAGATGGAACTGCAGTAAAGACCTCATCTGACTTGTACAGAGAACGGGAAGTGCATCTCCAAATGAAAAGTCAATGGGTTAGAGGTGAGGGGGCAGAAATGCACTACAAGTTTATGTAGTTTTAATCAATAAAATCTGAGTCATTAAGACTAAGCCTCTACATTTTTTGAAAAATCCAAGCACTATCAAAAACATTTTAATAGCAGAGTGAGGGGTTTTGAATCTGACTCTAGTCCTGTACTCTAACCATTGCATCACACTGGCTCCACTTTATGTTGATCATACAGTTGTTCTTAAATGGCTTGCTATACTACTGCTTCTTCATGTGGGTTAGGATCATTTACAGATAGGTGGGGTTGGTTTGATAATATCTGGAAGACAGCTAGTCCCCCCCAAAAAAAACAAAAACATCTGCAACAAATTTGGTGATTAAACTTGGAGACTTAGGAAGTAAAAAAACAGATAGCACAGAGTATCAACAACAAAAATGGAGCTTTCTGCTTTGATTTGAAAAACCAAGGCTGTGTTTTAAAAACTAAAAATCTGACAGTTTATCTCAAGTTAACACAGCAGTATTAATAGACTGTATAGTCATCACATTGCCGCAAAAATTCCTTCTGCCATGCCTGGTTGTAAAATGTTCGTTTGTACTCATTCTTAAAAGTCTTGACAGCTTTAATGGAAAATGAGATTTTGAAAGTTGTGACCTAAACAGGCATGCAATCTGTGACACTTAGTGTTTACTGTCTCAGTGGTTCAATAAACATATTTCTTTTGTTTGAAGTTTGTTAAACCCAAATATAAATGAACTGGAGTCAGATAAGCGTTCTAGTCTGCCAGATAATACCAACACCCTTTTTGGATTGGGCTAGAGGTAGGGTAAGGTCACTGAAGTTACTGTTCCCCTGCTGGAGTACCAGGAACTAATATGCTGAAAAGGGTCAACATCAAGGAATCTGACACTGCTGCTTCAGCTTCACACACCCCAGTAGTATGATTGCTTATCAGCAGCTCTCATTATCTGATTTCTCCTGTAACTGGTCTCCATTTCTACTGTTTCCAATATCCTTGCCATTTTCCTCTTTTTCATATCTGCCTCTGGTAAAGGTAGCACCAAGCTCTGTTTGTGAGGGGTCCAAAATGAAGACTCCTAAATGAGTCCTAAAATGCCCCAAACAGTCTTTACATCTGTTCCAGGCAAATGAACCATCTCCATACCTTCTCTCTACCCTACCCTGCACTCCTGTTAAGTGGTACCAAAAATGTGGCAGTAGTGGTGTTGATGTCGAAGGCTGAATTTGACTGGGAATGGTGCTGGGCAACTTCACAGCTTTATTCTGAGTGGTATGGGTCATTGTGTGTAAAAGGACCATAGAGGCTCTCCTGTACCACTTGTAGTACTTTTGAATTATAGATCAGGCTAGGGTCATCCATTTCTAGTTCCTTGCCTCAGTGGCTTTGATGTAAAAAGGGGAAGGCTTTACTGTCAGGAGAATAATTAATAAAGGTCATAACGTGAACCACATGGATGTGTGCTACACGAACAGCTGAAAGTGCATTTGAAAGCGCACTGTTTACAATAATAAAATGTCATCCCAAAAATCCATGGAAAAGATTCTATTTCTGATACGACAGGACACAGGCCTTAAGTCCAGGCACAGTTACAACAGCAGCGCTTGCAGCAGAAAACATGATCTACAGCTAAACTTATTTGCCAGTCCTAAAATCAGGGTTGCGTGAGAACAGAACAGTATTCTTAGTGGCTACCTCACAAAAATGCAATTACTGACTCGGGCAAATATCCAGAAAAAGGCCAAGTGAGCATCTTTCGGAAACTGTGTTAAAATGCTTAAAGTTTTGGTTGGCTACTAACAGATGTTCAAGATAAAGTTTTAATATTTGTCTGTTTTATATCTGTTCTTAACACAGTTTTTAGTCACTTCAAATCTTTGTGGTGTGGGTTCAGATATAAAGTAAAATGGATATTCTATTTATTTGTTAATTGTCTTGGAGATGGACACAGCCAAAAGGTTTAATGTAGCACAGCAGATCTGGATATACAGCAAAAATCTTATGAGCTCTGTGGCTGCTTTTTTTCCCTTAGCTAATAATGAGTCACTTGCATGTGCATGAAGCTAAGAATTCTGAGTGTTATTGTCCATTGTGAAGTTTCTTGTAACTACCCATTTGCTTTCTAAGTCTTGGCGCTCTCAGAAATGATGTTAACCTCTTACACTAGAGGTGTAATCCATAGCAGTTCTCTGTACAATTACAGAAACATAAAGGCATATAGACAAGTGTAACTTGGATCACTTGGGATTAATATGTATTTACAGGGCTATTTTGGGGCAGGAACGCACAGGAACGGAGTTCTGGCTGGCTTCCGAGTTAGCCACGCCTACAGTCTCCCCCCCCTCAGGTTCCCCAGGTGCCCCACAGCTGTGGGGTGCCTGGGGAAGCCAATCCAGAAACTGTCTTCCTTCCCTTGAGTTCCCCATGCGCCCTGCAAGCTGTGGGATATCTGGGGAAGCCGATCCTGGGAGGGAGCTGTGCTGTCAGGGATGTGGCCTAATATGCTAATGAGATTCTGCTGTTGGTTGTGGCCTATTATGCTAATGAGTTCCTGCTGGGCTTTTTCTACAACCCCCCCCCTTGTGTATTTAGATGAAGCATCTCTAGCAAAAAGAAAAAAGAAAAAGAAAAGATTCTGTTGATTAACCAACTCCTTTCTGCTGTACTTTAAGAATGTACCCAGTAGAAGCTGAACATCTGAGAAAACATCTTTTTCTAGCAAATGCTGAAAACCAGGGAATGATTGACAGTTTGGTAAAAGTAGTTCAGCTGAAGCATGATGGCTAAATGAGACAGAATTCCCATTAGACACTTACCTGTTAGGAGCTAATACAATTACTGCAGTCTACAGTGTAAGTTGTGTAATCTCCTGAGTTTGTCTGTCAGCAAAGAAGGGGGAAATGTATGATGTCTTTAAGAATGGCACCATTGTCAGCATAATTAGTACACACGAATGAGCTGCAGTAATTGCAAAAGACCATGTCAGGTATGAATATTGCTCTCGATCATTAAGGTAAGTTGCTATTACACTGGCTTAACTGATTACAGTATATAATTATTATAAAACCACAACACAGGCAGAAGTAATTATTCTGAATTAAAGCATTTAACTGGTGAACTAAAACACTTAAGCTTTTCCTTATTCTTATTTGGTGGCAAACATAACAGGATTGTGTATGGCAAGAGTTACTGCAGCTTACTTGAAATTTGGTTCTGGTTTTAAACTCTCTGTACTGTTTCAGATGAACGATCTGCAATTTATTATACAGTTGTAACAATTATTTTAATATGCATAACACAGAAGAAACAATGCGCATAATCAATGTTCCCTCTAAGCTGTAGAGTCTTGTGAGCAAAAATTCTACTTTGTGAGCTATTGGCACTAAAGTTGTGAACGATTGATTTGGCTACTGCATAAATTAGTTTGCTTTGGAGCCATCCTTCCTGAGCAAAGACAAAAATGTGTAAGCCAGAAGCTAAAAAACTGTGAGCTAGCTCACACTGACTCAGCTTAGAGGGAACACTGCTCATAATTATCTACAATGTTACTTGGTATCTTATGTTTTAACCTTAAGGGGAAAAATTCAGTCACTGTATCTATAATAGTATTTTTAGGATTGCAGGATTGTATGATCAGGTTTGGGTTTTTTTAATGCCATGGAAGAAAACATGCATTGTAAGGTCCTTTTAAGAACAATGCTTGTTGAATTACTGTGTCTGAAAGGAATTTTGTACATAAGTCATAATTTGGCTAGTAGCGACAGAGAACTGTAAAGAATCTTAATATTTTGTATTGCAGGTAGGCAAAATTGATGAGGTCTACCTGTGATTTAAATCTGACAAGAGAGGAAATTAGCTGAACTAAGAATGTTACCAGTTTACATGCTGGAATTGACCTATAAGCAGCTGACTTCCGTATTTATGGATTTTCTGTTTCCCACTTTTCATTTATAGTCCACCTTTCCCACTGAGATTCAAGGTGCATCACAAAACTATGGGTTTGGGATACAATTCAAACTGACAGCATAAGACATGGAATAAAAATGTAGTAGGACTAAAATTACAGGTTTGGGAAACAATGCAGATAAACAAAAAACCTGCCTAAGGCATGTTGTACCATGCAGAAAGAGAGCTACAAAGTTAGAACAAAAGCAGTAAAATAAAATATTGCAGTAAATTGCAGTCCAGTTCCCTTATAAAAGTAGTCTGCTGAGCTGTTACATTATATTATAGTTATAATCCCTATATAAAAAAACATCCTTCCGAACATTTTTGTGTTGCACATTACAATCCATTTCCAGGTTTAAAAAAATTATTTTAGTTCTAATAAAATAAAGTGTATAGACCAAGGACAACTAAGATTACTCTTATATGAATTGACAACAGTGACTATAAGGACAAGCAAGACGCCAGTTGTGAAGAATTATTTATGAATGAATTCGTATGCTGGCTTATTTATGTGTTTATTTGCTGATATTAGGCTTCCAAGGCAGTAAAAAAATCCAAAACTATAAATACACTTTTAAAAAAGCAGCAACTGCCATGAAGGAATGGGGAGTGGAGAAGAGGCAGTGATGTCCTTTCCACAGTCCTGCTGCTCCAGCTGCTTTTTGAAGTCTCCAGAATTGCTATGAGAGAAGTCTGTTGTGATATCTCCAGAAATGCTGGCTTCTCTCCCAGTAATCAAAGTCAGGTTGTCCCAGATGTTTTGGTCAGAAGAAGGCAATGCTTTTCTTCACCAAGGCAGATGGAGACTTTGGCTCCTTGCTCTTCCCAGCCACAGTATTGAACACACTCAGAAACAATGGTAGGAACCGCTGTTTATTTATCAGTGTCCACTTGATATTACAACCTAATGACTGCAAACTGTTGGTCGGGTTGCCAACCTCTAGTTGGGACCTGGAGATCTCCTACAACTGCAGATTCCAGACTGCAGATATCAGTACCCATGGAGAAAATGACTTCTACTTCGATGGTATTTGACCCCGCATCAGCTGCATGGCATCAACCCCACGATTTCAGACAGATGTTGGAAAAATTGTGGGGGCCGTGGCACCTATATTCATTGCTGGTGGGAGTGCCTCAGGGTCCAGACCTTTTGGAGAGAAGTCAAAGCCCAAATATTTCTAATAGCGGGTTGTGCTCTACAACTACAACCCTCCTTGTTCCTTCTGAATCATTGGAGCCATCCTGCTCCCAATGGACCTATGAGAGAGCTAATAGAATTATGTCTTGCGGCTGCTAGGAATGTTATTGCATATTACTGGAAATCGAAGAAGACCCTGTCATTGAACGATTGGTATCTGAAATTGTGGGACTTTTTTCTACAGGACAAAGTGTCCACCAGTATCCTTCGATCTGAAAACCAACCTGTTCCTGACAACCTCCAAGAAAAATGGATGCCCCTCTTAGAAGCATCAGCAACACACAAAATCAACACCTCTCTGTTTGCTCAGCACAAACACCAGGATTTACTTTCTTATTTTTAATTAAAAATTTTAAAAAACAAACAACCCCCACCCAAACTATGAAGAAATTAAAGCCCTATCAACCTTCCTTGACAGGTAATAATAACCCTATTACCTGTCTCTAACTATGAGTTTACACCATTAACTTCTTTCAGCTCATCACTACTCCAGCAATTTCCCTTCATGTTCTCATTCCACCTTTTTCTAAAGGATAGCTTTTCAGCTCAATACATTAAGTTGTTATGATTTTCCAACCAGGTGTAAAACCTTGTCCATGTATTCTCAAAAGTTTTTTCTGGGTGGTCTTTCAATAATAAAGTCAGTTTATTAAAAAAAAGAAGAGAAAATGGCTACTTTGTAGGGTGGATTGTGTATGCCACAAAGGTCCCCCCAAAAAACCTCACCCTCCCCAAATCTCCAGGAGTTTCACAGCACAGAGTTGGCAAACCTAAGTGTTAAGAGTGAATGAGATCACATGACTTCAGAGTCATACTACTTAAGTTGAATAAGTGAAGAGAAACAATAACACACACAACTTGTCAACACATTGACCTTATGAGAAAATCTTATGAAGACATTGTGTGAAATTTGCAAGTAAATAGAGTGGCAGAAATGAGAATCACGTGGTTAGCACAGTATTTGAGTATAAGTTCCATCGCACTCTGTTACTTGTCAATAAATATGGTGGGCTGTTTTACAAAGTCTATTCATTATAAGAGGAAACTAACAGCAAAGCTAAGAAGTTGAGCCAACAGCCGTCAGAGCACCCTTCTCTCCCTCCCCCCCATATTCCCAGGCATGCAAAGCCATAAAACAAGTAAGGAAAGATGTATTGATTCCTCACAAAGAACAGAGGTCCCTTTATGAGAAATCAGTGTGCCTGTCCATCAGTTCAGGCTACTTCTGTGCTTTGCATCACGTTTCCAGAGAAAATAGTATTTGATGGCCCAACTTTCATCTTACAGTAAAGGTTATTTTTCAACCTGTAAACAGTAGCAAAAACCTATGGCAGAACACATTTAACTTACACCATTGCTTTCAGGTTCTAATACAATGTGCTTTTCAATTGTTAGAGTTCCCTAGTTCCCACCTTATCATGAGGCTCACTAAAGGTAAAAAATACAGATAATAATAAAAAAAAGAATTTTGGGGGAAAACTCCCAGTTAGTTTGGGGACTAGAAGGTTGCTGGCAATTATAGGGCTGTTATCAAACACTCTAAATAATCCACTTTCAGTCCACTTTCAATGCACTTTCCAACTGGATTTTGCCATCCTTCTTTAGGTAACTGAATTACCACAGATGTTCAAAACATCCGCCTGTATTTTGCTGATTAGGAAACAGCAGGTCAGCACTTAATAGCAAGGGTGGGCCGCTGACTGCAATATTTGTAAAGTGCCCTTTCCCCTGAGACTTGTTACTTTTCTTTTCCAAATGAAGTAAAAATAATTAAGCCTGTTCATTTACACATATTTAGTTAGATATATGCCTGTGATCCAGCATTATATTTAGGATTAAACCAATATTATTTGAGAGAAGCAAACAGATGATATTGGGTGATAAAGCAGGGAATTGTGTTGTCCTATCAATGTATGTGGATCTGGTCTCTCTTTCACTGAATCAGTGAAGAGTTTAGGCATGGGTTTTGATCCAGAGAAGCAGGTTGTTCTGGTTGTTAAAAGTGCCTTTTTCAGTTACACCTATTACTGAAATTGTCCTTTTTTCTAGACTAAGTTAAGTTGGTGACATTGATCACGCTACTGTAATCTTCAGTGCTAGATGAATTAATGTTCTTTGTGTGGTACTGCTGTTAAACAACTGGGAAACTGTAATTTGTGCAAAATGCAAGTCAGTGTGATCATTGCTGATCTAAAGCCAGTTCATTGGTTTCCAGTTTGTTTCCAGGCCCACTTTAAGGTGCCAGTTTTACCTTTTGAAGCCCTGCTTGACTTGAGACATTCCTATCTGGTGAACTGAATCACATATACAAACTCAGATGTACAAATGTGTGTCAGCTACACACCTCACAGTAAGTCCTTGTTCTGCGGCCTTTAAATGCCCATTTCCAGGCTTTTTCAGGGCCAAACTAAATGTGACAACATCCTTGAGCGTGTCACCACCAGCATTTTAAACTGTTGTGAGGGCCCAACCACAGCAAGCCAATACATTGTTGTACCCCCCCATCTTGCATGTGTCAAAATAGCTGCACGCCCTCAATCTGTTTTGGCACTAGAAGAGGCATGAGGTGGAACAAGAGCGCCGTGTTGTGGGCCAAATCAGGATCAGGCCCTTGCAGCATTTTGCAATTGCTTCAAAATGCCATCAGTGTCCTTGTGGCGACCATGAGGATGGTGCCACATCTAGTTTGGCCTTCAGTTGTAGCTGCAACCCTTTTGAACCAGCATCCCAGAAGAATTTAGGATGTTGTCTACTTTATTAGCTTATACGAAAGCCTGGAAGACAATTTTGTTTAAAGGGACTTTGGTAGGAGGTGACAGGTAGGGTTTTTATGTGTTGGTATGAGATACTTTGTTGAATATAATTTTTTTTAAGTGGCCATTATTTATATTGAATTGTTATTCTATTTTTTCTTTTTAAACTTGACTGTGTGGTATTAATGTTGTAGCATAAGCTTATTGAATACATGAAATTATAGCGCCTTGGGCTCTGTTTGGTGGGAAAATCAGAAATATTTTAATAAAAAGAAATAACCACCTGTAAAGAGTAAAATCTAAAAATGCCACCACCTACACATGTTCTATATGGAAAGAAAATAATTAAAAAAAATTACTGTTCAGTATTTATATTACTTTTAGGTGTGTATAACTACCTTTTTCTTACTGATATTCTAAACTCACTTCAGTTTTTCTGATATTCAGTTTTCTTTCCATATCATCTCAACTACCTCTTCATCTGTAGGTTTCATCAGTAACCTGTCTATGACTTCTGCTCTCTTATATCTATCTTTCATATATTGCTGTAGTTAACACCTGTATTGTGTGAATGACATATAGGTAAGACCAATTATGCATCAACCTTTCCTTAGTGAGTGCCACCCACTGCCCTGGCTACATAGTGTCTGGATAGGAGAAACTCATGAGGATGTTCTAACAGCACACTTGTGTATTTCATGTATGGGCTATAGCTCAGAAGGATTGTACTACAAGAAAAGCAGCTTATCAACTATCCAGAGTGTTTTTATGTCTTGGTACTCTCTGTAAAAAAAAAATAGTAGCATATTAGTGTTGTATTTGTAATATAAATAAAGCTGGCTTTTTGTAATACAACTATATTTGCATATTTATTTTTTTGTTTACATAGTTGCACTTTAATTTACTTACACCTAAGTACATGTTTTCAATTCATTTCCCCCCATAGACTTGAAAGCCACGTAACCCTGTCTGCAATAGATTGTAGGATTTATTAAAGCAAGCTGCTGAATCAAAATAAACTATTTTCTATATAGTCTGGCCTTAGGAAAGGAAAAAATGCATCTAAGTTGTACTAAGGGAAGCAGCAGCAGACCCTACATGTCAAAGGCTCCGTTAATGAACTAACTAAAAGCCCAAAGAAAATAGAATATCCTGGAGCCTTTCCAGTCACAGGTTTTTCCTTCCTGCTTTGCACCCAAAAGCATACATTGTGATTGAAACGATGAGCTTCCAAACATCCATATTTCATAGTATCACACATCTAATTTAACTCCTTCATTTGGACAAGGTAATAATTGATAGTATTATATCTGTAAACAACCTCTTGTGGGCAATGCCAACTTTTTTGGCCATACCAAATTTAATTCCATTAAAATAGCTTCTGGCCCCCAGTGTTCAGCTTATTCACTCCCTAATTTCAGGAGAGATTTCTCAGTTTACCCCCCTCCACATAAGGAGGAAGTAATGACTGTATTGTATTTATCTTAATGTTGTAGCTCCCTAACCATTTGATATAATAATAATAATAATAATAATAATAATAAATAATAATAATAATAATAATAATAATAATAATAATAATAATAATAATAATAATTTCTGTTGGCCAATCAGGTAGTGTGGATAGTACTTGGTTCAACTTGTGTGATACAGCTTGGTTCATGGATTTTATCCCCATGTGGAAACAAACTGTAGTATGCTTTGTACAGAAAACACAGATGTACCTACATTTCAGGCAGTGTAATGGGTCTTCAGGAATTGAGCCATGCTGTGTGTTCGGGGACAGATGGAGTCTCTAGTCAATCTGGTCTTTGAGAAAATTAGGAAGGCATATACAAATGGATGTATTCTATATTTCTGAAATGCAACCATGGTGTGCCATCCAGTGATGGCTTTCCTACTAGCTTGGTTGCTAACTAATGTCTCAAGTAATGGAAACAATCTCCCTCACTTTGCTTTTCTGACCTTTTACTTCCAATTTAAGCTTTTGAGCTCAGATGCGACTAGCCACAGAAAACTTCTTTATAGTAAAATTTAACACACCAAATCTCTCAGCTTTCATTTCCTTTATCTACGAGATTAGCACTACCTAAATTCCTCTGAAAACACAGAACACAGCAACGTGTTGGCTGTCCTTCTGAGTTCTGTTTCTTGCAGCAAACACATCTCTGGTCACCACTGTTATCAACCAGGCATTCAGAATGATGATTATATGGTTTTAGTTCTCTTTTTCTCCCTTTTAAAGTCAGGATTGGTGGTTCTCTTCTTTAGTGTGTTGCTATTTTTTCTTTGTTTCATGTTGCTTTTGAATGCTTTTAATAAGTGCTGTATTCAGATGCTTGCCAAAGAATGATCACAGTCCAAAGTAAATATGTGGCACAAAATTATTGTTATTCAAGGGAAGTATAAATGCCAGCATTCAGAGAGCTATCTTTGCAATTTCTTTTTCTGGGAACCCCTGCTAAGGGAAAGAATGGAGGATGCTGGCATTTTTAATGACTTGGAGAAGAACTTATCTGCCCTCAGGGCTGACTGCTGGCAACCTAACAGCTATGTTTTCTCTTTCCTTTGCTCACAAGCCCATATATTTTTGTCTATTTCTGAATTTCCTAAATTAGGACATGACATCGCTATGAAGTAGTGAATTTAAAAATTCGACTCCCAAAATATTGTAAGAGTATAAACAGCATGCATATGATGACAATACTATTTTGGTTAGATTTTTTTTTAGCCGTTTGAGGTATGTAATGAAATATGTGTTGAATTTGCAAAGCCAAGAAAGACACCATTCTTTGAAAACAAGACAAAAAGAACTTTCTTCCCATGCCTGCTTTGCAAAATCTTAGCCCAGGACTCAGGCTGGATCTTCTAGAATAAGTGGTAGACTCCTGATAATGAAGTGTGCTTCTGAAGACTGCAGGTACGGGATCCATTTGTTCAGTTCATGGTTCATGGCTGGGAGAGTTGCCTCCCTTCCCCCCTTCTTCCTCTTGTTCAGGTATCCTGTAAAATGAAAGAAAAACAGCCGTAGGAGCCTTAAAATGCCAGCCCTGAATATTCTCAAATATTTTAAGAATTGTTCAGGCCCCAATTCAGGAAAACGCAACTATTTATCCAGGTACCCAATAATATCAAAGAAATATGGATAAGGTATTGTGTGTGTGTGTGAGTGTGTGTGTATAAAGGAAGGGAAGCCATATTATATTTATACATATATACATACATATAACGGGTCATTTCGTAGAAAAAGAGGTGCACGAGCTCATTAGCATAAATCATTAGCATCACTTATTTGCATATACCACACCCCCTAACATCACCAGAAGTGTGTCAGAAGGCAACACCCACCATTCAGGCGCCACCCCTAGGGACTGTCTTTCCACTCTGGGGGCTGTCATTCAAGTCCCAGAGTAGCCTATCTGGGCCCAAAAGTAGGTTTGTAGCTTACAGATACACTCTTGAACAGCTTACTCAAGATTGCAACAGCACCGACCCTTTCCTTCTCTGCTCTGCAGTTCCCTTTCACAAATCCCTACCAGCCCCCACGCCAAAGACCAGTCTGTGACTTCAGATGCACCCCCCCCATACAAAAAGGAACTGATCCCTCCCCTCATGGTCCTAGATGCCAGTGAGGCAGAGGAGAGGTGTCTCCCCCCTTCCCTTCCACCATCTTTCTTGCCAGTCATTTGTCTTTTTCCAAGGAGGGAGGGATTTCCCTCTTGCCCCTTCTCTCTCTGGGGCTGCAAGTGGGAGTTTATTTCAGGGGATGCAAGGCTGGGGGTGGGTGGGTGATCAAAATCCAGCCTCCTTTCTTGGAATCTGGGCTCTGTATCCTTTGTTGTTGTTTTTTAAAAAAACACTCCCTGACAGGCCCTTCCTGCCAGTCTTTGGGATCCTGCATTTTCTCTCCACCGAGCAATTGGAAGCTATTAATTTCAACCAGTTTGATGCTTAAAGCATATCATTATGGAGTAATGCCCATTAATAAGAAGTGCTAAAACTTATGGAATACAAGGGCTAGTCCCAGATAAAAACTGCATAACAATATAAAGAATACCCTGTATACTTGAAAAACAAGAAACAATCACACAGTGCATGCTAATCACTTCTGATGAAGTTTTTTCTTGAAAGGAAGTTGAAGCCGATCACTTCGTAAATCTTTGGATTTAATTCTTGGACTTGTAATTAATCTTCAGATGAATAGACTGAACTTGTTATCAATTTCCTATGTGCTTACTTGTATTGCCATATTTTTGTAACTTATTTGTTGTATTATCCTGTCCTTATGTATATTTGAATTTTGGTTCCACAAGATTCTATGCTTGCCATAATTGATTCGGCTCAAGAACTGGCAGTCAGAAGACACTGGCCAGGGCTGACTGGCTGCTTCGCAAAGTCCCGTCCACGTCAGCCCCGGTCAGTGTTTTCAGCTCAGTCTGCTCCAGTCCTCTGACTGGAGAGGACAGTCTGGAGTGTGAGCGCAGGGACAGGCCCTCAAGGCTGAGGCAAGTGAGAGAAGCCCTTTTCCACACACCCCCACACAATCCCCTGGGCCTTCTATGAGGGGACTAGGCCAAGAGAAGGCCTTTTCCGTCCCCCACACACCATCCCCTGGACCTTCTATGGGGCACTAGGCCCAGAGAAGGCCTCTTCCGCCCCCACACGCCATCCCCTGGGCCTTCTATGGGGCACTAGGCCCAGAGAAGGCCTTTTCCGCCCCCTCACCATCCCCTGGGCCTTCTATGGGGCACCAGGCCCAGAGAAGGCCTTTTCCGCCCCCCATACGCTGTCCCCTGGGCCTTCTAGGGAGGCACTAGAGGTCCTTTTCCGCCCCCCACACGCCATCCCCTGGGCCTTCTATGGGGCACTAGGCCGAGAGAAGCCCTTTTCTCCCACACACTGCCTACTGCCCCCATAGAAGGCCCAGGGGATGGTGTGTGGGGGACAGAAAAGGCCTTCTCTGGGCCCAGAGAAGCCCTTTTCTGCCCCTCTTCCCTTCCTTTCCCCCTTTTTCCTTTCTTCCTCTCTCCTTTCTTTCACCCTTCCCCCTATTCATTCCTTCCTTCCTTCCTTCCTTCCTTCCTTCCTTCCTTCCTTCCTTCCTTCCTTCCTTCCTTCCTTCCTTCCTTCCTTCCTTCCTCCCTCCCTCCCTCCCTCCCTCCCTCCCTCCCTTCCTTCCTTCCTTCCTTCGTCCAACCCTCTCTCCCTTCCACCTCCCTCCCTTCCTTTCTAGGGCCCATTGTCTTCCACCACAACGGGCTTTGCTCCCTAGTTCTACTATAATTTATTTACATTTGATAGCGACTTCCCCAGTTTGTATTTTCTATTATAGACAACTGTTATGAGTGCCCCATAGAAGGCCCCAACAGACTACCACATTCACAAGTTACAATGAACACACGTACATCCTGTAAAAGCCAACACACATTCAGTTTACAAATGAAACCAAGGACCAATACATGGATAGATGTATGGATTCAATCACACATTGAGCTGTACATGTTTTGACTGTAATGTGAGAATCATTCAGCACATGTATAAGGAAAAATCAACTGGAAAAGAAGAGACCAAAACTAAGGAAAATACAAGATTTATGAGTAGCTCTCCTCTGATAGAATTTAAGCGTTGGGTAAATTATGCAAATGACAGGGGTCATTTCGTAGAAAAAGAGGTGCAGGAGCTTATTAGCATAACTTATTTGTATATGCCACACCCCCTGACAAATGGCAAGCATGCCTGGGTTCCCTGCCCGATCTTCTCCAGGTGCCCCATGGCTGCATATTTAAAGAAAGGTATTGAAACATCCCGTCCTCCACTTTCTCTCCACTCTCTGAGTTTCTCTGCGGTAGCAGAGAAGCTCAGATAGGGAAGGGAGGAGGAGGAGGCATGCTTCCATGCCTGCCCTTCCCTTCCCCACCTAGTCTGCCACGGCAAGCTGGCTGGAGAAGCAAAGGGCAGGCATACCAGCATGCCTGGGATCCCTGACTGATCTTCTCCAGGTGTCCCGTGGCTGCAGGGCACCTGGAGAAGATCAGGCAGGGAACCCAGGCATGTTTAAAATGCCTTTCTTTTCCTTCCCCAGATGGGGAAGGGAAAGAAAGGCATTTAAATCCCCCCACCTCTCTGAGTTTCTCCACAAAAGCAAAAAGGCTCAGGGAAAAAAGGAGGCATATCTGCCCACCCGCCCGCCCTTTCCTTCCCCCAGCCAACCCACCGTGGACGGTTGGCTGGGAAAGCAAAGGGCAGGCATGCAAGCATGCCTGGGTTCCCTACTCCTGGGCTTGTTACTCCTGGAACACCATTCCTGCTCGTTGCCCCTCAAAATGTCCCCTGGGAATGAAAAGAGCCTACCCATTTGAGGAAGAGAATAAAACTCCTGTAAGTAAACAAACCAGGATGGAGGGCTTTGCTGCTCCATCCAAGTACTCAAACAGATCTGACTGCCTGGTCAAGGATGAAGATTATGCTCTTTGTTCTGTGGAACAAACATTGATATCAAACAACAGTTTAATGACCTGTGCTCACCATCCCCATTGTGTCAAACAGGAGAATCTGAGGAACTGAGTCTCTTAGCAGCCCAGACTCATTCAATTGCTAGAACACTGCAGGAAATCTATGGAAAGCTGGATACGATTTTAACTCCTGTCTCAAGAAGTGGCAAAAAAGACCCGTTGATAAAAAGTCAACTTAGCAATCAAGAGATTCCAGGAACATAAAGGGGCATAAGAACATAAGCGAAGCCAATGTTGGATCAGGCCAATGGCCCATCTAGTCACTCTGTGTCACACAGATGTGGGCCATTGGCCTGATCCACAGGGCCAAAAATGTCAGGGCCATCAGGAGGTCCATCAGTGGAGCCAGGACACTAGAAGCTCTCCCACTGTTGCTCCCCCCCCAACACCAAGAATACAGAGCATCACTTGCCCCAGACTGAGAGTTCCTATCTATACCTTGTGGCTAATAGCCACTGATGGACTTCTGTTCCATATGCTTATCTAATTCCTTCTTGAAGTTGTCCATGGTTGTAGCCACCACCACCTCCTGTGGCAGTGAATTCCATGTGTTAATCACTCTTTGGGTGAAGAAGTACTTCATTTTATCCATTCTAACCTGACTGCTCAGCAATTTCATTGAGTGCCCACGAGTTCTTGTATTGTGAGAAAGGGAGAAAAGTACTGCTTTTTCTGCCTGCTCTATCCCACACGTAATCTTATAAACCTCGATCATATCACCCCTCAGTCGTCATTTCTCCAAGCTAAAGAGCCCCAAGCGCTTTAACCTTTCTTCATAAGGAAAGTGTTCCAACCCTTTTATCATTCTAATTGCCCTTCTCTGCACTTTCTCCAATGCTATAATATCCTTTTTGAGGTGTGGTGACCAGAACTGTACACAGTACTCCAAATGAGGTCGCACCATTGATTTATACAGGGGCATGATGATACTGGCTGATTTGTTTTCAATTCCCTTCCTAATAATCCCCAGCATAGTGTTGGCCTTTTTATTGCAGTTGCACACTGTCTAGACATTTTCATTGATTTATCTACTATGACTCCAAGATCTCTCTCTTAGTCAGTCTCTGCCAGTTTGGACCCTATCAATGTGAGGACTGTAAGAGAGCTCTGGACCCAAGCTTACTATACAAAGGGAAATCTGAAACTGCCTGCAGCAAGAGACTAAAGGAGGTTGTCTCCCTGACTTATGAGCCCAACTGCGCAGTAATTAATGTCTTCTATTATTAAGGCAAGTACATCAACTGGTCCACCAAGTGATGTGCCAGTAGACACTTGGCTTTTAAAAAAAATTTTTTTTACAAACAGAACCATCTCTTGTCAATCTCATTAAAATGGGGCAGATTCCTGGAACTCTGTGCTACAAACACTTTCTTTTATGATTTTGTTCCAATCATATACCAACCCTTGTGTTTGCTCATCGTTCCTACTATGCTGAGTTTGGGATTAGGTTTCAAAGATACTTTACGAATTTACAAGTCCCGTAACTAACATATGTGAATCCTCAACCAGCAAACACGGATTTGAGCAAAATTGAAACCAAACAGGAAAGGGTGAGAGCTGTAGGTACATTTGACTCTCCAACTGATCCTTCTAGCTCTCTACACCCATCTTCCCATATAAAAGTCAAGATCCCACAGGACTATAGAACTGAAGACCTTAATGATAGTCAACTCAGCGTAGAAACTCCAGAACAACAGATTATCTCTGAAATCCATGACACAAAAGGGCAAGAAAACAACTTGGAGGTCAAGGAGTTGGTACAGACCTCAGAGAAGAACTCTGTGCATACAGAGCAGCAGCTGATTTTTGATTGCAAAACAGAGCAGAAAGACAATCTAGATTTACAGACCTATGAGCTGACAGAGACCATAAAGACTTTTGCAGAGATGACTCGTTTTCTGAAGGAAAAAAAGGACAGGCATACAGAAATAACGCATTTGAGGAAATATCACAAGAATCAGAATCTGAGGAGAGTTGTCACAAACTCATTAATGACTCAATAACAGCAGAAAGGGCTTTGGAAATGGTCTTGTATGCAGATAAATAAATAATAGCTGGTCCAGGTCAAGAGTTTTCCCTAGTATCTGATATGTGTGTGTGTATGTGTGTGTATATTAAATTTCCCAATTTTTAAATTTTATTCCCTTTTTCCACATTGCTATATTTTGCTTAAATTATTCCATTCTGTTTGTTGAGATTCTTTTACACAGTTCCAATGACCAAAGACCAGTTGCTGGAGCTTGGAATTGTTGTAGATCTGGCAGCCTAGCATAGCTGCAAATTTTGAGGAATACTTTCAGTTTTTTTGTTTTTGGCTTTTGGGAATTGGACAATATAGTCCTACTGGGTTGTATATGGCCAATTTTGAATGGGTATAAAAGGTCAAGGTGCGTGTGGCATTTGGGAGTCTCATTCCATTGTGTCCTTCGCCCGAAGTACACTGTCAAACAGATATAATTGAATATAGATTTTGATTAGTTCACAATAAATCTAGGTTTTTGTTAATTCTGTTTTTCTTTCCCTGTGGCTTTACATTTTATAAATTTACTAGGGAGCAAAGCCCGTTGTGGAGGAAGACAACGGGCCCTAGAAAGGAAAGGAGGGAGGGTGGAAGGGAGGGAGGGTTGGAGGAAGGAAGGAAGAGGGGGGAGAGTGAAAGAAAGAAGGAGAGAGGAAGAAAGGAAAGGGGGAAAAGGAAGGGAAGAGGGGTGGAATGGGCTTCTCTGGGCCTATTGGGCCCAGAGAAGGCCCAGAGGACAGTTTTGGGGAGGGTGGAATGGGCTTCTCTGGGCCTACTGGGCCCTGAGAAGGCCTAGAGGATGGTGTGGGGGCGGAATGGGCTTCTCTGGGACTATTGGACCCTGAGAAGGCCCAGAGGATGTGGGGGGGCGGAATGGGCTTCACTGGGCCTACTGCACCCTGAGAAGGCCCAGAGGATGGTGTGTGTGGGGGCAGAACGGGCTTCTCTGGGCCTACTGCACCCTGAGAAGAATGTTGGTGGCCAAAATTCATTTATATATAAGGACACGATGTTAATCCGGTATGGAAAACTTTATAACATAGATGGATTTGCCTGAGTGATAGTATCTATAGGAGACATTACTGTGGTGTATTGTAATGTCTGTATCACCCTCTTTTTTTCAGTATAGTTCAGTGTTTTCTGCCTTTGTCACCCTTTGTTCAGGGTGACAACAGCAGGTTTTTGGCTTCTATCTTTGTGTAGCAGTAACAAGGTTTTGTACATGCACCATTTGATGATACAAAGGCATCTAAGGACTGCATAGCAATCAATTCAGATGCCTTTGAAACACATACAAGTTAACTTAGTCACAGAAGCCCTGTTCACATTACAGTGAATGCATGCACAATCCATTTACAATGTACAGTTGATTTTTTAATTTTTTAAAAATAATTTTTATTTCTTTAAATTGATACAAATAATTCAATCAGATAGCAAACATCTCTAATTTTAAAAATGGAACAGAGGCACGGTTAAAAATTAGAAAGCCTTACAACCAAACAATGAAAAACTAATCAAGTCAACAAAACAGTCTGTGTGGGCAAGGAAATTCTAAAAACACCAGACTATCTAAAGTTTTAAAAACTGAAAAACAAGATATGGCGCTACATACAAATAAGCAAACAGATAAAGAGGCAGCAAGTTATGATGCTTGAAGTCAGTCTGTGCCACCTGGTAGAGTGAAGACAGATTTTATAAAGTAAGGCTAGGTAGGTTCCTGTAAATGAGGTCTTCAGGATCTGCACAGATGCCAATATATTATCCAAAGTACAACTGAGTCCCTTGTACCACTACATTTCTATCTCTTCCTTACAACCCATGAAGATTTCTTAAAGAGACATCTGTTTGGTCCTCTGTTCTCCTCTGGTGGGCTTGTTTGGTGTTTAAGGAGAGAAGGGAATATAATTATGAAATGTAGATCAGTTGGTGTAGTATAGAAGACACATACTGGCTGCTTAGTATGGCCTGGGCTGCTAGTTCCTATCAAGTTGTGGGACTAATTCCTCACCTTCAGATCGCTGGAATCCACTATGATTTCTGACTTTGCATTCTCCAGTCCTGTGCTTAGGTTGTTACCAAAAGTTATGAAATGTGCTAGCATCCACCTCACATCTGGTAACTGGTTGGGGCCCTGGACAATAACATGTGATATTTATTTATTAAAAATACATGTTCTGTATTTCAAGTCAGAGTACAGCATTCAAGCTGATACACAACTTCATTAAAACAAAGCAGCATTAAAGCAGAGGCAGTAAAGTGTGAAAACAAAAATAAGAACAAAATGCCCCATAACACACCAAAATCAATCCACGCACCAGTTAACCTGTAGCATCAAAATGCTATTCTGGAGTAGAGGGAAATTTAATTACCAAAGGGCTTAGGTAAACAGTACAGACTTCATCTGGCTCCTAAGAGCTTGTAAGAAATGGGAAAAGGCTTTTCAGTAGACCCACTTTTCAGTAGAACCCACTGTTCTGGCAGCATCCAGTGAAAATTTAATATGAGAAATAAGGATGTATGGAAAAACTCAACCCTCCAGATGCCCACCTATCAGACCATATAGTGCTTTATAGGTCAACTATAGGTGCAATAATTAAAATTTTTGTCATTTGTTCCTTTTTGCTGGATATTACAAATCTGATGTCATGATTGCAGTGGTTTTTGTTATACAGTTATAATGCCCACCAGTCTAGACCCCCCCCCCCCAAAAAAAGCCCTGGTAACTGGCACAAGGGCTTTGCCCAGTGGAAGTATTATTGTGGTGTATACTCTGTTCCATTGCTGGCGGTTCCCACCTTCCATTTGTTTCTAATGAACACCTACAGTGGTTTTGACCTGGAATTAATGTACTTTATAAAGTTGCCTTTCCCCGCTTGCCCCAGTTTATGTATGTCTTCCACCAATCTTTCCCAAGTGTATTTTTCATCTAAAGTAAAAGAACTTCTGTTTCTTAAAATTCAGGAAGGTGGGCCTATGTGTAACATAATGTATCTTCTTCAGAAGTAGGATGCTTTTACAACTCTTGGAGAAGTCTCTCATTCATTAAACTTTCTATTATGATAACTTTGAGGGAGGCTGCCATCCCCAGCCTTCCCACTGAGTTGAAGTCTCATTATAAACTGTCTCTTTATGTTTCCAAAATACTGGTTTCCCAAGCTTAGCTCATTAATGAGACAGGAATGTATTTCATAATGGCTGGCTTGTTGCACAGAACCACACAGAGTAAAAAAAGAATGTTGCAGTTTAATTCATCGGTGCTGGAAACACATTTGCACTTCAGCAAGCTTGCTAAAGAGAAAGCAATGAAGATTGATTCCAACTGCTCCCCCCCAAACTCAATTACTTTTGTTCTTTTATTTCATCTACCTTCCATGTTAAATATTTTCTTCTATTAAAATATATAGAGAGACCTATGCGTTACAATCAAAAGTATTTTGAATAATAAAAATGAAGTTTGTAAGAAGCATGTTATTTGGGAAAAAATAAAATTCATCCATAAAGAGCTGACTGTTTTAAAGACTGAGCTGTTTCATAGCTAAAGTATTTCAACTATAGTGCACTCCCTGGTGGGTGTGCTAAATCTCTTATTTTAAAGCTAAACAAGATTACTCCAAAAGCTGGCATTCAAATAGCTTTTTGCGTAATGGCATAATAGGTTAGGGGTTCCAATACTCTCTCTTGCAGCTCCAGTAATTGAACTCTTTAGGGGCTTCAGCTTCTAGGAGTTTACTTTAGAATTAGCGTGCTGTTGGAAGTCATGAGATTGCTAACTGCCTGATTTCCTGACATTAGTTTAATGAAGAAGAATGAGTCGCCATGTCAACTACAATACCATGAAATGGAATCAGGCTTTCCATTTATGCTTGTTTCTCAACAACCTCCACACCACCACCTTTTTGAGGCTTTCCTTTTTGACGTGTGAAGTGCAGTAGTTTCACTTCTAATGATCTTATAAAATGTTGCTCAGATACATATGCATATACCTATATGAGGATGATTTAAAGTACAGTTAAACCTCTGTGTTATTTCTCTCAAAACAATGTACCTCAATGTAATTTCCTTCCCTTTTTTTTGATCCAATTGTTTGCATATTCTTTGTAATAGTGAATTATTACTGAAAAGTTTTTTTCCTTATCTTGCAGCATTCCAATTACAGAATCATCAGTTATTTGTCACCTGTGACAAGAAAATGCTGTTTGCTTCAGACAGCTTTAATGTGTTATTTCATTCTTTTTTTAAAAAAAAATAGTGCTTCATTCCACTTTCCACTTCATATACCAATAGGGAACAAATGAAAAACCATAAATTATGATTGGTCAGAGATAAAGGCTTTTTCATTAATTTAGTCCTCAGAAATGCTGACCTCAAATAATTAACTTAGTATCAGATAATTGGGGGAAGTAGATATCCAATAATAAAAATAGTAATTTTTGACAACTATAACTTCTAAAACAGTGTACAGTTGGGATAGGTTCTGGTGGGTAGCCGTGTTGGTCTGAAGCAGTAGAACAAAGTTTGAGTCCAGTGGCACCTTCAAGACCAACAGAGGTATGAACTTTTGTGGGCATGCACACTCCGTCAGATACATTGATATCCAGAAATAAAAACAAAATAAATAAATAAAAATAGTAATTTTTAACAACTGTAACTTCTAAAAGACTGTACAATTCAGATAGTGTGTACTGTGTATGTTAAAAGTTATCTGTTTCAGTACATCCAAGACTTATTTAAAACTTTACAATGTTCTTATTCATAGTACACATATTTATGTATTTAAAATATTTGCTTTCTGCCGTTCTATATAAAGTATCTCCAAGGGTTTACAAAATTACAGATTATAACATAAATTTTGCAAAAACCAGCATAAAACACAAGAAGCCATCCAAGCTAAAGACACTACATTGACATATCACAGCAACCCCCCCCCCATATCAATTTGAAAAATGGGGCAGATATCATTCAGACCTTCAAAACGGAGCAAAAATATACAAATAGAAACTGATGGGACTTTTAAAAGTAATAAAAAGCCAGGCAGAACAAATTGCTGTGTCTCACTTGTATACCACAAAACATCAGCAGAGCTCATTTCTAATAACCAGACACTTCTCAGAGTATAGATTAAGTTCCTGGTTAATTTGTGTTCTTCCTACATATACTTCTCTCTCTCCCCCTCTCATCTACCAATGATCAATCAACAGAGGAGTTTGTTCGGGCAATCATGTTTAGATCTTATCACTAACTGAGAGGGTACTCTGATGTTGGATGATATTCTGTATCTCAAGAGAATAATCTTTCTGCCTTCAGGGTGAAGAGGTTTAAACTGACTCCCCCAGCTCCCTTCAATGCATCTCTTTATGGATTACCAGAAGTAGGAGGGGACAAGTTAGATCTAGTGAGCAGCAGTGAGCAAAAATTCTTCATGTGCTTCTCTTCTTGCTGTCAAGTTTCTGAAGATTTTCTCCCTCTCTTTCCGTGTAGGCTGCTGCTTCTTGATGTCACAGAATGTGACTCTAAGCACAATGTATGGGCTTGCGCATGAGATAAATGTACAACTGTATTGTAGAAGAAGTGTGCAGTATGTGTGCAGGTGAGGATCACATACTATTGTGCAGCTCTAAATTTTCCTAGGAAGCCCCCTGTAAACATCCCATTTCGGAAACATTCCTTGCTGTGAGGGAAGAATTCCAAGCTTTCATTTTTTAAAAAGTAAGTCTTTAGCCCTTTTTCACTGCAGAGATGTAAGGGAAAAAGCGTGTCTTTGCAACTGAAGGAGATAGAGACTTACTTTGTTTAAAAAAGAACCCAAGCTGAGAATCCAAAGAACCTGCTACACCTATTGTTATGGTATACTGGTATGATCATATTCTAATGTTAATATTTTTAAAAAAATTGTAAACACCCAGGTGGCCAGTGCTGGAGAGGTGGGCCAGGAAAACTGTGGGGAAAGCTGCCATGTGGAAGCCCTGAAAATAAGAGAAGCCAATGTTGAATCAGGTCAATGGCCCATCTAGTCCAACACTCTGTCACACAGCGACCAAAAATACCACGTGCCATCAGGAGGTCCAGCAGTGGGGCCAGGACACTAGAAGCCCTCCCACTGCTGCCCCCTCCAGCACCAAGAATAGAGTGCATCACCTGCCCCAGACTGAGAATTCCCATCTATACCCTGTGGCTAATAGCCACTGATGGACTTCTGCTCCATATGTTTATCTAATTCCCTCTTGAAACTGTCCATGCTTGTAGCTGCCACCACCTCCTGTGGCAGTGAATTCCATATGTTAATCACTCTTTGGGTGAAGAAGTATTTCCTTTTATCTGTTCTAACCCGACTGCTCAGCAATTTCATGGAGTGCCCACGAGTTCTTGTATTGTGAGAAAGGGAGAAAAGTACTTCTTTCTCAACCTGCTCAATCCCATTCATAATCTTATAAACCTCGATCATGTCACCCCTCAGCCGTCATTTCTCCAAGCTGAAGAGCCCCAAGCGTTTTAACCTTTCTTCATAGGGAAGGTGTTCCAACCCTTTCATCATTCTAGTTGCCCTTCTCTGCACTTTTTCCAATGCTATAATATCCTTTTTGAGATGTGGTGACCCTGCTATTGCTGTGCTTTTTTTGCAGCTGCAACAGCAACAAAGAAACCACGAAATCCTGACCTTGTATAGAAGACACCCTGACCCCAGCAGTTCCTAATAGTTACCTTTTCAGACTCAAAAAATGGGAGGAGATGCATGTAAATGAGATGGGGCATTCTAGGGAGCATGCAGTGTTCTGTATACCCTGTCTCACATGATATATATTCTGTGTATGGAGACGGGGGGTAAATATTTGAATCAGGTTTAGAGGAGGCTTACTTCTGAAAGAGCTTTAATGCATCTCGAATACATATGTCTGAAACGGACTGTTAACAACTGCTTACTCTTAGCAGATTAACTAGAAATATGTTTGTACTATGTGGATACAAGACTGGGAAGTTTTTTTTATCGGAAGCCCAGAAAGAACTCTTCAGACTTTGACTGAAGATGGACGTAATGATGAAAAACCATAACTCTATGAATACATTCTTGGCTTTATTTTAACATTCAGTATTTGTCTTTTGCATACTAGCAAATGAAATCATTATATGCTATTCTTGACTTTTCTTGCTATACTTGCCTGGTTTTCAATACAGTGAGGTGGATATGGCTCTCTTTCCCAGCCAGAGGAGGTTGAAGAAGCAGCAACCAAGCAAGAACAAAGGTTCAAGAAAGCTGTATCAGCATTCAGTTTATTGATGTGCTCGATGTTCAGTATAAAAAGTGCATATACTACATTTCTGCCTTTGTTTCTGGTACTGTTGGAGTGGTTTGTGAAAGTGTACAGCTACAAATTGTGGTACAACCTCCCTCAGTGCCTCTATTTAAAACGTTGTCAAGTCATATCTTTCATTTTGGCTTGGCCTCATAAAATGTTATTTCCAGACCTGCTGTATGTTATGTGTCAAAAATGCACTAGTAAAAGTTACTCCTTCAGGTAGGATTAGTCTCAGACCTAAAACATTTCTGAGTCCACTTGTATATGCTATATGTTAATGAACTACATTTTCAGGGCCAGTCTAGCATAGTTCAGAAACTAGAGGCCAGTTTTTTTCCACAGTTGCAGTTTCTCATGATAGCTTCTGCCTAGGGCAGTTTAAGATTGTTTCCAGTGTCACTGTCCTTGGCAATAGATGTGCTAGCTGCAGACCAATCATGCAGACATGGACTAGAACAACCTATGTATTCCATGTGCATATCCATTCCCAGAACAGGCACGGAACAGGAAAAATCCTAAGCACTGTCTTGTCTTGTCACTGGAGATAGCCCTTCTCTATGCCTGGCACAAAAATAATGTGATATCTAAAATATATATGGAGTCACCTTTGGAATTTATCAGTGGAAGGTATTTCCTTCGCATGAAGGAAGTCATATGTAGATCAATCTTATGAAATAGTTTGCCATGTCACTTTCTCCTCACTTTAAAGATAATGCAGAGAAATACATATACAGGACATAAGGGGGGAATATAGATAATGCTGACCTAGTTGATGAATGGCAGATACTTCCTCTGATTGGATTTATGTTCTATCTGGATTGCTTTTTCTGTCACTCCAGAGCCAAATTGCTATTTATACTACAAACAGAATTCGATATTGGATGGTTTTCCACCGCTGGATTGTTAAAACTGCTTAGACCTTCCAGAGGCTTAATTTGGGATTAAATGACATTTTGCACATAAAATCCATTTAGTTAATTCACTGCAAAATGTGTCCCCTCCTGCAGTTTTAATGTGCTACTTTTTTCCCCTTGCGTTACAAATAAAACATGCTCCTTGGCTCTAGTTCTGCTTTAGCAAGGCACACTAAGGTATTATTAATCCAGCAAACAAATGCCAGACTTGGCTCAATAAATTAGCCATATTTTAACTATTCCAGCTCATGTAGGTGCAACTCTTTTAACATCTATCATAATTCATACTTCAGAGATAATGCCAGGAGTAAAAACTTCTGCTTCCATTGTTCATCATTTTTCTGGTTCCGGCTTGTAGAGAGCAAGATGCTGCTGCGCTCTGCTTCAGAGTTTTTAAATTTATTTTATTTATTATCTCTATATTCCTAGTCTTTTATTTTGACTGGGTCTTTATCTAGATGTGGAAGGGAGGGAAAGATGAAGGGGTTTCCTCGGTTGTATTTTGCCTGCACTCTGCAGAGTCTTGTTTGCTATTCTACCTATTTAGTATTTATTTTAATCTATAAATTCCCCATTATAAGAATATAAGAGAAGCCAATGTTGGATCAGGCCAATGGTCCATCTAGTCCAACACTCTGTCACACAGTGGTCAAAATATACCAGGTGCCATCAGGAGGTCCAGCAGTGGGGCCAGGACACTAGAAGCCCTCCCACTGCTGCCCCTCCAGCACCAAGGATACAGTGCATCACCTGCCCCAGACTGAGAGTTCCCATCTATACCCTGTGGCTAATAGCCACTGATGGACTTCATACCATATGTTTATCTAATACCCTCTTGAAACTGTCCATGCTTGTAGCTGCTACCACCTCCTGTGGCAGTGAATTCCATATGTTAATCACTCTTTGGGTGAACAAGTATTTCCTTTTATCTGTTCTAACCCGACTGCTCAGCAATTTCATGGAGTGCCCACGAGTTCTTGCATTGTGAGAAAGGGAGAAAAGTACCTCTTTCTCAGCCTGCTCAATCCCATTCATAATCTTATAAACCTTGATCATGTCACCCCTCAGTCATCGTTTCTCCAAGCTAAAGAGCCCCAAGCGTTTTAACCTTTCTTCACAGAGAAGGTGTTCCAACCCTTTTATCATTCTAGTTGCCCTTCTCTGCACTTTTTCCAATGCTATAATATCCTTTTTGAGATGTGGCGACCAGAACTGTACACAGTATTCCAAATGAGGTCACACCAATGATTTATACAGGGGCATTATGATACTGGCTGATTTGTTTTCAATTCGCTTCCTAATAATCCCCAGTATAGCATTGGCCTTCTTTATTGCAGCTACACACTGTCTAGACATTTTCATTGAATTATCTACTATGACTCCAAGATCTCTCTCTTGGTCTGTCTCTGCCAGTTCAGACCCCATCAACATGTATTAATATTTAGGATTTTTGGCTCCAATGTGCATCACTTTGCACTTGGCCACATTGAACCCCGTTTGCCATGTTGACGCCCACTCACCCATCCTCGACAGATCCCTTTGGAGTGCCTCACAATCCTCCCTGGTTTTCACCACCCTGAACAACTTCGTGTCATCTGCAAATTTAGCCACTTCACTGCTTACCCCCAATTCCAAATCATTAATAAACAAGTTAAAAAGCATCAGACTGAGTACTGATCCCTGTGGTACTCCACTGCTTACCACCCTCCACTGAGAAATTTTCCCATTTATACTCACTCTCTGTTTCCTATTTATAAGCCAGTTTTTGATCCAGAAGAGGACTTGTCCTTTTATCCCATGACTATTGAGCTTACTTAGGAGCCTTTGATGAGGAACTGTATCAAAAGCTTTCTGGAAGTCAAGGTAAATAATATCTGTTGGGTCCCCCTTGTCCACATGTTTGTTCACTCCCTCAAAAAACACTAACAGGTTAGTGAGACAAGATCTTCCCTTACAGAACCCATGCTGAGTCTGCCTCAATAGTTTTTGTTCATCAGTGTGCCTACTAATTCTTTCCTTAATAACAGTTTTCACCAACTTTCCCGGTATTGATATCAGACTGACTGGCCTGTAATTTCCTGGATCTCCCCTGGAGCCCTTTTTAAAGATGGGAGTGACATTAGCTACCTTCCAGTCCTCAGGAATGGAGGCAGATTTTAAAGAAAGATTACATATTTTTGTCAGGAGATCCACAAGTTCACATTTGAGTTCTTTCAGAACTCTCGGATGAATGCCATCCGGGCCTGGTGATTTATTAGTTTTTAAATTGTCTATCAGTCGGAGGACTTCCTCTCTTGTCACCGCAATCTGATTCAGGTCTTTCAAACCCCCTCCCATAATTGGTGCTTCTGGAGTGGGCAAGCACTTCTCCTCTTCCACAGTGAAGACAGAGGCAAAAAATGCATTCAGCTTCTCAGCCATTTCCCTATCATCCTTCACTCTTAATTCCTTCACTCTTAATTCCTGTATAAGAGTTATAGGAGGCAATTAGTATTTTGTACTAGTTAATGTTTTATACCATTGGTAGTTACACTCCTTTGGACTATTTCGTTATGTAGGTAAGGCTAATGCTGAACTTGTGATTAATTGTCACATCTTGTGATTAATTGCCACATCTGCCCAGCTTTGTGTCTGAATGGGGTAGAATAGTAACTGAATGGGGTAGAATAGTAACTGAATGATTGATTTTGGTAGGAGGATGAAGCATTTTATTTGGTTTGGAAGAGATTGTTTTACCACCTGATTTCTACTTTTTATATGTTATATAAATTAGTAAGAGTGCTAAATAAGCTTGGTGTAGAACTGTGTAATTTGGGAAATTGAGAACAGAGAATTGTGATGAGGAAGTTATTTACTCCTCATGTTGCTATGTGACTTGTTTTCTGATCCTTGTAAGGGATAAGTTTAATTAATTGCAACATTGTTGTATATGGGTTTTTTTTTTTTAATTGCAGTTTTAACCCATGAGTTAAAAATAGATTAAACTGACAACCTTTTACAGTCTCATATTTTACTACGAGTTGATACCGTATTTTGATTCTGCCAGTTGATACCGTATTTTGATGCTTGATTAAATATGGAAAAGAAGAGAGAATGTTCTTTTACAGACTCTCAACTGATTAGCAAATTAGATGACAATTTTGCACATGTTTACCCATTAATAATGGGCTACAGAACTGATCAAAATGATTGATTTTGGTAGGAGGATGAAGCATTTTATTTGGTTTGGATGAGATTGTTTTACCACCTGATTTCTACTTTTTATATGTTATATAAATTAGTAAGAGTGCTAAATAAGCATGGTGTATCAAAGGACAATACTGCATAGGAATCAAAGGACAATACTGCATAGGAACCTGGAATGTAAGGTCTATGAATCAAGGTAAGCTTGACGTGGTCAAAAATGAGATGGCAAGAATGAACATCGACATCTTGGGAATCAGTGAACTAAAGTGGACAGGAATGGGCGAATTTAACTCAGAAGACCATTATATCTACTACTGTGGCCAGGAATCCCGTAGAAAAAATGGTGTGGCCTTTATAGTCAACAAGAGAGTGAGAAAGGCAGTATTGGGATACAATCTCAAAAATGACAGAATGATCTCGGTCCGAATCCAAGGCAAACCATTCAATATCACAGTAATCCAAGTCTATGCCCCAACCACTGCTGCAGAAGAGGTTGAAGTGGACCAGTTCTATGAAGACCTACAACAGCTCATAGAACTAATACCAAAAAATGATGTCCTCATCATCATAGGGGACTGGAATGCTAAAGTAGGAAATCAAAAGGTAACCGGAATAACAGACAAGTTTGGCCTTGGAGAACAAAATGAAGCAGGGCAAAGGCTAACAGAGTTTTGTCAAGAGAACACGCTGGTCATAGCAAACACCCTTTTCCAACAACCTAAGAGGCATCTCTACACATGGACATCTCCAGATGGGCAACACCGAAATCAGATTGACTATATAATTTGCAGTCAAAGATGGAGAAGCTCTATCCAGTCAGTAAAAACAAGACCTGGAGCTGACTGTGGCTCAGATCATGAGCTACTTATTGCAAAATTCAGACTTAAATTGAAGAAAGTTGGGAAAACCACTAGGCCATTCAGATTTGACCTAGATTGCATCCCCGATGAATATACAGTAGAGGTGAAGAATTGGTTTAAGGGACTAGATTTGATAGACAGAGTGCCTGAAGAACTATGGACAGAGGTCCGTGACATTGTAAAGGAGGAAGCAATCACCGCCATCCCAAAGAAAAAGAAATGCAAGAAAGCAAAGTGGCTGTCTGATGAGGCTTTACACATAGCAGAGGAAAGAAGGAAAGCTAAAGGCAACGGTGAAAAGGAAAGATTTGCCCAACTGAATGCAGATTTCCAGAGAACAGCAAGGAGAGATAAGGAGGCTTTCCTGAATGAACAATGCAAAGTAATAGAGGAAAACAATAGATTGGGAAGGACTAGAGATCTGTTCGAGAAAATTGGAGAAATCAAGGGAACGTTCCATGCAAAGCTGGCCATGATAAAGGACAAAAACGGTAGGGACCTAACAGAAGCAGATGAGATTAGGAAAAGATGGCAAGAATACACAGAAGAACTATGCAAGAAGGATCTCAATGTCCTTGACAACCACGATGGTATAATCACTGACCTTGAGCCAGACATCCTGGAAAGCGAAGTTAAATGGGCCTTAGACAGCATTACTAACAACAAAGCTAGTGGAGGTGATGGTATCCCAGCTGAGTTATTCAAAGTCTTAAAAGAAGATGCTGTTAAAGTGCTGCACTCAATTTGCCAACAAATTTGGAAAACACAACAGTGGCCACAGGATTGGAAAAGGTCAGTTTACATTCCAATCCCAAAGAAGGGCAATGTCAAGGAATGTTCAAACTATCACACAATTGCACTCATTTCACACGCTAGCAAGGTCATGCTCAAAATCCTACAAGCTAGGCTCCAACAGTAGGTGGATAGAGAACTGCCAGAAGTACAAGCTGGGTTTCGAAGAGGTAGAGGAACTAGAGATCAAATTGCCAACATTCGCTGGATTATGGAGAAAGCAAGAGAGTACCAGAAAAACATCTACTTCTGCTTCATTGACTATGCTAAAGCCTTTGATTGTGTGGATCAGAATAAACTATGGCAGGTTCTTCAAGAGATGGGAGTACCAGACCACCTCACATGTCTCCTGAGAAACCTGTATAAGGGTCAAGAAGCAACAGTTAGAACCAGATATGGAACAACTGATTGGTTTAGCATAGGAAAAGGAGTACGACAAGGATGTATATTGTCACCTTGCTTATTTAATTTATATGCAGAGTACATCATGCGAAATGCTGGCCTGGATGAATCACAAGCTGGAGTTAAGATTGCTGGGGAAAAGATCAATAACCTCAGATATGCAGACGATACCACTCTGATGGCAGAAAGTGAAGAGGACTTAAAGAGCCTCTTGCTTCGGGTGAAAGAGGAGAGCACAAAAGTGGGCTTGAAGCTCAACATCAAAAAAACTAAGATCATGGCATCTGGCCCCATCACTCCTTGGCAAATAGAAGGGGAAGTCGTAGAAGTAGTGACAGACTTCACGTTCCTAGGATCCCAGATCACGGCAGATGGTGACTGCAGCCATGAAATTAAAAGACGCCTGCTCCTTGGGAGGAAAGCGATGGCAAACCTAAACAGCATGATAAAAAGCAGAGACATCACCTTGCCAACAAAAGTCCGCATGGTCAAAGCAATGGTATTCCCCGTAGTAATGTATGGCTGCGAGAGTTGGACTATAAGGAAGGCCGAGCGCCAAAGAATAGATTCTTTTGAACTGTGGTGCTGGAGAAGACTCTTGAGAGTCCCTTGGACTGCAAGGAGATCAAATCAGTCAATCCTAAAAGAAATCAACCCTGATTGTTCCTTGGAAGGCCAGATCCTGAAGCTGAAGCTCAAATACTTTGGCCACCAAATGAGAACGGAGCATTCATTGGAGAAGACCCTGATGCTGGGAAAGATTGAAGGTCAAAGAAGAAGGAGACGGCAAAGAATGAGATGGTTAGACAGTGTCATCGATGCAACGAACATGAAATTGAGCAGACTTCAGCGGACGGCGGAGGACAGGAGGGCCTGGCGTAATCTGGTCCATGGGGTCGTGAAGAGTCAGACTCGACTGTGCGACTGAACAACAACAACAACAACAGAACTGAAAAAGGGCATATTAGCATTTGATACTGAAGTTTTAAAAGATTATTTGTCCTCAAATTCCTCATTTTTTTTCTTGATACTGATATTGGCACCGATATTGATATTGTAAATTTGGAAAAGATTATTAATAGGAATGTAGAAAACCTAAAACACATAAAAGATTGATCAGGAGATTTAACTTTATTGGCCAATCAGACTCTACTAATTGCTGACACCTTAAATAAGTAAACTGGATGAACTTTCTTCCCAAATAAAATTTTGGTGTGTAGTAGAGAGGATGGAATTCACAAAGGCCACTCAAAGATGTATCTATTAACTGAGGGTGATGAGCTTGTAGGCATACCTAAGGAACTTCAATTTTCCCTGGATCCATACACAGTTGCATTAACAATCTCTCCTTTTAATTCTAGAAGGATTCACTGGTTCCCAAGGTCATTAGCAAAAAAAATTGAGCTTTTTGTCAATTTACATTATAACTCAGTTGATTTGAAATTCATTAATAAATTGCAAAATCCTCATGGTAGTGATCACTATTTGCTTCAGTTTTACTCACCAAGAATTTGCCATTGGATTTTGTCATATATATCCTACTTAAATAATTATGGACTAGTTCCCGCTAGATCCAACAAGCAAACTGAGATTTTGCCTGTGTTGCATCTGAAGAGATCTGCCCAGCTTGCAAGCACCTCAAATATAGTACTTACATCAAAGAATTTATCCAGGGGGTAAAAGAGTGAATTATCCCCTCTTGCCAAAATGTAAAGTGGAATACAAGAACAGAAATGGATCAATTACTCTCTATATGGAAAGATAAAATAAAGGGGTTTCCTGAAGATCATCAGCAAGTAGAACAAACAGAGAATGAACTATTGACATCATTTAGACTTCTTCCACAGTCTGAGTAGGAGCGTCTTATTACACAGCTACAGGGACTGTGTGACATTCTCGAATGTAATATTGATCCATCTTTTCTGATGAGAAACAGTGCTATTGGCAGGGATCTTTTTTTGGGGGGAGCGCACCGGAGCACAGCTCCGGGAGCTCAGGAGCCAAGGCCCGCCCCCAGCCGGCATCCTGGGGAGTCTTTCAGGCAGCCGAATGTCAATTTCAGCTCCATTATATCCTATGGGCCATTGAAATCAATGGTGAAAACATGGGGTATATTCTGGGGGCTGGAGGGCAGGGGTTTGAGGGAGAGACCCCAAACTCACAGGATAGCTGATGGAGCCTCTCCCCAAGTTACCCACCAAGTTTCAAGAACACTAGATCAGGGGGTCCAATTCTATGGGCCCCTAAACAGGTTGCCCCTATTCCCTTCATTGTTCTCTATAATGGGAAAAAAGTAATTTCCCCCCCCACTATAGAGAACAATGCCGGGAATAGGGGCAACCTATTTGGGGGCCCATAGAATTGAACCCCCTGGTCCAATGTTCTTGAAACTTGGTGGGTATCTTAGGGAGAGGCTCCACCAGCTATCAGTTTGGAACCTCTCCCTCAAACCCCTCCCTCCAGCCCCCAGAATATACCCTATGTTTTCACCATTGACTTCAATGGCCCATAGGATATAATGGGGCCGAATTGCCGCCAAATTTCTCTCATTCCCTCCTTTCCTTCTCTCTTTTTCCTCTTTCCCTCCTTCCTTCCCTCCTTCCTTCCCTCCTTCCTTCCTTCCCTCCTTCCTTCCCTCCTTTCTTTCTTCCCTCCTTTCTTTCTTTCTTCCCTCCTTTCTTCCCTCCTTTCTTCCCTCCTTTCTTCCTTCCTTTCTTCCCTCCTTTCTTCCCTCCTTTCTTTCTTTCTTTCTTTCTTTCTTTCTTTCTTTCTTTCTTTCTTTCTTTCTTTCTTTCTTTCTTTCTTTCTTTCTTTCTTTCTTTCTTTCTTTCTTTCTTTCCCACCTTCTTCTTTTCTCTTTTTTCCTCCTTTCCCTGTTTCCCTCTTCTTCCCTCTCTTTCTTTCCCTCCCCTTTCCTTCTCTTTCTTTCCCTCCTTCCTTCCTTCTTTCCTTCTCTCTACTCTCTCTCTATCCTTCCCCCTTTCCTCCTTCCTCCTTTAAACTTTAAACCCCTTCTCTCTTAGCTCCCCCACCCAGACCAGCTGGGGAAGGGAAGGGGAGGCTTTTGAAGATGCCTCCCCCCCTTTTGCTTCCCCTTCTGACATCACTTCCGGTGATGTCAGGGGGCATGGCATATGCTAATAGCCTAATAGCTCATTAGCATACCATATGCTAATGAGCTCCTGCAGCTGTTTTTCTACAAAAAGATCCCTGGCTACTGGCCACATTAATAACAAGAGCCCTGCCAAGGTAGGGTCCTCTTTTGATATTAAAGGTCCTCCATGGACAATGCCAGTCAAAGGATTAAATACTGAGCCTTTGACTGTGAGACCAGTAGATCTTTTGGATTCAGATGTGCCACCCCAGGCATTATAGCCCCTACTGACTGACAGGAGAGGGGAGATGCGGTTAGGCATTCAACTGGAACCAAATAAAATGGAGATTGAGGAGTGGGTACAACAACAAAATCCCGCAGGCAATATTTATGACTTACTGTCATAGCCAGAATGATACAATTTCATATCTAAAGAAGAAAATTATGTTAAAATATTATCATGGAATGTGGCAAGAGGGATTAACAAGAGTGAGGAGGCAAATATAACAGACTAGTTCAAAAGTTTTAATATAATATTATTCAGGGGTCTTTTCGTAGAAAAACAGCTGCAGGAGCTCATTAGCATATGGTATGCTAAAGAGCTATTAGGCTATTAGCATATGCCACACCCCCTGACATCACCGGAAGTGATGTCAGAAGGAGAAGCAAAAGGGGGGGCATCTTCAAAAGCCTCCCCTTCCCCAGCTGGTCTGGGTGGGGGAGCTAAGAGAGAAGGGGTTTAATGTTTAAACTCCTTCTCATGAGAGTTGGGCCACAGAAGGAGGAAAGCGGGAAGGAAAGAGAGAGAGTAGAGAGAAGGAAAAAGGGAAAGAAAGAGAAGGAAAGGGGAGGGAAAGAAAGAGAGGGAAGAAGGAGGGAAACAGGAAAAGGAGGAAAAAGAGAAGAGAAGAAGGTGGGAAAGAAAGAGAGAAGAGAATAAGGAGGGAAAGAGGAAAAAGAGAGAAGGAAAGGAGGGAATGAAAGAAATTTGGCGGCAATTCGGCCCCATTATATCCTATGGGCCATTGAAGTCAATGGTGAAAATATAGGGTATATTCTGGGGGCTGGAGGGGAGGGGGTTTGAGGGAGAGGCCCCAAACTCACCGGGTAGCTGATGGAGCCTCTCCCCAAGATACCCACCAAGTTTCAAGAACATTGGATCAGGGGGTCCAATTCTATGGGCCCCTAAACAGGTTGCCCCTATTCCCTCCATTGTTCTCTATGGTGGGGAAAAAGTAAATGTTGTGATTAACAAAGCTGGTCATTACCTGATAGACTTTATCTTAAAATGAGGGTTAGGTATTGCTAACGGATGCCTCCTTTTCGATAGAAAAGGTGATTACACCTTTCTAAACTCTCAAGGAGCAAGTGTAGTCGGTTAAGATGTTTTTGGTTTATGACTATGTCATGAGTGATCACTTACTGCTAAATTTAAACCTTCAGATAAAGCAATGTGATAACATGGGTATTAAATTTAATTCCCAGATTGTTATTGAGTAGTTTAGCTATGTTCTCTTAGATGGACAAATGAAATATCAAATAATGTACCTGAAACATATCTTACTGTAGCCTGTGCCCAGTTAAAAGAGGGAATCAAGTTTTTATCCTCTGTTCAAGAGAATATATTCATGTTATTTCATCCATGCTACATTAAATATTTTGGCACTGGAGATATTACCCACCAAAAGTGATTTAATGAAGATTGTCATACGTTGAGATGTGCAATGAGATATGCTTTCTGGCAATTTAGGAAATACATTGTTCATCCAGCTATGTTTCTAGCCACAAAGTACAACCCTGTCAGACAAATACTGCAGATCACAAGACTTTCTCTGTGGTCTTTCATGATGGAAGTAGCTATAGCATGGCTTTCCACAGAAATCAGTCAGTATGTTTAGCCTTTACCTTGGTTTATTCAAGCTGTTAGCCTAGTCTCCTCCCAATGTGTAACTTTCTTTAAGAACGGTTGGGTTGATTGTGAATGTGTCCATGCATGAGCAGAAGACACACTCACCGAATGCATCCTCTGTGATTTCAGCTGCATTTCTTGAGACCCAATCAGCTCAGAGTTGTTATACAGTTCTATAAATCTTAAGGTATAAAACTGATTAAAAAACATCATGATGTTGCAAGAAAGTGTACATTAATGCCTTACTCCCGGAGAGCAAAATCCAGTCCATGTAACAAGATGTCTTGGAAAATTGGTTGCAATCAGGCTTTGAAAAAGATTTCTGCAGTTATGGAGAAGCCACTTAAGAAAAGCTACCGTGGTATTTGTACTTGGCATACTCTTGATGCTCTTGTTTGATCTTGGATATTGTAAAAGGATGTGCTGCCTTTCAGAGTTGATATAAAAGTTCCGGGGGTGGCTCCTTTTAGATAAAGAGATGGTCCCTAATAATTTAACAGATAGCCACATGCTCTGCGGTAGCATCATTTATGTTCAATGTGATCCTTCGGTAGAATGCTTCAGTTTTTACTGTTTTTGTTGAAACTGAGTGGTAATTAATTATTGGAAGTTTATGTATTTTATGTAGTTTGAAGAGTTAGATCTAAAGTGGTCTTCCACCTGCAGAACAGCCCTTCCATGGGTGGTAGAGGGGAATGGTTTAACAAATGCGATATCACAGTATATAGTATACAGCAAATAAACAAGCACTGTTACATAGTTGTTACTTACAAGTAGAAATAGTAATGGTTTTTTCAACACTTTGTCACCTTAAACCTTTGACTGCTAATAGAGATTAGTTATAGTATATTAAGCCTTGGCTGTTGACTACTCTTAGAGGCTTACCGTCTATTGCAGAGCATGTGCTATTGTTGATTGGATGCCCGGCTTTGAATGATTATAATAGGAATGGTGAGCATAGTGACCCTTTTAATATTTCTTTGTATATTGTAACTGCAAATAATAATATTATAAGAGTATTTCCCTTATTTTCCTTGTTTCAGAATTTTTCCTGTAATATTGAGTTGAAGGCTTTTATACACTGTGAGTGTTATACTAAGGATTTTTCCTTCTAAGAGTCTTCTGTATACTATGAGTACTGTATGAAGGTAAAAAAAAATTCTGTTAGTATTCAGACCATGGGTTTGGCTGTAATATATGATAATAATTATTTGGTTTTATTTGCAATTGTAGTAGTGTGAACTTACTGAAGAAGAATTATCGAAACAAAGATCAAAATCTGGAGTCTTTGTCCATTTTGTCTGTGTACCAGTTATGGACTTGTAGTATTCATTTTGTTTATATACCATTTATGGACTTGTACTATTTATAGACCTGCACACTATATGATGTAATTTTGGTTTCACTGATATATGTGGTCCTCTTATATAAATCGATTTTTGTGCATAACTTTTTGAGCACTTATGCTCTAGACCTCCACATCATATCCCATTGCAGATGCCATTACACAAAATCTGAGGCTGGCACATGTAGGCATCCCCACAAGTGCACGTCTAGGGATTGCTATGTATATACATTGGTCTGCCCTGGCATGCCCCTTTCCCCAAAAAGTTGTAAAATGATGCTTCTAATAAACAATAGTACACTTTATGTTGTAGAAGGCTTTCACGGCCGGAGTTCATTAGCTGCTGTAGATTTTCTGGGTTGTGTGGCTTTATTGATTAAAAAGTAGATAGATCAAAGAAGGAAAGTAAAGACATCAATTAATCAATGGCAGTCTCCTTTTTTAATCTATCCACTTTTTAATCAGTAAAGTGTGCTGTTCCTTTTTAGAAGCATATTTTTGTCATTAATGCATGTATGAAATAAAGACATCAATTAATCAATGGCAGTTCATACATGCATTAATGACAAGCTCAATCCTAGTGTGATTATTCTGTTTTTTACAGTAGTATTCCATATTCTGATTCTCTTTTTGGTGGGTATAATGGATGAACAAAGGTCCTGCTTTTTCTGAGAAACAAAAAACACCATTCACTTTAGAAGAAGAGATTGGATTTATATCCCACCTTTCATTACCCAAAGGAGTCTCAAGAGTGGTTTACAATCTCCTTTCCCTTCCCCTCCCCCAACAGATACCCTGTGAGGAAGGTGGGGCTGAGAGAGCTCTGACAGAAGCTGCTCTTTTTCAAGAACAGCTCTGACAGAACTATGGCTTTCCCAAGGTCATCCAGCAGATGCAAGTGGAGGAATGGGGAATCAAATCCGGTTCTCCCAGATTAGAGTCTGCATACTTAACCACTACACCAAACTGGCTCTCTTTTAGTCCTGTATGATGTGTGAGCAGGGAAGCTAGCAAATGATCAGGATCCATAGAAGGGCTGAAGGAGCTAGGAGGGAGGGGGGACACAGAGAAAGAGGAGACTCACAGTTTTTAGTAGATAGGTCCTGTGACTACAAAGTGATGGGTTGGAGAAGTCTGGTGTCAGGAGACTTCAAAAGTCTCATACTGTCTTTTGAGTGAGAAAAGGCAAAAATTGTGAAGGGGTGGAGGTAGGATTTCATCACCAGAGAAGTAGGCTGAAAGAAATCTTTTGCTAGAAGACTGTGATGACTTAGAGGCTAGTTTCTGGGGAAAACCTGGCTGCGATCTCTGCACTCCTAAATTATCAACTGTAACCTCTCTGCACTCCTAAACTGCTCTCTGCACTTCTTATATTATCAGCTGTAACCTTATAAACTAATGGGTCCAGGAAGATTATGTTACACCTCTAAATAGTTTCTGTACTCTTTTTGGAACCGTCTTATTCCCCTATCCCCCAGGGCAAATAAGTTACTGTTGTTTTCCTGTTTCCTGACAGGTGCTGGATTTATTACATTCAGAAGCCATGGGCTGTCAGGTAGAGGGTTGTGTTGAGGTGGAGACCACACTGAACAAGCTTTACATTGTGCTATCTCTGTTTCAACATCAATTAAAATCCCAGCCTTCATAGAGGGACCCAACCAAGGGTAGTGGTGGTTGTGTATGTCCTGGCACAAACCAAAAGAAAGAAACCATCTAGATATGAGTGTGTGCATGTTTATGTATGTGAAAGAGAAAGAGCGAGTCCGAGAGAGAAATACACAGACAGACATATAGGCAGCAGTTGATGGGGGCCAGAAAATGCCTGGGTCTGAATTCTGGGCACTGTACTTAAGGATATTGCAGAGGCTGGGAATGAAGGAAAGTTGCTGCATTGTAGAGATGCCTGGAGAGAGGGAGACATGGTGGGCTAGAAGGAGAAAAAGAGAGAAGCAAAGGCAGGATGGTGCAGTGGGATGGTATTTAGAAGGGCTGCAATGCTCTCTCTAAGCAGTGGAGTCTTGTGAGCAAAAATTATATTCTGTGAGCTACTGGCATTAAAGTTGTGAGTGAGCAATTTGGCTATGGCATAAATTACTTTGCTTGGGAGCCATCCTTCCTAAGCTTAGACAAAACTGTCCAAGCCAGAGGCTAAAAAACTGTGAGCTAGTTCACACTAACTTAGTTTAGAGGGAACACTGGCTGGTAGAAATCTTTTGGGCTGAATAGAGTGGCAGGGAGGAGAGACTCAAGGAAAGAGAAAGGAGGGGAGAGATATTAAATCATACTTGCCTTATTCTGTTGTCTTGGTGCTGGAGAGGCAATGGAGGTCAGTCTGGAGGAGAAACTGAATCCATTTTGTGGTTGAAATCTGAGTCTTTATATATGTAAAATTCCCTTTGTTCTAGGGGAGTCCTGTGATGATTTCAAATTAAATTAACTTTATCTGCTAGTTTCCTGCTTCAAAGAAAATGATTTCCCTGCTTAGTGTTTCTCTGACAAAAGCTGATGGTGATGTGATCAATTTAAATACAATGGATGAGTATTTGCTTACAGATGTGTTGGGACTCAGGAGATGTTTTCCTTTATAATTAAGTCTGGAAGGAAAACTAGGTTGCTCTCTTGGATGTGTTTGACATTTGGCTTAAGAAATTCCCTTTATCTCTTCTGGAATATTTGTCCTTTGTTTTATGGCCAGAATCCGAAATAATCTTCGCTAATAAAAGTGTTTACTTTTAAGATTAATTTTCTTGCAAAAGGGTGCCTCGCTTTACTTTTAAACTAATTTTAACTAACCATTTATTTCTCTGTGAGGCTCAGAGTCTGATCATGCTGCTTCTTCTCCTGGTTTTTGGCATTTGTTATCTGATTCTAAAAGTTTACTGTTAGCTGCTCCTTTTTACTGTTGGGATGCTGGTTTAATATCCACATTGTACCTCAAATTTCTAAGGGTTCCCTAGGGTTCCGGCCTTCGATGGGGCACCGTTGGTGCCAGCGCTGGAGGTTAGGAGTTTGGGAGTACTCCTGGACCCCACGTTAACTATGGGGGCCCAGGTGGCAGCCACTGCCAAGTCGGCCTTTTACCATCTCCGGCTGATTCGACAGTTGGTCCCGTTCCTTGACCGCGAAGACCTGGCCACGGTGATCCACGCAATGGTCACCTCGAGGCTAGACCACTGTAATGCCCTCTACATGGGGCTGCCTTTGGGGCAAATCTGGAGGCTGCAGCTAGTGCAGAATGCTGCAGCCAGGCTGTTGGCGGGCATCCCCAGGTGGGAGCACATCCGGCCTGTGCTGAAAGCGCTGCACTGGCTGCCTATAGCATACCGGATTCGCTTCAAAGTGCTGGTGCTTACCTTTAAAGCCCTATATGGCCAGGGTCCAGCATACCTGAGGGACCGCCTTTCCCCATATATTCCCCAAAGAGCACTTCGGTCTGAGTTCCAACATCACCTGGCGGTCCCTGGCCCTAAGGAGGCCAGGTTGGTGGCCATCAGGGCTAGGTCCTTCTCAGTGGCGGCTCCTACCTGGTGGAATGAGCTCCCAGAGGAGATCAGGGCCCTGTGGGACCTCTCGCAGTTCCGCAGGGCCTGCAAGACGGAGCTCTTCCACCAGGCCTTTGAGTAGGAGCCGCCACTCCCCCACTCCCCCTCTGCCACCAATCCTACCATCTTATGTGGTGGAGGGAGGGGACAGCCGACTGAGATCTATTGGGTCCCGCTATGACCAACACCGTTGTGACTAATACCGTCTGCTGCCATGGATTGAGGTGACTGATAATTGTTGAGCACTTTATGATCTTACCTTTTGGAATGTTTATTGGTTTTATGTGTTTTAAGTTGTCTGTCTTGGCACTTGGCTGCCTCACTGTGAGCCGCCCTGAGCCCGTTCGTGGGAAGGGTGGGATAAAAATGGAATAAACTAAACTAAACTAAACTAAACTAAAATAAAATAAAATAAAATAAAATAAAATAAAATAAAATAAAATAAAATAAACTAGTGTCTAACAGCATTATTTTGCAAGTACCATGAGTGACACAGGAAGGGAAAGCAGGAAAGTCCATTCTGTGAACTGATTTACACTGTTGGTTTACATTATTACCCTGATTTACACTATTTAAAATGTAAAATGCCTTGAGCTTAGAAAAATAGGTAATCAAATGAATAAAGGTGGTCACCCAGATATCTCTTTATGTGTAACGTTTCGTATATACAGTACAGTGATCTCAACCTCTTTCATCCCTCATACACAGGATTTCCCCTTCTTTCTTGCTGAGCTGCCCCTACATCTACTTATATCTATTTTCTTCTTATTCATTTGTCTACGGCTTTCCCACCCAGTCACTTTAATGTGTGTGTTGGGAGAGAGAGAGGGAGGGATGGATGCTGGCCCAGCCCAAGGAACTGAGGAAAGAGAAAAAAAATCACCTTCTTTTGCCTCTTTCTTAGGGATGACAGACTCCAAGTGGGACCTGGGGACCTCTGGAATTACAGCTCATCTCCAGACTGTAGAGATCAGTCCCCTTGGAGGAAATGGATGCTTTCAAGGAAGGACTCCATCTACCCAGGCTCCATCTCCAGCTGTTCAGGAGTTTCCTAACCTAGATCTGGCAACCTTACCCCCCACCCCCTGCTGGTGGCCAGGAGGGGGCTGGCAAACTTGTTCCCAGTCCACAGTCAGTGCTTAACTATCTCTTCTTCAACTGTCAGTTCCCAACTGTCATTCCTTGACTGACTGTTAATATAATACCGTTTGAACAGCCTGTCACTCAAAGGTTCTCAGACTCTGTTAGGCATTAGCGCTTGACAGTCCATCACACATGTATTCTTCACAAGTAACATATATGAAAATGTTCTAGCAAGCCTTACATTGTACACTAAAATTGAAGCACATTGCTGATGAACACATGCTGTGAATTAGGTTTAACAAGCTGAGGACCCACAAGATCTGTGGTGGAGGGAAACCTCATCCCACTGCTGGCCCTACCTCATTTCTCCCCTCTCCCCTGGATTGCCAATTTCTCTCCTCCAATGACACTGCTTTCTCTCATTCTTCCCTCCTTGTTGCTGCTTTTGTTGGATATTGTAATTCTGCATACAAGAGGATCTGGAACGGAAAGTGTTAAGAGAATTCTTTTCTCAGATATTCTTGGCAGTTGGCCCTTCCTTTCATCAGTTAGATGTTGAACCTCTTTGGCTGTTGCTTGTCTTCTGTTTCATCTTCTTCTGTCTCTTACCTGGGCTTGAAGCTGTAACAAGTTAACCTTTTCGAAGTTAATTGTTCACAATAAGTTTAGTGTACTTAAATGAATATGTCATGTAAGAGGCACTTCTATTTTTGTAAGTAATTTTTTTTTGATATTTTGTTACCATTGGAGTCAGGTCATCTTTGTAATTTATTTGAACAGTAGTTTCCCCTTAACCAGGAAACTTGGAGGGTTGGAGATACTACACAAAGTTTCAGTGGTTCCAAGGCAATTGATTTTTTTTACATTTAACCCAAGAGCTGTAGTTTCTATTCCTTCTACCACCTTCACTGCTTTGTTCCCCATGATTTATTTATTTATTATTTATTTATTTCTTCGGCTTATATCCCACTCAAACCCCCGAAGGGGTCTCTGAGCAGCTTACAGTTACTCTTTCAATCCTATCTAAGGCCACATAGACATTTTGGGAAGGGACTGCCCTACCGGCACCCCGTGGAGTGAGTGTTCTTTCCATCCTGGATCGGCTCAGTTTCAGTAGGTCCCTCCGGCACGTGGTTCTGCGTCAGCGCGACTTCTGGCTCTGTCCTTCGACTCCGCCACGCCTGCGCCTCTGCGTTCCCTGCGCCGTTCTGGTTCCGCCTTCCGCCGTCCGGAGTTCTGCGTTGCCTGATGTTCGGCATCTTGCTGCTCGCCGTTGCCGTTGCCGGTACTCCACTACCCCCACGAGAGGGGAGGAGGGTGCTCCCTGCCATCTAAGGCAGGTACCCATTTCATCTACTCGCTTTTGTTGTTATTTTATACAGCTTTCGAACCGCTGGGTAGACGGGAGCTGGGACTTGGGCCAGGCGCTCACCCTGACCGCGGCGGGATTCGAACAGCCATAGTGGCTGTTTGTAGATGTTACCAGCAGGCTATTAGTTGCCTGCGCCACCGCTCCCTTGATCGCCTTCTGTTTGTCTTTTTCTTCCTTCTTGTAAAAGAGAGGGAGTGATTGGGGGAGCAGTGACCTAGGTAGAAAGAGTTTGTATGTCAGGGAATAATAGTTGATGTAAGTTTTATGCGTGATCATTTATATGCTACTGCCTCTTTTAAGACTAAACCATGGGTCATACTGGGAGAATGAAGACAGTAGTTAGTAGACTTCAGTGCTGAAGTGATTTTGGTTCTGAAAGCGTTTTAGTTAATGTTTGGTGTGTTCTTAAGAAATAAAAGTCAACATTTTCTACACCTCCTGCCTTTTTTCTTGAGTGGAGTGTAATATTTCAGAGAGTCAGCCAGGAGGGCTTGAGGTGAGCAACTTTTACTTTCCAAGAGATGAACCTACAAAGCTGTGTGAGAAAACAAAAGCAATGCCTGAGGGAAAAAGAGGCCTTGTGAAAGAGTGAAGTGGTCAGAATCACCATGGCTCACAGTGAGTTTGAAAGCCTGCTTATGGAGGTGGAAAGATTTTTATTTATTTTATAAGAGGAACAGGTGAGGGAGGTTTGTGACTTTCGGGACCTTTCTGGGACAGATCACTGTAAGATTGCAACTAAGAGCTACTTTGCCTTGCTCAAGCATGTAGTACAGTATCTGAATGGAACAGATAGGTCTAAAAGAATTAAAGGATGAATGGCTGTCTACATTATTGAAACTGAAATAACAGATTGCAGAGTTCAGTACTGCAGCCAAGGAGGCAGCACTGGAGGAGCAATACATTGAGAAAGTAAAACTGCTTGAGGTTTAGTTTCAGGAAATATAAAAGAAATAGACTAGGGTTGCCAGGTTGGATGGACCCAGTGATGGGAGAGGGACTTTCCAGGAGCACACAGTGTGCACATGATGTAATGACATCATGCGGAAGTGACATCATTACATTGCCTTTGGGAGTGGGATCCCCCCCCTGCAGGCCAGGTGGCCAACAGCAGGGAAGATGCCCAGAAATCGAGATATCCCCCACCCCCATTCAGGGTGCCATACAACAAAGAGGTTGCAAGAAAGAGGGAACAGGGATGGCCAACCAAACAGCATGGTCCCACAGCCAAAGACAATGCATACTGACAGCATCTAACCAGAGTAGACTAGAATTGTAAACTTGGTGAGAAAGATGTATTATCTATTGCTTCTCAAATGAAATCAGAACATCAGCTTTGTGGGATACAGGTGCACAATGAATAGTGTCTAGTTAGTGAATGGAGAACAACCTCCCAGGAGTATCTCTGAGGAAGCTGAAAACTCTTACAGACACATGAACTGAAAGCAGCAAATGAGACAATAATACTTTATAAAGGGTGCATTAAGGTCCAGTTTCAGTTATCCCCATCCAATGAGTTTTTGACTGTTCCTGTTCTTGTTATCACACACAAAAAGAAAATGTGATAACTGGATACAGTGTAATTAAAGAAATAATAAAACACCATTGTAGTGCTTCAGCCAGTAAACCACCCGAACTCCGTGTTCTATGTATATAAAAGAAAGTCCCCTCACTGTAAAATCAACACCCAGGCCAAACTGCTGGACCTAGAAACATGAAATTTGGGGAGAGCGCTCCTACCATGATGTAGATGTTCACTGAGAAGGGATTTTTAGAACTTCGACCCCTAAGGGGGTCAAAAAGGGTAAAATGTGCTCCCCCCATTGATTCCTAAGTGGCTACCAGGCTGAAAACATTTTTAAATGCTGCAATAACTAAAGATGAAATTAGTAAAGCAATAGCTGAGGCAAAAATCTCTAAAGTTCCAGGCCTGGATGGCTTTTCAGCTAAATTTTATAAAAAATTTCATGAAGATTTGGTTCCGGTGTTGGAGATTCTTTTAAACGAAATTAGAAAGACAGGAAAGATTCCAGACTCCTGGAATGAAGCTGCAATCACCTTAATTCCTAAAGAAATGCAAGATTTAACAAATGTTAAAAACTACCGACCCATTTCATTATTGAACAACGATTACAAAATATTTGCAAAAATATTGGCAGAGCACCTTAAAAAGTTTTTGAAAGACACTATTGTTGAGGATCAAGCTGGTTTTTTACCAAATAGACAAATTAAAGACAATATGAGGGTTGTTTTGGACGCAATTGAGTATTATGATAAACACCCTGAAAAAGAAGTTGCTTTTTTATTTTTGGATGCAGAGAAGGCTTTTGATAACTTGAATTGGGAATTTATGTTTAAAGTGCTTGAGAAATCTTTGATGGGCGTAGAATTTATAAGAATGATTCAATCGATATATAAAGAACAAAAAGCTTCGGTGATTGTCAATACAGAACCAACAGATATGTTCCGGGTAAGAAAAGGTACTAGACAAGGTTGTCCCCTGTCACCATTGTTATTTATCTGGATTTTGGAGATTTTGCTACAAGCGGTTAGAGATGATGATAATATAAAAGGTTTGAATATTGGAGGTTTTTCATTTAAATTAAGAGCATTTGCGGATGATATCATGTTTATTGTTGAAGATCCTGTTAATAATATGCCTAAGGTATTTGAAAAAGTAAGAGAGTTTGGTGATCTTGCAGGGTTCTATGTCAACAAAAATAAATCTAAGATACTGTGTAAAAATATGACTGGTACAAAGCAACAAACGTTACAAAATGTGACAGAATGTGAAGTGGTTAAAAGGGTTAAGTATTTGGGAGTTGAAATTACAATGAAAAACATAGATTTGTTTAAGAATAATTATGAAAAACTGTGGGGTTCGATAAAGAGTGATTTAGAAAAATGGGAAAAACTAAGATTATCTCTTCTTGGAAAAATTGCCGTTATTAAAATGAATGTACTGCCCAGGTTAATGTTTTTGTTTCAGACAATACCAATTGTGAAAGATGGGAAAGTGTTGGTAAAATGGCAAAGAGAAATCTTTAAGTTTATCTGGGCAGGAAAGAAGCCAAGAATTAAAATGAAGATAATGTATGATATTAAAGACAGAGGTGGCTTCCAAGTCCCGAATTTGCGTTTGTATCATGAAGCAGTATGTATGTCTTGGTTATCTGAATGGGTAAATTTGGAAAATAGAAAACTGTTAGCTCTTGAGGGGCACGATTGCAGATTTGGCTGGCATGCCTATCTTTGGTATGGGAAAAACAAAGTCGATTCTATGTTTAAGCATCATTATGTAAGGAGGACATTGTTTGAAGCATGGACCAGGTATAAGAATACAATTTCGGATGAGAGGCCTCTGTGGATTGTTCCAGCTGCAGTTATACATCTGTTTTCAGAGCATAAAGGTAATGACTGGTTGAAATATCAGGAATTGTTGCAAAAAGAAGGGAAAAAATATGTTTTATAACCAAATAATGAATTAGAATTTGAGTATGGTTGGCTACAATATTGTCAAATAAGGGACATCTATAAAAAAGATTGTAAAGAGTTTGGTTTTAGAGCTATGAATGATGATTTTGAGAATATATGGTTGAAAAAAGAGCGGAAAATGATATCAAAGATGTATAAAACTTTGTTGACTGTATATACTTTGGATGAAACTGTTAAAGAACAAATGATAAAGTGGGCTATAAATATGAACAAAGAAATTTCTATGGAATCATGGGAATTTTTGTGGAAAAGATCTTTTAAAATGTCTACCTGTATCAATGTAAAAGAAAACTGTTATAAGATGATGTATAGATGGTACATGACACCAAAAAAGATTGCCAATATTAGTATGGATAAGAACTTGAGTAATAAATGTTGGAAATGTAAAAAAGTAGAGGGTTCTTTTTACCATATGTGGTGGTCATGTGATAAAGTGAAAGCATACTGGTCTAATATACATTGTGTGATGCAAAAAAAATTGAAAATCCCAATTGAGAGAAAGCCAGAACTTCTTCTCCTCGGTTTGACAATGGAAAAAATTCCACAAGAAAAAAGGACACTGTTATGGTACATGATTACGTCGGCGAGAATGGCCTTTGCTCAGCATTGGAAAATGGAGAAGGTGCCAGATATACATGACTGGTTGAGAAAACTGTTGTTTTTAGCGGAAATGGACAAAATGACAAAGAAATTAAATGGACAAATGGCAGAACAGTACTTAAAAGACTGGGAAGGATTGAAATTGTATCTAGAAACTGAATATAGAATGAAGGGGAAAATATATAACTTGGATACGTATGGATATTGAACGAGAAGTGAAATGAATTTTGAACTGTATGTACTGTTATATATAATATGCTGAAATTGTAGAGGTTATATATAATTGAAATGTGTTACCTGGTTTGTCGATGTACTTAAGTCTAAGCTTGATTACTTTATAATTTTTCTGTTTGTTATTAGCAGTGTTGGAAGCCTATTAGGGGGGTTGGGGGGATTGGGACGGGGATTTTTTTTTTTGAAATTGTATTGGTAACGTGATTGGAAATGTTGAATGTATCCCAATAAAATTTTGTTTCAAAAAAAAAAAAAAAAAGGGTAAAATGTGCTCCCCCCATTGATTCCTAAGTGGCTACCAGGCTGCTGCCTCCTTGCACCCCCACTCTCTGACTGGTCAGCAGCAGAGCTCAGTGTTCTGAGGTAAAAAAAAAAAAAAGCAGTTACAGGAGACTGCAGAGAGCTAATGACAGTTGAGGAAATCAGGAGTGGCCAACCACTTGTGATGTGCAGCAAAGCTGCTGGCCCCGCCTCCCCATGGCTTCAAACACTCTCCCTCCTCCTACACCTGACAGGCAGTTGTCTGTCAGATACAGCAGTGGTTGCAGGGTGCTTAAAGCCATCAGGAGCTGGCTGGCCTCCACAATGGCTTGCAATAGCCTTCCCCTTCCCCTCCTACACTGGACAGGCAGCTGCCTATCAGGTGTAGGAGAGGGGGTGGGATGCTTACAGCCGTCAGGGAGGCTTGCTCAGCAGCCTCACCAATGCCTTTAAACACACTCCCCCCCAGCACCAGACAGGCGGGTGACTGTCAGGTGTAGGAGTAGGGCCAGGGTACTTTAATCCATCAGGGAGCTGCCCCAGCAGGATCACCTTAGCAATGCTGCTGGCCCAGCTTAGCCACACTCCCACCCACTATGGAAATATACTCCAAATTTGTAGAAAAGTGGTTTCCTGTATTAGGCTATTTAACTTCTCATAATGTGGGTTCTAGAAAATTAGTGGGTTCGTATGAACTTGCTCAGTATCTGATTGCTTGGACGGTGTTTTGAATATGTAGTTATGTCCCATTTCTTAAATGTAAGATGAATGAGAAGCATTTTTGGTTTAAGAAAAAAGTATGCCCTACACACACACACACACACACACACACACACACACACACACACACACATACACATCCAATGCCCAGGCCAAACCCCTACACCAGGAAACCCAAAATAAGGGGAGTGCATAACTCCCATGGTGTCAACCCCCACTACAAAGAGATTTCTGAGAAACACGACCCCTAAGGGGGTAAAAAAAGGGGCAAAATGTGTTCCCCCAATTGTTTTTCATGTGGCTGGCAGGCTGCTGCCTCTTTGCACCCCCCCCCGATTGGTCAACTGTGTAGCTCAGAGTTCTGAGGTAAAACCTGCCTGCTTGCCCCCACCTCCCTCTGATTGCTCAGCTGTGTTCTGAGGTAAAAACACAGTTAAAATAAACTGCAGACAGTTGAGAACAGTTACAGAAATCAGTGATTCAAGACTTCTGAATAAACATTTCTCATAACAGCCAGCATGGCAATTGAGTGTATGAATATTCATGGAGAGATGGTAAAGGACCTTTCTAGGAGCCTGCTCCAGAGTGAGCTCACCGAGCAGTCTGGTGATCCTAGCATCTGAGGGCAGACCCATCACTGTGGTCTACAGAAAGGTCCTTCAGTAGAGGGGGAAAACAGTACATATGTCTCACTTCATCCTTTACGCTACAGTCTTCTCCATTTGAATTCCTACAAGAAATATTACCTTTCAAACTTAACATCATCAGTATTATAACTGGATTTACGGAACTTAAATATCATAGTGAAGCACGGGTATCAGGCTAGTCTTATTAATAGAATGGAAATCACATTATTGTATCTTGACAGAGAGAAGGCAGAAACCCTTATGAATATCATCAAAGGCAACAATCCTAGTTATGGCTGTGAACTTAAGGTTGGAAAAAGGTATGCTCTGGTCCCAAGGAGAAGGACTATCAATTATCAGGACTATCAAGGCCTCATCTGGGAAGTCCTGACAACTATATTTGAACCAAACTCAGCTGCTCTATGGCCTAAAGACTTGAGGAAACTCCAATCCAGTTACCGAGCAGATCATTCTGTCCAGAAAATATTCCAGTCAGCGACTCAGCACAGCATGACATTGTGTTAACGGGTAAGACAGTATTAGGAAGCCTACATCAGATCAGGTCAGGTCAGAATGTTTGATGTGTTCTAAAGAAATAAGAATCAACATTTTCTACATAACTTGCCTTTGTCCCTGAATGGAGTGTAACATATCCCCCCTTTTCTGCTTACTTTCTTGTCTGAGAAAGTATGCACCCTCATTTTAGAAGAACATATCAAGAAAGTGGTAGGGGAGAAAGCAGTGACCCAAGGAAGGCAAGAGAAAGAGATCCAAAGTGGCCGTGTGGGAGGGGGAATACATCTTTCTCCCTATTGCCCTGGGTCACTGTTCCCCAGACCCAGGGGTCATTTGGGGCCAGAGTGGGCCAGAGCATCACTCTGGCAGCCCAGGAGCAGAGAAAATGGTGGTGGCAATGGGAACGTGAGCCTCAAGGTAGCCATTTGAAGCATGGGAGTGGGTGGCTAGTGTGGCAGGCAGCTGTGGCAGCCAAGTCAATGATGGCTCGGTGGAGCATGAGCAGTGGTGAGGGGTGATCATGGCATTGGGGAGCAATGGGGGGCTGGGCAGCAGTGGCAGGGCCCCCAGCAGTGAGCAGGGCAGGGGCTGCATGAAGAGGTTAAGGGCGAGCTGCTGCTGGAGGCCGCCAGCAGGGTGGTGGTGGTGGTGGAGGGGTGGCCTCTGTGGCCTCCCACCAGCTCCGGGAGTTGGGGCTGCCCACCATCACCCCCACATTGAAGAGCTGGAAGAGGAGGCCGGCCTGGGCGAGAGTGACCCCGGGGACTCTGCCATTGAGAACTTTGTGAGTAGCTTGAGGCCAAGCTTTTATGAGGCACTCCTAATCAGCTGTTCTCCTATTTGGACGAGGCCACACTGTCAGCTGCACAACCCAGCTACCCCGCTCTGCTCTTGGGGGGAGAGTTGGGCTCCTGCCAAGGAGGTTTTTGCCAATGCCTAGGGAGGGGGGAGGGATAAACCTTGGACGTTTGTTGTTCAGAGTAAAATCCAAGGAGGTCGGATGGATGACTGCTGCTGTGCAAGTTTGCCTGAAAGCAGCCCTCAGCCTGCTGGGAAAACCCGCCAGGCAAACCAGGCTGACTGCAGTCTTCATGCAGGGGTCGGGGGAACAATTAAAGGGATCGTGCATCCTGCTGCCCCCTGCCCCCTTCATCCCACGGGTGCTCAAGGTTGCAATGTTCACAAGCAGCAGCGCCTGGAAGTCGCCTTTGAAACTTTTTGGTGGTATTAAATTCTCTGTTGTGTACAGAGAATGCCACACTGAATATGCAAGTTTCTTCTGATTCTTTGCAAGAACCAACAATCTACAATTCCCCCTCCTAGTTGCACATTTGCTGTCTGACAAGACATGGCTCATGATTCCCGATCATCATGATTAGCAAAAAAAGAGGAGATAAGAAAAAAGGAATCAAGCCCAGTCAAATGCAAATCTTGCCAAGCCACAAAAAATGCCAAGAATACTTCTTCAAAGGCAGAAAGTTCTGCAAAGTGCAAAATACAGGCATGTATTTTTAGTCACTTATTCTACAGAGGGAATCATGGTGTTGAGTTTTTAAAGGCAGCGTAAGAATCCAGCCTGTTCTCATCTCTATGATCTCGGGTGCTGCAGTTTCTGTGGTACTTGTCCAGCCCATGCTTCCAAGGTCCTGCCGGGGCTGTTGCAAAACGTCTCACCACAACCCAAATTCTTCCTGCCGGGGGGCACTTTTCACAGCAAATTCTCTCTGTGATGAATTTCTTTTTCTCCTCCTTCTCTTCTTGCTAGTATTTCCCCCATAGTCACTTTTTTGTATCTGGGAAATTTTGACCTGTTTAGGACCTGAATCTTAGCAACAGCAAACAGGCCATAGCAACGGTTGGAATGCAGAAGATTTAGGAGCTATGGGGTATAAATGAGGGCACCAGAAAAAGAAGGTATAATGGAAGGTATTTGGGTGCTGCTTTCTGTTTTGCCTTCTTTTGGTGATCTGATGAGAGCAAAGGCAACAAGCGTTGCAGTACCTCAAAGGCTTGCAGAATTTTATTCCAACATAAATTTTGTCCACTAGAAGAAGAGGTTGGACTACCCAAAGGAGTCTCAGAGCGGCTTACAGTCTTCTTTCCCTTCCCCTTTATCAGACAGCATGAATGAATTCTCTCTTTGCATTTGCTAATACAATGAATGATTAGTTATTAGTTGCAGGAAGTATAGAGAGAAAAGCAATAGTGTAAAATTCAACTCTAGTTTAGAAGAAATGAAAAGACCATTCACTAGTTATGCTGAACTACTTAACATCTGTAATCAGGGGCCGGGAGGAGAATCACAGTGAGGTAGGTTAGATTTGAGTCTAGTAGTAGCACCTTAGAAACCAGCAGGACTTTCAGGGTATAAGCTTTCCCCAGTCAAAGCTCTCTGGCTTTGACACTGGAAAGCATATATTGTGAAACTAGAGATGCTAGCCTCCAGCTGGGATCTGCGGATTCCCGGGAATTACAGCTCATCTCCAGGCTACAGAGATTAGTTCCCCTGGAGAAAAATGGGTTATTATTTGGAAGGTGGACTCTGGCATTATACCCTCCCTGAAATCCCTAAACTCCATCCCCAAATCCTCAGGAGTTTCCCAGCCTGGGTCTGGCAACCCTACCTGACACTCTTGTTGGCCTCTAAGGTGCTACTGGACTAAAATCTAACTGTTCTACTGCGGACCAACATGGCTACCCTCTGAAATAGTGAGATACAAATCCTAAAGCTGCAATCCTAAAAAAAAACAAAAAAAAAACACTTTCCTGGAAGATTTTTGGGGTGGAGCCTGAGCAGTGGGTGTTGCTGGAAAATCCTTGGGATCGAACATTCTGTCTCTGTGCATCCAGTTGATTAAATATTTCTGTTTACATGGCATATCACAGTTTGCTTTTTCCTCTGAGCCACAATCTACAGTTTCTTCTTTTTCTTCTATACCAGACAGGTTTCCTAAGCACTGTTTAATTATGGTTGAGAAGAAAAAAAATGGGACTTCCAGTTCTGGCATTCACCATGGCGTTCACGTTCTCCCAAGGCTCCAGGAGACGTGCGCCAGAGCCCGTGGTTGGGAGGGGGCGCGATCATCCACTTCACCCCCGGAGCCCTTGCATTGGGCTCCCAGCCATGGGGCTCTAGAGAGCCCTCCTGGCACCCTTGCTAGTGAAGGGGGGCTACTCCATGCCCCAAAGTTCCCGCTGTAGAGCGTCCTGGATGGGAACTAGAATTGCACATCGGAGCAAGCGGTTGGTGGCCAAGCGATGCGAATTCCTCAAGCGGCTACATCATTGAAATGTGAGTCTAAGTGAAAGCAAGAAGCACCTAATCTAGCTGGAAAACCTTCCCTTAAAAAACGAGGGGGGGAGGGAACTCTCCCCCGATAAGAAGAAAACAAACGCTTTTCAGCTATGGACTTAAGGGGGGTTGGCTATAGAAGCAAGATGGACAAAAATAAAGAACTTATAAGAACTTACTAGGTGTTGTAAAGAGTTCTAGAGACTGTGATAACTTTTACAAAAAGTAAACAATCTCTCAACATGGCGCCTTCATGGAGGGAAGAGAAAGACAAACAAACGAAACCTAAGTTGCTGGCTGGAAATGCCAGCCCAGCGAGTTCTGTTGCTAGACAGGATACAATAACAGAGCTTCAGAGGATGCTGACTGAAGTGCTGTGACCCCTGCTGGAACAAGTTATGGCATTACGTCAGAAATTTGATGCACAGCAGGCTTCCGGTCGGAGTTAAAATGGTGATCTGACGCTCTCTGCGAACTGTGCAGGATGAACGATAGCCCCTTTTGACAGTTTGGGCCTCTTATCGGTCCAACGCAACACTCCCCAGGCGGGGGAGTGGCAAGCAAGCAGCTAAGTCCAAACGGGGGTTGAGATTGGCATGGGCAGGCTTCAGAGGAAGCCTGTCTAAGCTTTGATCCCCCCCCGTGGAGCGGGCAGATGCAAAACAACTCTACAGGGGCTAATCGGGCTGACAATTCAGCATGAACCCGTCATCTACCAACCTCTTTATCATTAAAGTCAACTTTAAGTTAAGAAGAAGCAATGCGAAACCCCGAGATCAAACTTCAAGGTAAAAAAGAACTTTTGCTTACCGATTTGAAGACATAAAGAAATTTGAATCAAGCGGTTAAGCGCAGAAAAGTATTCCTGATGTAATCTGCTTTGTTTGGAATCGAAAGAAGCTTTCTAGAACGTGAAAATAGTGAAAAAGAGACTTTTGTTTTGCATTCCTGTGGCTAGTCAGAGATTAATGGCAAGCTATAAAAACGAAACTGATGTGAATCTGTGTTACTAAAAACAAGTTCCGGCTGAGAAAAGACGAGTTGGACGCAAGAGAGGCTTTTGAAAAGACTGAGTAACCAGAAGGAGTAGGAAGAGTTAGTGTGCTGCACAGGAAGTTGGACTTTCGGAACGGACATCAAACCGGAAGTTATAAAATAGCCTACTCTTGCCAAAAAACCATAGAGAAATTGCACCGGCCATTTTGAGGAGGACTAATTTTTAAAATTGAATTTTGAACTATAAAAATAAAGATAAGAAACACATAAAAGTGGCGATTTGACTGAATACCTAGAAGAAAAGAGATTTGGTGACATTTAAAAGTTTTCAAAACGGATTTGAGGCCAAGACAAAGGGCCGCCTCTACATCAAGCCCCAGGATGGCAGCAAAGGACAAAAAAGAATGGCAGGCAGCAATAGAGGCTATGGAGAGGAGGATGATGGAGGCAGTACAGAGTCTTGGAAAACAGATGGAACTACAGACAAAACAAATGGAATTACGGATAAAACAGCAAATGGAAAAACAATTGGAGCAAATAGAACAAGTACAAGTGCAAATGCAAGAGAAGAATATGGCAGCTATGAAAGAATTGGTCCTAGCAGAAGTGGCAGAGTTTAAAAAAGATACAGAAGAAGTTAAAAAAGAAGTCCAAGGTTTAGCAGCTAAGTCGATGGAGCTAGAACAAAAAATTAAAAATACCCTCCAGGAGAACACAAGGTTAGAATCTATGATGGAGTACAGAGCTACACAAAACCACTTGAGGCTCAGAGGAATTGAGGAGGCAGAAGACCAAGATATACGTGCGTTGGTAATAACAACATTGACGGCATACATTGGTGAGGATCAAGGAGATCTAGACTCGGATTTCAACTTAATCTACAGAGTAAACTCAACGTATGCTCAGAGGAAAAAATTACCCATAGATGTCATTGTGCAGTTTGTGACAAGAAAAATGAAAGAGGATATTTTCAAGAAGCAATTCACACAACCGTTGGAAATTGACAGCAAAAAGGTAATAATATTAAGAGAAATCCCAAGGGTCATGCTACAAGACAGAAAGAAATATAAAAAATTGGTCGACAAACTAAAGGCAATGGGAATTAGATTTAGATGGGAAATACCTCAAGGATTGTCATTCACATACAACTCAGTGAGATTTACGATCAAATCAGAAGGAGACTTGTATAGGTTCAAAGAAAATAATTTTGAAGAGTTTTTGGATATATAAATCAAGACACCATGGAATACAAAATGCTATCTTGGAATGTAAATGGACTTAATTCACCTAACAAAAGAAAATTAGTAAATCATTGGCTGGAAAAACAAAAGAGCAATATAATTTGCTTGCAGGAAACTCACATCAGAAAACAGGACTATAAATATTTGATAAACAAGAAATTGGGAGAAGAATTTTTTTCACTAGCGACTAAAAAGAATAAAGGAACAGTGATCTATATTTAAAAAGAATTGGAACCCAAGCAAATTTTTGTGGACAATGATGGGAGGTATATTGGAGTAGAAATAATGATACACAGGAAAAGACTTTGATTGTAAACTTGTATGCACCCAATGGAGCTAAAGAAATTTTATTTAAAGATTTGACAAATGAGATGGAACAATTAACTTATGATCAGGTTGTCTTCGCAGGAGACTTTAATGGTACAGTGAACAACCTACTGGACAGACATTTTAAAAAAAAGTTGGAGATGTGGCGGGGAAATTACCAAAAGTTTTCTTCAAACTTATGAAACAAGAGAAACTGGAAGATGTTTGGAGAAAATGGAATCCCAAAGCAAAAGACTATACTTTTTACTCCAATAGACATGACTCTTTCTCAAGGATTGATATGATTTGGATGGCGGAGGAGTTAGCATCGAAGACTCAAAAGATTGAAATTTTAACAAAAAATAATTCTGACCACAGCCCCTTACTCTGGATGTCGAGAGAAAAACCTAAACAATTATACTGGAAAATTAATGAGGACTTACTGGACAAGAAAATAGTTAATGAGACGTTGCGTAGGGAAACACAGAACTTTTTTGAAACAAATTTGAACAAAGGCACGGAATTACAAATTGTTTGGAATGCATATAAAGCGGTTATAAGGGGACTGCTTATTTCATTAAATACTAAAGATAGAAAGCAAAGATTGCAACAACAAAATGATTTACAGGAAAAGATCCGACAGAAAGAAAAAGAGTTAAAGAAAAAACCAGGGAAGAAAAAGATTATAAGAGAAATCCATATGCTACAAGACCAGTTAAATGTATTGTCAAATCGAGAATTGTATTGGAATTTAAAGAAGCTGCAACAGAAATCGTTTGAGGGTGCTAATAAACCTGGAAAGTTCTTAGCATGGCAATTAAAAAATAGACGTGAAAGAAATTTTATAAGCAAGATAATAGAAGATGGAAAGGATATTGTGGACTTGAATGGCTTAAAGAGAGTCTTTTTCCATTTTTATGCCAAATTGTTTGAAAAGAAATGTATTGATGCACAGAAACTTAAGAAATATTTGGAGAATATTGAAGCACCAACATTGGGACAACAAATGAAAGAAGTGCTTAATGGTCCAATTAAAAATGAAGAAATTGTTAGTGTGATAGAAGAAGCAAAATTGGGGAAAGCTCCAGGTCCAGATGGATTTACTGCAAAATTTTATAAAAAATTAAAGAATGAGCTAACCCCAATTCTTGTACTTTTGTCAAACGAAATAAGAGAGACAAAATGGATTCCAGAGTCATGGAAAGAAGCAAATATTTCGCTTATACCCAAAGAAGGTTTGGACCTAACTAATGTGAAGAACTACAGACCAATATCCCTCCTGAATAATGACTACAAACTGTTTGCTAAAGTAATCTCTGAAAGGCTGAAAAATTATTTGAAAGATGTTATAACAGAAGAACAAGCTGGCTTTTTACCGAATAGGCAAATCAGAGACAATTTAAGAGTGGTGATAGATGCAATTGAATATTGTGATAAACACCCTGAAAAGGAAGTTGGATTCCTCTTCTTGGATGCAGAAAAAGCTTTTGATAATTTGAATTGGGACTTTATGTTGCAAGTGATAGAGAAAATGGAAGTAGGTCAATCTTTTTTAAATATGATTACTGCAATTTATTCAGACCAAAAAGCAGCATTGAATGTTAACAAAGAGAAAATGGAATATTTTAAAGTGAGAAAAGGGACGAGACAAGGTTGCCCCCTATCTCCACTATTGTTTATTTGGACATTGGAAGTATTATTGGGGAAAATAAAAGAGGACAAGAAAATCAAAGGATTGACATCGAGAGGCTTTACATATAAATATAGAGCTTTTGCGGACGATGTAATGTTTATGATTCAAGACCCAACTGAGAATATACCACGACTGATGCAAAAAATTAAAGATTTCGGAGATTTGGCTGGCTTTTATGTTAATAAAAGCAAAACAAAGGTGATGTGTAAAAATATGACGAAACAGAAGCAAATGGAACTTCAGGAGAAAATCCAGTGTGAAGTGGTTACAAAGACAAAGTATTTAGGGATTGAATTGACTATGAAAAATATAGATTTATTCAAAAATAATTATGAAAAAAATTGGTATAAGATTCAACAAGACATGAAAAAATGGAACTCTTTGAATTTATCACTAATGGGAAGGATTGCAACAGTTAAAATGAATATTTTGCCTCGGTTAATGTTTTTGTTCCAGACTATCCCAATACTACGACAAAGCAAGATATTGGATGGATGGCAGAAAGAAATATCAAAATTTGTGTGGGCAGGAAGGAAACCAAGAATTAAAATGAAAATTTTATTTGACGCCAAGGAAAGAGGAGGACTTCAACTACCAAATCTCAGACTTTATTACGATGCGGTCTGTTTAACGTGGATAGAACAATGGATTAACCTTGAAAATATGAAGCTGTTGGCATTAGAAGGTCATGACAACAAGTTTGGATGGCATGCGTATTTGTGGTATGAAAAATCAAAAAGCGATAAATTTTTTAAACATCACTTTATTAGGCGATCACTGTTCGAGACCTGGATGAGATATAAAAAATTCTTTTATGAAGAACGACCACTTTGGATAGTACCGGCAGAAGTGATTAAACCATATTCGAGACACAAAGGATTAGATTGGTTACCTTATAGAAATCTTTTAAAATCTGAAGGGAAAAGCTTTGTTATGAGAGACAGAGATGATGTGGAGTTTGATTATGATTGGTTGAATTATAGACAGATTTATGATTTGTTTAAAACTGATAAGAGAAAATATGGCTTTAGGGCAAAGAACAATGAAATTGAAACTATATGGGTGGAAAAGGGAAAAAAAATGATCTCAAAAATGTATAAGGTTTTACTGAAGTGGTATACAGAGGATGAAATTGTAAAAGAACAAATGATAAAATGGGCTGTAAATGTAAATACTGAAATAACTATGGCATCATGGGAATGTTTGTGGAAAAAGTCAATGAAAATTTCAACTTGTGTTAATGTCAAAGAGAATTGCTATAAAATGATGTATAGATGGTATATGACTCCAAAGAAAATTGCTAATATAAATGAGAGTATGTCTAGCAAATGTTGGAAATGTAGAAAGAAAGAAGGCTCATTTTACCATATGTGGTGGACTTGCGTTAAGCCATGAGTTACTGGTCAGAGATTCATAATGAAATACAGAAAATTTTGAAATGTACTTTTAAGAAAGATCCACAAATCTTGTTGTTAGGTCTTAAAATGGAAGAATTAAATGTAACCAAAAGAACATTGCTACGGTACTTGGTTACAACAGCTAGAATGACTTATGCACAATTCTGGAAACAAGAAAAGATACCTGAAACATGGGAATGGATTAAGACAGTGTTTTTCAACCTTTTTTGTGCAAAGGCACACTTTTTTCATGAAAAAAATCACGAGGCACACCACCATTAGAAAAAGTTTTAAAAATTTAACTCTGTGAGTTGAAGCCGCATGTTACGGATGAAATTGGAATTTTTCCAACGGCACACCAGACAATATCTCACGGCACACTAGTGTGCCGTGGCACAGTGGTTGAAAAACGCTGGATTAAGAAGATGCTTTTTATAGTAGAAATGGACAAAATGACAAGAAAGCTTAATAATGAAGAAGACGAAGCGTTTTATGAACAATGGAAAGATTTCAAAGACTATCTTGAGAAAAACTGGGACGTTAAAAACAAATTGATTTGCTTTGATAGTTATTAAGGAGAAAACAAGAAAAAGAATGATAAGATTGTTAAAATGTTACCTAATTTGACAATGAAAGTGAGACATTTTGTTAATGGTAATTAGATAATAGAGTTTATAAGAGGGTAAGAGCATTGCGGGAAGCCTTGTACTGGGGAGGATGGGGAGGAAAGAAAAAGGTATGCGATATCTATAAGATGTAATTTTAAATATGTGAAACATACTCTATAATAAATGGTTTAAAAAAAAAAAGAAATTTGATGCACAGCAGACTCAACTGAATGAGGCAGTTAAAAAAAACAGAAAAAAGGAGAAAAGCTTAAAGAGGTGGATGCCAATTCCAAGAAACTTCAGAAACAACTGCAGACAATGGAAAAAAAGAGGCAGTCCAATTAATCCCATTTGTTACAGCTGCAAATGGATAGGGCAAGCTATGTCCTAAGATTCCAAGGTGTCCCGGAAGAGAAGGGAGAAGACCTGAAACAGATTATGTGTGATGCTTTGAGCTCGATTGCAGATGTTAAAACGGATAGATTACAAAGCGAAATTGATATGATCTATAGGTCGTATTCAGACTTTATAAGGAAAAATATTCTGCTTGGGGAAGTTATGATGAGATTCTCCAGAAGACAAGTGAGGGATCAAATACTTAAAGCGACTAATGGAGCTACCTTGAAAAGCAAGGGCAAAGAAATAAAAGTGTTGAAGGACATTCCGTTTGAAATAAGAAGGAAAAGAAGGAGATATGGGGACTTGGCTTTATTCTTACAGAAAAACAATGTTGCCTACAGATGGATCGTACCCGAAGACATAATCTTCAAATTTATGGACAAAAAAGAAAAAATTGACTCTGTTGAAAAGGCATGTGAATTTCTGCATCTTCATAGTCGTCCAGCAAAAGGTAAAGAAGAGGAGGAAGAGGGCAACACCAAAGGAAGCGAGGAAGAGGGAGCTTTGGCATCTTCTGACGACAATTCAGACTCAGCTTTGGGGGTGGCAGCCCCAAAACTAAGCTATCATTTGAGAAAGAAAAAGGGAAAAAAGAAGGAGTAGTTGTTGCACTCTGGAATTTTTTAAAGTTTTTAAAATTGTATAATCTTTTTTTATTCGGTTCTTTGTGGAGGCGGATATGGGGGGCTTCAATTTTTAGATATTTAAGTTTAAACTGATTACTAGATGAACATTTTCAATGAACTTTATTTGTAAGTTTGGGCTAAAAAGCTGATTTTATAAGCGTTATGTTTGACCACCATCTCTTGGGTTTTTAGTGGGTTTTCTTTACTTTCTCCTATAGTTTGTAGTTCCCTGACTTTTTTTCTGTTGTAGTTTATAGAAAATGCAATTAAAAATACCCTTTTGGGGGGGGCAAAAAAAAGAGAGAGAGAGAAAGAAGAAAACAAACCTAATAGAGTGTGTATGTGAAAGGAAAATCCAAACACAGATTTATGGAATAAAAATTGGCCACAGCTTTTATTGAACACAAACAAAGGAGCATTGGTGCAGCATGTGGACAGATCTGGCATTGGATGACCTGCCTGCCACCTGATGAATCCTGCCCCTCAGCCCACCTGCTGCAAGGGGAGGGAACCAAGGAGTGGCAAGCCCAGGTGACTATATGGGGCCGACTGCTGTGTGGCTCCCCCCATGCCACTTGGTGATGAGAACCAGCTGATAGTCCTCCAAGCTGGGCATGCTGCTAAATGGCTCCATCTCAACCCCTTAAAGGAGTCCTCAGTCAGAGGAGACAGGCATGCAGGCACATTTTGTGTAGTGGTTAAGAGTGGTGGACTCTAATCTGGAGAACCAGGCTTGATTCCCCACATCTCCACATGCAGCCAGCTGGGTGACCTTGGGTCAGTTACAGTTCTCTCAGAGCTCTCTCAGCCCCACTTCCCTCACAGGATGTCTGTTGTGGGGAGAGGAAGGAAAAGAGATTGTAAGCTGCTCTGAGACTCTGAGTGGTGTATAACATAATATCCAAGCCTCCTCAGCCTCCTCAGCCTCCTCCTCCTCCTCCTCCTCCTCACCACCAAAGCTGTGACGGAATACAAATAACGAATTGAATGAACACAAAACAAAAGCAACAAGGCAAGGATGGTGAGAGAACTGGAATGAACTGTGCTGAGTTTTCTGGCTGTGCTTGCCTTACATAGAGGAAGGGTATGGGTCCACGGGGGGGGGGGCACAGCCAGGCCCACCTTAGGCGACACCCCCTTGCTGGCCAGCTGGACCTGCTGACGCTGCAGCCTGCCTGGATCACAGCTGAGGCCCACCCCTTCGTCCTCCCATATGGCTGGCTCTGAGCTGGCAGCTTCCTTTCCATCCCACTTCAGACCTGGGCTGCAAATGCAGCTCCTGGTAAGTCAGGGCCTGGGCTTTGTGTTTTGAACAGAACGACAAATCGTGATTTGCTAAGAATACAGAAGTATTTAATTTGCTGGTTGTTCAAGGAGTGGATGATGAAAACCTTGACCCTGAGGTTTCCTGAAGGTTCATTCACAAACCATGTTTTGTCATTATGTGTGAACTGTTTCAGTAACAGCCAGTACAGATGATTGTGTACTTTTTAAATATATCTGCTGATTAACCAATCTCTTCAGGCAATGAACTATCTGTTGCTTTCTGATCAGGCTTTAAATTGTAGTCTTTGACAATTCAGGTTGAGCTACCTTGGTTGAGCATGTTTCCCAGCTAGAGTTGCAAACCATGGTTTGAGCTGAATCTTGCATTCTTTTTCTTTTTAAATGTGTGGAGGTATTAGAAACAATCTGTTTGATGCATCTGTTTGTAATGTGAGAATAGTGTTTGAGTTGTTGCCTGTATTCTTCAGAGTATATTTCTTGGGTTTTTATTCCTTGATGGATGAGGAGAGGGCAGTGAGGAAAGAATCTTGCCATCTGGAAACTCCATATGCCACTGGATGAAAGAGGACTTTGCATTATCTACAATGTGGATAATCTGCTGTGAGGTTTAATTCAGCATTGTTACTGCAGAATTGTGTGACAGGGATCTAGCCCAAAGTATTGCATCATGCATGGTATGGAGTGCTTGGATTTGGTGAACCAGCAAAAAAAGTTTCACTGATTAAAAACACAGCAATCATGTTTGGCATTTCAGTCTGATCTTTTTTTTTTTTTTTTTTTGGGGGGGGAGGGATCTGTGTTCATTTTCTTTCCCGGAGGAAAATTATAACTATTGAAGGACTGGAGGATTTATGAGAGTGTCAAAGCATATGGCAGATGGTCTGGATTAGGACTCAGAAGCACTGTAATCCAAATCCTTGCTGACAACTATTAAAAGGAACTCCTCTTCTTGCTGGGTTCTTCTAAATTTACAGCCAGAATGATGAAACAGCGCTCTAGATGCTGAGAATTAAAACTAGCATTTACAGAACTGCTCCTGAAATAGTAAACTTTTTTTAAATGAAAAGTTAGTGTGTGTTCCTGTTAAATGAAAAATGATTGAGCTCCATACATATAAAGGATATTGACGTTTTATTGCTTTGTGTTTATATAGTAATATAGTGAAAAGTGTAGTACCTAGGGTTGCCAGCCAGTTGCCAGTAGCTAGCAGCTAGCAGGAGTCTAGGGGGCAGGGATATTGGGGGCACTCTCAAATGACACAGTTCCCTCTCTTTTGGGAAAAACCTGATAGTGATATCACACCTGTCTCAGAATCCATGTCTGGTGATTCCAGCAATTCCTAGAGCAATGCCACTTCCAGGTTTTCTTTAAAGGTGATGTAACACCATCACCTGTCAGTGATTTTTTTAAATGTTTTCCCCTCCTGGCTGCTTGAGTGATGGCAAGCAATGCAAGCTGCCGGTGGGTGGGAGATATCCCACCCCTAACAAACACATGTCAAATCCTACCAACATTACAAAGGTTTTGAATATAGGATTCCTTATCAGTTTCTGTCATGGTAGAAATTGGACAGGTGGAAGGGAGGATAGGCAGGGTAGTCTAGAAAATGAGATTCTTATCCTGGGTACCGTACAAAGCCCTCAGCCATCTGGCAGGATGGTGATGGGTTATTGTTTATGGATGCATGGAAGTCTGTACAGATGATGGCAGGGTATTGGGGAAGTGGGAGTTTGTGAGAGGGAAGCCCAGCAACCAGTGGTGAATGTGTGACAACTGTGGTTGTTTATCAATCATATTGTCAGGACAAGCTGTGGTGTATATCAGTTAGACTACATCCAAGCTGAATGTTTGTGAGTTTATATTATAGTGTATAATAAACTTTTGCTGAAAACTAAGTAAATAACATGAAAATCAAAGAACAAAGTTTGAGTTCAGTGACACCTTTAAGTGGATATAATTAAACTTAGTTGGTCTTAAAGGTGCTACTGGATTCAACGTTTGTTCTTTTGCCTCAGACCAACGTGGCTACCCACATGAAAATGAAAAGATCTTCTTTGTCGTGTCTGTGCAGCCTCACACTTGGGTTTAAAGCCTGCACTCAAAACCGACCTTGGAGAATATCAAAACAAGTCTCCAATGCTTTTGGTGCACTTTTTCCCACGCTCTGGGGAGCAGGTAAGAAAATATACAACCCCTAAAGAAGTTTCCAGGAAGCCTAGACAGGGAAGCTTCCAAGCCTTTGCCAAGGAGAGGCACAATCCCTACATTAAAGACATTGATCAATTTAAATTATACCAAAGTCTAAGAAAAATCCTATTATACCTTCTCTGTGAGTCCTTTTGTACAGTTCCATCTGAGCTGACATTATTGTCTGGGAATTGCACAGAATTGTAAAGGGGTACACTGAAGAATACATCTAAGTCTTTTGGCTTTACTATAATACATCAGACTAGGCTGAGACACCCCCCCCCCCGTCTCAGGTGTAAGGAAAACCATGCCATCTGGCACCTTGGATTTATACAATGGAAAGTAAATTAAAGTTTTAATATCAGTTTTTAATCTTGGCCAAAGCATTGTACATTTGGACATTTATAGTAGTCTTGAATTTGGAAGACCCCCCCCTCCACATTTGGACACAGAATAAAAATATAGTCCCCCAAAGACATTTTCCTGTTTGGAGCAGGATTATCAGGTTCATTGCGTGACTATAAAAGTAATGCAGTATACATCTCAAATAATGTGAAAAGTTTTATGAAAAATATGAGGGTGTTTCATTTTATAACTCACATTTGGAGTGTTCCAGCCATGCTGATTGCTACTAATGGTTGGATAGTCCAACAAAATATGACTGTAATCAATAACCTGTTAAAAGAAACATGCGCATTTCAGATAAGAAAGTGAGGTTTCCTATGAGAGCAATGATTCCTATAAAAGCATACCTGCAAGACTAGAAGTACCTAGTCATTACTCGGTCCGATGCTTTTTAACTTGTTCATTAATGTTTTGGAGTTGGGAGTAAGCAGTTAAGTGGCTAAATTTGCAGATGACACAAAGTTGTTCAGGGTGGTGAGAACCAGGGAAGACTGTGAGGCACTCCAAGGGGATCTGTCGAGGATGGGTGAGTGGGCATCAACGTGGCAAATGGGGTTCAATGTGGCCAAGTGCAAAGTGATGCACAGTGGAGCCAAAAATCCTAAATATAAATACACATTGATGGGGTCTGAACTGACAGAGACTGACCAAGAGAGAGATCTTGGGGTCATAGTAGATAACTCAATGAAAATGTCTAGACAGTGTGCAACTGCAATAAAAAGGCCAACGCTATGCTGGGGATTATTAGGAAGGGAATTGAAAACAAATCAGCCAGTATCATTATACCCCTGTATAAATCAATGGTACGACCTCATTTGGAGTACTGTGTACAGTTCTGGTCAAAAAGGTGGTGCAGAGAAGGACAACTAGAATGATAAAAGGGTTGGAATACTTCCCCTGTGAAGAAAGGTTAAAATGCTTTGGGCTGTTTAGCTTGGAGAAACGACGGCTGAGGGGTGACATGATCGAGGTTTATAAGATTATGAATGGGATTGAGCAGGTAGAGAAAGAAGTACTTTTCTCCCTTTCTCACAATACAAGAACTCATGGGCACTCCATGAAATTGCTGAGCAGCCGGGTTAGAATGATAAAATGAAGTACTTCTTCACCCAAAGAGTGATTAATGCATGGAATTCACCGCCACAGGAGGTGGCGTCAGCTATAAGCATGGACAGCTTCAAGAGGGAATTAGATAAGCATATGGAGCGGAAGTCCATCGGTGGCTATTAGCCACAGAGTATAGATAGGAACTCTCAGTCTGGGGCAAGTGATGCTCTGTATTCTTGGTGTTGGGGGGGAGCAACAGTGGGAGGGCTTCTATTGTCCTGGCCCTACTGCTGTACCTCCTGATGTCATCTGGTATTTTTGGCCACTGTGTGACAGAGTGTTGGACTGGATTGGCCATTGGCCTGATCCAACATTGGCTTCTCTTATGTTCTTATGTTCCCTAAAATATTACAGGAGCTATGTGACATCATCTGTTAAGAAATGGGGGGGGAGGCCTGTACATACAGAATAGGACTTCTGATTCCAATTCCTGCTTTAGAATTTCTTCCTAACTTCCGTGTGATTGCAGCTATTATGGAAGTAAACAAGTAGGGACCCACAACAAAATGTTGTGTAATGTGTTGTCCTTTGTTTTAGGTTGTAATTGCATTTTTTTAAACAGCAGTGTAGGATTTGTAGTTACTAAATGTATATACTCCTTGTGATGAGACCTACTCAGTACAGTACACAGAATGAATGTGTGCAAAAGCATTAATCCTTTTATTTTGTTTCCTTGTTTGTTTTGTGTGTTTCTATATGTGTTAATTCTAAAGGTTCTTTTTATTTCTGTATTCTTCTGTTTTTCTGTATTTCTTTGAATACCACATTAGGTGTAAATGTTCCTTCTTCATTTCTAAAATAAGCTTGGATTGGAGTGCTGCAAACTTGGATTTTTAAATTTCCAAAGCATTTTACTCTAGACATTGCAACATATAATTGTCCATGGGTAAAGACTGGTTCCTTTAAGTGCATGCCTACATTTTGTAATGTTTGACCTTGACTTTATTACTGGGTACTGGGCTCTTGAGGTGCTACAGGTCTCCTTCTGAGTACCTTGCCAAAAGCATCTGTTTAAATGGCCATTGGTTTATCAATGGATCAGCCTCAGGCACCTTTGTTTGTTCAGTCTCTTGCCTTGATATGGAGAATTGTGTGGTTGCAGGGCTCCAGTCTTGTTCAGCCTGAGATGAGTCCACATTCACCCACAGCACCACAGCTGTCTTTGGCAGTTTATTTGTCTGTTAGGGTTGCTAAGGAATGTTTAAAAAGGTGGCGTGTACAAACTGACACTAGTTGGAGGAAACCCACCTCCTCTCCACCTGCCCCCTACCTCTCAGTCACTGTGCCCACCCGTCCATTAATGACATCTCAGCTGTCCTTTTGTAACTTCCCTCTGGCTTCTAGTCAGTTAGAAGAGAGAAGCTGTGGGAATAAGCAGTGCCAAAGCTTGGGTGGGTGGGTGGGGAGAATCAGAAGCTGGAGATAATGTTTTTAAAGGACAGTGGACTCCACAGCCACAGAAATTGCAATGAGAACAATCCTCTCCCACTTGCAAGGCTTTGCAGTTGCCAGCTCAGATGTCCTTTTAAAACTTCCCACTGATACTTAGCTATTCAAACTGTAGGAAAAACATCATTGGAGATGGGCAGCTTGCACCAAGGAATCCTATCCAATCCCAGCACCAGTTCTTCTGTTGCTTCCTCCCCTCATCCCTCCCCCATTATCTCTCCCTGTGACTCTCAGCCAGTCAGTCTTTCTCGAGCTGGTGGTGGAGGAAAAGCAGTTATAAGCCTCCCCCCCCGCTGAGAAAGTTTTAAGAGGACAGTGGAGCCTGCAGGAAAAGAGGCAGAGGTGAGAAGCTCAGATGTCCTTTTAAAAAGTCCCCCTGCTATTTATCATACTGCAGGAGGAATCCACCCCAATCTTAACTCCAGTTCTGCTTTTGCTTCCTCCCCTCTTCTGCCACTCATTATCTCTCTCTGGCTATCAGGCAGTCTATCACTGTCAACACAGCTGGGCCTGGAGTAGATCCTTGTGGCAGCCATTTCAAAAGATCTGGGGGGGATTCAACCCTCCCTGAGGGTTTTTTTAATCTTTTTGGATTTTTCTGGAGACCCACAGAGGCCCCTCAGTTTGTAGAAAAACCTATTGGGGGAGAGTGTGCCCTCTGTTTGTGAAAGTAAGTATCCACAGGCAGAGGGGACTGTTGAGAATTAGATATTTAGATACTACAAGTCCATCTACATGTCTAGGGCTTGCTACATAGACCTGTATATATTGGCCTAGATCCCATGTAGCTCTTACTACCATATTGGTAAATTAGAAGCACAAATCTCAGTATTGCATACGTTAGTAATGCAACAACCATATGAAACTTTTGCTAGGTTTTAATTTTGATGTTATTAGTATACTGAGTTTATTTCTTAGGATATACTGCCAAAACTATTTCAGCTCTTGCCGCAGACATATTCTAAATGTCCCCAGTTTACTCTTTCACACTCAGCAGCTCCTGTCCTCAGGCTCCTCTTAGTAACTATATTGTGTAAAGTAGGGGGGCCCTCCCCCAATTTATCTTCATAACAACTCTCTGACATAGGTTATACTATGCTTGCCCAGTGAGTTTCATGGCAGAGTGGGATTTGAACCCAAATCTTTATTGTAATCTGATACTCCAGCTACCTGCCACACTGATTCAAGTTTTGCCCTGAAAAGTAGTTCTGCCCTGAGAAGACTAGTATTTGGAACAGGTTAAATTGGAAGCACTACCCACTACCTAGCATTTTGATGTCTCATACATTCAAACATCTGCATTGGAATCTTTATTGTTCTGCTTTAGAAAAGTGGTATGCTTACTTTTTTACATGTACAATGGGATCACAGTTTGGTTTGTGCTATTTTAAATTGGGGTGGATTCTCTCCTTTTGGCTTGTTTTAGAATTTTTGACTGTTTTTGCATTTGCTGTTTCTAAAACTTTTAATTTTTTAAAAAAGTGTTTGTGCCTGCAGTGGGTGGATATCCAAGTTGTTACTGTCTTTAAAAAGTTTATCTTTTTCATTCTTCTAATTCTGGTTTTGCAGTCATTTTCTCTGTATTGTGGCTTTTGAGAAGTGGTTTCATGAAGTTTTTGGGTATTCCTGCTGGTTTTTAAAAACTTAATGTTTGCAGCAGGTTCTGAAGAAAATTTCTGGTTAGGTTTTAATAACAGTTAAGTGTAGATGAGGGTTTAAATTTTTTTTAAAAAAAACCCACAAAGTCAGTTTTCTTGGATTTCCTGGTTTGATATTGGTTCTGTTAGACGTGCCATATTGGCCCTGGGCTTTGCTTGGCTTTTATGTTTTGACATTGGTTTGGTGGACCTTGCAACAGTGTCTCATGATTTAGTTAGCTTCTCTGCTCTGACACTGGTTTTTTTGGGCTTCCCACATTGGTCTGTGGCTGTACTGCAATTCTGTGGTTTGACATTGGTTCTGCTTGAACACGTTTGATCAATGGTTGTTCTTGCTATTGGCTTCTTTGATTTTTTTCCCCCATAGGAAGCAATGGAGACAAGTAGGTTGGCTGGGGGCACTTTGTTCAGGGGCCCGTAGAATTGGTCCCCTTGATTCCATTTGCTTGAAACTCGGGGAAGTGGGGAGTCTTCAGTTTGGTATCATTTGGTTGAAAAACAGCCATTCCAGCCTCGCCCCAACATCGACTGTAGTAAAAAATATAACACAAATAATTCCAGAATCCCCCTCCCCCCAAAAAACCCCAACCTGAATTCTGAAGCATTATTTGGGGACCTAAATACCCCAAAATTACAGTATTTATGATCTCCTCAAAATCCAAAGCCAAAAATACTGATCTGTTTTCCTGGTGCACATCTCTAATCACAGCAACATTTTAAAGCCCCCTAAGAAAGAAGCCCTGGAAATATGGACTCAGCATTTATCAACCAGTCCATATTCAGATTTCATTGTTCCTCAAAACTATGAAAGTGCTTTTGTTATAAAATAACAATAATAAATACTGACACTTGTGTTCGAGATTACCAACAGTCCTTACGTTGTGAATTCCCAGCATGTATTATAGTTTGATGTCTCAAAGACCATGACTTTCAAATATTACCTTTGCATTAAAAAATATTAACTTACTACAGTGGAGGTGATTTTAATGAACTATTTTACATAAAAGTGGTTTGGTGATCAAAGCCATAATTAATCATGTTCACAGCAAAAGAAAAAAAATAAGCTCAATGAACACCTACAGTGTATGACAGCATTGGAAATAATAAAAATATTATTTAAGAAGTCAGGTGAAACAATTTCTACATAGGGAGCTTGAACACCAAGTGCAGGGTTGATTATCTTGCATTCATTAACAGTGATATATATTATGAATATAGTGAAGACAAATGTCAAGCTATTACAGTTTAGAAAAAAAAAAAGCTAAAAGCATAGTTTTAAAATGCACTTGTGGGAAGTTTGCTCTTGTACTTGACTTTTTCATCTCACACAGCAGCTCAGTGTAGATGAAATAGCTCTTTTGAATGTTTATGGTGCTCCAGTACTTCCCTGGAGAGAAAAGAGCTAGAATTCAAAGCAAAAAGTCTAGAGAAGACTTTATTATCATTTCTAAACAGTGAGAGAGATAATCCCATCTGTCCTTTTAAAATGGTATTGAATGTTCAGGCCAAAACACAAATTGGTGTTAGTGAATGGGATAGAAAAGGGCAGAGCCACAATATGCTGATTGCAACCATGATTATTATAAATGTGTATTACAACTGCTATTGTGCAGATTTTGAAAATAGAGAAGAAAAAAATGGGCTATGAGCTATGGGCTTAGATAAGTGAGCACTACTGTATGATTAAATTGTATGAATACAAGCAATGTGAATGACTCATATTTATAGACTCAGCCATTGCACTGGGGGGTTGCCCCCCAAAAAAAGGTGGTGTTTCAGAGACATGACAAATGGTGACGTTTTGAGATTATGGCTTCATACCCTGGGGGGTTGGTGGGGGGGTTGTCTTGGACTTGCATTTTCGCCCAGCTTTCCTGTCACATGTAGAAGATGAAGAAGAGTTGGTTTTTATACCCTGCTTTTCTCTACCCTAAGGAGTTTCAAAGTGGCTTACAATTGCCTTCCCTTCCTCTCCACACAACAGGCACCTTGTGAGATAGGTGGAGCTGAGAGAGTTCAGAGAGAACTGTGACTGGCCCAAGATCACCCAACAGGCTTTGTGTGGAGTTGGGAATCAAATCCAGTTCTCTAAATTAGAGTCCACTGCTCTTAACCATTGCACACTGTAGCTTAAGAATTGATGACTTTCTGATTCGCAGAAGGCCACAGTTTGTTGTTGTGTTCATACCAAACAGTAGAGACTGCTTCTTGCCTATAAACCTGGGTTTTTTTCCTAAGATTAAACTAGTGTCATGCAAACTATACTTTGGTGCAAACCAGAAAATCAAGGGAGGGGATGGGTGGACTACATGAGCCTAAGAAGTCCTTAGTTGTTAGCAATCACCTTCCTTCACAAAGGAGTTTTAATAGCATACAGACAACTCTATAACTTCAAGTAAATAATGTAGGACAACATTTAGATATTAATAGGTGTAGACTGTATTGTAAAAGCTGGCTGGGAATTAGTAGTGTGCTTTTAAGTGAGGATTTTAGAACCTATTTAGAAGCTTGCAAACACTGAAATTGTCTTATGTATAGTGATTTCAGCAGCCTAAGTATATTTGTTGATGTAATGTACATATATTATTCTCTTTTTCCTTTCAGAGGAAGAATTTACCACTTCTTTTGAGCATTGGTTTACTGATCTTCTGGGGAACTTTGCTGCTAGGTTTTCGCTTCTACTGGATGGGGAACAAACCTCCCAGCTTTTCCAATTCCGACAACCCAGCAGCTGATTCAGACACTTTTCTAACACGAACTCTGACTTTTTTTTACCTACCAACCAAAAACCTTTGGCTATTGCTGTGCCCGGACACCCTTAGCTTTGATTGGTCCATGGATGCTGTGCCTCTTCTCAAAACAGTCAGTGACTGGAGGAATCTACACACAGTGGCCTTTTATGCTGGACTTCTCCTTCTTGCTTACTCTGGTTTGAAAAGCTCCAGCAAAGAGAGAGAAAGCAATGGGAAAAATATAACAAATGGCAAGCCGAATACCAATGGTCATAACTTTGTATCAGAAATGGAATGCAAAAGCTTGGACATGAAGTCCAGCTTTCTGTCTAAAGAAGAAAATGGCATTAGCAAACACTTGCCACAGAGACCACAGCTTCCTTCAACTGAGAACATTGTAGTTCTGTCTCTCTCCTTGTTAATTGTGCCCTTTATTCCAGCCACAAACCTGTTTTTTTATGTCGGCTTTGTAATAGCAGAGCGTGTGTTGTATATACCTAGTATGGGCTTCTGCCTGCTGATTACGGTGGGCACCAGGGCCCTCTATATAAAAACCCAAAAGCGCTTTCTGAAGAACTTGATTTTTTTTGCCACTGTTGCATTGATTTTTTTGTATGGACTGAAGACTTTTGTCAGGAATGGAGACTGGCAGAATGAAGAGATGCTGTATAAGTCAGGGATAAAAGTAAATCCAGCTAAAGGTAACAGTCTCTATTATTTGTTCGGTTTTTTACAGAGTCTACTAACTATACTTTTATTTTCTGCTTCTGGGTTTAATAAATTTGGAAAGGATGTGGCTCCTAGGTGTGCATTTATGAGAGGTATGAAAACACTGTTGGTATAAAAAAATAGAATACAAGTTAATTTTGATTGTATATTCAAAAGGATGAATATAGACAGGGGTGGGAAAGCAAGCTGTGAAGCAAAACAGTGGTGGAGAAAACTAATAAAAAAGGCTAATGAACATTTAAAAAAAACCTAATGTGTGCACAGTTTGAACTATATTGTTCTTGAGGGATACTTAGGTAAATAAATCCACTACTTGAAGACAAGTAAAATTAAAACATGCTTATCATTTAGTAATTACTAACTCATTATGGTGTACTGTCTCTAAGATAGAACAATGCTAACAAAACACTGTCTTATTAGAAATACGGAGATATGATAATATTCTTATACAAATTAGTCTCAGCCCTATGGATGGTCAGAATTCATTTCCTGGGTCGCATGTGTCTTGCAGAGAAGCTCTCATCTTTTTGTTATCCAAAATGAGATACCAATGAGAAAAAGAGAGAAGCCAACAAAATGAAGGCATAATGGCAGCAGTCCATTCTGGTCTTCCTGAGCGCTGGTTGTAAATGTCACCTGTACTTTTTAAATAATTAACATTCTTTGTTATTCCCTTTTTAAAATCTGTAATGCGTGTACAAGTACAAAATATATTAGTGTATACTATTAACAGTATACTGAGAGTATTCATTTAAAAATAAACCACTACCAAAAGAACAAAATCCATTTTGACCCTACCATCTTTCAAAACCTTTTAAATATATTATTTTAGTTTATCACCTTTTATCCTTTTTAAATGTGTAAGGATAACCATTTATATTCCACCATTTTATAACCATTTGTTGGTAGATAGTTCTGTTTTCTATTTAAATACTCAGTTATTAATAATATTAGAAGGCTAGTTACCAGTTCCTTCTTTTCCATGTTCTTAACATGGTCTAATAACATAGCTACACTATCTAGTGGAATATCTTGTTCTGTTTTCTCTTTTAAAATTCCAACTCCTTTTCAGCTGTAGCACAGCTTATTATTATTTATGTTCTCCATGAACTGCTTAAACTCCTGGCACACAATTTTGCTCACTGTTGGGGAAAGATATACTCAGGAGAACCAGCTGAAAGGAATCTTCTACCAGTGCCTTAAAATTGTCATATGCAAAGGCCATTCTGTTTGACCTGAAGCTTGGCAGGCAACCTGTCAGTCATTAGCTGCTGAAAAACTGCAGTGGGGATTGAGACACCCAGCTCTGCATCAGTTGTCATGCCTGTCCTTTGCTATTTTGATATAATCAGGGCTTTTTGTTAAGGGTATCTTTAAATAACTCATGAACTTAGCTGAGTCATGCCTTATTATAGTGTTAGGATTTGAGAGTAGGGTGGGTGTAGTTAATTAAGGATTCTGGAAGACTGAAGTTCTGTCAAGAGAAAGGAGGGAGAAGAGCAGACTGGATAAGTATCTCTTCTGTATAATATGCAGTCTGACAGTTCCATAGGGTTTTTTGTTCTTAGAATAAGGGACCAATGCTCCTTTTTAGAAAGGTATTTACATTTGGTCTTACCAGCTAAAGTTTTAGCATAAATGGTCTATATTAAAATGGTGCTAAGTATTGTACTGCATGTGCGTGCACACACACCATGTCTATTTTTATCTCAGAACAAAGTTTGAGTCTAGTGACACCTTTAAGACCAACAAAGTTCTGCTGCTTCAGACCAACACAGCTACCCACCAGATTCTATTTTTATCTCAGTTTGCTATCTTAAATTCTGATGTAGGAAAATAAGTGAACAAATGCTTAACATTTGAATAAGTATATGTACCTAGAAAAATCAGTCTTAGGGTATGGTCACACAGTCCTTTTGATCGGGGTTCACTGCTATTCCCTCTTGCATTTAAATGTTCCATTCACATGTGCCAATCCGCCTCCCGAGCAGAAGCAGGCTCACTCCCACAATGCTCCCGGTTTTCCCTGCCCCTGGGAAAATCAAGTATTTTCTGGGTACTTCCACTTTAAATCTGCGATTTCACCGATCTGGACAGCCATCTATCGCAATGGTTGCAATTTGGGCCATCTGACCGTTCTTCCCCGCAATAAGATTTTTTTCCCCAGGCTTCTGCCTTTGAGTGCATGGGCATTCAGGTGCACGGATGGGCCAGGAAGACGAGCAAAGTCCTCCGCAAAGGCACTCCAGGTGACAACGGCTGTTGCTGCTGCAGCAGCAGGCTTTGGAAGGGAGGGAAGGTGGGAGAGGAGGTGGTGGCAGTGCAGGGAGCACGAGGAAGTGGCGGTGGTTTTGTGCGCCCTTGGGTTTGGCAGCGGCTGTGGAGGGGGGAGGGCTTCTGTGGAGCAGACCCTGCTGGGATCTTGGGGCCATTGGTGTTCGCAGCAGCTTGGAGGGGAAAATCACTGGATGCTGAGTCCTGGGCCACCTGGGTGGGCTGGCAGGCAAGTGGGCGGGGAGAGAGGGGCCAGCTGCATCTAGTCGGTGCCCAGAGCCTTCTCGTGCAATGCTTGTGGTTCGGGGAGGGATGTGTGATCATCCCCCCCCCAAAAAAAAAATCCCAATTAAATGTATAGCGGGAACAAATTGCCGTGTGACCACAGCCTTATTTAACCACATGTATCTGATGTCAATAAAATACTAATTTGAGCCCTGTTTAGGTGATAGTTTTTCAGAGGAAAATCCCAGTTTGTTAAGAGTGAACTTGAGAGAATGATAGAAAAGGGTTTCTTCCAACAGTCCTGTCAAATCTGAAAATGTATTATTTGTTTCCCCACTGTTTGACATTCAGAAGTTAACAACTTGTTTACTTGCTAGCCTGCCTTTTGCCCCAATGTGGATCCAAAGAAGCTTGCATCATTCTGTCCCTCGTTTTATCTTTACAACAGGGTTAGGCTGAGAATGTGTGACTGGCCCAAGGTCACCCTGTGAGCTTCCGTGGCAGAGTGGAGATTTGACTCCAGGTCTCCTAGATCCTAGCCTGACACTCTAATGGCTGCATCACACTGGCTCTAGCTTGGGAGACATGAAGGAATATAAGGAAGGGAAACAATTTGGAAATCCTACCCTGCCCCTCAATATCTCACAGTGTAATATTCTCTAAACTCTGAGAGGCTTGGATAGGCAGATTTCATACTCCTTTCTCATTTTACTGGCATCTGGGTGCATTCAACATATTGTCATAAGAACATAAGAGTAGCCAATGCTGGATCAGTCCAATGGCCATCCAGTCTGACACTCTGTCACACAGTGGCCAAAAATACCAGGTGCCACCAGGGCCTGAGGTGTTTCTGCACCCTAGGCAAGGCCAGCTTGTGGCACCCCCCCAGACGATGCCAACCTCCCAGTGGGGCCTGGAGACCTCCCAGAAATATGCCTGGGAGAGGGGGGTGGGTGCCACAAACTAGCCTCGCCCCTGCCCGGGTTGGTTTCCCACTCGCCCCCCTGAGGGAGCACACCCATCCCAACGGCACCTGTGTTGCGGCCGGAGCCCCTACCCATCCATTTCTTATTGTTGCCATTGGTTCAGTCTCTCTGCTTTTTGTTGTCTCTAATAAGGCTCTTTGGATGTTTTTCAAAGTTCTCCATAGACTCCCGAACCTCATTTGGACTGGGATGGGTTCAAAGGGGGAAGGAAGAGGGGGAGATGCAGAGGCAACCAGCCATTGAAGCTGGGAGGCGACTGGAGAAATGAAAAGCTCGCGGGACCCCAACATGGCGGGGGGCCATTTACAGCAGCGCAGTTTTGAGGCTGGCCTTAGGAGGTGCGACAAGTCTCTCCCTCCATAGCTTCCTTTTCTTGACCTGATGTTGTGGGGTTCTCTGTTCTGATCTGGCCCCTGGTATTTGTGGGCATGTTGTACTATGGGGGGGGGCCTTGGGACATCTAGCCTCTTTCCACTGGTGACTGCACCCCCCTTCGTCCTATTTCTTACCAGGCTACATGATGCCTCCTCTAAGCTGCGGATTCTCATGAGCAAAAATTCTACTTTGTGAGCGAGCCATTTGGCTCAGGCAGGGTTCCCCTCCCAGTCAAGAGGCCTAAGAGGCTTCCTCCCGGAGTGAATTAAACTCCGGGGGTCCCCGCTGGATATCGGGCAGCAGGAAGATGCATGCAGCCAGCCGGGCTTTTGGCGGGGGGGCGGCCGGGTGTGCATCACAGGCCGGAAGGAAGCTCTATGTCCCCCCAGCTGGCTTCCCATCCCCTCCTCCTGTAATCCATGCACATTTTTTCTTTCCTTTTTTTTTTTTTGGCGCACATGCACACACCTTCCCGGCCGGGCGCGGGAACCTGGCATTCTGTTTCTGGCCTGTTTGACCTAGATGTTTTGGCATCGCATGCATCCCCCCCCATCACTGCCCCCCTCCCCACCCCACCCCCTGGGCTCTGACGGGAGGCACAACGCAGGCTGTCAGCAGTCTCTGGGGAAGGTGGGAAGTGCAGGGCTTCTGGGTGGTGGCAAAGGTGGTCAGAGACAGAGGCAGCAGAGGTGGTCAGAGGCAGCCAGGGAGATCATGGCTTTTGGTGGGGGCGGGGGGGTTGGGGGGGCAAAGCGGGTCCTGTTTGGCACCCCAGGGCCAGCCCATGCTCTAGGTGAACGCCTAGTTTACCTAGCGGGTGAGCCGGCCCTGGGTGCCACCAGGAGGTCCACCAGTGGGGCCAGGACAATAGAAGCCCTCCCACTGTTGCCCCCCCCCAAGCACCAAGAATACAGAGCATCACTTGCCCCAGACTGAGAGTTCCTATCTATACCTTGTGGCTAATAGCCACTGATGGACCTCTGCTCCATATGTTTATCTAATTCCCTCTTGAAGCCATTCATGCTTGTAGCCGCCCCCACCTCCTGTGGCAGTGAATTCCATGTGTTAATCACTCTTTGGATGAAGAAGTACTTCCTTTTATCTTCTGGACTGTATGTAGTTCTCATTAGCTTGGTTTTTGAAGGGTATTTTTTCTTTTCTTTAATATAAAAGGGCAATTTTTCTGTATAACTGCAGTAACCCCTTTGTGTTCTGTAAGTGGCCTGGTTTTGTGGCTCCAGGCATCCATCCAGGAGCAAGCCAGCTTTCTAATAGCTGTAGTGATAGCTACAGTTAGAAGATAGCTTTCAGTCTAGCATTTGTGAGAATATTACACATATGTAACAGCCACAGAAGCTATTAATTAATTAAGCTATTGCTGCTTAATGTATTACATATATATGATCTATTTAAAGAAAAAGTGCCAAAATTCCCTTTAGAATGTTAACAGTGATGGTAGTAACAAATTATTGTTAGGTCAGTGGGACAATATATACATATAACATATTTTGGAATAATTGGCCAACAGCAGGTTAAGTAATTCATACCCATGACATAGTTAATGAAACAATAATAATTTATGAATGTAAGAAGAATGATGTGTTGTTAGTATCAAGTTGGTACAGGCATTAGCAAGTATTTGCTGATATAGAAATACATAAAGCAAAATACATAAAGCAATTTAATTTTAAAAACTGAGCATGAAGAAACCATTAATTTCTTAAAAGATGAGTTGTGGCTGTGGGAGAGGCTATGGTTTAGTGGAAGAGCCTCTGGTTTGCATATAGAAAGTCCCAGACTCAACCCCCAGCATCTCCATTTAAAAAAGACCAGACAGTAGGTTACGTGAAAGACCTTGGCCTAAGATCTGGAGAATCGCTGCTAGGCCGAGTAGGCAGTACTGATCTTGATGTACCAATGGTCTGATTCAGTATAAAGCAACTTCATGTATGTTTGAGTGAATTGATAGAAGTAAATGTGCTTAATGACTTTTTTTCCCAAGAAAAAGCTTTACAGTAACAGAATCTGAAAGATACTGGCAGATTGTTCATATTAGATAAAATTCTAGATACTGATTTGATTAAAGCATGATTCAGAAAAGTTTATAGAATGTATACTTCTTGCTATGTAACATGTTATATGATTCCTGTGTCTAGTGTTTTCATTTCCCATCATTATTTTAATCAACATTTCTCACGTTAAGAATTCATATTAAAGAAATTATATTTTTCTAGTATCAAAAGCTAGAATCTGTTCAGAATCTTTTCATATCTGGTTTTATGTGAAATTCCTTTATTGTGCACTAGGAATAAGGCCCGTTGTGGAAATAAATACAACGGGCCCTAGAAAGAGGCTCTGGGAGACTGCCCCGGCTTTGGGCACTCAGTGACAATTTGCTGTGGCCATCTCAGGAGGGTATAATGACAGAGTCCACCATTTTCTCCAGAGGAACTGATCTTTGCTACCTGAAGAGCAGTAGTAATTTTGAGTGGCTAGTTTGGAGGGTGGAGTCTATGGCATTGTACCTGTCTGCGGTCCCACCCCTCCTCAACACTCACCCTCTCCAGGTTCGACCCTTCAAATCTCCAGGAATTTCCCAACCTGGAGTTGACAACCCTATCTCCCTCCCAGCCAACCATCAACCTACCTTTAGTTTTCCATCTCCTCCCCCTCCCTCCTAGAGAGCAGTTATAATTTTGAGTGATCTCCAGCCCCCACCTGGAGCTTGGCAACAATGGTTCCCCATCAGGGAATGGCTGGATTGGAGGGTGGAGTCTATGGCACCTGGCCAATGGCACGTGAGTACTCTTGAGTGGCGGCTGATGGGCCAATGGCTGAGGGAGGGCATTTTACAGCCAATGGGAGCGCATGGAATCTTGCGAAACCAAAAGATAATTATTTATAAGGAGAGATAATAAAGGTAGGCTGCTATTATTATTCCTGTGTACCTGATGGGTGAGAGAGAATGGCTTCACTAAGGACATCCACTGAGTTTGTAGCAGAGGTGAACTGAAACCAACATCCCCATCCGTTCATTCCCTTAACCACTATACCAAACAAGCTTCTCTTCATGGTCGTGGCTGGTTGATATAATAACCCAAGGATAAATGTTATATCCACACTGTGCAGTGCTGTCATGGAAGAGATTTAGAGTGGCCTCCTGGTGGGATGGGTAACACTTGGACTTCTCTCAATATGTTCTGATCTGTAGTGTGTATGGGCATCAGTGCTGGCCTTGCAGTCTATGCTCATAGGCAAAGTGTCAGGGCAAAAGGCAACAGTGTGCTATTTCAGAGTCAAGCAGAGGTCAGTCCTCTAAAGGCTGAATCACGATGCTTGGGAAATGTCAGCAGAGTCTGTGGGTCATGATGAAAGTGGGAATAAAAGAATGAAAAACAGTGCTCTAGGCAATCTCTTACTTGAAAAATGCCAACCTTGAACATATATTACACAGTAATCAGCATTTTCTAGCTGAAGGCAGGTCATGCAGTCCTTTGTGAAGGATTTTTGCCCTCTGTAATATTGTGCCTGTTGAGCCTAAACAGGAAAGGACAGGCGCTTTAATAGCCAGCCAAAATTATTTCATAACACCAGTGGTGCCCTTATCTTAAGGAGGAGAGAAAGAAGCGGGGTTTTGCAAGCCCAAGGTTTAATAGGGAGATGTTGTTTGGAGAGGAAAAAAGACAGACAATACTTTCATGGACTGAAGAGGCCACAGCTTTTATTAATTACAGATCAATGAGCATTGACGCAGCATGGGGAAGGATCCATTGGACAACCCACCAGCTTCCTGATAAGCTTCCTGCTGGGGAGTCAGCCTTGGAGTGGCAAAATCTTGTGGTTACCACAAGGGCAGCTGCCGCTGAGTGGTTCCCTTTGCTACCTGGTAGTGAATCTGCAAACAGCCCCTGAGCTGGGCATGCTGCATAATGCAAAATTCCCTTAAGTGAATCCCCAAACAGGGGATTTGGACATGCAGGCCTGTCTCCCCCTAAAGGATATGTCCCAATGTTAAAAACTGCCACAAGAGTGGGGAGGACCCCCTCCACTCCCAACCAAAGCTCCTGAGCCTGCAGCCAGGAAAGCAAGCTGTCCCAGATGCTAAAAAGCCAAATGTCCATTCCACACTCAGAAAGGTGAACCCCATCTGACATGTATAGGGCAGTTGACTCGATGAGGGACTCGATGACTTTGCTGACATATTAGCAGACTTTTCTTCTAGACAAATCCACCTTCTCTGGGTTGATAGTGCCTCTCCAGCTGCACAGTTTCAGTAGCTGAGACCCAAATAGCTTAGTATGTGGTAGGCATGCAGCAATGATCTGAAGGTTCGAAGTTATTGCTTGGTGTAGCTCAGAGCCTTTCTGAACAGGTAGGTCATTTTCTCTGAGTTGTATAAGCAAGGCGTCAGGTAGATCGTGGTTAAAAATTTATTGTGAGATGGTGTTCAAAAATGAAGCCCAGCGCATTCCTCTATGTCCAAACCAGCTGATGTGCAGTTGTTCGCCAAGACCCAGCAACTTGGCCCACCCTGAAGAAGAAGTGTACAGTCTGGCCCAGTAGACAATAGTATGACCAACAATCCAAAGTGTACTAGGCCGATCCGTACAAACTATATTAGAATGAAAAAAACATTAGATCATCTGTGGATGAATATAAGATTGGTAAGCAGCAGAGTGCCATTGGCCAAAGGACTTGATCCTCTCAATTGACAGCCTCATGTTGGCAGCAGTCATGGCAGCACCTACATGGAATGAGCATGTGACAAAGTCTGCAGGAGAGAACCCTAGGGCTGCAATGCTGAAACTGAAATCTGGATAGGCAGGAGCCATTGGTATGAATGAGGAACATGCCAGTTTCAAGAGGTCTGGTGGCCATGTATTCAGTTGTAAAATACACAGGGCATGGAACTCCGGGGGGGTATAAAGTGGGAGGGTATAAAGAAATTATACAGCCTTTACCCCATTGATCAGTTTTAGATTGCTGTAAAATTATTTGAAGCTCACTAGATGTCAGTCTGATGTCCTTAAATGCAAGAGACTGGCCAAGAGTGCTGTGGCCACCTTGAATGAGGTAACTTCAAAAGTGGACTAACAAATTTGCAGCAGAAGCTGTATGACACCATGCAGCAATCTAATGGTGATTGGTCTGTGCTGATCAGGGGCAGAAGGTGTTGCCTTTTTCCAGCCCTCAATGGACTGCTTGGCGAGGAAGGAGTTACAAGGATCCAGAAACCCCCATGCTTTGCTATAAAAGACAATCACTGCCAGATACAAGTGCATGATCCTTGGAGAAAGTCCAAACTCCTTAAAGTGCGCTAAGTAGTAGAGGACATATAGTTCTGAAATTGCGAAAGAACAGCCAAGGGTGCCAAAACGGCCCTAAATGTAGACAAAGCACAGAGATAGAACCTGCGGGTGGCTGGGGTGATAGACTGGAATACTCCTCGCAATATCATGTGTTCCCAAGGTTCCAGAGTTCCTCTGGGAATTGATCCATGCACTGCAGTGTGCTGGGGGCCAAAATCCAGAACCTCTCATCTTGAAATCGAGATAAGGCATCCACTGTGTTGTTATTGATGCCTGCAACATATTTTGCTGAGAAAGAGGTATTGCCAGAAAGACAAATAAGAACAAATTTGTGTACCAGACACATAAATTGTAATGAACAAGAGGATTGTTGATTAATTCCAGGTGGACTATGGAACTTGTTCAAGGTATTAATTTTAAGGCCCTAAATTGTCTGGGATCCATGTATCTTTGGGACCGTCTCTCCCGCTATGCCCCCAGATTAACACTGCGCTCTGCAGATAAGAACTTACTGGTGATCCCTGCCTCGAGAGATATCCAGCTGTCCTTAACCTGAGCCAGGGCATTTTTGGCCCTGGCTCCAGCCTGGTAGAACTCTCTGCTGAACAACTTCCATACCTTTCATGACATAATGCTCCTGTATAAATCGATGGTACAACCTCATTTAGAATACTGTATACAATTCTGTATACAACACCTCAAAAAGGATATTATAGCATTGGAAAAAGTATAGAAAAGGGCAACTAGAATGATAAAAGGGTTGGAACACTTTCCCTATGAAGAAAGGTTAAAGTGCTTAGGGCTCTTTAGCTTGGAGAAACAACAACTGAGTGGTGACATGATCGAAGTTTACAAGGCTATGCATGGGACAGAGCAGGTAGAGAAAGAAGTTCTTTTCTCCCCTTCTCACAATACAAGAACTCGTGGACACTCAATGAAATTGTTGAGCAGTTGGGTTAGAACGGATAAAAGGAAATACTTTTTCACCCAAAGAGTGATTAACGCATGGAATTCACTGCCACAGGGGGTGGTGGCAGCTACAAGCATGGACATCTTCAAGAGGGAATTGGATAAACATATGGAGCACAGATCCATCAGTGGCTATTAGCCACAAGGTATAGATAGGAACTCTCAGTCTGGGGCAAGTGATGCTCTGTATTCTTGGTGTTGGGGGGGGCAACAGTGGGAGGGCTTCTATTGTCCTGGCCCCACTGGTGGACCTCCTGGTGGCACGTGGTATTTTTGGCCACTGTGTGACACAGAGTGTTGGACTGGATGGGCCATTGGCCTGATCCAACATTAGCTTCTCTTATGTTCTTAATGCAATTCCACAGGGCCTGTAAGGCAGAGATGTTCTGCCAGGCATTCAGTTGAGGACAGTGACGGTTTCCACCTGTTCTGGCACTCCTGTTTTTTGCCCCCTGTGGGGCAGTGGCATAATCTGAGGTTGCTTAGCGCCATCTAATTAGGCCAATTGTTCTATTTTTATTGTTTTAACTATGAATTTCATTTTTGATTGTGTTTTTATTGCTGGACACCTCCCTGTCCCTTCCTGGTCAAGACTTATGCCATCTGGTACACTTTGTCTTATGCAGTGGCCAGCTCTGGGATGCCTCTTCCCCGGAATCACTAGACTCTGCTGGAGAATGAGGCCTCCTAGCCCTGTGCCTAGGCATGTGCCCTGCTGAGTGCACTGAAGGCTGACCCCCCCCCCCCATCTGATCAAAATGCTCTCAAAGCAGCTCATGTATTTGAGGAATACCCAAGAGGACTGCTGAATTATCCACTGCTGGGGCTGCTACCAGAGTTGTATTGGGGCGGGAACCCTTGAAGCAGGATTTTTGCAGCCCAACTTCACTGAGGCACATGTTGCTGTTGCTCGGTCCCCTGCCACTGCAGGAGTTAAGGATCTTGTAGAAAGCACATCTTTGGATGATGTTTTAGAAGACTTTGCCACCGAAGCACCCACAATGCATTTACTTTTAATAGCATTCCTTGCAGAGGGAACCTCACAAGTTTTTGCATTGCCTTTGTTAGAGCGAACAGCACATTTTGGGGGCATGTGGCCAGGGTGATTCAAAAACGATCACAAAATTGGCACAATACACTGATGGTGTGTCTGATCAGCACCCAATAAAACAAACTGAAAAAGGATCTGCCTCCGCTTAATTTGTAACTCTGCTTAACTATACATAACTCTGTGTGTGTGTGTACACACACAGATATATATATAGATATATATATACACAGGGAGCTGCGGTGGCTCAAGTGGTTAAGACACTGAACTGCAGGCTGTGGAAGGTCAGTAGTTCAGCAGTTCGAGACCCGGGTGCCGCATGACAGGGTGAGCTCCTGTCTCTAGTTCCAGCTCCTGCCAACCTAGCAGTTTGAAAGCAAGAAATTGCAAGTAGATAAATAGGTACCACTTTGGTGGGAAGGTAACAGCGTTCCGTGAACCTTGGTGTTTAGTCATGCCGGCCACATGACCACGGAAACGTCTTTGGATAGCGCTGGCTCTTCGGTTTTGAAATGGAGATGAGCACCGCAACCCTAGAGTCGGATTCGACTGGCTTTCGAGCAAGGGAACCTTTACCTTTACCTATATATATACACACACACATACATACAATTCTTAATGCTGTGTTATACCAGCTTCTCGGAGCACCAACATGCCTATCTCACTACACCAGGTACTGAATCAAATGCAGTTCAAACAAGAAAAAAACAACCAGTGAGATACCACAATACAATTAAATGCCTGATCCCCTTCTATAGAGTTCACAGCTGAATTGCCCTAAGCTTCTGTAAGGCTGTGAAGCAGGTGTATGATCAAGCAAGGGGGGGGCTTTGTGACTCAAACAACCAGGCAATTAAACAACAGTGAAAATTATTTAAAAGCCAGCACATATATGAAAACAAACTGAAATCTTATCAACTCACAACCCCACATAGATCAGACCATCCACATGTTGCCTGCTGCTGCTTAGAACAGCAGCCCAGGTACTCACCACCAGCAGAAACAATAAAACTTCCAGTGTTGCCACAGTAGATTACCCCTGATTGGAAAGAAGAAGTTGAGTATCCAGTTAAGCTGTCTCCAAATGACACTAGCCGATCCAAGCACAGCTGAGTTTAATGAGCTTGGAAAGCTGCCCAAGTAGAGATAGTTGCATGAATCGAAGTTGGAAGCAGGAAGCAGCTGAGTTGAGGCAAGCTGATATCCTGCAGAGCAGAAAAACTGTGCTGGGAAGCTCTGGGTGGCACTGCTTAAATTGGATACCCAGGGACCACATCATCATTGCATCAGTAACTGCCCAGCTTCCTGCACTTCCTTAGGCCAGCCCACTGTTGATGTGGGGCTGACCGTTGAGATAGTTGCTAGAGATTGCCCCACAGCAACTGGCTATGCAGTGTAGATTGTCTTCCTCTCCTGCCATCTCTCCCAGCCCAGGCACCAATCATGGCTTGTGGTAAGTTGCAGGAGTTGTTTTGTTTCTGAAATCATTCCTGAACTTCATAGGCACTAAGACTACCTACTGAAGTCATGCATGAAGGTTGGTAAGCCCTTGTTATGTAGTATCGCTAGTGTTTTAAGTACTTTCCAAAGCACAGCACAACTATGGGGGTGACTTGCAGCTGGATAAGGGGAGGAGTTTTCCTTGCAATATTAATCTGTGTTTGTCAGAGCAAGGTGGAACAATCATTATGGTTAATGTAGCAGGTGAATTTGTGGATTCCTGTGTATGAGGCAAAAGTGATATGTTCCAGAAGTCAGAGTTTTGTGCTTGCACAGTCCATGTTTAACATACAGAAAAATATTTTAAATTATAACACAAGTAATGTTACTGTTTCTTTGCATATGAACTTGTTTGTTATGATATGAAAATGTTAAAATAGTGATGGTTCCTGATTGAGGAGCAAGACAACATTCACCAAGTAGCTAGTGGCTCTTTTTTGAAGGGCGTACTGACAGTGCTAAAACATCTTGTCACTGAAAGCAGTTGACTCAAATGTTGACTTCCCAACATTTGAGGTAACTCCCTGTGGTGACTTTTAAAAAACTGCTTCATGAAGTGCAAGTAGTAGTTCTGTACTTCACTGAAGAGCTGATGATTATGAATATTAGTTGAGTGTTCATGAGATGATGATAGGCTTACAGGTATTGCAACAGAGAACAGCAACAAATTCTGTGATTCACCTCAGAATTGAGGTAACTTCTATCCAGATTTGTTTTCTTTTGTGTATGGGGGCACTAGCTAGGAGAACAGATGCTTTAGCCAGAAGTCTTTGTATGATGAGCAAAGAATGACAGCTTTTCATGGGGTCTGGTCTAGTGGTGATGGCACGGATTGTAAAAGGATCTTGATGGATACCTCAGTGCAAATGTTAACCAGGTGTTCAGCAAGGTAGAGTGTATAATGGGAAGGAACTGAAATAGAATAGCCAATAGAGCACCTTCATATGGGAATAGGTCTGTAGTTCACTGGACTGATAGTTGTTATCGTGTATTATTGTCGATATCATCTGGTTTAGAGAGCCAGTTCGGTGTTGTGGTTAAAAGTGTGGACTCTAATCTGGGAGAACTACTAGTAGTACTCCTTCTCCTTCATCTCCTTTTTCTCTGTCTCTTTCTCCTCGTCCTCCTGTAATCTCACATTCTGCAAATAATACTTTTGTTTTAGGTAGTTTGCTGTTCTCATTGTTGCTCTCATTGCCTTTGAATTTTGCATTCCTAGCCCTGTTTCATTGTTCATTGTATGTCTTACATTGTGTGTTTACATTGTCTTTCTATACTCTGTAATCCACCTTCAGTCTCAATGAGATAGGTGAGGTATAAATAAGCTAAGCAAATAGATCTCTCCAAAGAGTATTATTTATTTATTTGTTTAGGAAACCTGCTCAAGGTGGCTTACAAGTGAAATATGGTAAAAACACCATATTTGATGTGAATTAAGATGTAATTTAACAAAGGTAATTGCAGAGTTCTACATCTGGGTTACAAAAATGAGAAGCACACATACTGAATGTGGGATAGACTTCTAGGCAGCAGTGTATGGAAACAAGTTATTGGGGTATTGGTGGACTGTAAATTAAATATGCGCGGTCAGTCAGATGCAGCTGTAAAAAAGGCTAAGGTGGTCTTGGGGTGTATCAATAGAGGCATAACTTCCAAATCACAAGATGTCATAGTCCCACTATATACCACATTGGTCAGGCTGTACCTGGACTACTGTGTACAGTTCTGGAGGCCTCACTTCAAAAAGGATGTGGACAGAATGGAGTGGGTGCAGAGGAGGGCAATGAAGATGATCAGGGGCCTAGAGACCAAGCCCTACAAAGAAAGGCTGAGGGGCTTGGGAATATTCAGTCTGGAGAAGAGGAGGTTAATGGGCAGCAGAGGATAGGACTGGCAATAATATATACTAAGAAATAATATTTTACAAGTGAGGATCCACAAGAAACTTGTGGGGAGGGTGTACCCCATTGTTGTGTCCGCTGACCATTTCGGGCCGTCAATGACAGAGCCTGAGCTTGAGTCCTGGTGAACAATGGGACTGGGGCTCCTGGCTCCAGCTTAGGGGAACCAATGGGAACAGCGGCGGGAATTCAAATCCGCCAATGGCACCAGGGGGTGTTCCCCTTCGCTTGTATATAGTTGGCCACATGGCCAGGTAATGTTGTCTTGTTGTGCAATAGCGAACCATGCTCATCATTACATCGGTGTCTGTGGTTTTATTGCATGTCCAACCCACTACACAATAATGGCGACGAGGATGGGATACTGTTGAGTGCTGCAGCCGGGCTGTCGGACAACGCTACCGAAGACTCACTCCACCGCTCCATGTGCATCGCACATGAGCGCCACCGAGGGTGAGCCTAGAGCCGTGTCCTAGCCGCCAACTAGCACAATGGCCGTCGCTCCAGAATCTGGGCTGCTACCGCAATTCGATGCCTCCCAGCCCCAGCAATGGGGAGCGTGGGTCACAGGGTTGCAGCAAGCCCTCGTGTTCTATCAGATCACAGATGAAGACAGAAAGAGAGGCCTGTTGCTCTGCTGTTGCGGCCCCGTGATCGTGGATTTAGCCCAGTACCAAGAAGGTGGAGGAGTGCATGTTCAACAAGATCGTCCTGGCCATGCAAAACCATTATGCTTCGAAGCTGTCGGAGATGACCTGCCATGTGGTCTTCCAGCAGGGAAAGGAAACCGCTGCGGAGTTTCTTGCAGAGCTCCGCCGCCTGGTGGCCGACTGCACCTTCGGGACCGGTTCGTTGCTGGCCTTCAGGAGGAGAAACTCCAGCACCAGATAATGGAGGGGGACAAGGTAACGATCGCCTCGGCTTTGGTCACCGCCACCACATGGGAGAGGTCCCACCCAGCCACCACCATTCACCGGGTGGCTACCACTGGGAACAGTGACCCTGAAGATGCGGAGGTCCACTGGACACAAGTGCCACACCGCCCGCCAGCCCTGCTTGCCAGCGCCGCACGCAAGCAACACAGGGCAGCGGTTCAGAAGTGCGCCAGCTGTGGAGGTCAACATGAGCGGAAGGCGTACTGGTTCCGGGACGCCACGTGCTGCGACTGCAGCCGCATGGGTCACATCGCGAGGGTCTGCCAATCCAAGGCATCATGCACACCATTGAACTAGCCCCGCCACAAGACAGAGGCACACTATGAGGAGTGCACGTCACCGAAGGACCTTTACCTCCTCATCAATGCTCCATCTAAGCCTGAGCAGGTACTGAAACTCCCCAGTCAGGCCTCTACCCCAAAAATATACGTCCGGGTCAAAATAGAGGAGGCCCCCTTACAAATGGAGCTAGACTCTGGCTCTGTGTACTCCATCATTTTGGAGACCACGTTAAAATAGATATGCCCACGGGGAGGTCCCCGCTTGTGCCCGTTGCCCGTGACACTTATGGATTTTCAGAGGAACCAAGTACCAGTAAAGGGGGTTGGGAGTTTCCGGGTGCAGTACCGTGGCCTCAAGGGGTTTTTGGACTTGCTAGTGGTCAAGGACAACCTGGTCAGCCTCCTGGGATGGTCCTGGTTCGAACCCCTCGGGATTGTGATTGCAGGGGTCCAACATTGCGCAACTCGCAACTTCCAGGAGGTGTGTCACAAGTTCCCATCCATTTTCAATGGGACGCTGGGCAGGTACACGGCCCCCCCCGGTATCACTGCAGCTAGACCCCAAGGTGGCTCCCATACGCATGCATGCCAGGACGGTCCTGTTCGCGCTGAAACCCAAGATAGACGTGGAGCTGGACCGCCTAGTGGCCCAGGGGATCCTGGAACTGGTCTCCCACGTGGTGTGGGAGACCCCCGATCATGACCCCAGTTAAGCCCAACGGGGATGTCCACATTTGTGCAGATTACAAACGCATGATCAACTGGGCGTTGCAGGACCATTCCTACCCGGTTCTGGTCATAAGCCACATCCTGGCACCTTGGCAGGGGCTAAGATCTTTGGCAAATTAGATCTCGCCCAAGCTTATCAGCAGCTGCCGGTCAACAGGCGAACAGCAGAGGCCCAGACAATTGTGACCCACCAGGGGGGCTTTCAGGGTGAGTGTGGCACCCGGGATATTCCAGCAGCTAATGGACTCTCTCCTCAAAGGAATACCCGGTGTCACACCATTTTTCAACAATGTGATGATTGCCGCTGCCACGCCTAACGAATTCGCCACCCGCCTCCGCATGGTCCTCAGCCATTTCCGGGACGCCGGGCTCAAGGTCAAGCAGGAGAAGTGCCAGCTCGGGGTGGATTCCATGGACTTTTTAGGCTTCACCATGGATGCGTATGGTCTACACCCGGCATGGGATAAGGTGAAGGCCATCATGGAGGCTCCCTCCCGACCTGCAGGGCGGAGCTCCAGGCTTTCCTCAGACTCCTTAATTTCTATGACACCTTTCTCCCCCACAAGGCAGCGATAGCAGAACCCCTTCACTGACGGCTCGACAAAAAGGCACCCTGGGTCTGGGGCCCTCGCCAGGCCGCCGCATTCCAGGGCGTCAAGGCCCTACTATTCTCAAATGCAGTCCTGTCCCACTTCGATGAGTCCCTGCCCATAGTCCTGGCATGTGACGTGTCTCCCTACAGAGTGGGGGCCGTGCTAGCACACTGTCTCCCAGACGGCCGGGAGGTCCCAGTCGTGTACTACTCGCGGACCCTATCTATGGCTGAACGGAACTACACCCAGATAGACCATGAGGGACTGGCAATCGTGGCCGGGGTGAAGCAGTTCCATGACTTCATCTACGGCCGCCCTTTCACAATCGCCACGGACCACCGACCACTGCTGGGCCTCTTCGTGGCGGATCGCTGGATGCCTCAGGCTCTCTCCTCTTGGGTCTTACGGTGGTCCATCTTCCTGGCAGCCTACAATTACACCCTGCAGCACCGGCTGGGCAAGGCAATGGGCCATGCTGATGCGCTGAGCCGGCTTCCCCTACCAGACAAGGGGGGACCCGGACCCGACTCACCACGTCCTCCAGGTGGAAAGTCTTCCGGACGCCCCCCTCCAGGCCACGGACGTCACCCACCGCTCAGCCCGTGACCCCATCATCTCCCGGGTTCTCGGCTGGATGGTGAGGGGGTGGCCTACAGCCCCTGCGGGCCCAGAGTTCAGCGCGTTCACAATGCGGAAAGAGGAACTGTCGGTGCACAAGGGCTGCCTGCTGTGGGGGGACCGGGTTGTAGTCCCTAGCACCAGGTCCTGCAGGCGCTGCATGAGGCACACCCCGGCATCATGTGGATGAAGGCCCTTGTGCGAAGCTATGTCTGGTGACCTAGCATTGACAGTGAAGTGGAGGCTTGGGTGAAGAGATGCCAGCTCTGCCAGGAGGTCCAACCCAATCCACCAAGCACGCCCGTGCAATCCTGGGAATTGACGAGAACATTGTGGTCCCGGCTGCACATCAACTTTGCCAGCCCCTTCCATGGACTGACGTTCCTAGTAATGGTGGATGTGTACTCCAAGTGGCTAGAGGTGAGTCCCATCTCCACAACCTCCGCCAGCACCACCATCTGGGCCCTCCAGAATATTTTTGCCACACATGGCTTACCGGACACAATTGTCTCAGACAATGGCTCAGCGTTTACGTCCGAGGAGTTCCAGCAGTTCCTGAGGGACAACTTGATTCGCCACATCAGGTCGGCACCCTTCCACCCCACTACAAACAGCCAGGCGGAGTGCGTGGTCTGCATGGCTAAGGAAGCCCTAGGATGCCTGACTGAGGGGGACTGGGAGTCTTGCATCGCATGGTTCCTCCTAGCAAACCGGATGACTCCCAACCCGGTCAGTGGCCGCTGCCCCGCCAAGCTCCTCATGGGCTGAAGACCCGCAATTCTACTGGACCGCCTGCACCCTGACAGGGCTCCGATGGTGCGCAACATGGTCGAGAACTGGGAGGCGCCACGGGGCTTCTTCCCGGAAGACCCAGTGTTTGCTGGGAACTGTGGCAGGGGCCCAGAATGGGTCACAGGGAGAGTAATTGGCACCACGGGGCCCGTCTCCTATGAAGTATCGACGGACAATGGGCAGGTTCTGCGTCGCCACGTGGATCAGCTGAGGTGGTGCCTGCTTCCTATGGTAGGAGACCCGGGAAATCAGGGAGAGGGGCGCGGCCCATGGGGGCCCCAGAGAGAGATCGGGACCCCAGGGAATCAGCTCACCCCGACAGGCAACCCCCGGCTCTGGATGCCACGCCGGTCGAGAGCCTGACGTAGCCCCCGGCCCCAGAGGAGGCTGATGAAATGACAGGGCCCACCACGCACCAGCAACTCAGCAGTGCAGAAGCCCCAATGCCAGTGCCCCAGCGGTCCACTAGAGAGTGCAGAGCCTCCACTTACCTGAAAGACTATGTTCCCTAGACGGGGTCCAGACTATGGGGGGAGGGGTGCTGTGTCCGCTGACCACTTCGGGCCCTCAGCGACAGAGCCTGAGCTTGAGTCCTGGTGAACAATGGGACTGGGGCTCCTGGCTCCAGCTTTGGGGAACCTATGGGAACGGCGGCAGGAATTCAAACCCACCAATGGCACCAGGGGGTGTTCCCCTTCGCTTGTATATTGTTGGCCACATGGCCAGGTAACGTTGTATTGTTGTGTAATAGCAAACCATGCTGATCACTACATCAGTGTCTGTGGTTTTATTGCGCGTCCAACCCACTACACAATACCCATCCTCCCCCATTTTTGCTCCTTTCCATTTTCCCCCTTCTTAAATAATCTTCCACTCCCTCTTTCTCAGAATCCCCTTCACTGACAATCTTACCCACCTCTCTCCCCCTTCTCCATCAGTTTCCCTGCCACATTTCTCCCCCTCCCTTTCTCTGACAATTTACCCCCTTCTCTTCCCCTCCCTTCTCTGCCAATAGTCCCCATTTCTCTTTCTTGCTCCCTCAAACCTTACCATGACCTTTTCAGCTGAAGTCTGACCAATTAAAAGTGTGTGTGTGGGGGGGGAGAGGGGGTAAAAGAACAGCTTACCTGGCAAATACAAAGACATGTGAGTGGGTGAGGAAACTCCTCACCCCTGTCTCTGTAGCTGCTAGCTCAAGTGTCCTTTTAAAACTTTCTCCCAGTTTCTAATTCGACAGACTGTGGGAAGAAACAGTGCAGAAGCTGCCGGGTGTGTGTGTGTGTGTGGTGTGTGTGAAGAATCCACCATCCCCCAATCTTCAATGCTGCTTCTCCCTGAAGTCTGATGGATGAGAAGCTGGGAGAAAGTTTTGAAAGGGCAGCTGAGCCAGCAGCTAAAGAGATAAGGATCCAAAAGATACTCCTCACCCACTTGCACCCCTCTGTAGTCACTGACCGCTGCTTCTTCCCCCCACACACAGCAGCAGTGGTGGCTCTCCCAGCCATTCACCTACTTCTCCCCCACTGCAGCAGTGGTGGTGGGGCTGTTTCTAACTGCACATCTGCTTCCTCTCCCCCCAGGAAGCTGGCAGGGCCCTCTGCTGCTGTGTTGGCAGCAAGTCCCCAGGACTTGTGGTAGTGGCTGCAGCTGCAGGGCCTTATTAACCCCCTCATCACACACACAAAAAAAATTCTGCAAACTTAGGGGTTCCCCAAGTTTTGGGAGGGGAAATCTCCTTTTCTGAGCGTGGGCCCGATCCATGGATTTAGGCATCCAGAGATCTGCCCACACTTGAGAAATAGATATATAGATTGAACAATATTTCATTTTGGCATTCAGTATTACTTTGATAATGCATAAATGTTACATGGCTGGATACCATGCCAGAATAAAAGTTACTGCTTTGCCATTAAGTGCTTACCCAGAACTGTAATGGATTGAAGGGGAGCCAAAGTAGTAAAGAATGTCTATATGAGCAATAGAAATAAAGAATTCCAAGGGGAAATTCTGAGGACCACAAATAAGAAACAAGCAAATGTGCTCTTGACTGTTGAAAATGTGTCTCTGTAAATGGTAACATTTTAAAGAATGCTTTGTGTCAGCGGCATTTTTGTTCTCTTAAACTTGCTAATTTATGGCACAGAGAGAGAGAGTGATTTGGGAGGAGTATTAAGTAATAAAACTGAACAAAATTCCTACCAGAAGCACACATTAATAAGAATATATCACCAAGACATTAAAGGTTGTCTTGCTTGGTGTGCATTTTCTTCCATCAGATGAAGAAGATGGAGAATGTTATAGATAAATCACAATTATGTTACTGGGATTTAATTAGCTCAGCATCTTATGAAGTTTTTCATCAATGTCGTCAAGGCATTCATTCAGATTTTGTTTCTGTTTTTTCTGTCCCTGCCTATCTAGTCTTAAGTGTATATTATTGATAGACTATTATCTGTAATGCGAAAAGAACTACCACTGGTAACATTTTGTTGCCGTTTCCCTCCTTCTAGCAACCCATGTCTTATTCCCCAATGTTCAGAAGCAGCAGTATATAAAATACCCCAGATCTTATTCATCATTGGAAAAATCTAAAAATACAACACTTCTAAAAATTGAATTGCATAAAGCAATATCTTACAGCTATTAATGTCACTCCAGTCATCTTTTAACTAAGTTTTGGAAACACTTCATTGCTTCTGAAGAAGTGCACTCTACAAAAGCTTATGCTGGAATAAAAATTGTTTGTTTATTTTAATTGCCATTCCTGTTTGGTTTTGCTACATAGACTAAGGCTGTGGTTACACATGCTAAATAATCCACTTTCAATTCACTTTCAGTGCACTTTCCAACTGGATTTTTACTGTGTGAACTGGCAAAATCCAGTTGGAAAGTGCATTGAAAGTGAAATGAAAGAGGATTGTTTGGTGTGTTTGACCGCAGCCAGAGTATATCCTTTCACAAGTCTATTCCTCGAACAGAAGCCTCCATCTATCCTTCACATGTTATATACGCTTCCATTCATTCACATGGCCATTTATTTCATATATACATTTGGCAAATCCAAGCATTTTATTGCCATTTCGGTCTTCTTTATTGAAATTACTTCTTCCCACTTCCTGTTCAGGGTGTCTAAAATCAACACACCATGCCCTAAAATGAATATAGAAGTCTGCCTTCTATAAGGATCTACAAAAATATTTTTCACTTTTGATTCCTTGTGTTAACGAAGGTCATAATGTCGTATGCTTCTATACAGTGACAGTAGTAGCATTGTAACTGCTTTATCTTACTTGCATGTCTCCCCACATCCTTAAGGGCTTGGGAGGTGCTTCTAAGGAAATTGTGATCCCAGCAATAGATGTCTTTTGCTGATAATGTGTGCCCTCTTGGGACAATGTTGATAACTAAGTTACAGTAAGCATATCCCTTTTACTAGCAGAAGAAACGATACAGTGTAATGAAAAGTGGGAAGTTATTCTCCAGATTTTTTTTAAAAAAAGACAACTATGTGGGTTTTCTGTCCCTGAGGAACTTCTCAGTGCTCAGATACTGTGTTGAGTATATAATTGGATTGTAGCTCTTTCTGAATACTGCTTTCTTCTCTTGGCAGCATGGGGTAACCTTGGAAATGTTCTAAAGAGCCAGAGCAAGATTTCTGAATCTGAAAGAGCCTATAGAAATGCCTTGTATTACCGCAGCAACATGGCTGATATGCTTTATAATTTGTAAGTATGCATAGGTTTTACTTACAGTGGTTCATCTATGATGCTTCTCATGAATTAAGCTATTTATTTAGTTCCCGGAAGTGGAAATGATCTTAGCTGTTATTTTTTTTTTGGGGGGCGGGTGATTCCCCCTTTATTAATCATGCATTTCAAGCTCTGGGATAGACAGAGCCTTTCTGTTCTATACATTAATGGGTCATCATGTATTGAGATTCTGTTATGAAGTGAGTAGCATGAGCTGGTTTCCCTAGTGATCCAGTAGAGTGCTGAGTTTCTCAATAGCCCTTTACATCCAACACTTTTCCCAACAAAGAGCATACATGCTTGCCAATAACTTGATTGCCTACCTACTGATAGAAGTGAAACAGGATTGCCAGGTCCCTGTGGCAAATGGTGAGAGGCAGGGGGGGCTAACCGGGAGAGGGTGGAGGCCTAGCTGGTGTTGTGGCAATGCAGTAATATCACTTCTGACACATACCAGGAGTGACATTATCATGATGTGGGATGCTCTGGTATTTGGCAAAAATTCTTTGGTAGAAGCCATTTTTATGATTGAGTTTTGCCCAAATACCAAAGTGTCCTGTGGCACCATCCATCATGTACTCATCCCTCCCATCTGAGTCCTGCTAGGGACACCCATTTCTTTGTGTTCTCTTTCCTTTAAGTGAAAATGGTAGGATTCAAACAATAGATTGTACCATATGTGAATCAGTGTTAGAATGAAAAAAAGAAATACAAAAATGAATAGTTCTAAAGATCAGACTTGTTGAAGGAATTGTTCATAAGTATGTTGTAATGCAGCCCTCAGCTGGATGGCCCAGGTTACCTCAATCCCATCAGATCTCGGATGGTAGCAGGGCCAGCCCTGGTTAGTACTTAGATGGGATATCACCAAGAAAGTCCAGGGTTACTACGCAGAGATAGGCAATGGCAAACCACCTCTGTTCATTTCTTGCCTTGAAAACAATATGAGGTCACCATAACTCGGTTGTGACTTAATTACACTTTCTAGCACTGTACTGTAATGCAGAATCACAAGAAGTGGGGTGGATCCTACCCCTATCCTTCCCCTCCACTGAGCAAAGTCTGAAGCCTTCCTCCAATTTGCGGCCCTTCCCCAATGGAAGAAGGCTACTTGGAAGATGGGTTCACCCCAATAAATGCAACATTCAGGTGAATATTTGAATACTTATCTATAGAAGCTGTATATTTTTAGTGGTTTTGCTGTGTTATTCTATTTTGCTATTGGAATTCAGTTCCATGGATTGCCTCTAGCAGGCACTGTGGCTTTGAATCCTATGGAGCTGTCATGATCTGGGCTGTGCAAGCAAAGGCCTAGCAGGCCCAAGGAGCCTGGCAAGCAGTGGGAGGAGACAGGCCTGCAACTCATAGAAGCACCTGAGAGGTTTTGGTGCCAATTTTAGCCAATCACAGAGATAGGGGACTTATAATACAAGAGATGGTATACTCCTTGATCCAGGCGTCTTCGGTGATCATCTGTGAAGGTGACCAATGCTGTCTCCATCCCATGGCCAGGGGGAAACTGGAATAGAATGGATCAGGGATTGATGTCTCATCCAAGAAGATCTGAAGTTGCCCAGCCACCACCCTCTCAACCACCTTACCCAGGAATGGCAAGTTTGATACTGGGTGGTAGTTGGCCAGGACCACAGGGTCAAATGATGGTTTAAGAGCAGTTGTATCATCGTCTCCTTTAACACCACTGTAAAGGTCCCAGATGAAAGGGACAAGTCGATAGTCTCTTCCAGGGTGGCCTAAACTCCATCCCCACAGGCCTTAATTAGCCAGGATGGATATGGGTCTAGCAGGGAAGTGGTAGGCCTTACAGCTGTCAGGATCCTGTCAACAACATCCTGGTAGAGGCTGCCCTAAATGGTCCAAAAATGGACCCAAAGACAGACAAGGGGCTTCCAGTTCCATTACTGTATCAACTGTAGAGGAGAGGTCCTGGTGGAGTGACATTACTTTATCTGCAAAATAGATCTCAAATGCCTCTCAGCCAATAGCCAGTTCTCTATTATTTTGTTTGCCTTGAGGCAGTTCAGTTAATGACCGAATAGTTCTAAATAATTGAGCTGGGCAAGAGCTCACAGACACAATGGAGCCTGCATAGAAATTTTTCTTCGCGGTCTTCCCTGCCATCTCATAGGCTTTCAGAAATGTTCTAGCCATTTCAGCTGTCTTTTCATCCTTTGTTACTCCTGGGTATACCATGGAGCTAGTTTGGCCCTAGAGTGGAGAGGATACTGGGGAGCAATCTTGTTGATGTCTTCAGAAAACTGGGCATGCCAGTCTTCCACCAGCACATCTAACAAGTTGCCAGGGAGCATTGGCTCCCACATAACATCCTGAAGCCATTTTGGGTCCATTAGGCTCTGTGGGCGAGCATAAATCCACTCCCCGCCTAAACAGGAAGGGCTTGGTATGCTCAGCCAGATGGGATTTCCACTCCTCCCGTCTTCACCTGCAGCTCAGAATGCTCCCTGAAAGACTGCTCTTGGGAGCGGAAGCACCCCAGAACATCACAAGGGGACTGTGAGTGGTGTGCAACAGGAGAGGGAATCTACACAAATCAATTCCCCATCCATTGGTGGTAACCATGGGATCTGAGCCTGATACCTTCAAATTCCAGTAATAATAATTTATTATTTCCCTTTCCTTTTACAAAGCCCCACTCTAAGTACATATTTATTATGTGTTCTTTATTATAATATTTTACTGATCTGAACATTTACTGTGCTGCCCATGTTTTCTGGCATCGGTTTTGGGGATTTTGAAAGTTATTTCCTACTTTTCAGGCTTTTGACATACAGAATATTAGTAAACATACAGCAGTTGGTGGTGCACAATAACAAATTCCCTTCAGAATTCTTGGTTAGATGCCATTTAAGCAGTCATCAATGAATATACTGCTTTATCTGTCATTTACCTCTCTGTAAGCCTCTCCTCTGTATGTCTCTTCTGAACACTCTAGTTCATAACAGTTCTTCTGGTTTGTTTGTTACCTTGACAGGTATTGCTCAGATATGGCAATCTCTTCAGTATTCATTCTTTGCAAAAACAGAAAATAATAACTTATTTGGCTTTTCTACAGTATCTTTAGAATCCTGTGAGGCAGACATACATTCTGGTAGATGTTTTGCTTTAAATAATTATATTTTTCACATATATGATATAGTTCAAATGCACTACTAGGCTGGTTTCTGGTTTAAGCGTTTCACTGCTCAGTCTCATCCTCATCTTGCTCCGATGGGGTTGTGCTGAGACTCGGCTGAGGGAAGGGTCAGAGTGTGTCCCAGACCCTCCCAGGGTCTCTGTAGGAGATCCTCAGCCTGGAGAGCTGAGGAGAGCTTCTTCCAAGGAGACAGCCAAGGAATTGAGGCTCACCTTTATCTCCGAAAGGTCCCGTCACCGCAGAGCCAGCATGGCACCAAGAGACGACTGCCGGACCAGCAGACACGATCAAAAGTTTTGAAAGGCTTCTAAAAGACTTCCAAGGTTTCAAAGTGTGAGTTAAGCAATGCTCAGGTGATTTAAGCGAACAAAAGAGCCTTGGCAGCAATTAGAAGTGCCTAAGGGCAAAGTGGTAAGGGGAAGGGAGAAGCTCAAGAATTCACCCCCCCCCCATCTAAAGCAAGGCAGTTTTAAAATGGAATTTAAAAACTTTGAATTAAGCTAAATGCATTAGAGGATTAGCGAAAATAGAAGCTGCATAATAACGAAAAGCGGATTAAGTTCTGTTAACTTTTACTTTGTTTTGGGAAACTTACTTCTTGTTGATATTACGGCTGGGAGAGGGCGGAAGCTGGGTCTGGGGAAAAAAACATCAACTGGAAATAGCCTACCAACGACTCCCTCCCACAACCAGGAAGTAGCTGTAGATATACCTACACTATTGGCGAATGCACTGTACCCCCTAATGGAGCAGATGACTAACCTCAACGTTAAAATGGATAATATGCAAAAGCAGATGACTCAAATGGACAGAAGGACTTCAGTAACCGAAAAGCATTTAAAAAAATGGAAAAACAGACAGAGAGTATCAATAAAAGAGCGGATGAAGCAGAAAAAGAGAGATCCTCCAATAAAACTCAACTAATACAGCTCCAGCTGGAAAGATCCATGCACATCCTATGTTTCCAAGGGATCCCAGAAGAAAAGAACGAAGACTTAAAGGCTTGCTTAGCAGAAACTTTGGCTCCAATAATGGATTACAAACAGGAAGATTTACTGAAGGAGATGGACTGGGCTTACAGGACTTATCCAGTCTTTAGTGAAAAAAAATAAACTCCCGGGAGAAATATGTTTGAAATTCACAAGAAGGTCGACCAGAGATTTGGTGCTGAAATGTACACGGGAGAACCCCTTAAAAATCAAGAATGAAGAGATAAAAATCTTGAAGGATATCCCCCTTGAAGTTAGAAAGGAGACTCTACAGGGAGCTTACTCTCTCTCTACAGAAGAAAGGGGTCCCTTATAGGTGGTTATTTCCTGAAGGATTGAGTTTTAAATATGAAGACAGAAAGTATAATATTGACACTGTTCCTAAAGCCAAAAAGTTTGTGGATCAATATTGTAATTTAAAGCAACACAACAAAGATAAGAAACCTAAAAAGGATGAGGAGGAAGAAGAGGAAGATGAAGAATCCTACTCACAGGATTCAGCAAGCAGTAGTCCAAAACTCTTTAGTTCTTCAGATACATCGGAGTCAGAGAAATGAGCAGTCACTCCCAAACCCCGAGGAAAAAAGAAACGCAAGAAGAAAAGAACCTAAGACTAAGATAATTGTTGATAATGCAGTTTTTGCTAACCAGTCAGTTTATGCAACTCTTTATTTTTTTTGTTAAATTTTTTATAAGCAATTATAACTTTGTAACATTAGGTGACAATGACATATATGTAACCAGATCGTGTCACCGTGTTAGTCTTTCCCTCCCTATATCCAGTAGTTGTTTAGAGTTAGGGTTTTGTTTCCTTTCCCCGTCCTTGTAGAGTATGTTGTATTAGTTTTCCTTCCCTATTTCCCGTAGGTTTTAGAAGTAGGGATTTAGTAACCTTTCCCCATATCCTGTAGTAATGCAAAACCAATAAAATACTTATATATAAAAAATGCACTACTAGGCTGTCTGAACAAACCTGAACCCGGGCATTGCCTTTCCCCTCCTCCTGCCCAATTCTCACTTTCCCACATGGTTGGTGTCACTGTAATTTCATGACTTCTGCTTCACTGCGAATCACAGTTTTCCATTTCAGATATAATGTGCTCCCAGTCCAGACTATGCATTGAACCATGCTTTAAACTTGGCTTCCAATTCTTGTTTGAAGGGGAAGCACAAATGACAGTTCTCTAAGCTGGATGTTATTGCAAACTATAGTTTGCACTATAGAAGTGTTGCATCTACACACTATTGGAGATTGCACTCTTATTTTACTGTAACAATCATTTGCAACAGAATATTTTTTCTTTATGGACAACTCATTCCAGTTGCAAATTATTGCTGTATTGAAATGGGAATGCATTATCAAATGATGTGTGGATGCAGCCCAGAAGTCATTACCTTACTCTTACCATATAATTAGGAGAAAGGAAATTGCAAGCACAGGGTCATTCACATGGTGCCAAACCATTGTTTGGTGTTAGGTATGAACTTGGTATATCTGAATCAGATTTTATGTGCTTTTGAATTTTCCTGGTCTGATTTATTACCCCCCACCCCTCTTATTCGATGGATGCATTTTTCCTGTTGCATTTCAACTATCTGTGTGCTTAGTCCTTTCCTGGGGCAACTGGCTGTTTCCAAATAGTGTAACAGAAACCTGAGGCTTAAAAAAAAGAGAGCAAAATCGCCTTAGGCAGCAATATGCTAGCTAGCTCCCAGACAGACAACTACACGTTGCTAATATCTATAACTTTTTAGTGTTTGTTTATGTGGAACTATGTAAGCTAAATCTTAAGAGACAAACATGGGGACCTTATGTGAATTTTAACTCTTTTAAAATAGAGTATCTAAATGCTGTAGTATGTGAAATTGTCTTCATTTCTAGAAAGCTATTGTTGTGTACTAAGGATGAGTCAGCCTCAACTAGCCCTGGGGTTGGGTTGAGTTTGCATCCACAAACAATAGCTGGCTAGGATCCTATATGGACCAACAGAGAAACAAGGATCCTAGAATGGACCAATAGAGAAACAATGTAATCTAAATAGCTTGTCATTGGGAATGGGGTGTGTATGGGGTGTGGTGTCTTGCATGCTTAAAAACCAGGGTTCTGCCAGGGATTTTCAGTCTTTCATTTCCTTGCTGAAATCTCTCCTTATAAATAATTATCTTCTGGTTTCGCAAGATTCCATGCACTCCCATTGGCTGTAAAATGCCCTCCCTCAGCCGTCAGCCCATCAGCCACCACTCAAGAGTACTCACGTGCCATTGGCCAGGTGCTGGGTCTGCTCCTCTTCCCCATCCACTCCCCCTTCAGACAGATTTTGCATGTCAGATTAACTGGCAGACAGCTCTGTCTCCTGAGGAAGACAGTTCCCTTGACTCCTGTGAGGGACTGTCCCCTCAGTGGCTGTTGGTAGGCAGCCAAGCTTGGTTCTGTGAGTAAAAAAACAAAGGACTTTCAGCATAACCCCCTCCCCAATGGCCACTTTGTCAGAATAAATGGGAAAAGGCTCTTTCTCCTGCTTAGCTTCAGCATGGCTGGCTGGCTAACGAGGTGCACCAGTGACCATCAAACCATTTTCTTCAACTCCCTGCTGTGTGGCTGACTTTCCCCTAGGGTTGCCAATCTCCAGGTGGGACCTGGAGATCTCCCACTGTTACAATTGACCTCCAGATGACAGAGATCAGTTCCCCGGGAGAAAATGGTTGCTTTGGAGGGTAGATTCTATGGCATTATACCCTGCTGAGTCCTTCCACACACCCCCCAAATACTGCCTTCCACAGGATCCACCCCCAAATCTCCAGGTATTTCCCTAATCAAAGTTGGCACCTGTACTTTCTCCTCTGTCAGTAAAAGGCCCTTTCCACACCTATGTTGGCCTTTGGGAGAAAACTCATTGGGCCCAGTCCTGATCAGGTTGCCAACTACAGGTGGGCAATTCCTGGAGATTTGAGGGATGGAGCCTGGAGAGGGTGAGGTTTGAGGAGGGGTGGCACCTCAAGACAGGTATGATGCCATAGACTCCACCCTCCAATCCAGCCATTCCCTGATGGGGAACCATTGTTGCCAATCTCCAGGTGGGGGCTGGAGATCACTCAAAATTACAACTGCTCTCTAGGAGTGAGGGGGGAAGAGATGGAAAACTAAAGGTAGGTTGATGGTTGGCTGGGAGGGAGATAGGGTTGTCAACTCCAGGTTGGGAAATTCCTGGAGATTTGAGGGGTCGAACCTGGAGAGGGTTAGTGTTGAGGAGGGGTGGGACCTCAGACAGGTACAATGCCATAGACTCCACCCTCCAAACCAGCCACTCCCTCCTGGGGAACCACTGTTACCAATCTTGGGGGTGGGCTGGAGATCACTCAAAATTACTACTGCTCTTCAGGTAGCAAAGATCAGTTCCTCTGGAGAAAATGATGGACTCTGTCATTATACCCTGCTGAGATGGCCACAGCAAATTATCACTGAGTGCCCAAAGCCGGGGCACTCTCCCAGAGCCTCTTTCTAGAGCCCGTTGTATTTATTTCCACAATGGGCCTTATTCCTAGTCACTAATAAAGAGAGCTGATCACTATACTTAGGGTCTGTTCATCCATGGAACCCACTAGTTAACAGCTATACATACATAAACCTCCCCCTACCCAAACAGAGGAGCATTGTCTGTGTTTGTACAGAAAATGCACCTCTGATTGGCCCACCAAAGGAGACAGAGGAGGAGGGGAAACCTCCACCATCATGTGAGCCAGGTAGACAGACAGAACAAGCACTGCAGGTGGGCTGGGGAAGAGTAGGAAGGGGGACAGCAGGAGCTGCCATTCCCCACAGTCCCACGAGGTGAGAGACAAGCTGGGACAGGCAGTCACAGTGACGGTGAGGCAGAATGGGTGATGGGGAAGGTTGGTGACCCAAGGGATGGGGAAGGGGACAGGCAGGCGAGCAAAGCAGTGGGGGCAGGCAGAATGGTGGGGAGGGTGCAGGCATACAGAACAGCAGGCAGCAAGGCAGAATGGGGGAAGGGGTTAGGCAAGATTCCCCCTCTCACATAAGTTCCTTGAGGGATCTCCCAAGTCTTGCAGGTTGCCAATCACCCACTCAACTCAAAACTTGGGGTCTTCCACTTTTGGAAGATGCTGCTGAAGCAGACACTTAATATGCATGTCTACAAAACAAAGGTAATCAAGATATTTATTTGTAAAAATAAGTGTATACTGTTTTAGGGCTAGGATTTCTCCATACCCTTATAGATGTGTATTATTCCCGATCAAAATGGTAACCAACTGGCTTTAGTGCTTAATGCTAGACTATTGCAGGGGTGGAAAATGGTCAGTAAAATCAGTAAAAGTCAGTATTTTCATCTCAGTCAGTAATTTGTCAGTTTTTTAAAAAAATTGGTCAGTAAAGTCAGTATTTCTTTGATTTTTTTGAGTGCAGTTTGTTTTTTTCTGTTTTCATTACTGCATTTTGGGGGAAACATGATAACTTCTCAGTGAGAAGACAGATTGCTTCAGTTTAGTTATAAAGTACTTTAAGAACTTTGTTCCTAAGAGTAAAAATGATTTGGTGAAATCTTCCACAAAGTATAGAAACATAATTAACCTCTTAAAACATGAGACAATGAAAGCAGAGGTGATGGATATTGTGGGATTCAACATGGCACAGCTCATGCTAGAAGGAGTTGAGAAAACAATGGAAGAAGAAGACAAGGGGAAAAAATGCTTGTGGATGCAGTGCAGAACACTGTTGAGAAATGAAAGAGTTTTTGAATAACTTTATTTATTTATTTATTCAATTTATACCTCACTCTCCCCTCCAGAGCGGGCACAGGGTGGCTTACAAAGAGATTAAACATATAGGTAACAAATTATCTACAATCTTAAAACAAATAATAAAACAACATTATCATAAAGTGCTAGTAAGTGATCAGGTACTTATAAGAATGTTTACAGAAGGCAGAACCAATACTAGTGTTGTAAGAGGCCTGTAGCTACCACAGGGCCCATGGGGCCCACCCACTCCACGGTTTTTATGGGCCCCTAATCTTCGGCTCCACTTCCCTCCCCCTGCCCTTGCTACCCTCAGCCCAGGCCAGCAGCTGGTCACTCCACGCCGCCTACTGCTGCCCCAGCCGTCCTTGCTGCTGCCAGAAGAGGGAGGTCAGAGGGGAGGGCTGCTGAGCAGGGACACCTACTGCCCGCCACACCTCCCTCCTCAGTGCCTGCCTGCCATGGACAAATGAGCTCCCACGAGGAGAAGGAGGCACCCTGCTCTCTCCCCCTGTCTGGCCTCTGCTGCTGAAGACCAGCCAGGGGGCTCCTCTCCTTGCCACCTCAGGGACAGGTCACACAGGGTGGGCTTGGCACTGGCCTTTCTCTACCCCTCGTTGCCCTTCCAAGGCCGGTGGTGCTGGTGGGATCAGCAGTCTCCAAGCGAGCCTCTGCCACATGAGAAAGAAACTCCCCCTCCCCAAGGAAGACCTCTGACAATGACACACTGGGGAAGAGATGCCCATCGCTGGTGGTTGGCTCATCTTGGTCTCTGTTGGTGGTAAGCCAAGGACCAGGGCACTGTCACTTCTCAGTTATTTGATGTCAGTTGGTGCGGCTCCTTAGTCAAAGGCCTGGTGGAAGAGCTCCATCTTGTAGGCCCTATGGAAATGTAAAAGGTCCTGAGGGCCCTGATCTCTTCTGGGAGCTCATTCCACCAGTACGGAGCCACCACTGAGAAGGCCCTGGCCCTGGTTGTGGCCAGCCTGGCATCTTTAGGACCTGGGAGGCCAAACAATTTTGTGACCCTGAGTGCAGTGCTCTCTGGGAAGCATGTGGGGAAAGGTGTTCTCTCAGGTATGTGGGCCCCTGCTCATAAAGGGCTTTAAAGGTATGTACCAGCACCCTGAAGCGAATTCGGTATGCTGTCGGCGGCCGGTGCAATGCTTTCAGCACAGGCTGGATGTTGTCCTGCATAGGGAGGCCCATCAGAAGCCTGGCTGCAGCATTTTGCACTAGCTGTAGCTTCTGGATTTGGGTCAAGGGCAGCCCCGTGTAGAGAGAATTACAGTAGTCCAGTCTCAAGGTGACCATCGCATGGATCACTGTCGCCAAGTTGTTGCATTCAAGGAAGAGAACAGCTGCCTAATCAGCCGGAGGTGGTAAAACGTTGTTTTGGCAGTGGCTGCTATCTGGGCCTCCATTGTTAGTGAGGCATCCAGGAGCACTCCCAAGCTCCTAACCTCCAGCACTAGCACCAATGGTGCCCCATTGAAGGTTGGAAGTAGGATCCCTACCCTTGGGCTGCCCTGGCTCAGGCACAGGACCTTCATCTTCGTCAGATTCAGTTTCAGTTGGCTCAGTCTGAGCCAACCGGTCACGGCTTGCAACGCCCGGTCCAGATTTTCCGGTTTGAAGTCAGACTGGCCACCCAACAACAGATAGAACTGGGTGTCATCCGCATACTGGTGACATCCCAGCCCATGCCTCCGGGCAATCTGGGCAAGGGGGTGCATGTAGATGTTAAATAACATTGGGGACAGCACCGCCCCTTGGGGCACTCCACAAATCAGTGGGTACCTTTGGGATAACTGCTCCCCTAGTGCCACCCTTTGTCCCCCAACCCTGAAGGAAAGAAGCCAGCCATTGCAAGGCAGGTCCGTGTACTCCAGTGTCGGGGAGGCGGTGGATCAGTAACTAGTGGTTGGCCATGTTGAATGCCATCAACAGTTCCAACAGCAACATCACTGCCAACCTGCCCTGACCCAGATGCCTCTGGAGGTCATCCATGAGGGCAACCAGTGCCGTCTCCGTCCTGCGGCCTGGGTGGAAACTGGACTGGAAAGGATCTAGAATGGAAGTGTCATCCAAAAAGCTCTGTAGCTGAATTGCCATGGCCCTCTCAATTATTTTGCCCAAATAGGGCAGATTGGAGACCAGCCGGCCAGATCCAGAGATGGCTTTTTCAGGAGGGGACGAACCACAGCTTCCTTGAGTGCCCTAGGGAACTGTCCCTCCGAGAGGGACTTGTTGATAATCTCCCTTAGGGCATCTTGAAACCCATCATGGCCAGATTTAATTAGCCATGATGGACATGGGTCAAGGCAGCACGTGGTAGGGCATACAGTTAAGAGCCGTTTGTCAACTTCTTCCAGGCTGACTGGACTAAAATAATCCATAACCTGACTAGAAGACGTGCATGGAGCCTCGAGTTCATTTACTGTCTCAACTGTGGTGGAGGTGACAGTGGAGCAACAGGATATTATCTGCAAAGTAGCTTTCAAAGGCCTCACAACCAGTGTCCAATTCCCTAACATTTGGTCTGCCCTGTGGCAGAACAGTCATAGACTGAATTATTCTAAACTAGGAATAAGGCCCGTTGTGGAAATAAATACAACGGGCTCTAGAAAGAGGCTCTGGGAGAGTGCCCCGGCTTTGGGCACTCAGTGATAATTTGCTGTGGCCATCTCAGCAGGGTATAATGACAGAGTCCACCATTTTCTCCAGAGGATCTGATCTTTGCTACCTGAAGAGCAATAGTAATTTTGAGTGATCTCCAGCCCACCCCCAAGATTGGTAACAGTGGTTCCCCAGGAGGGAGTGGCTGGTTTGGAGGGTGGAGTCTATGGCATTGTACCTGTCTGAGGTCCCACCCCACCTCAACACTCACCTTCTCCAGGTTCGACCCCTCAAATCTCCAGGAATTTCCCAACCTGGAGTTGACAACCCTATCTCCCTCCCAGCCAACCATCAATCTACCTTTAGTTTTCCATCTCCTCCCCCATCCCTCCTAGAGAGCAGTTGTAATTTTGAGTGATCTCCAGCCCCCACCTGGAGATTGGCAACAATGGTTCCCCATCAGGGAATGGCTGGATTGGAGGGTGGAGTCTATGGCATCATACCTGTCTTGAGGTGCCACCCCTCCTCAAACCTCACCCTCTCCAGGCTCCATCCCTCAAATCTCCAGGAATTGCCCACCTGGAGTTGGCAACCTGAACAGGACTGGGCCCAATGAGTTTTTCCCCAAAGGCCAACATAGGTGTGGAAAGGGCCTTTTACTGACAGAGGAGAAAGTACAGGTGCCAACTCTGATTAGGGAAATACCTGGAGATTTGGGGGTGGATCCTGTGGAGGGCAGCATTTGGGGTGTGTGTGGAAGGACTCAGCAGGGTATATTTCCATAGAGTCTACCCTCCACAGCAACCATTTTCTCCCGGGGAACTGATCCCTGTCATCTGGAGGTCAATTGTAACAGTGGGAGATCTCCAGGTCACACCTGGAGGTTGGCAACCCTAGGGGAAAGTCAGCCACACAGCGGGGAGTTGAAGAAAATGGTCTGATGGTCACTGGCCCACCTCGTTAGCCAGCCATGCTGAAGCTAAGCAGGAGAAAGAGCCTTTTTCCATTTATTCTGACAGGAAAGTGGCCGTTGGGGAGGGGGTTATGGGTGGGGGGTTAAGCTGAAAGTCCTTTGTTTTCTTACTCACAGAACCAAGCTTGGCTGCCTACCAACAGCCACTGAGGGGACAGTCCCTCACAGGAGTCAAGAGAACTGTCTTCCTCAGGAGACAGAGCTGTCTGCTAGGGGGAGTGGGTGGGGAAAAGGAGCAGACCCAGCACCCGGCCAATGGCACGCGAGTACTCTTGAGTGGCGGTTGATGGGCCAATGGCTGAGGGAGGGCATTTTACAGCCAATGGGAGCACATGGAATCTTGTGAAACCAAAAGATAAATATATTATAAGGAGAGATAATTGGGCTGGGCATGAGCTTGCAGACGCAATTGTGGCCACATAATACTCTGACTGCCATCTCATAGGATCTCAAATCTCGTATAAGATGTTTTTGTGTCTTTAAGGCAGGCACACCGCTACTGTCTCTCTAGCCATCTTAGCCTTCACTTCATCAGCCGCAACTCCTGGGTAAACCAAGGAGCCAGCCTGGAGTGAGGGCGCAGAGGGCATTGGGGAGCTATCTGATTGATGGCTGCCAAGAGTCAGCTGTGCCAATCCTCTGCAAGCTCATCTAATGAGCCGCCAGGTAGCATTGGATCCTGAAGGGCCATTTGAAGCCACATAGGGTCCATTTGGCTCCATGGGCAAGCTGAAATCTGCTCACCACCGAAACAGAGTTGGGGTGAAACATTCAGATGGGTCCTCAGGGCATGATGTTCCAATCATGGCACTGCTGCAGCAGTGACCCAGTCCACTGTGACTCCTGCTGTGAAGATTAGATCAAGAGTGCATCTGGCCTGGTGAGTGGGAGTTGTTACATATTGGGAGAGTCCCAGCACCACCATGGATAACACTAGGTCCATCACCTGAGTGGAGGCCATATCATCCACATGGACATTGAAATCATGCAGGACAATTGGTCTAGGGGTATTCCAATGCCCAGCCCAACATGGCCTCCACCAGGGATAGTAGGCTGCTGGCTGTTTCTTTTTTCATCGAAAAAACAAAGATAAAGTAAAAGCAAAAACAAGTCTTACCTTACAGTAACTATATTTTGTTGTCATAATTATTACTTTATGTTTCGTTTTAATATGTTTTTGCTGTTTTGCTGTTTTATTATCTGCAGTATTTGATTATTTTTAAAAGGGAATCTTTCTTTGCCTTAAATTTTGTACAATAATGAAAACATTGTCCTCTATTCTTAAAAAAATCAGTAAAAAGGTGTTCAGTCCTTTTATCTGGGTCACATGTAACTATAGGGCTGGCTATGGAGATGGTGGAGGCCAGATAATAATCATTTTTAATGAAGCCCTAGTTTTACATTTAAAATGCTAGCTTATAAGTAGGCTGACATTAAATTGTTCAGTAATTTGTCAGGGCTTTGTCAGTATTTGGTCAGGGTTTTTTTGGATTTTTGGTCCAAATAAATAGGAAACAGAGAGTGAGTATAAATGGGAAACTTTCTCAGTGGAGGGTGGTAAGCAGTGGGGTACCACAGGGATCAGTACTCGGTCCGATGCTTTTTAACTTGTTTATTAATGATTTGGAATTGGGAGTAAGCAGTGAAGTGGCTAAATTTGCAGATGACATGAAGTTGTTCAGGGTGGTGAAAACCAGGGAGGATTGTGAGGCACTCCAAAGGGATCTGTCAAGGATGGGTGAGTGGGCGTCAACGTGGCAAATGGGGTTCAATGTGGCCAAGTGCAAAGTGATGCACAGTGGAGCCAAAAATTCTAAATATAAATACACGTTGATGGGGTCCAAACTGGCAGAGACGGACCAAGAGAGAGATCTTGGAGTCGTAGTAGATAACACAATGAAAATGTTTAGACAGTGTGTAGCTGCAATAAAGAAGGCCAACGCTATGCTAGGGATTATTAGGAAGGGAATTGAAAACAAATCAGCCAGTATCTTAATGCCCCTGTATAAATCATTGGTGCGACCTCATTTGGAATACTGTGTACAGTTCTGGTCACCACATCTCAAAAAGGATATTATAGCATTGGAAAAAGTGCAGAGAAGGGCAACTAGAATGATAAAAGGGTTGGAACACCTTCCCTATGAAGAAAGGTTAAAACGTTTGGGGCTCTTTAGCTTGGAGAAATGACAGCTGAGGGGTGACATGATCGAGGTTTATAAGATTATGAATGGGATTGAGCAGGTTGAGAAAGAAGTACTATTCTCCCTTTCTCACAATGCAAGAACTTGTGGGCACTCCATGAAATTGCTGAGCAGTCGGGTTAGAACAGATAAAAGGAAATACTTCTTCACCCAAAGGGTGATTAACATACGGAATTCACTGCCACAGGAGGTGGTGGCAGCTACAAGCATGGACAGTTTCGAGGGAATTAGATAAACATATGGAGCAGAAGTCCATCAGTGGCTATTAGCCACAGGGCACAGATGGGAACTCTCAGTCTGGGGCATGTGATGCACTCTATTCTTGGTGCTGGAGGGGGCAGCAGTGGGAGGGCTTCTAGTGTCCTGGCCCCACTGCTGGACCTCCTGATGGCCGCTGTGTGACAAAGTGTTGGACTAGATGGGCCATTGGCCTGATTCAACATTGGCTTCTCTTATGTTCTTATGTCAGTAAAATCAGTATTTTTGACCCTCTGACTAGTTTCCACTCCTGCTATTGCTTATTATTGTTCTCAGTCAAAGAGCTGACTGGCTTGCTAATTGCAAACAAAGATATTTTCTACTACTATTAGCTGAATGAACATTTCAGCTGTTTTTCAATATTCATTTTTAAGCAAAACCAAGCTGTCTAAAAACCGTACAAAACTGATAATCATCAATGAATATTTAAGACAGGAAACAGTTACATGACCTGTATTTTAAGAGCTACTTTGCAAAAATATCCAATTATTTTTCTAGATTTATTTTTTTAAAAAACAAAAACAAAACCCTAGACTCCAGGGGTTTCATAAATGGGCATTATTTTTTATGTTTTAAAAATAGTATTTCTTCCTTGATCTTACAGCGTTGTCTTAAATTTTAAAAGCCTTTAGAAATATTAGAAAATGAATCTTATCAGTATTGCCTAGCTACAAGTTTGCATTTATTTGATCATCATACCCAGACCAATTACTCAGACTGAATCCTGCTGAAGTCATCAGTGTTAGCTTGAAATCTACATTTGTATTATGCAGGGCTATTTTTGGGCAAGAACGCACAGGAACGGAGTTCCGGCTGGCTCCCGAGTTGGCCACGCCCAGCAGGAACTCATTAGCATAACAGGCCACACCCAACAGCAGAAATTCATCAGGATTGGCTACATTAGGGGTGTGTGGCCTAACATGCAAAGGAGTTCTTGCGACAAAACAAGCCCTGGGTTTTGACAACAAAGAAGGTAAACAAAATAAGGAGCAAAAGGTGGGTGTGGCTGGATGACCACACTCCTGGTAGCATGGGGGTGTGGCCTAATATCCTAATGAGCTGTGCTTTCCGGGGTGTGGCCTATTATGCTAATGAGTTCCTGCTGGGCTTTTTCTACAAAAAAAGCCCTGGTATTATGCATCAATGCCTATTATTAACCATTTTCTACAGCTATGGCTGTTTCTTCATTTTGGTCTAGCAAACATAGGCTGCCTGGCTAGTTAAGGGGTCATGCACAAACCATGGTGTGCTGAATAACTGGACCCAGGGCTTTTTTTTGTAGAAAAGCCCAGCAGGAACTCATTATCATAATAGGCCACAGCCAACAGCAGAAACTCATTAGCATATTAGGCCACTCCACTGACAGCACAGCTCCCTCCCAGGATCGGCTTCCCCAGGTGCCCCGCGGCTTGTGGGGCACATGGGGAACCCGAGGGAAGGAAGGCAGTTTCTGGATCAGCTTCCCCAGGAAGTTTAAACTGCCTTCCCTCCCTGGATCGGCTTGGCTTCCCCAAGCACCCTGCAGCTTGTGAGGCACCCAGGGAGCCTGAAGGGGGGGATGCTGTAGGCGTGGCCAACTCAGAAGCCAGCCGGAACTCCATTCCTGTGTGTTCCTGCCCAAAAATAGCCCTGACTGGGCCTGATAGTTGGCTTACCATATCCAGCAGCTGAGTGCTTTCAGCACTCTACCCACATGCACAGTGCTAAACAAATGGTTACTTATTTCAAATTTGACAGAAACACCTGCTTGTGAGAACTGAACACAGGTCTTCCTCCCTTTTGGGTAGGCGGGGGTCGAAGCTCAATTGAGGATCTTTGCCTTTCTCTAACAGGTGACCCACATCATTAAAATTAAAAGTAGTGCCCCACTGTTAAGGATCTTTCTATCTATCTATGCATATAAATCTAAGCTTGATTAAATAGAGTTTAGATTCGTATGCACAGAAAGATTTTTAACTACATGCTCAGAGTCAATGTACTCAGATTTGCTTTTGATGCTCAAAAGTGGTATTCTTAAGTACCAGGTGCTGTTGTGCCAGCTTTTAGGCTTTGTGTAGGCTTGGCTGTCCATTGTAAAAAACAGTATGCTGAACTATATTGGTCTTGCTGTGATCTAGTTGTTCTTATGTTCACATCTAAACAATATGTTCAGTTCAAACAACACTGTAAAATTTTCATGGCACATTTTCCTTTTTTTTAAAGGTAGCACATTAAATTATTTAACTTTAATATTTTGTTTGCCACAGAAAAACACATAGAATGGCAAAGATCAATCAAATGGGAACTGCAGTTTGAGAATGCAGGATTTTTTCCCCTGTTGCCTGATCAAGAAACTCTAGGTCATGTGCTTCACTGTTGTTAGCTAAAGTTTATTACACAGTATATTTTCTTCAAAAAAACAACACCCTCTTTAATTATTTACCAGAATTCAAATTTGCCCTTGCATCTGCTCTTCATTGTGCATCTATATGAATTTTAAATAGCTTGTGAAACAGCTGTAAAATTGTTTTTATCCTGAAACAGAAGGGGGAAATAAATCTTCATTGCCTCACTGGATGCCAATAGTAAAGTTGCTAATAAAAAAGAAAATTAGTTGAAGTCCTCTTATGAAGAGATCAGAATATTTTAAAAATTCAAGGGATATAACATATTGCAAAAATAATATATTGTTCACTGAAAAACAAAACTTAATTGTATCAAGTGAAAAGCAATAGTTAATTGTATCAGTATGGGCAAGCAATTCATACCAGTAGAGCTTTCCCAAAACTGTAGGATTATAAACTGAATTTGATTCACTTCTTTTAAGTATTTCCAAGCCTTTACCTTAAGTGTTCACTTATTTCAGTGTGTTAAGTATATAATTCTGTGTGGTTCCGGTTGGTGAAAAAAACTAGATTCCTCCTCAAATTATAGACCTCAAGTTATAGATTACGTATGCAAAACAAAACTATTTTGAATATGCTGATAAACCAACCAGATGGTTAGCATATAAATTGCGAAAAGAAAAGAGAAGTATAAAAATTTTAAAGGACAGTGAAGGAGAAGAGAAAAATATACCCAACTCAGCCAAAGAGGAGAACTCAGCCAAAGAGGAGAAACTACAACAGAGGAGATTAAAGATTTTTTGAAGAAATAACCAAATAATGAATTAGAATTTGAGTATGGATGGTTACAATATTGTCAAATACGGGATATTTACAAAAAAGACTGTAAAGAGGTTGGTTTTAGAGCTAAGAACGATGAGTTTGAAGATATATGGTTGAAAAAAGAGCGAAAAATGATATCAAAGATGTATAAAACCTTGTTGACTGTATATACTTTGGATGAAACTGTTAAAGAGCAAATGATAAAATGGGCCATAAATATGAACAAGGAAATTGCTATGGAAGCATGGGAATTTTTGTGGGAAAAAGCCTTTAAAATGTCAACCTGTGTTAATGTAAAAGAAAATTGTTATAAGATGATGTATAGGTGGTATATGACACCAAAAAAGATTGCTAATATAAGTATGGATAAGAACTTGAGTAATAAGTGTTGGAAATGTAAAAAAACAGAGGGTTCTTTTTACCATATGTGGTGGTCATGTGATAAAGCAAAGGTATACTGGTCAAATGTACATTGTGAGATGCAGAAAATATTAAAAATTCCTATTAGGAAAAGTCCGGAACTACTTCTCTTAGGTTTGACAATGGAAAAAATTCCACAAGAAAAAAGGACATTATTATGGTATATGATTACATTGGCGAGAATGGCTTTTGCTCAACAATGGAAAGCGGAGAAGGTGCCAGATATACATGACTGGTTAAGAAAACTGTTGTTTCTAGCCGAAATGGACAAAATGACGAAAAAACTAAATGGACAAATGGCAGAACATTATCTAAAAGTCTGGGAAGGCCTGAAATTGTATATGGAAACCGAATATAGAATGAAAGGAAAAATGTACAATCTTGATTTGTATTGAAACTGAATGAGAAATGAAATGAACACTTGATTGTACTGTACCTTTATTGGAAACTACGTTTGAAAAAGTCAGGTTTTTATGTATCAGAATTGTTTTACCTGGTTTGTCGATTGTTATAAGTCTAAACTTGATTACCTTTTAATTTTTTCTTTTTTGTTATTAGCAGTGTTGGAAGCCTATTGGGGGGTGGGGGGATGGGATGAAAATCTTTTTAAATTGTATTGGTAACGATGTTTAACAATGTTGAATGCATCCCAATAAAAAATTTTGTTTCAAAAAAAAAAAAAGATTTTTTGAAGAAATACAGCTTAAAAAATTACTGAAGAACAAAGGAAAATTTCAAATGATCAAATAACAACGTGTGAAATTATAGAAGGATTAAAAAAACAAAAAATAGAGAAAACACCAGGTCCTGATGGATTATCGGCAGAATTTTACCATGTATTTGAAGATCAAGCAGTATTACCTTTAAAGTATGTAATACAGAGCATAAGAGCTGAAGGTAAAATAACAGAAACTTGGAATGAAGCCCTGATAACACTGATACATAAGCAAAACTCAGATGAGAAGGAAATTAAAACCTAGAGACCAATCTCATTCTATTTTAGCTACAAAACTGAAAAAAAATGACATTGACAATCCACCAAGATCAAGCAGGTTTGTTTGTTTGTTTGTTTAACCAAAAAGGCAACTCAGAAATAATGTGAGAACAGTCTTGAATGTAATTGAATACTTTGAAGCACACCCAGAAGAACAAATGGCTCTGATTTTCCTGACATTTGACAATGTCAGTTGGAGCTTTAAGTTGGAACAGTTGGCAGATTCACAATGTGGTAAAGAATTTTTCACAATAGTTAAAGCAATATACACTAAACAACATGCAAAGATTCTTATCAATGGAGACTTATCACAGAATGTGGAAATACAAAAAGGAACTAGACAAGGATGTCCACTTTCACTGTTATTGTTCGTATTTGTACTGGAAGTTTTAAATGACACCATAAGAAACGATGTACATATTAGAGGACTTAAAATAAGAGGAGAGGAATATAAATTACAAGCGTTTGCAGATGACCTGGTATTTATTTTAGAAAACTGATTGGACTCAATTACACAATTATTAACAACATTACAGGAATATGGTCAAGTTGCAGGCTTAAAGATTAACTTGACTCAAAGAAAAATGTTAACAAAAATATGACTAAAGAACAAATCCAACACTTACAAGAAAAGTCAGGCTTTGAAATACAAAAAAGAGTAAAATATTTAAGTATAAATATAATGAATAGATGTAGCTCTTTGTTGAAAGATAACTACATGGAACTCATGCAAGAAATCCAAAAAGATCTGGAAAAATGGAAAAAATCTACAAATCTCCTTGATGGGTAGAATAGCTACAATAAAGATGAACATTTTACCAAGACTAGTATTTTTATTTCAAACAATTCCAATTCTCCAAAATCAACAATATTTCAAAGACCTTGATAAATTGATGTCAAAATTTATATGGCAGAACAAGAAGCCAAGAGTAAAAATGGCCTTACAAGATGCAAAGGAAAGAGCTGGATTTGCTTTATGTGACTGGCTCTTATACTATAGAGCAGCAACTTTGATGTGGTTAAAAGAATGGATTACATTAGAAAATATCAGACTACTAACATTAGAAGGACACAGCCTATTGGGTTGGCATGCATTCTTGTGGTATGGAAAAGCAGATGGACATCAATATTTTAAGCAGCATCTTATTAGGAAATCTTTACTGAAAGTATGGGAAAGTGTAAAAAGAATATTCTGCACCAAGACATCCCAATGGGTTTCACCACTTGAAGCTTTTACAAACCCTAATTTACTTCAAAAAAACATGTTGTTGAGGTATGAAGATTTACTAGACAATAAGAATGAGTTAAAATCAACAGAAAAACTTATATAATAGAAAATTAACTTAAGCTGGTGGGAAAGACCACAAATAGAGTCTAGATTCTCTAGAGATAAACCAGGGTTGTTTTATACAAGTGTAATGGATGTGGACAAGGTACTATTACATGCTGATGATAAACTGATTAAGAAATTGTGCATAATAATGTTAGAAGATAAAACACAAGATGAAATAGTTAAAAACTGTATGGTTAAATGGGCACAAAATTTGGGCCATAATATTGATTTAGATCAATGGTTATGTATATGGAAAACCAATGTAAAGATTACAAAAGCAACTGCATATAAAGAAAATATTTATAAAATGTTTTATAGATGGTATATTACCCCAGATAACCTAGCTAAATTCTACCCTGACCTACCTAATTATTGTTGGAAGTGTCAAAAATGTTGGTCCTTTTTTCATATGTGGTGGACTTGTGATAAAATTAAAAAATATTGGTCTTGGTTACATGATTGTTACAAAAAGTATTAAAAGATACTGTACCTTATTTACCAGAACTCTTTCTATTGAATATAATACCAGAGAATTGTAAAAAAAAATTAAAAATCTATTTTATTATAAATGTAGTAACAGTTGCAAGAACACTATACGACAAATATTGGAGAAGAAATGAAATCCCTTCAAAAGAAGCAATTATAACTAAAATAATGGAAACAGCAGAGAAGGATAACCTAACCTCAATTCTGAGAGGAAACAACAAAGAAGACTTTGAATATACATGGGCAAGATTTTATAAATGGACAGAAGAGTATAAGACATAAAACTTTTGGCCATCTAACTGAAATAAAAGGAAATAAAAACTATATTTTTTATTATAAACAAAAAGTATATAAGTAAATTATAAGGTGGAAAAAACAATGAATATATTAGAATATTGTATGAGGTCAGTAACTAGATCAAATGATGTAACGAGAATTCCCTATATGTGTAATGTTTGTTTTTGTTTGTCTGTTATATAAAAATAAAAATGTCTTTTTTTTAAAAAAAGTAATGGACCTGACCGGGGGGGGGGGGTCAGCAAAATCCGAGCCAAAAAAATACCTGGTAAATACCTTATTGGTATTTTGGGGGTATTAATTCATCCAGATATAGATTTTGAATATCGTTTGTCTATCTGAAATGGCCAAGCCCTAAAAATCTCAAAAATCTAGCATTTTTTTCGGACCACTGGGTAGGTGAATGTGAGAGACATTTAAAGGGATTGTGGCCCCTTTAAATGTCTTCTCCAAGCTGTGCAACTCTGTAGCAAGCGAAGGTATTTAAAAGGACTGTGAGCCCTTTAAATGCACCTTCTTTGGGGGCCCATAGATTGGTCCAGTCTTTTTAAACTTGGGGGGGGCAGTTGAGGAGAGGTGCCAGCAGCTATGTTGCAAATTTGGTGCCTCTACCTCAAAAAACAGCTCCCCCCGCAGAGCCATAGATACCCAGATCACTTGCCTATTATATCCTATGAGGACTATTGGCTATAATGGTCCCCATAGGGTATAATGGAGCAAAAAAAAATTAGGTTTCCCGAATATTTCCAGAATCCATATACTATACCGGTGTTGGGATCCAGGAATATCAGGAAATACCAATATTTTTCGGGTTCAATATACCTGAACTCGAAAAATACTGTGTTGTGGGGGGGGTTGTTGTTATATTCAACCCATAACTTCCAGGATTGCTATGCAAAGGCAGGTAATCGCAAAACACTTCTGAACATATCTTGCCTTGAAAAGCATACATGGTCACCATAAGTCAGTTGTGACTTGACAGCAAAAGAGAAAAAGAGACAGAAGGAGAGAGAGAGAGCAAACCTAGCAGTAGGCCCTAAACTTCAATATTTGTCTGAATTTTCAGTCACTTCTCAAGCTGTGTGAATACAATACAACAAGGGTAGCAATGAGGTAAGCCTGTTCCATCAGAGTTGTTACAGTCCTATAGTTAAATGCAATAAGTATATAAATTCAGCTGTGGACCCTGCAAGAAAGAACTAATGACAGTTTCAAATTTTTTGTCTCAAGCTTTTTTTTTGTAATGACACTTGTGTTTAGTTTATGTGGGGCACAATAATACTCAGAAGACCACATTATATCTACTACTGTGGCCAGGAATCCCATAGAAAAAATGGTGTGGCCTTTATAGTCAACAAGAGAGTGAGAAAGGCAGTATTGGGATACAATCTCAAAAATGACAGAATGATCTTGGTCCGAATCCAAGGCAAACCATTCAATATCACAGTAATCCAAGTCTATGCCCCAACCACTGCTGCAGAAGAGGCTGACCAGTTCTATGAAGACCTACGACAGCTCATAGAACTAACACCAAAAAATGATGTCCTCATCATCATAGGGGACTGGAATGCTAAAGTAGGAAATCAAAAGGTAACTGGAATAACAGACAAGTTTGGCCTTGGAGAACAAAATGAAGCAGGGCAAAGGCTAACAGAGTTTTGTCAAGAGAACACGTTGATCATAGCGAACACCCTTTTCCAACAACTTAAGAGGCGACTCTACACATGGACATCACCAGATGGGCAACACCAAAATCAGATTGACTATATAATTTGCAGTCAAAGATGGAGAAACTCTATCCAGTCAGTAAAAACAAGACCTGGAGCTGACTGTGGCTCAGATCATGAGCTACTCATTGCAAAATTCAGACTTAAACTGAAGAAAGTTGGGGAAACCACAAGGCCATTCAGATTTGACCTAGATCGCATCCCCAATAAATATACAGTAGAAGTGAAGAATAGGTTTAAGAGTCTAGATTTGATAGACAGAGTGCCTGAAGAACTATGGACAGAGGTTCATGACATTGTACAGGAGACAACAATCACCGCCATCCCAAAGAAAAAGAAATGCAAGAAAGCAAAGTGGCTGTCTGATGAGGTTTTACAAATAGCAGAGGAAAGAAGGAAAGCAAAAGGCAAAGGTGAAAAGGAAAGATTTACCCAACTGAATGCAGATTTCCAGAGAACAGCAAGGAGAAATAAGGAGGCTTTCCTGAATGAACAATGCAAAGTAATAGAGGAAAACAATAGATTGGGAAGGATTAGAAATCTCTTCAAGAAAATTGGAGAAATCAAGGGAATGTTCCATGCAAAGCTGGCCATAATAAAGGACAAAAACAGTAGGGATCTAACAGAAGCAGAAGAGATTAGGAAAAGATGGCAGGAATACACAGAAGAACTATACAAGAAGGACCTCAATGACAACCACGACGGTATAATCAGTGACCTCGAGCCAGACATCCTAGAATGTGAAGTTAAAGTGACAGACTTCGCGTTCCTGGGGTCCCAGACCACTGCAGATGGTGACTGCAGCCATGAAATTAAAAGATGCCTGCTCCTTGGGAGGAAAGCAATGGCAAACCTAAACAGCATGATAAAAACCAGAGACATCACCCTGCCAACAAAAGTCCGCATGGTCAAAGCAATGGTATTCCCCGTACTAATGTATGGCTGCAAGAGTTGGACTATAAGGAAGGCTGAGTGCCGAAGAATAGATTCTTTTGAACTATGGTACTGGAGAAGACTCTTGAGATTCCCTTGGACTGCAAGGAGATCAAATCATTTAATCCTAAAAGAAATCAACCCTGACTGTTCCCTGGAATGCCAGATCCTGAAGTTGAAGCTCAAATACTTTGGCCACCAAATGAGAAGGGAGCACTCACTGGAGAAGATCCTGATGCTGGAAAAGATTGAAGGTCAAAGATGCAGGGGACGGCAAAGGATGAGATGGTTAGACAGTGTCATTGATGCAACGAACATGAGATTGAGCAAACTTCAGAGGACAGTGGAAGGCAGAAGGTCCTGGCATGATCTGGTCCATGTGGTCGTGAAGAGTTGGACTCAACTGTGCGACTGAACAACAACAAATACAGTCCTATTTTGCACTCCTGTTTTTTGTTAGTATGTCTATACTAGAAAAGGGGTGATGGCAAACTGATACCTTGCTAATTTATTGGGTATTATAAAAATGTTTATGCTTGACATGCTGGTTCAAATGTTTTGTTGTTAGGGTGGCTTTAAAATTGTTTTGTGATTAGAGCAGCTTTAAAAAAACTTAAACAAAAGCATTGCGAGGCAAACAGACTTAAGATTCAGTGGTAGCCAAGAGACACCTGTTCCCCTTCAATCCTCTGCCTGCCTTTTTCCAGGCATCTTTCTCCCATTATTTTTCACTGCTTGCTTGGCAGAAGTGCCTGAACGTCTTCTTTCACTTGCCCACCCATAGCAGCACTGCCACCAGGCTGAAGTGACAAGGGGCAGTACCTGAGAGGTGGTGGTGGTGGGTTGTTATTCATGCTGGATTACCAAACTCTTCTGTAAGCCTGCAGGGTCCACCAAATTTGAAGAAATATCTGTTTTCTGTCAACATTGTTAGCCAAATTGCTCTATTATTTAATAAAGATGGGGAATTATAATTATTAATATGCAATTGGCTTATCTATAGGATCTGACCTGAGTTAGAATTCCCAAGCACCCAGGAACAGACACAGAAATTGGGTGGCTAAAATAATGATTTTTTTACTAAATATTCTCAAACATACACACAATATTCACACAATATAGCACTAAGGAAGCAGAGGTGATTGATGGGTTATAGAGGGGTGATACAACCTGTCCAGATGTGCAGAGGTCCATGGATTCTGGCCTAAACTCAGAGAGTTCAGGGGTGGCCTGCCATTTTGGATCATGGCAGAAAACACATGGTCTAAGGCCATATGAGTGCTGGGATATAGGCACTGGCAAAGAATGCAAACCAATGGGTGGCCCTGGGGGCTGGTCTCAGGTGAGAACAATAGATTATCTGGACCGATGATGAGTCCCTGGGGTGTGTGATGCCAGAAGGGGCAGACCTTAGGTATGACCAATGGGCTTCCAGAGAGGCAGGGTCTGGATTTAACAATAGAAGCCAGGTGTTGGGTAGCTAGTTAAATGGATTATCTGACTCACTAATGGTCCTGGCCTGGGGTGGACAAAAGGTAGGAGCTGTCCCTATGCCTCCTCTCGGAAGCGGCCCTCTGGACTGGCCTAGATAAGAAGGAAGGGTTGAGTATTCCAGCTGCACCATTTTCAAAATAGCCACCCACCCTGTACAATACATTAAAAAACACATGGCTGGAAAGGTTTTCAGATATACTGCCTCTGGCTGAGGAAGCTCTCCTATGATTTCTCAGGGTTGTGCTGTTTGGGTATGATCGGCTGAAATTCAGTATTTTGGAGCCAGTCTGAATTAACCAGGGATCCTTGGCCACTTTGTGGTCAAAACAATCCATGGTGTTTTTGTGAAATTTAAAATGTTTGCAGAAAGAGGCTTTTGCAGAAAAGTTAAAAGCAGGAGGGAGGCTTAAACACTCTTAGCTGACTTTGTTTAGCTCTGGTTTCCTAACTTTTTAAAAAACTTGTTAGATTTCACCCCAAAGAAGCTTTTTCTGTAAGGTGTGTCTAAAATAGTTAAAATGCTCAGTGAGGAAGGTTTGGGGTGAAACAGAGACCCCTTCAAACTTTTTTATGCACGTTAAATGTAAAAGCCCACCACAGTTTGAAACGGTGTTTCTTCAAGGCAGCAGCACCTCTGGCCGGAATAGATAAGCACCCTCCATGAAAAGAAAAGACAATGCCCGTGTCCATTTTCTACACTTCTAAAACTGTGTAAAATGGAATCATAGAATGTTAGAGGGCCCTCCAAGGTCATCTAGTCCAACCCGCTGCGCTCTGCAGGAGCATAGCCAAAAGATAGCCTGTTGACAGCAGGGAAGCTGGAATTCCCCAGGCACTGACGACAGTGTGCAAGCAGCTCCTCCCAGCAGCCCCCCCATGTCTGCATAAAGTTATGAAGGCCTTCTTCAAGAGCCCCTACCCACGGTGCACGCTGGCACCACTTCCCGGCCCATGCTTGCAAACCTCACCCCGTCTGCACCCATCCCACACTCTGCATATGCTTAAGAGTTGTGTTGACAGGCCAGTGACCCAGGAGGGAGCCTAGGCTTCGACCAGAGTCCAAAGTTAAGAGTCCAACGGCACCTCCAAGACCAACAAAGTTCCTTTCAAGGTGTGAGCTTTTGTGTGCGTGTCTTTGTTTTATGTTCTATAGTTGCCACAGAGGGCAAACTCCTTTTTATGATTAAGATGCTTTCCTAGAGGCTGCAAAGAACTTTTAAATAAAATTTCCAAATCTTTCAGTTGTCTCATTTTTAGAAGAAGAAGAAGAAGAAAAACACAACTGTTTTATAATTTAGTTTGGTAATGAACTATTGTAACATCTCAAGACTTTATTATTATTATTATTTTTTTAAAAAAGGTTGCACCATTGCTCAGGAATAGGTAAAGAGAGAATTTCTAAAGCCCCCCCCTTTCTGCAAACGTCTCCCCTGGCCCTTCAAAAATAGCTTTTAACCATTTTAACTCACAGAAAGCAGTGTTAATTTAAAAAAAAAAAAACATGGAAGGAATTCCCCCCACCTTCCTCTCTTACCATCCTCCCCCCTCCCCACAGAGCCTGTCTGTGTCACTGAGATACGACAGACGTGTGCTTGCTAGCGGGTGATTTGAGGTGTGTATGCCATAGGGGAGTCAGAAGCCCCTCCATGGGGACAGGTTGTTGTGCAGGGGTGGGCTAGCCCCGACAGATCTCCCACCATTTCTCAACATGTGTGTCCAAAGCAACACACACACACACGCCTTTATCAATAATAAGGAAATAAACCCTGAGGAAATGAACCCTGAGGGGAAAAAAAGAAAAAACACTGGTTCCCACAGTGTGCACCGGGGTATAGAGGTACACTGTATACCCCAACATCCCGAGGCGCATGTGCGATTCAGGGGCGGCAGGTGCTATTTTGTCAACCTTGCGAGATAGGACAGGGGGAAGAGGTTGATTTTTGGCCGTTCCATCCCCCGCATCACAGGGGTGTATACACTGCAACATTCAAACAAGCCAATGAGCACAGGGGCCCACTCTTTAAAAAGCTGGCAGAAGTGTCTGCTTCTGCTGCTGCTGGTGGAACCTCAGAGCCACAGAAGAAGCCATCTACGAGACAATGAATCCCATGGAGACCATCACCCACAAAGAGGCGGTGATAGATGGGGGGGGAAACTGATGCTGGAGAAGAAATGAAGCTTGGGGCGCCTGAAGGATCTGAACCCGTGAAAGAGGCAGGGGGCAAGGGTGAGGAAAGCATGACAGAGGATGCCCCCATGGAGGATCCGGGTCCCCCGAGAACAGACATTGAGGCAAAGGACCAGGGGGATGAATCTAAGACAGAAGAGCCTGCAAAGTATCGAGGACCCCTGCGTGCAGTATTATATCCCAATGTAAGTCCTAAAAAATGGGGGAAGGAGGGTGGTGGGGTGCCTAGTTATGAGACAGGATATTTAGCTTTGTCTTTTTGGGGTTTGTTTGTTTGCTTCCCCACCCTGCCAGGTAGAGAAGGCGCAATGGATGTCAGTTGTGGCTGCGGCAGTCCGTGAGAAGGTGGATCCAAATTGCTGTCGGCTCTGCGAACGTCTAGCATACTTTCAGCGTTCGGACGATGAAAGTGATTCTTCAGAATCTTCAAATTGTGAGGATTCTGGGGCAGATTCGGCATGTGAGACCCCGGAAGATTCGGGGGTTGAAACGGAGCCCGAAGCCACGGGAGGCGCAAAGGAACCTCTGCCTTCTCGGGCAACAACCCCAGAGCCTGTGAGGGAGGCCGATTCCACCCAGGGTGAAGAAGAAAAGTGCCCTTGCATTCAGGCTTTATTTCCGGATGTAAGTGTGGCCAAAGAGGGAGCCCCCATCCCCACCCCCACTACCACCCTGTGTGTGACTGGAACAACGTTTGAGCTAAAAATGTTTTTTTTCTTTGAAACAGGTGTGGGATGAGCCCGTTGATTTTACCCTTCTGGCCAGCCGCGTCCATGGGCGAATAAATCCGGACTGCTGTTACCGCTGTGGGTTGGTCGAGCTGGCGCACGGGCTCAGCCGTGGAGAGTTTGGAGCAGGGGTAGATTTGCCAAAGATGAAGGTGATCGAGATGGATGGATCACAACTGCACGCTTTCCTGCAAATTATGGAACGCGGCGAACAGCTGAAGCAAATCCTGGAAGAAGGAAAACGGAAGGAGTCAGAGTGAGGGGTGGGCTGTGTGGGTGACCCAACTATCTGTATATATTTTTTTGCTGTCTAATAAAAAATACTTTCATTGTGGCCAAAGAGAGTGCAGCATCATGGCCGGCCTCGTGAATCTATTAAAAGGAATTTATTACAATCCCAGGAAAGTTGGAAGCTTTGGAGGGGTCGAATCTCTTTTTCGGGCCGCTTCCGAGAGGAGGCATAGGGTGAGCAGATAGATTATGGACTTCAACACATCATTTAGGATCAAGCCACTTTTTTAATAGAATTACTATTTGCTACAAATTTCTGTAACTACAGAGAGCGTCTAGGAAATTCTCTACCTCTTCTGAGCTTAAAAACTTTGTGGCCGGTTCATCACTATTGAAAAGAAAAAAAACATACTTTACAATACCGTACAACCAAAACACAATTTAGGGGGGGCTGGAGACATTGATTTCTCATGAATATTGAAAACAGAACACAGATAAGCTAAGTTCAAAGTTAACACGGACTGTTACACAGAACAATTAGACTTTAATTTCAAAAGTTGCTCTGGTAACATAAGAGGAGACCCAGGGCAAAAGTAGTTTATAGAAAGGGGGGGGGCTGCTGAACAAATTGCTTTCTTGCATGTATTCTCCATTGAAGCCTTCTGTTGGGATTTTTTTTGTGGTCTTCAACACCCATCCATATAGGAAACCATTAAAAGGAGAAGCCCCATAACTGCCCCAACCTTTTTATTTGTAGGGCCTGTCAAGTGAATTTTGCAGCATTCTCAGACAGGCAGGATATCTATGACAATAATAGTACCCAATTGCCACAAACTCCTGCAAAAAGGCTCATGCTTTAAACATGCTTTTAAACAGTTCATCTTCGAATACATGTTCATGATTGATTTCTGTTTAGGTGGTTAGAATCATAAATGGCACTTATAGCATGGAAGTGCTAAGTGTCTTGACTAGGTTAACCCGTTAGTCAGTGGCAGAGTGTAAGTCTGCTATCTAGTTGATGTATCTTAACTTAAAAAAAATTCAAAATTCTCTTGAGGTTTTTCTCGATGTTCAGGAGAAAAATCCGCTCTGAAGGCACAAGGGAAGATAACCAGCCAACAACAGCCTCATTCCTTTCTCAATCCCCAACCAGGCGGGATTGAGAAGAACCATATACATGTTAAGAAGAACCATATACACTATTTAACATATAAAAAATTAGGACAAGCCTTTGTAGCTGCTGATGATAAAAAGAAAAGAAGAGTGGTAATATATGTGAAAGACCATCTGCATCCAGAACCTTTTTATATATCTCAAGATGGAAGGATTGTAGCCATTACAATAATCAGAGAGGGAAAAGAAATGCTTCTTGTAAACTTCTATGCTCCAAACCAAAACCAAGGAAAATTCTTCACGGAATTACGTAAAATCCTTTCTATGAAAACTTTTGAAGATGTATGCCTAATGGGTGATTATAACGCTGTTTGTGACTCACACCTAGATAAGAAGAACTCGATAAAGAACAAGAAACCAAGCAGTTTGTGACTTTTTAACATGAGTTTCTTGCAAACATGTTATATCAGATTGTAATTTAGAAATTTGATAAAAGGTCCTTTTGCGTTTTTGTGGACTATTAAGGCCATTAACATTAATCCTCACCCTGCCCGGTCTGACTAGGGGCACACATTTATTAAAAATCCCAAGGTTTCAGAATAAAGCTATGAAAAATTATAACCTACTTATGAATTGAACAACAACAGAAAAAACAGCCTTGCTACCATGGTGCATATTTTAAAAACCACTGCTTAAAAAGAGTGAAACCCTAGAACACAGCCTTCGCTTTCTTTCTGTGTGCTTATCTGTAACACCCACTGTCTTGCTCTACTCCAACCACACCCACCCTCTGGGTGGAAAGTGCTCCTTCTAGTCACAGTTTTGAATTTTTATTTTCCTGCACACACATTGAACCTAAGAGAAGCCAATGCTGGATTAGGACAATGGCCCATCCGGTCCAAAGAAAAAGAGCCCATCTACGCATCTTGGTGTGCAGCATTCCTTGCTTCATAACTTGGGACCTTCTATGACACAGCAGCAGCAGGCCAGCCACAGAACAGTGCCTTCCTCTCCCATTTTAAATACAACACCTCCACCCCTTATTTCCTTACGATTCCCCAGCCTCTAAAAAATGTGCTGCTTTGGGGGGAACTCCTGGCACGGGCCTGCCTGCAAAGAACATTCCCCTGCCTGAATCATGCCCTCTATGTATGTGTGCTGCTTTTGGGGAGGGGGGGAAGGGGGCTAGCCCACTCCCCTGCAAAGGAGCGTTTCCTGCAAAGGGAAAGGAACTGCCCCCCACCTCTCAGAGAGGCCCCCTTCTGTTTTATTTTCTTAAGAATCCCCTGCCCTATCTAAAAAATGTATGTGTGCTGCTTTTTTGGGGGGGGACTGTCTTGTGCTTGCCTGCTTTGAGGGGCAAAACCGTGGCTACCAAACGCAAAGGGAAAGGAACGTTTCCCCCACTCCTGTTTTATTTCTTGTGCCGTGTATGTGTGCTGCTTTGGGGGGGGGGGCAAAACTGTGGCTAGCAAGTGCAAAGGTAAAAGCGACTGCCACCCCATACCTTGTGTTTTATTTCTTGTGCTATGTGTGTGCTGCTGGGGGGGGGGAACTGTGGTTAGCAAAGGGACTGCCCCCCACCTCTCAGAGAGGCTCCCTGGGGGCAAAATTGTGGCTTGCCAATGCATTCCCTTAAGTTTTATAAGATTCCCTGCCTCTAAAAGTGTGCTGCTTTGGGAACTGTCTCTGTCAGAGACCCTAACTTAGTCAGCCAAACACCAGGTCTTGTTCATTGAAGCAAGAATAGTATTTTATTTTATAGAGCTGCAATAGTAGGTTACTGGAGCAGATACATTGTTCAGAATAATGTGGTTACAAAGAGCAAGCAGTTATACCAGAAAGGGGGTGAATGGGGACCCCCCCTCCCACCAATGAGTGCGTAGTATGCGAGCGGGAACTGAAGACTACAATAATTAATGAAGTTCCCACCGCCCCCATTGTTCCCAGCCAAGCTGTAGCTTTGAAAGCGATAGGAAGCTCACAGCCTGTCTCCTCCAAGGTCAGCGTGTTAAGTCTGCCAGCGATAGAGCCTGCACAGCCTGGCCCTCCGCATTCCATTCGAACACTCCAGGTGCATAAATCAACACCCCACGATCCCAACCTCCCGCCCTACAGAACACAAAGCCCATCAGCCCACCCGTCTCCATCCATCATGGCAGGACTACCTGACATGCAGCCCTCTCGAAAATAAATCTACCCCTTTGGCTTGTGGGGGTACAACTTATGAAAAGCCCGGACCATCCTGGGGGCCAGAACATTTTCCGCCCGCACCCATTCCCTCTGTTCAGGCCCAAAATCAATCCATTCCACCAGATAAAACAAGCGATTGCGAGAGATTTTAGAGTCCAAGATCTGTGAAACTTCATAGTGAGGTTCCCCCCCCCACCATCAGTGGAGGTGGGGCGGGTTGTCGCGGTCTCCATTTGTTCTCCTCAGGCGCTCGGCGTAGAAGCCTTACATGAAAGACAGGATGAACAGACTTTAGAGATTTAGGCAAGGCAAGTTCCACAGTCACATTATTAATCACTCGCACAATTTCAAAAGGTCCAACAAATTTCCATCCGAGTTTGCAGCTCGGTTGTATACCACGTAAATTCTGCGTGGACAAATAAGCAAACTCCCCACTCTTAGGAACCCAGGACAGGTTGCGTTTCTTGTCAGCCTGGGTTTTATAGGCCTCCTTTGCATCCTCCAGAGTCTCGGCTAAAGACGACCACGCCGCTTGCAGTTGTTTGCACCAGTCACCAGCATCTCCCGCCGGGAGGTCGGGAGAACTCAAAAATGGCAAAGGCGGGGCGTCATATCCATGGACCGCCTTAAAGGGGGACATACCAGTAGAAGAGTGCTGAGTATTATTGTAACAGAACTCAGCCAAAGGCAAAAGGGAGTGCCAATTGTCCTGCTGAAAGTTTGTAAAACACCTTATGTACTGCTCAAGGGTTTGGTTCACACGTTCAGTCTGCCCATCAGTTTCTGGGTGGTGCGCACTGCTAACCGCCCGCTCCACCCCAAGCAGTGACATCAGTTCACCCCAGAAATGAGAAACGAATTGTACCCCCCTATCCGAGATCACTTTAGCAGGTAAAGTGTGGAGTCTCACTACGTGTTGCAAGAACGCCGAGGCTAGTTTCTTGGCTGAGGGGATTGAGGCAAACGGAACGAAATGGGCTTGCTTAGTAAAAAGATCCACTATTACCCATATGACAGTATTCCCCCCACTGGGGGGCAAGTCAGTAATAAAGTCCATAGAGATCACTTCCCATGGACGAGCCAGTGTGGGGAGGGGTTGTAGCGCTCCTGGGGGTTTACCGGGTCTGGGCTTGCTCATCAAGCACGTTTGGCAAGCAGAAGTGAATAACGAAATGTCTTTTCATAGCCCAGGCCACCAGAATTGTCTCTGCAAGAGTTGGAGGGATTTTACAAACCCCGTGTGCCCCGCCAGTTTCAAGTCGTGCGCCCAGCCCATCACCTCCCCCCGAAGGGAGCTGGGAACAAACAGTTTACCATTCTTCCTCCAGCAGCCATGCGCATCTTGAGTGACTCCTTCCTCCCCCCTTACCTCCTCCCTATCAGCGTCAGACATAGCTGTAGAGAATTTCGCTACTCAGTCATTAGAGGGAGGGGTCGGGGACGGAGGGGAACGTTTGGCTTGTTTCCGAGTGGTTACTGCTCCTCCCAACTGGGAAGGCGTGAAAACAGAGTCACGAATCTCCTCCCTCTTACTGTCATGCTGTGGGAGGCGAGATAGTGCATCAGCAAGCGAGTTAGATTTCCCAGGGAAGTGGTGTAGAGTGAAGTTGAACTTGGAGAAGAAATCAGCCCAACACAGCTGTTTGGCGTTCAAGGAACGAGGGGAGCGGAGAAGCTCGAGGTTTTTATGATCAGTCCACACCTCGAAGGGAACTCGCGCCCCCTCAAGCCAATGGCACCAGGTCGCCAACGCTAAGCGGATCGATCCCGCTTCTTTCTCCCACACCGACTAATTCCGTTCAGTATCATTAAACTTTCTGGAAACATAGGCAAGGGGGTGCAGTTTACCATCGTCCCCCTCTTGGAGGATCGCCCCTCCCATAGCAACGTCAGAAGCGTCTACTTGCACAATGAATTTCTTAAGTTCATTTGGATGAGCCAACACAGGCTCCGACGTAAAAAGGGCTTTTAACCGGTCAAACGCGCGTTGGCATTCCGGAGACCAGTCTAACTTGGCTCCGGGTCGGGTGCAGTCCGGTGACTTCCCTTTCGTTTTAAGCAGATCAGTTAAGGGGAGAGCCACTTGAGCAAAGTTCGAGAGAAATGATCTGTAAAAGTTCGCGAATCCGAGGAACCCTTGGAGTTGCCTCCGAGTCTTGGGTGGCTCCCACCCCACCACATCTTTTATTTTGTCAGGGTCCATCTCAATTCCCCTTTGCGATATGCGGTAGCCTAGGAAAGGGATCTCTGACTTGTGAAATTCACATTTAGACAGCTTAGCAAAGAGCTTATGCTTGTGCAACGTTTGTAGAACTTCTCGCACCAGTTTCACATGGGATTTTAGGTCAGGGGAATACAAAAGTATGTCATCAAGGTAAACAAGGACCCCCTTGAATAAATACTTGTGGAGCACCTCATTGATCAAGTTCATGAAGACCCCCGGCGCTCCCTGAAGACCGAACGGCATGACTAAGTATTCAAATTGACCCAGTGAGGTATTAAACGCCGTTTTGAATTCATCCCCCTCCCTTATTCGCACCCTGAAGTAGGCATCTCTGAGATCTAGCTTCGAGAATACCTTCCCCCCGGCCACCGCAGCCAACAAGTCTTTGATCAGGGGCATGGGATAAGCGTTCGTGTTGGAGACTGCATTCAAGCCCCGATAGTCAGTGCACAACCGCAACCCCCCGTCCTTCTTTTTCCGGAAAAGAACGGGAGCTGCGAACGGGGAGGAGGCAGGTCTTATAAACCCCCTGCTTAAGTTCTTGTCAATAAATTTCCTCAATTCTACCTTTTCCGAGGGGCTCATGGAATATAGCTTCCCTTTAGGTAACTTTTGATTCGGCAAAATTTCAATAGCACAGTCAGAGTTCCTATGAGGGGGTAGTTCATCGGCTTCCTCTTCCCCAAAGACGGAAGCCAAATCGCGGTACTCTGATGGAATCATCTCTAGTTCTGCTTCAGCCACCCCCGCCGTCACCAAGGACTCCCCCCCCATCGGGACACCCCACTCCTGTTTCCACAGGTGGGACTGGCATTTCTTGGCAATGAAATTCACTTTCCCCTCCCCCATAGGACATGTGGATCATGATCGAAGAACCACGCGCTCCCGAGTACTAGGGGGAACCGGGCAGAAGGGGTAACGACGAAGGGCCTCTCTTCCCAGTGGTGCCCAATCCCCACACGCAAGGGAACAGTCTCATATTTGCAAGGCTCTTTCATTGTAGAGCCATCCATTTGCGTGAAAATCAGGGGATCGGTCAATTTAACTACCTTCGCCCCCAGTCCCGTTACCAGTGTGGGGTTGATGAGGTCTCTCCCACACCCAGAGTCAATGAGAGCTCGCACCCTCACATGGGTCAGTAGACCCGGGTCCATCAAAGTCACTGTGAGGAAGAAAAGAGAGGGAGGTCTGCTCACCGGGATCTGCGCTTGAGAGTCCGGGACCTGCTGTTCAGCGCTATTTACAGCAGGTCCGTCTCGTTTCCCGGCTGCACGGTCTTGCCATCCGACGAATCCGATGCCTCACTGAGCGGCTTGGCTTGCAAGGCCCTCGCACCTCTTGGTTTCGCCACCGGCTTTGGGGTGGAAGTGTCAAACTTCTTCTTGATTCCCTTGGCGGCCCCGGTCAGTGCGGGGGAGCCTGGACAGCTCGCCGCGAAGTGGCCCCCTTCCCCGCATTTCAGGCAGAGACCTTGCTTCATCCTAAGATCTCTCGTGCCGTCCTTGGGTTTCGGGTTCGGTGGTGGGTTCTTCCCTCGCGGAACCGGCGTAGGGCCTGACTGACCCCCTTTATTCATCGCTGCTGCATCATCCAGTTTGATGGTTTTCAAGCGGTTTTCCATGGTGATGGCAGCTTGTATCCAGCCTGTTAACGTGTCTGGATCTTGGGTCTTGGTGACTGAATGGCGAATCTCTGCGTTGAGTCCCAATTTGTAGTGGTCTGCTAGGACCCCGTCTTGCCACCCGCGAGTTTTGGCCGCACACCTGCGAAACTCAGCAGTGTAGTCTCTCACCGACTTGGCGCCTTGCTTGAGGGCACGTATGGCTGCCCTGGCCGTCTTATTTGCGTTTACATCTTCGAATTGTTCCTTCATGGCCCACATGAAAGTGTCGATTTCCCTCAGCTCACGCCCGTCAGCCTGGTTGAGTCCCACATACCAGTCAGCCGCTGCCTCTTTCAGGTGCAAGGCTATGACATCCACCATTCGGTCTTCACGTTGGAACAGGTGGCCCCAGGTTTCGATGAATCTTTCGGCCCTCACCAGAAAGAAAGGAAACTTCTTGGGGTTCCCATCAAAATCCGCATCAAGGAGTTCCGCTGGTTTCGGTGGCAGGAACCCCCATGGTCGGGGGGGTGACTGCCCCAGCGGCCCTTGCGGTCCCGGCCCCGCGGGTTGAACGGGGGGTTGGACCGGCACATTCTGTTGGTCCGGTACTGGCGCCTGTCGCTGGTCTTGAGGGGGTTGGTCGGGTGGTTCCTCCCGCCGTTGCCGCTCTCGCTCCTCTCAGATGCCCTCCGCGATCATCTGGGGAATGCAGGCGAGGGATTCATCTAGGAGGCGAACCAGGCGATCTTGGCTTGGCTCACCACTCCACCTCCGTCTCACCACGGCGCCTTCCAGGTCCCCGGAGTCTCGGCAGGTGTCTTCCAGCCCCTCGGCCGTGGTCAGTCTACGGACCGACCTCTCGGTGTGACTCGCTCGCACCGAAGCTCTCGGAGTCGTAAACCACGTCTCATGGGTTTCTGCCAGGGGCTTCACCCAATCTCGTTTCTGCTTGATTCGGGTGGTTACCCCTCCGTAGGCTGCTCCATACGGATCTCCATAGGGCCCTCCAAAGTCGTACTCCTGCCCCCGTGTCACCGGCACATACGTGCCAGGGGCTTCCGTGGGTACGGTTGTCACAAGAGGTTTCTTGTCCTCCTTCTTTTCATCTTCGATCGGGAGAGTGTCTTCTTCACCGCCACTCATGTTGGAGCCGCGGGTTTCCGACCAGTCCCAAAAATGAAGGATTCTGAACAAACTGTCAGAGACCCTAACTTAGTCAGCCAAACACCAGGTCTTGTTCATTGAAGCAAGAATAGTATTTTATTTTATAGAGCTGCAATAGTAGGTTACTGGAGCAGATACATTGTTCAGAATAATGTGGTTACAAAGAGCAAGCAGTTATACCAGAAAGGGGGTGAATGGGGACCCCCCCTCCCACCAATGAGTGCGTAGTATGCGAGCGGGAACTGAAGACTACAATAATTAATGAAGTTCCCACCGCCCCCATTGTTCCCAGCCAAGCTGTAGCTTTGAAAGCGATAGGAAGCTCACAGCCTGTCTCCTCCAAGGTCAGCGTGTTAAGTCTGCCAGCGATAGAGCCTGCACAGCCTGGCCCTCCGCATTCCATTCGAACACTCCAGGTGCATAAATCAACACCCCACGATCCCAACCTCCCGCCCTACAGAACACAAAGCCCATCAGCCCACCCGTCTCCATCCATCATGGCAGGACTACCTGACAGTCTCCTACATGCCTGCCATTTCCCCCAAGGCAGTTTTTACCCCCTAATTCACAGGGTCGCCTGGAGATTCTCCAGCCCTAGCCTGGAGATTGTGGCAGGCAAGCAGGAGGGGTGCAGGGAGGGGGCGGAGGAGGAGAAAGCTTCACAAGCCGGCCTCTCTGCAGTGGGTGACATTGAAATTTAGCCGGGCTGGAGAGAGAGAGAGCTCTCATTGGCTGAGGGCTAAAGATCCCACCTGTCTCTCTGTCCAGAGGGCCTGTCTGTCTTTGAACTGGAAGTCTGCGATTGGTGGGGGGTGGGGAATGTGTGACCTGCCCACTTGCAGCTCAGCGTGGGCTGTTTGTTCTGTTGAAAACTCTCTCCAATACACAGCTGGCCTGGGGGAAAGTTTGCTTGTAAAACGGGGGGGGGGTTGCGTGCTTTTCCCCCTTTCCTTTAAAAAAAAAAGGATGGAAACTTGGGGGCCTCTGGATCCTGCTCTCCACAGTAAGTAAGAACTCTGCTTATGGGTTGAAACTATGGCTTTTGAATCAACTTTTTTTTTCCCCCCCCTTGTGGCTGTGTGGCTGGCTGGAATTCTCTCTTTCTTTTCAAAAGGCAAATGAGTGAAGCTTTTGATGGGGATCTGTGGGGCTGGCTTGTGGGGTGTGATTCAGCTTTTTTTCCCCTCTGTGGGGGAACCTTGTTTGTTTGATTCCCATCCCCTGGCTTCAGCGTGGGTGGGTGGGTGGAGGGAGGGGGGGCAGTCTCTGTGTGGAGTCTCTGCCTGTGTCTCCTTATCTATCCCTGGCTGAAGCAGCGTCTCTCCCACATGGACCCGAGGCTGCAGACAGCATTTTTAAAAGCAGACTTGTTTCCTTTCTGCTGAAAACCCCACTGCTTTTGGGTCTGGGGCTTACAGAGGGAGTGGGGGCATGCAGGGGGGGGTCCCCAGGCTCTCTATGGGGTGTGGGGGGCTCCCCAGGATCTCCCTGGGGCACAAAACTATGTTAGCATGTGGGGGGGGCAGTCTCTGTGTGGAGTCTCTGCCTGTGTCTCCTTATCTATCCCTGGCTGAAGCAGCGTCTCTCCCACATGGACCCCGAGGCTGCAGACAGCATTTTTAAAAGCAGACTTTTTTTCCTTTTGCGCTCTCTCTCTCTGGGGGCTCCCCCAAAAACCTCCCCAGGATCTCCCTGGGGCACAAAAGTACCTTAGCACAAGCATGGCTACAAATACCACAGTCAAACTGTTTTCAAAGCACTCCCCAGACACACGGCACAAAAACATAAGCACAAAAGCCCCCAAACACCCAGAAACCCCTTTCCCAGCCTGGAACCCCATTTCCACGGCTGGTGGGGGGGGAGAAAGCCCAACACATGGTCCTCAGGGGAGGCAGCCATCTTGCCTCTGCAAGCATGGCTCTCAGGGAGGCAGCCATCTTGCCCCTGCAAGCATGGCCCTCATGGAGGCTGCCATCTTGCCTTGCAGCAGGGAGGCGGGACTAATCCCTGAGCTCTCATTGGCTGAGGGGGGCGGGGCACCTGTCAACGAGGGAAAGATATGGAAGGTAGTCCCTCCTATCTTCTCATGTTGACTATTAAATATATTAATATATGTGTATTGATACACTCATTCATTTGTCTGTCTGTCAAGACAATATTTTGTGCATCTGTGTGCATGAATTCACCATTAGCTGCAAAGCACTGCTTCAGACTTATTATACATATTCCATAACTGAATTGTGAATGAATTTGAAAATGTGAAGGCTGAACACAATATAGCTAAGAAGGAAAATAGAAATAAAAATCAATATAGAACTTGCTATAAAGGCAGTTTCCATATTTTGTAACATTTTTCTCTGGATTTAGTACATTGAAAGTAGAGATTATCCACTGATTCAAACTCTAGGAGTTTATTTTAACACTGTTTCGCTTAAAAGCAATAATGTTAAGTAGCTTTATGCTACCCTTAGCATTCATTTTATCTGCCTCCCCTTTTTGTATTCTTCCTTGTTGCTGTATATCATGAAAGCTCCTTTTTTTTTTTACATTTATTTGATGCATTTATATCCTGCACCCTCTAGCAGGTTAGTTCTTGAGTTGGTTTACAAAGTACAGCAAACAGATATAAACATATCTATAAATACAGTAAAAACAGCTTTAACAATGTTGAAGCCCTTCAGATCGAATAGCATTGTTATAAAAACAAGTACAAGTATCTTAACAACAGAAAATCAAACATCATAATATATGCAATAAATGCATCTATCAATAGGAGGTACACAGCAGAACATAAAGGAGTGAAATCTCAACTGAAATAATGTATGAGAGGAGGGAAAATAAGTTTTGACGTGGCACCAAAAGGACAGGTGTTTGTACCAGCTGGAATATTTCACAGCCAGGGCATCATAGTGAAGAAAGTCATTATCTCATTGCTGCCTACCTCATCCCAGGAAGCATGCGTAGGAGACCAGGACTTCCAAAGCTGATTGCAGTAAATTAACATGTTTGAATGGAAAACCAAAGTTTTTCTAATCTTGAAGATCTCTAACTCTAAAATGAACACATTATTTGGTTGGAGACCTGTTAGCTTGATGGATAACTAGAGAGCCTTTTTTGTGTCTATTTGTCTTCTGTTTTTGCTCTACTTGCTTGGACTTAATGATGCAAGCCACATTGAGTTCCACAGATTGGGAATAAAAGAGGGTAGAACTATTTTAAATAAATAAACATATACAACTGTAGAAATGCACTAAGGTGTTCTTTCTTGGCAAAAATAAATGATTAACCTAACTTCTTGTTTTCTGCTTTAACTAATCTCAAGGCCGAGTTATAAGAATTCACATTTTCCAGTTTTCTTTGGGTTTTTGTTGTTGTTTGTATTTCTGTTTTTATTTACTTTATACCTAGTTTGTCTCCTCAGTGGGAGACCCAAAGTGGCTTACATTGTTTTCTTGCCCTCCATTTTGTCCTCACTACAATCCTGTGAGGTAGGTTAGTCTGAAAGTATGTGTCTGGCTTAAGATCACTCAGCAAGCTTCCATGGCAGAGTGGGGATTGGAACCTCAGTCTCCCACGGTCAAACTAGATGCAATATCCTTATGTCAGTGCTGCCATTTTGAAGTGATTTAAAAATGCTGTGAGGGCTGTTCGATGGGTTGAGGATCTCTTGTTTCCACTCTGTGCCTTGAGGTGCCAAAATGGCCACACATACATGTGCACACCCACAGCTTTTTCAGCACTTGAAAAGGCATGGGGGGAGGGACAAAAGCACTTCAACCCACTGTACTGTGATCATGTCCTTGTGTCATTTTAAAATGTTAAAAGAGTTAAAATGTTCATGGCATCCCTGTGGTGGACATGAGGATGTGGTCAAATCTTGTTTGTCCCCCAAATCTTAATCTGATGCTCTAAACACTGGACCACCCTGGCTCTACAGGACCTTGTCAGTACTTAAACCAGTAAATCTGATTTTTGTGGATTTATTTTTCATAATTTTCTATATAACAACTTCACTTTTTGTAATTTTTTTATCTTTTAAAATTAGGGGGTTGCTGCTTCAGGAGAGCAGCAGATTCTCAGAAGCTCTACATTACTATAAATTGGCCATTGGAAGCAGACCTACTTTAGCTTGTAAGTAATGCTGCATGCTCGTTTGTTTTTTAAAAGATATTCTCCCTTTCCTCTGTTATGAATTCCACTTTTAGGTGTGACACTTCTAGTATTTATTTAATCTGCAGTGAATTAATTCCCTTATATGGGAGGAAAGGGATTTTTCTTCACGTACATACGAGGAAGGTAATCCAAGTTGTAGGAGATGATAGCTTTGTTTGTTCATTAGGACTCTTATGCCTGCAAGTAGTCACTGGATTGCAGCTCCTCTTCCAGAACAGAATGGGACTGTTCATCATGTATTCTCTAAAGATAGATTGTCGTTTAGAGAAGAGGTTAGGATGCCTGACATTCCAGACCCATTTTAGAAACCCAGTTCGTTGAACTGTTTTGGCTATCATTTGTTTAAATTAAGAAAACGTCATAGTTGGTAGAGTTTTATACATTCGCAGTGGCAGCTGTTAATTTGCATCTGGATTTTGGGAGCAGCAGCGTTGATTGCTGTGGAGTGGCTACTATGCTGTTTTGTACAGAATTTTCATTGTAGCCTGGTGTTCTGCAACTAAAGAATTTGACCATATTACAGATATCAAATGACCAGTCTAAGTTTGAAGGAAGTACTAGCCACTGCAGCTGTCACAGTTTTGATTGCTAAAACCCAACAAAATGAATGTGTGTGTGTATAATTATTATGTAAATAATATTTTCCCCCCATCTCACAGCTGCCTATTTAAATACTGGTATCATCTTGATGAACCAAGGAAAGGCGGAAGATGCCAGGAGGACATTTTTAAAGTGTTCAGAAATCCCTGATGAAAATTTAAAAGACCCCCATGCTCATAAGAGCTCTGTCACCAGCTGCCTTTACAATCTGGGAAAACTCTATCATGAACAGGGACAGTATGAGGTGAGACTTTCCCTCCCTCTAAATCCGAAGTACGTGTTGCAATAATTGCTTGTTTGATTTGGTAAATATTAAAAATAATTTCCACGGATTATATGGATTACCTTTACAGAACATTTGTGCAGTAGATTTATTTTATGTACTATGTACTATGGAAAAGAATCCAAGAGTGTACAATACATCTTGAGTTATTTGTTTTTTAAAAACTATCACTTTGTTCGGACCCTTTCTAGCAACTGTCATGTTCCCAACCATTACTAGCGCTAAGTGATTGTGCTTTGAGATTAAACAAGTAACAAGTTTCTGAGCCAAGATAATTATACTCCTTCATGGTTGTTGTTGTTGTTGTTGTTGTTGTTTTTTGGTTTTTTTTGGTAAAACTCTCCTAAAAAGGAGAGAATTTTATTCTTTTTATAAGAAAGAGGAAGGGTAGACAGCTGGAGAAAGAGAAAGATGGAGTGAAGTTTTCTCTGTTAGTAAAGATTAATTTTAGTTAGTAATTAATACCATTTTTGGCATCTATCGCGATTCGAAGATCTTCTTTTAAACTACAAAGTCCAAAATCACTCTATTAATACAGTTAGTAAAGTCCATTGGGGTTAGTAATCAAACAGCTCCTTGTAGATGGTACACGAACAGTCCTTAAAATGTCTTCTTTTTAGGTCTCTTCCAGTTGTAGATTGAGTCCTTTTCCACTTTGATGTCTTCCAATCCGTCGCCTCCTTCCCCTGGGCTGCCGTCTTTTTCTCTGCCAATTTTAAATGCTGCGTCTTCCTCCAAACTGGCGTGTCTCTTCAAAGATTTTTGCTTTTTAAAGGTGTAATCCATCTTCTTTCTTTTCTCTTTTTCCTTGTGTTTCCTGCCTTCAAATTTCCAGGGCACCATAATTACTGCACGTGGAATCGGATCTCTGGTATATTGCCCGCTATATTCAACATCCCCTTCTACTGGCAGAGTATCTTCTTTTATAAAAGCGGAATAGGCTTTGAGAGCCATGTCCACCTCTTCTTTTAATTCTTTCGCTTCACTGCCAGTTAGGGGTGCCAAAACATTTGTCGAAGTAAATCCGAGATCCTCTTTCTCTTCTTCTTTCACGCCCTGAAAACTTAAAATCAAATCTGATTTCTGTTCTATTTCCTCCAATTTCCCCTGTCGACTAACCAAGACACTTTCCACTTTAAGCAAAGTTTCATTGATTTTCTGTATTTGCTCCAGCAGAGGGCGCAGATCCTGTTGATTGACAGCTAGCTCTTGGGGGGGCTACCCGGGCCGGAAGTCCCTCCTCTCATCTATTCCGGTTTCTGCAGGACTTTCCCCGTAGTCAACATTTTGATTTATTATTTACTTTTATAAAGTTCGTGCCACATCCCCAAGGAAGCTAATAGGATCGATTCTTTTATACAACTCCAACGGTACTTTCACCAACACTGTTTTCCTCTCTGCCCCCCTTGCGCACCCTTTGTAAATCTTGCTTCTCAAAAGGGGTGGGGATTCCTCCCTCCTCCCATACGCTTAAGTGCTTACGGGGGGGGCTCGAATTCACGCTTCAAAATCGATCTTCAACTCACGGTTCGATGCCACTTCTTCTTTTTATATTAAATCGTAACGCTGTCTTCACTCCTGGAATTCGGTGGCGCCGCTAAGTCCCATTACGGGCACAACGCAGCGGGGCCGATTGGGGCGGGGAGAAAGCCTCAATTTCCCGGCTGTCTGCCGGCAAAGAGGCTACTCCCCAAGCGCCCCCGGTTCGGAGCCTTTGCCTAAGGCTCACTAGGGTCTTTTGCATACGCAAAGACCCCCCCTGACTGCGTGTGGGCTAACCGCCTCCGGGAGCGTCCCGAGAGGCGGCCGCCATTCGCCGCGCCGAAACCGAAACCCGTTGTTGTTTTAATTTAGGAAAGAAAAACCTGATTTGTACTAAGAGTGCTACTTTTAAAGGACTGCAGAGTAGAAGGGAGAATATCATAAAGAAAAGTGAGAATGAAAATAAATTTCAAGCTGTAATTTAGCAATTACGATATAAAGAGACCACTTTTACCTGATTGTGCACAGCTTAAGAAAGCCTAATGTGAAGCTTCTTTTTTATGTTACGTACTTATTCTTCATATTCATCTTATCTTTTTGTTTGGACTAATATGTTGTGTAATGGGAATTTGTATGTATATTAGATTGAAAGCTATCATTATGTGATGATTAGAATTGCAGTGTAAAATGACAAAAATACTCAAAAATACTAGCTTGTATTTTGTGTGGCTCCACAAAATTTTAAATGTGGGATAATGAGCCTTTGAAGGTCGTCAGACATTCCATTTTCCTGTTTTCCATTGAGATCGTTAATAATTTAAATCATTCTGTGTAAGATTGTAGAGGAGATGCACCCCATTTGTTGCCTTCTTTTTTTATAAATGGGAAGTGTGATCTTCCTCATGATTAATGAGGGCCACTCTGCATTTTTCCTCTATTAAATTCGCATATAAAAATTACTTCTGAAGCCACAGGGTTCCTGAAATGATTTTTTCCTCTACTTCTCCATATTAGGATGCCCTCACAGTTTACAGAGAAGCAATACAGAAGATGCCAAGGCAGTTTCCACCACAGAGCTTGTACAACATGATGGGTGAGTACAAAGCCAACGTTGTGAAAAACTCAGGATGCTCACAATCAAAGTTTTATTAGACCCATGTGATTATGCAAATGCAGAGTTTTATGACTGGCAATATTAGGATTTTCTTACTGGAAATTATTGATATTTACTTTAAGAAAAACCTAGAACTAATTTTATTGCCTTCTGGTCAGAATTGATTTAGTGTTGAATGTGTTTTGACCACCTGTTTTTAAGCAGCAAAGAAAAATAAGTGGCAAAGCACAAGGCTGCAAAAATCTTTCATATCATGAAGAAGATAATTCATTCCAGTGTGTTTTGAGCCAAATAGTAGGCTTCAAGGATATAGTTTAATCAGTTGTACTATTTTGAACTGCAAGTAGACAGTGTGCAGAAGTGATTGGTTGCCTCCTTTTCCTTACCATTGTGGCTTCCTGCACACTTGGAAAAGATCTATTTGAAGCCTTTTGAGTCTGTTGGGAACAGAATGGGATACAGTGAACAAATGAAGTAAAAATTCTGACATCATACTGAGACAGACTATCGGTCTATCAAAGTCAGTAGGATCGACTCTGACTGGCAGTGGCCATCCAGCATGTCAGGCAGAGGCCTTTCACATAGTCTACTGCCTGATTATTTTAACTGGAGATACCAGTGATTGAAATTGGGTTGTTCTGCATGCAAAGCAGATACTCTTCTGCTTAGCCATGGCCACATCTCCAGTGAGGGGGGACTGTACCCAGAAGAGGGAATCAGTAGCACCCTGACATTATTCTTGAGCAAGTTTTCCTGAAATTTGTATACAGATCAATGGAATTTCTGCTGATCATTTCTTCTAGCTGCTGGGGCCATACAACCTCCTGTGTTGTTCTTGAACGTTCACACCCGGTGTTAGGAGTAGCTTTTGGAGAGCACACTGGAGTTTTTGTGTTTACAAGAAAGTGGTAAAAATCCCTTACATAAAGTTGTTCCATCTCCATAGGATCTAACAATTATTTTTCCCCAAGTGAGTAGCAACAGGAGAGAAGATTCTGAAGAAGACAATTTCTCACATGAAATATTTGAGAATGTCTTTTACATCATAGAGATCTGTGCCTCTTTATTTGCTATGTAATTTTAGTTTAGGGCAAAGCTCTTTTTTTAAGTAATTTTGATCATGCATTGAGTTAGATGCTTTTCTGACTCCTGCATATTTTGCTGACACCTTCGAAGTTTCACTCACTGATAGGGTGGCCAGGCCTGGGTGGGAAACCATGGAAGTTTTGGGGGTGGGTCCTGGGGAGGGTGGGGTTTGGGGAGGGGAGGGACTTCAGCAGCCTATAATGCCATATAGTCCACCCTCCAAATCAGCTGTTTTCTCTAGGGGAACATATTTTGGTCATCTGGAGATCAATTGTAATAGTGGGTGATCGCCAGTTACTACCTGAAGGCTGACAGCCCTACTCAGTGATGATGATGTTCAAATAGTTGGAAGAAAGTAAATAATTTGTTTGACATTTTGTGTGTTTCTTATTTCAGGATAACTCAATTCAGATAGATTGCATTGTCCATTCTAGCACCATTTTAAAAAAATAGCAAGCAGCCAGTGCTTTCCTTTCAGAATTAGAATGACTTTATACATCTCTAGTCCACCTGGCAAAATTCATCCAAAAATATTGTAAAATATCTTGTTTCAGGTCTATAGTTTCAAAAGCAAAACTTGTGGATTTATATTGAAATCATTTCAATTTGTTATGTGCAGTTAAAAAGATCATTTCTCAAGATGGTATTCTGCAGTCTTGGACTCTTATTGTGTGGATGTTTTGGGCCTGCTATGAATTCTGCATTGGCTAAATTTCTTGAACCAGTCTGTTGTTTGTTTGTGTTTCCCTACCCAATTGGTTCTTTAAACAATCTGATTGTCCTGCAGATATGAAAAAGCTCTGAAGCTGAATTTTTTATGCCCCTTCTTGTCCTCCACAGGGAGATGCAGGTGTCACCTTCAAATGTCTAGCTTAAGTACCTTTGGTAGGTCTTTAAAACTGCTGTGAGAATAGTACAGATTTAAATCCAGCACAACAATTAATATTCATGGATTCTTTGAAACAGTGTAACTGCAGTCAAAAGTACTAAAAAATAGTGTTAGGATGTCCAGCTCTATCTCTGTTCCTGTTTTCCATCAAAGACTTAATGACAGGCCACTGAGCAATATGTTAGTGTATTTATTGGTCATTTTTCTCCCTACTGGGACCCACAGCAGCTTACAACAACTAAAAATGCAATCAATTTCAATTTAAATATTAAAAAAACAGTAACAACAAACTATCTTGGAACTGCTCCAGAATCAAATAGGACAATTCTCCAAGGTTACAGGGCATGAACCACAGGCGAATTGCCAAGAACCTTTTGTCTTGTGTTTCTTGGTCATTTTTAATGTTCGGGGGTCCACCTCTGCCATGACACCCTTACATCCAAAGTTAATCAAGGTCCCAGAGATGTTCCTCAGGCCTCAAATGACTTGGCTCATGGCTGGGTGTTACTTCATCTGGCTCCGTCTCCACTTGGGCTCCACCACAGTCTGCCTCTCTCTTGCTGCCACATCTTGGTCTCACCCTTCCGCATCTCAGGCCTTTCTCCATCGTCTTCTCCTAGGCCATCACTTGAACCTTCATTTTATAGATCTACCCGCACCCACACCCATTGGCCCTGTCCCCCTTCCCTGTCGCCATGGTCCACTCACAGGTGGGGATCATTGGAGACTGAGGCCTCAGCCTGACCTGGGCTAGCCTTGATTCTGACTGTGCCATCCCATTGCCAGGATCAGTTGTCAAGCACTTCCCCCACCCCACCCCCTCCTGGTGCTTGGGCATCTTCTACGACTCACCCTGTCTTTGCTGGAGAGCCAGCTCTGTCAGGCATGGGCCATTTCTTCTTGCCACTGCCTCCTTTGACTGCCTCATGGGTTTCTCCTCCTATCTAAAGGGCCAAGGAGCATCGGTAGACTTTCAGGTTGGCTGGTCTCCCGTCAGTATTGGAGTTTTCCCAGGTTGGGTGCCTGTGAAAAGGTGGAGAATCTGGTCCCGCTGCCTGAGGGGTTGGCAGATCCAGACAGTCATGCCCAAGATAATATACCCGGGACAAGAAGAGCAGACAGGAGGATAGTGAAGACACTACAGTTGCCAGCGGTGTTCTTCTCAATCTATTTTCCCTGCTTCTTTCAGATGCTTGCCAGTGGTCTCCCAACTAGGCACACTTTCTTCAGTACTACCACACTGTCCTCTACTCTGTTTGCTCCTTGTATGTACATAATTGCACAGTTGGTCCCAGCAGGTGAAAAAGGTGTCCCTACGATGGGACTCCCATTTCTATCCAACCATAATACCCTGAAGATGGTCCACACTTAGTATTATACTTTATCTTTTGAACATATAATGAACTGTCAGCTTAGATCATCTGACTGCAAGAATACAGAGGCAGTAACAGCAAAATCAGCCATGTCCTTCTTGTACTTCATGTACTTCTAAGGCATTTTCAGCCACTTGTAGTTTGACCCACAATTAGATTTCAGAATTTTTGTTTGTTTGTTTTTGCCTTATGCCATTACAGTAGCTTTGTGATTTTACTTTTCATTGTTTAGGCTGAAAAAAGATCTCACTCCAAATTACCAAATTCTGATTAGCATTTCAGCTGTGTAAAGATTTTGCACCATCTGTTCCCATTGGCTTTTACCCTGCCAGTCTGGCCAGCTGGTTCCTACTTAAAATCTAGCTACTGATTTACTGTTAAAATAGTGTGGTATTTTTGGCCTGTACTGTACTCATAGGTATCATGGCCATTCTTATCTCATGTATTCAAAAATGTGCACAGTACAGAAAGCTGTACAGTGAATTTGGTCTCTAGCATTTATTTGGCCAGGTGCGCTTGAATCAAGTTAAGGAAACCATATGTTTGGCCCTTTACCAAGGGAAATAATTCTATCAGTGTTTTTCATGCAAAGAAAGAGCATTACTATAGAATGATAGTTTTAACATTCTTATCAGGCTAATTATTTAAGATTCTATGTAGTATACATGTTCCATTTTTGGCACTTACCTTCAATAAGCCTGCGTGAGGGTAACACACATTAATTTGCTTGGTATTGGGACATGCAATCCAAAGGCTAAAGGCCAACTCAGCTGCCTTAAATGGGTAATCTGTTTAGTTTTAAAGCATCAATTAAATCTCAGGGTCAAAAGAAATAATGGTCTTTATGGAACACTGAATATTTCAGTGCCAAAATTAGGCTTGCTTTAGGAGTCAGTCTTACTTCTACATTTATTTCAGTATCCTGGAAATATAATATCATGCTGTTGGTAGTGTTGCATTTCTCTTAAAACCACACAAGACCACCTGCTGGAGTAATTCCTATGTCAACCAGCTTTGTGATATAAATGTAAGTTGGAGAATTAGGACTTTGTTTTAACATTGAAAGGTAATAGGAGAAAGGTTAAAATCAATCTGCTGGTATTTCAGGTTATTAGTTACAAACATCTTTTGTAATTGCATTTCTCCATGAAGCAGCTGAATATCTGTCCATCAGGTATAATTTTAATAAATTAGCTAGATAGTATTTTGACTGCTGCATGATATTATTGGTAACAATCTACTGAATTTCTTTAGATGCACAGAATGTGTTATTAGCATGTAATGAGGATGGAATGTCAAACTGCTGTGAGACACAACTGTATCCAGGCAATTTTTTTAAAAAGTTAAGAGAAATCCATGAAGACAGCCCACATGGGGCACAGTATAGGTTTCACCAGCCTCATGCCTAGTGGCTTAAGAACCATGTGTGGCTCTTTGACATGCCACCTATGGCTCTTTTGAGCACTGTTCCCCAATGTGGCACTTTGCCCCATATTTCAGGAAAGCGAGCAAGGTCTTGCACAGTGGAGCTTGTGACTGACAGTCAGGTTTCTACTTTGAAACAGCCATCACCAGAGGAACAGATAAGCTGCAACCCTCCCTGAAGTGCAGGACTCATGACAGGGATAAAAGTATACATAGCTCTTTTGGTTGATGGCAGTAGCAAAAGTGTCTCTCCATGAGCTGCAGCCTGAGTACCACTGCTTCTACTCTCTGTGTATACTAGGTATGAAGACCCAGAAGGCACTTCAGGGAAGTAATTTGGTATACTGAAGTAGATTTTGAGGAGCAGTGGACTCTAGAAGGAAAGGCATGATGTTATGCTTTGACCACATAAGATTGGCCATTTTATTTTATGGTTACACTGATCACATTATGTAACCAACAAATTTTAAAAACAACAACCCTAGGCCATATATCTGGATGACCACAATACAGGTAATTGGCTCACATAACTCTTGTAATTTAGAACTACAGATCTTTTATAAGGTTAGTTTTGTATGCTAATATATTATGAATGTCTGTGTCTTTGTTATTAAGTAAAAATAAGCTAAACCAACTGTGCATGCCATTAAATGATAGGTCTAGGGTCCCTCCATCTATGCTTTCTCCTTTTTATACAAACACCAATGCAGGGCATGAAGTGGTAGGTAGTGGCATTGGATATGTTAACTATGTATTCTGTTTTTTTAAGTAGATGCAGGAAGGAATGTTAATTCACTTACAGTCATAGTAATTATGCTTTCTGTTTTATTTGCTGTGAGCTAATATATTTAAAATGGATATTCTACTTCTCTAAGTACAGATCAGTGCCCCTATTTTGTCCACAATTGGTTCCTTCTCTGGAGGTTACTAAACTTTACATTCTTATGTTCTAACAATTGTTATTTTTCTTGTTGAAATTGATTGATTTGGGTTTTCATTTCGTGTATCAATTCCTGATTGTTGAATCTTTTAAATTACACTCTTTTTATGTTTTGTTGAGGCCAATTAACTAAGCTCCAAGTTGATTGGGTGCCTGGATCCATAAGGAGCTACTTAACCCAAATAAATAAAAATTAATACTGTTAACACTTACAGATTAGATTTGAGAATGTGATCTAATTCTTCAGCATCTCTTAAAGGTGAAATTGAGGTGTTTTTGTTAGGTGACTAAATTAAATGATCAACTACACAATACATGTCATTTTTATATGTGAATAATAAAATATATACATCCCTTTACATTTATCTTTATTGCTCATATGCTCAAATTGGTAAGAAAGCATTTAGGTTGAGGCCTAAGGAGGTATGTTTCGGGCTACCATTTACACATTTGGATCATAAATTTAATAAGTGTATCTTCATCCAAGAAAAATCTACAGTAATCATTTGTTTGAATTCCCTTTACTTAATAGATATGAGACCTCATTTATTAATTACCATTATGACATCGGATCAGGTGCATGTGGGTGAGTCCCATACCACACAGTTAGATCTTTGTAAACAGTAATAATAATAATATTACTTACCATTGAGGCATTTTCCATTGGGGGGTTTGGCTGGCACAGGAAGGAATTATATCATTTGTCCAATGCACATGGTTTCTATTTAAAGACGTTTTTAATGTTTTATACATTAACCATACCATACAGAAATCGATTCCATTATGCAATAGTAAAGTACAATTTAAGCCTCAATGTTTTTAATTATCATTTCAGCCTCATCAAATTTCACATAGATGTTTGTAAAAGATGGTATTACTATGAGTTAATCAAGGATTCCCTGACATGGTGGATATGCATTCAAGTAGTAGTTGCATGTGCTGCATGTTCTAAAGGCTTGCCTGACTATTTCAGTGACAGAGGCAGCTCCTTATGTGCATCTGTTTGTGTTCAGACGATCACCCAGCAATAAACAGGATGAGCAGATACTTGCACAAAGCCAGTGCATGCATTCAGAATGTAGCTGCAATTACTTCCAGTCCCAGTCCTAAAGTTTTTATTTCAGTAATCAGTTAACTTAATATTCACCCTTCTAATGCAACCTTACAAATCCACCAGACTTGTTCATAGCCCATAAAAATAATTACTAGCTTATCTGTCAGGACATCCTTCATTCATCTCAGGTAGCATGAAAAAGAAAAAAGCTCATATCCTAACTTTAGAAAGTGCAGGCTAGTCCAGTCTCAGCAGATCTCAGAAGTTAAGCAGGGTTGGCTGTGATTAGTATTTGGATGGGAAAGAATACGAGGGTCACTATGCAGAGGCAGATGATGGCAGTTCACCTCCGAACATCTCTTGCCCTGAAAACCCTATAGGGTCACCATAAGTTGGCTGTGACTTGATGGCAAAGAAAACCCCCAACAACAAACTTTTGAAATTCTGTTTGGTGACTTAGAGACTGTCCTTTCCACCGCCAAAGGAGTAGCTATTTACAAGCCTCCAGCAATGCAGTCTTTCCTTTCATTCTTTGCATGCTTCAAGCTAATATTAAATAAATTTACTCCAGTATGCTTCACTGTTAAGGTTACTTCCATAGTGTTTAATGTTTCAAGGATAGTTTATGAGAAAGCACATTGGGTTAAGTATTCTGTGGGTCACTGTATATTTTTTCCAAGCCAAGGGATATTTGTGGAATGTGTTTCATTTTTACTGTATGTGCTTGAAACTAGTCTTGAACCATAAAAACACAGGAATAAACCAAAAAAAGACCCTGTCGGGATAGCCCTTTTAACTAGAACAGTATATGGATCTTCTCCAGTCAGATGATGTAAATCCAGATATTCTTAGATTTTTCTACTGAGAAGTACAATAAAATATAATTACTTGTCCCCTTAAATACTAAGATGGCATTCAATTAGCATGTTAAACAAGGTATCTCATTGTAGCCACTGCCTGCATAACTAATCTTTCATATTAGTTGTTGTAGATTTTTCCGGGCTGTATGGCCGTGGTCTTGGCATTGTAGGACCCAACGTTTCACCAACAGCTGTGACTGGCATCCTCAGAGGTATAACACAGAAAGATGGAGTACTCTCTGTGTCAAGGTTAGAAGAAAAATAGTAGGCAGGTAATTTATATCTACTCAGGAAGGTGGAGTAGGGCTGAGTCATTATCTTGTAGGAGTTCCCCAGGCTGTGATGTGCTAATGGAGGAGCTTTCCTGAGGAGGTTCTTTTGCATATGGATCGGCTGTTGAAATTCTAATCTTATCTGTAGTGCTATTGTAAGATGTAGAGCATTTTGTGTTTTTCAGAACAGGAAAACATGCCCTATTTATTTTTAAACTCTCTTCTTTCCTGTTGAAATTGTGTTTATGTTTATGAATTTCAATGGCTTCCCTGTGTAATCTGACATGGTAATTGGATATGTTGTCCAGCCTTTCAGTGTCTTGGAATAAGATACTGTGTCCTGTTTGAGTTAGGCTATATTCAGCCACTGCTTATTTTTCAGGTTGGCCCAGTCTGCAGTGTCTTTCATGTTCTTTTATTCTTGTCTGAATGCTACGCTGTGTGGTCCTGGTGTAAACCTGTCCACAACTGCAGGGTATGCGGTATACTCCTGCAGAAGTGAGGGGTCTCTTCTGTTTTTTGCCAATCGTAGCATCTGTTGTATTTTTCTGGTGGGTCTGAATATTGTTTGTAGGTTGTGTTTTTTCATAAATTTTCCCATCTGATCAGTGATTCCTTTGATATATGGAAAATATACTTTTCCTGTGGGAGGCTGTTTTTCCTCAGTTGTTTGTTTTACCTTTGGTTTAATTGCTCTTCTGATTTCATTCTTGGAATATACATTTGCTTGAAGTGAGTGGTTTAGATAATTAGTTCATCATTGAGAAAATGAGGTTCACATATCCATCTTGCATGGTCTGCTAATGTTTTGCTTATGCCTCTTTTTTGCCAAGGGTGGTGATTGGAGTTTTTGTGTAAATAACGATCCGTATGAGTTGGTTTTCTGTAGACCTTGTGACATAATTGAAGGTTAGCTTTGCGGATGACAATAATATCTAGAAATGGGAGTTCATATTATATAATATTTTTGTCCAGCATAGTTAACCTGTTGGTATTCCCTTGAGGAATGAATATATTTTTTATTTTTTTATGCTATAATTTCAGTATTATAGCACTGTGTTTTGACCACATGGGCCCTGGAGATACATTATGAGAGCTCATCCAGTTCCCCATGGGACAGTTATAGAAGCCTCACAATTGATCTTTCTCTGTTATGTGTACCACTTTAAAAAGATTAAAGCTATCATTAATCTCGATATGTTTGTTGATGCAAGGCAAGTTCAAAGCTCCATTACATCCACGATTCGTATCTTTGTACTTAGACTTTAAAAGAAATCATGAGCAGGAAAAGTGCAAGCTAAAATATTGTATTACGTACCATTATTGCTCTTCTTGTTGATGCTTTGCCCAGATTCAGCTAGGAGCACTGTATGTCTGGAAACAGGTACTCTGTGCAAGTTACCTGTAGCTGGATCACGTGCTATTAGATGCTGACCATATGATCCCTCATTTGATAAAGTAGCCAGTACCTGGAGGTCTTTTTTTAACACTAAAATGCAAGCTGGATTAATTTCCCCTCTTCTTTACCGAACAAACAGGATGTTAACTTTTCATAAAGAACTCTCCTTTTGCAAGCAGTGCTACACGTGAGTGAAGTCCAAGCAGCAAGTTCATCATTTCTGGGTGAACTTACTGCTTGGACTTCACTTGTAAACAGTGGCCTCTTGCAAAAGTCATTTAAATGGAATTAAGCCCAAGACAATATATCTACCATTCCAGGGGAGGTTGGGGTTTGTGGAGGAGAGGAACCTCAGTGAGGTACAATGCCAGAGAGTCTACCCTTCTAAGCAGCCATTTTCTCCAGGGGAACTGATCTCTGTTGCCTGAATATCAGTTAAAATCCCAGGAAATCTCCTGCCCCCACCTGAAGGCTGGCAACCCTAGTTACCAACCAATGAGATGGTCACAGTCAGGAGGTTTCGGTTTCCGGCGTTGCGAATGGCGGCCACCTTTCGGGAAGCTCCCGGAGGTGGTTAGCCCACACGCAGTTTGGGGGGGTCTTTGCATGTTTGCAAGACCCTAGTGAGCCTTAGGCAAAGGCTCCAAGCCGGAGGCGCTTGGGGAGTAGCCTCTTTGCCGGCAGTTAGCCGGGAAATTGAGGCTTTCTCCCCGCCCCAATCGGCCCCGCTGCGGCGTGCCCGTAATGGGACTTAGCAACGCCACCGATTTCCAACAGGAGTGAGGAACAGCGATGAATTAAAGCAAAAAGAAGAAACGGCAGGAACCGTGAGTTGGAGGTCTGAATCTGAAGCAAAACCCGAGCCCTTCCCCCGTAAGCGAATAAGCGGCTAGGAGGGGGAATCCCCCCCCCACTGAGAAGCGGGACTTGGATAAGAAAGCTAAGGGGGACGAAAGGGAAGAAGGGTTGGTGAAATTACCTTTGGGGTGCCATTGAAGCGAATGAGTCAGCGGGACTCCTGAGCGACGCGTCACGAACTTTTATAAAGTAAACAAATACAAGAAATGTCAGCCATGAAGAAGGTCCCTTTGAAAACGGAGAAGAAGGGAGGCGGGACTTCCGGTCCGGGTAATCCCCCTCCAGAACCGACTGTCAGTCAACAGACAAGCGAGCTACTGCACCCTCTGCTGGTCCAAATACAGAAAATCAGCGAAACCTTAACTAATATGGAAGGTGTTCTCAACAGTCAACAGAGGCAACTAACAGAGACGTCAAAGAAGATGGAGGAGATCGCACAGAAATGTTTGGTCTCGTCGGAAGACATCGGAAAAGTGAAGAAAAGGGTCAACAAGTTAGAAAAGCATCAGGATGTGCAAGAAAAAGAATTTTGATGTTGCAAATGGAAAAATCGAATCTGACTCTTCGATTTCTGGGCATTAAAGAAGAAGAGAAGGAAGATCTCAGATCTATACTTGCGAATGCCTTGGCACCCGTAACTGGCAGAGATCAGCGCGAATTAAAAGAAGAAATGGATAAGGTCTATAGGGCCTACTCCACTTTCACAAAAAAAAATAATCTGCCAGCAGAAGTGGTTGTCAAGTTTGTCAAGCAGAGTACCAGAGATCAAATCTTGCGTGCAGTTGCAGCGGTGCCCTTGAAAATTGGGGAGCAGACCATCAGAATACTGAAAGATGTGCCTTACGAAATCCGGATGAAAAGGAAAGCTTATAAAGGATTGACCACTTTTCTACAAAGAAAACAGGTCATATACAGATGGACCTTCCTTGAAGGCCTTTTGTTCAAGTACAAGGATAAAAGAGAGAAGATTGAATCCATCTTCAAGGCGCAGGAATTTCTGAAGAGACACGCCAGTCCAGAGGAAGAGGCAGCACTCGCAATGTGGACAGATTTGAGTAGTGAAGATGACAGCGGCCCAGAGGAGGGAGGTGCCGGAGCGGGAGAAGTGAAAACCAAAGGTGGCCCATCCTATAATTTGAGGGATACCAAAGGAAGACAACTTAAGAAATAACTGTTCGGGAAGCGTCAAAAAGGAGATGACTCACAACTAACCCCAAAGGACATTACTAACCTCATTAACAGAGTTATTTTGAATTTTTGTTAGATGAAAAGAAGACTCTCAAATCACAGAGATTGCCAAAAACTGTAGCTATATTGATTTAAAGTAACCTTTATTAACAGAATACTCACTCCGCTCTTTTCTTTATCCCTCTATATACCCTACCTTTTTCTATTTATAAAAAGAATAAATTCCTCTCCTTTTTAGGAGGGTTTTGATAAAAAAAAAAAAAGAGATGGTCACAGTCAGAAGAACTTACAATGTATAAATCATACAACTGTGATAAAGAAGCATCCACAATTATTTATCTCAAGTGTTTTATACAAAAAATTGATTTCTGAATGTAATTATAACAAAAATTTATACAATAGAAACGAAAAGGCGGGATGGTGGTCTCCGGATTGGTGCTGCCGTTTCGACAATGTGTCTTCTTCTGACCAAAAATTGTACAATCAGTGTGAAATATGGAGTTCCTCAAGCAACAAAAAGCTGCATACCCATGATTTTTCTAACTCTTATAGCTTGAAAAGCAACATGTCTTATACTAGAACAGGTTCTCCCAGAAGGAAGGCAGCATAGTACAGCCTGATTTCATCAGATCTTGAAAGTTAAGCAGGTTCAGTTAGTTGGATAGGGATGGAAGGGAGACTGCAGAGGAAGGTAATGTCAAAGCATCTCTGATTCTCACTTACCTTGAAAGCCCCTTGTTGGAGTCACCATAAATTGGCTCAACTTGATAGCACTTTACACACATGCACACATATATAAATGTGTGTAAAGTGCTGTCAATCCACAGCCAACTTACAGTGATGCCAGCAAAGGGCTTTCAAGGCAAGTGAGAAGAAATATAGAGATATAGATAGAGGGATAGAGATATATTTTGAGCAATTATGACAGCTTGTATCAAAAGGCAGAAGTCCATTAGTCTTTGTGTGTCTGAGAAGCTACATAGCCAAATTGACTTTGTATATGGAAGTTTTTATTTTTCAGTATTCGCTTCAAAGCATTTTTCAAATTAATGAGGTAAAGGCTGATAGTGCTAAGATAAATGGGGCTCAGTGCACTTTTTGAGCAGATGCACACAACCCATGTTAAGTAGACAGTGTAAATAAGAGGATTTTCTGGTGCTTAGAATTTTTGTAACAAGCAGTATCACTTTCCAAAATATCTCAAGCTTTTTGCTTCCAAATTTGTATGCTTCAGATTGCCAAAAATATCTGAGGAAGTAAAAATCTATTTATTTTGACAAAAAATATATATATTGAGCTGAAACATTTCAGGCTGGGCTCTTTTTCCCATTTGTAATCATCATTTGTTTGTATTTCACTGAATGTTTTGTTGATAGAGGAAATACAGTTGCTATATTCACTATTGACATAGTTAGAAGCTGCTGTATGTCACATACTTGAAGTTTATATTAAGAAATAAATCATTTTGCTTTGTGTGTGTGTATATAGATCCACATACATATATAAATATATGGAGGGAAAACATTCACAGAGGCATACTTACATGCTCAAAGTCTTAATTCTCCAAATAAATTTCAAAGTATGTGATTCATATGTTTTGTACCGTATGACCACAGGTGTTGGTGATGCAGGAGAGATACACAAATAGAAACTAAAAGTGTTGTGTAAATAAAAATCGTATAAATAGGGGTTTATTTTTATATTGTTGGCATTCAAGCATAAGTAATGGTGTTTCTTGTAGTGTAGCCTTTCACAGAGTGCCCAGCAGAGCCAGTGCATTTATAGAGGGACAAAAGAAGGTGCCCCCATCCTCCATTGTTTTCAATGTAGAGAAAACACTGGATTTTGCTGGGCACCAGTACATTGCACTGGTATGTTGGACTTGGGACCCCCTCCCCCGCTTTACTAGGATTTGTTAGCTGGCATTGCCACACTGGCATTGGTTCTGCTGGGTATTCTGTGTATGCACAGGTTCTACTGGGCACTCTGTACATGCACTGGCAGTGCTAGGCTTGCAAACTCTCTTACTTGGATTTGTTCAGCTGTCACTGCCACAGTGGCATTGGTTCTGCTGGGCATTCTGTCCATGCACTGTCCATGCTAGGCTTGCAAAAAAAAAAAAAAAACACCACAGTGATTTGCTTGCATTTGTTGAGCTGGCATTGCCACAGTGGTACTGGTTCTGCAAAAATCTCTCTCTTCCCCCAGGACTTAGCTATGGTGACACATGCAATGGTCACTTCCAGGCTTGATTACTACAACTCGCTCTACCCAGGCTTTCCCTTGAAGCTGATCTAGAAATTACAGCTGGTACAAAATGCAGCGGTGCGTCTGCTGACATTGACACCTGTGTGGGCTTACATACAGCATGTGCTCTGTCAGCTGCATTGGCTGCCAGTTGAGTACCAGATTCGCTTCAAGGTGTTGGTAATCACCTTCAAAGTCTTATATGGCCTGGGACTAACATACCTAAGAGACTGCCTCTTCCCATATATGCCTCGGAGAGCGTTATGCTCTGAGAGTCAACATCTCCTGGTGATCCCTGGCCCAAAGGACGTCCACCTAGCCTCTACAAGGGCCAGGGCTTTTTCCGCCCAGGCCCCCACCTGGTGGAACATGCTCCCTATTGAGATCAGGGCCCTGCGGGATCTTATTCAATTCTGCAGGGCCTACAAAACGGAGCTATTCCATGAGGCCTTTGACTAAGGCAGCTGGCATCCACAAATGCCCCCCCACAGGTTACAGTCTTCCACCCACTGGTAACCGGCCACACTTAGTTACATCAGTGGGCTGGATTCTCCCTATGGCAAGCATGACTACTGTTTTTATATGTTTTAATGTGTTTTAAATATTATTGCATTTACTGAAATGCTGTGACCTGCCCTGGGCCCGTTTAGGGGATGGGCAGGATATAAATGTAAAAAATAAATAAACAAAATAAATAAAAATCCCCCCCCCAACCTTCAATTTCTACTGCAGAGACTCTTTGGTTTGACATCAGTCCCTGCATTTTTGCTGTTTTTCCCTCCCTCCATTGGAAATCATGGAGGATGGGGGGCACCTTCTATTGGGGCCCATAGAATTGGACCCCCTGATTTTTACTCAACACATAGCAATCATTTGAGATACTGGACCAGCATTTAAGCATTAATGGTTGCCATTTCTCTAGAAGACTGGATTGACCTGAGGTGTTTCTGAATTTATCTAAATTTTATGTAATCGTATCTAAAATAAACAAATCTCATAACTTGAAGTGCCATTCTTGAAGCAATGGGATTGAAGTAGACTTCCAATGTGATGCTATAATCATTTTAGCAGCAATTAACTTTACCATAATTAGTTCTTGTTTTGTTTTGGAGATTTTATATGTGTCCCACAAATTAAGAAGGATCAGTTCTGGGGTTAGGAGAATCAAATGACCAGTTATAATATGTATTTGGTTTTGGATTTGGGACCAGAATGTACCTGGCATCGTGGTCTTTTTAAAAGCATTTGTGAAGTTGCAGCTTCACCTGGAATGGCATTTAAAGAGAGTGCACTCTATTTAAATGCCATTTAACCATAGCTATCTTGTTTTCCCAGATAATCCTGATTCTTTGGGGGGATTCGGGGGGATTATCCAGGATTGGCTGTGCTCAAAAGACAAAAACACTCCCCCCCCATATCCAGATGAAAGAATAGCTGATGAATGTCAAATTTTCTGGCTATTTTTTCAACTTGGATAGAGCACACCCCTAGCCAGGAGTGAATTTTATCTGTTCTTGTTTACACATGCTTCAATCTTTTCTGGAGAGGACAGATCCATCAACCTATTTACTTTTGTTACCTTTATTTTGTCACATGACTATTTTGATGCTGGGCAGCCCTTGAAGATGAGTCGGTGGCTCTGAGTGCTCATTTCTTGCCGAACATCAGTAAGATTCCAGTGGCTGCTATTCTCTTCCTGCCCAATTCAAGGGTGTGATGCTTCACTTCAAGTTCTTCACTGTCTACTTGAGCTCCCTTATTCTTTGTTTTCTACTGGCTAGATCCTATTTCATGAACTAAACACATATGCAACAAGAAGCAGACTTTTATTGCAACTGTTGGGCAGATATTTTGTGTGTGCTGTCTGAGTGAAAGAGAGAACAATTCCATCTGAACAGATGAGCTTTAAAATTAATACAAATCATTACAGCTCATCAGGTTTCTTATTTTCTGTATGTAACCTTATTCAGATTCCATGTGTTCTAACTGGTCTCTGTTTTGCTCCATAGGAGAAGCCTATATGAGACTCAGCAGATTACCTGAAGCAGAGCACTGGTATGTGGAATCACTACACTCCAAAACTGACCATATCCCAGCTCATCTTACATATGGGAAACTTCTAGCTTTAACGGTGAGTTATCCATTATCAAAAAAGCAATACCTTTTTGAGAGGAAAAATTCATGCTGGTGAACATTCTCCTAGTTCAGCCATATTACTCATACTTACCTGGGTAGTCAGAAGGGCATCTCTGTTTTTTCCCTGTTAATTCAACCATCAAAAGCCTGCTCGCAGGGAGGGCGGGTATAAATTGAAGTAATAAATAAATAAATAAATCATAACTAATTTAAATCCCTGTCAAATTTGACTGGGTAGTAGTCAGTTTCCCAACTTAGTCATCAGACTTTTTCCCTAAGGCCCACCCTTCTTATCTAAACCATCCTGTTCTTAACACAGCCCTTCCAGGACATGAGGAGGAGGTATTCCTTTCACACCACAAAATTTTGGGATTGTAGAGGAAAAAACACATGTGTTGCTTCTCTTGAATCTGGCTCCTGAAAGAAATATATTAATCCTCCTCTGGAATATTGGGAGATATTTTCAAAAGGAGCAGTGCTTGCCCTGTCTGTCAAGAGCCTGGTTAATAGCCATCCACTGGCAGGCAGGAATTTTGAAGGTTTTATTTCCATTGCAGCTTGTCCCCAAGGGATGCGCTCTATGTCTTCCCGTAAGAAAGAATGACAATTATCCAAGTATATGGGAGAAGGAATGTATTCAGACATGCTGCTTGTGTAGGAGCTAAAACCTGGTAATGGTAGTACTTAGAATGGAATTAGATCTTGCACACTTTCTTAGAATTCAGTAGTGTGTTTTTTAAAAGAAAGCCCACTTAGATCTGCATAGCTCTGTCTAGCACAAAGTGTGACATAATTACTATTAGTTCATCATCTGGGTGATATATTTAGATATTAACAGTGTATTTAGCTATTACTCTTCGTCTGTGTGGGATTATGAGATTTCATCCTGCAAAATATGGTAGGATATTTTCTGGAGGAAGGGATAATAGATGGAAAGACCGATGGGATAGTGACATGACACAGTGAATTTCATGGCCAAGATGGAATTTCAGCTTCTTTCCACCCTGGTACCGTACTTTAGCCACTGTATCACATTGGCTCTTAATTTGAACTACACGGGGGTGGAAAGGAACAGGATGGTATTGTACTGGTGCAGCCCTCTCAAGAGACAAAGACTGGGGTTCAGCAGGGTAGGGCACGGGCAAGGTTGCAAAGAGTAACCAGGGTCCAGTCCAAAAGTCAGGGGTTCTAGAGAGCAGGTATGCCAAATCCAATCTAGGGTCAAGGGATCCAGGCAGCAAGTCCAGTCCAAGGTCAGGGGTTCCAGAAAAGCTGATAGTCAGGGCCAATCCAAGGGTCAAGGTTCCAGTAGTCTGGTAACAGCAAGGTCAGTGGTTCAGTAGCAATGTGTATTTGTTGCATCCACAAAACTGCTGCTTCTCCCAGCTGATTTTATAGCCAAGTATTAATTAACTACACTTCCAGCCCATTCCTTGGCAGCCATCCTGAAACCACTCATCCATCTCATCAGTTGACAATGAGCCATGAGTCCCACACTCCTTCTCCTTTCTTGAAACTCTGTGTGCCTCTGACAGCATCGTACTGCAGGTGGGTGGGTGAGTTAGGTGGGCTAGGAGTGGCTTCTAAAGACTTGTTTACTGCTTCAGAACTATGTGTTGGCTCAGTTTCAGCTGTAGGCTGTGACTTTTGATCAGCTAGTAACCTGATCTCTTGTTGCTGGCTGTTGTTGTTGCTTTTGTTCCTGGTGCAGAGCCAGCTGTTCAATTACTGGTTGAGGTCTGGCTGCAGGCAGTCCTTCATCTGAGGAATCTGTGCTGTCACTGAGCACAGACTGATTTACAATAGGTATATTCTGCTTATGTAAGTTTGTTATACAAGAAGATGGCATCTAAAGCCTTAATTAAAAATAAACTGCACCAAAATTTTAAAATTCAAAAGACCTTTAATTAGATTTGTGTATGATTGATATAATTGTGCAATATATATCATGATTACACATCATTTGATTCTCTTTCTATAAGTGTAGGTTCAGTACCAGAGCACATGCTTTACATGTATTGCAGTTAAAAGATATCAGGCAGCAGTGCTGGGAAAGATCTTTCTCTTCCTTTGCTCCCTGAGAACCCCTGCTGTGCCAGAGTAGAAAGTGCTGAGCTAGGGATCAGTTGGATCTATCAAGGCAGCTACATCTGTTTATATAAGCTGGCTTTGTACAACAGCAGATTGTATCCAACCATACATTCCATAGACTTAAAGGCAATGAAATTTTCTTCAGAGGCAGCTGTGATTTCTGCCAATTTCCCTTCTCTCACTACAGACCCCCACTGTGCCCCGGATGCTGCTGTTGTAGATGTGCTGACCTTTGGGGGGAAATAGGGGTGTGAGTAGGCTGCAGCAGAAAGAAAGAATAGTTAAAAATCACTACTTCCCAAGGAAACAAAAGTGACCTTAATTCTGTGATTGGATACAGGCCATTATTTTAAAGGTACTAAGAAGAACAGTGTTAAACAGATTATCTGTGTTCTATAGAATTGCCCATGTTTAATTTGCATAGATTTGTACAAGCTTAGTATCTGGTTATGCTTTATGTATCTGAGCTATTTTGTGAAAATTTGCGCTGAGTGATAGTATGACAGAATATATTTTTAGAGAAATAAAATTGAACTAACCTTTATTGTAAGAAAATCATCAGTGAGATTGTGATCATCAGGCTTAAAGTCATGGTAAGAAACCATATATCAAATAGCCAGTTTGGTGTAGTGGTTAAGTGTGCGGACTCTAATCTGGGAGAACTGGGTTTGATTCCCCACTCCTCCACTTGCACCTGGCTGGATGACCTTGGGCAAGCCATAGTTCTGATAAGAGCTGTTCTTGAAAAAAAGCAGTTTCTGTCAAGAGCTCTCTCAGCCCCACCTACCTCACAGGGTGTCTGTTGTGGGGAGGGGAAGGGAAGGGAAGGGAGTTTGTAAACCGCTCTGAGACACCTTTGGGTAGTGAAGGGTGGGGTATAAATCCAACCTCTTCTTCCTCTTCTTCTCTAAATAAATTCAAATAAATAAATTATCAAATAAATTCATATTTAAAAGTTATAGCTTGCTGGGGGGAGGGGGGTTTCGCTGAGAACTTAAGAACAGTAAAATTTAGTGGTTAAGAAGTGCTTAATTTAGAAGCCAGTATTGTAAAACTTCTGTTTTCATTGTACTTTTTCCCCCTGAGAGCATAACTTAGGTATCTGAGAGTATATTTCATTATAATCATCCTGGTCTAAAGTCCTTAGGTATCATGATCTACTGAAGTACCGAAGGAGCAAATACTGTTTAAACTAGCTACTGATCAGTAACTGGTAGTACATAGGAATGATCCTGAGCACATTTTCTGGTTTGGTAATTTATCTGTTTCCTGCAGGGAAGCATATTTTATTTTTAAAATGTTTAGCTTTTCAGTTTTCCTGTTTCCCTAACGCCTAAAGGATAGGACCAAATGGAGCCTTTGTTATGCAGAGTAGTTGTCATTTTACCAAAGCTTCTAGGAGCAAAAATGTCATTTGAGAAATATTACACAGAATGGAAATTGAATTTTTCATAGATCCAGCTGGATTTCTAACTAGGCATTAAACCAAAGATTGTCTTGCATGTGGTGGTGTATCTACAATGACAAGCTACCTTGGTTTTCTTTTGTTTCTGGAGATTCCAGACAGACAAACATAAGTTCATTCTGGATGAAGTACATAAGAACATAAGAAGAGCCCTGCTGGATCAGACCAATGGTCCATCTAGCCCAGAATCCTGTCTCACACAGTGGCCAACCAGTCCCTATGGAGGGCCAACAACAGGGCATAGAGGCCAAGACCTTCCCCTGATGTTGTCTCCTGGCTCTGGGAATCAGAGGGTTAGTGCCTCTGAATGTGGTGGTTCCCCTTAGTCACCATGAGTAGTAGCCACTGATAGACTTATCCTCCATGAATCTAATCCCCTTTTTAAAGCTGTTTATTTCTGTGGTCATTAATACATCCTCTGGCAGCAAATTCTACATTTTAATCACTCTCTGCGTAAAGTCCATCCTAAACCTACTGCCCATCAGCTTCATTGGATGCCCTTGAATTCTAGTGTTTTGGGAGAGGGAAACATTTTTCTATCCACCCATGCATAATCTTGTAAACTTTTATCATGTTGTAATGTACCCAAGCCGACCATGTGCTCCGACTGGTTCTAACCAGTCCGACATGCGGCCAGGCGAAGTGCCTGAGCTTGGACCTTAAGGACAACAGATGCTCGGATCCTGAGTCCCCTCCAGTCGGGGAACTAGGATCCGAGAGGTTAATGCAATTACTGTAAATCGACCACTCACGGGTGTTTGGGGTATGTTTTCCTTGGGGCATATAAGCTGACCTGTGAGCCAGCTACTTTGTCTTGTTCCTGATCTTGAAATAAAAGTATGAGCAGATTTCACTCTACCCGATGCTTCAGTCTCAGTACTTTTCACATGTCCTCCCTTTGTCATCTCTTTTCTTAACTGAAGAGTCCTGGAGTCTTCAGTCTTTCCACATGGGGAAGGTAGTCCAACTCCCTAATCATCTTGATTGCCCTTGTTTACAGACACCATAGCAAACAGACTAAATACAGTCATCACACAATCATAGAATCACAGAATCACAGAGTACGAAGGGGCCATACAGGCCATCTAGTCCAACCCCCTGCTCAATTCAGGATCAGCCTAGAGCAGTGGTGGGCAAACTCATTAGTCAAGAGAGCCAAATATCAACAGTACAACAACTGAAATTTCTTTTGAGAGCCAAATTTTTAATCTTAAACTATATAGGTAAGTACATTGTTATTAACTTAATTAGGGTACTCCTAAACTGGCCTTTGCTAAAAACGTCCTCAATCTGATTGAGGTACATTCGCTGAGGTCGACCCCTTCCAACTCTCCCATCCACACTTGTCTTGTATACTTGTTTCGTCTCCTTTCGTTCATAATATCCTAGTGTTTTGAACAAAGTTTGTACCACAAAAGTACGCTAGCACACTTGATGTCTGTCCTACAGCTTTGGAATTCACTTCCTCTACAGTATCACCAAGGTTTGAGCTTTAACATTTTCCAGAAGTGCTTTAAATCCTTGCTTGGGATGGCTTTTAATAGCTGACTCTATACAGTATTGTAATATTCTAAATGTCTATTTTATTTTTTAGATTGATATAATTATTTTAAACTGGCACAAACCCCTCTGGAGGGGGTTCATTAAGAACTGTATTTAAAAAAAAACTGTAATAAAAATGTCAAAATACTACAGAAATGAAGAGCTATTATTTATTTATATATATATTAAAATGATTTATGTCTTTCAACCTGAAGGTTTCTGAGTAAACCAGTCTACTCAGAAGTGTCCCATTTTTTTCATTCTCCAGGAAAGTGGTTTAAGGATTGCAGGCTGAGATGGTTAGTATTGTTGCCTTGATTGCTAATGGGAAAATGCAGCACCAATGTAGCATAATGAAGGAATCCCCTTTATTTTGAAGAAATACTTCAGATGTGAGCCACTGACTCACTTTTGCAAATGCAAAGACAGAGGAAAAGGACTCTTTAAGGACTCTCCTGCAGTGTCCAGCTGATTTGGGTGACTCTCACAAACGTTCTTTTTCTTTTCAACCGCCTCCCTCCCTCCTTCCTCAGGCATGGTCTTTCTCCTTCACTCAAACGTGCACACAGGCATTTTCCCTGTCTTTCACATAGATATATAGGCACACACATACACACACGTTCTTTTTCTTTCCACCCACTCCCGCAGACTGTTTCTCTTCACAACTCAGACATATACCGGGGCTTGCGCGCTCTCTTTCTCTCTCTCACACACACACACATATGTTCTCAGGCTTTTTTTCTTTTTTAAAAAAGCTCCCTCAATTTCTACCAGAAACTTTACCTGCGCCCTAGGAAAGCTCCTCAGAAATGTGAAAGTTGAAAAGCACATGGTAGCTTACATTTCTAAAGTAAGAGCGGGGGAGAAAGACTGCAAAAAAGTGGCAGCCAAATGGGGAAAGCGGGGGGGGGGGGAGTTTGCTAATATAGGGAATTAAAAGAGCCACAGGAAGCTGAGAAGGAATCGAGGCTTAGCTTTCCTGGGCAAACAGGCTTCCTTACCATTCTGTGTGTGTGTGTGCATGCGTGCGCATGCGTGGGAAAGCCAGTCTCCACGTGCAGCCCTCCAGCTCCTCCATGCTGAACTCAGGGGAGGTGGAGGGTGGAGCTTAGCTCCCAGGACTTCCTTCCCTCCCAGTCCCAAACCAGCCAAACTTAAACCCTCTGCTTTCAAAATGGAGGGGGCGGCAAGGGCTGGTTGTTCAGGGGGGCTGGAAGAGTTCGGGGGGAGGGCTTTAGCACCTCAGCCCCCCCAAACTTGATACCTATGGAGGGGGGAGGGAGGGGGGAGGGAGAAGGAAGAGCCACACTCAAGGGGCGAAAGAGCCACATGTGGCTCGCAAGACGCAGTTTGCCGACCACGGGCCTAGAGTATCCCTGACAAGTGTTTGTCCAGACTCTGCTTAAATACTGCCAGTGAGGGGGAACTCACCACTTCCCTAGGCAGCTGATCCCACTGTTGCACAACTCTTGTATTAGCCTTTTTTGTCACTGCATCACATTGGCTGCTCATATTTAACTTTTGGTCCACCCTTACCCCAAGATCTTGTTCACACACACTGCTACTCAGAAGTGTATCCCCCATCCGATATGTGTATTCTCATTTATATTACCCAGATGTAGAACTTGACACTTATCCTTGTTAAATTGCATCTTGTTCACATCTGCCCACTTTTCTAGCGTCTTCAGATCTCGTTGAATTCTATCTCTGTCTTCTGGTGTGTTTGCTGCTCCTCCCAATTTAGTGTCATCTACAAATTTAAGGAGTATTTATACTCAAATTAACCTTGCTACCTCCTCTATATTTGTGTGTTGTCTGTATGGATAATGAGTAGCCCTTCCACACCCTCATCCAGATTATTTATAAAAACATTGAAAAGTACTAGGCCTAGAACTGAGCCCTGTGGCACCCCACTGGATACCTCCCTCCCTTCAGATGAAATGCCATTGACTACTACTCTCTGAGTGTGGTTCTCCAACCAGTTCCCTATCCACCAAACTATCCTACAGTCCAGTCCACAGTCCTTTAGTGTACCCATCAAAACATTCTGGGGAAACCTATCAATAGCTTTACTGAATTACAGGTAAACAACATCAACAGCATTCCCTCAATCCAGTAAGCTCATCACTTGATCAAAGAAGGAAATGAGGTTGGTCTGACAGGACCTGTTGGGGACAAATCTATGCTGACTTCTCCGGGTCACCAAGTTGTCCTTTAGATACTTGCAGATAGATTCCTTTAAAATCTGATCCAGTATCTTCCCTGGGACAGAGGTCATACTCACTGGCCTGTAGTTTCCTAGGTCATCCCTCCTCCCTTTTTGAAAATTGGGATAACATCTGCCCTCTTCTAGTCTTGTGGCACGTCTCCCGTCCTCCAAGAGGTCTGGAAGATGATGGACAAAGGCTTTGCAAGCTCTCTAGAAAGTTCTTTGAGCACTCTTGGATGCATACCTTCTGGCCCTGGGGATTTGTACTCATTCAGTGCAGCCAGGTACTTCTCAACTACCTCTCTGTCAATGTCAACCAGCAGCCCAGATGCTGTGACTTGTCTACTTCCATCTCTAGATGAGCCTGTTCACTTCTTCAGGGAGAAAACTGAAGCAAAATAGGCATTGAGCCTTTCTGCTTTCTCTCTGTCCTCTGTCAGAGTTTCTCCATTCTTACCCAACAGTGGGCCCATCTTTTATCTTGTTTGCTCCTCACATATCTGAGGAAGAGTTTCTTCTTGTTGCAAGCCTCACTGGCCAGCTGTACCTCACTGTGAACTTTGGCCTCTCTGAGGGCTGATTTACAGTGCCTAGCAACCCACAGATACTCTTCTTTAGAGTTATGTCCTTGCCTCCATTTCTTGAACATTTCTCATTTCTCCCGTAGTACATCACAAAGTTCTCTGTTCATTCACATTGGCTTCTTGGATCCCCTATCATTTTTCCTACTTGTTGGAATAGTGACAGCTTGAGCTTGCAAGATCTCTTGTTTTAGGAGAGCCAACCCTTCACTTGCTCCATTCCCTTCCAGAAGTTTTGCCCTTTGGCTCAGGTAGCCAGTTGTTCAGTTCTCTAAGTTTCAGGGTACATCAGCACACAAAGGTATTTCTAGGTGAAAGAATCCATTTGGAGAAGAGATGACGAATGCTCACAGACCATTTCCAGTCACCCACAGCGAGTGTGCCATGTTTGTCTTCTTCCCTGAGGACAAGACAGACTATACTTGTCTGAAGTGTAGGTTGATAGGACTCTTAGAGGAGAAGGTTCAAAGCCTGGAGGAAAGGATTACTACTCTCCATGAGATCAAGGAAGGGGAGGAGTTCATTAAGGCCTTGATGTCCTGCATAGGGAAGGAGAGACCAGTCAGAGCAACAACAGTGTGGTTGACTGCCCTAACAAGACTCCTCAGAGCGCTACAGCAAGACCCCAAAGGCAATGAGCGAGATGGCACTCCATGCCATTAGAACTGAAGAATTTATTCCAGGCCCTTGCAGTGGAGGAAGAGATGGAAACACTGCCAGTGGAAGTATCACAAACACAAGGGAGACAGAGGGAGAGGGACAGGAAGATACAAAGAAATGGCACTGGAAGGAAAAGGAAGATGTTGGTCATAGTTTTGTTTGCCCAAAAATATTACTTGAAATCTTTTGGACAACCTGAAAGAAAGGTCAAATACCATCGATGACAACATATTCCTATCAAATTCATCTCAACTATGGGATGATAGGCATAACAAACTAGCACCCTCAATATTCCTGCTCTCTACTTTTATAGGTCAATCTTGGTTCAAACCACGGTTGTAGATGCAATCATATAGGCATTGGAGGAAAACCCAATATACAATACTAATTGATATAACCAAAAATAATACTGTTTTAGAAAAATCTGTTAATAGAATCCAAAATTAAAACACAGATTCCTTGGTACCAGTATTTGCAAGTTAGGAACTTAATCAGTAAATATTCATTTAAAGAACACTTGTTGAAACCTTTGACGGACTTCAAAAAAATACTAAAAACTTTTCATACTAAAGACAAGGGAATCATCTCAAACATTTATACAGTTTTATTAACAGTTTCTAATAATAAACCTTAGAAAGCCTTAGAAAGCATTACTAACAACAAAGCTAGTGGAGGTGATGGTATCCCAGCTGAGTTATTCAAAGTCTTAAAAGAAGATGCTGTTAAAGTGCTGCACTCAATTTGCCAACAAATTTGGAAAACACAACAGTGGCCACAGGATTGGAAAAGGTCAGTGTACATTCCAATCCCAAAGAAGGGCAATGCCAAGGAATGTTCAAACTATTGCACAATTGCACTAATTTCACACGCTAGCAAGGTCATGCTCAAAATCCTACAAGCTAGGCTCCAACAGTAGGTGGATAGAGAACTGCCAGAAGTACAAGCTGGGTTTCAAAGAGGTAGAGGAACTAGAGATCAAATTGCCAACATTCGCTGGATTATGGAGAAAGCGAGAGAGTACCAGAAAAACATCTACTTCTGCTTCATTGACTATGCTAAAGCCTTTGATTGTGTGGATCAGAATAAACTATGGCAGGTTCTTCAAGAGATGGAAGTACCAGACCACCTCACATGTCTCCTGAGAAACCTGTACAAGGGTCAAGAAGCAACAGTTAGAACCAGATATGGAACAACTGATTGGTTTAGCATAGGAAAAGGAGTACGACAAGGATGTATATTGTCACCTTGCTTATTTAATTTATATGCCGAGTACATCATGCGAAATGCTGGCCTGGATGAATCACAAGCTGGATTGTTGGGGAAAAGATCAATAACCTAAGATATGCAGACGATACCACTCTGATGGCAGAAAGTGAAGAGGACCTAAAGAGCCTCTTGCGCAGGATGAAAGAGGAGAGCGCAAAAGTGGGCTTGAAGCTCAACATCAAAAAAACTAAGATCATGGCATCTGGCCCCATCACTCCTTGGCAAATAGAAGGGGAAGTCATAGAAGTAGTGACAGACTTCACGTTCCTAGGATCCCAGATCACTGCAGATGGTGACTGCAGCCATGAAATTAAAAGACGCCTGCTCCTTGGGAGGAAAGCGATGGCAAACCTAAACAGCATGATAAAAAGCAGAGACATCACCTTGCCAACAAAAGTCCGCATGGTCAAAGCAATAGTATTCCCCGTAGTAATGTATGGCTGTGAGAGTTGGACTATAAGGAAGGCCGAGCGCCGAAAAATAGATTCTTTTGAACTATGGTGCTGGAGAAGACTCTTGAGAGTCCCTTGGACTGCCAGGAGATCAAATCAGTCAATCCTAAAAGAAATCAACCCTGATTGTTCCCTGGAAAGCCAGATCCTGAAGCTGAAGCTCAAATACTTTGGCCACCAAATGAGAAGGGAGCATTCACTGGAGAAGACTCTGATACTGGGAAAGATTGAAGGTCAAAAAAGAAGGGGATGGCAAAGGATGAGATGGTTAGACAGTGTCATCGATGCAACGAACATGAGATTGAGCAAACTTCAGCGAACAGCGGAAGACAGGAGGGCCTGGCGTAATCTGATCCATGGGGTCGCGAAGAGTCGGACTCGATTGTGCGACTGAACAACAACAACAATAATAAACCACCATTATATGTACAGGCTTGGCATAAAGATCTTGGTTTTATGCGGTCTAACAATCAGTGATGAAAAATTTGGCAAACTAACATGGCCACTTCTAGATCAATCAATATTAAAACCCAGATGTTTAAAACACTCACAAAATGGTACCTAACACCAGTGAAAATACATCATATAAATCCTAATCAGCAACAAACCTGCTGGAAACTGTGTGCGAACCAAGGATCTTACTTTCACACTTAGTAGTCTCATAAACATATTCAATCATTGCAGCGAATAATCCAAGCCCAAATATATATTACCACAAATTATTTAATTTCCCTTAAATTGGAAGTAATGCTGCTAAATCTATTTCAGAATTCAAAGGCGAATGTGATTTTTGGGCTGTATCAACAGAAGTATAGTGTTCAGATCACATGAAGTGATGGTCTGGTAAATACATTTTATTATTGGATATATTTTCATGTTCATACAATTTAAACAAACCAATACATATCCATTTTCTTTCACCCTCTCCCCCCCAAACAAGGCTTCCCGCAATGCTTCAACCCCATAATGACTCTCTATTTAGTTACATTTACTACTAAACTTATTTTCTTTTACTAATGGTAACAATTCAAAGGTCGAAATCTCTTTCAATTTCTCCTCAATAGCTGTCAAAACAAATCAAACCACGTTTGACATCCCAATTTTTCAACAAGTATTCTTGAAAGTCTTTCCAATCTTCGAAAAAGGTTTCGTCGTCTTCGTTGTTTAGTTTTCTTGTTATTTTGTCCATTTCTGCCATAAACAAAGTCTTTTTAATCCATTCCCATGTTTCAGGTATCTTATCTTGTTTCCAACATTGAGCAAAAGTCAATCTAGCTGCTATAATCAAGTACCATAATAATGTTCTCTTGGTTACATTTACTTCTTCCATTTTAAGACCTAGCAATAACATCTGTGGGTCTTTCTTAAAAGTACATTTCAGAATTTTTTGTATCTCATTGTGGATCTTAGTCCAATAACATACTGCTTTATCACATGAACACCACATATGGTAAAAAGACCCTTCATGTTTCTTACATTTCCAACATTTGTTAGACATACTTTCATTTATAATAGCAATTTTTTTGGGCGTCATATACCATCTATACATCATTTTATAACAGTTCTCTTTAACATTTACACAAGTTGAAATTTTCATTGACTTTTTCCACAAATATTCCCAAGATGTCATAAGTATCTCGTTATTAATATTTACTGCCCACTTTATCATTTGCTATTTTACTATTTCATCCTCAGTATACCATTTCAATAAAACCTTATACAGTTTTGAAATCATTTTTTTACCCTTTTCAATCCATACAGTTTCAATTTCAGTATAATTTTCTCTAAAACCATGTTCTCTTTTGTCTGTTTTAAATAAATCATAAATCTGTCTATACTTCAACCAATCATATTCAAATTCAACATCAATTCTATCTTTTAGTACAAAGTTTTTCCCTTCCAATTTTAAGAGACTTTTGTAGGGTAACCAGTCTAAACCCTGGTTTCTTGAATATGGATCAATCACTTCTGCTGGTACTATCCAAAGTGGTCTTTCTTCCGAGAAGAATTTTCTATATCTCATCCAAGTCTCGAACAGTGATCGTCTTATGAAGTGGTGTTTGAAAAACTTATCCATTTTCAATTTTCCATACCATAAATATGCATGCCATCCAAACTTATTGTCATGACCTTCTAAAGCCAATAACTTTTTATTCTCAAGGTTAATCCACTGCTCCAGCCATGTTAAGCAGACGGCATCATAATACAGTTTTAGGTTTGGTAATTGTAGTCCTCCTCTTTCCTTTGCGTCACATAACATTTTCATTTTAATCCTTGGCTTTCTTCCTGCCCATACAAACTTCGATAGTTCTTTCTGCCACGTATCCAGTATTTTCCTTTGTTTTAATATTGGAATAGTCTGAAATAAAAACATCAAACGCGGCAAAACATTCATTTTTACAGTTGCAATTCTTCCCAATAATGATAGATTCAAGGTATCCCATTTCTTCATATCTTGCTGGATCCTGTGCCAAACTTTTTCATAATTATTTTTAAACAAATCAATATTTTTCATAGACAATTCAATTCCTAAATATTTGGTCTTTGTAACTACTTCACATTGGATTTTCTCCTGAAGTTCCATTTGTCTCTGCTTCGTCATATTTTTACACATCACTTTCGTTTTGCTTTTATTGACATAAAATCCCGCAACTGTTCCAAGTTCTTCAATTTTTTCCATCAATTGTGGTATATTCTCAATTGGATCTTGAATCATAAACATTACATCATCTGCAAAAGCTCTATATTTATGCACAAAGCCTTTTACTTTAAGTCCTTCAATGCCATTGTCTTTTCTTATCTCTATCAATAATATTTCCAATATCCAGATAAACAGTAACAGAGATAACGGGCAGCCTTGTCGTGTTCCCTTTTGAACTTGGAAAAAGTCTGTTCTTTCTTTGTTTATGTTCAAAGCTGCTTTCTGTTCTGAATATATTGCCACAATCATATTTAAAAAGGACTGTCCTATATCCATTTTTTCAATTATTTGCAACTTGAACTCCCAATTTAAATTGTCAAAAGCTTTTTCCGCATCTAAAAAGAGGAATCCAACTTCTTTTTCTGGATGTTTATCATAGTATTCAATAGCATCAGTCACCACTCTCAGATTGTCTCTAATTTGTCTATTTGGTAGAAAACCAGCTTGTTCTTCTGCTATAACATCTTTCAAATATTTTTTCAACTTTTCTGAGATTATTTTTGCAAATATTTTGTAGTCATTATTTAGTAGCGTTAGTTAAGTCCAAACCTTCTTTAGGTATAAGTGAGATATTTGCTTCTTTCCATGAATCTGGGATCCGTTTAGTCCTTCTTATCTCGTTTGACAGAAGCACTAAAATAGGGGTTAGCTCCTCCTTAAATTTCTTATAAAATTTTGCTGTAAAGCCGTCTGGACCTGGAGCTTTGCCCAACTTTGCGTCTTCTATCGCCCTTGTTACTTCTTCTTTTGTTACTAGTCCATTTAATAATTCTTTAATTTGTTGTCCCAGCTCTGGTACTTCAATATTCTCCAAATATCTCTTAATTTTCTGTTGGTCAATTCCTTTCTTTTTAAACAATTTGGCGTAGTATTTGAAAAAAGCTCTTTTTATGCCTTTCAGATCTACTACATCTTTCCCATCTTCAATAATCTTGCTTATAAAATTCCTTTCTTTTCTATTTTTCAATTGCCACGCTAAAAATTTTCCTGGTTTATTTGCACCCTCAAATGCTTTTTGCTGTAATTTCTTCAAATTCCAATATAATTCTCTATTTAGTAGAACATTCAGTTGATCCTGTAGAAAGTGGATCTCTTTAATAATTTTTTTCTTCCCTGGTCTTTTCTTCAGTTCCTTTTCCTTTTGTCGAATTTTTTCATGAAGGTCATTTTGTTGTTGCATCCTTTGCTTTTTATCTTTAGAGTTCAGAGAGATAAGCAAACCTCTCATTACCGCTTTGTATGTATCCCATACAACCTGCATATCAGTACCTTTGTCCAAATTCATTTCAAAAAATTTTTTCGTTTCTTTCTTTAAAGTCTCATTAATCAATTTTTGGTCCAATAAGTCCTCATTGATTCTCCAGTATAGTTGTTTTGATTTTTCTTTAGATGTCCAAAGTAAATGATTATGATCTGAGTTATTTTTCAGTAAAATTTCAATTTTATGAGTTTTTAGCGCCATCTCCTCTGACATTCAAATCATATCAATTCTAGAAAAGGAACTATGCCTGTTGGAGTAAAATGTATAATCCTTTGTCTTAGGGTTCCACTTCCTCCAAACATCTTCTAGTTTCTCTTGCTTCATCAGCTGGAAAAATTTTTTTGGCAGTTTTCCAACCGCCTCTCCGATTGTATTAGACTTTCTGTCCAATACGTTGTTGACTGTGCCATTGAAATCTCCTGCAAAGACAATTTGATCATAGTTTAGACAGTCCAACTCTCTTATCAAATCATTGAAAAAAGTCTCTTTTGCACCATTGGGTGCATATATGTTTACAAGCAATGTCCTTTTTCTGTACATCATTATTTCCACGCCAACGTATCTTCCTTCCTTATCTGAGAAGATTTGTTTAGGTTCCAAATCTTTAGAAATATATATCACTGTTCCTTTTTTCTTATTAATTGCTGATGAATGAAATTCTTCTCCCAATTTTTTATTAATCAGATATTTATTATCTTGTTTTCTAATATGTGTTTCTTGCAAACAAATTATGTTACATTTTTGTTTCTGTAGCCAATGATTCACTAATCTTCTTTTGTTTGGTGAATTTAGTCCATTTACATTCCAAGATAAAAATTTGTAATCCATCATTGTTTTGGATTAAATGTCTTTAAAATCATCAAAATTGCTCTCTTTGAATCTGAGCATATCTCCTTCTGTTTTGATTGTAACTCTCACTGAGTTGTACGAAAATGATAATCCATGTGGAATCTCCCATCTAAACCTGATGCTCAATTCTCTTAACCTGTCTGTTAATTTCTTAAATTTCTTTCTGTCTTGTAAAATCATTCTCGGAATTTCTCTTAAAATTATTATTTTCTTTCCATTAATTTCCAACGGTTGTGTAAACTGCTTCTTGAAAATGTCTTCTTTCATTTTTGTAGTCACAAATTGAACAATCACATCTCTGGGTAATTTCTTTCTCTTGGCATAAGCTGAGTTTACTCTGTAGATTAGGTCAAAGTCTGACTCCAAATCTCCTTGATCTTCCCCTATATAAGTTGTCAGAGTATTAATTACTAAGGCCCGAATATCCTGGTCTTCCTCCTCTTCAATTCCTCTCAATCTCAAATGGTTCTGAGTAGCTCTATATTCCATTATGGACTCCAGTCTTGTATTTTCTTGTAGGGATCTTTTAACTTTCTGATCCATTTCTTCTGATTTTGTCACCAGACTTTGAACCTCTTTTTTAACTTCTTCCGTATCTTTTTTTATCCCTGCCACTTCTGTTAGTACCAGTTCTTTCAACTCTTCCATATTTTTTTTCTGTACTTGAACTTGCACTTGCTCTATTTGCTCCAGTTGTATTTGTAGCTGTTGTTGCAACTGTGATTCTATTTGCTTTCCCAAAGTCTGCACCACTTCTGTCATCCTTTTCTCCATCGCCTCCATGGCAGCCTGCCATTCTTTTTTTTCTTTTGCGGTCATTCTTGGACTTGGTGATGAGGCAGCCCTTTGTCTTGGTCTCAAATCCGTCTTGGAGGCAAATTCAAACTAATCAGTCCTTATATTATCAATCTTAAAGTCCAATCGCCACCTTTATAACTTTTTCCAGTACTTTTCCAGTTCAAAAATAACTTTTTAAAATTTAGTCCTCCTCAAAATGGCGGGCGCAATTTCTCTATGGTTTTCTGGCTAGAGTAGGCTTCTTCGAAACTTCCGGTTTAGCTGTCCGTCACTGTAATCCAACTTCCGGTGTTACACTCTAAAACGTCCATCTACATCCGGCAAAGCAACTTCAAAAACATCCACTCTAGCCTACTTCCTGTACCATAGAATCACAGTCAGTTTCGTTTCTGCTACGCAAAGTTTAGTCTTAGCTGACCACAGGAATGCAAAACAAAGTCACTTTTCCGCCGTTTTCTCTGAAGGAAAGCTTTCTTTTTACTTTTAAATCAAGCGGATTAGTTCTTTAAAGCTTTTTACGCTTATCCGTACGTTTAGATTTTGCCTTCTTCTTCAAACCGGTAAGCAAATGTTCAATTGTTACCTTACTTGTAATCTCGGGGTTTCGCAGTGCTTCTTCTGTAAACGATGTTAATCTTGATGTTAAAGAGGTCGGTAGATGACGGATTTATGCTGAATTCTCAGCCCAGCTGGTATCTGTAGAGCTGACTTGCAACTGCCCTCTTCGCGGAAGGAGATCAAGGTGTAAACAAGCTTCCTCCGAAGCTTATCCACACCGATCTCAATTCCCTCTCAGGCTTGGCTGCTTGCTTGCCACTCCCCCACCTGGGGAGTGCTGCGCTGGGCCAGGTAAAGCCCAGACTGTCGTCAGATACCGCTGTTCACCTTGCCCAAATCGCAAAGTGTGTCAATTCGCCATTTTAACTCCGGCCGGAAGCCAGATCACATGAAGTGATGGTATCATTTTACTCTGCTCTGGTTAGACCTCACCTAGAGTATTGTGTTCAGTTTTGAGCACCACAATTTAAGAAGGATATAGACAAGCTGGAACAGGTCCAGAGGAGAGCAATGAAGATGGTGAGGGGTCTGCAGACCAAGTCCTATGAGGAACAGTTGAAGGAGCTGGACATGTTTAGCCTGGAGAGGAGATGGCTGAGAGGTGATATAATAACCATCTTCAAGTACTTGAAGGGCTGTCATATAGAGGTTGGTGCAGAGTTGTTTTCTGTTACCCCAGAAGGTTGGACCAGAACCAATGGGTTGAAATTAAATCAGAAGAGTTTTCAGCTAAACATTAGGAAGAACTTCCTGACAATTAGAGCAGTTCTTCAGTGGAACAGGCTTCCTTGGGAGGTGGTGGGCTTCTCCTTCTTTGGAGGTTTTTAAAAAATGGCTAGATGGCCATCTGACAGCAATGCTTATTCTGTTAACTTAGGCAGATCATGAAAAGGAGGACAGGAAGGGTTGCCTCAGTGCTTAGTTCTTGTGATGCTTTCTTATACGCCCAGGGAAATGCTGATCACCACTTTGGGGTCAGGAAGCAATGTTTCTCCAGGCCAGTTTGGCCAGTGATCCTGGAGGTTTTTTGTCATTTTCTGGGCGTGGAACAGTAGTCACTGGGGGTGTGGAGGGGGAGGTATTTGTGAACTTCCTGCATTGTGCAGGTTCCTTCCAACTCTGTGATTCTATGATTGTATTCCCCTAGTAAGACAAGACTTAATAGCATTATTATGTGCTGCAGTCCTCACAGTCATTGCAGCAGCTTGGAAAAGAAGTAGACTCCCTTTGTTATCAAATTGGTACAAGAAGATTTGGGACATATTTGTTATGAAAAAAATTTTGGACCAACAGACACATATTGAATCAAATTAATATAGCTCTAATTTTGTTGAAGTATGGTTCCCTATAATTTAATTTATAGCAAATATTGATTCTGTCTTCCATTACAAAAACAGTTCTTGGTTTTGTAATGCAGATATGTAGTTTGGTATAGTTCTAAATGCAATCGTAAATAAGTTTAGTAGTTTGGTTGTTGTTTCTTTTTAACTTAGTTATTTAGCTAGGTAAAGGTAAAGGTTCCCTTGCTCGAAAGCCAGTCGAATCCGACTCTAGGGTTGCGGTGCTCATCTCCGTTTCAAAGCCGAAGAGCCAGCACTGTCCAAAGACGTCTCCGTGGTCACGTGGCCGGCATGACTGAACACCAAGGCGCACGGAATGCTGTTACCTTCCCACCGAAGTGGTACCTATTAATCTACTTGCAATTTCTTGCTTTCGAACTGCTAGGTTGGCAGGAGCTGGAACTAGAGACGGGAGCTCATGCCATCCTGCGGCACTCTCGGGTCTCGAACTGCTGAACTACTGACCTTCCACAGCCCGCCGTTCAGCATCCTAACCACTTGAGCCACCGCAGTTCCTTAGTTATTTAGCTAGTGTGTATTTAAATTGGAAATATAATTGTCAAATGTATTATATTTGGTGTACTTTTTATATCACTGGTCTATATTTATATGTGTCATTTCTAAAAGTATTAACTTTTAATTTTTGGTGTATGTTGTTTTTGTGATCTTATTGTAAAACTTTTAGCTGTTTCAATAAAGTTCTTTAAAAAATGTACACAATATTCCAAATCAGGCTGCACCATAGATCTATACAGGGGCATTACAATATTGGCTGTTTTATTCTCAGTCTGTTTCCTGATAACCCATAACATAGTGTTTGCCTTTTTCACTGCTGCAACACACTGGGTTGACATTTTCATTGAGTTATCCACTACAATCCCAAGTCTCAGCAAGTGCAGACCCCATTAACTTGAAACTGGGATTTTTTGTCTCGATGTACATTACGTTAGACTTACCCACATTGAAGGTCATTTGCCACATTGTTGCCCACTCACCCAGTTTGTGGAGATCCTCTTAGAGCTTTTCACAATCAGCCTTGGTTTTCACCATCCTGAATAAGATGATATAGATAAATTAAATTAATACTGAGTTTAATTTCACAAATGTATTTCTTTTGACAGACTGAAAGAATTCATATTGGTCATACTCTCACCAGCCATTGTATTAGAATCTATTGAATGGATGGCTTTGCTGGTAGTGATTGATTGTGTGTTACCTTCAACAGCTGTAGAGCTGTGAGGCTATATAAAAATAAAGGGTGGATATACCATTATAATCCTACTAGCAGGTTCATAGCCTACAGGTGGTGTGTCATCCATTGGTAAGTGGATATTGTTGTGACAAAGGATTTTGATAGAAAGCCATGTTTACAGTATTTCTAGTTGCCATTGATTTAGCTGCTTTAACACCATAGAGGGGTGAGGCAATCTTGGGATTATCTCGGTGCTAAGGGGGATATTGGAAAGCTAGGGCTTGTAAGCAGAGACTTCAAAAAACATTTATTAGAAAATTGTGAACAGGCCATGGGCTCTAGAGTGGCATCTTGCTGGAACAAATCAATCAAGAGGTTTCAGATTTTTTGATGGAAAGCCATTGGCCAGAGATTCTTTCTGCTTATGGGATGTCATACACAATTGCTTGTCTAGGGGAAAATGATCTAGTAAAGCAATGAACAATATTTCACTTCAGAAAATTTATGATATTAAAATATAGACCCTTGCAATTCATTTGCTAACTTGCCTTGCTTTGTCATGCTACAGGTTAGGTAGGTTCTGTAACAGAACTCTCTTTTAGCACAAAGTTTAAATGCAAGCAGTAGGGATGCTTGATGATGACCTTTTCAGGGACAATGTGCAAGTCTGTGTCTTACTTGTGTTTTTATTTCAGTTAGGGGTTTTTTTTTACTAGGTCCAAAAGGGGCTTCTCTTTTTGTATCCATCTGTCCATCTGTATAATATTGAATTCATTTTGCCATCCTTTATAGCAAAGTTATATATCCAAACCATTAGCATATCTGTTTCAAATGACAGCATTTTCTAAATTTAGTTATTTTCAGTACTGGCGTCTGTCAACATTGTTTCCTTTGAAATTGGCCATATGCCATAAAATTACTTTCACATTTAAATGTGCATACATTTTACCATCCAATTACAGCATATTTGTCTGCTTGCCAAAATTTTGTAACTCTAATTGTAAAACAGAAGGCACACTCACTTTAAAATAAATACTTCTTTAACTGCCTGACACTGTTTATTGTTTATTTCTTGGTAACGACAGAAAAAGTTGTAATTAGCACCCTTTAGCCACATACATTTCAAGCTTGTTACTGGAAATGAGAAAGCTGAAAACAGAATTATTGGTATGTTTCATGAAAGAATCCTTGGTTGTATTTTCTCCCTCCCCCATTTTTATTATAAACAACAAAACATAAATACAACATATTCAAACATGTACCAGTCAAGCTCATTATTTTATTAAATTGTGAATGTATCTATAATGACTAAAGCAATTGTATAAGAATTATGAATATTTTGTGTTCAAGCTGTGACTATTTGAGGCATTCCTAAAGTCAAGTACTAGCTCTTTTAAGAATGTTACAGTAATTGTGTCCATTTAAGTTTTCATTAACGTTTCTTTGATTTAATAATAATGCTGACCCAATAATTTCTTGTAAACATTATTTGTAAAACATATTAATCATGTTCTTCAGATGTTTTATGTGGGAACCTAAATATGTAAGTCTGAATATAACCAATACTTGAGCAAATACAGAAGTATATTAGGGCACTTCTTTGAATGTACACATGCTTGAAATTGTCCTTAGCTCTGTACTGATGACATGTCCATACACTGAGTGACTGCATGGGGGTAGGGAGCATGCATGAATACATTTGCAGATGATTCAGCAATTGCATGTGGCAAGGGGCAGAGCCACACACTCATGCCCACTCTCCCTCCCCTCACAATCAGTCAATATGTGGACATGTCTGTGCAGGCTGTTACGTAGTATACACATGTGGCTACATTAATGCTAACAAGATCACATCAGCTTTACAGATAGATGTCATCAGCATTATGAATAGTTTGAAGAGTGTGTAGCATAGGATTAGCACTTATCATCTGAGATTTGGGTGTCCTGGCAAGTGAAGAGAGAGAAGAGGAGATTGGATTTATACCCCGCCCTTCACTACCCAAAGGAGTCTCAGAGCGGCTTACAAACTCCTTTCCCTTCCCCTCCCCACAACAGACACCCTGTGAGGTAGGTGGGGCTGAGAGAGCTCTGACAGAAACTGCTCTTTTTCAAGAACAGCTGTGCCAGAACTATGACTTGCCCAAGGTCATCCAGCAGGTGCAAGTGGAGGAGTGGGGAATCAAAGCCAGTTCTCCCAGATTAGAGTCCTCACACTTAACCACTACACCAAACTGGCTCAGGGTTTTTTTACAGCTAGGTGCACTGATTGGCTGAAGAGTTAATCACTATATTAAGCTCTACCGGCCAGACTGGACAGTTGTTACACCACCTCTAACACCCAGGCTGATCGATCATAGGATGCTGACTGTGCCCTATTCCTTCCCAAACATGTTCCTGGGACCCCCATTTTTGGTGCCACACTATTTTTGCATTGTCATAGTTGTGTCAGCATTGGGTGTACAATGGCAAGGCATTGTGCTGGTATATCTCCAGATATGTCAGCTTTGGAGCTTTGTTACCAAACTAAGCTGCTCCCAAATGGCCTTAGGATTTCAGCTGAAATTTTAGTGATAAATCCTCTCAGTGATATTTAAGAGTCACTGTGTTCCTGTTCAGCTTTGTATTTAATGTTGCTATTTTTGCAATAATTGCTAATTTTGTAGCTAGACACTCCCATTATTCTCTCTTCTTGTGTCCATTCTTCTTTCCATCAGTAGTTGTTTCTCACACTTGAAAATACAGAGCCTAGGTGGTTGATGGATGTCTCTTTCATCTAGACAATATCTATGGCCTTTAGAGGAACAATAACCTTCTTTTCTCAAATCCCTCACTCTGATCAGGTATCACTTCAGGCAGACCTACAAAGCTGACCTTACATTACTAGGATGGTGGTAGGAGTGAACTTTCCCATCACATGGATTGGGTCATTAGTCCAGGTTAAGCATCTGTCGTGGATCTGATTCTCCAGAAACATGCAGTACCCATGTCATTAATTAAGTTCTGCTGGGATAGATGAGTACTAAACCTTAGATTGTAACCAGCTGTTCACTTCTCAGAAGCCATTATTTGTTAAATAAATTCATGTTCTTATCCAGTTTGTGTTCAGAGCAAACTTGTAGCATGTAGTAAACAATTGCTGGGAAATAATCCCATTTAAAATACAAAGAAAATGCTATTAGTCAGGCAGCTATTCATATTATAGAAGAATCTGCATGCAGAAGTGCAATATGAATTTGACATATTTGATTCAGATTCTCCCTTAACTGATAAACTAAACTGATAAAAGATTTTTTATGTGTAACTCCCCAACATTTTGGTCACCCCTGTATTAAATTCCTCTTACAGAGTAGGTATAAAAGCAAACTATTGCTTTGTAAATCTGACTGTTTCAGCTTACATATGTTGTTAATTGGTTCTGAGCAAAAAAAAGAAAAGAAAAAAAAGAGCATTTATGTTATGGTCTGACAGAAGATTAAGTTTGGTAAATGCCAAAATTTGGCAGTGAACTAGCCTGGTTCTGTCAAATGATTAGATTCTGTATTGTGCGATTGACAAAAAAGCTCTCAAAATGTCTGTCCTTAATAGTGCTTTTCTTTTTAAAAAGAAAAGCAAAATGACACTGAAAAAATAGTATTTGGCTAGAATATGCACATTCCCTTGCAATTATTTTAACAGATGTTTTGTATAGGCAAGTGACTCTGAAGTTGAATAGATGACCCTGCAACAGCATCTCCCATGCAGAGGGACAGAACAAGGAAAGTTTTTTTCTGTTAATGAGCATGCTTTGTCTCTTAGAATGCTTACTTCTTGTAGTTTCCCAGTGTTGATTTCTAGTTCCTGACTTCTAACCCTGCCAATTGGCCAATGACTTTTACACAGAACACCATAGCAACTACAAGAGGAAGCTAAGCACAACATTCTGCTAATATATTCTGTAGAATTGATTAGCTGAAAAATAATATTTGACATTGATTTTGGGTCACATGGAAGTAAGTACAGACAGAAGTTTAAAAGGCAAGCCTGAACTGTTCTTTTTCTGGGAGGATGAGAAACCCAGTGTACAATGAGACATGATAATTAGCTTGCTAAGACTAATAGTGTAATGTATCCACAGGAGAACATGGGCTCTGGACAGCCATGTGCTTGGACTGGTTCTAACCGGTCCACCATGTGGCCAGGCGAAGGGCCTGAGCTTCACCCCGAAGGACAATGGACTAGTGGATCCTGACTCCCCTCCAATGGAGGAGCAGGAGTTAATCCAATCAATGTAAATAGCGAATCACCGGGTGTGTGTGTGTTTGGGGTGTGGGTCACTTGGGAATAAAAGCCGGCCTGCGAGCCGGCTCAGTTGTCTTGTTCTTCATCTAATAAAGTATGTGAGAGCTGAAATCACTAGTAAGTCTCAGTACTTTTCACTGGCGACGAGGATGGGATGCCAACTCCCTCCATGAACAACGACCACGAGACGAGCACCGCTGACCGCCCCAACGCCGAAAGCACCGAACGCCGCCGCCGAGCTTCGTGTCCGCCTCTTCGGTTCCTGGGCACCGCACCGCTCCCTAGCACCGCTGACCCCGAGAGCAGCCTCGCTTCCAACGCCGCCAACTCTACGCCTGAACCGCGACCTCCACGGGTGAGCACCATGGCCGCTAGCAACGAGAGCTTCCCCGCCTTCGACATCTCTCGTCCCGCACACTGGGAGACCTGGATCGAGACGCTGGAGCGTCACTTCGAGATCCATGGCATCACGGATGCGGGTACGAAGAAGGCCCATCTCCTGCGCTACTGCGGCATCGAGGCACACCTCCTCCTGAAGGACCTGGTAAACCCCCTCCTGCCGAAAGACGCGGCCGCCACCTACGACATGCTGGTCAAGGCGTTTACTGACCACTTGGCACCAAAGCCCACCAAGTTCGCGGAACGAATGGAGTTCTTCGCGAGAATGCAGGGCCCCGACGAAACATCTCCGGAATTCCTGGCCGGACTACGCCGCGCAGCCACAAGGTGTGCCTTCCCCAACCTCGCAGATACCCTCCTAAACCAGTTCTTGGTGGGGCTGAAGGAGGCAAAGCTGCGCCGCAGGCTCGTCAGCCGGGATGACCTCACTCTGGAGGCCGCCATCCAAGAAGCGGCCGCCTACGAGAAGTCCCACGCAGATCGCCGGCCTAAGACGGTCCATCGCCTCCAGGACTCCGGCCCCTCGGATGACTCGAATGATGAGGAGGTCCTACAGGTGAACCGCCGATCACAGCCACGCACCCAACGCAACAGGGGATCCCCCACACCACCAAACCAGCCCAACGCATCTGCCTGTGCCAGCTGTGGCGACGCTCACGAGCGCCGGACCTGCCGTTTCCGGGACGCCGTCTGCAGGACCTGCAACAAGGCCGGACACCTCGCCCGAGTCTGCCGCTCCAAGGGCAAGCGCCTGGGATCCACTGCCCAGCTGGACGCCGCAAGCCTGCACACCGTGACGACACAGCGCCGGCAGACGGTATGTAACTTGCCCCCTGAAAGCCCGGACAAGGTGCATGTGACTGTCCAAATAGAGGGGTCCCCCTGCCAAATGGAAATAGACTCAGGGTCCTCGTTCTCTATAATTTCCGCGGAGACCCTTAAAACGCTATGCCCCAAGGGGGGACCCCGACTGCACAAGCCACGGGGGTTGAAACTGACGGACTTTAACAAAAACCCAGTGGCAGTCCGTGGCTGGGGCAAGTTTCAAGTCCGATTTAAAGGGTTCTCGGGCTTGCTGGACCTGCTGGTTGTGGAGGGGCGCCTCTCAAGCCTCCTGGGACTGTCGTGGTTTGGGCCTTTGGGACTCCAAATAGCAGGAGTAAACCACCTCGGGACCGCTGACTGGGAGGCAGTTTGCCGGGAGTTCCCCAAAGTATTCGATGGGACCCTGGGGAGGTACAATGGGACCCCGATTTCTCTAGATCTGGACCCTAACGTACGACCCATCCGCATAAAGGCACGGCCCCCTCCCCTAGCCATGCGGGAAAAAATAGAGGCCGAGCTCGACCGCCTGGTCGCCCAAGGCGTGCTGGAACCGGTCGCGTCAGCGCGCTGGGAAACCCCCATTGTAACGCCAATTAAACCGAATGGGGCTATACGCATTTGTGCAGATTGCAAATGCACCATAAATAAGGCTCTGCAGGACCACGCCTATCCGGTCCCGGTAGTGAGCCATGTCCTGGCCTCCCTGACGGGGGCCAAAGTTTTCGGCAAATTGGACCTGGCGCAGGCTTACCAGCAGCTGCCAGTGGACACGGCCGCTGCGGAAGCGCAAACCATCACCACCCACAAGGGGGCTTTCCGGGTCAATAGACTGCAGTTTGGGGTTTCAGTGGCGCCAGGGATTTTTCAATCTTTCATGGATTCCCTCCTGAAAGGAATTCCAGGGGTCCAGCCCTTTTTAGATGATGTCATCATCGCGGCACCGGACTCCACCGCCTTCACCGAACGGCTGCGTCAGGTCCTGCAGAGGTTCAACGAGGCTGGCCTCAAGGTGAAGAAGGAGAAATGCCTCCTGGGTGTGCCCCGCATCGAATTCCTGGGGTTCGCAGTCGATGCACAAGGCATCCACCCCACAGACGAGAAAATTAAAGCGATCACACAAGCCCCGGTCCCCACGTCCAAGCCGGAACTCCAGGCCTTCCTAGGCCTCTTGAATTTTTACCACGCGTTTCTGCCCCAAAAGGCAACGGTGGCTGAACCCCTCCACCGGCTGCTGGACAAGGAGGCGCCGTGGGCCTGGAAGCCGGAGCATGCGGCAGCTTTCCAGGCGGTAAAAGACTTGTTGGTCTCCAACGGGGTGCTGCACCACTTCTGCGAGGCTTTACCTGTGGTTCTGGCGTGTGATGCGTCGCCCTACGGGGTGGGGGCGGTGTTGGGGCATCGGTTGCCGGATGGCCGGGAGGTTCCGGTCGCCTACTATTCTCGGACCCTGTCTTCTGCGGAGCGTAATTACGCGCAGATAGACAGGGAGGCACTAGCGATAGTGGCGGGGGTTAAAAATTCCACCATTATCTCTATGGCCGCCCGTTCGAGATCCTTACAGACCACAAGCCTCTCCTGGGCCTCCTTGCGCCCGATCGACAGACGCCGCAGATGGTCTCGCCCAGGGTTCTCCGCTGGTCCATATTCCTGGCGGGGTACTCTTACACCCTCACCCACCGCCCGGGAAAGGCCATGGGTCACGCGGACGCGCTCAGCCGCCTCCCACTGCCCGCAACGGACCCAGACCCGGCCCCCGCCCACGTCATCGCACTCCTAGAATCGCTGCCCGATCGCCCAGTACATGTCAAGGAGGTGGCCCGCCTCACGGGCCGCGACAGGGTTCTCTGTCGGGTTTTGAACTGGGTGGGGAGGGGATGGCCGACAGCTAGACAAGACCCAGAGTTTGCGCCTTTTGTCACAAGGCGCGATGAGCTGTCGACCTATAAGGGGTGCCTAATGTGGGGAGGCAGGGTGGTCATTCCGAAACCACTACAGGAACGGGTACTGAGGGACCTTCATGAGCACCACCCTGGGGTAGTCAGGATGAAGGCTCTGGCGCGGGGGTATGTCTGGTGGCCAGGGTTAGACCGGGATATTGAGGACATTGTAAAAGGTGTCAACCCTGCCAGGCCTCCCGACCCGCACCCCCGACGGCCCCAGACAGGGCCTGGGAATCCTCTCACCGCCCCTGGTCGCGCCTGCACCTCGACTTTGCGGGCCCGTTCCAGGGGCAGCTGTTTTTTATACTTGTAGACGCCTACAGTAAGTGGCTAGAAGTAGAGCCGGTACCATCCACCTCCTCCCGGGCGGCCATCCGAGCGATGTGGCGGATTTTCAGCTCGCACGGACTCCCCGACACCCTGGTCACCGACAACGGGACGGCCTTCACGTCTGGGGAGTTCCAGGAGTTCACCCGCCAGCACGGGATTCGCCACATCAGGTCGGCCCCGTTCCACCCCGCCACCAATGGCCAAGCCGAACGCATGGTGCGGACGGCCAAAGAGGCGCTCCGTCGGACCGAAGGAAAGGACTGGGACTTCAGGCTGGCGCACTTCCTGTTCGGCCAGAGAACGACGCCCCATGCGACAACCGGCCGGAGCCCGGCGGAACTATTGATGGGCCGACGCCTCACCACCAGGCTGGACCGGTTACATCCCGATCGAGCGCCCGAGCGGGAGCCCTGCACGGAAACGCCAGCGGCAGCGCGAGGGTTCTTCCCAGAGGACCCGGTGTACGCACGGAACTACGCGAGAGGGCCCCCGTGGATTCCCGCCCGAGTAGTCCGGGTCCGTGGCCCCCGGTCCTACGAAGTCTCGGTGGAAGACGGCCAGATCCTGCATCGCCACATCGATCAGCTACGTCGCCGGGTGCTACCCCTGGAGCCGGATGAGGGGGAGGAGTGGGACGAGCCAACTCAACCAGACGCGGGGGCGGACGCACCTGAGGAAATCCCTGTGGACTTCAACTCCGGACTGACAGCCACCGCAAATGACACACCGGCCGAGATGGTGAGCCCAGCCCCGCCAACACCAGAGCGGCCACCAGTCCCCACAGCCGCCCGAGAGGCTGTCAGTTCCCCCATGCCAGAGCCCCGTCGCTCCACGCGAGAGCGGCGGCCCCCCAGCTATTTGAAAGACTATGTGTGCGGGTGTTTATCGGACCAAGGGGGAGGGGTGTAATGTATCCACAGGAGAACATGGGCTCTGGACAGCCATGTGCTTGGACTGGTTCTAACCGGTCCACCATGTGGCCAGGCGAAGGGCCTGAGCTTCGCCCCGAAGGACAATGGACTAGTGGATCCTGACTCTCCTCCAATGGAGGAGCAGGAGTTAATCCAATCAATGTAAATAGCGAATCACCGGGTGTGTGTGTGTTTGGGGTGTGGGTCACTTGGGAATAAAAGCCGGCCTGCGAGCCGGCTCAGTTGTCTTGTTCTTCATCTAATAAAGTATGTGAGAGCTGAAATCACTAGTAAGTCTCAGTACTTTTCAAATAGTGTTCTGTTTCAGGGTAATGGCACAAGATATATAAGTGTTAGTTTATTAACAATGTATTTCATTATGGGGCTGCAGTTTTGGAGACCTGCTGCTGAATGTTTTGTGACAGGAAACCTTTGCCAGAGCTTCAATGCCCTGTGTTTCTTTTTAATGTGTGGTGGTATTTGTAATCCAAATTATCCCTATAGTCCTAGGCAACTCTTGTTTTCTTTTTCATTCATTTCCCCCCCTTGTTTTTTGTTTTTTATTTCACTCACCATGATTTCCTCATCTGGAGTAAGATATTTAAATACAGGTTGGATTTGGCAGAAAATTTAAGCATGAAACTAGCAGTGTAAGATGGCTATTAGTAGGAAAACATTCACATAACTTATTGGCTTTTAGCTTCCATTTGTTCCCTTTTACTCTTTGGATTCAAATTTTAGATCACTTTATCACAACATTGCATATATGCAGAGGCACTTTAAGCCAAGTATCAGTTCACCTTAGCTGAGGTGATAAGAATAGGTACAGGGACAACATAAACTCTATTTTCTGCTAAGAGCTTGACCGTGATTTCGGATGACTCCTTATCAATGGAGGCCCATGTCACACATGTTACCAAGCTGGCATTTTTTCATCTTTGCCAAGCTCAACAACTGGCTCCTTTCTTGTTGAACCCTGATCTAGCCACAGTAATCTATGCAATGGTCACCTCCAGGATAGACTACTGTAACTCACTCTACGCTGTCCTGCCCTTGAGACTAACCCAGAAACTCCAGCTGATCCAGACTGTGGCAGTGCGAGTCCTGATGGGAACGTCATGGAAGACACATATTTGACCTGTGCTGCACCAGCTACACTGGCTTCCAGTGGAATACTGAGTCAGGTTCAAGGTGTTGATAATGACCTTTAAGGCCTTGAATGGTCTGGGACCAACGTATCTACAGGACCGTCTCTCCTCTGATATGTCCCCAGGAGAGCCTTGCACTTTACTGACAACAATCTGCTGGTGATCCCCAGCCCTAGGGGTTTCCAGCTGTTCTCAATCAGGGCCAGGGCCTTCTTGGTCTTGGCCCCAACCTGGTGTAACTCTCTGCCAAATGACATCAGGGCCCTGAGGGATCTTACGCAATTCCACAGGGCCCATAAGGCAGAGATGTTCTGCCAGGCTTTTGGTTGAGGGCAGCAATGGTTTTTCCTTGGCTGGCACCCTCTCTTCCCTTCCCCCCTTCTGAATTGCTGTTATGAGTTCCTTCTCTCCCTGCCCAGAAACTGGCCTGGTAGTCCAGAATTGGGATAGAAATTTCCAGGATGCCATCATTATGGACTTTATGTTGTCAAAGGCTTTCACAGCTGGAGTTCATTAGTTGCTGTAGATTTTCCAGGTTGTGTGGCCGTGGTCTTGGCATTGTAGGACCTGACGTTTCGCCAGTAGCTGTGATTGGTATCCTCAGAGGTATAACACAGAAAGATGGAGTACTCTCTGTGTCAAGGTGAGCAGAAAACTGATAGGCAAGTAATTTATTTACCTACCCCACCTTCCAGGGTAGAAATAAATTACTTGCCTATCAGTTTTCTGCTCACCTTGACGAAGAGAGTACTCCATCTTTCTGTGTTATACCTCTGAGGATGCCAGTCACAGCTACTGGCGAAACGTCAGGTCCTACAATGCCAAGACCATGGCCACACAACCCAGAAAATCTACAGCAACTAATTATGGACTTTATTTGAATTTTCAGTTTTTTAAACTATCTTGTAGAATTTTAATGTTTTATATGTTTTTACAGCACTTTACCCTTATGTGCATCACCCAGAGCACGGTGTAAGATGGGATAGGGTGATTAATAAATTTAATTAATTAAATAAATAATTTTAGGGATATTCCAAGGAAGGTATTTTTGCCAGAGCCCTGATTTTGTGTGCCTACAAGGTTAAATAGGACAACTGTCAACCAAGTACCCCCAGTATATAATCCTGAACCTCAAAACATCCTGTATGATGAGGGAGGTTCACATTGCCAGTCCTTACCAAACACAATACCTGTTGCCCAGTTAGCAGTGAAATGAGATGAACTTACTTGGATACCTTTATTTAATGCTCAGAAAACATTTTTAAGGAGAATCCCTGGAATCCAAGAATCTGGGTTTTGAAAGGTGAATGCCTTTTGATTAAGCCTACTATCTGTAGCAGGAGACACCATGAGTATGTAGGACTTCAAGCAGGAAACTAAAAGGATACGTAAGCCCAGCTTGGTCCTACTGTGGATACAGATTGTATTTTAAGTTCAGAAAAATGTCTTGGCTCCATAAAAATGGTGATCAATTTTTTATATTATTGAGTTAGCATAAGAAAAATAAAAATAATGGATTTTTTGGATTAATTAACAATGCAAGAAAGAACTGAGCAATCTTTGTGTTCATAGAGAATCCAGCAGGAAAGCACTGAGAAATCTTGGTGTCTATAGAGAATCCAGTTATTCAGTTAAATTAAGAAGATATTAGTTACATCTATTTTTAATGTGCATCCTGTTATGGAACATTCCACATGGCATGGTTGCAATGACTTTGTCTCCAATAATCTATATTTCTCTTCTTTCATCAAGGGTCGTAAGAATGAGGCCGAGAAATATTTCTTGAAGGCAATTCAACTGGATCCAGCCAAGGGAAATTGTTACATGCATTATGGTATGTTTTCAGTAAATATTGCTTACTTTCATATTCTGGTTTGCTGTTACTCTCTGAGTGATCAAGGAAGAGTTAAATCAGTGATCAAGGAAGAATTAAAAAACAGCTACTAGCAGGATATTACTGTAAAGGGAAAACTTAAACATGCCAGAGAAAACTGCTTATCCATTCCAGTGTGTAAATCAAAAAGCCCATTTCCTTTAGAAAATGGTCTTGGTTTCAAATTAAAGTTCAAGATTGTTGGCACACTTGATTGGAAAAGGAGGGAAATAAATACTTCTTATGTGCTGAAAGGTTCATGGCCCTCTTTATTAGTGTTGAGCTAGAGATATTAGCACTACTTGATGCTGGGTGGGCCAATGGACAGTATTCCACAGTAGCATCAGTCCAGGACATCCAAGGTTCTACTTGCAAGTATTTTAAACTATAAATATTACCACTCCCACCATCAGATATTTACAACTGTCAGTTTTAAAAGCATTGACCACCTATATGGAGAAAGGACAAGGGTTTGTTTTTTTTCTGTTCCATGAGTAAAGAGTCAGGCATATAGCCTACAACTGTGCATGAAGGTCCCTGAACAGATGCTCCAAGCGTAGAAACAAAAGCAGAATGTGTACATGTTGGGATGGTAGTCCATGAATATGAACAAGTTTTCACATATAGTGCATTGCTTGTTTATTCAGGGTTGAAATCTCCATTGTTAATAATCTGTTTAAATAAAGCCAACGTAATACACTGAGGGTCAGTTTCATTTTTATGTTGGATTTTAAAAATCTTTTATAGAAGTGATCCTAAATGGATACTTTGCAATTGCCTTTTTGTACTAATTCTCATGCAGTGGCAGAAAATTCAGAAATTAATTATAAAACCTGCTGTTGAAAAAATACAAGAAGAGGGAATTAATTTAATTGGAGGAAAATCAGCTGTTTTACAGTATATTTTTGGATAGCAATTTAATTGCACTTTCTTGTTCCAACTGGTATAAGTAAATGAGCAGTAGGCATATTTTTAGAAAGTGGAAATAGTACAAAACAAGCTATACTAAGCAGTTACAGCATAATTTATCTGTATTTTGTGTAGATTCATAACTTTATAGGCCTAATCCAGCTCTAGGCCAGCAGCTCAGATGAAAATGTGAATAAATATTGGGTACATCCATCACATTCAACAAGGACCAATGACCGTCTCCAGATGGTCACATATCCAGATTTCTGACTGCTGTACTAGTGTACAGTTTTGGATCAGCGATGTGCTTTTTGGTCAGTGCAGGACACTTTTGATAGAATAGTGTTCAGGTTCCATCCCTGTAAAAAATAGTACTATGAAGTGTGTGTGAAATCAGGAGATGTTTTCCACTGGGGGAATACTGGAACTTTAAATAGTTTCTGAAGAGAGGCAACAGCTTTAGATGGCAGATAACTTTGTTTTGTTTTTCATGCAAAGTTTCCTGTGTGTTAGAGCTATGATTGTATAGAAGGATACTCCTTTGTTGGTTTGATTTTATGATGGTTTCATCTTAATTGTTGTTCTGAGACTGGTAGTTCTCAGACTGTGAGTGGACCCCAAAGTGGATCACAACTGTTACAGGTTTGTCATGAGACCATAAGGAAGACATAGAAAAGGGTGACTGGAGAGAGGAGGTTTTGACAGGCTTGTTGGGAAGGTTTAAAAATCCAGCTTCTCCAAAATAGAAGTACTTAATAGGAAACAAAAAAGATGTTCTAAATAATACTCTTTTTATTAATAATCGTTGAGACTTGAAGTTAATTTCCTTTGAATAATACATTTTCCTAATAATTGTAAATCACTTAATGATTCTGTTTTTATAATAAAATTGATTATTCACATTAAATTACTGTAATTATGCACTCACTTGAAGTAATTTACAACTGATCATGTCGCGTGCTGTTCTCTGTAGCCTAACCTGCAGAGTTCTTGTTGGTTAATGTTTTTAATTTCATTCTTTGTTCACTCTGGTTAATATAGCATGCAGTTAATAAATCACAATACATATCAGTTTGTTATTGCAACTAGAATTCTATAAGGGAGTCCTGCAGTGCTAAAAGAGTTTTTGGCATCACTTTTCTGTTTCCCATTTTTAAAATAAAATAGAGTAAAATTTTTCAAAACACTAGGAATAATAATTGGCTGTTTGATGGATGACCCAGTAGATCTGTTCTGTTGTTCTGAGATATGGGTTTTTGTTGTTGTTGACAATGATGATGATTACAGCTATTAAAATATGTTAATTATATTACAATGATCTTAGTTTAGCTTGATGGTTCATGCAGAAAATCTCTACCGTGTACAGCTTGGTGAGAGTGACCATGTTGATTGTCTTTGAGTTCTCAGCAGCTTTTGATACTGTTGACAATTCCATAATTCTGGGCCACCTGAAGAGTCAGATGTCCAGGCCACTACATGTCCATGTCACTACGTTATGGTAGTGTAATCACAGAGTACTGGATTTGTACCAGAATTCAGATTCTACTGCGACATGAAACTTGTATAATGAATCTATGCCATGATCAACTATACGGTCTGAATGTAGGAGTCAATGAGGACTTAGATTTATTAGGCACTGAGAGAAATTTGGGGACAAACCAACTTTCCTCAAAAGAGATGGCTGGCACATGAGCCAACATGAACCTGGCTCTTTGTTTTTGATGCCTAAAAAGTCACTGAGCAGTAAACTGACTTCTGGGAGAAATCTGACGGGAACTAGGAAGCATCCCTAATAGATGCAGGTGTAAATGTTCCAGTCAATCTAAATGAGAACAAGCTGGAAGAATGTGGCATCAGAAATAATGAAGGTAAGGCTAGCCTTGTAAAGACATCAAAGTGTTCTAGGAGAAAAGGGATGCTTGAAAATAAAAATTATATGCAATATGGTAAAATGTAGTTTGGATCCTATGACTGTTAGGTGGATCTGTAACTGGTTGACAGATCACACCCAAAGAGTGCTTGTTAATGGTTCCTAATCCTCTTGGAGAGAAGTGACAAGTAGAGTGCCTCAAGGATCTGTCCTGGAACCTGTTTTGTTTAACATCTTTATAAATTATTTGGATGAAGGAATAGAGGGAATGCTTATTAAATTTGCAGATGATACTAAATTGGGAGGGATAGCAAATATGGTAGAAGACAGAGTCAGGATACGAGATGACCTTGATAGGCTGGAAAACTGGGCTGAAACAAATAAAATTAATTTTAGTGGGTATAAATGTAAAGTTCTGCATTTAAGTAGGAAAAATCAAATGTGTAATTATAGGATGGGGGAGACTCGTCTTGGCAGAAGTATGTGTGAAAAAGATCTAGGGGTCTTAGTAGACCATACACTGAAAATGAGTCAGCAGTGTGATGTAGTTGCTAAAAAGACAAATGCAATTTTGGGCTGTATCAACAGAAGTATAGTGTCCAGATCACGAGATGTGATGGTATCATTTTCCTCTGCTCTGGTTAGACCTCACCTAGAGTATTGTGTTCAGTTTTGGGCACCACAATTTAAGAAGGAATATAGACAAGCTGGAATGTGTCCAGAGGTGGGCAATGAAGATGGTGAGGGGTCTGGAGACCAAGTCCTATGAGGAAAAATTGAAGGAGCTGGGTATGTTTAGCCTGGAAAGAAGACAACTAAGAGGTGATATGATAACCATCTTCAAGTACTTGAAGGGCTGTCATATAGAGAATAGTGTGGAGTTGTTTTCTGTTGCCCAAAAAAGTTGGACCATGCTTCCTTGGGAGGTGGTGGGCTCTCCTTCTTTGGCCATCTGACAGCAATGCTGATTATTTGAACTTTGGCAGATCATGAGAGGGAGGGCAGGAAGGGTTTTATCAGTGCTTAGTTTTTGTGGCCCTTTCTTACATGCTCAGGGAAATGCTGATCGCCACTTTGGGGTCAGGAAGCAATTTTTCTCCAGGCCAGTTTGGCTGAAGATCCTGGAGGGTTTTTTTGTTTGTTTGTTTTTTTGTCATCTTCTGGGCATGGAACAGCGGTCGCTGGGGGTGTGGAGAGGGAGGTATTTGTGTATTTCTTGCATTATGCAATGGGTTGGACTAGATGACCCTGGAGATCCCTTCCAACTCTGTGATTGTATGAGAACTGGAGTGTTTGTTGTTAAACAACAACATAGCCATAATGAGCATTACAAATTTTCATTGAATGAATAAAATCAGTGGAATATGGTTATCCTAGATATAAGCTGTATAAATTGGGCCTATTGAGGGTGAACGTGTGCTGAGTGTCAAGGTATATAGATCCAGAAACCCTAAGAGAAATAAACTTGACTGCAGAATTTCTGTAATTGTATACTATTCCCAAAGGACCCAATAGTGTTGAGGATGTAGTATGGGCCGACTGACCAACATTCTGCAGGAGATCTTGAGATACGAAAACAGATCAGAGAGGCAACCAAAGGAGAGAATATAAGAACTTACCCTCACCATTGACAAGTGCATGTGCAGGTTGTTTAGAATGAAACATAATGTCTAGATATTATAAACAACTCACTCTGGAGTCATCAAACTGACAGGGGAGGTGAGATATAATCATACATATAAATATAAGCTCATTGACTTCTACCACTTGAAGTCAATGAGCTTACTATGGTGTAACTCTGCTTATGATTATGCCACTAATGCTGACTGGTTCCCAGGTCCTAGTAAAAAATGTATGTGTCGAACCACCTGGAAAAAGTGACCATAGGACTGATATATTCCCATCAATATAAATGGAAAGATGCTCATAAAGTCCAGCCCTGCTGCATTTGATTTTAAAAGAAGAAATGCCTCAAAAACCAGTTGAAAGGAATAATAAAGAGGGTGAAATTTTCTAAGGATACTGGGAAGTCATTTAAAAACTATAATTTGATGCCTGAGTAGAATGTATACCACATATCACCAATACCTGTACAGTTAATATGATGGCATTGTGGCCTGTGCAGGATACATGTGGTACAACAATCTTAATAAGCGAAGTAGATCCAAGTATAGTCACTGTCCTAATGGAATACATCCCATTTTGAATACTATGTATATCACCTTAAGTTCCATGATGGAAGATAGTCAAGATATAAATTTAATAAAAAGCAATCGAGAAATTAATTAATGAGAAGAGACAGTTATTAAAGTAAAGGCAGCTCCCTTTAAAAATTGGAAGCCTGTCGAGGAGAATAAGAGCTCTGGCAAAACAAATGTAAATTAACGATAAGGTAGTGAAATGAGAAGTTGTGTAGCACACTACCAAAATCATTGAAAGGAACAAATATGAAAGCTGTAGACAAATTACAAAGTAATCAATTACAGGTTCACATGGTGTATCTGTGGGCTCTTAGAAATTCAAATATGAAGTCATTCATGTTTGGACTTGAGAAAAGGTTTTGACAAAGTCTCTTACCCAAAGAATTACCAGTCATGGGATATATTTGCTACTAGATTAGTAATGTGTTAAGCATCAGGAAACAATAGATGGATTATTCCCTTAACAGAGGCAAGTTAGTAGTGGAAAGTAAGATCCTTAAGAACCTATGTCAAGACTAGGGCCGAGGTCAGACTGGCAGTTTGGCCTGATATAGGCATGTTTCAGAAACGTTTCACAAACGGATTAAAGGGCCAGTTCACACAGGCACATCTGTCAGGCGTTCCCCAGCCGTACTCAACCTGTCTTGTAACACTTCCCTCCCGAGTTTAAAAATACCAGGTGAAAGTGGTAGCAAACCCTGGAGAGCGCATTCATCCTGCTTCAGGAATGTGTGAACATGAACAAGCTGATCCGGTAAGGGATGCACTTATGTGCATGAGCGCATAAGCACATATAACTGAATTACATTACAAAAAGCTGCTTACAGCCACGCCTCTGCCGGGGCGGGCCAACAGTGCAAATGCTCCCTTTCGCATCCTCCCTGGTATGCTCCCACATCAGTTGGTGCAGTGAACCCGGAACACTTTGTTTTGGGTCTTTTGCCACGACAGCCTCACACTTCAAACTGCCAGTCTGACCTCAGCCTAGAGCTATTTAACTTGTGACAACATGGAAATGGTTTATAAAATTATATATGATTGAGAGAAAGTCAATAATAAGCTTGTTTTGCTTTCATAATACCAGAATCCAGGGTCACAGAATGAAGATATTTGATGGGTGATGGTTTCATTCAGATTTCTCCATGCAATACTAATTAATTTATGGAGTTCATAGCCACAGTACTTAGTAATGGCTGCAAGCATTTCCTTTGACAATAGCAGAATAGAACAGTAGCATAGATAGCAGGGAAGAATTATAATAAAATATTATTTTGTTAATTTCACTCCTATGTACAAATTTCAGTTTTCTTTTCAATGCACCTAAAGGTCAAATTGACCACAACATGATCAAATGATAAATATATATTTCAATTTACAAAATCAGGCAAGGGGTGCAGATGGGAAATGAAACACTTACTAAAAGAGGGGAGAGAGATTTCCTCCTCCTCCTTCTTCTGGCAGCTGATGGTATGGTTGATGAGACATCCAAGGTTTTTCATTCCTGTGACTTAGCTTCAGTTTTGCTCAACCCTCACACCAGATTATGAAAAAATACTTTTTGTTTGGGCAAGGGTTAAAATGTATGCATGTTCTGCAGGGTGGTGCACTGTTATGTTTGTAAGCCACTGTGCAGGTTGTCAGAACCAAAAATTGATAGAAAAATTTCAGTATTTAAATAATAAAATAAATGATGATTCTCTGGTAGCTACATTGAAATTAATTAATTAATATGCTAACTCCCAAGAATACAGCACAGCATGCTTTAGGCAGTTTTTGGCAGTATTATCTTTTCAGTGAATACTTCTTTCTGACGCTGTTTTACTTTTTTTGGGGGGGAAGTGTTGTGTGTGTTTTGCATCTTGACTCTAGAGTTCATATCAGTCCTGTCTTTCAGGTCAGTTTCTGCTAGAAGAATCCCGCTTAATAGAAGCAGCAGAGATGGCAAAGAAAGCAGCTGAGTTGGATAACACAGAGTTTGATGTGGTTTTCAATGCAGCCCATATGCTCAGGTTAGTCATTTGATTTGGTGTCTTAAAGCTGATTCACACATTCTAAAGTCCATTCCTGACCACCATGAGGACTTTGGATAAGATATGTGCCTGGAGTTCCATGAGGGGAATTCCTAGGCACTTGGGCTCAATTTGGATTGCTTGAATACCACTGAGCATATATTAGGGCACCCTTGACTGCGTTTCTCAGGTCTCTTGTACAGGGGGCATCTCAGAAAGGAAAAAAGAAGACACAAACCTCCCCAAAAGGTATAAAAATTATTTATTTGTTTGTTCATATGCTCTAAGTTGCTACACCTGATTTTTGAGCACCAGGATCAGACAATCCAATGTGGAACTCTTGAACAAATAAATAATTATTGTTTCTAGCAGCTTTTTGTGGTTGGCCTCTTTTTGTTTTTCTTGTAGTCTGAAGTCAGGCATTTTTAAGCCCATGCAGAAATATTGCTGAAAATATGTGAGTAGTTTTGGCTTGGTCATGGAAATGGACATTGGGATTTCTGCAAATTTGTGCAGTGTCTTTGCATTACTAAATCAGTTTAATAAGCTAAATGACCATCAGTCTCTCAATCTGAAAATTCTTGTTGTAGACCTAGTAAAGTACAGAGAGGAAACTAACCCTGGTTTATTTCTTGCAAGAATAATTACTACTTTGGGGGGAATGGTTTCAGCTAGTTTGTAAAAGAAGCATATTGAAATTCAAGAAGCATAAAGTTTAATTGTGAGATTAATACATATTACACTTGAATTTGTATCAGTTGTTTGGAACGTACTATGGATCTACTTTTATAATTGTCTAAAAGGTCAAGTGGAAGTTCAGAATGTAAATTAACTTCAAAAATCTGGATATTGAAATGGATTCACATGAGTTGTTTAATTTTTAGATGGGATTATTTATGCCTAATTAAAATATATTACTATTAATTCTTATTAATGGTCAGAGGAAATAATTTGTTATTATTTATATGTGGACTGTGTTCTCAATGAGAATTCAAGTGTAGTATTTGTTTTTCTCTGTTCCAATAGGCAAGCTAGCCTCAATGAAGCAGCTGAGAAGTACTATAAAATGGCAGCAGAACTGAGACCTAATGTAAGTACTTTTTTGGAGATATTTACAAGTCAAAGTGATGTGCTCACATTACATGCCATTACATGCTCCAGCTGTCCCTTTTTACCAGGTCCTGTTTACTGATCCACTGTCCGTAATTTTGCTTTTTACTGTGAGTTACTAGAATGGTCATTTAAGTTTCTTCCTCTAAATCCATCAAAACTTAACAGTGCCATCCTATGAGGAGCTACTCCAGTCAAAGCACACTGCATAGGATTGTGCTAACACTTTGATGAGGGAATGGATATGTCATTCTTATCTCTAGCGATCATATTGGTAAATGTGTGAACAGTAAAGCAGCAGGTAGTGCCAGTCTATTTTACTGCAGGTGCTCAAGTAATTTTGAACTGTTGATAATATATTGGAGGACAGTTATGTTTTTCAGGTATATCTGTAAGCAAAGGAACATAACGATTTTTTTAATCAGTGCAGTGTGGGTTGGTTTTTAGACCAAACCAGCACAGCGTGGTGTAGAGTATCTAACAGTTGGGCTCATGAAGTGATCCTTGATATGAAAACAAAGGTATTTAAAAACTTGCCTTGCTGTCACATGCAAAATGTTGAATGGTATGCAATAGTTGAAAAAATATGTAGTAGTATAAGGACAGACTAGAGTATTTGATCAGTGAGTGTGTATTGCCAAGGTTCATTTAACAGGTAACATATATGTTACTAACAGTCTGAACAACCTTGCATTTACCAGGTGCATCATTATACAGTATTTTAGAAATGTGTGTGTGTTTGTATTTGTCTTTGTATGTGTGTTTTCTTTTTCTATGTTTAAGTAAAGTTTGGGCCTAGGGAAGTACAAACAGTTAACAAGGGAAGCAAAAAACTTCTCTATGTTGCCAAAGGCTTTCACGGCCAAAGTTCATTAGCTGTTGTAGATTTTCTGGGCTGCATGGCCGTGGACTTGGCATTGTAGGGCCCGACGTTTCGCCAGCAGCTGTGACTGGCATCCTCAGAGGTATAACACAGGAAGATGGAGTATTCTCTGTGTCAAGGTGAGAAGAAAAATGGTAGGCAGGTAATTTATATCTACTCAGGAAGGTGTGGTAGGGCTGAGTCATTATCTTGTAGGAGTTCCCCAGGCTGTGATGTGCTAATGGAGGAGCTTTCCTGAGGAGGTTCTTTTACATATGGATTGGCTGTTGAAATTCTAATCTTATCTGTAGTGCTATTGTAAGATGTAGAGCATTTTGTGCTTTTCAGGACAGGAAACCATGCCCTATTTATTTTTAAACTCTCTTCTTTCCTGTTGAAATTGTGTTTACGTTTATGAATTTCAATAGCTTCCCTGTGTAATCTGACATGGTGATTGGATGTGTTGTCCAGCCTTTCAGTGTCTTAGAATAAGATACCATGTCCTGTTTGAGTTAGGCTATGTTCAGTCACTGCTGATTTTTCAGGTTGGCCCAGTCTGCAGTGTCTTTCATGTTCTTTTATTCTTGTCTGAATGCTACACTGTGTGGTCCCAATGTAAACCTGTCCACAACCGCAAGGCATGCGGTATACTCCTGCAGCAGTGAGGGGGTCTCTTCTGTCTTTCGCTGACTGTAGCATCTGTTGTATTTTTCTGGTGAGTACTCCATCTTCTTGTGTTACACCTCTGAGGATGCCAGTCACAGCTGCTGGCGAAACGTCAGGTCCTACAATGCCAAGACCATGGCCATACAGCCCAGAAAATCTACAACAACTAAAAAACTTCTCTCCCTGATCTAAAATGTCTATTTCACTCAATTGGCCTTCAGATATTGGAATGTTCAATTAATCAGAACTAGTATGATCTCTTACAGCTACTGTAATTCCTCAGAACTTCTTTTTCATCAAATACTTCCTATTGACTTGCTGGAACACACATGCATGGATGTTATAGTTTGTCAACAGGAGACCTTAAAGATAGTGTAGGTGATGTACAGTGCAAACCTATGTAAGAGTTACTACAGTCTAAACCCATTGATCTTCTTCGTGGTCTCTATGCATCACATCCATGGGATCCAGTGCGCCTGCACTGACCTGGTCGGTGTCTGTACAAAGCTCACAACGGGATTTTCATGCCCTCCGCCCTGAGCCTGCGCAGGAACCCCCACCGCGCATGCCCAAGGGGCAGGGGCACGGACCTCCCACCAGTTCTCTTCTGACCGCCACGCTGTTCGCAGCATTTGTCGGTTGGTGCTGAGAGATCTTGAATTTCTTCTTTTTCCTCCGTTTTTTGTTTCTTTTTGTTCTTTTCCTGACTTTTGGTTTGAAGGGACCCTTGGAAAGTTTTTTTCTCCAACTTTCCATGGTCTTCGGACCCAGTCCCCCCCCCCCCCAGACTGTCTCAGCCGAGTTGGTCTATGGAAAAGAAATGGTGGGGGGTGTTTTAAGAGGTGCTCTGTCTGTGGAAGCAAACTCGCTCTGCAAGATGAGCACTCTCTGTGTATCTTGTGTCTCAGAGAGAGTCATCACCCAGAAGCCTGCTCCCACTGCACCCGCTTTTCCAATCAAACTAGGAAAAACAGGGCTGCGAGACTCAAAGTCGCGCTTTGGGAGTCTGCTCTCGCTCCTTCCCTCTCAGTTATGGAAGGTGAGCAATCAGTCCCGAGACCATCAGCAGCGTCGACGTCAAAAGACACCGAGACACCGAGACCACCTAAACCAGGCAAGTCCACCTCGGATACGGCACTAGCCTCTAAGAAAAAGGGCACTTCTATGTCGGCCTCTGCGGTGTCAACGCCCATTAAGAAACCTAAAAAGGATAAATCCAAGGGTGATATCACCCATAAGAAGGGAGACGCGCGTAAGTCCCACGGTGTGGGTAGCAAGATTCCTCCCAGAAGCTCTGCTACGCAGACTGAAAAGCAACAGCAACCCCTTCAGGCCCAGCGTAATGAACCGGAGCTGCCTAAGGTGCATAATGAACCACCCATGGAGATCCTGGACTCCCCACCGAGGCAGCTGAACCCTCCGGTGCCGGACTCTTGGCGTCTACCGAAAAAGGTTCCATTGATCGCATCCTCTGATCTCAAGGTCGACCTAATTTCTGAAATGCAGGAGAACACTCCTCACTCTCCCTCGACGGCCTTCTGGGCAAGTGAACGCTCCCCTCGGCCTCGATATAGATCTAGAGAAAGGTCTCGCTCTCCGTATCGTGCTGAGTGCATTTGTTGGGATGATTACAACTGGCGAGTGGATAGATATTGTTCCTCTCGGCCACCTCGTGAATCCCCATCGGGATTCCCATATGAACCACCAGGGTATGCTTATGAACATCGTCCTGACATGCCATATTGGTTTTCCTCCATTCCCTGGCTGTCACTGAGAGAACAGGAGACCTGCGAGCCCCGCCATCATCGCTCGCAGTCCCCTCGTCGTCGTCCTCCGTCCACGTCGATCTCCAAACCACTGCCCTCCCCTCCCCAGTCGACCCACCCTCGTCAAACTCCACCCAAGCTGTTGTCGACACCGGTACAGGAGACGGTCTCTCCTTCGGTATCCTCTAGAGACATGTCGGAAGGGGAGAACTCTGACAACGACCTTTCCCCTATGGGTCCACCTCCCAAGAACAGATAAAAGGAAATACTTCTTCACCCAAAGAGTGATTAACATATGGAATTCACTGCTACAGGAGGTGGTGGCAGCTACAAGCATGGACAGTTTCAAGAGGGAATTAGATAAACATATGGAGCAGAAGTCCATCAGTGGCTATTAGCCACAGGGTATAGATGGGAACTCTCAGTCTGGGGCAGGTGATGCACTCTATTCTTGGTGCTGGAGGGGGCAGCAGTGGGAGGGCTTCTAGTGTCCTGGCCCCACTGCTGGACCTCCTGATGGCACCTGATATATTTTGGCCACTGTGTGACAGAGTGTTGAACTAGATGGGCCATTGGCCTGATTCAACATTGGCTTCTCTTATGTTCTTATATTCTTAAGCCTAATGTGTCGGCGGATAGCCCGATTTCGCCATCGGAAGATATGTCCTCCTACAGAGATCTTATAAAACGGATGGCTCACTCGTTGGGATTGCCGGTGACCCAGTCGCAACCAGCCGCTTCCGATAAGGTGTACGATATCATCCAAATCGATGCCTCCACACCGATAGCCCTTCCCATGTCGAAGGTACTCCTCCGTGCTGTTAAGGCGCCGTGGGAAAAGCCATCCTCGGCCCCTGTCTCTACTAAAAGACTTGATCACATGTATCGAGTTCAGGAAGAAGATGTCTCATTCCTTTATGTGCATCCCTGTCCTAACTCGACGGTTGTTTCCACATCGTCACGGAACAAACACTCGAGTGCCACCCCTATGGACAGGGAAAGTTAAAAGATTGATGCTTTCGGTCAATGCTTTTATTTCTCTGCTGCCTTGGGTATCAAGGCATCGAATTACATGACGTGCCTAGGGAGATACCAATATTCCCTATGGCAGAGAATGGCCGAATTTCTACCCTCTATACCAGAGGAGTAGATGGCAGAGGCAAGGTCGGTGCAAAAGGAGGGTCTTTTGGTTGCGAAGCAGATCCTGAATACCGCCAAGCACACATTGGATTCCTGTTCAACATCAATGGCATCCTCTGTGTCTCTGCGCCGACACGCCTGGCTCAGGACCACCTCCTTGCCAAATGACACCAGATCCTACATTGAGGATCTCCCTTTCGATAGTGGAGGCCTCTTTCATTCGTCAACGGATACCGCCTTACAAGAGCTTGATAAGAGCATTAAGGCTTCCAAGGCTTTGGGAGTTTCTGCACCCCAACGATCTTATCACCAGAGATCTTGGTCCCGATATGCGCCTCGACGTCCGTACCCAACCAAACCCTCTCCTGACACCACTTGGAGACCCCGTCAATCCCCTGTGGGAAATTGTCAGCACTACTCATACCAACCCAGGTCGAGGTCCAGCTCCCAGCAACAGCAGCCCAGACCTAAGAACCAACGTGGCCCTAAGCAGGGTCTTTGACTCGCTCCATGTCGAGCCCCTACAACCAACCCGTCTCTCGCCTTTCATCTCCGTGTGGATGAAGATCACCACCGATGCATGGGTCTTGTCGATTGTGACTCATGGTTACGTGATCGAATTTGTCGATTTCCCACCCCTCCCGGTCGTCCGCCCCACCTCTCCCTCTCTCGTCCTTCTACAAGGGGTCGACTCCCTCTTACAAAAGGACACGATAGAACCGGTATCGACGGCGTTGGAACGGAGATGTTTTTACTCCCACTACTTTGCGGTACTGAAACGCGATGGCGGACTGAGACCAATATTGGATCTCCGAGATCTCAATGTTTACATCCGATATCAGAAATTCAAAATGACAACCCTTCAGGTCATCCTTCCCCTTCTACCTCGAGGCTCCTGGATGGCTACCATCGATCTACAGGATGCCTATTTCCACCTCAACATCCACCCTTCCCACCGACAATACCTTCGTTTCGCCATAGGGGACCGGCATTACCAATACAAATGCCTCCCTTTTGGTCTCTCTACCTCTCCGCGAGTGTTCATCAAGACCACGGTCATGGTGGCGGCACATCTTCGTCTCCAGGGGATCACCATTTTTCCCTATATTGACGACTGGCTTCTGGTGGCAGACACCCCCCCCCCACGCTCCTCCAGGAACACACCGCTCGAACGTTACAACTGCTGGCCTCCTTGGGACTTCAAGTCAACCTCCAGAAATCCCACCTGGAGCCGTCTCAGAAGGTGCAGTTTATCGGGGCACGCTTGGACACAGTCGCCTGCAGGGCTTACCTGCCAGCAGACAGGGCTCTAACCTTGTCTTCCCTTGCACAGTCTGTCCGTACTTCTCCGTCATCCATGGCTTTCCACATACAGCGCCTTCTGGGGCACATGTCGGACACCACATCTGTCCTTCTGCTAGTGAAGCTCCACATGAAGCCCCTCCAACTCTGGTTTCTAAAGGTCTTCAGGCTGGCCTCCATGCCTCAATCCAGATCCCTTACTCCCCCTCAGAGTGTACGGGATTCTCTAATATGGTGGATGTCCATCCAGAACATCACGCAAGGCGCCCCTTTCATCCTCCTCAACCCTCTCTATACCGTATCGACAGACGCCTCCCTATGGGGATGGGGAGCCCATCTCAATGACATCAGCATCGGATACAGGTGGGATGCAGGGACAGCGGCCAAGTATATCAACTACCTCAAATTGCTGGCCATCAAACTGGCCCTGCAAACCTTCCAACCACTATTACGAGGTCACTGCATAGCTGTCCTAACGGACAATACTACGGCACTCAGCTACGTAAACCATCAGAGAGGAACAGTGTCCCAAAGACTGTGTCGCCTAGCGATGGACTTATGGGACTGGTGTGTTGCCAGTCAGATCATCCCTCTTGCCACACACATCCTGGGCATCCTGAATGTGGAGGCGGACCTCCTCAGCAGGGGTCACACTTACCACCACGAGTGGGAGCTGAAGTGGTCATACCTCCTACCACTGTTCCATCACTGGGGCACTCCAACCGTAGATGTCTTCACCTCCAGGGAGAACGCAAAGTGCACACGTTTCTGCAGCCAAGGGGGGAAGGATCCACTCTCCCTAGGAGACGGGCTCCTATTTCCGTGGGAACGGGTTTCCTTTACATGTTTCCCTCTCTGCCCCTGCTTCTGAGATTGGTGCACAAACTCTCCAAAATCCGTCTGAACTGCATACTCGTGATGCCGTGGTGGCCCAGACAACCCTGGTTCCCAGTCCTACTTTATCTGGCAAAGGGTGAGTACCACCATTTCCCCAGGGTTCCAGACCTTCTTTCTACAGAGAAGGGAACGCTCTTCCATCCAGAAGTCAACACCTTAAAACTGACGGCTTGGAGAATAAAGCCCTAAAATTCTCTGCCAGGGTCTCTGAGGTTCTTTGCAATGCGAGGAAAGAATCCACGAGTCTGTCATACGGAAGGAAATGGCGCAGGTTCCTCTCTTTCCTAGGCACCCCTACAGAGTCACCTATTTCCATCGGTCTGGACTGGATCTATGACTTCCTTATTTCCCTCAAGGACCAAGGTCTCTCCCACTCGTCCGTCAGGGTCTACTTGGCTGCAATCTCTGCATACCATTAAGGTCTGGATGGCTATACAATCTTTTCGCATCCAACCTCAAAATGATTTTTAAAGGGCCTTATCAGGCTGCATCCCCCTGTGGCTGCTCCCACAGAACTTTGGGACTTACCACTGGTCCTCCGCCAGCTCACTAGAAGACCATTTGAGCCTGTGGCTACCTGTGAGCTCCAGTATGCGGCCTGGAAGACGGCTTTCCTGGTGGCCATCACCTCGGCCAGGAGAGTCAGTGAACTCATGGCACTGAGACATGACCCGCCATACCTGGTCTTCCTTCCTAATGGGGTACATCGGGTGCCTGACCTTTCCTTCATCCCGAAGGTCGTTTTGGAGTTCCATCTCAATGCTGAGATGTTCTTGCCGGACTTTTTTCCATGTCCTGAGGTAGAAGAGCAGCGCCTACTCCACACTAGATGTCAAGAGAGCGCTTCTCTTTTATCTGAATCGGACCCAGCCAACCAGATGTGACAACTCACTGTTTCTTTCGTACAGTGCACCTTCCTTAGGGTTGCGCATCTCTTACCAACGTCTCTCCAAGTGGATCATTGGAATGATCGAACTTTGCTACTCCCTGGCGAGTAGCTCCCCCCTCACCTGAGGGCTCACTCTACCAGGTCCATGGCGACCTCTACGGCCTTTCTGAAGGGCGCATCTCTCACGTCCATCTGCAGAGCAGCTATGTGGTCCACGCCAACCACGTTCAGCAAGCACTACGCTCTGGATGTCTGCGCAACAGAAGGGTGACTTGGGTCATCTGATCCTTTCTGCTGCGGCTCGCTGAGTCTGTCAGCACCCACCTCCAAGTGAGCCACTGCTTTCTAATCTCCCATGGGTGTGATGCACAGAGACCACGAAGAAGATAAACAGGTTGCCTACCTGTAACTGATGATCTTCAAGTGGTCATCTGTGCATTCACACCGCCCACCCATCCTTCCCCACTGCTGTCATCCTCAGCTGTTCTCATACATGGCTCAGGTTGATAGCTGTCAGAAGGAACTGGCGGGATGTCCGTGCCCCCGCCCCTTGGGCATGTGCGGTGGGGGTTCCCGCACAGGCTCAGGGCGGAGAGCACGAAAATCCCGTTGTGAGCTTTGTACAGACACCGACCAGGTCAGCGCAGGCACACTGGATCCCATGGGTGTGAATGCACAGATGACCACTCGAAGATCATCAGTTACAGGTAGGCAACCTGTTTAAATGAATGGACAGACTAGAGTAATTCAGCATAGAATTGTACTGCTTTTAGCATACACCTATAATATACATTAGAAATGTAGCAAACACAGTTTTGCAAACCCTAGTACAATGTGTCATACTGTGTTTTCCTGCTCAGTTTACACTTGGTAGAAAGTCTAAATTTGTCTTTGTGTGGTACACCCCAAACTGAAAACTATAGCTAATTCTTTTTACATATTGGCTTCATTAGAAAAGAGCAAGCGTCCAGTAGCATCTTAAAGACTAACATAATATGTGGCAGAGTATGAGCTCTCATGAGTCACTGCTCACTTCTTCAGATATAGCTAGAATGGGAGTCCATCTGTCCTATTTATTGAAAAGTGGAGTGATTTCAGATGCCTAATGACATTAGCAGGCAAATGACAATAGCAGATGAATAACAATAGCAGGCATGATTTGATATAGGTGAAAGATGAAGAGGGGTAATAGGTGTGGCGAAACCAGCATTGATAATGATACAGGAAACCTAGGTCTCGATTCAATCCAGGTGGATACATTGTCTTGAGCTACATTATCAATTGCAATTCAGCAGTCTCTCTTTCTAATCAACCTTTGAAATTCCTTTGTAAGAGAACTGCCACTTTTAGGTCAGCAACTGAATATCCTGGAAGGTTAAAATGTTCTCCCACTGGTTTTTGAACGTTTTAGTTCCTAATGTTGAACCCATTCAAATTAATGGATGCTGAAGTCTTGGCATGCTGAAATTTATTTATTCTGTTATACTTCCATGGCTTCTCAGGGCAGAAAAAGATATTCCACTCTTCCCTAGAAAGTTTCTGGATGTACACATATCTTAGTGTTACCAGATTATATTGGATAGGCAAACTATTAATTCTGTGTGATAACAGCAAAAGCCTCCCAAAGGAAACTTATTGAAACAATTCCGTTACCACAGCTGGTATTATTTCTGAAAGTTCTCCTCTCTGAAATAATACATTACTAGTAATTGCTCTGTTATGCTCAGAAACTAAGAGAGTAGATACTTTAAAAGTGCACATCAGGCTAGTTTTACTGGGTAAAAATCAAATTAACTCTATTTGATGACCTTTTCCAATATATAACTTGTTTCTTTCAAATTAAATTCTGTCTCTGCTGGAAGAAACAGTATTTATGGAGAGATGCAACACTTCAGAGCCTATTTCTTTTTAAAAGTCTGAAGCTTTTTTTTAAAAAAAAATTATCTCACAAGAAGGCTACTGAAATTACCCACACATCTGCTCTTAAAAAGGAAGGACACTTTGAAGTCTAGTCTCTGGTATATCAAATAAAAGTGCAACAGATATTGGGCTTTTTAGCCTGCAACCTTGGTGCATTCCTCATGAAGATGCCATGACCTGAAGCCACCATCTGCAGTCTTGTATCAACCCACTTGCAATCAGCAGCTTTTGGCAGCTTTAAACCCTATATCTTCGGCACCTTGTCAGATACAGCTGTTTCCACTCCATCACTTCAAAAAGCTTTGGGTGAAAGAACATAACAACCCACAGATGCACACAAATACATGGGAAAATAGGGGCTTGGGAGCACAGCACCTTTAGGCCAAACAACTGCAGCTTTCACTTCATAGCCTGGGTGAGACGGTGGGGATTGAAAAGCTATTCTTTAACACTAGGATTTCTGGATGCATGGCAAATATATGGCCAGTGTATCTGCAGTGGTTAATTATGTTATTATTGTCTTTACTGTTTTTGCAACTGGAGTAATAAACAGCAGTGGTTAATTATATTAAATATTTGAACAAAGGGTTATTTAAGGGCCTTTGGAGCAGGCAAATCTACATTTCAAAAAATAAGTATTTTAAAAGAATTAATGTTCTGAGTTATATAGGAAATTGTCTAACAAGGAAAATTAACTTTCTTCCAGAAAATATTACCAGAAAATGGTGCTATTTTAATAACTTTTAAAATCTGAAAACACAAATTAAATATCTCCCAATACTTATCATCATATACTCTCTTCGTAATCTATGCCAAATTATATTGCATGTCTGTCCTGATATAAATTTCATCTCCTTACATGAGAGTACATTTAAATTAGACATCATTAGATTCCCCATCATTCCATCACCATTAGGATTTAATCCCTTACAACTGGTACATTCAGTCCAACAATCTTCAGTCAAAATTTGCAAGTTTCAAGAAATAGAATCTCAGGGATAGTCTTCATCTTCCTATTTTTAAAACCTGTTTTCCCTCAGTGTCTATTATGGGGAATCTTAGGAAAGCCATAGGAGTGCTCCCTAAATCATGGGTTCAAGGAAGTGTAGCTATGGCAGTTTTTGCATAAATGCTGCACTGGATCCAGACTTCTGTGAGAGACTGCTCATTGGAATTGCCCATAGATAGGAATATAATTCAGTGAGCAGAGGGACAGGGAGCCTTTTCTTAACCAATCCTAAATCAATTTTATTTTCTCCTTCAGTGAGGGAAAGTCATCCAAGCTGGTTAGGTCCAATGCTCCCTCTAAGCTGTGGACTTTTGTGAGCTACTGGCATGAAAGTTGTGAACGAGCGATTGGGCTACTGGCATAAATCAGTTTGCTTTGGAGCCATCCTTCCTGAGCTAAGACAAAAATGTGTGAGCTAAAAAACTCTGAGCTAGCTTACACTAACTCAGCTTAGAGGGAACACTGGTTAGGTCATGCCTCCTCTTGCTCCAGGCATGGTTATGTAAATTTTGTACAACTGTCCTGGGATGTAGCAAGACCACCTCTCCATTTTACATAGACCTGCAGCTCCAAGCAGGACGTGTCAGCCTAGGTTCTGCTCCTAAAAGGAACAGCCATGGAAGAAGACTGAAGAGGAAGGAGACTGCGACAAGGGGAAAGCCTCTCTAGCCTGAAGCTGCAGGCACAGGAGAAGAACTGGAAAGGGACCCTGCGCAGGCAGCTGTTGCTTTGGGCAGGGCAGGATGTTCCAATGCTTTGGAGCTTGTCCTTGCCACACCGCTGCTGGCACCAGAAACTGCACGAGAATCCCAGCTGAAATTGCCTAATGAGACCCAAAAACTTCAGGGTTGGCAGGCAGCATGCTCATCGGGGAGGGAGGTGAGTGACCCCACCAGGGATCATCTCAAACTGGACGTGGGGTGCTGGCAGGAGACAAGCACAGCACAGTGCAGGGCCTCTTTCCCCTGGCAGTATAGGCCTTCCTGGGTCCACCAGCAAATGCAGGAAGCCCCAACATGGCACCCATGCCATTTTTACCCACATTTTTTAATCCGGTCTCGGCAGAATGGTACATGCAGGCCTGGAAATCAGCCTGGGTGCTCTACTTCCAGCCCACACTTCCACCATTGGGGCTTTCCAGAAACCAGCCACCCAGGGCAGGGGACAGCATGGAAGTGGGGGAGGGCAGAAAGAGGCAGCCAAGAAACATCCACGGAGGCAACAGGAATACAGGAGGAGGCCCCCCTCCACCAGATCTTAATCAGAGGGTGAGCTCCAGGCCTGTAGCCAGGATTTTGTGGCTTGTGGGGTGAATATTTCCTGGTAGGACTGAAGTTCTCAGTGCAGAAAGAAAAGCCAAAATTCTGAGGATTATGACTCAACTACTGTCCTTTCTCTGAGTCTTCTCAAGCTGTCTATTTTACATAAGTGTTGTTATGCTAGCAATCACTCTTAGTCTATTAACCATTTAGCTAAAAGAAAGCTGTTACCAGGATAGATCTCTAAATTGCAAGTTGTTAATCACTTTAGATGACAGTTCTCAGCTGCTGCAAGTTAATCACTTCTGACAACCTAAGCAACAATTCTGATAACAAGCAGGCAGGTGGGGGTGATGACTTCTATAGTCAAGAAAGCTAACAGGCAGAAAAACTCTCTTAAAGGAGGCCAGTTTCTTGACACAGAGTTAGAAGGGATCCTAGAGGTCACCTGCTCCAACCCCCTTGCTCAGTGCAGGAATTAGTCAACTACAGCATCCCATTCTGCTTAAAGGAGCACACACATTTTAAAAGTGTTTTAAAAAGGATTGGGGGGGGAAACTTTTACAGAAGAAATTCTTGTGGACTGTGAAGTCAGGGGCCTACTGGCACCACAGGGTGTTACCGTGCATTCCACCATGGCGGCGGCTACCTCAGTGGCTTTCTCCACCAGGGCACCCATAGACAAGACTTGGCCAATCTTTTCTACCTTCATCAGGCATTATAGGATTGACCAGCAGGACTCTATTAGGGTGGCCTTTGGAAGAAGAGCAAGTAATGGGGTGAGAAATAAGCAAAGAATGCCATGGCATAGAAGTAATCTATGACCATTAATGGGAAGACTAAAAGTACATATGAAGTTAGTCTATGGGATAACTGGAGAGATGGTCTGCCCCAAGACAGTTGTACAAAATTTACACAGTCCTGCCTGAAGTGAGTGGAAGAACAAAAGAAGATATTGGATTTATACCCTCCCCTTCACTACTCAAAGGTGTCTCAGAGCTGCTTACAATCACCTTTCCCTTCCCCTCCCCACAACAGAGGTAGGTGGGGCTGAGAGAGCTCTCTCAAGAGCTGCTCTTTCCAGAACAGCTCTGAGAGAGCTGTGACTGACCCAAGGTCATGCCAGCAGCTGCATTTGGAGGAGTGAGGAATCAAACCTGATTTTCCCAGATGAGAGTCCATGCTCCTAACCACTACACCAAACTGGCATGCTTGGTGGCATGACTTAAGCAGCCTGGATAACTTCACCACACTGAAGAGAAGAAACCTTCAGGTAAGTCCAATGTTTCATTCTCACCCACTCCATTTCCTGCAAGACATTACATGTTTTTATAGTCTTACCAAAGTAATATGTAGTTATCACTCACAGCTTTATTTATATTTTGGCTTTGTACTGTTTCTTACATCATGGGAAAAGCCAGTTTATATAAAAAACGTACAATTGAATATTTTGTGGAAATTATATCTTACAATTTTATTTTACAAACTTTTCAAAGCATGTTCTTCAGGGAAAATAACTTATGCTTTCTTGACCGCTTGGAAGTGCAGTTATAGAGAACTGCCAGGGTCTGGAGATGGTGGCATGTGATTATTTTTGAGTGCATTCTATTTTAAAATTCATAGATTAAGCTGGGACACTCAATACTGTATACAATTGTATGCAGAATGGACACATACCTGTGCTTTTTATTCGCTTCTGTTAGTCCTACAGTAACACAGCAGCGGATATAGAACTGCCTACATCTTTTTCTCTCCTGAGCTGCCATTGTCTGTGCCTTTTGAATGTACTCCTTGATGCCAATCAAAAGTGAAATGCATTGAAATATAGAATTCACAGCAACCTATTCATAGTTCAGAAATGAAACCATCAGTTTGAACTCAATTAAAAAGAGTCCAACAAAGTTTCTATCCTTTGTAGAGGATTTAAATCACCCTTCAGAAATCCCATGAATTTATATTCAATTAGAACAGATAAAAATGTTTTGTAATGCTTAGACAATACGTCCACTCATTAACTAATATACTTCCATGATAATTATCTAAACTTTTCATTCTAAAACGTGGTACATGTTTAGTATAAGTTTATAAGTTTGGGTTTGGTATTCACACTCACACTCCTCTTCCTGATTTGATCCTACTACCATAAGAACCCGCTGAATGTTGTTCAAGTTTAGCAAGTACATATAAGTATGATAGCTTATAGAAAGGCTTAAAGTTATGTTTGCTTTAACTTTATGGAAATAAGCATAGAATTCAGTATCTGATTTGCTTTGCTAGATTCTGAGGATTAGGCCTTCAAATGTTTGAATTTTCCAACTTCAAGATGGGTCCCGGAATTCTCCCAGAATTACAACGAATCTCCAGAATACAGAGGGCCAAATTTGACTTGTTAGATGTCACACTTTGAAACAGAGATTAGTTCACCTGAATCTATTATATAGCTCCCAATCTTCTGCTTTGGGTCTCTGACCTCTACCGCTGCTTGGTAGACCGGCAAGAGAAAAATAGGACAAACACATCACCAATGGCATGACATCATTTCTGAGGCAAACCTGAAGGTGACATTATGCTACTCTAGGGTTCAGCAGAAACACTGTGGTTTGCTGCTGAATTCTAAAGTAGCATGACATATCTTCAACTTTCACCCCAGAAATAACATAATATAATTAGTGCACCAAGACCCTCTATGTCCACATCCCACTTTTCTGCCAGGTTGCATAGATTGGCTGTGACATCAGATCCCTGCTGAACTCCCTGTCCTCCTCAAGCTTTGCTGGCCCCAAGGAATGTCCCAAGCCTCCAGTAGAAAACAGCAGGAGTCCAGTAGCACCTTAAAGACTAACAAAATTGGTGGTAGGGTATGAGATCTCATGAGTCTCTGCTAGAATGTAAGTCCATATAATTAGAGCTATTCAAAGTCTTAAAAGATGATGCTGTTAAAGTGCTGCACTCAATTTGCCAGCAACAGAAAATGCAACAGTGATCACAGGATTGGAAAAGGTCAGTATACCTTCCAATCCCAAAGAAGGGCAATGCCAAGGAATGTTCAAACTATCGCACAATTGCACTCATTTCACATGCTAGCAAGGTCATGCACAAGCTCCTACAAGCTAGGCTTCAACAGTATGTGGATAGAGAACTGCCAGAAGTAGAAGCTGGGTTTCAAAGAGGTAGAGGAACTAGAGATCAAATTGCCAACATTCACTGGATTATGGAGAAAGTAAGAGAGTACCAGAAAAACATCTACTTCTGCTTCATTGACTATGCTAAAGCCTTTGATTGTGTGGATCACAACAAACTATGGCAGGCCCTTAAAGAGATGGGAGTACCAGACCACCTCACATGTCTCTTAAGAAACCTGTATAAGGGTCAAGAAGCGACAGTTAGAACCGGATATGGAACAACTGATTGGTTTAGCATAGGAAAAGGAATACGACAAGGATGTATATTGTCACCTTGCTTATTTAATTTATATGCAGAGTGCATCATGTGAAATGCTGGCCTGGATGAATCACAAGCTGGAATTAAGACCGCTGGGGAAAAGATCAAGAACCTCAGATATGCAAACGATACCACTCTAATGGCAGAAAGTGAAGAGGACTTAAACAGCCTCTTGCTCAGGGTGAAAGAGGAGAGTGCAAAAGTTGGCTTGAAACTCAACGTCAAAAAAATGAAGATCATGGCATCCGGCCCCATCACTCCTTGGCAAATAGAAGGGGAAGTTGTGGAAGTAGTAACAGACTTCATGTTCCTTGGATCCAAGATCACTGCAGACAGTGACTGCAGCCATGAAATTAAAAGACGCCTGTTTTTGGGGAGGAAAGAAGAAGAAGAGAAGAGATTGGATTTATACCCCGCCCTTCACTACCCAAAGGTGTCTCAGAGTGGCTTACAAACTCCTTTCCCTTCCCCTCCCCTCCCCACAACAGACACCCTGTGAGGTAGGTGGGGCTGAGAGAGCTCTTGACAGAAACTGCTCTTTTCTAAGAACAGCTCTTATCAGAACTATGGCTTGCCCAAGGTCATCCAGCCAGGTGCAAGTGGAGGAGTGGGGAATCAAACCCGGTTCTCCCAGATTAGAGTCTGCGCGCTTAACCACTACGTCAAACTGGCAAACCTAAACAGCATGATAAAAAGTAGAGACATCACCCTGCCAACAAAAGTCCGCATGGTCAAAGCAATGGTATTCCCAGTAGTAATGTATGGCTATGAGAGTTGGACTATAAGGAAGGTTGAGCACCAGAAAATAGATTCTTTTGAACTATGGTGCTGGAGAAGACTCTTGAATGTCCCTTGGACTGCAAGGAGATCAAATCAGTCAGTCCTAAAGGAAATCAATCCTGACTGCTCCCTGGAAGGCCAGATACTGAAGCTGAAGCTCAAATACTTTGGCCACCAAATGAGAAGGGAGTACTCACTGGAGAAGACTCTAATGCTGGGAAAGATTGAAGGTCAAAGAAGCAGGGGAAGGCAAAGGATGAGATGGTTAGACAGTGTCACCAATGCAATGAACATGAAATTGAGTAAACTTCAGAGGACAGCAGAACACAGGAGGGCCTGGCATGATCTGGTCCATGGGGTTGCAAAGAGTCTGACTCGACTGTGCAACTGAACAACAACAAGAGTGATTTCAAATACCAAATGACAATAGCAGGCACGATTGAATTAGGTGTGATATGCAGAGAGGTAGTAGGTGCGGTGAAATCAGCATTGGTAATGAGAAAGGAAACCTAGGTCTTGATTCAGTCCAGGAGGATCCATTGTCTTGTGCTTCATTATCAGTTGCAATTCAGCAAGAACCTCTACCAGGCATTTTCTGTCTTCTGCCAAAGATACATAAACCTGGCCACCCTGGATGTCCCACTGTCTCAAGCATAGGTACCATCACTGTAGAAGTATTGGGACATATGGATTCCATCCTGAGACCATACATTATTAATACCCCCAGCTATGTCCGTGATGCCATAGACTTCCTAAAGACACTGCAGTCATTCAATCATTTCCCAGAAAACAGCATTCTAACCACCATGGATGTTGAGTCTCTGTACACCAACATCCCCCATAAGGATGGACCACAAGCCATTAGAAACATCATCTCTGACAACACCACTGCCGATCTTGCCACTGAACTCTGCATGTTTTTTCTCACCCACAGCTACTGCAGGTTTGGTGAGGGCTTATGCCTTCAAATCAATGGCACAGCCATAGGCACCCACATAGCTCCACAGTATGCCAACATTTTGATGGCAGTTCTAGAACATCATTTTCTGAACCCCTACCCATTGGCACTTCTCCTTTACTTGAGACTCACTGATGTCCTTTTCATTGTCTGGACCCATGGCAAGGAAGCCCTCAAGAGATTTCACCAGATTTCACAAGAAATAAACTTCCTGGACACCACAGTACAGGTACACGAGGGACACATAAGTACCACATTAAACTGGAAACCGACAGATTGGCAAATACGTCTGCATGCCTCCAGCTACTACCCCCAACCACATCCACTGTCTATGGCCAAGCACTATGCCAGTGGTGTCGAACTCATCTGTTACGAGAGCCAGATCTGACATAAATGTCACTTTGTTGGGCTGGGCTTTGTGTGCCATAGAACGTAGTACCAGAGATATAAATTGTATAAAGGACAGCAGCTGGTAAGCTCTGAGTTGGTGTACCCTCACTGCAAGACCCCATGGGCTGTGAGGGGGTTCCAAAGGAAAACCGATATGGGCAGACTGGAGAGCCAGCAGTGCAGCACTTGGCAGATTCTCCCACATTGCTTGACTGTTGCAGATGAGGTTGTTCCACCATGCTGAAGCCACAATCTGAGTTGCTGTGCCCACTCCCCCCCTGAAACAGTCTCCTGTTCCCTCCCTTGCACTAGTTGCTTGCAGGCCACATAAGAGCCCTGGAGAGGCCAGTTCTGGCCCCCGGGCCTTAAGTTTGACACCCCTCCCCTACGCTATAGTTGCATCTGCTCCAAACCCTCAGACAGAGATACTCAACTTGAAGCATCTACAGCAGACATTTTTGCAATTACAACATCCTCCAAATATGGTGAAAAAGATTATTGGAAAGGCCAGAGTAATACCCAGGGACATCTTACTACGAGACAAGCCCAAAGAAAATGACAACAGAAAATATCTGGTGGTCACATACATCTCACAACTCAAGCCAGTTCAACATATTATTAACAACTTACAACCCATGCTGGATAGTGACACTTCCCTCACATAGGCACTGGGGAGCCGATCTTTTCTTGCTTACAAACAGCCTGCTAACCTAAAACAACTTCTCACTCACAATGATAAACTACTTAACAGTAACATGGACTCTGATACCAAGGCCTGCAACAAACCAAGATGCCAACTTCGCTCTCATATAGATCCTAGCAGCACCATCAGTGAACCCAGCAACAGCAACCATACCATCTCAGGTTCATACTCTTGCTCATCCTCTGTGATTTATGCCATAATGTGTCAGCAATGTCTTTCCACCCTCTGCATGGGACAAACAAGCCAGTCCCTACACCAAAGCATAAATGGACATAAGATTGACATTAGAAATTATAACATTTTAACTTTCCAGGACATTATATTTCTGACCTAAGAGTAGCAATTTTCTTACAAAAAAATTGAAAGGAGATTAGAAAGAGAGAATTGCAACTGATAATGAAGCTTTCTCAGTTCCACAGGGCCTATAAGACAGAGCTCTTCCTCCAGGCATTTAATTAGGGGCCGCCGCCGCTAGAGTGCCCGGCCCGTAACTGTATGATCAAGCAGCTGCCTTGAGTGCCGATGGTCAGACTTACACCTGGAACATCTAGTGCTCATTATCGAGTAGCTGCCATTTGAGTTGGCAAGCAGAACACCACCTAGCTTCTTTGGATACCTTCTGAAGCACCCGATTCAATGGTTGTTAACCACTGCTAGTATCTTGTATTTTGTGCTGTATTATTTTAATTGTTGTGTTTTAACTGTGTGTTTTATTGTATTTTATGCCGATTGGAAGCCACCCTGAGCCTGCTTTACGGGGAGGGTGGGGTATAAGTCTGAAAAATAAATAAATAAAATAAGCTCACAACAGTGGATACTCCTGGACTGAACAGGCCTAGGTTTCCAGTCTCATTACCAATGCTGATTTCTCCATGCCTAGTATCTCTCTGCTTTTCACACCTAATCCCATCACACCTGCTATTGTCATTCACCTGCTATTGTTATTCAGCATCTGATATCACTCTGCTGTTCAATTATAAGGACAGATGGACTCACATTCTAGCTGTATCTAAAGAAGTGAGCAGTGGAGCTTCCGGTTTTGGAGACTTGCAGGCGGCACACTCCATCACAGCTCTGATGTGAGTGACCCACTAATCGTGCTGATGGGGAAAGGTCTGAGTTGATCTTGGACCCTCTCAACTCCTTGTAGGGGGGTCATTGCCTGGGACGCAAGAGGTGCCTCTCCCACGGTGGAAGCCAAGGGATTGAGGGTCCTTTTTGCCCCAATAGGTCCCCACAGCACAGAGCCAGCAATGGCACAAGAGGCACACATGGGCCAGAGCGCGCAAGAGATCCGAAGCAAACAATCCTCTCTACCTTCTAACAAGCGCAAGTAAAAATGTGAGTGTACTCATATCCCAGCAAACAATCACCTAAATGTTCGAATTAAAGCCACCCCAAAGTCCCAAACAAACGGATGGGGGAGGGGAATGCCCGATCCTGAAAAGACTGAGTTTAAAGCAGAGACTGAGAGGGCGGCTGGAAGAGAGCAGAGAGTGGCCGAGAGTGGGGCAGAATAGCATGAAAACGACTTAAAACCAGAACATCAGAGGCTTTTTAAAACTTTTCTCTAACTATAAATAATGATGCAGCACGTGGAAAGAATGGCGGTGAAAGCGAAACTTACAACAAGAACTGCCAGCACATCTTCTCCGGCTACTAGACCGGAAGTAATCATAGACTTTCCCAAAATGATTGCTGCTGCTTTGTGCCCTCTACTGGACCAGTTGACAAATCTCAATGAAAAGTTTGATACATTGCAAAAGGAGCTCAAAGAAACCTCAACAAAAACAGAGAAAATAGCTAAGAAGCTGAAAAAAGTTGAGCTTAAGTCCAAAGAGTTTGGACAAAGACTGGAGGTGGTGGAAAATGAAAAAGTATCTGGGAACCAGCAATTATTATGTCTTCAAGTGGAGAAATCAGCATATGTCCTGAGATTTCAAGATATTCTGGAACAGAAAGGAGAGAACCTGAAAGAAATTTTAAGTGAAGAGAGAGCTCCTGAGGTAGGCTTATCAGCGGAAGTTCTACAAAACGATATTGATTTGATATACCGTACTTATCCAGATTAGATATATATATATATATATATATATATATATATATATATATATATAAAAGCTACCTGGAGAAGTGTATGTGAAATTCACAAAAAGGTCTACAAGAGACAAAATCTTGAAAGCAACAAAAGGAATTATCTTGAAAATTAAAGCAGAACAAATTAAAGTCTTAAAAGATGTTCCATTTGAAATTAGGAAAAGAAGGAGAGAATACAGAGACTTAGCTATGTTTTTGCAAAAAAATAACACCACATACAGATGGATTATACTGGTGGGGCTTATCTTCAACTTCAGTGGGGAAAAAGAAAAGATTGACTTTGTTTTGAAAGTGAAAAAGTATCTGGAGCAACAACAGAAAGCGACAGATGATTCTGGGAAAGAAGAGAACAACAAAGATGCAGCAGAGAAAGAACTCAACGAGGGGGAAAATTCTAACACCTCGAGTGGCTTGGCAGAATCCTTTGACTTTGAAGCTGAATTAAGGGCGGCTGCCCCATAGCCTTTAAAAATTAAACTGGATTTTGAAAAGAAGCTTAAAAGGAAGAAGAAAGCATAATAGATTAACTCTGATAACCTGATGTTAACTTTTAATACTTAACTTTAAAGCTAAGATGCTCACACTATAGCCTAGTATGATTGTGATTGCCTGCTCTATACTTTTATACCTTTATACCATTAACTCACATATTTTACTATCTGTGTATTAGGGAAGTATCAAAAGTTTAATTCTTTGTATTAATGATCCTTGCTACTCTTAGTTTTAGGCTTATCCCATCCCCCCATTCCTATAGGTCTGTAGTTTAGAAAATGCAATAAAAATGTCAAAAAAGAAGAAGTGAGCAGAAGCTCATACCCTGCCATATATTTGGTTAGTATTTAAGGTACTACTGGACTCTTGTTCTTTTCTGTTGCTACAGACAGACTAACATGGCTATCCATCTTTACCCAGATCTCCAGGATTTTCCCAACCTTTAGTTGGCATCCCTGTATGGTTAAGTAAGCAGAAGTATCACCCCCTGTTTGCTTCTGAAAAACATCCTGCCCTCTGAGGCCTAATTCTTAGTGAAGAACTCTAAATGAGGACATAACCTTGTTTCTGAGTTGTGTACCTTCATAGTGAGGATGAAAAAGCATTCAGGGCATATAAATCCCAACTTGCCTGGCAATCTAGCATTCAGGAACAGATTTTCGATCCCCATTTTTTATGTGTGACAACTATGCCATCTTTTTACATATGCTTTCCTTTCCCAACTACTTCAGATTCTTGCAATAGAAAATAAGCTACTGTGTCAGTATTTGTTTACTACCTATGCAACTATCTTCAGCCATGAAACGGGTAAATTTAATTTCATAGTGCATGATTATGTGCCATAATAGATCCCATTGCTTTGGCATTAGGCAACTGGCCAATTAAAATTAATTACTGCCTTAAACAAAGCAAAGGGACATGAAAATCCAGCCACATTTGAAAAATATAATTGGAAATCCACATGCATATACTATGAGACTCTCCATGTGATCTTATTACATGGAAAAGAAATTAGTTATTAGTTCAAAAGCTAATGACCTGGAGCTCAACTCCACCTGTGTGTGTTTATTGTAGTTGCATACAAAATATATGGTCTTAAAATAGCACTTGGAAAATATCATGTTCAGTAGCTCATCTGTCTTTCTTGCCTTATAGGCCTGGTCTCTGGCAAACACTTTTGGTGTCTGCTGAAAACTGTTTTGAGCTGGCACTATACACCTATGATAATTACGCACTGCCTGTGCCAAGAAGCAAAGCCTAGATGAAAATGTACTTTCTGATTCCTTTGCTAATTCATCAGTAATATATAATTGTCTTATGCATTGGCCATTTCCAGCTCTCCCACTGGCTGTGCTGTGCACTCCATCAGTCATTGGCCCATCAACCACCACTCAAGAGTACTCGCATGCCATTGACTAGGGGCTGGGTCCACTCCTCTTCCCTGTTCACTGCCACTGTTCCCTGTCAGAATAACTGCCGAAACAGCTGTCTCTCCTGACAATGGCACTTCTCCTGCTTGGCTCCTGTGGGACTAACTTTTCCCTCAGTGGCTGTTGCTGGGCAACCAAGCTTGGATCTGTCAGTAAAAAGACAAAGAAAGGAAACCCTTTCCAGTCTTTGTGAGGAACTCACTGGGGCCAGTCCTAACTAGGGTTGCCAGCTCCAGATTGGGAAATTCCTGGATATACTGTGTCTAAGGAAGCCAGAGTTTGGGGATGGGAGAGGCCTCAGCTGAATAGAATGCCATAGAGCCCACCCTCCAAAACAGTTATTTTCTTGGGGGGGGGGAGATCTGTTGTCTGGAGTTCAGTTGTGATACCTGGCAATCTCCAGGCTCCACCTGGAGGTTGGCTACCCTAGGCGTAGCAGTGCTTCAGAGCAGGGTCTGCTAGACCCAGGTTCTTGCTGTGGAAGTTGAGTGGGTGATTTTGGATCAGTCACAGACGTTCAGCCTAACCTACCTCACAGGGTTGTTGTGCAGATAAAAAAGGGGAGAGAAGAATGATGTAAGCTGCTTTGGTCTCCACTGTGGAGAAAGACTGTACTTTTCCTCCTGGGGAATCATTGCTGCCAATCTCCAGGTGGGATGGAGATCACTCAGAATTAAAACTGCTTTCCAGATGGTAGAGATCAGGGGCAGATAGCAGGTTGATGGTTGCCTGGGAAGGAGATAGGGTTGTCAACTCCAGGTTGAGAAATTCCTGGAGATTTGAGGGCTGGAGCCTGGAGATGTTGGGATTTGTGGAGGGGTGGGACCTCAGGTACAATACCATAGACTCCACCCTCCAAACCAGCCATTTCCTCCTGGGAAAACATTGTTGCCAATCTCCAGGAGCAGGCTGGAGATCACTCAGAATTACAACTGCTCTCCAAATGGCAGAGATCAGTTCCCCTGGAGAAAACAGTACGCTCTATGTCATTATACCCTGCTGAGGTCATCACAGAAAATTGACACCGAGTGCCCAAGGCCAGGGCACCACCCAGAGCCTCTTTCTAGATCTCATTGTATTTATTTCCACAATGGGCCTTATTCCTAGTATTTAATATTTCATTTAACTTTTCTAGCCTACATTTACATATCTAGATCTTCTTTGCTGTCTCTGTGCATCACACCTATGAGATCTAGTGCACCTGTGCTGATCCGATCGGTGTTATACAAAGCTCACAACAGGATTTTTGCACCTCTACCCTGAGTCTGCACGGGAACCCCCACTGTGCATGTCCAGGAGGGTGGAGCGGGGACATCCCACCAGTTCTTTTCTGACTGCCATGCTGTTAACAGCTACTCTGTCGGTCGGTGAACTTACTTTCTTTCGCCTCACGTTGGGATCCTCCTTCGCCTTTCTCTTCTATCTATTCTCCTCTCTCTTCTTCAGTTTCTTTCTGTCAAATAACGGGAGGGGGAAGAGGAGTCAGAACTTTTCCTTGAGCCTTTGGCCTCAGCTTCCCCCCCCCCTTTCCCTCATGCCTGAGGTGAAGTATATGGATAGGAAGAAGTGGGAGTGCTTCAAGAATTGTGTCTCGTGTGGGAGTAAGCTAGCTCCTCTTGACGGACACACTTTGCCTGGGTGAATCACATTGGCCAGAGGCTTGTTCTCTCTGTGCAAAATTTTCCAACCAAACCTGCAAGAATCAAGTGATGAGGCTTAACATCACACTTTGGGAATCAGCGTTAGCCCCTTCGGCACCAGTGACCATGTCGGCTGACCCTCTGCTGAAGTCTTTGGTATCAACACCCCCATTGATGTCGACAGCTCCTTCAATGTCAGTCCCACCTCGACCAGGCAAGTCTGCTTCCAATAAGGGCCCATCTTCTTCAAAGAAGCAGATGTCCAAGTCCACTTCTTCTGCCTCCATGCCAGCTAAGAAGAAGAAGAAGAGAGATAAGCGAAACAAGGAGAGGTCTCATAAATCCTTGAGTAGGGGCACACAGAAGTCTCACACTGTGAGCAGCGTCATAATCCTTAAGGGCTCCTCACTGCCTCCCACTCCGCAGTCGCAACCTGTGTCAGGGGAATCTTCCATGCCAGAGCTGCCTAAGGTGCAACCTGTGCCACTTATTGAATTGCTGGACTCCCCGGTCAGGCAGCTGAACTCCCCGGTGTCAGAGATGAATCTAGGCAACAGGCCGTTGTTGATATCACCCTCTGAGGTAGATGACGTGATCCTGGCTGATTCACCTGAAGGGGAACGTTCTCCTTCTGTCTCCTCTTGGGCCAGTGATTGATTGCACCCCGACCGCAGATACCCACCCTGCGATTGTTCCTGCTCACCCATTCATGTGGGAGATAGATGTCGGTGGGATGACTACCCAGACCACTCCCACTCCAGGTGCAGGATGTCCCACTTGCCCAGGCATGAATACTCCCCCAGACGTGCTTCATTAGCTGGTTCGCTTTCCCACCACCATGAGCAACCTTTGGCTTTCCCGTCTTGGGATCACTGTCACCACATGCCATACTGGTTTGGCTCTTACCCCCTGTTGACGTTGATTCGCTGGCTGATGCCTGTGAGACCGAATGATTGGGACCAGCAGTCCCACGGATCATGCTCTCCACGTCATAGACCTACACCATCTGCATCACTGTCTAAACTGCTGACATCCCCGCCTCCATGTCCAGTTTCTCCTCGACGCCCCCTGCCCACTCCTCCAGTGCCAAGGAGTCCAATACAGGAGCTCCATCATGATCTAATGCTGGCTCAGGATCTGAAGTCACCTTCAGAGTCGTCTCAAGGTGCTTCCGTTGTTGAAGTTTCTGAAGACAACACCTTGCTGGAAGGTCCTTCTCCTAAGCCTACTGTTTCTGATTATCTCCCAATATCACCCTCTGAAGACCTCTCTTCCTACAGAGAGCTTGTTAAACGGATGGCACATTCACTAGGCCTTTCCATCATCCAGCCTCAACCCTCGGTATCAGATACCATTTTCAATGTCATTCAATTGGACACATTGACAGCAATCTCCCTCCCCATGTCCTTCTGCAAGCAGCAAAGGCACCATGGGGGAAACCGTCTTCGGCACCAGTATCATCCAGGAGGTTTGATCACATGTACAGGGTGAAAGAAGCTGGGTCTGAGTTTCTACATGTCCATCCTAAGCTGAATTCTGTGGTGGTATCCTCCTCCTCAAAAAATAAGCGCACACATACCACTCCTTCGGACAAGGAAAGTAGGAAGTTAGACTCCTTTGGAAGGCATTTTTACTCAGCAGGTGCATTGGGGATCAAAACCTCTAATTACATTGCCTGCATGAGCAGGTATCAGTATGCTCTGTGGGAACAACTTACCAAGATTTTACCATCTATCCCTGAAGACAAGTGTTAGTTGGCCAAGAAACTACAGAAGGAAGGTTTGGTGCTGGCCAAGCAGCTCCTTAACTCATCCAATCATTCACTGGACACATTCTCGAAAACAATGTCATCTACTGTTGCCCTTTGCAGACACTTCTGGCTCAGGACCACCTCTTTGCTGCCAGATACTAGGGCTTATATCAAGGACCTGTTCTTTGATGGTGAGGGCCTCTTCCATGCTTCCACTGACACTGCTCTTCAAGAAATGGACAAGAGCATCAAGGCTTCCAGATCTTTGGGCATCTCGGGCCCATCTAAGCAGTATTGCCCTCGCTCCTGGTCATGCTATGGCACTAAATGCCAATTCAACAAACCATCCCCTGAGGGAGGCTGGAGGCCTCATCAGTCACCCACAGGTCAGTGCCACCCATACCCTGCAAGGCCCAGATATGGCATCACTCAACAGCACTCCCGGGCAAAGACTCAAAAGACTTCCAAACAGGGCCTTTATCTTGCCCCAGACTGTTCCCAAGGAGTCTACTCGCCTTTCCCCATTCCTACCGGCTTGGCGAGACATCACTATGGACCAATGGGTCTTGTCCATTCTAACCCATGGCTACTCCATAGAAATTCTGGATTTTTCTCCCTTGCCTGTTTTTGTGGCCACCCCCTCCTCTCCCCTTCTTCTCTGGGAGGTTACCTCCCTCCTGGTGAAGGATGTGATAGAACAAGTACCTACGGCATACAGAGGGACCAGTTTCTACCCCCATTACTTTGCCATCCCCAAAAGAGGTGGGGGCCAACTTTCAATCTTGGACCTTCGTGGTCTCAACATCTTTGTGGAGTACCACAAATTCAAAATGACTTTGTTACCAGTTATTCTCCCACTCCTGAGCCCAGGGTCCTGGATGGCCACCATCGACCTCCAGGATGCCTACTTCCACCTCAATATCCACCCGTCTCATCGGAAATACCTCCAATTCACCATAGGAGACTTCCACTACCAATACAGATGTTTACCGTTCAGTTTCTGCACAGCTCCAAGAGTCTTTAGCAAGACGATGGTCATAGTGGCAGCTTATCTTCATCTACAGGGGATCACCATCACCATCTTCCAGTACATAGACAATTGGCTTCCGATGGCGAGCTCCTCAGTGCTCTTGGTAAGCCACTCTGCATGTCCTGTCATCCTTGGGACTACAAGTAAATCATCAAAAGTCCCATCTACAGCCCGCACAGTGGGTTCAGTTCATTGGGGCCATTCTAGATTCAACAGTATGCATGGCCTTCCTCCCAGGGGACAGGGCAGTGACTTTGTCATCTCCCATGATGGAGATCTGAACAAACACCTCGTCCACAGCTTTTCACATCCAATGTCTTCTAGGCCTGATGTCGGCTACCACATCAGTGCTACCATTTGCCAAGTTACACATGAGGCCTCTACAAATGTGGTTTCTTCAGCATTTCAGACCACTTCGGATGAGCCAGTCCATCTGTCTCCAATCCCCAGCGAGTGTACGGGACTCTCTCTTATAGTGGACTATCCAAGCCAACCTAATTCAAAACGCACTTTTCCATCCCCCAATCCCTCATCTGATGCTCACCACCAATGCCTCCCTGTGGGGATGGGGAGCACATCTGAGTGGCCTGTGTGTTGGACACAAGTGGGATATGCTTACTGCCCAACCACATCAATTTTCTAGAGCTGGCTATGCACTATTTCCAGGCCATCCTGCAGGGAAACTGTGTGGCTGTATTGATGGACAATACCACAGTGCTCAGCTACATCAACCATCAGGGAGGGACGATATCTCAAAGCCTATGTCATCTGGCAGTCAGTCTGTGGAAATGGTGTATAGACAAGGACATCTTCCCTGTGGCCACGCACATTCCTGGGGCCTGCAACGTGAAGGGGTCTCACTCAAGACCACGACTGGGAGCTGAATTGGACTTATCTCCACCCAGACTTCCAAAAATGGGGCAGTCCAAAGATCAACGTCTTCACCTCAAGAAGAAACAAAGAGTGCCCTTTTTTCTTCTATTGGGCGCGATGGACCCCCTCTCTCTAGGAGACAGCCTCCTATACCCCTGGGAACCAACACTGCTGTACATGTTTCCCTCTCTACCTCTCCTGCTGAGAGTGGTTCAAAAGCTGGCCAGGGTCAGAGCAAATTGCATTCTAGTGGCCCCATGGTGGCCCAGACAACCTTGGTTCCCCATTCTTCTGAGCCTGTCGAAGTGCTGTTACCACCATTTCCCAAAGGCACCAGATCTGCTTCTGGCAGAGGGCGGGACATTGCTCTAACTGGGAGTAGACAAATTGAAGCTGACAGCTTGGTGAGTAGGCCCATTCTCTTCTCCATTCGAGTCTCAGAGGTTCTATCAAATGCACAGAAAGCATCTACTCACTGTTCCTACCAAGGGAAGTGCTCTTGTTTCATGTCCTTCCTACAGCCTTCGACCACTTCACCAATGTCTGTGGGTCTTAACAGAATTCTGGACTTCCTGCTTTCGCTTGCTGACCAGGGCCTTTGCCTCTCTTCAATTAGGGTGTATTTGGCGGCCATTTCAGCATATCATGATAGAGTGGATGGCTTTTCTGTCTTTTCACATCCTACCTTGAAGAAGTTCTTAAAAGGCCTCATTCACCTATATCCCCTTGTCAGTGACCCAACGCCCTTTTGGGATCTACCCTTGGTGCTACACCACCTCACTAGGAAGTCATTTGAACCTATGACGACCTGTGACCTACACTATGCAGCCTGGAAAACTGTGTTCTTGGTGGCAATTACATCGGCCAGGAGGGTGGGTGAATTGATGGCACTCCGCCATGATCCTCCATACCAGGTCTGCCTTCAGAATGGGGTGCGTCTGGTGCTGGACGTTTCCTTTTTACCTAAAATCATCTCAGAATTTCATCTGCACTCTGAAATTTTCCTACCTGATTTCTTTCCCTGCCCGGAGGGTGAGGAACAACATCTTCTTACTCTCGATGTCAAATGGGCACTGCTCTTCTACCTAAACCAGATGCAGTCGACTAGGAAGGACACTAGTCTGTTTCTGTCTTACTCCAGCAATTTACTGGGATCGAAAATTTTGGCTCAGCGCCTGTCAAAATGGATTGTTGGGACAATAAGGTTATGCCACCTTCTAGCGAAACATCCTCTCCCTGTAAGTTTGAAGGCATATTCCACCAGATCTATGGCAGCTTCTACAGCATTTCTGAAGGCCGCATCTTTGTGGTCTATCTGTAAGGCTGCTACATGGTCCACGCCAACCACATTTATCAGGCATTATGCACTAGACGTTCGTGTGCAACACAAGGTTGATCTGGGTCATCTGATCTTATCTTCTGCAGTGCACTGAGTTCTTGACAGTGCCCACCTCCAGGTGAACCACTGATTTTCAATTTTCCATAGGTGTGATGCACAGAGACCACAAAGAAGATAAACAGGTTGCTTACCTGTAACTGATGATCTTTGAGTGGTCATCTGTGCAATCATACTGTCCGCCTTTCCTTCCCCACTGCTGTCATCCTCAGTATGTTTCTTACATTGCTTTGGTGTGAAGGTGGTCAGAAGGAACTGGCGGGATGTCCGCTCTCCACTCTCCTGGGCATGCGGAGTGGAGGTTCCTGCGCAGACTCAGGGTGGAGGCACAAAAATCCCGTTGTGAGCTTTGTACAACACCGATCCGATCAGCGCAGGTGCACTGGATCCCATAGGTGTGACTACACAGATAACCACTCAAAGATCATCTGTTACAGGTAAGCAACCTGTTTTTTGCTTTGTACCCAATTGGAAGTATTTGTCGTACACTTGACCATGTCAGTTAAATTCAGGAATGTAAACCATACAGTGGCAAAGAAACCATGACACAGTCTTAAAGAGATGCCTCAAATCTGTTATAGACTCACAGATGTTTCCTTGGAGCGAGTGCAAATATGCCTTTATCTGCCCAGCCTTTGAACCCCACAAATATCTTCAATGGTTTCCATGCCACCAACAAGAGATTTTTTAAAAAATCAAGTCACAGCCAACTCCATAAGGTTTTCAAGGCAGAAGATGTTTACAGGTGGTTTGCCATTGCCTTTTACAGATCAGGCAGTTCTTCACCCTTTGAATGTGGGTCTGCATGCATACATGAGACAAGGATACATATCCCGCCCGTTCACATATCTCTATGATAACATGAGCTTAAAGCAGTGACTAGTGGGAAAGTTAACCAGAAAGGCTCTCAGAGCCAAAAGTAAAAATTGTAAGATTTTTGTTTATTTGATTCTTTGGACTAATCAAAAAGAGGAGATTTTGGCCAATAAACCATTAGGTGTCTTACACACTGTCATCTGCAAAAAGTAGCTGGATTGCAAGAAGAGGGGACATGGGTCACAGGCTAGGAGAAATTATTCACTGATTCTTCACCGGGATGCTAATGTTCTCTGCTCATCTGTATGTGGAGTTTGTGGCTAAACTGAAAATTCAAAATAGAACAGTTCTGTTTTCTTTCCTAGAACATAGAGCTCCATCAATAAAAAAAGTAGACTCAGCTACTAGTCTGTCTGTCTTACTGAAATAATGCATACATGTGTGCACATGTTCTCTCTCTAAGTGAAGGGGGGGAACCTTTCTTTAAAAGTGGAGAGCTTGTGCTATTGGACACATTACTGTCATGCAAATAAGTTCATTTACTTGCTTCAAGGACTAGCTTTTCATTTAAGGCATATTCAAAACACTAAAACAGAAGTATTGTAACAACTGTTTATGCCAAGAAAAAGTACCCAAAATAAAAGTAGATGATCACTGAATTAGTGGTCTTGACCTGATTAACGTGTCCTGATTGCAGTTATATACTGATACATGGCAAGCCATGGGACTGGTTGCCGAATGTCAAATATAGCAAAAGTAGCAAGACTGGCATTCGTTCATATTACATCTTCCATTAGACAGACATCCCAACAGTAAATAGAAAAGGGCTACTGTGTGATAAATCCAACAGATTGCTAGATGAGAAAATGACCAAATTGCAGTCCTTGGAATGAAAACACAGCTTGATTTCTATAAACAAAAATTCATTTAACTTCAAATGAAGTTGTATTTAACTCTAAATGGTTGGACAATTGCATGCAGTAATTATATGCTGCACAATCTGAAAGTATTTGGGTTAGAAATCCAGAGGAGTTTAATTATGAGCACTTTGTGAGGTCTGTAACACATCAGTTAGTGTTTTATTTTTTAAAAATTATAACCACAGTATTAAAAAATTATAGTGTATGTCACAATTTAGTGCATTTTATTATATTAATAAAATAATATTTTGAAGTATGCAGCTTGGTTTCCATATGGCTTGAAAGAATAATTGCTGAGAATTTTTTTAAAAACTGTGTATCAAAGCACTCAATGCATAGCTATTGAAAGAACTTATAGACTTACTCCTATTGTAGAGATTTTCTTGGGGTTTTTAGGCTACCATGTAATATGTAATACTTTTAAGTTTAGCATTAAGCATTACCAGTATGTAATATGGTATTTAGGAATTTGTACAAATATAAATGGCAGATATCTTTTACCACTTAGTGTATTTAAATTGTTTTGAATTTTTTCCTCAAAATTTCAATCATAAAGGTGCTAAATGAAGATGGAAAAGTGGGTGGCAGTCTAAAAAGCTAAGGCTTCATTGCATTATGCTATGAAATGGTTGTATTCCCAAAAAACAAGATAGGCTACATGCTCTTATAAAGTTCATGCCAAGTTCTTCATCTTCCAATTAATAGGACTCATGTCATAATTCTGAGAAAGCTTAAAAAGATCTGGCACACATTTTTGTGTGCAAAATTCTTTTTCCTTTACTTGGTAAAAAGTGAATACAGGCTTTTTTTGGCTTTTGAGTTTATGGGTGAATTTTTGACTCTACTAAACTTAGTGATGTAACTTCTACAAATGATTATGGAGCCAAGATTTGTGTTAATATATCATGCCTTTTATATTTAAATGTGCTTCAGTCTAGCAAGAACTAGATGCATGTGGATGTAGGATTCATACAATCACATCGCCATATGCAAATAACCACTGCATGTAAAGAACCTTTCCCAAGTTCCTTGAATCTAGATCTTTGGATTTATGTAGACAACAAAACAAACAATACTTTGTTTAGTCTAGAATAGAATAAGAGTCCAGTAGCACCTTAAAGATCAACAAAATTTGTGGTAGGGTATAAGCTTTCATGAGTCGCTACTCTCTTCTTCAGATACAGCTAGAATGTGAGTTCCTATATATTGGAAAGTGGAGTGATTTCAGATGCCAAATGACATTAACAGACAAATGACAATAGAAGGTGTCATTGGATTAGGTGTGAGTATGAAGAGAGGTAGTTTGTTGTTGTTCAGTCACACAGTCAAGTCCGACTCTTCACGACCCCATGGACCAGATCACATCAGGCCCTCCTGTCTTCCATTGTCCTCTGAAGTTTGCTCAATTTCATGTTCGTTGCATCGATGACACTGTCTAACCATCTCATCCTTTGCCATCCTCTTCTTCTTTGACCTTCAATCTTTCCCAGCATCAGAGTCTCCTCCAGTGAGTGCACCCTTCTCATTTGGTGGTAGTAGGTATGGAGAAATCAGCAGGAAACCTAGGTCTTGATTCAATCCAGGTTGATGCATTGTCGTGAGCTTCATTATCAGTTGCAATTCAGTAGTCTCTCTTTCTAATCTCCCCTTTGAAATTCCTTTGTAAGAGAACTGCTGCTTTTAGGCTAGCAACTGAATGTCCTGAAAGGTTAAAATGTCCCCCTACTGGTTTTTGAATGCTTTTATTTCTGATGTCAAATGGCCTTCGAAGTCTGATTACATCCCTCCATTTCCCTCTCCTATCATGCAATACACAGAGATTGAAGACTTCCTGATTTAGAACTGATATATAACTGGTAATGGTGTTGGTTGGGCAATTCAATATATTGAATTTTGTTCCTTAACAGTTTAGCATTTTATTTTGTAGTAATTTGTTAATGCACCTGATTTGGGCATCACAACACACAAAGTAGTTAGTTCTAAACTGGGACATCTTCAATCTTGACACAATCATTGACGAGGAAAGACGAGCCAAAGACTTGCCAGTTCATTTTCATCGTGAACAAACCATGGACTGTGATATTTGAATGTAACTTTTGGCTTCTGTTGCTGAACTAGTGCCATAGAGCATTGAATAGATGATTGGTTGCCTTGACACTATCAGTTATCTTGTGAAGGAAAGGATGAATGTAGACCTCATCTCCTTTCTAACAAAGTGGATGGTATTTGTGTTCTGGCATTTCATATGCTGCTCTGTGAATTTGTGGAAGAGTCATGAAGACAGAGTTCTTTAAACAAAGCTGAAGTAAGACTTTCATTCAGTGTTGCACAGCTTACATCTGCCATGAAAACAGTTTTTTTGTCTTCTGCGGTTTCCTGGTTTGTTAGTTTTTTTTAAAAAATGGGATATTTCTTTCACAAACATTGAATTCACATATTCTAGTTCCTTGATCGAGATCAGATCCTGCTGTAACAGTAGCATCACCAAGACCTTCAAGGGTAGCCTCCATGTCCAATTTTAACCCTATAAGTAACACTTTGGGGGTCTGTCAAAAATTAATGCCACTTCAGAAAAGATTCAGCTAGGCGCAGTTCTCTTTAGCAATAAAAAAGAAGCTGTTGACATTTTGATTGCTTCAGAAAATAGCATGCTGAAGCATGGCAGTGACAACAGTAATAAAAGTTCAAGTGAAAATTCTTCCCATCTCCACAGGAGGATCAAAAGACCTGACAGCGCATTATAACGTGGTCATTGGCGAGATGAAGCAGGGCCACCATGAGTAGTTTTAATGCTTAGCAGTGCAGCCTACTGATAAATCTCTTTTCATTTTCTCTTTTATTACTTCATTGCTCTTTATCAAACCTCTGTGCATGTTTTCAATTAGCACACTGAAAGCTCCAAATACTTCAGTTGCTCTTTAGGTTTGGAAGAAAAAAGCATCCTGATGGTACAGCTAAAATATTTGGTCACTGTGTTTTTCAGACCATTAAATTCCATTCAGCAGCAAAGCCATTGCAGTTGTTTGTTCTCTAAAACACCATGAACTACCTGACTAAGCATGCCTGATGTGAAGCAACTGCACTCAGTCTAAGAGAGTTGGAGAGATTTGATTACTCCTGTTTGACCTCGAAGAAATTACCTTTCTTTTTCTTTCCTCCCCCCCACCTCCTGCCATGCTGATTGTATCATCCAGCGAACAATCATGCACTGTTTAAAAATATGTGGGTGAACAGGATTCTGTATTCTGGAGAAGTATAGTGATAAGTTAAGGAAGCACAGGGAGTATGGACTGGGCACTGAAAACAGATGCTCAATGAACATGTCAGGTATAAATGAATGTGGTATTTTGTGCCTGTTGGCATGTCCGCTTGTTCATTCTATAGGTTTGGTTTCAAAGAGCCACAAGAAACACTTCATGTGTCGGTAAGGCACCTACATTACTAAATAAAACTGCTTGTGAGAATTGGGGATGCTTGGGAACAGCGTAAGCTGCAGGGCAGGGAGCTGCAATTTGAATGAGGAATCTGCAGAAACTTCTCTTGCCCAAGCAAAAGCACCTTAGAATCCAGCTCTTAGTCTCTGGTCAAAACAAGGGATTTGGATTATATAAATGCTTTTCATCCAATGACTTACTAACCATCATCACTCCCTCTGTGCACACATGCAATTTAACAAGAGCATTGTTATTTATTTAGAACTACGTTTCTCTTTTTTATTGAAGCATATAATTTATTCAAGCACATAATTCTAGCAGGTTGCTTCAGAGCAATTAGGACTGCATCCCTGCACAACAGCTAACCTCGTAGTTCTTGGACATTCCACTGACCATTAATGATATGGGGTAATAATACTGCATTAAACCCATGGTTTGTAAAGTGTGAAATATCTATAGGATCATGCAAGTGCTGAAGGAAGTGTGGGCCTTTCCCAGTGCACTCAGTGCATAAACCTATGAGACAGTCTTTATGTTCATACCACTTGTATTAAGTTTGTAGCCTGTCAATATCAGGCACTGATTGTAGTTTTATTTCCTTCCATAAGGGAAACCTGAAGGCTAAGTATCATGACCAGTCATCCTATTGCAGCCTCTTTATTTGTGTATCAATGAAAAAGAGAGAAAACAAACTCTGGCTAGCAAACCTGTAATATGCTACCACTGGCATATGTAAACTCAAACTTGTTGCACTTGTCAAAAAATGCTCAAGAAATTAAATAGCCATATGCAAATAACTTGTTTCCTGTGGTGAAAACTGCCATGGGCTGCAGGCAAGTAGATAACCAGGGCAGGAATTTCAAATGACTGTCATTGTCTCAAGGACATTATGAGTTAGCACAAAGAATGGAACCTCATATGTAACAATGTTTTCCAAACTGTTTTGAAGTCCAAAAGTACCACACCACTTAATGCCAGTCCCTGGTAGAGGTGAACAGCGGAAGAACTATGTAAGGTTTAAAGGGGACTATGGCTGTAGTAAAAGTAAATATAGGAGTGCTTAGCAAAGAGAATGGAGAAAAGCCATGGTTCTGAGCACAGTGTAAGAGCAAGGAAAAAGAGACAAATGGTATGAGAGTGTCACAATGTGCAGGATACTGCCAATTACAAGATACAAAGTGAATATCAGTAAGGGGGAGGGAAGGCCAAAGAGTGTGGGGAAGAGGGAGACCAGAACAGAGATGAAACAAAACACTTTTTTTTTTTTAAGAAACAGGATATAACACTATCTCTAGAACCTGACAGCAGCCACAGTGCACAAATTTGATTGCAGGCCTAGCTGCAAAGTGGGACAGAAAGATGGCTAGGCAAACCCACCAAGTGTAAGAATACAGACAAGACTTAGTTGGGATAAAACTGGCAACAATAAATTGGTTACAGCTGGAAGAGCCTTGGCACAGCATTGGGCAACAAATCAGGGCACTGGCCGACCCACCTGCCAACTGATGTACAAACCACCCCCAGCCTGTCTGCTAGGGGATGCTGTGGGATGGCAGTCTGCAGGATTCCACATGGGTGTGTGGTCTTCCCCTGCCACTTGAACGGGAGGGCACCTTGACAGCCCCTGAGCTGGGCATGTCCCCTGCAAGCCCTCACTGCAGAATCCCTTAAGGGGATCCCCAAAGATGAGGGAAACAGGCATGCAGGCTGTATTTTCCATGAAATAGATCTGGTCCCATGCTGACACCACCAGCGCAGTTGTGACAATGAAAGCAAAGAAGAACAAAAGAACAACTGTAACAGCACAATAACTGCAGGGCTGGATGGGTGAAGCCACGAGGCTGAGTGCCAGACAGCACATCAGGGCCCCCTTTATCCCCGGCAGGCAGACCTCTGCAAGGTCTGCTGCACCTGATTGGCAAGGCTGGGGAGAAGAGGCAAAGGAGAGCCTGCACAGCTGCAGCAGTCTCCCTGGCCATTGCTCGTCATGTCTCTGACCAAGGGGCTAGTGGAAGTCTGGAGTCCAAGTAAGTCTGGAGTCCATGCTTCTTGAAAATCTCATTGACTGACAATCTTCAGCTACTGCTTTCCTTGTAAGATCTTTTTGTTCTTGTTACTATTAAACTTTGTATTCTCCTTTGCCTCAAAACTCTTGCAAGTCTGTGTCATGACTAAGACAATTCATTCTGATCACAAACATCTGTGACTGGCACATTTGCTTTCAACTTGTGTGGTGAAATACTCTGGTTGGTCAGATCATACCGGAGCAATAATCATTGTACCCCGCACTGAGCACGAATTTGAGAGTTGAGCAACACTTGGGAGTAAAGCCATATCCAAAGGCTAAGAAGTGATTATATAAAAATTCTCTAGTAACTGTATAATTCCTGATAAACCATAAAGACATCCTTTAAAGCTGCAATAGAACTTCCAGCTGGCTCCTTTTGATATAAAGCCTCTACGTCCGAAAGGAAATGAGCGAAGGGGCTGACTTCCCTTTTATGTGGTAGGTGGAATCATTTGTTCAATGGCTGCATGAGTTTCACATTATTGGACTGTTGGCTGCTGACTGGCACTCTTTTTTTTTTTTTGCAACTGACTGGCACTCTTAATGTGTTGAAAAGCTTCATCAGCTGTCTTATATAAAAGGTTATATGCGTGGAAGGAAAAATTCTATCAGTTGTGGCTGAGGCTCCATGTATTTCAGCTGACAGGGCATGTTGGCACTGAGTCATAAGCAGACATTCCTGTGTCTTTTCTAAGCCATAGATATAGAGCACCAACCTAGATGGTCTCCACAGAGCGGTCAACTGGACAGCTGATTCCAGATAGGGTGCCATTTTCCTGCCTTCAGTCTCAATCTCAGGGTATAATGACTAGGGAAGGTGTCATTCTGACTTTTCACTTCAGCTGTGAAGATACCTCATGCTAGAGCTGGGTAAAGTGCTAAATAGAAAATGTTAGAAACATGCTAGGCAAGTAAGTATTCTGTATTCAGAGAGCTACTACATTGTTTCCCATATCTAACTTTTAGTATGCTATTTTTTTTGCAACACTGGGAAATCATATTTTCATTGTAACGAGGCAAGCAGACCTATGCAGTCAGAGCAGAAAGGTAAGTGAATAAAATTGGTAGTTTAAAAATAGGTCTGAGCATTATTATTTAATAGTTCAGTTGTAGTCTGCTGAGGTCGAGAAGTGTCCCTCCACTGCTGAAAAAAACCATGCCATTTTCAGATGATATTGAAATTTTAGATTCCTCCCACCCCTTCATTTTACTTTCAGTGATTCCCAAGTGGTTCCATGTTTTCTGTTGCAAAATATGAATGAAATGGGGCAGCTTCATCTATTTGGCTAACAAAATATCTTTCTGGCAGGCTGTTTGGATTGGTTTTGCTTCATACGAGCAAACTAAGAGCTGCCTTACCATTTTATGAAAAGCATTCCAAAAGTAGAGTGAAGCCAGGACATAGGATTTGTACAAGGGTACCTGTTTTAACAACGGCAGAATAATGTGATTACTAGAATAACACAAACCATGTTCCTGTTTGTGACTTCACAGTGGCAACAGTTGTTCCATGCAGACGTGGCAATAGATTGCAAAACTGGTCCAAAATTCAAAATCTATTAAAAACTGAATGTGTTCATTTTGACAAATAAAAGTGACTATGAATTGGTTCCCATTTGGAATTATGATAATTGTCATCAGTCTAAATTGTCTGGCAATTCAGGATGTCTTTCGTTTTATTTTTCCTTATTACTCTCTTTAGTGGTGTAAGATGATTTATGTGAATTATCTAGTCATCTGTTCTATTAAATCCCTTCTTGTCTTATCAGTATAACATATCTATCAGTCACAAATTTCAGTTTCTTCAAGAATTTATTTATTTTAAAAAATTATTAGCTGTCTTTCTGTCTTATAGGATCTCAAACCAGCTTACAATGTAAATAATAACAAAGCACAATAAAATACATAAAAACCACTAGTTAAAAGTAATTTAAAACTGCTAGTAGGCAGAAGAATAATGAACTAATCAAATGCTGCCATGAATGAAAATGTCTTCAGTTGCCTTCTAAAGATTGTGAATGAGGGTGTAAGGCACGGTGTTATGTCCGCTGACCACCACTGGGCACCAGTGGGATGCAACCTGAGCTTGGCTCCTAAGAGCAATAGGGACTAGGATCCTGAGCCTCCCAGTTAGCACCTATGGGAACTGGGGCGGGAAGTTCAATCCTTCCAATGGTACCGGTGGGTGTGTCCCAAGGACTGTATATAGTTGGCTGCCCCAGCCAGTAAGAATCATTGTGTTGTGTAGCAATAAACGATGAGCTATTAATCACGTAGCATCCAGCTTCTCAATGCGTCGAACCCAGTATGCAACACACACCTCCCTTGGGAAGTTGTTCCATAATCAGGGGCTGCTACAGAAAGGCCCTGTCTTATGTACACACCTGACAAGCTTCTTTGGTCAATGGGACAATCCAGAGGGCTTCTCCCTCTGATTTTAGTTCTGGGGTAGGACCATACAGGAGAAAATGGTCCTTCAGGTACCCCAGTCCCAAGCTACATAGGGACAAAACCAACACTTTAAGCTGATTGGAAGCCAATGTAATTGCTGTAAGATTGGGGTCACGTGATCTTGGTAACTGGCCCCAACCAGCAGTCTAGCATCAGCATTCTGCACTAGCTGCAGCCTCCAAACACTTTTCACGGGTAATCCCACATACAGTGCATTGTAGTACTTTAGTTTAGATATTAACTAAAGCATGGATCACTGTGGCTAGATCACAGTGAGCCAGGAATGGGCAGGACTGGCACACCAGCCAAAGCTGGGCAAAAACACTCCAAACCACAGCAGCTACCTGGTTTTCTGCTGTATTGAGCAACACTCCCAAGCTACAAACCTAGCTATTCAAGGAGAGTGCAATGCCATCCAAGACAGGAGAGATCTCAAGTTCCTAGCTGGTCTTTCTACTAACCCAGAGCACCTTTGTCCTATCAGGATTAGGTTTTAGCCTGTCCACCCTCATCCAGCCCATTACTGACTTCAGGCACCATTTTAGAACATCATCAGCTTCCTCGGAATGAGATGTAAAATAAGGTAGAGCTAGATATCATATGCGAATTGCTACCTCCTCCCACTTTATTCTCAGAAAAACCTTTGAGGTAGGATAGGCTGAGAGAATGACAGAACAATGGTCACCAAGTGAGCTTCATGGCAGAGTGGGGGTCGGAGCCCAGATTTCCCTATTCCCAGTCCAGTACTGTAACCACTGCACCATGCTAGCTGCCTTATAGGTATAAAGTGCAATTATATATTTAAGATATCTCATATACTTCTTTTTTATGTGACAATGTAATATTTGTTAATCCCATGCATTATGGGTATGGCTTGATGTGTGGATGATCTGAATTGGAACAGCAAGTTTGAACTGGATGATGTTTATGTCATCTTCAACAAAAACAGCCAGTTAATTGGTTGTATTGATAGAGAAAATCGGTTTCAAATGTCAGCCAAAAATGGCATTTAAAAAAAATAAATCTGAGATAACATCTAGAATTAGATTCTGTTTGATATCAAACCTGCCTACATAAGCAGAGAATGAAATAACATGACTTTTTTGCTGCGTGTAAACAAGATTGCTTCCACAGCCAGCAATAGGGTATTAGGGATATTCTGTACAGCACTGGAATCAAGATATTTTATGAATTCATTTGTTAGTTCTTCTTGCGTTGAGACTGTTTGACTAGATGAACACACTGACAGTACTGGAAAATAAATCACACAAGTGGAGACCCACAAGAAATCTGCGGGGAGGGTGCATCCCATTCCCCCCTTTGCTCCCTCTCCTCCCTTCTCAAATAATCTTCCACCATCTCTTTCTCCCCTTCCCGTTTCTGTGTCAATCTTTCACCCATATTTCTCCCCCCTACCCTTCTCTGACAATTTCCCCCCATCTTGCTTTCTCCCCCCCTCCCCGCCTCACCTTGACATCTTCAGCTGTAGCTGAACTCTGTCCAGTTAGAAATGGGGTGGGGGGGAGAAGTTTTAAAAGGATAGCTAGGCTAGCAACTACAGAGTCATGTGACTGGGTGAGGTGGTTCCTTTTCACCCCCATCTCTATAGCTGCTGGCTCAGCTGTTCTTTTAAAACTTTCTCCCAGCTTCTAATCAGTCAGACTTCAGAGAGAAGCAGCGTGGGAGCTGATGGGAGTGAAGAATCCTCACACACTAACACCCTGACTCCAGTGCTACCTCTCCCTGAAATCTGATCAATTAGAAGCTGGGAGAAAGTTTTAAAAGGGCTGCTGAGCCAGCAGCTACAGAGATGTAGATGAGAAGGAGGCTCCTTGCCCACTCACATGCATCTGTAGTTGCTGCTTCTCTCCCCCCCCCAACTGCAGATTTAGATATCCACAGATTTCAGCCACAGGCTAATAGTATATAGACTATTATAGGCTTACATAGCAGATTATTTTGTTTTATCTAGTGTTTTTACTTCTGAATAAAAAAGCCAAAGAAATGTGTCTCTGGGTGCGCATACATATTAATAATGGGCAAGTTTTAAATTACGAAGAAAATATGTTTGATGAAGGGAAACTATATCTATATATCATTTTAATATTTTGCTTTTAGAAAAAATTCTGGTCTTCCTTTAATGTATAAATCCACAAGATACATGCTTTGTTCCATGCTAATTTACTTAGGCTTATAAAGTCCCTGAAAATCTAATTTCTATGGCATTTGCAGGTAGAGAAACAGCCAACTGGGCAGTAGAAAAGAAAGACTGCATGTAAAATTTCAGCATGATTTTTTCATAATTTTATTTATCTCTTACTTATGTGCTATATTTCTAGCTAATCTTTTTCAAGTTTAGGCTCTTGATGATGGAGGTTTATCAAAATATTTCATGATTAAAAGCATAAAAGAATGGTGTGACATTACTTGGTAACAATGTTTAAATGGGACTTTAGTGTTAAATTGGATATGTAAATTGCATCTGTTCCTGCTGCATAAGGGCAATGCGATGACACGTAGGTTGTTTTAAAATGAGATTAAACAGATTCATGTAGGAGAGGTCTCTCAGTGCCTGTTAGCTATGGGGAACCTGCACATTCAGGGCAGTAAAACTCTGAGTACCAGGGGCTAGGAGGCAAGTTCATGGGAAAGCCTCTGTGCCCTGGTGTTCTTTTTTGTTGTTTTTATTTCAGCATATAAAACAATACACATGCTGCATTAATACAGGATCGATTACTGCCCCAGATAATGACAGTTTTCTTTTTTATCTATCAAACAAGCTATAACTGAAAAGACACAAAATCTAAGTATTTCTTAGGTATTGAGGAGTTCTGGCAGGTGGTTTGATTCATATACTCAAAAATGTATACCATGTTTCTATGAACATATTTTTCCTACTAGGATTCTCAGCTTGTATTAATTGTGAAACTATCTTATTCTGGACCTTCAAGTCCCATATTTTACATACCACTGTGCCAAGGTCGATATATTCTTAGTATTCCATTGTTGTGCTAATATTGTTTTACCAGCTAATAGGAGATTGCTTAATAAATCCTTTCTTGACTCTGGGATATTTAACTCTGGCCACAGATTTAGTAAAATAGACAGGTGTATTTGGAATTAAAATTCCTGTTACGTCTTTATTTTTTTTTTGATAATATTTTCCCAATATGGATTCACTACTTTGCAACCCAACCAACAGTGGAGAAATGTTCCAGTTTCACCACACTTCTTCCAGCATTCTGAATTAGTTCTTAGTTTGCTTTTATACAGCTTATATGACATTAAATACCACCTGGTAATTAGTTTATATTGTTGCCAACAGATAACTGTAGATCTAGATTTAAGCAAGGGAGTGCTCCAGATTGAATCCCAATGTTGTTCAGTTAGTTGTATCTGGCACCCTTTTAGCCATTGGTCTTGAATCGAAGTAGACTGTGACCATAAATTCTGACACAATAACTTATAAATAATTGGGATTCCTCTGTGTCCTGCTTGTTGGCCATGTCCTGTTTGTTGGTTGCTGTGTGAAGCAGAGTGGAGCACTGGTTTGATCTTGTAAGGTGTTAGCCAAATTGCTCTATTTTAAATATAGCAATTGGTATTATTATTATTATTATGGGTTCTCGCCTGTATATACAGAGAATGCTGCTGCTTTGTAATGGTTCCCAGTAAAAGACACAGAGACCAGGTATAATTAATAAAATATTATTTTACTGAATATAATCCTTATTTATCCATTCACAAACACACAAACAGTATTCAAACATTCACACACATAAAATAGAACTAAGAAAGCAGAGGGGATTGATGGCTTATGGAGAGGTGATACTACCTGTCAGATGTGCAGAAGTCCATGAAGAAGGATTGTGGCCTAAACCCAGAGGGTTCAGGGGTGGACTGCCATTTTGGCTCATGGCAGAGACACACACTCTAAGGCCATGTGTCTGCTGGGATATACCCACTGTAAGACAATGCAAACCAATGGGTGGCCCAGGGGGCTGGTCTCAGGTGAGAACGAAAGATTTCCTGGACCACTGATGAGTCCCAGGGGTGTGTGATGTCAGTAGAGGCAGGGTCTGGATTTAACAATAGAAGCCAGGTGTTGGGTGGCTAGTTGAATGGATTATCTGACTCACTAATGGTCCTGGCCTGGGGGCTGGACAGAGGAAGCTGGCTGGCAGGCAGATGATCTGGCCAGGTAGCTGATGGCTCTTCTATTCATGTGTATGGCTCGGGTGGGGAAGGCACTTAATTCCTTCATGCAAATGACTGGCAGAGGAAAAGTCCTTTGTCTGCTGTATGGCCTTTAATCTATGTATGTGACATGCGGCAGGTATGCAATGGAGTCCCTCAGAGTAAAAAGACAGCTTTTTCCTTTCTCTATGGGCTTCTACCTTGGCATCCATTTTACAGTCTAGACAGACCATGTGGCAACAGCAAACAGTCCATAGCAAGGCCCCATAATGGCGTCGGGGCTAACAAAGGCTCTTCTTATATTCATATTCAAGTTGTCAGGCCTTTTTTGCCATTGTCTAGTGTAAACATATGATCATTTTAGTATACCAGATTTTCACTGGTTATGCTGGTGTTGTATTATACCAGCCAGTGAACATATCTTTGTATCTTCTGAAAGTGTAAAGAATATATTCATGGATTATAAAATCTTTACAGGTGAAGGAATGGTTTAAAAGACCTAACATCTCTTATCAGCCATAAGTTTCCCCTGAAAATCTCAGTGGGAATAACCATGTTCCAGTTTATGAAGCCTGTATGCTGTGCTCATTAAAAAAAAAGGGAGGGAATCTCCTTGTCAACGCTATGGCCTGTTGTCTTTGAAGTGCAAAGTGCAGCAAATAATGGAATAAATCTCTCCTTTCTTATCTCTCCATGTTTGTTCCAGTTGCTAAATTGTTTCCATGAAAGAAGGCTGCAAAAACATAAGGGAATAATTTTGTGTCATGGATGAAGGTTATCAGAGGAAACAATATGCAACCTCTTCCCCAAAAAAACCCTTTAATCGTTTTTCTTTCCCCCTTTTTTTTGTTCCAGTATCCAGCTGCCCTAATGAATCTGGGAGCAATTCTGCATCTTAATGGCAAACTCCTAGAGGCTGAAGCAAACTATCTCCATGCCCTTCGGCTTAAACCAGATGATGTCATCACACAGTCAAATCTACGCAAACTTTGGAATATTATGGAAAAACAAGGCTTAAGGACATCCAAGACATGACATAGGAGGAAAAATCTTTAGACCTTTTCTGTTTTTGTAAACAGGAGTGAAAAAGTCAAATTCAGAAGAACTTCCAGGATGCTCATTGGTTTGGCACTCACATTGGACTGGATAGATGTTGTCCAAGGATGTAATTGCTGCTAGGAGAACCTACAGGGCTGCTTTTTGGTGTGACATTTTGACAGTAAGAGGGAGATGGAAACCCTCTTAGGAGCTTCATGAAGGACTTAATAGTTACCATCACAGGTATAAAAGCGAAATAGATTTAAAGCTGGAACACTTGAAAGGAGCCCTTTCAGCATGTTCACCAAGTCATCCCAGGCATTCTCATGTTGCTCATTTCTAAGCGGTTGCTGGTAGAGATCATGCTGCCTTATAGCATCCATCTGGTCAGCACGGGGAGTTAGAAAAGGATAAAGACTGATTTAGGTTATTACTGAGGCTGTCCTTCATTAAAGTGTATACTAAACCCAATGCTTTTGCAAATTGTATTAATGTTGTGTGTCATTAGAGCTGACTGCTTATCTGTTTCACAGACTTCCAAAACTTTTTAAAAACTTGTCACTTTAGCTAAGATTTTGCAGTCTTTTGTGATAAAGTGCACATATTTTTAAGCTTTTTCTCAGATATCTTCTTGGCTGCAGGTTGTCATGAGAGAAATAAGCAAGGGATAGTGAAGGGTACACAAACACACAGCAGAAAGGTACCCAAGAATTACAATTGGCACAATCTAACTCTTGTTGTTTTTTTTAATCTCTTTTTGACCTTGAATATTGCACTGCGTGATTGCATTCAAGGTAAGTCATCTTGTACCTTCTTCCTTTTTTGTCATTGTTACAGGAAGCAGAAGAGATGATCATGAACTACTTAGGCAAAACTAGGGACAATGGAGTCAGCATATTTGCTTGTTCATATCTCTGCCTAGTTCATATCTAACACAGTCTAGCAAATTTCATTCTAAAGTAAATGGAGCCCCAGTATTGGATCTGGACTAGGAGACAAGTAGCTGAAGGTGTCTCTGCCTTGTTGGTCTGCCTTTGACGTGAAGATAATAGATCTGAAGAACCAATGTGGCTGCTCCCATTGCACCTTGACTCTTAGGAACTTGTAAGCATGGGTTAGTATGGCGTAAATCAACTTGGCACTGACACTGCACAAGTATGCAGATTATTGGACTATGATTATATGTATCCATAGTATGGATTCATTAGGTTGGAGCAGCAAAGTATCATGAATCCCAGAGCTGAGTTGTACATTAGTTGCTAATGGATGCATGAGCCCCATTCCAAATGGCAGGGCAGATGGTCCTTAAGAGATAATGTTTGTATTTAGTTTCATTTAGTTTCATTTCTACCTTCAGAAGACAACATGCCATTGGAAAAAATCAGAATGGTGAGGCTGATGAATATTGTATTTGCAGTGCTAGCAATGTCATATGCTACCCAGCCAGCAAGAAACAACGATTTAATGTTCTTAGTATCTCAAGAAAAAGGTGTTAGACCAAAATGGATTGTTTCTGACAGTAGTTGCCAATTAGGTTTGCATTTTTAACATTAAAAAATGTTGTACAGCATTTAACCAAATATTACATCTCTGTATCTTCAGTGATGAGTAGCAACATCTAAAAAAACCTTAACATTTCAGTTTATTTGGCATACTTATGGTGTTACTTGCCACATTAAAAATTTATCTTTTACAGAACATTTTAGGCCTGCACTGTGCTTTTTCAGAGCATTTACTAAGTTATTTATGGGGTAGGTAAGTGTTTTCTAATAACTGATTTAATTACCTATTGCAACATTCATTTGGGAAGCAGTGAGCATGTATTTTGTCCACATTCCAAAAAGCTACTGCAAACATGTCCAAGGGCTCTCATGTCCCCTCATGAATTTTTGTGCCATGTCACAAACTGCTATTGAAACTCATTTCAGTTTCTCAAGTAATTTACAATGAAAGTGATGAGGCTGCCGTTTAAGAAAAAGATCATGTAAATTTTTTGGTTATTGGCCTCATACCATGAAGCACCTTGCATCAAAAAAAAATTAAATTCTCTTATTCTTCTTATGTTACAATTTCATCTTATTCTTATTGAATATTATTTGATTGCTTTGTACTGCTTGAGAAATCGCACAAAAGGAATCATTAGATAGTGTTTCACAACTGTTGCTAGCCTTCTAGCTTCCTTTTCATGCACTGTTTTAAATGTTTAGGGTGTGTATTGATACTTAGAGGGAAATTATTCTGTGCTTGGTAAACCATCTGGCTATATACCCACTGTATAAATGTATACCTGCTAAGGAAACTTGGAGTGCAGCTATCCATCTTATTGGCACATTGTCATGTAGGTCACAGTTCGTAGAAGTCAAAATCTGGATGTGTTTTGTTTTATTTTTGCCAATATTACTGGCAAGTTTTCAGTAAACATGGAGTTCATGGGCACTGCCTGCTAAGTGTTCTGATCTTATAATCCTTCCCCATCACTCTTCTATTGTGCAGGACCCACAGCCTTCTCACTGTGTCCATGGTACAATACCAAAAGCTTTTTTATTTAGAAATAAAAACAATGACTTTTAAAGAGTTGAAATACAGTGTTTTTAGTATTCCACGTTATGACGTGATAACTTGATTCTATCCACCATGGCACACCCTCTTTCTGAATGCCTGTAAAAATTACCTATGTATTAATCTAATACTAATATGTGTAAATGTGGTATCCTTAAATTTCAGCTATTGAAGGCAGGTATCATTGCCCTGTTGTTCTTTCTTTAATTCATTGTTTGTGTGTGTGTGTTCTTTATTAATTTTCTATTCATTGCACAAGTTGATTGACACACAGCACAGTTTTATGGTAGTATTGAAGACTGTCTCCTTTAAAACAAAAATGACAAATGGAAGTTTTAAAAGAAGAATGTTCCTCCATACATTTCACTATAGGGCTGGGCTTTATAACTTACAATTTTGGAATATGTTAAAATGATGTCTCTGCTCAGGGATTTGTGGTGGATATTGCAGACAGTGCTTAAAAATAAGAGCACAAGTTTACTAAATTAAATTTTTATTTTTTGAGAAAACTGTTATTTGTATAAATTATCAAGATTTGTAGGCTTTCCTTTTTGTAGACATGATTGTTTATGTGCCAGATAAGAAAATTCAATTTTTTTTCAGTAATAAATGATTGATAACAAATACTTTGTGCATGTTATCATTTTGTTACACTCTTAATCCTATATTAAATCAAATTTATTTTGACTTTACCTGAATGTTCGATTTTGGGGTGAAATAATGGAGAGTCAGTTGAAAATACATTTCTATGAACATTTATAGTAAGAAAATAGTCATTGTTTTAAATGGGATGCAATTTTGATATTGTATCTAGAATTATTCCAAATAAGATGATTCATCCCTCCTCAAACAGAAACACCATTGTATAGTTATTTAAAATGCAGAACGGTCTCAGGACCAGACCCTTGTTAATTCATTCAGAATAACATGTTCAATATCATTTTCATAATATGAAGCATAAGAAGAGCCCTGCTGGCTCAGACAAGTGCTCCATCTAGTCCAGCATCCAACCAGTTACTCTGGAAAGCCAACAGCAAGACATAGAGGCTGAGGCCTTCCCCAGATGTTGCCTCCTGGCACTGGGATTCAGAAGTTTACTGCCTTTGAATGTAGAGGTTCCCTTTAGTCACTAGGACCAGTAGCCATGACTCTGCCCAATTCTCTTTTAAAGCTGCATGTGCCTGTGGTCATCACTACATTCTCTGGCAGCAAATTCCACATTTTAATCATTCTCTGTGTAAAGAAGTATTTCATTTTGTCGTTCCTAAATCTACTGCCCATCAATATCATTGAATGCCTCGAGGTTCTAGTATTTTGGTAGAGGGAGAAAAAGTCAGTGTCCATTCTGTCTTTCCTGTGCACAATTTTATAAACCTATATCATCACCCACCCACCCAGCCATCTCTATTCTAAACTGAAGTCACAAACTCTTCAGCCTTTCCTCACAGGAAAGGTGCTCCTGTCTTTTAATCAACTTGGTTGCCCTCTTCAATGCACTTTCCAACTGGATTTTACTGTGTGAACTTGACAAAATCCAGTTGAAAAGTGAAGTGGATTGAAAGTGGATTATTTAGTGTGTGTGATTGCAGCCATAGTATTCCAAATGAGGCTGCACCATAATCTATGCAGCAGAGAGTTTGTCTTTTGCCTGCCCACCCCTTGAATGAAACACAACACAAATTATGAGTTAAACTGGGAACTTTATTTATACATAAGCTGATCTGCACCATTTCATTACCACGTTAAAGCACAGGTTGTACTTCAAATTCAGATTCAGACACCTTTAATGGCATAATAGTATATAATAAATACATTTAAGAAGATACATTTAATTCCAATAAGTAAATTTAGACAATAAAATATGTGTATTATGTAAAAAGACTGTAAGTACGGCTGATTCCACTAAGAATTTTGCAACCATAATTGTAGTATCAGTATTAACATCATTAAGAAGATATTGAACAGTTTTAAGATTATTAGTAAATAAGCATGGCTGAAGAGATAAAAGTTTCATACGTAAGGATGTATGCAGCTGGCAGTCCAGAATAATATGGAAGATTGAATCTGGGGCCATGCTGGAAAATTTGCAGAGGGGGAGATGTTGTTAAATTGACCCCACAACATGTTTGAAGGAAAGACGTTTAGCCGAGCCAACGTAAAGGCTCTATGATGGGAAGGAAGGCTGAGATTATATAAATAATGGGCCATTTGGCCATGTTGGGTTGAGAGGTTAAGATGAGCTTGTGAATATATATGCAGATGTAAAGGATGAAAATTATGTAAGTCTAGATCAAGTAGCCTTTATCTAATAGATAAAAAATCGAGGTTTTGTCCATTTGGAAAAAGTAATCAGTCAAAAAGCCTATTTGATGAATTTTTTCTTCTATTTTTGAAAACCAGAGGGGACTGTGTATATCATTTTTTAAGTGTGAAATTAGAGAGTTTGGAGAGGTTCTAAAATGAATTTTAAGCCAATATTTAAAGGTTAGTAGCCAACCTTTTGTTTGAATAAGATGTTGGCCCAATTCTGGGCATAAAGCCAAGTGTGGCATACACCTTGGGACACCTAAGAGTTGGTGAAAGAACTCATTGTTAAGCGCTCAAACTCGATGTTAAGTGCCTTTACCCATACTGGGCAACCAAAGAGTACTTGGGAAAGCACTTTAGTTTCGTAAATTTTTATTGCTGAAGGGATATGTTGATTTCCAAAAAATTGCTTGAGTTGGGTTCTACATTGCTTCACTTGAGAAATTGATCTAACTCTCTGTGTTGTCCAATTTAGGTTGTACTGAAATGTTACTCCTAAGTATTTGAAAGTTTTGACCTGTTCAACTTCTGTGTTGCTGATTCTCCGTTTACTTGGACACCAGCATTTTGAAAATACTAATACTTTAGATTTAGTATAATTTATGGTTATTGTATTATTTTCACGGCCCAGATGGGGTGTCACCTGATGCTGCCACCACTCTGGTTCCAGGCTCCTCTGAGAAGGCCCAGAGCACCCTCCCAGGCCTTTAGACTTCCCTTTTACCCGAAATGAGCATGAGGACCAGGCAGAGTGAACAATGAAAATAGTTTATAGGTCAAACAAACAAGGTGCAGAATAATAACAGTAAGTGGGTGAAAAGAAATCAAATGTCCTAACATATCTAAATATACTGTCCCTAGCTCACTATCCCAAGTGGCCTTAGACTACTCACCCTTCCCTCAGGATGAGGATTTCTTCCCCACAGCAGCCTCTCTTCTGGCCCTGTTTCCTAGGAAGAAGAACAGCTTTTTTTTTTTTTGCACCAGCTCTTTTGTTCCCCAGCCCTCTTCTTCCCTATTGGTCAAAATCGGCACCAAAACTTCTCAAGGCCTTCTGGGGTTTGTAGGCCCAGCCTCCCCTACTGCTAGCCAGGCTCCCTGGGCCTGGTAGGCCCAGATCATGACAGTTATCTTGACAATATTTATAGAAATGCTGTAAATATCTTGTGAGGCCGACTTCTGTGCATGGAAGAATTGTGGTATCATCTGCATAAATAAGAAGAGGTGTGGTATAGGGACCCAATTTAGATGGGTGACCATTAATGGCCTCCAGATAGGAAGCTAAATCATTTAAAATAAATTTAAAAGAAGGGGGCAAGCAAGCTTCCTAGCCAGGTCAACCCACCCCAGTTCAGAATCAGGTCCGGAATCCTTCCAAACCTTACTCGTCATGGCCCACATACCAGTGCATAGAGGGGATGGAGGGGCATTACTGCTAAACTTTAAGGTTTGTATGCACCCCAATACCGATCAGGCCCTCAACTACCCAGCCTATAGGTACCCAGCTTGTGGACCCCTCCCCCCCATCACTGATATCTTGGGGTGCTTGCCAACTCAAAAGACCCTCAACCCATGCTTTTCCCACCACAGATGGGGTTGTCTCGGCTTAACTCCCCTCCCACCACCTACATTCCAAGTAGTCGTGCAAACCAACATGCATATCAGCTAGAAAATGTTTGTCCCAGCAGCAGACAGGTGAACCCAATTGAGCCTGAAAAGATGTTGCAACAAGAACTGGATCCCGTGGTGTGGAATCCCCCCCCGAGACCACTGACCTGCCTATGATGTTGTTTAGCCAGCGTCAGGCCTTGACCACTGTGGACAGACTGTATACCCCCTCCAAACCCACTTGGGCAAACACATTGGACCAGATCAGCAAGTTGCTGTGGAACCAATGCCTAAGTGAATCCTGTAAAACCTCCGCCAGCAATGAGACCACTGACCTATTGCCCAGGTTATTCTCTCCCAAATGTACTACATGACTTGGGAAAGTGATCACAGAGGTGGGGTAATGGCTGTCTCCACTGGATTCCTCTTTTTCCTAGCCATTCAGCTAAACAACGTGATACCTACCCAGTCCGCTGAGCTCCAGGTCAGCCCAATAAAAGGAACCTTTGTAGGACAGAGAATGGCTACCTTAAACTGTCACTTATTATAAAGGGGGGACTATAAATAAGCAGATTGATGGGACCTCTTCACTAACCTCAGTTATAATTTCTTCCAAATAAACTCAATTCCTGTCCTGCCGGTCTTGATGAAGGAGCCATTTTTGTTTGCTTTCCACTTCTATTAAAGGGATATGACAAAGATGAGAACCTGATCATGCAGGAGCATGGGGAAAATGTTGCTATATGCATGCCCCACCTATTTGACCCTCACCACTTAGAGCTACCCTGTACTCACACAGCTTTTCTAAGCAACATGAGACTATCTGGTTTCATCAGTCCCTAGCAGGAATTTTTAGGTCTTTTAGGCTGTTGACCTTTTTTTGAACACTTTATATTGCTGTGTCCTGGGCAGTTAGTTCAAAAAGATATGGTTCTAGGACTGGGCAGGACCTTGCTGGGTAAGCTGAAATTGTATGGGGATCTGGCTTAAGGAAACAATATTTGCCAACCACTCAAAGTAGAGTTGCCAAAATCCAGATGGGGTCTGGAGATTAAACAGATCTTCAGACCAGAGATCAGTTCGCCTGGAGACAATTGCTACTTCATAGGGTGAACTCTGTGGCATTATATCCAGCTGAGGTCCTTCCTCTCTCTAAACCCTGCCCTCCCCAGGCTCCACCCTCAAATCTCCATTTACTTATTTCTTTATTTATTAACTAGTGAGGAAAGCCCGTTGTGGCAGTAGACAACGGGCCCTAGATAGGAAGGAAGGGCGGGTGGAAGGAAGAGAGGGAGTGAGTTAGAGGCGGGGGAGGCAGGAAAAGGGGGGGAGAGGGAAAGGGGGGGAGTCAAAGACAGAGTGTGTGGGGGGTCATGGCCATAAGTTTGAAAGAAAGGAAGGAAGGAAGGGGAAAGAAAGCCAGGAAGGAAGAAAGAAGGGTAGAAAGAGAGAGATTGAGAGAGAGTAGAAGGGAGGAAAGAAGGGAAGGAAGCAGAGGAGAGAAGAAAGGGGGGGAACAGAGTGAGAGAGAGAGAGAAAGTGGGGAGGGGAGAGACAGAGAAAGGAAGACAGAAGAGGGGCAGGGAGGAGGTGCGGGGTGGGAGAAGGGGGGGCCTGAGGGAGCTTCTCCTGTGTGGCAGGATTGGTGGGGAGGGGGAGAAGCGAAGGGGAGGCCGGGCGCACTGTGGCTCCCTTGCCGCCACCGTAGGCCATCTCCTGGGCGGGTGGGGGAGGAGGAGGGCCTGATTCTGGAGCACGGCCGGCCTGGAGGTTGGCGCAGCGGCGTGGCGGCTCCCCAGCCGTCGCGGCCGGCCTCGTTCTGGGCGGGCGGGCGGCCTGGAGGCCGGCACGGCGGCTCCCTGGCTGTCGCGGCCGGCCTCGTCCTGGGCGGGTGGCCTGGAGGCCGGCGCGGTGGCTCCCCGGCCGTCGCGGCCGGCCTCGTCCTGGGCGGGTGGGTGGGTGGGCAGGTGGCCTGGAGGCCGGCGCAGCAGCTCCCCGGCCGTCGTGGCCAGCCTCATCCTGGGCGGGTGGGTGGGTGGCCTGGAGGCCGGCACGGCGGCTCCCTGGCAGTCGCGGCCGGCCTCGTCCTGGGCGGGTGGGCGGGCGGCCTGGAGGCCTGCCTGATTGACAGTTCGAGCGGCCAAACACTGTTGGCGCGCATCGAACGTTGCCAAACCAAAAGATAATTATATTATAAGGAGAGATTACTTTCAATTTATATCCCGCCTTGCTGATGCTGCAGTGGCTCAAGGCGGCTTACACAGTTAAAATGCAATAGAACCAATAAATACAGTAAAAATTCACAATTAACAAACAATTGCATAAGGTGCTAATATATTCAGATGGCGACGATGTGCGGATATCTATACATGGTCCGATGAGGAAAGGCTGTATCCAGCGTAATAATATAGGACCGTGGCCTGCTCAGTTTACAATGGTTCGTTCGCTCAATTTATGATGGTTCATTCGTCAGTGGCAACTCCTAATCGAAGGCCTGCTGGAAGAGCTCCATTTTACAGGCCCTGAGGCCTCCGGGAGCTCATTCCACCAGTGCGGAGCCACCACTGAAAATGCCCTAGCCCTCGTAATGGCCCATCTGGCATCTTTCGGGCCAGGAACAATCAGGCGATGTTGGGTCCCTGACCTCAGTGCTCTCTGGGCACATATGGGGAAAGGCAGGCCCTCAGGTAGGCAGGCCCCTGACCATATAGAGCTTTAAAGGTTAAAAACAGCACCTTGAAATAAATCCAGTATACTATTGGCAGCTAGTGCAATGCCTTCAGCATGGGCTGGATGTGATCTTGTATGGACAGACCCATCAACAGCCTGGCTCCCAAGCTCCTGACCCTCAGCACTGGCACCAATGGAGCCCCATCAAAGGTCGGTAGTGGGATTCCTACCCCTGAGCCACTTCAACTCAGGCACAGGACCTCCATCTTTGTTCGATTCAATTTCAATCGCTCAGCCTAAGCCAGCCTGCCATGTCCCAAAGTGCCTGCTCCAGGTCAGACTGGCTGCCCAACAGCAGATATAGCTGGGTGTCTTCTGCATATTGGTGACATCTTAGCCTGTGCCTCCGGGCAATCTGGGCAAGGGGGGCGCAAGTAGATGTTAAATAACATTGGGGATAACACCCCCCCTTGAGGAACCCCGCAAACCAGCGGGTACTTCTGGAACATCTATTCCCCTACCACCACCCTCTGTCCCTGACCTTGGAGAAAGAAGACGAGCCATTCTAAGGCAAGCCCCTGTTGGCGAGGTGGTGGATCAGTAACTGATGGTCAACCGTGTTGAATGCCACCAACAGGTGCAACAGTACCATCATGCTGCCTCAATCCAGATGCCTCCGGAGGGCGTCTGTGAGGACAACCAGTGCTGTCTCTGTCCCATGGCCAGGCTGAAAGCTAGACTGGAATGGGTCTAGCATGGAAGTGTCATCCATAAAGCTCTGCAACTGAATCGCCACTGCTCTCTCCAGTAATTTGCCCAAATACACTCACTGCCCAAACAGGGTCGGGGTGCCATGTTCACTCGAGCCTTCAGGGCATAGTGGTCTGACCATGGAACTGTCGTAGCAGTAATCCAGTCCACTGTAACCCCCACCGCGAAGATCAGACCAAATGTGTGACTGGCTCTGTGAGTGAGAGCTGTTACATATTGGGAGAGTCCCAGTGCCACCATGGATGACACCAGGTCCACTGCCATTGGAGAGGCTGCATCATCAGCATGGACACTGAAGTCACCCAAGACTTGACTGAAGACACCCAACTCAAGGCTGCAGGCAGCTGGGAGACCGCAGCCATGGCTGAGATGAGTTCTGCTGCCAGCCCTACTGTCGCTGTCCATGCCTGCTGCTGCCATAGACTCCAGTTAGCTGCCGCAGATGCGGCCAAGTTCTGGCAGGTGGGAACAAAAGTGATCCATGTGGCATGCAGCCTGTCCACCTCCAGCACCATAGCTCTGTCCACTTCCAGCACCATAGCCCAGATCTCGTGCTGGGCTGAACTGCCAATGAAGGGGGGCTACCAGCAGACCTAGCCAGTAAGCCAGCCCCTGATTGGCCAGCGCTCCCAGGCTGAGAACTGATCGGCTCCCCCACCCTGTGCTTCACTTTGAAGAGGTGGGGGTGGGCAAACAATGGTGCCCGCTCCACAAGCCGGTGCTGGTCTTTTATAGTTGCCAGGGCTCTTTTGTAGCAGGAACGCCTTTGCATATTAGGCAACACACCCCTAATGTAGCCAATCCTCCAAGAGCTACAGTAGCCCCTTTAAGAAGAGCTCTGTAAGCTCTTGAAGGATTGGCTACATTAGGGGTGTGTCACCTAATATGTAAAGGAGTTCCTGCTACAAAAAGAGCCCTGATTGTGACACACTGGGTTGACATTTTCATTGGGGTATCTACTATGATCTCAAGGTCATTTTCCCTCTCAGTGTCAGCAAGTTCAGACCCCATTACCATATACTTGAAGTTGGGATTTTTTGTGCCAATGTACATCACCATGGGGTCACGAAGAGTCAGACTCGACTGTGCGACTAAACAACAACAACATCACTGTACACTTACATTAAATGTCATTTGCCACATTGTTGCCCACTCTTCATAGCCTTGGTTTTTACCATCCTGAATAATTTTGTATTATCTACCAACTTGGCCACCGCACTGCTCACCCCAACTGCGGATCATTTATGAACAAATTAAATACCACCAGCCCCAATACTGATCCTTACTTCTACTGATGCTTACTTCTGTGCATTGAGAGAGCTGTCCATTTATTCCTTTTCTCTGCTTCCTGTTGTTAACCAATTTTTAATCCATAAATTGATATCCTGATTCCTTATTTCTTTACAGGGAGCAATCCTGAGCAGGTCCACTCAAAAGTACCATTTTTGATGGGCATTATTCCTAGGAAAGTTATTGTTGGCTACTTTCAGAAGGTTAAAAGGAAATTAAATAACTGAATAAAAACGATTGACCATCTGACATATGATGAAATTAACGAATTGAGAGGGGTATTTTTTCCTTTGGAAAATTGGTGTAGTACTAGGACTTTTCTATACTCACTCAGAAGGAAGCCTCTCATACACACATTCATCAAGGCACGTAGTTGGGGATTGATCTCATTCAACTGTTGTCATGCAAGGTTTGGGATTACCCTAAACTGAAGAATTTGAAAACTATTTCAGGGTTTTTAAAAAATCTTATCTCACAGAACCTTATTTCATACCACTTTCAGGAGCATCATGAGAGAAACCCAGCATACAAATATCTGAAATTAAAAAATCTATTTTTAAGCAAATGGGCTAAGGTATCAAATAATGCTATCACTTCGATCTCTTGGTTCAGGTTCCAAAATCCATATGGCTAACACTAAATGGAAATTTCTTTTTCTTTTCTGCATATGGAAAAAGATCTTCATAATCTAAACAAGACCCATCATGTTATCGATAGTACATCCTAGGTTCTGGTTTGATCCATAAGGCTAAACAATCATGAAGCTCAAATACAATACAAAGGCTGCAGTCACACAGAAGGGGGAAAAGGCCGTCAGGAAGCGAGGCTGTTTGCCCCGGCTGCAATGACGCGTGTTTGCGTGATCATACTTCCGGCCGTACTAGGTTTTAACCAGTAGCTTTTATCCATGCTCCTGCGGCACGAAACGACGCCTCGCTGACAACTCCGAGATGCCAGACAGATGTGTCTGTCTGATCGCATCCCTTTAATCTGCGGGGTATCGCATGTCTGCCACAGCTTCTGGTAAGTATGATCGCGCCAAAACATAACTTGATGGACCTCTGGTATAACTTGATGGAGCTCTGCAATCAGAAGGGGCAGTCACTGCTAATAGAACAGTAGTGAATTCAAGCTAGACCTGATAAACTTTTCTGTTTGAGAACAGTGCCTGGTTTTCATAACATCTGATCAAATTAAATTGCTAGTAGAATTTGACCGCTTAATGATCAAGCAGCTTCCATGCATGGCAAATAAAGCCAATTATCTGAGCACTGATTTTCAGAATGAATTGAAAGAGCTCATCAGCATTTTTACAACTGTAATCAATCAGGTCTGCCACTCAGAATCTTCATTTGATGACTGAGTCAGCTTTCCATGATGCTGCAAATGCATCTACTTTCTTTCCATGCAGACTTCATAATCTATAATCTATAAAGCATCTCATCACAATAGTTGCCAGTCAGAATGTTGTGATGGCTGTCTAGAAAGTAACTATATGCAGCATGTCAGAGAGCAGCTCAGCGTGAAATTAGATACCCTTCTAAGCTGTCTGATACAGTAGACTGCCATGTGACTGAGATACATCAAAGATAATCCATAGAAAATACAAAAGAAAGCAGCCAAATTCAGAATATTGTATTCAGTTACTATGTTTTTAGTCTACTTTTCATTCAAAACTTGTTTCCTAAAGCAGTTCACAGAAAATAAAAATCAGTGCACAATACCAAAGGTGGCCAAGAGCCCCTGAACTGAGGCTTGCAAACATCAGGGGTTAAATAGGGTACTGTTGATGTTGTTGGAGGCAATGGGAATAACACCCACTCAGTGATTGGGAAAACAGCCACTCAGCTGTTTCATCCCTAAGCCTATGGGAGTGCTGCTGCAGCATCCAGTCACTTTTCGGGGGGAGGGATGGAATGTTGGAGGGAAGCATGACAGGAGAATTCAGGTCTGCCTCTGCAAAAGAGCAACTCACTTGAAGGGTAGCTCTGCCTAGTAGTGTGGCACAGTGGTTTAACTCTACCTCTGGGAGATAATGGAGTACCAGATTGTGAGTTCTGCCTCTGGTGATAAGCAGACTTTGTACCAGAAGTAGTAGTAGTTTATTGTACGTAGCCATTGGCCATCACAAAATTTGATAAAACCACTGGAAAAAGAAAACAGATAAATCCTTAGTGACCTTTTACCATTTAGTCTGACTATTGGGAAAGGGCAGGCTGGTGTGGGTGGAATCCTCTTTGTGTGAACAGATCAAACCTAGTGAACAGTCATTGAAAGTGTTCTGCAAATCTGTGGTCCAAATGCCTTTGCCCAATAAAGACAATCAGATGGAGTCTGGGGGAGGAGGAAAAATAATAGAATTTATTGCAATAAAAGCAGAGCGGAGCAAGGCCTGCAAACCAAGCTGCTCTCACCCCATCAGACTAGTCAGATCTTTTATATACCTGCTGACATGCGAAGCATGTGTTACAAAGCTATTGGTTACATGGTATAGGTAGAATCACTGCGAGAGCTACCTTTCTACTACAGATACTCCCTTTAAGGAGAAGGTCATGTTGGCATCATTTCATTGGTCAAGACCTGTGGCACAGCATAAAATTTATTACACATGTTGAATCCAGCTGGGGTCTTGAGGCCCCCCTCTTGGTATCCTAGTGCTAGCAGAAGCAAGAAGGCACAGCTCAGCTTGTGTAGGTAAGAATGGAATGTGGCAATTCCCTCCAACTGGCCTGCGCTGCTGGGCTGGAACATCCACTTGTTATCAGTCAAGCCTGACTGTATCCTAGCAACAAGTGAGGCATTTTGGCAAGTCTGTGTTGCACCTCTAGGCCTGTGTCTCACAAAAGCCTATTTGTACTTGAAAGCATTAAAGAGAATTCAAACCATATTTTGAAGCCATAAATAGCTTAAATATATGATCCTCAGCCAAGTTTCTCCTTTTACTATCTGGAGAACTGTGCTGCTGATCTGTTCTTTAAAAACAACCTGTAAATAAATACATCTTAAGAACATAAGAAGAGCCCTGCTGGATCAGACCAGTAGTCCATCTAGCCCAGCATCCTGTCTCATACAGAGGCCAACCAAACCATAGTGTCTCATACTGCCTGACACAGTGGCCAACTGACCCTGGAGAGGCAACAACAGGACATAGAAGCCAAGGCCTTCCCCTGATGTTGCCTCCTGGCACTAGGATTCAGAAGTTAACTGTCATGTCAATGTTCCTTTTGGTCACCATCTCCTTTCTTATTTATGTACAACTTTTGCCTCAGTAATCTCCATGTTCTTCTCACTCACTACAAAACTTAATTCACAGTAGTGAATCCAAAGCCTTTACATTTGCTACCATAAGAACACCTTGTAACTGAGTTTACAATTTAAAACAAATGTGGTTCCTAAGGTTCCCACCCTCCAGGTCTGGGCTAAAGATCCCAGCTGGCAGGTGGGGAAACATTGCACAAATTTCACCCAAATACCAGAGTGTCCCCTTGTGACGTCCCCGATGCAATGATGTCACTTCCAGGTGACATCATTGCATCAGGGACATCACTTGACATCCCTGTCCATCCCCAGAATGCCCCTGCTGGAGGAACGAAGAGACTTGGGAACCCTACTGGTTTCCCAAAATCACAAGAGGCTGTGTGGATTCCTTCAGTTAAAAGACAAGGCAAGACACAGCTATTTATGCACCGTGCCTTTGTGATTTATGCAATCAAAAGTAGACTTGAAAAATCACCCCCAAAATAGGGACCATTGACACTTCGTTTTGCTTACTGCAGTGAAAATTAACCCCTCCAGAAAAGCACAGGCTTATCATGGCACATCAATCTTCTTAAACTGGGTTTGACTGTACTAGCCTCCCTCCCCCAGAAGTTCATCTGTGGACCCATCAGGGTATCATTAAACGTGATAATTGGGTTTTTATGAGAGAATGGCTATGTTTGAGGATTCCACAGCAACCAGGCTTAGATACCCAACAATGAATTCTAAATTAGAGAAATACAGAGAGATGAATATGGGTAGGTAATATTGGGGGGAAGTATTTGAATTATAATGAATCACACTGTAAAAAGTAATATAAGCTTTAGTTGGTAAATTATTTACCAATAGGTAGCATGTTATTTCCTAAATGTTCTCCCTGATGTGTCAGTTTTCTCTCTTTTTACATGTGGGCAGGGTTTTTTTAGCCATATTTCCCAGTTGCTTTCTCAATTTCTATAGCTGTGTCTTGTGATTTGTAGTTCTCAGGGATGATTCACACAAACACATGTCCATCATTTAATACTTCATTACTCAGTGACCTGTCACTCACTGACTTTCACCTGACTATATGAATCGATTCCTGAAAAATACTGAGTCAGAGCTCACATGAAAACTTTGGCTCCAGCGTTTGTCTGGGAGAGTTGTTCCACACATGGGAGTAATTATTTAATGGTCTGGCCATCAACCAATATGTGAATCAGCCCTTCCTGTAATTCACATGACACTGTTGGATAATATAGGTACTCTGTGGGTTTGTATGTTATGTCTGATTGTTTGCTATGTGTTGAGAAGGCTATCTTACAGTTACGTGGCAATACTTATTAATTTTATTTTTATTTAGATTTAAGAGGGTAGCAATGTTAGTCTGCAGTAGAGCAGTAGGATTCAAGTCCAGTAGTACCTTTGAGATCAACAAGATTTTTGGAGTTTGAATTTTCGAGAATCAAAGCTCCCTTCATCAGATACTAGATTTTTATGCCACCTTTCTACCCAGTCAGCCTCCCCAATATCAGGGAATGACTTGTTCTCTTTAAACTTTTTATATATTCTTGATCATCATCTGAAACTGACAAAAGAATTACTTAATGTCATTGAATGTGCATTGAATGTGTGGGATTAAATGTATCACACGTGACTTTTAAAGGGGAAAAATACTTTTAGAGATAACAGTAAAAACTTTGAAAACCAAAATCTATAATACTTTTTATCTTACCTGGTCTTAATAAAAGGTATTGCATAGATTTTGGTTTTGGATTTTTTGAGGACAAGTACAGCCACCAACTTTATCTCAAATAGGTCTGCACTTTATTTGGTCCTTTCTTGATATAAGAATATGCCAGGGTTCTCTTCTAATAAGCAGTATTCTCTTTTATTTCTATTTTGCATTCAGATAGAAGTGACTTAGTAGGTGCCTTTATTAATGCACTAACAAAATACCCATAGTTACAACAGGTAGAGGTGAGAAAAGGACATAGCAAGCATCCATATATTCCACCCCATGGTTTAAATGTTTCTCTTTTCCCCCCTTTCCCATTACTTAAAGGATTTCCATTGCCTTAGCATATTTCTTTATTATTTCCTGTGAGGAAATATTCTATTATTCTAGATTTACCCTAGAATTTTTCTTGTTCTTCAGAACCTGAGTTCTTATTAGTTTATCCTGGCTTTTCTCCTGCTCGCACTGCATGCTGTGCAGCTACACAATTGCTGCCAGGTGTTGCTTTCTTTTTAATCATTTTATATTATGCATTTAAAAATAATACTTCAATTTCCACATATTTTTGAGTTGTTACAGTACTCTTCCAGCCTGCTAATTTAAGATTAATCTCTCTTAAAACCAACAAAAAATTCTGTAAGTCTCAGTTGTATCTTGAAAGAGCAAAACAATTCATACATGGGTAAAAATAGGACAGAATATTTTGGAATATAGACATGTTTGAAGTTATTTTGGAATATAGACATGTTTGAAGTTATATGACTTGAGTAGAAAGACTAAACTGGAGGAAAGCCCAAGTGGAGGCTGTTTTTTTTTTTTTAAAGGATAATTTTAAACATTGTCTTCCTCCATCTTCAAAGAAATTTCCAGTCAATTTAGATAAGCAAGCCTGTTACCCAAAGAGCATGGATCCCATTCAAGTTCACACTACTTCCCACTTCCATGATTTAGTTCAGATTTAGCCCCTTTGACACATAGCTGTGTCCATTCTGCTCTCTAGCTACATGGTTTATCCTGATAGAAAGTCCATGTAACATGGCTCTTCTGGTGGCAGCGTGGCAACTTTGGACTGCTCCGGGATTGGGTCCTGTGCAGCAGCCAAATCACTGGTCCTTTCTAGGGAAATCCGGGACCACCTGGACCCCACTGAGCTTTCCTGAAGGAGAGCTCAAGGAGGGGGCTTGAACTGAACACTCCCACTTGTGGCAGCAGATGGGTAGAGTCCAGATCACCCCGATGTAAAGTGCATCTAATGGCAGTCATTAGTGCACAGCCGTGATCATCAGGATGAGTGGGAGACCTGGCACTCCATACAACTTGGAAAGAAAAAGATCTTCAACACCGTGAGTAAAGGGGGAGCACAATTTTTGAAGAGCCATTACTGACTAAATGCCAATTTAAACTTTAAAAACCAGACTGGAAGAATAAGGAGAGGTGGATACATCCCCTCCCCTTTCCTTTTGCAGCTTGAAAGAGCTCTTGAACAGCTAGAGAAATATATATGGGGCTATTAAGACTTGGATGATGCTTGAAAACATACTTATTAACAGAATTTGTTAAAAGTTAGACCACAGTTTGGAATATAATAATTATAACAATATAAATAACTTTAAAAAGTGAATTTTTTTTTGGCATGGACTAGTATACTTGATACAAGAATTCATCCTTCTTTCCTTTTTTCCTTCTCCTTCTTATTGCTATATTTGGGGAAATAATTGGATTATATTCATACAATATTTACACTATATTTGGATTATATCCTCTTTGTTTGAATTCCTTGTTTGAATTGCTGCCTGTGGGCAGAAGATATAGGACAATTAAAGCAAAGACAAACAAATTAAAAAACAGTTTTTACTCAAGAGCCATCATTGCCTTAAATGCTGTATGAAATCGGATTGGGTGACATCAGTTGTTATGTGAACTTTAAGCGTGAGTGCGTATGATTATTGTTGTAGATCATTGAGAGGGTTGTAGATCACTGAGAGGACTGCAGTTTAATTTCGTTGTACTATGTACAATGACAATAAAGTTTATTATTATTATCATTATTATTATTGTTGTTATTGTTATTGTTATTGTTATTGTTATTATCGTCATCGTCATCATCATCATCATCATCATCATCATCTTTCCTTTTGCAACTTGGATACTTGGGATTTATCTGGCAGGATTATAATCAAGAACTCCTTTTCTTATATTTTGCATTTATAAGTGGTTTTTCCTTTCCTTTTGGATTACTAGGAGTTACTTCTGTTTATGAAGGCCTCTTATTGGATTACAATGATGACTCATTTTTGTGGCATGTGGATTACAAATGGGGACATTTAAATCCCACTGGAAGAAAGAAGGAGGAGGAAAGTACTCTTTGAATGTCACTTCCGAGTGATGGAAGTATTTTGGTATTGTTTGGTCTATGCATGTTGTAACCACAAAATATAAACTGTTCTTTTTGTAAGGTAAATAAGTCAATAAGGTTTTTTGCTGCTTAGCCTGGAAAAGGTTATAGTATTATTGTGATAAGTGAGTTTAAACAAAATGAGGGGTTTGTCTTTGAAAGGAAGGGGTGAGTGATCCTCTGTTGTTAATAGAATTTTTAAACATGGCCAGTGGGATGAGGAAAGGCTCAGAGGGCCATCTCCAGGACAAGCAAAATCTGTGGCCACCAACTTAGCTCAAATTTCCATAAAGGGTCTACAAAGCTTGATTCAGGAGGTGGTGGCAGCAGCTGTTGATCCTGTCAAAGTTAAATTAGATTCACTCACCCAGCAAGTCACTATGCAAACTGCAGATTGTAGATAATAAACAAGAAATTTCTGGTCTGGTGAAAACAAAAAGTAATCTGGAAACTAAATCAGAAGAAGTAGACCTTCAAATCCAGGCTATGAGGTCCAAACAGAATACCATGGAAGATATGCTTATAAAACTGGAAATTGATAAAGCTGCTTACATATTAAGATTCCAGAACATCCCAGAGAAGAAGGATGAAGATTGCAAAATATATGGGCATAGAAAACTCAGAAGAAGTTTACAATGAAATTGATGTGTCCTACAGAATGCCTTCAGCTTATGCAAGAAAAAATAAACTACCTAAAGAGGTACATGTGAGATTCTACAAGAGAGCTATGAGGGATGTGATTCTCAAAGCTGTAAATGATATAGCTCTTCAAACAGAAAATACAGAGATAAAAATACTAACAGAGGTTCCTTGGAGAGTGTGAGAAAAAAGAAAGGATTATATGGATCTTGCAAGCACACTAAATAAAAATGGAATTACATATAGGTTGCTATTACCAGAAGACATTCTCTTTACTTACAAAGGGAAAAGACACAGATTTAACTCAATCTTCTAAATAGAAGACTTCATCAAAACATATGGAGATGACTTGGAAACACAAGAGCAGGAACAGAACGACATAGAAGAAGAAGAAGATAAGGAACTACAAGGAGCAACAGGAACCACTGGACAAACTCAAAGATCTAAGAGAAAAACAGTAAAGATTGTACCATTGCAAATAGTCATGAAACTTCAACAGAAGAATGAAGATGACACAGAAAACCAATCACAGGATGGATAGAAGAAAAATAAAGGTAATTTCAATAAATGTCAATGGATTGAATGCACCTCAAAAAAGAAGACAGATATTCCTGCACATAGGTGTCAACTTCAGGGGGGCTTGAGGGCTGAGGCTACCCCCGAAATTTTCCAGGGGTGACTGAGCCCCCCCCAGACAACCAGGCTCACAAGACTTGCCAACATCACCCCACGCCACCCCCAACCCATTTTGAAAGCGGAGGGTTTTTTCCCTCCACTTTCTGAGACTTTGGGTGGGGTGGCAGGAAACTCAGGGCTTGCTTCCTGAAAGCTAAGCCCCATCCCCAGCTCCCAGAAACCCTCAGTTGGGCCTGGTGGAACTGGGGGCTGCACATGTTTTCAGTGCATTCAGCTTTCCTGTGTAGAAAGATAAGGAGCTGTCCTGGGGCTCCAGCGAGGGTGGGGGGATGTTTTCAGGGGGGTGGGCACTAGGCAGAGAGTGCCCAGGCTGGCTGGCTGAGGCCAGCCTCGGGATGGCTGGGTGCCTGAGCACCTTTCCTGTGGCCTCGTGCCACGGCTATTGTTTTTCCGCTCCCAAGTTCGCTACTTAACCAGAGCCCTTTATTTCCTCCGAGAGGAGACTCTTCTGAGTTCTTTGTTGACCTCCACCCCTTCCCTTGACAGAGAGAGGATATTAGAAAAGCCAGGAATCAGCAGTTTACAATCACTGAAATCGCACACACAGCCCGTGCAGGGGGAGTGGGGAGGAGGGCAGGTAGGAGCAGGGCAGGTGAAACCACGAAGAGTTTAAATGCATACATTCAAGACCAACTCTCCCCAGAACTCCTGGATAAATTATGGAGAGGGATTTCTATTTTCTTTCTTTTCATTTCTCCCCTCCCTCCCTCCTTCCTTCCTTCCCATCTATTTGCTTTCTTTCCACCTCTTGCCTCCCTCCCTTGTTAAAACATTCCTAGTTAGGGTTGCCAGGTTCCCCCTGTCCACCTCTGGGGGATGGGGGGAGGGGTGGCCCAATACAGGTTGGGTAACTCCTGGAGATTTGGGGATGGAGCCTGGGGAGGTCTGGGACCTCAGTGGGGTACAATGCCATAGAGTCCACCCTCCAGAACATCCATTTTCTTCAGGGAAACTAATTTTTGTAGTCTGAAAATGAGTTGTAATTCCAGGGGATCCCCAGGTCCCACCTGGAGGCTGGCACCCCTAGCTCCAGTGCTGAAACTGGAAGCTCTGGTTCTTCTGTGTGAGACGGTGGATGCAGACCACTGACATTGGCTTGCATCTGCTGAATCACCCCACTTCATGTAAGATGTACAACAGCCAGGTGGAGGAGGGGAGGGGTGTATTTTACTTAGGTCTATATATCCTTGATTGAGAACAGTTGTTTTTTTCATGGTAATGGGGGTGGGCTGCTTCAGCCACTCCTAAGCTCTTCTTTCAATCTCTGTTTCATTTTTAAATTGTAAGCCCATCTGCATGAACAAGATGGGGGGCATGCAGATCAGAGGCCTTTTAAAATTTCCTTTTGATCTGTATGCAGCCTAGAGAGAACATTGGTAAGGGATGTGCACTCTGTGTTCATGCTCTTCATTTTGCTGTTACTTAAAATGGTGTGGTAGTTTCAAAGGGGCAACCAACTGGAATGTACTAAAAGGAATGACAGGATTGCCCACTGGAAATAATGGGAGAGGTTTGAAGGCCCATTGGAGATAATGGGAGCCAGGAATGCCAATTGACTTGCATGGGCTCTGCTAATACACTGCAGCCCAAAAAAAGTTGCAAAGAAAATGCAGAATGGTTTTTCCAATAAGGTTTTTGGGCCCAGATAGGCTACTCTAGGACTGTAATGACAGTTCCCAGAGTGGAAAAACAGTCCCTAGCAATAGAATCTGTGCTGCATTTTAAGGTGGAGATTCTAAGCAGTGTGCTAAAAAGGCACCTGTTCCTGGGGTTAGCCCAGCCCAGGAGCATTGCTAGGGGGGTTCCCAGGCCACCCTAATTTTTCTGGGGAGCCCCTCCCTAAATGCCACATAGTTCCACCTCCATAGATAGTGACAATGGCCTGTGATGTCACTGGCTCCTCCCTATGATGTCATTGGGTCATTTAATGACTTAGCAATGTCTCTGGCCCAGCCCCAGCCCCCCCTGGGAAATTGCAAAGTCCACGCCCTTGTTCCTGCAATTGAAAAAGATGCAATTGGATGTGATATGTTTGCAGGAAATGCATATTAAATCTTCAGATCAAAAATATTTGGAAATGAAGAAGTTTGGAAAAGTCTTTATCTCTTCAGGCAAAGAAAAGGAAAAAACAGGGGTAGTAATATATGTGGAAAACTATTTACACTCTGAACTAATATATAATTCTGAAGATGGTAGAATCCTGATGGTTCAAATTCAAAGACAAGCTAAAACAACTTTGATTGTTAATATATATGCACCTAATCAACATCATGAAAAAATTATTTCAAAACAAGATTTTGAAGAAATGTGTTCGATTGGAGACTACAATGCAGTATTTGACAGGTCTCTAGACAGAAAACTAGAAACTGGAAAACAGAAACAAGGCAATGAACTTCCTAAGAACTTTTTACAACTTGCAGAAGAATACAATTTGGTGGACTCCTGGAGAGCTAAAAATCCTAAGAAGGACTTTACATATTATTCTGCAAGACACAAGTCATGGTCAAGAATAGATATGTGCTGGATTTCAATGACAATTATAAATGACCTGGTGGAAGCAGAGATACTACCAGCAACTTTTGCAGACCACTGTCCTTTACTCCTGACATTACAAAGAAGAAAAGATAGACCTTGAATACTTTTCTCTTGAAAAATTTGTAGCAGACTCTAAAAGGGAATTCCACATTTTTTTAAACAAAATATCCAACCAGACATTTCCATCTGAGTTGTATGGGATGCATTTAAGGCCTGTGCAAGAGGTTGGATAATTAGGGAAGATGCATATATTAGGAAACAAAAGAAACAAAAATATACACAGATTGAAGAACAACTTAAAAAAGAAGACAAGATGAAACAAGATTCCACAACTGAACAAACAAGAATTAATACGAAGATGTTACAACATCAAATGAACTGCTTGTTAACACAAGAAATAGCAAAACAAAATTATTTTGAAAATGCGAATAAACCAATTAGTTGGTTAGCCTATAAACTATGGAAGGAAAGAGAAAAAAGACATATAAAGATATCAAGAGATGAAAAAGGAGAAGAAAAAACATACCTAGAGATTTGAAATAGATTATCAAAACTTTTTATGAGAAGTTATACAAAAAGAGAAGCCACACAAGAAGAGCATAAAGGTTTTTTTTTGTTTTTTTGTTTTTTAAAAAACAGGAACCTAAAAAATTTACAGAAGAGCAAAAGAAAATTTTAAATGACCCAATCACTGGCTGAGTTCAGACTGGCAATTTGCCCCGGTAGGGACCCGGGCCAGCGATGACTCAATCCCGGAGTAAATGGGGTGTTCACACAGGCACATCTGCCTGGCGTCCCCCACCCATAGCCAACCCGTGCTGTTGCGCTTCACTACCTGATAAAACCCGCTTCCAGGGAGTCTGAACGTGCAGCCGAAAAGCCGGGAGCAACCCACGTTGGGCAGAAGGCAGCAGCGGTGTGATTGGCTGTGCTCCGCTCCACTGCCCAATGCAGTGCTGGCGCTGTGGAGTCCTCCCCCAATTGGCAAAATGAGTTTATGCGCATGAGCGCATGGGTGCTCATGCGCATGGGTGCTCATGCGTACATACACCCATACACCGACAGCCAAATTAATGGGGAAATGGCGAATATAGCATGCCTCCGGCGCGGCAGTCTGAACACTCCCGCATGCCTCCGTCCCGTATCTTCTGGCAGCGGCCCCCTCTGTGTGAACGGGAAAACCCGGTATAGTTTATTCTGGGGCTTTTTTGCTACGACTGGCTACCGGAGCAAACTGCCAGTCTGTACTCAGCCACTGTTTCTGAACTGGCAGAAGCACTAAAAAAAACAGAAGAAAGGAAAGGTACCAGGTCCAGATGGTTTTCTGGCTGAATTTTATCAGAATTTTGAAGACCAATTAATAATCTTTAAAATATGTAAAACAAAATATTACAGTGGAAAATAAAATAACAGAGACCTGGAATGAAGCTTTAATTACTTTAATACATAAAATTCAGATGAGAGAGATTAAAAACTATAGGCCAATTTCATTATTAAATGTGGATTATAAAATCTACGCCTCTATCTTGGCAACAAGACTGAAAAGAGTTTTGACACAAATAATACATCAAGATCAAGCAGGCTTCTTACCAAAAAGGCAACTCAGAAACAATGTAAGAACTATATTAAATGTAATTGAATATTTTGAAGCCCACCCAGAGAAACAGATGTCTCTGATTTTCTTAGATGCCGAAAAAGCCTTTGACAATGTCAGTTGGAACTTTATGTTAGAACAACTATTATGGGCAATGTGGGGAGGAATTCTACACAATGGTTAGAGCAGTTTATACTAAACAACAAGCCAAGGTACTGGTTAATGGGGATTCATCACAAAATATTTAGTTACAAGAAGGAACCAGACAAGGTTGTCCACTTTCCCCATTACTTTTTATTTTTGTGCTTGAAACATTGAATAATATGATCGGGGGGACTCGCAGATTAAAGGTTTGAAAATAAAAGGAGAAGAATATAAATTACAAGTCTTTGCAGATGACTAGGTTTTTATTTTAGAAAACCCATTAGACTCTGTGACCCAGCTTTTCAAAACATTGCAAGAATATGGTTGAGTGGCTGGACTGAAAATCAATTTTAATAAAACAAAGATTTTTACAAAGAATATTACTAAAGAACAAATCCACAAACTGGAAGAAATTTCAGACATTGAGGTCCGGAAGAAGGTTAAATATCTAGGAATAAATTTAACAAATAGATGCCGTTCCCTATTACAGGACAACTATATAAAACTCTTTTTTTAACAAAGTTTTTTATTTCTATAACACCTACAAACACAAACAAAGACAAACACCAAAGATAACATAAAACTGGGGGTACAATATGAGTAAACAAATTTTTGAGCCAATTAGATATCATTTTAAGCTTATATCTAGCAGTAGAAAGTAATTTGCAACCGTTTGTGCATAAATTAATACTGTTATCGTCTTTACCCTCTTTTTCCACTTGCTTATATATCCTGTCTTCTCTTGTTAAAGACATAGTTCTCATGTCATCTGTAAAATCTTGCCCACGTATTTTCAGAAGTCTCTTCAGTGTGGTCCTTCAAAAACAAAGTCAGTTTGTCCATTTCTGTTGCTTCAAATATTTTATTAATAAATTCTTCCTTACTTGGCATGTCCTGACTCCTCCAATATTTAGCATACAGTATTCTAGCAGACTCCCTCATGGATCACTGCCTTGTCGTGGCGAGGGGGCTTGCATGGTTCGATGAGGCTGTGGGCTATGCCGTGGAGGGCCACCCAGGACGGACAGGCCACAGCAGAGAACTCTGACCAAGCGTGATCCCCTGGAGAAGGAAATGGCAACCCACTCCAGTATCTTTGCCAAGAAAACCCCATGGACAGTAACAAAAGGCTAAAAGATATGACGCCGGAAGATGAGCCCCTCAGGTCGGAAGGTGTCCAATATGCTACTGAGGAAGAGCAGAGGGCAAGTACGAGTAACCCCAGAAAGAGTGAAGCGGCTGGGCCAAAGCCGAAAGGACGCTCAGTTGTGGATGTGTCTGACGGTGAAAGGAAAGTTCGATGCTGCAAAGAACAATACTGCATAGGAACCTGGAATGTAAGATCTATGAATCAAGGTAAGCTTGACGTGGTCAAAAATGAGATGGCAAGAACGAACATTGACATCTTGGGAATCAGTGAACTAAAGTGGACAGGAATGGGCGAATTTAACTCAGAAGACCATTATATCTACTACTGTGGCCAGGAATCCCGTAGAAAAAATGGTGTGGCCTTTATAGTCAACAAGAGAGTGAGAAAGGCAGTATTGGGATACAATCTCAAAAATGACAGAATGATCTCGGTCCGAATCCAAGGCAAACCATTCAATATCACAGTAATCCAAGTCTATGCCCCAACCACTGCTGCAGAAGAGGCTGAAGTGGACCAGTTCTACGAAGACCTACAACAGCTCGTAGAACTAACACCAAAAAATGATGTCCTCATCATCATAGGGGACTGGAATGCTAAAGTAGGAAATCAAAAGGTAACCGGAATAACAGACAAATTTGGCCTTGGAGAACAAAATGAAGCAGGGCAAAGGCTAACAGAGTTTTGTCAAGAGAACACGCTGGTCATAGCAAACACCCTTTTCCAACAACCTAAGAGGCGTCTCTACACATGGACATCACCAGATGGGCAACACCGAAATCAGATTGACTATATAATTTGCAGTCAAAGATGGAGAAGCTCTATCCAGTCAGTAAAAACAAGACCTGGAGCTGACTGTGGCTCAGATCATGAGCTACTCATTGCAAAATTCAGACTTAAATTGAAGAAAGTTGGGAAGACCACAAGGCCATTCAGATTTGACCTAGATCACATCCCCGATGAATATACAGTAGAGGTGAAGAATAGGTTTAAGGGACTAGATTTGATAGACAGAGTGCCTGAAGAACTATGGACAGAGGTCCGTGACATTGTAAAGGAGGCAGCACTCACCGCCATCCCAAAGAAAAAGAAATGCAAAAAAGCAAAGTGGCTGTCTGATGAGGCTTTACACATAGCAGAGGAAAGAAGGAAAGCTAAAGGCAATGGGGATAAGGAAAGATTTGCCCAATTTAATGCAGATTTCCAGAGAACAGCAAGGAGAGATAAGGAGGCTTTCCTGAATGAACAATGCAGAGTAATAGAGGAAAACAATAGATTGGGAAGGACTAGAGATCTCTTCAAGAAAATTGGAGAAATCAAAGGAACGTTCTATGCAAAGCTGGCCATGATAAAGGACAAAAACGGTAGGGACCTAACAGAAGCAGAAGAGATTAGGAAAAGATGGCAAGAATACACAGAAGAACTATACAAGAAGGACCTCGATGTCCTTGACAACCACGATGGTATAATCACTGACCTCGAGCCAGACATCCTGGAAAGCGAAGTTAAATGGGCCTTAGAAAGCATTACTAACAACAAAGCTAGTGGAGGTGATGGTATCCCAGCTGAGTTATTCAAAGTCTTAAAAGAAGATGCTGTTAAAGTGCTGCACTCAATTTGCCAACAAATTTGGAAAACACAACAGTGGCCACAGGATTGGAAAAGGTCAGTTTACATTCCAATCCCAAAGAAGGGCAACGTCAAAGAATGTTCAAACTATCGCACAATTGCACTCATTTCACACGCTAGCAAGGTCATGCTCAAAATCCTACAAGCTAGGCTCCAACAGTACGTGGATAGAGAACTGCCAGAAGTACAAGCTGGGTTTCGAAGAGGTAGAGGAACTAGAGATCAAATTGCCAACATTCGCTGGATTATGGAGAAAGCAAGAGAGTACCAGAAAAACATCTACTTCTGCTTCATTGACTATGCTAAAGCCTTTGATTGTGTGGATCACAATAAATTATGGCAGGTTCTTAAAGAGATGGGAGTACCAGACCACCTCATATGTCTCCTGAGAAACCTGTATAAGGGTCAAGAAGCAACAGTTAGAACCGGATATGGAACAACTGATTGGTTTAGCATAGGAAAAGGAGTACGACAAGGATGTATATTGTCACCTTGCTTATTTAATTTATATGCAGAGTACATCATGCGAAACGCTGGCCTGGATGAATCACAAGCTGGAGTTAAGATTGCTGGGGAAAAGATCAATAACCTCAGATATGCAGACGATACTACTCTGATGGCAGAAAGTGAAGAGGACCTAAAGAGCCTCTTGCTCAGGGTGAAAGAGGAGAGCGCAAAAGTGGGCTTGAAGCTCAACATCAAAAAAACTAAGATCATGGCATCTGGCCCCATCACTCCTTGGCAAATAGAAGGGGAAGTCGTAGAAGTAGTGACAGACTTCACGTTCCTAGGATCCCAGATCACTGCAGATGGTGACGGCAGCCATGAAATTAAAGGACGCCTGCTCCTTGGGAGGAAAGCGATGGCATACCTAAACAGCATGATAAAAAGCAGAGACATCACCTTGCCAACAAAAGTCCGCATGGTCAAAGCAATGGTATTCCCCGTAGTAATGTATGGCTGCGAGAGTTGGACTATAAGGAAGGCTGAGCGCCGAAGAATAGATTCTTTTGAACTATGGTGCTGGAGAAGACTCTTGAGAGTCCCTTGGACTGCAAGGAGATCAAATCAGTCAATCCTAAAAGAAATCAACCCTGACTGTTCCCTGGAAGGCCAGATCCTGAAGCTGAAGCTCAAATACTTTGGCCACCAAATGAGAAGGGAGCATTCACTGGAGAAGACCCTGATGCTGGGAAAGATTGAAGGTCAAAGAAGAAGGGGACGGCAAAGGATGAGATGGTTAGACAGTGTCATCGATGCAACGAACATGAAATTGAGCAGACTTCAGCGGACAGCGGAAGACAGGAGGGCCTGACGTAATCTGGTCCATGGGGTCGCGAAGAGTCGGACTCGACTGTGCGACTGAACAACAACAATTCTAGCAGAAGTAGTTACATATAACATGAGATAAGAATCTTCTATTTTAAAATTATCTGGTAAAATATTCAACAATAATATTTCCGGAGTAAAAGGTATACAACATTTCACTATATTCTGTAATATTTCATGTATCCATACCCAATCTGGTAAAATATTCAACAATAATATTTCTAGAGTAAAAGGTATACAACATTTCATTATATTTTGTAATATTTCATGTATCCATACCCAATACTTCTTAGCTCTCTCACAAAGCCACCACATATGGTAAAAGGATCCCATTTTACTTTCACATTTCCAGCATTTATCTGAACACTTTAAATCAAATTTAGTTAATTTTTCAGGTGTTATAAATGTTTTCTTTATATGCAATGGATTTTGTAATCTTAATGTTTTTCCCCCCATAGTTTAGACTATTGGTCTAGCTGGATAGTATGACCAAATTTTGGGCCCATTGTATCATAAGATTTTTAACAGTTTCTTCATGCATTTTATAATCTAAGAATAGGGTATACATTTTCTTTATAAAATTCTGTTCAGCAGAAAGCATTAACTTATCTATTTCCAACCAATTCTCATAAAAACCAATCACTTTTTCTTTGGTATACCTTGATTCAATCTGTACCTTTTTGCCACCAATTCAGTTCCTGGAGAAGTTTTAAATTGAGTTTAGAGTCCAGTAGGTCGTAATATCTTCTAGGCAGTTCTTCTAGTGACATCTTTGGGTTCGTGAATGCTTCTAAGGGAGCCACCAATTTTGAAATTTTAGAATAAAATTGTTTTTTAATTGGTTCCCAAACTTTTATCAGAGAGGCCCTTAGCCAATGTTGTTTGAAATACTTATGAGAGTCTGTTTCCCATACCATAAAAAAGCATGCCAGCCTAATAGTATATCATGTCCTTCTAATTTAAGAAGTCTTTGGTTATCTAATGTAATACAGTCTTTAATCCAAGCCAGTGCTGCTGCTTTATAATACAAAGCTCAACCTGAAAGGCCAAAACCAGGCCTTTCTTTTGAATCCTGTAACATCTTGAGTTTTATTCTTGGTCTCTTTCCTTGCCAAATGAACTGTGTCAACAGTTTATCAACCTCTTTAAAATAATTCTGGTTCTGAAGCACTGGAATAGTTTGAAATAGGAACATCAATCTTGGTAAAATATTCATTTTAATGGTGGCTATTCTACCCATAAAGGAAATTTGCAGGCTCTTCCATTTGTTTATGTCTTGTTTTATTGTTTTCAATAATTCCATATAATTATTTTCAATCAAGGAGCTGCATTTGTTCATTAAATTGATTCCAAGAAATTTAATTTTCTTTTGAATTTCCAGTCCTGATATTTCCTGTAGGTGTTGAGACTGAGGCTCTGTCATGTTTTTTATCAAAATCTTTGTCTTGTTTTTATTGGTCTTGAGTCCAGCTACTGCTCCATATTCCTGTAGTCTCAGTAACAAAAGCTCTATCAAGTCTTTAGGTTCTTCCAAGATAAAAGCCAAGTCATCCTCAAAGGCTAAGAGTTTAAATTCTTCTCCTCTTATTTTAAGTCCTCTAATTTTTTTTTCTGCTCTGATTACTTCATTTATAGTTTCAAGCACAAAAATAAATAACAACAGTGAAAGTGGGCATCCTTGTCATGTCCCTTTTTGAATTTCAGTTTTTTGAGTTAAATCTCCATTAATTGAAATCTTAGCCTGTTGTTTCATATATATTGCTTCAATCATTTTGCTAAATTCGCCTCCTGCCTGCAAGCATTTTAACAATTCCTTCAAGAATTTCCAATTAACATTATCAAAGACCTTTTCTGCATTTAAGAAGATTAAGGTCATTTGCTTTTCCAGATGAGCTTAATAATATTCCAAAGTGTCTAAAATTATCCTAACATTATTTCTAAGTTGCCTTTTGGGAAGAAAACCCGCTTGATTTTTGTGTATCGTTTGTGCTAGTACTTTTTTCATTCTTGCTGCTAAGATAGAAGCAAATATTTTGTAATCCACATTTAGCAATGAAATAGGTCTGTAGTTTTTGGTCTCTTTTCCATCTAAGCCTTGTTTGTGCATAAGCAATATTATCACCTCTTTCCAGGAGTCTGGTATTTTATGTTCACATGTTACATTTTGACATACTTCCTTCAAGGGAGCAAGCAGTTGACCTTCAAAAATGTGGTAAAATTCTGCTGGGAGCCCATCAGGACCAGGTGTCTTGCCTTTTTTGTTTTTTCAGGGATTCTACAATTTCTGCCATAGAGGTTTGTTGATTTAATATTATTCTTTGCTCTTCCGTGAGTATTTTGGGATTGTATTTCTTTAAATATTCTCCAACTCGTTCTTGAGATATTTCCGTTCTTTTATATAAATTTTGATAGAACTGTTCCACCATTATTTTTAAATCTTCTAATTTATTTTTGTCTTCCCCTTTTCCATTTCTTAGTGTGCTTATAAATCTTTCTTCATGCTGCTTATGTATTTTGTATGCTAGCCAGCGAGTCGGTTTATTTGCATTTTCAAAATAGTTTTGTTTAGCATACATTCTTTTCCTTGCTATTTCTTGTGTGAGAAGACAGTTCATTTGATGTTGTAAATGTTTGAGATTAATTCTCCCTTTTTCATTCTTTCAATTGTGTTTTAAGTTCTCTTCCTGTTCTTTTATTTGTTTTTGTAGTTGGAAGTCCTTTACAAAGCTATCATTTCTTAGGATCGAAGTATTTAGCTTCCATCTGTTTCTTTTAAAGGTATCTTGAAGCTCTAAAGTGATAGGGTTGTGATCTGCGAACATCTGAGGCTGTATTTCTGCTTCCAATATTTCATTTGTCATAGTAGCAGAGATCCAACACATATAAATTCTTGACCAGGATTTGTGATATGCTGAATAGAAAGTATAATCTCGCTTGTGTGGGATTCTGCCTTTCCAGGCATCTATACATTTATTTTCTTCCATTAGTTGATAAAATGTTGGTGGAAGTTTGTGTTTTCTTTTCCGCTTCCTTTTCTTCGAGCTCTTTCTGTCCTGACTTCCCTCAAAAACTACATTAAAATCTCTGGTTATACAGGTTTCTTAGTATTCCTGTTTCACCATCAATTCTTGCAGTTTTATAAATTTTTTCTTGATGGTGGTTTGGTGCATAGATATTTACCAGGAGAGGTTTTTTTGATTTGCCTTTGTACCTGGACCATTAAGATACGTCCATCTTGAGATGCATACACCATTTCTGGCTGGAGATACGTCACCACACCTCTTTTCTTTTTCTTTTTATCTGAAGCTATGAACGTTCTACCTAGCTTCAAATTTTGAAGATATTTCTGATCCGCTTCTTTAATATGAGTCTCTTGTAGACAAATAATATCGAAATTCCTTTTTTTTAATTGTTGAAAGGTTCGTCTTCTTTTCTGAGGTGAGTTCAGTCCATTGATATTTATCAAAATCAATCTTATTTTGCCTTTATTTTATCCATCTTGATTTTTTGCTCGTGCTTCCAGGTTTTCTCTTAATTGTTTCCTTGTAACTGGTGGTGAAGTCTTGAGGTGTTTAGCTTTCTTTAGGGCTTTTTTAGGTGCTGCTGACATCCCTGTGGCACCTTGGAGAAGATCCCTTTCTTCTTCCTCCTCTTCTCTCTCAGAGCCCATTTCTTCAGTTTGGAGATCCGCTCCATACTTTTTCAAGAAGTCCTCTGCCTTGAATGTAGATGTAATTCTTTGTCTCTTACCTCCCTAAGAAAAAATTAAGCCTTCAGGTAAAAGCCATCTATACTGAATATCATTTTTCCTTAGAACAGCTGTTAGTTTGGAGTACTTTCTTCTTCTATCTCTAACACTCCATGGCACCTCTTTCAGAACCTTTATTTCAGTGTTGTCAAACATCAATGGTTTTTTGTTTGAAGTCTTTAAAATTTTGTCTCTAAATATTCTTTTACGGAATCTTACATGGATTTATCTAGGCAGTTGGTTGTTTCTGGCAAAAGCCGAGTTCATTCTGATACTTTCTTGGGTTCCTCTGCTCCCATATACTCTGCCAAGCATATGGCCATTTTTTCCCTGATATCTTTATCTCATTCTTCTGGAATGTTTTGGAATCTTAAAATATAAGATTCTTTATCAACTTGGTGTCTGATCAGATCTTGTTCCAGTTGTGTTTGTTTGGTGAGCCAGTTTGGTGGAGTGGTTAAGTGCACGGACTCTTATCTGGGATAACCGGGTTTGATTCCCCACTCCTCCACTTGCACCTGCTGATGTGACCTAGGGTCAGTCACAAGCTCTGTCACAGCTGTTCTCTCAAGGACAGTTTCCGTCAGAAGTTCTCTCAGCCCCACCTATCTCACAGGGTGTCTGTTGTGGGGAGGGGAAGGGAAAGGAGTTTGTAAGCCACTCTGAGACGCCTTTGGGCAGTGAAGGGTGGGGTATAAATCCAAACTCTTCTTCTTCTTCTTCTTCTTCTACAATCTGTTACTTGAAGTTCACTCTCCATTTCTTTCATTCTGGTATCTACCTTCTCCATTGTTTTAGTTATTTCTGTTAATTTTTGTGTGTTGTCTTCTATTTGTTTCTGCAAGCCCTGCATCTGGGTAGTAAATTGGTGTGTCATCTCTTTCATTGCTTCTTTTATTGGATCGATACCCTCGAAAATAGAACCTTTAATAGTTTCTTGAATTAGAGCTTGTAATTCCTTTGGTTGTGTAGTTGTGATAGCAGCAGCAACAGATCTGGACATCCCTGGTGAAGTTGCTGGTATTTTGGTTGGCCTATTGGTTCCAACCATCTTTCTTCTGGTTCCTCTGTTTCATCTCAAAGGAAACTTCACCTAAAGGAGGGTAATAACACTCCCAAACAGCACAGAAGATGGAAAAAAGAAATAATCACAGTAGATGCCCTCACCCTTCTCCCCAAGCTTACTCTTTTCCAAGTTTTGTTTTGCAACACAATGTGCTTAATAACATAAACAGATACTTTTCTCAGTTCTAGCACAAAAGCACAGCAATGTAACCTGCAAGCTGTCAGCAAGTTGTTTCTTCTTTCCTTATATGGTTAGTGCCACAGAGCCAGTTGGAAGCAAATAAGAGAGAGGCATTCTCAGTCTCTGCTTATTTAATTATTTTTGATGCTTATTGCCTAATAATTAGTGCTATACTAGTCACCAAGATTACAACCTCTGCTCAGAACAATTAGGGAGTTATTTCAGCCAACAGAACGTTAAACAAACCCAAGCTTCTTTCCAGTCATCCAAACAGCCTGCAGCCAAAGGGGAAAAAAGACCAAAGTAGATCCACACTCTGCCAGATATGGGGGACCAAAAATTGAGAACACAGAAAGCTCTCTCTTATGTCACCCTGAAATCTCTCTCTTATGTCACCAAAAAATTACGTGTGTTGAAATAGTCAGGGTGCTGACTTTCTATAAAACAAGGCAAGACATTCCTCAAGTGCCCACCATTTTACCCATGAGTCTATCATTAAAGTCTCTTTTGCTTGCTGCTATTTTAGAGAGTTGGGGGGGAACCTCCCACCTCGGTCTCTGCATCGTTCTTAAAGCTTAAGAAGTGAGCTTCGCTTTTGTAAACGGAATAGACTTTTTTCTCTGTTGTTGCAGTTATAGAGTTACTCACAGTACTGATGTGGTCATGCAGGCAGGGTTTCTAAACCCCCCCTTTGCTAGGAAGTGACAGCTAGGAGCCCATAGCCATGGGCTCTCTACTTGATCCCGGCATTGGAGGTGATCCAGGGCTTGCTCCTGGCTGCAGCTGTGGCTCCAGGCCCCCTGAATCAAGCCTCTTGCACTCCCTCCCTTCCTGGGGGGGGGGGGTGGTCTCGGCAACCCGAAGATCAAAGAAGCCGGCAGTCTCAGGAGCTCTCCTGAAACACATCCACGGTGCTGCGCTGTATCCCAATTCTCTCCAACTATACAAAACTCTTGATAGAAATTAAGAAAGATTTGGAGAAATGAAAAGATTTGCAAATGTCTTTAATGGGAAGAATAGCCACTATAAAATGAATATCTTACCAAAGTTGATTTTCTTGTTTCAAACAATTCCAATTATTCAAAATCAACAATAGTTCAAAGAACTTGATAAACTGATAAAATTTATAAGGCAAAACAAGATGACAAGAATAAAAAAGCTTTAAAAGATGCATAAGAAAGAGCTGGATTTGCTTTACTAGATTGGCTTTTTATATTATAAAGCAGCTACACTGACTAGAAGGACATGACATCACTGGGTTGTCATGCATTTGCATGGTATGACAGAGACAAAACACATACATATTTCAAGCAACATATTCTTAGAAGATCACTATTGAAAGTATGGGAAGAAACTGAAAGACTTTTCTATACTAAGATACCAAAATGGATCTCACCACATGAAGCTTTTACAAATCCAAACTTATTCCAAAAGAATTTACTGTATAGATATGAAGACCTGCTGGACAATAAAAACCAACTAAAGACAATAGAGAACCTCAAAAAACAAGATATAGATCTGAGTTGGTGGGAAAGAGGAAAACTAGAATCGAGATATGTTAAAGATAAATGGTTTTTTATGAAAAGCCAATTGAAATAAAATATTGATTTATGCAGATGATAAGCTTATTCAGAAATTGTATGCTATGATGTTAGAAATTAAAGCCCAAGATGAAGTGGTAAAATGCTCTATGGTTAAATGGGCACAAAATTTGGGGTATAAAATTGATTTAGATCAATGGTCCAAGATATGGAAAACAAATATAAACATTACTAAAGCAATCTCTTATAAAGAAAATATTTATAAAATGCTTTATAGATGGTATATTACGCCAGATAAGTTATCAAAATGTTACTCTAATATGTCGAATGATTGTTGGAAATGTCAAAGAAAACCAAAACTGGTTCCTTTTTTCACATGTGGTAGACTTGTGATAAAAGTAAAAAAAATTAGGCTTGGATACATGAAATATTGCAAAAAATCTTAAAAAGCAATATACCTTTTGTACCAGAACTCTTTTTATTGAATATACTTCTGTAACATTGTAAAAAACAATTCTTATCTTATTTTACATGTAGTTACAACTACTAGAATATTGTATGCTAAATATTGGAGAAGAAAGGAGATACCTTCAAAAGAAGAAATAATAAACTACTAGAAACTGCTGAAATTGATAAATTAACTTTAATTTTGAAAGGATATAAAGAGAAAACTTTGAAGAAACATGGTCAAGACTTTACAATTGGACTGAAGAATATAACAAAGAACATAACCAAAACAGAGGACAATAAGAACATGTACAATAAAATGTGCAAAGCCATGCCTAACAATATAAGGTGTAGAAATATTCTTCTATTGAGAGATGTATGGATAACATAACAGTTAATTCAAAAAGGTGGAGAGATTCTCCCATTTAATGTTTGTTTTGTTTTGTTTGTCTGTTTGTTTGTTGTTACAAAATAAAAATATATTATTTAAGAAGTCCATGTAACATGCAAGTGGCACACATCCCGAACAGGCAAATCTAGAAAACAGGGGTACACAGGTATCCCCTCCCCATAATTTCCTATTTCCCTTAAAGTTCTCTCCTTTTCCTTCTTCCCACCTACCAGCTTACCTACCTTTATCTATTCCCTGTCCTGAGAATTGCGGTTCTGTGAAGCTTGTCTCTAAGGGTGATTGGCTGAAAGCACTCTGTGTTCCTTTCTTACAAGGATCCAATTTGAAGGGAGAAATGCCATTGCTCAAGAAATCAATAGAATTAAGAAAAAAAAAATGAGACCATATTGTAGTCGGTAAGCAGCACCCAGTCTCAAAAACAAGGATTTCATTGGGAAGGTAGTTTCACTTCACTAAGAATCCTTGATTCATAATGCAGTAATGACCCAAGCACCAATCTCCATGTATATCTTTGGCCCAGGAATGTCATTATTCATGCCCCTACATTTATTTTTTAAATGGTATGTATGTATAAATGAGACAAATGTGGACAGTCACGATCTTGTCTAGAAACAAATACTGAGAAAACAGTTGTGAGAGTCTGACCCTCAAACCAGATAGTCAACAAGACTTACAAAGAATTTTTTCCCTATATATTGTTACCAATAAACACTACATAACAATGAACAAATCAAATCATAAGAAAATCCTTTTATAAGAATACATCAACACCATCTCTGGATTTTATAACAACAATGTTTCAAAAAATGGATCTGCCTCAGGAAATATCCTATTAAGTAGTACAAAAGCTTTCATGCTCATAAAGTGCTATCACAGAATAATGCATTTAATAGAAGGACGCTGATCTCAAAACTATTCAGGCTACAAATTTGCTACTCAGTTTCTGACGGATCCCAGGCATCTCAGTATAAGAAATACAATAGAATCATCAATGATAGAAATGAAAAAGGAACAAATCAAAACTGATCACAATAACATATGGAATTATGAATGAAGAAAACAACAACCATTCATCCCTATTGGAACTGCTTTTCCCTTCTTTCTTGTTACACTCCAAATTTCAACACTCAATTTGTTTTCCCACTCATGGGTAGGATCTGGGTTTCTAATATTATTTCTCCCAGGGCAGAAACATTAGCTGATGGAGGAGAGATGGTTTTGAGCAGCTGCAGAGCCTCTGCAAATCCTGTGTGCCATGTATGTGTGTTTTGTGGGTTACTTCTTCTGTGTGTACATGAACAAATATGAGCCTGAGCATATTTATTCCTGTAGATTTTAAGGCTACCAACACGTGTCCAAAAGTTCTTGTTTTGCAGTTCCTTACGGGAAGCCTTATGCAGTTTATATCAAAAGTAACCTAAAAACTTCTTGAATGTTATATCCTCTGAAGAATTTCTTGTCACACAGTCCTATTATATAACTTTCTGGCCAAAAAGACATGAGGAATTCAACGCTACATACATTTTCACAGATCTGAGTAATTTTAGACCAAAATTTCAGGTACATGTTTACCTAGAATAATTACTCTTCTTTATTTATTTGTGACATGATCTTTCCTTTAAGGATTTAGAGAAGAAGAAGAAGAAGAAGAAGAGGAGGAGGAGGAGGAGGAGGAGGAGGAGGAGGAGGAGATTGGATTTATACCTTGCCCTTCACTTGGAGTCTCAGAGTGGCTTACAAACTCTCTTCCCTTCCCCTCCCCACAGCAGACACCCTGTGAGGTAGTTGGGGCTGAGAGAGCTCTGACAGAAACTGCTCTTTTGCAAGGACAGCTCTTATCACAACTATGGCTTGTCCAAGGTCATCCAGCAGGTGCAAGTGGAGGAGTGGGGAATCAAACCTGGTTCTCTCAGATTAGAGCCCACGCACTACACCACTACACCAAATTGGCACACTTAACCACTACACTACATCGAAACAAATTATATGGTAATCCTTCTTAAAGGAAAAAACAGCGGCATTCTGGGGAAAAGGAGGAAGGTATGGATCCTGTTACTGAAGTGATTTTATTTCTGAAAATGTTCTAGCTTGTGTTCAATGTGTTTTCAAGAAATAGAAGCTGATTTACTACAATGACTGTTCCACCCACCATTGGACTGTAACATCAGCTCCAAAGTAGCACAGATTATTTTAGAGCAATCCATGTGAGGACAGACCACCAGGGAAGCACAGAATTGCTGCCTATCCATTCTCCTATAACCATCAGCACTTGCTTAGACCACAAGACATGCATTTGCTAACAGCCGAAAAGAGCAAACTGATGCCTTGCAAGTATGGCAAACCAATGAACTGGAGTTCCCAACACAGGTAGTCCAGTCATTCAGTTTACATATACTTGCTTGTGAATACAGATTACATGTTTAATTGGACTTTCTTATTATGCTGAAACAGCAAACGTTGGACTAGACGGGACCAGGGATGCAGTCTGCATGTATTTTTCCATGACAGCAGTGAGTTTTGTTATAAATTCCAGACCAGTGATAACTCAGTCTTCCTGGCACCAAGTACTCCCCATCATTTAATGTAGAACATACAAATATGAATTGCCACAGTACAAAGGGAAGCTGGAATGCATGCATTTGTGGGAGTTGAAAAAAATATGCATCAGTGTATGCTGGACTGGTGCCTTTACAAAGACAATGGAAACCAGAAAAGGCAAAGAACCGTTTTGCATCAAGGCAAGAAACAATAGATTGCATTGTATTAATTTCCTTGTATACTTCAGGAAATTTCATAATACTACTTCAATCACTACTATTCCAGACTAATAGAAAATACATTGCACTTAACATTTGCCATTATAACAAAGGTTTGAAAAAGAACTCATTTGTTTCCAATATAATCATACACATAAACATTCCCTATACTTCCAGAAGATCATGGGGGGGGAAATATGCCATAAGAAAATACACAGTCTTATATTAACATTCAATTCATAAAAATGCCAGTTTGGTTTAGTGGTTAAGTGCACGGACTCTAATCTGGGAGAACCGGGTTTGATTCCCCACTCCTCCACTTGCAGCTGCTGGATGACCTTGGGCAAGCCACAGTTCTGTCAGAGCTGTACTTGAAAGAGCAGTTCTCTCAGAGCTCTCTCAGCCCCACCTACCTCACAGGGTGTCTGTTATGGGGAGAGAAAGGGAAAGGAGTCTGTAAGCTGCTCTGAGACTCCAAGTGAAGGGCAGGGTATAAATCCAATCTCCTCCTCCTCCTCCTCCTCCTCCTCTTCTTCTTCTTCTGACTGTTGCTACCTTTCATACTCATGCCAGAAGCTCAGCAGAATTCATAGTAGAGAGATTGCTGCAGCAGGAAATATCTCACTCCTGGTCAACATCAACTTTATTCCAGGAAAGAACACTCTAAGGGCAGGGTTTCATCTGAAGGTCTTATTGTTCAAGATAGGTCAGATTTGAGGAGGAGGAGATTGGATTTATACCCTACTCTTCACTACCTGAAAGAGTCTCAGAGCGGCTTACAATATCCTTTCCATTCCCCTCCCCATAACAGACACCCTGTGAGGTAGGTGGGACTGAGAGAGCTCTCAGAGAACTACCCTTGAGAGAACTGCTTTGAAAGTATTTATGACTGACCCAAGGTCACACCAGTAGCTGCATGTGGAGGAGTGGGGAATCAAACCTGGTTCTCCCAGATTAGAGTCTGCACTCCTAACCATTACACCAAATCAGAGATGCTATCTATCATTGTATCAGATATTTAAAGGCCTCCCTGCGAGCCACAGCTGCTGCAGCCGCTGCCTCCCCTCCCTTCCTCTCCACAGGCAGGCCAGGGCTAGATGGCTGCAGGGGGGCCTGCCCAGGTGAGTGGCCCAAACTGGCGGAATGGCAGTGGGACCTGTATTGGGCTATGATGGTGGAGAACTACGAGGCCGTTGCCTCTCTGGGGTAACTTACTGTCAAACTCAAAGTTATCTGTAAGAGAGACCAAGAAGAGGACCCCTGCATAGAAGAGCCCCTGGAATCCCCCAGGTGGAGGAGACCCCAGGCCCCCTGGTTGGGCTTTCGGGAGCCGCCACTACCAATGAAGAACATCAGCTGGTTAAAAGGGAGAGGGCCCTGGACCCTGAAAACTGCCATCAGCAGCCTTAAAGAACAGCAAACCCTGCAAGGACATTCAAAATAAACACTGAGAGCTGATTGTGAGCGGAGAATGTTCTACACTGGCTGCTACCGCTGTATGACTATTAAGAACTACTAGCACTTTATTATGATTTTATATTGTTTTAACCATAACTATGTTTTAACGTAATTATCTGTTTTTATGTGAGCTGACCTGAGCCAGCTTCGGCTGGGAGGGCAGGGTAAAAATCTGAAAAATAAATAAATAAATATCTTTGGAGGGGTATTTTTTGCATGTGTGTGTGTGTGTGTGTGCCCATGCCTGGAAGTCATGGAGACCTCTGGCAACTCCTACTGGGGCATGGAGGATGTTCAGAGAACTGGCTTGATAGCCTGCCTCTGCCTCCTGGCCCTGGTTTTCTTTGGAGGTCTCCCATCCAAATATTTGTCAGGTTCGGCCCTGCTTAGCTTCTGAGATCTGACAAGATCAGGCCTGCCTGGGATTAAAAGATCTTTGCATTATACCTGTGAAATGGGGGGAAAGCTGAATGAAGCTGTTACTACAGATTGTTAATTCTAGGTGGAACATACATGAAGGACCACCTGCCTACTGAGAGGAAGTCTACAGCACCTCTTGTTTGTGCCACCCTACGGATTAGATCTGGTCAAAGGAATACAGTGTTCTCATTGGTAATTCTTGTCCATTGGAACTTCCTGTAGAGGTAAGGATGGCTATATTATCTTTGTTAGGATGGAAGGGTTATTATGTGATTTAGATTTCTTTTGTAAGCTCCCATTGGATTTAAGATACAGTGGGATAATTTTTTTCAATAAAATAAAATGAATGTATGAGGAAATGATTTTAGCAGCTACTTTATATTGGCCGATGTTGCTATAATTCCATGATGGCAACCAATAATGACTTAAATCCAATCATACTTGTGTGGCCCAGGTCACATGATCAACAATACCAGCATAAAACATCCTCAGTATTAATGTGAGTTTGTCATAGTTTTCACTAAGCAATTGTTACAATTGTCCTGTGCTTGTACACGGACAGGAGTAGTGAGCCATTTAAAAATAATTACTCTTATTTTATCTGTTTAGTCTCTGACCACTATACAAATTGATTCAGGCCAGAATCGCCTATATTAAATCAATAAGTGTTGTTCTTTATCATGCTGCATCATACCCTTCACCCTGCCTCCTTATTTCTCTACATCCAAATTGTGCTTAACCTTTAGCTACATCTCTCATCCCATCCCATGTGTACATTGATAGCAACTGTAAATTGGATACAGGAATCCGAGCCAATTGGGGATGACAAAAAGGGCAAATCATTAACTTCTGCATATTCTGCTCAATACTTTCACAAGCTTAATGTTTGTAATATGGAATTATCAATAACTAGTGACCTTTTAAGATAGTTGATGACTTTGGGTGATTAAAGGTTGATTATTTGGATGATTACAGTTGTTTACTTTGGATGATTTAAAAAAAAGATAGATGCTGACCTCTTTTTTAATACTACAAACTTATTAATGCAGCAAAGTTGGCTTTCCTAAATAGTTCTTGTCAGTTTTAAAGATAAAATGTTTAAATTTCTTAGGTCTGTTTGTCTTATTGGCCTGATAATTGTTTTACTTTCCATATGTTGATGCTCTGAGTTGGTGTTTTTCCTTGCATAGAAGGTTTATAAATAACAAGCTACATCAAAACTCTAATTCATGAAAAAGTCCTCAGTTGGCAACTTTCAAGATGTAAAGTACTACAGAAGTAATTTGTGTTTGTATAAGTTTCTCCCCCTCAAAAACAACATGACAATACAATCTAATTACTTGATGTTTTAAAAGAGGTCTTTGCTTTTGAGACTCACTGTACTTTTACATCACAATGTTCTTTCAAATTATAAATTCCCACTTTCACTAGACAGAAGTTTAAAACATGTCACAGAGACATTTTTTAAACTGATGAATATGATAGCCAGTGTACTCTTGAGCCACAGTATTTGGGGTTTGTCTGAAAAGACAACACATCCATACTGATAAATGGGCAGGTACAATTAACACAACATATAATTGTATTATCAAAGTAATAATAGTCAGACAAGAGCATCTGATATAAGTAGTAGTAGTCAGTCCACTTGTTAGAAATTTCATGGGTTGATTTTTTTCCAATGAAGAAAATATGGATTGGATCCCATGGATCTGTTCTGCTAATAGAAGCTATGATGGCTCCTCATTTCCCTCCCTCAGAGATAGATTTTCCCTGCAAAATTTTGTTCTCTTGTGTGACTTAGCTGCCTCAAGTTATGTGGTTTTCTTCTTTGTCTTTAAAAGACTGTCTGGCTCAGACTGGCAATTCGCTCCGGGAGCCAGTTGCGGCAAAAAAGCCTCAGTCACATGGGCAGTCTGCTGTGGGAGCTTAATGGGAGAAGACACGCTGGAACGTTCACACCGCTGGCCCAGAATGGGGGAGCTCACTGCAGATCGCCGAATGGGGGAGGATTCCGGCACTGCATTGGTTGGTACAGCAGAGCATGACCAATCAAGCTGCTGCTGCTGTTCTGGCTTGCTCCCGGCATATCAGCCACGTGGTCCCACTGCTGGGAAGAGGACTGATGCAGTTTAAAGCCGCTCTGCAGGGATTTGCTACCCCTTCAAAGAGGTATCTATTTAATGTGGGCAGAAAGCGGAACAGTGCAGGTTGCCTACGGGTGGGGGACGCCAGGCAGATGTGCTGTGTGAACAGCCCCTTTAATGCAGTTTTGAAGTGTTGCCGAAACAGGCTCCTGCAAGCCCACCAGGCCTCTTGGCCTAGGCAGGACAATGCCAAACAAAAAAGAATCAGGTGCACAAGGCAGGAAGAGGAGGAAGATAGAGCAGGAGCAACAAGCTAAGCTAGCTGGAAGCCTTGACAGATTTCTTGTGAACACTGCTGAAAGTACACCAGGCACCAGCAGCACCACAGGAGCTTCACAAGCCTGATCCGGTGTCAGTGGACATTCCTGTTGTTGCTTGAGAAGCAGAGATGGCTTTGCTTAAGGATGCTTCTACTTCTGCTCAGCCAAATATTCTGCCAGAGAGTAGTGACTTAAACTTTTCACTAATATTGGCTATCGGCCTGATGAAACCTTGAAAACTGAACTTGTGAAGAAATGGATAGTGGAACTGCAGAATAAGGATGCATTTTTTCCAAAAGACCATGATGGCAGGTCATTTTCCAAGGATTGGCTCTACATGAATTTCGACAATGAGACTATGTTAAGGACATGGTTGGTGTATTCTCCTGTAAACTGTGCTGTATATTGCTTTCCTTGCATGCTTTTTCAGAAGGTCAAAGGGAAAAGTTCTTTTGGAAAGCCAAGTGGATTTAATGCACAGAAAAGCTAAACCCTAGATTATTAGAGCATCAGCACAGTTCATATCACCTCAGTGCATTTACAATGTGGAAAGAATTCTAAATGGAGCTAAAGAAACAAGAGACTATTGATGCTGCTGCCCAGCTTGCCCAACAGAGGTCATTTGAGAAATTGAAGGCAATCTTACCCAGAACACTCAATTGTGTGCTGTATCCAGGGCCGGCTCGAGGTGGCTCTGCGCCCTAGGCGGGCGCAGATGCCAACCTCCCGGCAGGGCCTGGAGACCCCACCATGCCGCCCCTGCGGCCCGCCTCCCCCCGGGCACCTGTCGCTGCCTCCCCCCGCCGCTGCCAAGAGCGCCCAGCTGGGGCGCAGGAGGTGGTGGTGGCATGGCTCGCTCGCCTGCACACCCACCCTGGGAGGGAAGAGGCGGGGGAGTCCCTCCCGAGGCTTACTCAGGACTGGTGGGGGCTGCTGGGGCGGCGGGAAGAGTCCCTGCTGGCTGCCGCCATGTGCTCCCGCCTCTTCCTCCCCCCCCGGGGCCGGGCGCCTCCTGTTTGCACCCCGGCCGGGTGCTCAGGACTGGCGGCGGCGGCGGGGAGAGTCCCCGCTGGCCGCCACCATGCGCTCCTGCCTCTTCCTCCCCCCCCGTTTGCAGCCCGGCTGGGTGCCCAGGACTGGCGGTGGTGGCGGCGGGGAGAGTCCCCGCTGGCCGCCGGCCCGCCGCCATGTGCTCCTGCCTCTTCCTCCCCCCCGGGGCTGGGCACCTCCTGTTTGCACCCTAGCCGGGTGCTCAGGACTGGCGGCGGCGGCGGGGAGTCCCCGCTGGCCGCCGCCATGCGCTCCGCCTCTTCCTCCCCCCCAGGGCGCCTCCTGCACCCCAGTCCCCAGCTGGGCGCTCAGGACACGTCGCCCTCCCCTCTTCCCCCCCAGCCGGACGCTCTTGACAGCCGCGGCAGGGAGGCAGCCGCGGCGCCCGGTTAGGGTGGTGGGGGGAGCTTTTCGGGGGCGCCATTTGGCGCCCCTGAGGGCCCTCGCGCCCTAGGCGAGTGCCTAGCTCGCCTAGTGAGCGAGCTGGCAGTGGCTGTATCTAGTCAGGCAAACCTTACCCTTATGTGGTCACTCAGAAGATCTAAGCACAGATGATAACTGTGGAAATTTTCTAGAAACTTTCAAGTTACTACCAAATATGGCCCAGTTGCCAATCAACATCTTCACAAAGTTCAGCAGACAGATAGCCACATCGTGTCCTATCTCTCCCCACAGAACCAGAATGAGTTCATCAGCTAGCTCGGTGATCACATTAGAACAACAATTTTTCAAAAAATCACAAAGGCCAAGTATTTTGCTATCATGTTTGATAGCACTCCGGATATTTCTCACACTGACCTAATGTCCCAAGTGATTTGATACATGCACATAGAAGAGACAGAAGTCAGCATGCTAGAGTCTTTCACTGACTTTATTCAGGTACATGGGAACTCATCTGATGTCATTATAAACCAGATTTGTGACAAGTTGCAAGCTGATGGCCTTACATTGGAGCACTGCTATGGCCAAGGATATGACAATGCTGCAACTATGGCTGGACACATCAGTGGTGTACAGAAATGTATTTTGGATATGAATACCAAAGCAGTGTTTGTGCCATGTGATAATAATTCACTCAGTCTTGCTGGTGTGCATAAAGTTGGTGTTGGAACACAGTCTATGACTTTCTGTGTATGGGAAACAATATAAGGGTTTGTAAGCCTGTTTCTCTAGTCCCTTCAGGGAGAAATACAAACCATTCAGAAAAGAGCAGTCAGCCACTAATATCTTTTTATTGCTTCATGGTGCCATAAAGGGAGTGCAGATGAATTCAACTCCATATTCCAAACAACATCAATTTATCACCTCTGTCCCCACTGGAAAGCCCTGCCTTTCCCCCTTTACTGGGTCCAAGGCTTACACTCTTTCAGCTCCGCCTACAACATACACACAATATAACATACAAGACTTCTACTCCCTCATCATGGATCGAATGTGCATTTAAAATACCTCATTAAGTAAACAAGGTGGGTTGGGTAATATTCAGTAGCTAATTAGGCATGTGTGATTGATTAGTGTTTATGTATGTCAAAGCTATTCCTTGCCTTCTAAATTCTTTACAACCCCCCCTCCATCTTGAGAGCCAGTTTGGTGTAGTGGTTAGGAGCATGGACTCTAATCTGGGAGAACCAGGTTTGATTCTTCACTCCTCCACTTGCACCTGGCTGGATGACCTTGGGCAAGCCGTAGCTCTGATAAGAGCTGTTCTTGAAAAAAGAGCAGTTTCTGTCAAGAGTTCTTTCAGTCCCACCTACCTCACAGGGTGTCTGTTGTGGGGAGGGGAAGGAAAAGGAGTTTGTAAGCCGCTCTGAGACACCCTTGGGTAGTGAAGGGTGGGGTATAAATCCAATCTCCTCTCTCCTCCTCCTCCTCCTCCTCCTCCTCCTCCTCCTCCTCCTCCTCCTCCTCCTCTTCTTCTTCTTCTTCTTCTTCTTCTTCTTCTTCTTCTTCTTCTTCTTCTTCTTCTTCTTCTTCTTCTTCTTCTTCTTCTTCTTCTTCTCTAAGTTTGTTACTCTTCTTTGGCTTCTCAGCAAGGCCCACAATTCTGCCATTGTTCTTTACACACTTACAGCTTCTTGCTTCAGCTCATTTTAACCATTCACTTCCCTCATTTAGCACTGTGGAAATGGTGTTGTCAGGGTCCTTAGTTAGTCAGCCAAACACCAGGCCTGTTCATTGAAACAAGAATAGTATTTATTAAGCTGCAAGACTAGGTCACTAGAACAGAAGCATTGTTAAGAATACTTTGGATACATGAAGCATAGAGATATACCCTAAAGGGGGGAAAGGGCACCCACCATTCTACCAATGAATGAACCTTGCATGCGCGGGAACCCCAGAAGCCGTAAATAATAGTTCACCCTCCATCCCACCTTTCCCAGCCTAGCTGTTGTCTTTAGAAAGTGATAGGAGACAGTCAGCCTGGCATTCAAGGCCACTCTTGGCCTGGGATCTGAGATATGACCCGGTTGCCCGGGCAACATCGGCAGCTCCCCACATTCCATCCCACCAGTCTCAAAGCATCAATCAACACCCTACAGTCCCATCCGCCCTCCCTTCTCTATACAGTCCCATCCTCCCTCCCTTCTCCATCCTTTATGGCAGGAATACCTGACAGGTGTACACATTCTTTTCAAGCTCCACGCATAGGTGAGATGTTCTTAAGGAACATGTACCAATTCACTTAAAGTGATCATGTGACACAATATGGAGTTCTTCCTGACCACACTGAGGAAATAACAGAAGCTTTGGAAGTGTTGAGAGATGGGCCAGAAGGATCCTCTGAAACCAAGAATGATGAAGGAAGTCTGTTAGTTTGCATCATGACCTCATTCTTGTATTTTTAGAGCCCAGTACTAACTGAAGTGAATGATGCTCAGATCTACCTGCAGCAAGAAGGACTTGCTCTTGATCAATGTGTGCAAAAGTTGAAAGCATTGGTTCTATTTTGCAAGGAAAAATGACACTGTCTAGTGCCAAAGGCAACTGAGAAAGCTCTGCAGATGTGCAAAATGTATGGTATTTCTATACAGAGAAGAGTTGGAAGACGTAAGAAGATGCCTGGTGAGCAGAGTTGTGATCCTGGCTTGACCTTAGTACAAGAAACACACAGAGAACAACTGGAAGCAATTGATCGGCTTGCAAATCCAGACATCGTTGGATACTGAAAAAGATGATTTTATCAATGAACAAATTCAGCACACATGTACTAAGTACACAGAGTTGAATACTGCAGTTATGATCACCGAAATAAATTGCCTTCGGTACCACATTGTCTTGTATAAGGAAGTCAATCTTGATGAGCTGATTGCTAACTGGACAGCTTTAGATTTGCTTCAGTGGGTGTACAAGTGGAAGCTGCAAGACAGCTTGACTAACTGTGTTGTGACATTAAGAATCTTTTTAACTATCACTGTTTCAACTGCCAGTTGTGAGACAAGTTTCTCTCGAAACTTAAATTAATCAAAAAGTATCAGAGATCTACAATGAACCAAGAAAGACTGAGTAACCTAGCAGTACTGTCAATTGAAAGAGATTTCAGTGTAGATTTCAATACTGTTATTGAAAAATTTGCACAAATTAAAGCCAGTTGATTTTAAATAAATTTGAGTATACTAGCATTAAATTCATTTTACTTTAATTACATCAGTATTTTCTTAAAATACAATACATGTGCTTGGGGGATAAGGGATCCAGTAATGGACTGGTGGAAGAGACTCAGGGAGTGCTAACAGTCCAGAGGTTAGGGGGTGCAATAGCCTTGTCTCGGGCGCTGACAACCCATGCTGTGCCACTGCCTGGAACCTGAGGGAAAAATAAGGAACCCTCTTGGGTTGAACCCCTTCAAATAGCACTTGAGATTATGTATAAGTCAAAATTAACAACAGATTTTATTTAAAAGACAGAAGAAGGTCAGGTGTAATCAGGAGTTGTTAATTGCAAGGCAAAAACCAGTGGTTATACAGACTGTAATTCTTTATAAGGCAAATGAGAGTTATTGGAGGTTATTTTCTTAGTTATTGAGATCTTAATATCAAGAGGCTTTTCCCCTGTGTTTTTGAAACACTACAATGCTTCTTAATAGCTTTCTCCTCTTATTTCCTTGAGGCTGGTACCTTCTTTCAGTGCCTAACTCCCTTCTTTTTAATCCCTAATTTCTATCTAGCTCTTGAGATGTCTTAAGCAGTTTCCTTTCGCAACAGACCAGGGATCTCTTCCTCCCAGAGATAACTCTCCCTGTTTAACTGGACAGGGATTCTTCTTATTTCCCTAGAAGATAGATCCCCTTTTCTTTGGCCTGAATGGGAGTCTACCCAACAACCTTGCCAAATCCCATTCCCAGTTCTTGTGTCTGTGTAAAACTCCTTTCAGCATAGGTGAGACTCAGATTCTTTCAGTTCTTCAACTGAATTCTTCCTCAGAGCAGATTTTTAACAGTTAAGGCACAGAATCATCCTCTTTTCCCTCAAATCAGGAATCTGTCAAAATGTCCATTCCCCCTCAGCACCCAGCTAATGAAATTTCTGCCCTTTCATCTGGAGCTGGCCAATCAGAGTGCTTGGAGTAGCCTGTCACTCAAAGCTCTCCATTCTTGAGGATTCTTAACTCTTCACCTCCCAGTACTCTGATAGTGTAGTATTTTGAAGCATGTTTTAAGGGTTGTCTGTCATAGAAACATTTCGCACTTTGCTTTGGCAGAAGGAGCCTTCCTCTGATGCAAGATGGAGGTGACTCATGTCCCATCTTCCAGCAGGGAAAGCTTTTTCCACTAGAGATAAGCACTTCCACTAGGTGACTAGATTCAAGGGATCCATGGATTGTGCAATGGGTTGTGCAGACACCTATGTAAACCTCCACTTGGTTGAAATATTTAGTGATCTTGTTTAACGTCTGCTGAAGTTTCAACTGAGCTTTCAGAAAACAGAATATCACAGAAATCCAGCTCTAAACAAAATCCCACAAAGGCCAAAGACAGATTCCTTAGCATAAAGTGATCCATTTATTTAAACACCAGCTGTAATGATGAGAGACCCAACATATTGTGTTACCATCATTAGACAGAATTGGAATAAACAACTGATTATAGCAAAACCAGCTTCAAATGTATTCCAAAATGTATTAAAGAATAGGCTATAGATTAGAGACTTGAATATTCATGTCATATTCCACACACTTTAGTTAAAAATATTCCACCAACTGCTGTGCTATATACAAATTCAATAGCAGCATATGCTATTGCCATCTGTTGGCTTAGGGCATTGTGTTGTACAAAACACAACACTTATTCTGCAGATTTTGTAGTCAGAAAATTGGCATAGCATTAGGGCCCAATAATCTTCTTTCCATAGTCTGTAGTGGATACAAGAGAATGAAATATGAACTGCTCTATTTTAAAGGGAGTGAATGTCAGCATAATTGTCTTAACTAGAACTCAGTAATTCCTGTGCTGTAATGCAAGCTATTAAAGTCAAAGTAAATACAGGTAACAGAAGAAATGATACAGAATTAATTAAAATGCATTAATGCTTAATAAAGCATGCTGTTAGGTTTTTTCTTGGAGGAATACGAAAAGTTAAGGAATAAATTATACCTTGAAATAATCGCAAGGTTATCAGGTTCAAGGCCCATTGTGGGAAGAAATACAATGAGCTCTAGAAGGAAGCTCCAGGTGAGTGTCCCGGCTGTGGCTGGTGGGGTGGCAGAGGGAAGAGGAAAATAGAGGGAGGCAAGCCATGTTTATTTCCTTCTGCTTAGCTATAAGGCAGGGCTGTCTCAAGTCATTTTGCTGCCCCAAGTGGGTAACAGCCTCATGGTAACAGGTATGGCTCCCTCCACCCCTGACTTATGTGAATTTGGGGCTATGCACCTCCTCCTATACCATGTCTTCTGGGTTCCAAGAGTCTGGAAAACAGTTCCGTAGCCAGTTACAGGGTTGCCAACTCTGTAGATTTGAACGGTAGAGCCTGGGGAGAGTAGCATTTGGGGTGGGGAGGGACCTCAGCAGGGTATAATGCCATAGAGTCCACTGGCCAAAGCAGCCATTGTCTCCAGGAGAACTGATCTTGGTCATCTGGACATCAGTTGTAATAGCTGGAGATCTCCAGGTGTCACCTGGAGGTTGGCTTATATCAATTTGGGGATATGCAGTGGTAGCTAAGGTAGAAAAGGACCTCCTCCTATGCCATGTCTTCTGGGTTCCAAGAGTCTGGAAAACAGTTCCGTAGCCAGTTACAGGGTTGCCAACTCTGGGTTTGGAAATACTTGTAGATTTGAGGGGTAGAGTCTGGGGAGGGCAGGGTTTGGGTGGAAGGGACTTCAGCAGGGTATAATGCCATAGAGTCCACTGGCCATTGGCTGGGTGCTGGGTCTGCTCCTCTTCCCGCCCTCCCCACAGCCACGGAAAACTGAGCGAGCCAAGGGAAGGAGAGGTGGTTTAAACCACCTCCCCTTCCCTGTCAGAGCCGGCTTGCTCACCCTCCCCGTGGCTGTGGGGAAGCCGAGCAAGCCAGTGGGAGCAGAAGCAGTTTAAACTACCTCCCCTTCCCCGTCAGAGTCCGCTTGCTTGCCCTCCTCGTGGCTGTGGGGAAGCCAAGCAAGCCAGTGGAAGGAGAGGTGGTTTAAACTGCATCCCCTTCCCTGTCAGAGCCCGGTTGCTCACACCCCCTGCGCAACGGGTGGGGGGGCACCCAGCCATCTTGGCTGGCGGGGGACTTAAGCAGCCAGGGGGAAGAGACGGGGCCCACAGCCGCCCGGCCAAGCTAGTGCCTGTTGCATTTATGGCTGCAACGGGCCTTCTCCCTAGTTATATATAAGGAGATATAGTTTAAGATTTCTCTTCTTTCTCTTTAGGAACAGACTATCAACCAACACACATGTAGAGCTGCAAAAGTAAGAATGGCAAGTAGTGTATGACTCTGATTGCATATAAGTGAATCTGTGTTTGAAACGTGACCAGTCTGCCTCAGAAAGGGAAAATTTGCTATAAAGTAATTCTAACAATGTTAGATTCAGCTTTCCTAATCTGTTCCATTACTACATGGCAATACGTTTAGCCGAATTAACCCAAATTAACCCAAATGAATGTTAAGACAGATTGGCTTCTTTTATTGCAAGAATTTACTCATCATTACACAATTCAAAGGTTGTTTGGATGAAAAATAAAAATCATCCCCTGGGAATCCAACATAACAGATTTTTCAAAGCACTGTTTACTACATGGGACCAGATGAGATCCAGGTTTCAACCTCTTTTTAATCAGCACTTATTTCCCCCAGGTCTCTTCACCTCTGTAGTTCAAACTTGGAAACGTTCTAATATTTTCAGCTTGGCAGATCTGACTTCCAATCATACCCTGCTTGACAAATTTGCTCTGGAAGCTAAACTAGGTTTCCAAATCCCTTGGTTGCAGATCTCTCGCTTTTGGTCTCAAATTAATCTTCAGTACATCATCAAGCAACCTTTAACTGATTTTGAACTTTTCCTTAAACCCACACAAGATTCTAAAAAGCACCTTATCTCATTCATTTATAACATTTTAAATAGCCTCAACAATGACAATCCCCTCTTTTAACAGGCAGCTTGGCACAATGCATGTGACGAGGAGGACATCTCTGACAATAGTTGGTACTCTCTATGGCACTCTTCTCCCTTTAATTCAAAGATAATTTCTATCAAGCATCAAACATTTAAATTGTTGACACATTGGTATCTTAACCCTCAAAAGCTCACTCATTCATGATCTCATTTCAATCCTTTCTGTTGGAAACAATGTGGTTCCATTGGCTCGTACCTACACTATTGACAAAATTGCCCAAAACTAAGAGTTTCTGGGATTTAGTCCTAATACATATAGGTTGCGGTCACACACACCAGAAAAAATGGGGGGGAAGCAAGGCTATTTCTTCCGGAGGAATTTGACCCTCAGTTGCATGATCACACCTCCTTATGAAGCTGTGGGCACAATCTGTCAGTGTGTAATCAGATGCAACTGCAGGTGAGTAGGGGTTTTTTGTGCCATTTTCCCCCCATGTGCTTAAATGAGGGATCGATGAATTGCACCTCTGCACCGAGGGCTCCCTATGGAGTTTGCGATGATGCACATACTATGAAGGGGGGGGAACAATGGCACGGAGTCTGGATTTATTTATTTATTTTATTCGACTTATATCCCACCCTCCTCCGCATGGCAGGCTCAGGTCGGGTTACATCAAATTTAATAAAATACAATATATAAAATTAATACAATTAAAACACTAATAAAATCCCACAATGGCCTCATTCAGTGCCATTGTCATTGACATTAAAATCTCGCAGATGCAACTCTAATATGAAGTTCTGACCCATTGGTGGAGACTCAGTAAAAAGGGAAGGACGTCTGTTGCTCTAAAAACCTGGCAGAAGAGCTCTGTCTTGCAGGCCCTGCTGAACTGTAAAAGGTCCCGCAGGGACCTGATCTCATATGGGAGCTCATTCCACCAGTTAGGGGCCAGGGCTGAAAAGGCCCTGGCCCTAGTTGAGGCGAGATGGGCGTCCCTGAGGCTGGGGACCACAAGAAGATGTTGATTGGCATGGCAGATCATAAAGCCCTTTGGGGCTAATAGAGGGAGAGGCCATCTTGCAGATATGCAGCCCCCTGGCCATATAGGGCATGAGAGTGTGCTGGAGTGATCAGACATGAGAAAATCCATCTGTGGCCTGTTGCAACCCATTTACTACTGGGTTTTCCCTGGTGTCTTTTAACTCCACTTCTGCAGGGTGCTTCCCAGATGTTGTTGTCGGATTGCGCCCTTTAAATCCACCTGGCATTCGCACCTATGTCAGGTCTAATTGTGCATTTGATCGCAGCCATAGAATCCATTACGGGTCTCAAAATGCCCCCTTTTCTAGCTAGTCTCTTTTTAAATGGGTGGAAGGCCACCCCCCTTGCCAATTCTAAGAGGGACATCATTCCCATCCTGTTTTCTACTATTCAAACAGCAATCACAATTTGTTGGAAAAAGACGCTTCACCCCAAATTATCCTTATGGCACAAAAAACTGTGGGATTTTTATATAATAGCTAAAATATCTAATAACATGTCTCTTCTTGGCTTGCATGCTTCTCAGTCAAACTTTGCTGCAACATGGTTCCCGATACTTGACTGTAAAACAGAACAAGGTGAAACTCCAAGTGGAGTAGATCAACTGCATTTATGGTGATGTTCTACTTAATATTCTGTTTACTACTTTTACTATGTTGTTGTTGTCATTTTCCTTTCTTTCCTTAATTGGGGTTCTTCAAGTCTTATATATGTATATTGTGATTTTTGCAAATGCTACTTTATCTTGACTCTTTAGCTGCACTTTATCTGTATTTTATTAGCATTCAATAAAATGTATTTTTTAAAAAAAAAGAAAAGAAAGGGAAACTTTGCAATTGGTTGAATATTTGTCAGGTAATCAGTGCTGGCACTTCCTTGTTTATAGGGGAAGTACAGATTCAGGCTATCAGGCTCACTACTCAAAGAGAAAACCAGTGATGACTAGATAAAGTTCCCAGTTATCATGAATCAGAGTGGACCAAAGTTTAATTTTCAGCTGCCATCCTCTTTATTCCATTGCATTCTCTGTGGCACCTTCTAACACAGAGCCCAGTTAAGACTGCACCCAGAATGACACTATATACAATGCAGTAGCTTTAGGTTAAGCCAAATCTCAACAAAGTAGACTACAAACTTATTTCTCTGTGCAAGAGCTCCAGTGCTTTGATGTCTTATGATCGAATACTGAGTTGTACACTCAAGCCTGTTGTGAGAAAAATGAAACAGTTGGTTCAGAAAATTTAAAACCCATTTTATATAGTTAATTCTATAAAGAAATCATAGTGTTTTCTCAATTTCTGTAACTTTCCAAACAGCAAGCAGCATCCCAACATGCTTTGCAAGTCCTTTGTATCAAGAGGTATCTGTCACCTGTCACATACACAGGAATAGGAGTCTACATTCTATTCCCCAGAATGTAAATTCTCCTCCATTGTTTATAGATGTAAAGAATTCCAAACCATTTAGAAATAAAGCATTTCTATGAGCCAGCCATTAAGTCAAGGGAGCCAGAATATTTGCAATACTAAAGGTTTGCCTACATGTCAAAACTCACATCCCACCGCCAGCCAAAAAAAAAATGATGCCTAGCTGGCTACCGCACCCCAAGAACACAAAGGACATCCTGAAATTAACATATTCTTGTGTTTGTCATTTAGAAATCCAGGTGCAATCTTGTATTGTTTTGCTAAAGCATCATGGTAAACTGACTGCTGCTGTAATGTGGGAACATCGCCTATGCCATGATAGCCCACATTATGAAAATAGTTATTGTCAATTGATGCAGTTTATAATTTCAATAGCTCTATCGAAATGTATGTGACCAAGATTGTAGAAAAGGGGACCAGTAGCTCCATCCCAGCACTGACTCCCGGAGACCCAAGGGAGATTCTGTCCTTGTAGGGTCTCTGGGGGCCAGTCCAGAAGCTTCTGTTGCATGGGGAAATCTTTGTTGTATTTAATCTCTGCCTATCTCTTTCTTAGGAAGTAAGTATTGTGCTTGTGTATTTTGTTTCAGTGTTAGACAGCTGCCCAGCGCCTGGCTGGGCAACTGTCTTGCCTTCTTTTAACTTTGATAAGTATTAATAAAGAAAGTTTTGTTGTTTAAGTAACCTTGTGTTGCATTCCAGCTAACTGTTAACATTTATATCCTTGCCTTGGTAAGGGGCATGCACCATAGACCATTCAGAATCCAGGGGTGGGAAAAGGTTCAGGTAAACATTTCACACAGGGTTAGTTTACACCTAACACGTGTTTGCAGTAGCCACCTTGCCTGGTAAACCTTTGTTAATAAAGATAAGTTTTATTTTAAGAAGAGACCTTTTGCTTGAGGGTCTCTGCCAGCGTTTAGTGGTTTCCAAGCTTGCACATTTTGCCTTTGGCAACACTAAGGGAACACACGAACCGAAAGGAGACACAGACATGTACAGCCACATTATTCTCACCACAAAGCCAACAACCAAGTTGTTTCAAACTATCTTTGCTGAAGTCAAGCCAGTGTTTCTAACAGATGTAGCCAATGTGTTGTCTTTACAAGGCAAAGTCACATTATCAAATAACCACAGACACTTTTTAAAAAGGAAATTTGGTTCCATTTGACTAGGGGGGAAATCCCATTTACTAGGGGATATTTCCCTTCTGAATGCCAAGAATGTTTCCGTTACTGTTTTGTTTACCATTTTCAGCTGAGAATTAATTTGTGTTTCAGTTTGTGTGCTTATAATTATTTCAGTGCCATTCTGAAAGAATTTAAAAGCCCAATAGGAAGGTGTTCAAGCCCGATAAGAAGGTGATCTCACTCATTCAGTTCAGCAAGCCCATCCACCATTTGCAACGACAAAAGGTTGGGTACGTTAATTTTCAGTATAACCTCTCTCATGATACATGCTAGCTGTACTTTACAGCTTACTGAGCAATGTGGTTGGAAAACTGATTAAAAGCCCTAATTATTGTAACTGGGCTATAATCATGATTGATAGGACAAAGAGCACTAATCAGTAAAGACAAACTGTTCCAAAAATGTTCAGCAGTCTGAGGGGAAAAAATAGCTAAAATCAAAGGCTGTGATTTTAAAAAGAATAGTTTTTCAAATTGTGTTTTTACTGTGAAAAAAGAAAAAAGAAGGAAAAGAAGAAAGGAAGTAGGCTGCATTGCTGGAGGAATGCCTCCTATGTCATCAGTGTCCAACCTTTGCCATTCAATGCCTATTACATCTAGCTGGAGGGGAATACCTCCTTGGGTCAAGAGAGTAGAAAATGTTTCATTAAAGAAAAAAGGTAATATTAATCACTTTGAAGTAGGCAGCTGCAAAACATTTTTTCAAGAACTCATCCCTGGTTACAAATGATTCCTATAAAAATCAGGGACCTGCAGAGTTCTGTTCTGTCTTCCATGCTCTCTAACTTCTGCGTGAAACTGTTGGGAGGGCCTGGAGTAAGAAGACTTCAGGATAACATCTAATTTTCTCTTCTCCTTTGTACAGAGCTTGGAATATTACTAGACCTGTTTCTACAGATGTGGCACAGGGTGCCTTTGTTCAGTTGCAGTTGGTGCAACACTCTGATCACTTCCAGTTTGAACTACTACAATGTGCTGTATGTGGGGGGGGCTTGAAAACTGTTTGGGAGATTTAGTTTAGTAGCAGGGTTGCTGCATTGTGTAAGCTATGAGGAATATTTCTTACCAGTTTGACTATTTGCTGCCAGGCACAATTCAAAGGGCTTCAATGGCTTGGGTTCAGGGAGCTTGAACATGCTTGTTTCTATATGAACCTGCTGTATACGCCATTTTAGAAGTGATATGGGTATTCAACTGTGGGTTTGGAAGTTGCTCCCAAAATCAGTTCACAGGATACTTTTAAGTGACTACTTCTCTATTTATACAGGTCTTTGGGTTGATTTAACAGTGTGGGTTCACATGTCTACCCAACCATGGGTGCGTTCCCACCGTCCCCAGCCGTCACTTTCTGGAGCAAACCCCCTTTGAAACGGAGTATTTTGGCACCACTTACCCAAGCGGTGTTTTCCATGATTCTCCGTTTCAAGCCGCACTTTCCGCTGTCTGATCGCTCGTCTCGGTCGAGCCACTTCCGGGAGCCTCTACCCCCCCTCCCCTCCGAAAAGCTGCTGCTTTTCGTCCGCCATTTTTTTAATGCATCGGCGGTATGCGCATGAGCGGAGCTCCGCTCCTACGTTAATAAGACCAGCATTTAAACAGTGCCTGGTTTTAGTATTTAGACGAGTTTGGGATCTCAAAGAGGCCATTTTTGGGTCAAAAGTTTAAAGGGAAGTGTTTTGTTGAAGGGGTTCGATTGAAGTGGAAATAGTGCCATAGTAACACAGCTATCTATCTTGTGCCGGAACTCTTTTCACATGTTCACTGCAGGGCATGCTTTTGGCGGGAAAGTGACACTCCTCAAAAATGTCTGGTGTGAGAGGGACATCCTGGAGGCGCGGGGAGACCCTGGAGCTCCTAGCTCTCTGGGGGGATGCTAAAATCCAGGAGGAGCTTAAATGTTCCTCTAGGAACATTGAGATTTTTAGGGAGATCGCAAAAGGGATGGCTGCAAAGGGGTTCAGGCGAAGTGCTGAGGAGTGCCGCACTAAGACTAAAAGCCTTCGCCTGAAATTCAAGCAGGTGGTGGCTGACAACCAACAATCTGGTACCTCAGCACACACCTGCCCCTTCTACGAGGAGCTGAGTCACATTTTACAGGGGAGTGTCAGTGTGACAGGGAGGAGGCTGTCACACAGCTTCCAAGAGGAGACAGCTCCTAGCACCAGCCACCAGGGCCTCCCTCCCTCCCCTGAAGCCTCCCTTGATCTTTTCCCCCTGGAACAAGAGGGAGCAGGCAACTCATGTGGCAAGTATATATCTGGGTCCATATACAATTGTGAGAGGAATCCACCACCAAGTCACAAAGCAGCCCACCCCACACTCTCCAGTCCTTGCCCTCTGGTGACTGAGGTAATCTCAGTGATGTGGACTGTTCTCATAATACTACAATAGGGGCATTTTGGCTACCAGAACATGTAGCTATTCTCCAAGTACAATCAGGCCTGTGGAAATTTTGAAATACCTCAACCTGGCAGTATGCCATGGTACCCCCCCCCAGAAATATTACCATGGGTGCGTTCAGACGGCATGGTGGGATTGCTCACGATTTGACTCCTCATCCTTCCCCATTCTTCCTATTGCTTCAGCCACCTGTATCTCAGGAATGGCTGTGTGGTTGCCTGTAATAACTGTGATTCCTGCGTAGCACAGCAGGCAGTTCACCCAACCTGGTCAATTGACATCAGGCTCCATTTTCTGTCCATTCCAGAAGGAGACAGCCCCCTGTCACAGGCAGAGGAAGGGGCCGAAGATGATGGTGAGGTGAATATGGAGGCTTTCTCACCTCAGGAAGGTGGGTGAGACCAGCTCTCAGAGGATGACTTCCACTATGGTTTATTCCTGTCCATACCACTTCACATAATCAACCCCCTCCACCACCCAAAGATCTCACCCTGCCACTTCCCCCTGAGTGTTTACTGGCACATGTGCATTTCAGAACAGTAGAACATAAGAGAAGCCAATGTTGGATCAGGCCAATGGCCCATCCAGTCCAACACTCTGTCACACAGCAGCCAAAATATACCAGGTGCCATCAGGAGGTCCACCAGTGGGGCCAGGACACGAGGAGCCCTCCCACTGCTGCCCCCCCCCTCCCAGCACCAAGAATAGAGTGCATCACCTGCCCCAGACCACATGAGTCACACAGCCATTAGTGTCTTTTGCGTAACACTCCTTTTCTCACCTGTACACCACAGGCACATCTGCATCCTCCCAGCCAGAGGCACGTGGGAGCCAAACCCACAGTAACCCAACAGGTAAGCCTGAACCCTTGAACCCCAGGAGCTGCGGCATAGCAGGGCATGAGAAGGTGGTGAATGGAGACTACAGCTGCTGCAGGTCAACCACTCCCCATCACATCTTTCCCTTTTTTTCCTCCCAACCACAGATTTTCCACCTGGAGTCATCCTGGGTGAACTCTCACCAAAATCCCGCCTGGCCTTTATACGGGCAAGGACCAAAAGAGTTTCAGCGGTGCAGAAGGTAGGGGAGGAGATGCTCCAGCAGTCTAGACAGCACCGAGAGGCGCTGCTGGAGGCAGGCAGATGAGAGCACGAGGAGTTCATGGCTCTGATGACCGCCTCCCTTGAGCAGGAGAGGCAGTCCAATGATGCCCTGTGTGGGATCTTACAGGGTGCATTGGCTGCACTCACTCATCTCACTAGGACCATCAGCGGAGAGAGTGCAAGTGCCACCACACCACGTCATCCAGGTGGCAACTCATCCACTCCTGACACTGGCCATGGATTCAGGAAGAAGCGGGACAAGAGACCCAGAGAACCGTATTCCCCTTAGTGTTCTGCAAGACACTGGCATAAACTGGTCCACTTGTGTAACAGGGGGCAATGTCTCAGCAGAGATAACATAAATACCTGAGATCAGTGCCCTCTGTGAGTGCCCCAAGGAAACCGGTCGCAGCCACATGGGATCAGTGCTCAGAAGATTCTTCCCACTGTGCGGCTGTCAGTAGTTGACGTTAAATAGTTCTGGTATGCCAGTGTAAAACCTACATGTATTTAAGTTTATCTTCACACATGTAAGTGTGTGTTGCTGTTTTTTCTTTTCTTTTTTTGCCGTGTTGTCTGCCTGCTTTGCCAAGCTTGCCTCTGCCCTCAGAGCTGCTGTCTTTTAGGCACTGAGTACGGGGATGCAGTGCCAGAAGCAAACCAGGCATAACAGCGACCCTGTTTTGAAAAATGTAACTTTATAAAGAACTTTGTAAAACAGTAAACAATTAAAACAGTGCAAACTCAACAGGAACACAACAACAACACAAACAAACAGACTACTCCCCCTCTTCCCCAGCTTCCTCCTCACTCTCCTCGGACTCCTGCTCCTCTGCCTGCGCTGCCACCGCTGCAGTGAGCCTGAGGCCTTGAAACTCCCTGCGGAGTCTCAGCATTGCCCGCTCCACAACTTCAATTCGGCGTGTATGTCCATCCTCTGAAATGACAAGTACGTGCTCAGCATTAACACCGTTATGCACAAGGGAGTCCTAGACACCCACATGACCCCCTATCCACTGTGACTGTGAACTTGGTAGGATGCTCAAAGGGACATCTGAAAGCCACCTTACAGTGTGTTCTCCCTGGCCTAGGGACTCAGTGGCCAGTGTACCTGACCCAGGACATACCCTGATTGCACAATGACCAGGATGGATCCTGCTCCTCAACTGAGCAACCTTCCCTGTGCACTATTCTAGACACAGGCATTGCCTCTTCCCTAGCCAACACCATTTTGGGGCTGCTCCCTCCAGTGCTCCCCCACTGACCCACAACAATATTGCTTCCCTCCCTCCAACAAAATACACACACTCAGTTGTCACTGAGGCCTCTTGAGGACAACGGCATTTCAAACAAACTGTGGGCGAGAAGCAGCCTCCTTTGCACTGCAGCCAGACCATCCAAAAGAGCCAGGTCTGAACTCCTGACATTTCCCACAGAGTGCTCACCAGGGGAGAAGTGATGTCCAACACTGGTGCTGGTTCTCACTACACGGGAAGCCACTTAACACAAACTTACAGGATTCCAAAGGCAGGGGCAGGGGGCTCTGACCTTCTCAGTAAACCGCAGTGTTGTGTTGTGTTGTTATGGTTGTTGTTATTGCAGTTGTCAGTTTTTTAGGTTCACCACAGCAGTGGTAGCTGTTCAATAAAATATGTGCTGCTACCTGCCTGTGTGCCCTGGATGTCTCTCATATTCCTACTGTTGATCACAGGACTGGGCCCGAAAGGATACTCACGGGTCTGCCGAATTGTATCCACAGTCGCCCTGAGCAGCTCCATGCTGACCTGGAGCTGTTCAAGGGTGGCCTGCATCAGCTCCAGCCGCTCTTCCTGAGTAGGGGGAGGGGCCTCCGCTGCCACGAAGCTCGTCTCACCAACTGCTGTGAGAGAATGGGTAGCCCTTAGCATGTGCAAAGTTATTCCCTGGCAAGACAAGCAATGGCTCTTGCTCTTACCACTTGGGGACTCAGAGGTGGCCTCTGGTGCAGCTTCCTGACCCCCTGACTGGGCGGAGGTCGTCTCCTGTGTGTCAACTGACCCTGAAATGAGTGGTTGAAAATCAAAGGTTAATAGGGTCAGGCAAACGTACACACTTCCTCAGTCAGGCACTAAGGTTTACATCCCAGTATAGTTACCACTCCAGGCACTGATCCTTGTGCATGGACAGATGACTTCCCAATAATACATCTAAATTTACCTCTGTCGCTCACCACAGGGGATCCTGCGGTCTGCACCGCCACGCTCACATATAGTCCTGTTGAAAATGACACAGGAGAAAATATGCTTATTATATGTTTTGCTGTGTTCTCTCAGCCAGGTCCCCCCTTTTACTCCTCTATGGTGCTCTAATCTCCTGAGGACTCACTTACACTTCACCTAGGGTGCAAGGCTAAGCCAACTGTGCTTTCCCAATCTAGACCCAGACATCCATCAAACTCCATGGTTCTGTCATGTGGGTCATGGAAAACCTCAGAAGACCACGCTACTCTGACCTTGTGGTAGGGATTCCAATTCAACCTAACCTGTAACCATTGCTCCCTCTCAGCAGAGGAATCTGTGAGCTGGAGGCCATAGAACTGCAATCCTGCTAACAGCAGTTCAGTTTAGAGGGAACACTGGCTGCAACTGGTATGGAGAAGACAGATATCCACCGGCAACAACCTCCCAGATCTGCAGTGATCTGTCAAATGGCGTGCATTGCCAGAGTACACTAGCGGACCCCCCCAACCCCCGAAACGTTTCCCTTCCTTTTCTGCTTGTGATTATTTTCTTAGAAAGTTGGTTCCTTTTACACGGAGAGAAAAAGGGAGTGATGCTACAGCCACTCCCCCTACCTGTGCAATGTGTGCTATATTTGCTTACCGGATGCATTCCCCCTTTCAGGAGAGGATCCTGGGGAGTCTTGTAGTGCTGCCTGCCGACAGCTCCGTTTTGGCCGGTAGGATTCTATGGGAAACGGGAAGGGAAAAGTTGGTGGGGCATGTAAGTGACAACTAATGGTGCACTCCAGTATAAGGGGGGGCATTGTACTCACTGGCAGGTCTCCGCTTCTCCCAGCTGGGGTTGCCCGCTTGATCCCACAGTCTGCGGAGCAGATTAAACCTGGGTGGCCGGCTGCTGACAGGGGGTATCCCCCCATAGTACTCTAGTGCTTCAAAAAATGCGGCTTTGTCCCTTTTGAATTTGGCGCGACATTGAGCCGCGCTTCTGGGGTGGCCTGCCTCAGTCAGTGCAGTGGCCACCTCCTCAAATATGCTGAGAGTTTCTAAGTGGGTGATTGTCATCACCCGGTCACCATAGCTCTTCTCCCAGAGGAAAATCAACATGAGTTCTAGCTCATCCTCTTGCCAGAACACACCCTTTTGCGGTGAGGCAGCCATCCCTCCACGAAGTTCAAGCAAGAGTGTTGGTGCGCATGTACGCTTGGGTAGAGAAGCGCGCGAACGTCCAATCAATCGTGTACTTCTGAATGAATGTCAGGGATTGGGGGGGTGGATTTCGAAGATTTTTTTGACGCTTCCCTGGAGCCAATTGGCTACTTTGGGACTCTGGAACTCAAACTGTCCTGTGGGGGGGTGGTGGAAGTTTTTGGAGAGATCAAGGAGAAGTCTTTGGAGGCACATATTAGTTATAACAGTTTATGGGCTGACTTTGCAAAACTTCCAGAAGTGTCCCCAATTGTCCCTGGGATAGTGGCCACAGTGGTAGACCACTGTACTTCTCCACAGAAGTGTCCACCCTTGGGTCGATTACTATCAACCCCCCCCCGTGCGTTGATTACCGAGGTCTAAATTTCAAGCGTTACTTTGCTCATGCGCACTTACGCCCCGCGCCCAAAACTTTTTACAATGGCGGCAGCGAGGCGTTTGGGCGTTTTTTGGCAGGAGGAGGAAGTGGAGAGCCTCCTGGAACTCCTGCATGACATGGATGCTGGGCCGATGGTCATGCCCAGCACCCACATGCCCACAATGGCCATTTTCAAAAGGGTAGCCAGGCGCCTTACTGCTCAGGGCTACCTCAGGTCCGGCTCACAATGCCGGGCAAAATTCAAAAGGGTTAAGGGGGCATTCTTCGATGCACTGGAAGACTGGGAGGGCTTCCCCCCCAGGAGTCACCGGCCTCCCCACTTCCATCCCATGGCACGTCTGTGGGCACAGGCGGGGAGACCAAGCTGGACTGAAAGAAGAGCTCCATGTAAGTCTTTAAGTTTCTTCCGCCTCTTCTACTCCCCCTTTTCCAGTGCACCCTTGGCAACCTCAGTGCAAGGAGGGTATGTTTTCCCTACCTAGGAGGAAATGTATCCCAAAACCAGGTCTGCTGACAGACACTGCAGCTGTGGGGACATAAATTTCTCTAAGGGATTTGGCCAGTGGCATATAGGGGGTAATGTTTACTTCCTTTGGTGAGATATGTTAGGTACAGTAAGCCTTACTTGACTGTCATTAATTCCCCCAAAAAACAGGTTTTGATTTAGTGTACCTTATTTAGTTGCTTGTAACATCTTCACATGTACAAGGAAAAGAAATGCATGTCTGATTGGCCCAGCAATAACTGCCATCCACATCTTAACCAATACACTTTTCTCTCTTTAGACACACCTCGAGTACGGAGAAGGGGATGGTCCCAGAGAACCCGGGTACTCATGCCCACCTCCTCCTCTGAGGATGCAGCCATAGAGGATCCGGGGCAAGGACCATCTGCAGGTGAGTGAGCCTTTTGTGATTACATCCTTCACACACACACCCATTCATTTATGTGACTACTGAAGTGACAGCTAATCCCTTCTCCAACCCCCACCCCGGCCACTGGTAAACCGTGACCTGAACAAATCTCCCCCTCCTTTTCCTGTGGCCGGACCCTCCCAGCCACCGATGGAGAACCTGACTCTTTCCTCTGGGGACACTGGAGCGGGTGAGGGGACGATATGAATAAACCACTGACTGCAAATCCCAAATCTGACATTGAGCTGAAGTTAAATGTTTCCCCCTGCAGGGACCACCTCTCCTCTCCCATCAATCGAAGGTGAGCCACAGCAGGATGTGCAACCGCCTGGAGTTGTGGTGGTGGTGGTGCCTTCGGGGGACACCGGAGAGGGTGAGTGGAGAGTGTCACTCCAGTTGTTCTTGAATGGCTGCTAGATTTCCCACACCCCTTGATTTGGAGATATTTCTGCAAATTCGAAGCAGACCAAAATGCCCAGCATCTGCTATGGTAGAGGGCACACATTGCAGACAGCTGTCTGTCCACACGTCGTGCATTGGGAATAATTTGTGTTGAGCGACCACAGTGGCTGTTGTTGTTTGGAAGTGGGAGGTTACGGTGCATATGGAGTTGCAGTGCTGATGGAAACAGCAACTTGCGAGGCCACAGTGCCACATTTACGGTACCTCTGTAAGTACTCACACAGGTCTACTGCTGTTTGGAGAAAGCTCGTTGGACCACAACCTCAAACAAACTGTGTGCATTTCAGATCTGACGACTGAGGAGCAGGAACAGGGGCCGGGTGGCGGAGAACCCATCCGGGTTATTTCCTCTGCAGATTCGGCTGCAGGTAAGATTATCCTCAGGCTGCCCTATGGGGAATGCACTTCTTGCTCTGATGATGAGCTGTACCCTATTGCCCATAGGTCAAGCGGTGTCACCCCAGGCTGCCGTGGCTGCGGAGGTAGTGAGGTCCTGCCCTGGTTGCCAGGAGGTGGAGCGTCGGCTCCGTGAATTCGAGGACAGGGTGGACACCAGATGTAAGTCCACTCTGTTAGGTCTTGCTGGGCACACCCTATCCAGGAGTAATCTGGACCCCGTGAGACGTCCAGGCCACTGTGAATTGTGGTGGCAGGAGGATGGCAGTCCAAGTGACCAGTCCCAGGGAAGGGCTGGGGTTTTTCAACAACAAGAAGGAGGGCTGAAAGCTAACCCCATCTTGAGCCCAAGCATCTCCAGAGATAGGGTGATGGGGGTGTGGGGACAGAGGACCTGCATTTTAACTCCTGTTTGTTTTCTGTGCCTGGTTGCGTTAAGTGCCTGGGATTATTCCCCTTGCCTAAATTATCCATAGTCCGATTACAGCTTTTTGAGTTTCAGGGCCTGGTGTGCCTTGGCCACTTAGTTCTTCCCAGGTTTGGACATTACCAGGGGCAAAAGGGAGGCCAGAGAAGCAAAATGGGCCCAAATTGGGGGTTGCCAATTCTCCAGGGGTTGCCCAAAGATTGTGGTACCAACTTCCCAAGGTTGGGGAATCAGCCAGAGGGGTCTCGCTGTCTTTCTAGCAGGGCGGTATCAATCCAGTGAGTGATGGCAGCAAGTAATGAGGGAAATAGCCCCATGAGGCAATGTGGGCAAGTGAACACATGGGCTTGCGGGGCTTGTGCATTTGCTGACATGGTTTCCCTTTCTGAAATACCAATCCCCAGCATATGGGCCACTGTTACTGATATGTGATGATCTGACTGCCACAGCAAACTGTAATCCCAAGGTGGATTCCACAACAAGGCCATGTCTAATCCCCCCCCTTCTTTCACTCCACAGTCCATCAGGTGCTCAACCTGATTAACACCCTGAGGCAGGTTGTGCGGCGTCTGCGCACTAACGTTGCGCACATGGAGCACGCATTTCAAGCTGCCAATCTGGAGCTGGCGCCGGCGAGGGAGGAAGACTAGTGTAAATGTTATAGTTTTTTTGCAGTTCTAAATGTTGTTAAAAGGTTAAAATAAATTTGATATTTGTTCTTTAGAGGCTTATGTGTCAATTAACTTCCTTGGTAACCCAAATGAGCCTTCCCGTCCACCACCGAGCATGTCTCTACTGAAAGGGGACAACGGAGGGCAGGTCTACTCCCCATGGGGAAACTGGTAGCGCAGGTCCAAGAAAACACAGCTCAGCCTTTCTGTTGAATAAAGGTTTTACTGCACCACAAAATCTAATAAGACAAAGTATTTTTTTAACAAACGACAACAGCGTCAACAAGAATTCATAACATAATATTTACATAAAGCAGGTTTTATAAATGTGGGGACATTTATAAATTATAAATCCCAGAGCTCCAGCCCACACCTGGAGGTTGGCAAGCCTATCCCTGATACCGTTTCACGAGATGTAGTAGTTAGGAGCATGGACTCTAGTCTCGGAGTACTGGGTTTCATTCCCCATTGCTCTTTCACATGCGGCTGCTGGTGTGACCCTGGGTCAGTCACAAGTTATTTCGGAGCTGTTCCCGAAAGAGCAGTTTTCGAAAGAGCTCTCTCAGCCCCTGCTGAGAGTGGGGAGTCCAGGAAAACACAGCTCAGCCTTTCTGTTGAATAAAGGTTTTACTGCACCACAAAATATAATAAGACAAAGTATTTTTTTAACAAACGACAACAGCGTCAACAAGAATTCATAACATATTTACATAAAGCAGGTTTTATAAATGTGGGGACATGGCGTGGTGGGGAAAGTCAGTGCCTACGCCGCCTCTGCAACCACAGCGTGATTGCGGCACGCACTGCCCTCCCCTCCTCACGGTGCCGACCAAAGGCCCGCTCCACCACACACCTGGCCCGCCTGTGCGCCCTGTTGAAGACCACCTGCTGTGGTGTCAGCACTCCCGTGTAGGGAGTAATCAGCCAGCGGCGCAAGGGGTACGCGGCATCCGCTATCACCAGGGGAGGGATCTGAACCCCTCAATTGTCACTGTGGGGTTTCCGGGCACAAATACTCCACGGTCCATTGCCCGGATGAGCCTGGAGCGCCTGAGTAGGTGTGCGTCATGGCTCCTATCCCAGAGCTCCAGCCCACACCTGGAGGTTGGCAAGCCTATCCCTGATACCGTTTCACGAGATGTAGTAGTTAGGAGCATGGACTCTAGTCTCGGAGTACCGGGTTTCATTCCCCATTGCTCTTTCACATGCGGCTGCTGGTGTGACCCTGGGTCAGTCACAAATTATTTCGGAGCTGTTCCCGAAAGAGCAGTTTTCCAAAGAGGTTTTATAAATGTGGGGACATGGCGTGGTGGGGAAAGTCAGTGCCTACGCCGCCTCTGCAACCACAGCGTGATTGCGGCACGCACTGCCCTCCCCTCCTCACGGTGCCGCTCATTCCCTCCTGGCTGGGGTTGCTGCGAGAGAGAAGTGCTGTGTTGCACCGTGGCCTCCACAATGACCAGGTGGCCACGCTCCTCGCAGATGTTGTGCAGCACTGCACAGGAGCACAGCACTGCATTGAGGTTCTGCTGCTCCACCTGCAGCGCGACCCGTAGGCACCTCCAGCGAGCCTTTAGCCGACCAAAGGCCCGCTCCACCACACACCTGGCCCGCCTGTGAAGACCGCCTGCTGTGGTGTCAGCACTCCCGTGTAGGGAGTAATCAGCCAGCGGCGCAAGGGGTACGCGGCATCCGCTATCACCAGGGGAGGGATCTGAACCCCCTCAATTGTCACTGTGGGGTTTCCGGGCACAAATACTCCGCGGTCCATTGCCCGGATGAGCCTGGAGCGCCTGAGTAGGTGTGCGTCATGGCTCCTGCCTGGTTCACCCACTGTAACATCCAGGAAGCGTCCTCGGTGGTCCACAGTCCCCTGCAGGAGGACTGAGTGGAAGTGCCTCCTGTTGTAGAAGTCTGTGGCTTGCCCTGGTGGTGCCCGGATTGGGATGTGACAGCCATCCAGGGCTCCCACACAGTGTGGAAACCCAAGCTCCTCGAACCCCAGCATGACCTGGCAAAGGTAAAGGATAACATCAGTGTTCATGGCCCAGGCTACCTTGCTCTACCTAGATTTATCAGTGACAGTCATACTTATTACCTACAGTACTTTATAATTACAGTATAACTACTGGTTTGTCCATGTTCTAAACTCCCAAGACCTTATCCTGGTGGGACAGTTATCATTTTTACTTTCAGGCCCAATACAGTCTTTTTAATGTAGACAACAGTGCCCACAGTTGCATATGAGGTTACCTGATGACAGTTACAAAGTGGAATGCTTGCAAGCAAGATGTGTACACCTATGGCATTGCTTGACACACAGATGACACAGCCAGTTTTCCCTCTATGCTGTGGCATCTTGTGAGCAAAAATGCAACTTGGTGAGCTAAAGTTTTGAGCGAGCGATGTGGCTACTGCCAAAAATTACCTCACCCTTGGGGCCATCCTTCCTGAGCCAAAGTCAAAAAAACGGGTGTGCTTGCTCACACTCACTCCACTGGGGGGGGGAGAGGGAGAGAGAAAGCACTGAACACAACCATGCCTGTATCACTGGCACCCCCCTAAGTTCCTGTTAAAAATTCTGACAATTATCAAGCTCCCTTTTGTAGTAATTGCCATCTGGACAGTACCACAGTAGTGTTCCTCCACAGATGTCACTGACTGGTCACCATTACACCTTTACATTCTCTGTGCTTCGGGGGACATGTTAGAAAACACCTAATTTCTGTCATGTGTATGCTTTACATGGGAGATGCTTACCTGTCCAGGTGACTGAAGACATATTGTTTGGCGCATCAGATGTGCCTCAATTGTGAGGCAGACCTCTGCAACTATTCCAGCCACCGTGGATCTCGCCACACCAAACAGGGAACCAACCACCCGGTAACAGGTGGTGTTGGCCAGCCATGCTATGGCAATGGCCACCCGCTCCTCTGCTGGTATGGGGTCCCGCATGGTGGTCTCCTCGTGCTGGAGATGTGGCCTGAGAGCGTCCACTATCCACTGGAAGGTGGCCCTGGTCATCCGGAAGTGCTCAAGCCACTGTTCATCCTCCCAGACGATCCGAGCGTAGACGTCCCAAAGTTGTGTTGGCCGAGGATAGACCCACCACCTACGTGGGGCCCTCTGCTCTGCCAGTGTCTGAAGGAAGGCCATGTTGAGGGACTCTGTCAGGACAAAGCCCCTCATTCTGGCTCTCCTGTGCATGAGGTACCGTCTGACCGCAATCAGTCTCCTCACTCTGATGGCCCTCAACCTGCTTTGCAGGTGACAGGCCACTGTGAGAAGAACCTGAACAGTCAGGAACACCACCAAGCACTGCTCCTGAGGATTCATGTTGCTCCCTCAGTGCAAGCGTCTGAAAAGAGCGGGAAAAATGGTTTTATAGGGGAGTGAACTGCTCAGGCGGATTGATACAGTCATGAGAGTGAAGGCACAGCTCTCTGCGGAAGGGTAAAAAAAAGCTGTGATTTGCCTTAATCGTTATGCGCATGTGCGAAATAAAAAAAACCTATTCCTTGCATGAGCGCCTATGCGCATGCGCGGGTCGCGATAAAAAAAAAAAAAAAACAGCGAGGCACGCTTTCCGCGCGCCGGAAGTGTAAACGCCAGGAGGCACAGCAAAGCGGGATAAAGGAGGTCAGTATGATCGCGATTGTCCGGTTCAAATATAAGCCGGTTGAAAACGGAGCAATTTGAACCGCTCCAGCATGCTGTCTAAACGCACCCCATATGTCTTATACTGGCTTTTATCCCTTGCTAGTTCTTTTTAATGCAATTTTATACTGGCAACAATTTGTATTCTGTAGAGGATTGTTTTAACTATAAGTCATTTGGAACCCAATAGAAAGAGTGAATCCAGGATAAAAATCCATTAAATGAATACATATAGAAATTGAAAGTGAGCGCAAACACAAACCCCATTTTAAATACCTCTAAGCTAGAAGACTACATGGCAAAATGACATTCACATCACCTCATTCTCTACAGCATTTGAAGCCTGGCCATTCAACACAGGGCATGCAAAGGTCCTTTCCCCTCACTTTTCAAAACAAATGCTCTGTAAAAGAGGCTGTGAGTGGATTGCTTTCCTAACTCTATATTGGGGGGTGTCTTTCAACATACCACAAGGTGAAACCTCATCCAAGCCACATACTCTTCTCTCTCAGCTGATAGAAGCAGCACATGTTCTTCAAGGTAGACTCATTTCTAGGCAGCAGAGCTATTTGCTTAATTTGTATGTGAGTTTTATTTTATTTATATATTTATCACATTTCTACCCTGCCCTCCCCGCGAGTGGGCTCAGGGTGCCTTACAATAGGGCACCAAGTGCCTACACATAAAACAGCATAAAAACAGGAAAAAACAATCAACATTAAAGTGCTCAGTAGTTACAATGAAAATCTAACAAGAAGGAATCACATTTACAAGATGGACTCCCCTGAATCTTACATAACAATAAGGGGATTAAAACCCATAGTTGTTACTCACCCCCACCCAGCAGTACTGACCACAGCAATGTCATGGTTGTTCTTCATGGGGCCACCCCACCGATCTACCAATGGTGGTCCTGGTAGTGGTAGTAATAGTGGTAGTGGTGGTAGTGGTGCTCTGCAAAAGCATGCAAAGTGACTATGATATCCAGTGTCAGTTGTGCTGGTCATTTGAGGCCTCATGCTATGACTTCAGCCATCTTGAATAGTGTCATTCTGATCAAGATGGCCAAAAGTCCTAACATACTTCCTCAAATGGCCAGCACAACCAACACTGGATACCACAGTCACTTTGCATATGTCTCCTGCAAAACCCACTCACATGCACCTACTAATGTGAATGAACATCTGATAAATGGTGAGAGACTTAAACAAAAGAACAACTATCTTTCTTGGGAGTTGGAAATTTCCTTTGAGCTTCTGGCAGGTATACCTATCAAAATTAAGAAGGTAACATCCTCCAGCTCGAAAGACAGGACAAAGCAACAGTTTTGCAGTCTGAATTTGAAGGGAACCATGTCTTGTAGCTGGAGTTTGTTAAAACTTTGGCGCAGCCTGAACAGGCCATTATAGTGGCGCACTGGAGGTCTGGCCTAGAATCAGTAGTTTTGTTGCTTGTTTTTGAGCATGTTTGCTTCCAAATGGCCAATAGTATTTGTAAATAATATCAGACAATATAATTACAAGATACCATGTATCTTCAGTGCTCTCTTATCAAGTGGAAGCTAAATCCTTTCCATCCTTCTTATTATTTGGAAGCACATGATATGGAAAAGTTACTGAGCCAGGAGAGGCCCCAAGATGCCTTGAAACTGACAGCGGCTTCATGGTCTGCTTTCTTTCAGTTTATGAACAGATTTCCATATTTATTTATTTAAACTTTTTTAGCCCATCTTATCTCCATGGACTCAAGGTGGCACACAATATAGCAACTAAGTTTCAAAGGGATAAACTAACCAAATTAAAGCAGATGAAAGTATGCAGTTTGAAAATTTAAAAACATCCACACAAACATGACCCTAAATTAATACTTTCAGGATCATCACAGCCAGATCTGCTGGAAAAGTTTTTTTTCTTTTTTTAAAATTTATTTAAATTTATACATGTCAATTCCATACAAAAAACACCAAACAACATGCTAGCTCATCTGAATACAGTTAAATCGTCAAAACATTCAGCCTTCAACAAAAGAAAGTAAGTTGGGATGCCAAGAAAGAACTAGAAAAAGATCATATCTTTGTATATCGGATTATTCAGAATGATATCCAGTTCAGACAGAAATTGTATTAGTGGAAACCAAGTTGTAAAAAAATTATTGCAAGCTTTCTCAGAATATGGTTGCATAGTGCTAACAGTAATCTTTGCCATAACAAAATAGGACCAGATTCGACTTAACCAAGTATTGATATGGGGAGGTAAAGGATTTTTCCAATGAGCAGCTACAGTATTTCTTGCTGTAGTGTTAGCCAAATTGCTCTATTATTTAATAAAGATGGGGAATTATAATTATTAATATGCAATTGGCTTATCTATAGGATCTGACCTTTGTATACCAGAGTTAGAATTCCCAAGCACCCAGGAACAGACACAGAAATTGGGTGGCTAAAATAATGATTTCTTTACTAAATATTCTCAAACATACACACAATATTCATATAATATAGCACTAAGGAAGCAGAGGTGATTGATGGGTTATAGAGGAGTGATACAACCTGTCCAGATGTGCAGAGGTCCATGGATTCTGGCCTAAACTCAGATTGTTCAGGGGTGGCCTGCCATTTTGGATCATGGCAGAAAACACATGGTCTAAGGCCAACTGTGTGCTGGGATATAGGCACTGGCAAAGAATGCAGACCAATGGGCAGCCCTGGGGGCTGGTCTCAGGGGAGTACAATAGATTACCTGGACCAATGATGAGTCCCAGGGGTGTGATGCCAGTAGGGGCAGACCTTAGGTATGACCAATGAGCTTCCAGAGAGGCAGGGTCTGGATTTAACAATAGAAGCCAGGTGTTGGGTAGCTAGTTAAATGGATTATCTGACTCACTAATGGTCCTGGCCTGGGGTGGACAAAAGGTAGGAGCCATCCCTGATTAGCTCAGGAAGGATTGCTAAACATTTGAATGATTGATTGGTTTATCCCGGTATTTTGAGGGACAGAGCAAGAAAGACAAAGAATTTACACATAGGACACAAAAGGCTGGGTGAGGTGCTGGAGAGTGCCAGGTGGCTTCTAAAAACTTACCTCTGGAACTCATTGTTATTCCATAATCTCTGCTGGGTGGAGGGGGAAGACCGGAGGCTTGCTCTGAGGTCACTTTATGAAACCTGAATATGAAATCCCTTTTGCAGACTACCTGCAGCCTGACTCTGTGGTCAAGCTGAGAGTGCCTGGCTTTTTGGACTTCAGGTTAGAAAGTAGGGCACCCCTGTTTTGGGGCTACCCAAGAATAAAAGGCAGTGCCTCTGGCAACAGTAGGAAGTAAAATAGAGATTAATTTGTTATGCTCTTTATTTTCTACTGGAGGGGTTTGGTATTCCAATAAGAAGACTTCAGGGAGAAAATTTAACTTTACCTCTGTAGTTAAAAATATATTTTGATGAATTTGTTTCCAAAAAGATTCAATGATTGGGCAAGACCACAAAGTGTGGAGAAAATCACCCATCTGACCACATTTCCTGATACAGCGAGGGCAGTTCATCGAACTTATTCCATGGAGTCGAGTTGGAGGTAAACACCAATGAGCCATGATTTTTATCATTTGAAATTTTACATTAAAAATTGGAGACCTAAAGGAATGGGATTCCCATTCCCCCTCCCCCCAATCTTCTGGCTTAAGTCTATTTGAGAGGTCTTGTTGCCAGTTCTTTTGAAAGAGTCAAGTTTCAAAACAAATGTTTGTCAATAGAATTTTATATAACTTAGAAATAGGCCTTTTGAATTTTGTTTAACATCTATAAGAAGACGTTCAAACTCTGAAAGTGGTCGTGATAAAGCAATTTTTACTTAAGGTGACAATAAGTTATGTTTTAACTGTAGGTTGGGTGTTACAAGATCTGGACAACTCCCCCTTGCTGCTGCTGGACTCCTCCAAGTCCACCCATTCCACCATCTTGGTGTCCCACCTCCCAGGGCAGCAGGGGCCTCAGACACCTGAACAGGGGAGGGGGGTTACATCATGACCCCTGCTGACCCGCTTCTTCTGGATGACTCAATCTCCAACTCTCTCTGGGTGTAGCTCTGTCCAATCCAGGTAGTTATCCCCGGCCTCCTTGTCACTGCCTTCTTTTATCCCCTCCCTGCTCCCCCCAGTGTTCCCTGCACTCAACCCTTCCTCTGCTCCTCCGAGCCCCACCCCCCTACATAACTGAAGACACCAGCCCTCAGGAGGGGCCGTGGTTTCTGCTACTCCTTCTGAGCTGGGGCAAGGTGCTGCTGGGCAGCTCCAGTTGGGCTGCTGGTCTCGGATGTGCTGGTGGGCCCTTGTGCCAGGCCACAGGCCCAGCACAGTGATTTTGGTGCAGGCAGGTACACTCCTGCCGGCCCCGTTGCCACTGCTGCTCAGGGAGAGCATGTGCAGTAGTGGTGGTGTTTCCCCGGTGGCACCATTAATCTTTGGCTGCTCAGTCCTGCTCCGCCCGGGGCCCCAGGTAAGCAACAGAGGTCCCAGGGAGGGGTCCATGGGTGGCAGGGGAGTCTCGCTGGCAGCGTGGGGGTGTGGGGAGTCCCGGCAGTGGGACACAGGGAAAACCCAGGAGGAAACCATGATTGGTTCATCAGTGGTGAAATGGGAGAAATATTTGGTGCAAGAGTTTGTCTATGTTTTTTCCATATTTTCCATGAATTTACCAGGTATGGGTTGGACTTGGCTAAAGTTGAAAGTTTTTGTTCTTGATCCCAAAAAAGATCTTGTATTGGGATTGTAAAAGTATAATTATTTTCAATTTGTAGCCAGGAATGTTAAGGTCTTAGTTGTTGTGGCAAGAGTAGAAGCTTCTAAATATCCACCAAATGTTCTCTAGAAGAGGACTGACTTACATGCCTTCCTAAACACAGCAATAGAAGGTGCTCTTGTCACGCACTGTGGTAAGCCATTCCAAAGGACTGGGCTTATAACGGAAAAGCCCTGTGAAATCATTGTGGCTGTGCAGAGCATGTTAGGAAGGAAGCGGTCTAAAGAGTATAAATGGTGCAGTGTTGTATACTGGGAGATATTGTTTAATAAGAATGAGGGTCCCAGGCTGGGGATGGCTTTAAAGGTAATAGACAGCATCTGAATTGGGCCCTGAAGCAAATAGGTAGCCAGTCTTTTATTTAATATTTAATATTTTTATGGAGGAGAATACTCAACAAGTCTTTCTTCAACTGATTATGTTGTGTGATATCTTACATCCTCTGATGTTAAATGACTTTGTCTTTGTTTTCCCATTCAGAATTAACACTTTCTCAGCAACTAGGTGACTGCATGTAATATAAAGCCTGGTATCCATTGTTTTCACTAACACACACATATATACATTCATTATCTCCTATACTTTCTTATCTACTGTTATGTATAAAGAGGATACCTACAGCTACCTCAGTTTTCATAAGAACATAAGAGAAGCCAATGTTGAATCAGGCCAATGGCCCATCTAGTCCAACACTCTGTCACACAGTGGCCAAAAATACCAGGTGCCATCAGGGGGTCCAGCAGTGGGACCAGGACACTAGAAGCCCTCCCACTGCTGCCCCCTCCAGCACCAAGAATAGAGTGCATCACCTGCCCCAGAGTGAGATTTCCTATCTATACCTTGTGGCTAATAGCCACTGATGGACCTCTGCTCCATATGTTTATCTAATTCCCTCTTGAAACTGTCCATGCTTGTAGCTGCCACCACCTCCTGTGGCAGTGAATTCCATGTGTTAATCACTCTTTGGGTGAACAAGTACTTCTTTTTATCTGTTCTAACCCGACTGCTCAGCAATTTCATGGAGTACCCATGAGTTCTTGTATTGTGAGAAAGGGAGAAAAGTACTTCTTTCTCAACCTGCTCAATCCCATTCATAATCTTATAAACCTCGATCATGTCACCCCTCAGCCGTCGTTTCTCCAAGCTAAAGAGCTCCAAGCGTTTTAACCTTTCTTCACAGGGAAAGTGTTCCAACCCTTTTATCATTCTAGTTGCCCTTCTCTGCACTTTTCCCAATGCTATAATATCCTTTTTGCGGTGTGGCGACCAGAACTGTACACAGTATTCCAAATGAGGTCACACCAATGATTTATACAGGGGCATGATGGTACTGGCTGATTTGTTTTCAGTTCCCTTCCTAATAATCCCCAGCATAGCGCTGGCCTTCTTTATTGCAGTTACACACTGTCTAGACATTTTCATTGAGTTATCTACTGTGACTCCAAGATCTCTCTCTTGGTCAGTCTCTGCCAGTTCAGACCCCATCAATGTGTATTTATATTTAGGATTTTTGGCTCCAATGTGCATCACTTTGCACTTGGCCATATTGAACCCCATTTGCCATGTTGACGCCCACTCACCCATACTCGACAGATCCCTTTGGAGTGCCATAAACCCCACTTTTTAAAGAACTCTTAACTCATCATGGATTATTTCCCTTCTTCCAGAACTAGTTCTTTTGCTTTGCATATTTGTTTCTTTTGACTCAGATACACCAGTGCTGTAAAACAGAATGGTGCTTTAAAATGTGGAATATAAAGGTCATTCATTTCATATTATTTCTTTTTTGGTGTACACCTAAGTGTACATACTCAAGATATAAAGTCTGGATGCTAAACATAGGTGTTTGAAACAATCTCCTTCCATAGTCATGGGGAAGGGAGAAAAAAGTATAACTGGAAAGGACCTTCATGCATTCATGAGTCAACTTCCCTCCACTGCTCTACTGTATCACTTACTGCTATGGAATGTCTTCCCAGTCCTCAGAAGCAGCATTGAGGGTCTGCAGTTGGAAGGGAGAACAGTAAAAAGACCCAGTGCATGCATGGCACACTGCACATAATTTTTACAACCCCTGGCCTTTGTGGAGGTTTCACTGTTCTCATTACAACCTGCCAAATGTTATTTTTCAACACTGGCATGTCCTTTTTGAGACAGTTAATTTGTTTGGAGGTAGTGACAACTAACAGTCTACAGATTCCAATCTGTAATGTCAAAGGACCAAATAAAAGTTAAAGTCTGTATCATCATTCTTTAATAGGATTTGCTTCATTATGTTTTTCACTGAATGTTCAGACTGTACATATCAAAGTGTATATATTTTGTATTTAAATACTAATTTATGAATAAACTATTTAATCCTCACTGCCTTATATGGTATCTACTGTCAGAAAATTACAAGGCTGGACTAAAAGTACATTTGGCATACAATATTAGCTGTTTAAAAGTCATGTAATCTAATACATAAATCTCAGAAATTTGAAAACAGTAATTCTTAGAACTAGAATTATCTATGAAGGTAAACAAATCAAGACCACTTTATTTCAAAGCAGTGCCCATGAGAACAAATGTGTCTCCCCATGCATGAACCCTGTCATCACAAAAATACTGCAGTGAAAATTCTCAATAAAATTCTTTTGGGAATAATTTAGTCATAATGTATTGATTTCTTCCATGAAAGTAATTATATATAAGCCATTGGCTTATCAACCACCACTCAAGAGTACTTGTGTGCCATTGGCTGAGTGCTGGATCCACTCCTCACCCCCACCCACTGCCAGTCTGGACACTCTTCCCTGACAGAATAAACTGCCAAAATGGCTGTCTCTCCTGACAAAGACACTTCTGCTTGGCTCCTATGGGACTAACTTTTCCCTCAGCAGCTGTTGCTAGGTAACCAAGCTTGGTTCTGTCATAAGAACATAAGGGAAGCCAATGTTGGATTGGGCCAATGGCTCATCCAGTCCAACACTCTGTCGTACAGTGGTAAAAAATACCAGGTGCCATCAGGAGGTCCGCCAGTGGGACCAGGACACTAGAAGCCTTCCCACTGTTGCCCCCCCAAGCACCATGAATACAGAGCATCACTTGCCCCAGACTGAGAGTTCCTATCTATACCTCATGGCTAATAGCCACTGATGGACCTCTGCTCCATCAACAAAAAGGCAAAGACAGGACGTCCATTCCAGGCCTTTCTGGGGAACTCATTGAGGTCTGTCCTGACTAAGGTTGCCAGCTCCAGGTTGGGAAATTCCTGGATAATTTGTGTAATGTATCCACTTGGAAACATGGGCTCTGGACAGCCATGTGCTCGAACTGGTTCTAACCAGTCCACCATGCGGTCAGGCGAAGGGCCTGAGCTTCTCTCTGAAAGACAATGGGCTGCAGGATCCTAGCTCCCCGCCAATCGAGGAGCAGGAGATAACTCAATCACTGTAAACAGCGAATCACCGGGTGTGGTGTGCGTTGGGGTGTGGGTTCTGTTGGAAATATAAACTGGCCTGCGAGCCGGCTTCTTTTGTCTTGTTCTTCAACTAATAAAGTATGTGAGAGCTGAAATCACTCGTCAGTCTCAGTACTTTTCAATTTGTGATGGTCTACGAAACCTAGAGTTTGGGGGAAGGGAGAGGCCTCAGCTGAATAGAATGCCATAGAGCCCACCCTCCAAAGCAGTTATTTTCTCCAGGGAGCGAGATCTGTTGTCTGGAATTCAGTTGTGATATGTGGCGATCTTCAGGCTTCACCTGGAGGTTGGCTACCCTAGGCATAGCATTTAGTACTTCAGAGCAGGTCTGCTGTGGAAGTTGAGTGGGTGATTTTGGACCAGTCACAGATTTTCAGCCTAACCTACCTCACAAGGTTTTTGTGCAAATCAAAAAGGGGAGAGGAGAATGATGTAAGCTGCTTTGGTCTTCACTGCAGAGAAAGAATGTACTTTTCGTCCTGGGGAACTATTACTTCCATTCTCCAGATGAGGGCTGGAGATCACTCAGAATTACAACTGCTCTGCAGATGGCTGAGATCCACACTCTAAACCAGCCATTTGCTCCTGGGGAACCATTTTTGCCAATGTCCAGGTGAGCCCTGGAGATCACTCAGAATTACAACTGCTCTTCAGATGGCAGAGATCAGTTTTCCTGGAGAAAATGGTGGACTCTCTGTCATTATACCCTGATGAGGTCAGCACAGCAAATTGATGCTGAGTGCCCAAGGCCAGGGCACCCACTCAGAGCCTCTTTCTAGAGCCCATTATATTTATTTCCACAATGGGCCTTATTTCTAGTGCAGGCCAGATAAAAGCACACACATCCCAAATGTAGTCTCCCAAATTTGAATTAGTAGGACAGATGCCCATGATCATAACTTGTATTAAGTTTATGAGGCTAGTTTTGTCTGTCTGCCTGTAATTCATAATAATATTTAATTTTTTTATTTATAATTTGGATTTATAAATTGCTCAATCCCTGAATACTCAGGGCTCTGAGCAATGAATAATGATAATAAAAACATATTCAAACAATACCAGGAATTTAAAAGCTGATTAAAACAATTCATTCAGATTACAGTATTCAGATGGCATTAGTATCTCCAATCAAAACTGCTTCCTGTAGTATTTAACCTGGAGACTTGAAAAGAAACCTACATAGCATGGAAAACTCTCACTTGAATAGGTGACCAGGGCTGGGAATGTGCCGTGGCACTCAATGCAAACAGCCTCTATCACTTTCTCCAGGATTTCATTACAAAGCTGTGTCACTGGCAATTGCAGTCCATCTTTCATTTTAGAACAGGCAGATTTTTCTTGTATCAGACTGGTGTTAATAAAATTCGTTCTCTTGAGTTTAGACCCTCTACCTTCTAAAATGCTGTCTTGATAAGCATTTTCCAGAAGTTTCAAATAATTTAATTGTAAACATATGACTGTAATTGCAAAAAACCCATTAAGAATAGATAGCTTTCCTTTTTGGCTGATACCACATTTTAATGGTTTGGGGAATAGAGCACTGTTTTCCCCAAAACATATTTTTTTCTCCAGTAGATTTGGGATGCTCACTCCAAGGAAAAGCAGAAAGTTATCTTATGCTAGAAAGCATGGTTGTATCAATTCATGCACAGATATGTCATTGTTCCTCATGTCTGCCTACAATGTTTAGGATACAATAATCATGTTTAGGATTTATACAGTGTTTTCACAAAGTACTCCAAATACTATACATAATTTTAGCAACAGTTAAAGCTACGGCTGAGGCCAATGCCTTGGATCCAATGATTCCATTCTGATATGTGAGGAATCCACTGAATTTTCTCTCTGGTCCTTAACCAGACAGCTCAAATAGAAAAAAAAAAGAGAAATGCCATGGTTACTCCATTTCACAGTGTACTTTACAGTTCCAAAAAGAGAGGGGAAAATCTATAAAAGAGACGAGGTAGCAGTAGATGACCTCCAGAATGTCAGCTTAGTGGATGGGGATACTTTATCTTCTGGTCCAAAAATATTCACATAAAATCTGTCCTGAAAGGGATCTGGAAGAAGCTAAGGTTTCTCCAAACAATTTCCCATGGTTCCTCAGGGATGTGCTATTCAGGCTTTGTAACCATAAATTCAGCCCCATCAAAATTTTAGCAAAAATGAGAAAGAAGACCCCTTATGCACACATGCCTACCTAACGTAAACTTAATGAAAGCAAACTGGTGTGTGTGTATGTGTGGGGAAGTAGAGAACAGGTAATGAGAAAATGTCTTTTGAATAAAATATCTGCTGAAACCAGTCAAGAGGAAGCAAGCAGTGTATGGTGCAATTCATCACTAATAGAAGGGATGGGATATATCAAGGACATTGAATGTCATACGAGAATGCTTTAAAGCAACAAAAATGAAATGATCCCTATCCTATCTCTCCTTCCAGATGGTCCAGTAAAGAATAGTTGTCAATTATGCCTCAAACCTAACTGCCTGGTTTTACTGGGATATAGTTTATTGAATATCTTAAGCCATCTACCACCATCACTGCTGTCTTGAAAAATGCCACCTTGCATTCATATAATTTTCAAAGGTGGTTATGATTGCCAGTATAGCAGTTCCGATTCAAATTCCATTGCAGTAAATGGATGTATTACCACTGTAATTGAACCTTGTTGTTATTCTCTAATTTGAGAAAAAAAGATAGCAGTATATATTCATATCTGTAATGGATACAAATTCAAGACAATAAGAATAGCATGCAGACACAAAAGTAGAGGATGAAAGAAGCATTCCCTGTTATTCAGGCAAAGATTTTCTTTCCTAAATGTGTCATCATGAAAAGCACCATCAATGAAGTGAACAGCAGCTGATGTCCACTGCCAATGAATGCACAATGAGATTTACATGCACTATGCTGTGCATGTATTTAAAAAATGAGCAAATTCTTTTATTTGCTTACTGTCCAGATATTTCACGTCATAGCTCTTAATCTCTTCACTATTAGACAACTTTTTCACAACCTTATCTAATGCCGAGAAGACATTGCTAAAAATTTATGAAGTTCGCCAGCAGTTTTCATCTTTGGCTTGTTTTGCAGAAACCAAAGGATTCAACACTGCATAACTACATTATGTCTGCGCATCAGTAATTCAAAAGAAAGGGAGCAGAGTCATGTCTCCCACTTTTTCTTCCTAAATCCAGCACTAATGTGTTTGTACCTCTCAAAATGACTAAGATAACATTTGCCTTTTTACAGTAACTTATAACCTAACCACTCTATTTTCAAAGAAGTTCCATTTGCTTTGATTATAAATCCCCGTGGATTTTAATAATTGCTTTCACTGTAAATAGATTAGAGATTTTATTTTAAGAACATAAGAACATAAGAGAAGCCAATGTTGAATCAGGCCAATGGCCCATCTAGTCCAACACTCTGTCACACAGCGGCCAAAATATACCAGGTGCCATCAGGAGGTCCAGCAGTGGGGCCAGGGCACCAGAAGCCCTCCCACTGCTGCCCCCTCCAGCACCAAGAATAGAGTGCATCACCTGCCCCAGACTGAGAGTTCTCATTCTATACCCTGTGGCTAATAGCCACTGGTGGACTTCTGCTCCATATGTTTATCTAATTTCCTCTTGAAACTGTCCATGCTTGCAGCTGCCACGACCTCCTGTGGCAGTGAATTCCATATGTTAATCACTCTTTGGGTGAAGAAGTATTTCCTTTTATCTGTTCTAACCCGACTGCTCAGCAATTTCATAGAGTGCCCACGAGTTCTTGTATTGTGAGAAAGGGAGAAAAGTACTTCTTTCTCAACCTGCTCAATCCCATTCATAATTTTATAAACCTCGATCATGTCACCCCTCAGCCGTCGTTTCTCCAAGCTAAAGAGCCCCAAGCATTTTAACCTTTCTTCATAGGGAAGGTGTTCCAACCCTTTTATCATTCTAGTTGCCCTTCTCTGCACTTTTTCCAATGCTATAATATCCTTTTTGAGATGTGGTGACCAGAACTGTACACAGTATTCCAAATGAGGTCGCACCAATGATTTATACAGGGGCATGATGATACTGGCTGATTTGTTATCAATTCCCTTCCTAATAATCCCCAGCATAGCGTTGGCCTTCTTTATTGCAGGTACACATTGTGTAGACATTTTCAGCGAGTTATCCACTACGACTCCAAGATCTCTCTCTTGGTCAGTCTCTGCCAGATCAGACCCCATCAACGTGTATTTATATTTAGGATTTTTGGCTCCAATGTGCATCACTTTGCACTTGGCCACATTGAACCCCATTTGCCACGTTGACGCCCACTCACCCATCCTCAACAGATCCCTTTGGAGTGCCTCACAATCCTCCCTGGTTTTCACCACCCTGAACAACTTCATGTCATCTGCAAATTTAGCCACATCACTGCTTACTCCCAATTCCAAATCGTTAATAAACAAGTTAAAAAGCATGGGACCGAGTACTGATCCCTGTGGTACCCCACTGCTTACCACCCTCCACTGAGAAAGTTTCCCATTTATACTCACTCTCTGTTTCCTATTTATAAGCCAGTTTTTGATCCACAAGAGGACTTGTCCTTTTATCCCATGACTATTGAGCTTACTTAGGAGCCTTTGATGAGGAACTGTATCAAAAGCTTTCCGGAAGTCAAGGTAAATAATATCTATTGGGTCCCCCTTGTCCACATGTTTGTTCACTCCCTCAAAAAACACTAACAGGTTAGTGAGACAAGATCTTCCCTTACAGAACCCATGCTGAGTCTGCCTCAATAGTTTTTGTTCATCAATGTGCCTACTAATTCTTTCCTTAATAACAGTTTCCACCAACTTACCCGGTATCGATGTCAGACTGACTGGCCTGTAATTTCCTGGATCTCCCCTGGAGCCCTTTTTAAAGATGGGAGTGACATTAGCTACCTTCCAGTCATCAGGAATGGAGGCAGATTTTAAAGAAAGATTACATATTTTTGTCAGGAGATCCACAAGTTCACATTTGAGTTCTTTCAGAACTCTCGGATGAATGCCATCCGGGCCTGGTGATTTATTAGTTTTTAAATTGTCCATCAGTCGGAGGACTTCCTCTCTTGTCACCTCAATCTGATTCAGGTCTTTCAAACCCCCTCCCGAAATCAGTGCTTCTGGAGTGGGCAAACACTTCTCCTCTTCCACAGTGAAGACAGAGGCAAAAAATGCATTCAGCTTCTCAGCCATTTCCCTATCATCCTTCACTACTCCTTTTACCCCTTGGTCATCCAAGGGCCCCACTGCCTCCCTGGCTGGCTTCCTACTTCTAATGTATTTGAAGAAAGTTTTATTGTTGGTCTTTATGTTTTTTGCGATATGCTCCTCTTATTCCCTTTTTGCTTGCCTGATCACAGACTTGCATTTTATTTGCCATAGTCTGTGTTCCCTTTTATCAACCTCACTAAGACTAGCTTTCCACCGCTTAAAGGAATCCTTCTTACCTTTTACAGCTTCCATTACTTTATTTGTTAACCATGCAGGCTTTTTTCTATACCTATTTGTACCTTTCCTAACCTGCGGTATATATTTTTTCTGAGCTTCTAGGATTGTCTTTTTAAATAGTCTCCAAGCTTCCCCAATGGTTTTGACCTTCTCCACTCTTCCTTTCAATTTCTTCCTCACATGTCCCCTCATACCAGAGAAGTTACCCCTTTTAAAGTTAAAAGTGGTTGCGTCAGTCTTTTTGGGCAACTCCCTATCTGTACAAATGTTAAACTCAATGACATTATGGTCACTGTTTCCAAGTGGTGCAATCACTTTTACATCTCTCACCAGGTCTTGGGTGTTACTTAGGACCAAATCCAGGATCGCCTCTCCCCTGGTAGGATCTGTGACCATCTGTTCCACAGCACAGTCATTGAGAGTGTCTAAGAACGCAATCTCTTTTTCCCGACTAGAACTCATATTGACCCAATCAATGTGTGGGTAGTTAAAGTCGCCTATTACAACACAGTTATTTCGTCTAGCCGCTATCTTTAATTCATTCATCATTTTATAATCCTCCTCTATCTTTTGATCTGGTGGGCGATAACAAACTCCCACTGTTAAGCCTCCTTTTGGACCCACTATTTCAACCCATAGCATTTCCAGAAGGGAATCCAATTCTCTTACCCTCTCAATCTTACTGGATGGTATACCCTCTCTGACATACAGAGCCACCCCACCTCCAACCCTTTCCCCCTATCCTTCCGATATAATTTATAACCAGGAATCACCGTATCCCACTGATTTTCCTCATCCCACCAAGTTTCTGAAATACCCACAATGTCTATTTCCCCCCCAACACCAAGCATTCCAACTCCCCGATTTTACCTCGGAGACTTCTAGCATTTGTGTATAAACACTTATAGTTTCCCACGTTTGTTAAGCCCACAGCCTTCCTCTTGCTGCCTCGAGACCTTGCCAGGCAGTTCCTATCATTAGCCACAGTCTCAGTGGACAATTGTAATCCATTTCCTTGTACAAAAGTAATAGCTACCCCTTCATCTCTTTGAGATGAGCCATCCCGAACCAGAGACTTTTCATCTCCTGTCGGCTTTCCCCCATTATTCAGTTTAAAAACTGCTCTGCCACCTTTTTGATTTTGAGCGCCAGCAGCCTGGTTCCTTCTCGGGACAAGTGGAGACCGTCCCTTTTGTACAGCTCCCTCTTGTCCCAAAAAGCATCCCAGTGCCTAACAAACTTGAACCCTTCCCCCTACACCACCGTCACATCCACGCATTGAGACTCCTGATCTGTGCCTGTCTCTCCGGCCCTGCGCGTGGAACAGGTAGCACTTCCGAGAAGGCTACCTTGGAGGTCCTGGCCTTGAGTTTCCTGCCCAGCAGCCTAAATTTCTCCTCCAGGACCTCACGACTGCATTTCCCCACATCGTTGGTGCCGACGTGCACCACGACCACTGGCTCCTCCCCAGCACTATCTACCAGCCTATCTAAAACACGCGTAATGTCCGCTACCTTCGCACCAGGCAGGCAAGTCACCATACGGTCAGTACGCGGGTTCGCCACCCAGCTGTCTACCTGCCTAAGGATCGAATCACCAACTACCAAGAGCCCCCTCCCACCCTTCCCAGGGACGGTTCCTTGGTACGAAAGGATACCCGTTCACCAGCTGAAGAAGAGGTCCCTTCTGAGGGCACATTCCCCTTATCCTCAGCATGGTGCCCCTTTTCCCCTTGACCCTCATGCTCCCTGGCAGCAGCCGGGCTGCCAGATCCAGAGTGGGACATATCTAACAAGTCCCCGAGAGTCTTCCCCGTGCACCTAACTGACTGTCCCTGCTTCTCCAGGTCAGCCACCTTGGCCTCAAGGGAGCAAACTCGCTCCCTGAGAACCAGGAGCTCCTTGCACCGAGCACACACCCAAGACTTCTGACCAGTGGGCAGATAGTCATACATGTGACACTCCATGCAAAACACTGGATAGCCCCCAACCCCCTGCTGGCATTCTGGCTTCATAATTGTTTTTAAACAAATACTTTTCTATAACCCCCTTTTAAAACCCTTTGTATTTATATGGCTCCTGTTGTAGGAGTCTACTTACCTTACCTTACCAAGGAGCCAAGGTCCTGGCTTCCTGGCTCCTCCTGGGCTTCTTACAGAGCCCCTAGGCCAAGAGCCACAGGCAAAGAGCCTCACCCTTTTGCTCTCGCCCTTCGGCTCGTGCCTCTTGCAAACTTCCTGCCTTAAATGGAATTGTCTCCCAGGAGAGGGTGTGGCCAGCAGCTACTCAAAATCACCCAAGGCACTTAATGACGGTCAAACAAAGCCCCTTTCACACTCCAACTCCAGCAGCCAGGAGTCTGCTATTCAATCTCACCCAAGCACTTAATTACAGGCAACACAATGACCCTTTCACACCCTAACTCCAGCAGTCAGGAGTCTGTTACAACTCACCCACACACTCCCAAATACAGTCCCTGACACAGTACCTTTTCAGCTAAAGCACCTCAGCTGAAAGTAAATAAATAAAAATACCACTCACCCCTCTGGCAGCTCAAACACCTTGCTCCTTCTCAGAGCTCAGCTGGGTCAGCTCTGCTTCTGGCAAACTTCCTGCCTTAAATGGAATTGTCTCCCAGGAGAGGGTGTGGCAAATTCTTCTCCACTGTTTTCTTCTTTGTCCAAATACACTCTTTGTCAAGTGGGTAAAGCACGAGATTCCCCTCTTTCAGAGTTTTGTTTTCAGGGAATCATGATTTGCCATTTTGCTGCTTGTTAATGTCCTGTGTAGTAGTTCTGAGTGCAGCATATTAACTAACATGTTTGTAGGTTCCTAGCATGTTGTGAGCCACGCTACCATTTCTGTAGCTGAGAATGTGGTCATCCTTGGCTAAAGATGCTAGCTAAATTCACTTAATAAGGACATCTTTTCAAAGATGTAGCAGTCTCTTATATACTAGTGGGTGGCTTCTGAGAGCCTGCTCATTCCCTCCCTCCTCCATCTCATTCCAGGGCTGCTTTTGCCTCCCAATCCACCCCTGTTGGGAGATGTGGTGGTGTGGCAAGCTCCAGCCCAGGTCCCAGTGTGGGTGGCATGAGTGTGGTGGCTTCCCTGGGGTGTGGAAGGGGGAGGATGGCAGGTGGTGGCTTCCACAGGGGGCAGGGGAAGAACAAGTGGCAGCTTCACTACTGTGTGAGAGGCAGCACACAGTCATTCCACTATGGCTGGCCCTGCCTATGCCAGTGTTCTAGTTTACAGGATGGATACTACAGCTGTGAGGGGAAGCCACTCCATGGGCTGTTTCCATGTAGCCCATGTATTCCAATGGTTCCCTTAAAGATGATTAGAGTATTGTAATGCACTCTACATGGGCCTGCCTTTAAGCACAACTCAGCAACTCCATTTATCAGGCACTAGGTGGAACACACATGCTATGCCCATTGGTTATGGATGAGTTATCAATTTCAATAGAAGGTTCTGGTTATCACCTACAAAGCCCTTAATGGCCTTGGACTCATACACCTGCAGAACTACTTCTGCTATGCTCCACTGTGATAGCTTTGCTCATCGGATGAACAAAGCCTTCAAAAGGTGCCACCCTGAAAATGGATAAGACTGAAAGCTGCCCACTGATGTGCATTCTCAGTGGTGGCTCCCACCTTGTAGAATGGCCAGCCTGCAAAACATTAGCTTAAGAGGGCATTTTTAAAATATTAAAACCATAGTAAAATTGAACTGTCCAGGAAGGTACTTTTAATAATGGATTAAGATTGTAGTCCACTGCAATAATTATTTATAGCTATCACCTGCTTTTATTGCATTGTCTTGTACCTTGTAATCCACTCCCTGTATTGTTTATGGTATACCTTTGCCTTAGTTTCTTGTCCACATTGTTCTGTAATTCTAGACCTATTACATGGTTCCTTGGTTGTCTTCTGCTGTCAATTACATTGCTTTAATCTAGATGTGTCAAACTCATTTGTTGCGAGGGCTGGATCTGACATAAACGTCACTTTGTCGGGCTGGGCCATGTCTGCCATAAAACGTAAAGGTACTGGAGATAGAAACTGTATAAAGGACAGCAGCTGCTAAGCTCAAAGCTGGTGTATCCTCACTACAAGGCCCCATGGGCTGGGACGAGGGGTACAGAGGAAAACCAACATTGGCGGACTGGAGAGGCAGCAGTGCAGCACTGGAAAGAAGCTCCCACGATGCTTGACTGCTGCAGACGAGGTTGTTCTGCCATGCTGAAGCCAAAAGGTGTGGGTCCGCCCACTCCCCCCAACACTTCCTCCCTTGCATCAGTTGCTCGTGGGCCACATAAGAGCCCTGGACGGGCTGGATCCAGCCCCTGGGCCTTATGTTTGACACCCCTGCTTTAATCTATGTTGAGCCTTAGCGAGAAAGACATACATACGAATAAAGTTAATAAGTAAAATACAATACAATAAATAAAGACTAGGAAGGACCTACATACTTCTCTATAGTGACAAGGATCCCTGTGGTGACTACGTAGGTGATGACTGACAAAAGAGTTTACCTCGCAACATACATTTTACAACTAGATGAGGCCTAAAATAATTATAACTCTACCTTGATTTATATAAAACTTGGGGTAAAGATTTTTGTAGCATGTTCTTCTGATAGGCTTCTACTGTCATACAATCAAAGAACCTGCCATGGTGGATTTTAAGATCAGAATAAAAAAGCAGTCAGACATTCAGTGTCTCAATGACACAACCCCCTGAAGAATGATGGCTTCTTAAACTAGGATCTTTCAAGAAGGTGAGCACACCTTTGTCTTTTTTAGTTTTTATTGAAATTACAGTTAATATACAACATAGTATTTATACCCTTACATATGTCATACAATATTTATCCAACAGTCAAAATCTAATTTTATTTCCTTTTAATTGTCCATCTTCTGAATTATGTAATACCAAACTTCAATATTCTTAAGAGTTTCTTTTTTAAGTAAGTAGTTAACCTTATGATACCAAATAGATCTTTTAGCTTATTAATCTATTCCCCTTTGTTAGGAGAAATAGTTTATCTCCCACTCCACAACATTTTGCAAAGACAATGCCCCAGGGACATTACCACAAAAGGTGGTAGAAGAAGGCATTACGAATCTCACATTGTCAACTAGTTCCAGGTATATTATAAATTTTGGCCAGTCTACTAGGTGACACATGCCATTGGTGTATACTGAAAAAGAGAAATCTTTTTACCTCCTTTTTCGAGGAAGTCTTCATTGAGCATTGTGTTATTGCTGGAAATTAATGCATGGCATCTGGGACATACTGAGCTTTCCTATTCTTTAAATGTGTTCAGTTCAATACCCAATTTAAACTGCTTATTTCTGATCACAGTGGTGCTCTCAGTGGTATCATTGTGTAATTGTATAACAGCTAAGTCCACATCAAAAAATCTATAATACAGTTAGAAGCCAGTCCAGCAACATATTAGGGACCAACAAGATTTTGGGGTGTATGAGCTTTCAAGAGTCAGACTCCCTTCATCAGACACTTGAAAGCTCAATAGCCCTCAATATCTTGTTGGTCTTTAAGGTGCTACAGGACTGGATTCTAGCCATTCTACTGTATACCAACACAGCTATTTGTTCCTCGTATTATTTCTTAAACATATTTAACCATATCTGTACATAGCTTGACAGTTCGAGACCCTAGTGCTGCATGATGGAGTGAGCTCCCGCCTCTGGCCCCAGCTCCTGCCAGCCTAGCAATTTAAAAGCAAGAAATTACAAGTAGATAAATAGGTACCACTTTGGCAGAAGGTAACAGCGTTCCGTGCGCCTCGGTGTTTAGTCTTCAGACAGTGCTAGCTCTTCAGCTTGGAAACGGAGATGAGCACCGCCCTCTAGAGTTGGATTCGACTGGATTTTGAGTAAGGGAAACTTTTACCTTTACTTTTTATACATCTGGGGGGGATTCTAAAGGTCTGTTCTATAATATCAATCTCTATAATATATCAATAATGAGTAATTGCTTAGGAAAAACCATTTAGCCATCTTTACACATTTCTTTACACAGAGAGTGATTAAAATGTGGAATTTGCTGCCAGTGGTCACAGGAATAAACAACTTTAAAAGGGGATTAGATAGATTTATGGAGGATAAGTCTATCAGTGGCTAGTAGCCATGGTGACTGAGCCAACATTCACATTCAGAGGAACTAAAACTCTGAATCCCAGAGCTAGGAGCAGGGCTATTTTTGGGCAGGAACACACAGGAATGGAGTTCTGGCTGGCTCCTGAGTTGGCCACACCCAGCAGGAACTTATTAGCATAACAGGCCACACCCAGCAGCAGAAACTCATTAGGATTGGCTACATTAGGGGTGTGTGGCCTAACATGCAAAGGAGTTCCTGCTACAAAAAAAGCCCTGGGTTTTGACAACAAACAAGGTAAACAGAATAAGAAGCAAAAGGTGAGTGTGGCTGGATGTGTGGCCTAATATGCTAATGGGCTGTGCTGTCAGGGGTGTGGCCTATTATGCTAATGAGTTCCTGCTGGGCTTTCTCTACAAAAAAGCCCTGGCTAGGAGAAAACACCAGGAGAAGGTCTTGGCCTCTATTCCCTGTTGTTGGTCCTCTAGAGGAACTGGTTGGCCACTGAGTGAGACAGGATGCTGGACTAGATGGACCATTGGTCCGATCCAGCAGGGCTCTTCTTATGTTCTTATCTGTACTACACAAACCATATAATATGAAATATACACATTTGGAAAGCTAAGACCATTGTTCACCCATTGATCTTGTGAAGTTGTTAAAGATTATTCTTAGTTTCTTTTTATTTCATACAAAACTATGAAGTACTACAGTTCTTTCATCTTTCCCCCCTGTTTGGATTAATATGAGAATATCAGCAATCATATAATTAACTTCATGAAGAATAGTCATTTGTAAAGCATTAATCTGTCCAAGAAGTAAGATATTCAACTTTAGCCAGGCCTCAAGTTTGTTTTCAATATCTGATATTAAAGGGGTAAAGCTATATTTTAAAAGTTTGCTACTATTTTTAGAAATATAAATCCAGAAACATTTAATTTTAAAAAAACTATTTTTAATCTGACTACACAGTATATTTGGACAGTTTTTTTCTTCTCAGCCTCAAAAATAAAGCTTCTGTTTTTTCTGCATTTAATTTGTAACCAGACCCTTGTCCCAACTCAATTTTCTAAATTTTAATTTCATATCAGAAATAATTGGATCTGTTAAAAAATTGCTACAGCACCAGTGTATCGATTTACTTTCCAGTGATACCATGCTTACCTCATCCCTTGCATCTGTTCTAACTATTTTATCATTATAGCAAAATGCTTAATTGCATTCACAGGTCTTTGGATGGTATAAACATTTGTAAATGAGGCCAGAGACAGAAAATTAAGAGAGCTGAAAGTGATTTGAGAGAGTCTTTTGCGGAACTATCCCTTCCTATCAAGCAGACTCAATAGAAATGCTTACAAAATCAGTTTACCAGAGGTTAAAGTGAGAGGAGAGAACACATTACAAACAGGATGGTTTTGTTCAAACCTTCTTCAGAAAAAAAGGAAGCTGATTCAGACTCAGATATCATAAAGGGTAGTATAGTTGGAATTCCAATGTGTATATCTTCTCAAGCTCCCTGCCAGTTCTGATTTGTTGTTACAAAGGAAGAAATTGGTTTTTTTTTAACATTTATGGTTTTTATTCTTATTCTACAATGAAAAAGCTACCAACAGGCCCAAAGGCAGGAGATGGACATCTGATTAAAAAGAAGGCTCATAGCATTTTCTTCTGCAAGCCTGCCTTTGTGATTAACATAAGCAAACTAGGGGCTGAGTCCTCTGTCTTAATGTTATGACTTCCTGCCTGCCTCTAGCACATTAGGAAGTTAACAAAGGACAACAGCCAGGTGCCTGAAATGGAAGTGGAACAACCCATTGCTGCCTTCAGGGGTGTCACTGTGTTCTGCTCTGAGGCCTCTTTTTACATTAGTCCAGCCTAACAACAGTGAGGAATTGAGAGGCAAGATAGTACCGCTGAAATTAATCTAAAAACAAAACTATGCAGACAGTACTTAAGAGGCATGAGTCCATATTTAGATGCCATTCCACTGAAATGAATAACATGCTATGACAGACTAGTGTTGCAGTTCTGTCAGCATGACAGTGTTATATATTAGGGCTGGAACATTCCAGAACTGTCTACCAGAAACTGACTGAGCTTGGTGATCCAGAACAATAGCCCACCAGGATTCTGGAGGTGACCAAGGAGGAAGTAATGTTATGTAAATAGCCTATCGTTGGAAGTGGGGTGTGTTTGGGTGTGGTTTTTGCATGCTATTTAAACAGGGCTGTTGCCCTGGGATTCTAGTCTTGCTCCTGAAATCACTGAATAAAGTAGAGCTGTTTCACTGCAGTGCACCTTGAACCCAGTATTTAACAGTAGTATTAAACATTTCACCACATGGAAGGAGGAAGAAATTATACTAAGGATTTGTTTCTTTTTCCTTTTCTTCCATTTATTCTGTTCCATCCATTCTTTATACTAAGCTCCTAGAAGAAGCTTTTAATAAAGAACCACCTCTTTTTGACAGCTCTGATCTGCAACCTTCAGTCAGATGTAATTATCTATTTTTGAAGCAATGGAGGAGGAACCCAAGAGAATCGAGTAGAGGTTTGAAGTAGAAGTGGCATGCCAGACCAAAGAAGTCTCCAAGAAATCCATGGTGGATTGCAAGCAGTGCTCTTGAGCACCTAATGTATTGATTCAGCTGGAACAAATATATTGTACTACAAATGTTGGGGGGGATTTATTGAGATTATGAATAGGCAACTGGTGTATTTCTGGGAAGCATGCTACTCCCTGGACAATATTTTGTCATAACAACTAGTTTTGTCATGGATGGACAACTTGCATTACATTGTTGGAGCCAACCAGGAGCCAGTTTCTCAAAGTTATGGAGCCACATGCACATAGGTATACAGGGCTTTTTTTGTAGAAAAAGCCCAGCAGGAACTCATTAGCATAATAGGCCACACCCAACAGCAGAAACTCATTAGCATATTAGGCCACATCCCTGACAGCACAGCTCATTAGCACATTAGGCTGTACCCCATGTTGTTTCTTATTCTGTTTACCTTGTTTGTTATCAAAACCCAGGGCTTTTTTGTAGTAGGAACTCTTTTGCATGTTAGGCCACACACCCCTAATGTAGCCAATCCTAATGGCCTATTATGCTAATGAGTTCCTGATGGGCATAGCCAACTTGGGAGCCAGCCAAAACTCTGTTCCTGTGCATTCCTTCCCGAAAATAGTCCTGTAGGTATCTAAACTGAAGAGTGGACTGTCAATTTTAAAATATATTTTTATTTTGAGATGAAAATGTTAACCCTTACTGGGGGCAGGACTTTGGTAGCAGGATAAAATTGCTTTGGGAGCTGGATCCATCCTATTGGTTCATTGGTTATCTACAGGGGTCTTTTCGTAGAAGAACAGCTGCAGGAGCTCATTAGCATATGGTATGCTAATGAGCTATTAGGGTATTAGCATATGCCACGCCCCTGACATCACCGGAAGTGATGTCAGAAGGGGAAGCAAAAGGGGGGAAGCATCTTCAAAAGCCTCCCTTCCCTTCCCCAGCTGGTCTGGGTGGGGGAGCTAAGAGAGAAGGGGTTTAAAGTTTAAACTCCTTCTCATGAGAGTTGGGCCACAGAAGGAGGAAAGAGGGAAGGAAAGAGAGAGAGAGTAGAGAGAAGGAAAGAAGGAAGAGGGAAAGAAAGAGAGGGAAGAAGGAGGGAAACAGGGAAAGGAGGAAAAAGAGAAGAGAAAAAGGTGGGAAAGAAAGAAAGAAAGAAAGAAAGAAAGAAAGAAAGAAAGAAAGAAAGAAAGAAAGAAAGAAAGAAAGAAAGAAAGAAAGAAAGAAGAGAAGAATGAGGGAAAGAGGAAAAAGAAAGAAGGAAAGGAGGGAATGAAAGAAATTCAGTGGCAATTCAGCCCCATTATACCCTATGGGCCATTGAAGTCAATGGTGAAAACATAGGGTATATTCTGGGGCTGGAGGGGAGGGTTTGAGGGAGAGGCTCCAAGATCACAGGATAGCTGACGGAGCCTCTCCTCAAGATACCCACCAAGTTTCAAGAACATTGGACCAGGGGTCCAATTCTATGGGCCCCCAAACAGGTTGTCCATTATCCTCCATTGTTCTCTATGGTGGGAAAAAAAGTTATGTTTTTCCCACCATAGAGAACAATGGAGGGAATGGGGGCAACCTGTTTGGGGGCCCATAGAATTGGACCCCCTCATCCAATATTCTTGAAACATGGTGGGTATCTTGGAGAGAGGCTCCATCAGCTACTCTGTGAGTTTGGAGCCTCTCCCTCAAACCCCCTCCCCTCCAGCCCCTAGAATATACCCTATGTTTTCACCATTGACTTCAATGGCCCATAGGATATAATGGAGCTGAAATTGACATTCGGCTGCCTGAAAGACTCTCCGGGACGCCGGCTGGGGGCGGGGCTTGGCTCCTGAGCTCCCGGAGCTGCGCTCTGGTGCGCTTCCCCCCGAAAAGACCCCTGGTTATCTATGACTTGAAAGAGCTGCATCAGGAGAGGAAACCATTTTCCATGACGCCTCAGCAAGAAAGGGAGATGAAAAAGTAAAAAAAAGGAGCACCTGTTGAATAAGAACAGATAGGGGGTGGCCCTTGAGGGTTGGAGCTGAAGTCCTCAGAATATTCAGCATAAGATGTGCTTAAACTGGTTAGTTTCTCTTGCTGTGTTAGCAGGATAAGCAGGTTACATGAGCCAAAATGTCTGAAAGGTTCTTTTTCTGCAGCTTGTTACATTTTATAGCAAAATGTCATTGCTTCAGACAATCTGCTGGGTGCTGGCCCTGTAGATGTTCCACCAGCCCTTTGTTCAGAAGCAGATCACATTCCTTTGCCAGACTCCTTCTCATGCTTCATGGAAAATTTTAAAAAGCCTTTTGAAGACAGAAGACTTTCTTTTGTTCTTCCACTTCCAGGGTGCTGCCAGAATAGGCAATAGAAACATGAAAAGGAGTATATACTAATTATTAATCCAAAATGACCCAAGTTACACCTTGAAGTTTACATAGCTGGCAGCACTGAACTTAACTGCATGATAACCTCTAGACTGTCACTGAAGTGATGTCACCTCCTCTAGCACAGCCTGCTTGTCAGGAATGTTCACTCTTTGACTGAGCTCATCCGAGGTGCCCAAAAGGACTAGTGTGTGCCTAGAGCTGTGCCTGTCTTAGATCAATAAGTATTGTATTCTTGAATGGTCAATATGAAGAATGAGAATTCAAAGGAAAACATGTAACGGTGATTCTCTGAAAGGGGACTGAGGTGGTAGAAAATGAAAAGAGAGAACACAGGCCATAGACATGATATAGAAACAAAATAATCATTTTACCTATAGATGAGTATCTTTTCAAGATGGCTTGGCTCCCATTTTTTAAAAACCATATGAAATATGTATCATAAGTCCTTGCTGATTTCTGTTGTGCCTGTAGCAAAGCCAATTGATGAAAATTTACTTCTGCAGACTTGAGACCTATGCATATCAGCTGCTTGTAACTATCTCTCAATAAACTTCCTGACATTAAAAAACCCTGTGGGTATTCTCCAGAGTCTCTCAAATGCAAACTTTCCTATTATTGTTGGCAGTAGGACATTAACTCTCAGCCTGTAAATGGTAAACTAAGAAAGGATTATCATTTATTACCCACAAATTCTGACAGAGTCTTTGACAATGTACACAGACGAAGACACTTTCTGTACTCCAGGGACCAGGTATTTTACAGAGTGCATTTGACACAGACAGCTACATTCTTCAAATACCTAAGCATCTGGTAGTACATTAGTAGAATCGCTTGTATTTTAAAAAATACTTAGTAGGAATAAGCCATGCTCTTCCTGTCCTTTTGTTAGTGCCCTCTCTTGTTGAATGATCTAGATTAAGAAACATCTACATGGACAAGAATGAAGTACATAAGTATTTTCATTCATGTTAATCACTTAAAAAGCAATCTGTGAAAAATGAAGTTTGCTCTCTTCTGTGTACCACCTCCTCCCCAGTCCACTGAAACCAGGTTTTTAACAATGTTCTTAATTTACAAAAGTGAGAGGGTGATTTAGCAGATAGTTATTAAAATCTTTATATAGTATTCCAGACAGAGTGTAAAATATACATTGTGTGCCATACAGTTAATTCCACAATCCTATTAAAGAAGATCGAATCCTAGAAATCTGCGTTCTTATATTAATGCAAACTTATTGCCGTTGCCAGATGAATTTAGAAGTGTATAAGGAGAAGGGCAATTAATGACATGAAAGTGTACTCTTGAATATTTGGAGCAACCAGTGTGTTAATTAACAGCCCAAATAGCCTTGACTAGGCTGATCCTATTGCAGATTGGAAGCTAAGCAGGATCAGGTCAACCATGGTTAGTACTTGCGTAGTAGACCACCAAGGAAGACTTGGGCTACTATGCAGAGGAAGGCAATGGCAAATCTCTTCTGCTCATCTCTTGCCTTGAAAACACAATGGTCCTGGGGTTACCATGGGTCAGTTGTGACTTTCAGTTGTGACCTGACAACAAAGTTATTAATGTGCTAATGAGGTTTCCTTGGTGTCATAGGTACATCATAGGTGTCATTGTTCAGGACAAAACTAAATGTAAATATATCTCCTCTTTTTATCTTTAAAAGTAGTCATGGGAGTAATTTGGATTGGGGCTATGGAGATAGGAAGAAAAGCACATATTTCCCCCTGTGACAGAAATAGGTGTTCTGGAGATGATTCAAACTGGAAGAGTAGAGAAAATCTTGGAAGCCAAACGGGGACATCCTAGCTTAGTGCTTGGATGGAATACCGCCAAGGAAATCCAGGGTTCCTATGCAGAGTGTCTTTTGCCTTGAAAGCTCTATGGGGTTGCCATAAGCAAACTGCAACTTAATGGCACATTCCAAAACCAGCATGGGAATGGGTAATGCTTCCTCAGTATTTCATAGATTTGGATAAAGTCATTAGACAATATATTTGGTATCCTAAGAAGGCTCGTATAAAGTGGAGATTGCTTCAAGACAAGAAAGAAAGGGGAGGGCTGGGATTCCCAAACTGGAATCTTTACTCTCAAGCAGCACTGACAACATGGATCAAAGATTGGCTAACTTTGGAAAATCAGAGATTACTAAAACTAGAAGGACATGATCTATGCACGGATCTACATGCATATATTTGGTACAACAAGGATAAAATTCATTCCAATTTCCATCATCATATTATAAGAGGATCATTGATTAAAATTTGGGTGGGACTAAAAGAAAAATTCTAGGACAAAATACCAAGATGGGTGTCGCCACTTGAAGTTTTTATTAAGCCTTCTCTTTTAAATGCAGATAAAAATCTATCGTATGAGTTCTTATTGGTTAAAAATAATAATCTCAAAAATTCTGATACATTAAAAAATTCAAATATAAACTTGACCTGGTGGGAAAATATACAACTTAACTCTAGATATGCCAAAGATAAAGCAGTAGGTTTTTAAATGCATAGAAATGAATTAGATAAAATTTGGTTCTCGTCAAATGACAAAATGATACCAAAAATATATATTTTTTTGTTGATTGATTATATGCATGATGAAGTAATTAAAGAAACAATGACAAGATGGATGCAAGATATAGGACATAATATTCAGCTTGAAGATTGGTCCAAGACATGGAAATCAATATCATTTCTTAAAGCCACATCTTATAAGGAAAACATAATTAAAATGTTTTATAGGTGGTATTGGTCCCCAGATAGAATTTCCAAGTGTTCAGCAAATTTATCCAAGAATTGTTGGAAGTGTAAATCTAATTTGGGGACTTTTTTCCATATGTGGTGGAAATGTGAAAAAATATCCAAGTTTTGGAAGGAGATTAGAAATCTGATAATGAAAATGTTAGAAATCAATTTGAATCTATTGCCTGAGATGTTCTTGTTAAATATTATTCCTAATGGTATTGATAAAAATGACATGTATCTGCTAACTTATATTGTTACTTCAGCTAGAATAATATTGGCAAAATATTGGAAATCTGATAGAATCCCTTTAATGGAAGAGTTAACATGTAAATTGTTAGACATCACAGAAATGGAAAAATTAACAATGTTATTACATGGTAAAGATGAAAATGAATTTCAAAAATGTTGGTCAAGAGTATACAAGCATATTAAAAAATTGTCAAATAACTCTAATGATATGTAATGTAGTAGACTATGTACATGGCTGTGTAATGAGAAAACATAAATAAACTACAAAAAAAGAATAAAACACACGCATATAGAATTTAAATAGTTCTAAAACCATATAAAGCATTCCAACACTTAAAAGGTGCTAACAATTAATGACACTAATAGGTTATTAAATGATGGCGATCGACCGTCAGTATTCCATCCTTTGTGTAGCTGGCACAGGCTGTTCTGGTGGCTTCAGGAAACAGGTTTCTCTATTAAAGGTAAAGGTTCCCTTGCTCGAAAGCCAGTCGAATCCGACTCTAGGGTTGCGGTGCTCATCTCCGTTTCCAAGCCGAAGAGCCAGCGCTGTCCGAAGACGTTTCCGTGGTCATGTGGCCGGCATGACTAAACACCCAAGGTGCACGGAACGCTGTTACCTTCCCACCGAAGTGGTACCTATTTATCTACTTGCAATTTCTTGCTTTCGAACTGCTAGGTTGGCAGGAGCTGGAACTAGAGATGGGAGCTCACTCCATCTTGCGGCACCTGGGTCTTGAACTGCTGAACTACTGACCTTCCACAGGCTGCAGTTCAGCGTCTTAACCACTTGAGCCACCGCAGCTCCTGGTTGCTCTATTGGGGGGTCCTAATTGAAGGCCTGTCGGAAGAGCTCTGTCTTGCAGACCCTTCAGAACTGCATAAGGTCCTGAAGGGCTCATTCCACCAGAGAGGAGCCAACACCAAGAAAGCCCTGGCCCTGGTTATAGCCAGCCTGACATCCTTTGGTCTGGGGAGGGCCAATCAATGTTGGAACCCTGTTCACAGCACTCTCTGGGCAATGTGGAGGAAGGTGGTCCCTCAGGTATGTAGGTCCCTGACCATAAAGGGCTTTAAAAGTAAGCACCAACATCTTGAAGTGAATTTGGTATGCTATCCGTAGCCAGTGCAATGTCTTCAACACAAGCAGAATGTGCTACCGCATTGGGAGGCCCATTAAAAGCCTGGCTGCAGCATTTTGCACTGGCTGTGGCTTCTGGATTTGCAACAGCAGCAGCCCCATGCAGAGAGCATTACAGTAGTCCAATGTCAAGGTGACCATTGTGTGGATCACTGTTGCCAAGTTGTTGTGTTCAAGGAAGGGAACCAAAATCAACCGAAAATGGTAAAAGGCCAACTTGGCAGTGGCTGTTACCTGGGCCTCCATGTTAAGGAGGCATCCAAGAGCACTCCAAAACTCCTAACCTCTGGTGCTGGCACCAATGGAGCCCCATCAAAGGTCAGAAGTGGGATCCCTACCCTTGGTTCACCCCAACTCAGGCACAGGACCTCAATCTTTGTCGGATTCAATTTCATTCTGCTCAGCCTAAGCCATCCAGCCACATCTTGTAACGCCCAGTCCAGATCTTCCAGTTTAGAGCCAGACTGGCTGCCCAACAGCAGATAGAGCTGGGTGTCATCTGTGTACTGGTGACATCCCAGTACATGTCTCTGTGCAATCTGGGCAAGGGGGTGCATATAGATGTTAAATAACATTGGGGACAGCACTCCCCTTGAGGCACTCCACAATCCAGTGGGTGCCTTTGGGATAGCTGTTCCCCCAGTGCCACCCTTTGTCCCCGACCTTGGAGGAAGGAGGTGAGCCATTGCAAATCAGGCCCCTGGATTCCAGTGTTGGCGAGGCGGTGGATCAGTAGCTGATGGTCGACCATGTCAAATGTTGCCGACAGGTCTAACAACAACATCCCTGATCTGCCCTGATCCAGATGCCTCTGGAGATTGTCTGTGAGGGTGACCAGTGTTGTCTCTGTCATGTGGCCCAGGCAAAAGCCGGACTGGAAAGGGTCTAAAATGGAAGCATCATCCAAAAAGCTCTGTAACTGAATTGCCACAGCCCTCTCCATTATCTTGCCCAAATAGGGCAAGTTGGAAACCGGCCGGTAGTTCACCAATTTGGTGGGTCCAAAGATTACTTTTTCAAGAGAGGATGAACCACCGCTTTCTTGAGTGCCCCCAGGAACAATCTCTCCAAGAGGGACTTGTTGACAGTTTCCATTAGGGCACCTTGAAATACCTCATGGCTGGCTTTAATTAGCTATGAAAGGCACGAATCAAAGGAGCACACGGTGGGACGTACAGTTAGGAACAATTTGTCGACTTCCTTTAGGCTGGAGGGACTGAAATGATTCATAACCTGACCAGAAGTTGTGCACAGAACCTCGAGTTCACTCACTGTTTCAAGTGTGATGGGAAAGTCATGGTGGAGTGCACGGCCGGATTGCCCATTGGGAAAACTAGGCACTTGCCTAGGGCGGCCGGGATCAGGGGCGCCAAATGGCGCCCCACTCCCCCCAAAAATGCCCCCCCGCCGCCCTAACCGGACGCCCACTGCTGCCGCCCTGTCCCCTCCCTCTCAGAGCCAGCTTTCCCAGGGGCCCCACACCCACGGAGCCCCCGGGAAAGCCAGCTCTGGGAGGGAGGGGCGGCGGCTAAACCCCACGCCCTTCCCAGCTTTCCCAGGGACCCCGCAGCCACAGAGCCCCCGGGAAGGCCGGCTCTGGGAGGGGGGCGGCGGCTAGACCCCCCGCCCCCTTCCCAGCTTTCCCGGGGACCCCACAGCTGTGGAGCCCCCGGGAAAGCCGGCTCTGGGAGGGAGGGGGCAGCGGCTAGACCCCCCGTCCCCTTCCCGGCTTTCCCAGGGACCCCGAAGCCACCGAGCCCCCGGGAAGGCTGGCTCTGGGAGGGGGCGGCGGCTAGACCCCCCACCCCCTTCCCAGCTTTCCCGGGGACCCCACAGCCGCGGAGTCCCCGGGGAAAGCCAGCTCTGGGAGGAGGGGCAGCGGCTAGACTCCCCGCCCCCTTCCCGGCTTTCCCGGGGCCCCGCAGCCACAGAGCCTCCAGGAAAGCCAGCGCTCCGCCACCGCCCCCAGTCTCCAGGCCCCACTGGGAGGTTGGCATCCCCAGTAGGGGCGCCCCAGGCTGTCCTGCCTAGGGCACCCAGACACCTGGAGCCGGCCCTGGTGGAGTGACAAGACTTTATCTGCAAAATAGCTTGCAAAGGCCTCACAGATGATACCCAATTCCCTAGCATTTGGTCTTCCCTATGGCAGAGTAGTAATAGGCAGAATTGTTCTAAACAATTGGGCTGGGAGTGAGTTTGCAGATGCAATCATAGCTGCATAGTACTCCCTCTTCACAGCTTTGACTGCCATCTCATAGGATCTCATAAATGTCCTATAGGATGCTCTTGTAGCTTCATCACGGGCATGCTGCCACTGTCTCTCTAGCCGTCTTAGGCTTTGTTTCATTAGCCACAACTCCTGGGTAAACCAAGGAGCGAGCCTGGAGTGCTGGTGCAGAGGGTGTCGGTGAGCGATCTTGTTGATGGCTGCCGAGAGTCCACTGTTCCAATCCTCTACTAGCTCATCTAATGAGCCGCTAGGGGGCATTGGATCCTGGAGAGCCATCTGAAGCCCCATAGGGTCCATTTGACTCCACGGGTGAGCTAAAATACACTCGCTGCCCAAACAGGGTTGGGGTGTCACAGTCAGGTCCTCAAGGCAAGGTGGTCTGACCATGGCACTGCCGAAGCAGTGATCTGGTCCAGTGTAACCCCTGCTGCAAAGATCAAATCAAGGGGGTGCCCGGCCCAGTTAGTGGGGGTTGTTACATATTGGGAGAGTCCTAGCACTGCCATGGATGACTCCAGGTCAGTTGCCCAAGTAGAGGCCGCATCATTGGCATGGACATTATAATCACCCAGGACTATCAGTCTAGGGTGTTCCAATGCCCAGCCCGATATGGCCTCTATCAGGGACAGCAGGCTATCAGCTGGTGCATTGGGCAGTTGGTACACCAGCCAAATCGCCAAACTCTCCCTGGCCTCCCACACCAGGCCGGTACACTCAATCCTCATGATCCTTGGTGGCAGAAGCGCCCTGAAGGAGTAAGCCTCCCAAATGAATAGAGCCACTCCTCCCCCTGCCCCCTCGTCCACAATTGGTGAAGGATGGAGAACCCAGGAGGAGCCAACTGGGACAGAGCTACTGTCTCCCCATCTCGCACCCAGGTCTCAGTTATGCATGCCAGGTCTACATTCTGCTCGAGCAGAAAGTCCCAAAGGACCATGGTCTTATTATTTATAGACCTGGCATTACACAATGCCAATGTCGGAGGGGGTCATTTATCCTAGTCCCACTGCATACAACCTTTGGGATGGGATGCAGGCTGGAAGGGGGCCGAGCTACTCTACTTCTCTGTCTCCTTCCCTTGTCTCCATGCCTGGTCCCACTGCTATACTTCCCCTCCACAGGAGCACTGGAATCCCCTGTCCAGTCATCCCCACACCTGGTGGTCTTCACTAGCCTCAGACCAGCTAGAGCCTCAGACCAACCAGCTGTAATTGCCTGATGTGAATAGTACCCTATGTACAGCAGCTGTTACATGTAAAGGTTTCCCTTGCTCGGTTCGCTACCAACAATTCCTAATTTTAGTATTACTCTCTTCCCAATAAGTTTGCTCTCAAAACAATTCCCTTACAGCTCATATAATTTAGTATAATAGCCTATGATTGCCTCCCTCCCCCTTTCAATTTAGCCAGTAATATAAATAAAGGCTAATAAATATTAGTGGCAAATTTAACTTCAAGCTATCCAATGCTAATCTCTCATCAATTAATTTGTTAATTTATAAACCAAATCAATTAATTAATCAATTTATATATACAGGGCAGTTAATACAATGCAATCTATTACTTCATTCATTTAGACCCACAATTAATTGGAAATTAACAATCAATAATATCAGCAGCCCAATCCAATTAATTAAGTCTAAAAAGAAAACCTGGGACTTCCCTATAAGTTAGCAGCCAAGTAAGTGCCATTAGTAGCCGGTCGGTGGGTAGCAAGACAGTTTTGGGTAACTGCTGCCCAGTAAGTCCATTAAATCTTCCTTGGGCCAGTTGGTCTTGGGGGTGGATAAAGATTTGTGTCCTCTGGAGCCCCTCACCACCAGCACACCAATGTTTTTCTTTTTTTCAAGCACTTTTGAGCCAGTAGATTTCAGTTCTGCGTCTCTCTGCTCCTGCGTGTTTAGTGTTCTCCAGCGTCCAATTCCCCCATTGAGTTTGCTGTCACTGCTTTTGTTTGCACAATTGTCAGCAGCCACAAACCAGTCCACCATGGTCGCTGCTCCATGAATAGTTCCATGATTCCCAGACCACACCAGACAGACCCAAGAGGGGTAGAGGCCCCCAATGGGCTCCTTCACTGCTTTACAGGTGGGCTCAGTGCAGCTCAACTCATGCTGCCAAGATAGTTAAGATGGCAGCTGTGTCGGGCTGGCTGGTAGTCAGTGGAGCAAACAGTGAACTGATGCCATTAGAAGTGCCCAGGACATCGGCAAGGCTTCCAATCAATACCACAGCTTCCTAAACATCCTTGCCGTGTCTCCAGGCTGATCCAGAGGGTCCAATGGCTCATCTCAGCAACTCCCTCAGTGATAGTAAGATACATCTGGCCCTCTGGTCCCACCAATTTCCGCAGTTGCCCAGCAATGTTAGGTCTGTGTGTAGGTCTGCACACAGGTGCCAGCATGATAAATCAGCCAAAATTGCAGGAAGTCTTAGCACCAGTGCTCCTTGTGTGCCGCCATCTTCTCCCTGCTGGAGGAAAAAAAGCAGAATTCAGTACAGGACCTTGGTTGGCCTGGGAAATGACTGAAGCAGGAAGGGGGAATCAGTGGAACTTGCCAATATAGTCTGGCTCCACTAATTCTTTTGAAAGAGGACAGTGGCTTGTGCTGGATGAAAACCCCTCAAAATCATGGGAAGACAACCAGGAGGCATTTCAGAATAAGAATGCTACTATATTTTCACAGCCCCCTCCCTTGTCTAAAACATCTGTCTTTTGGTTCTTGCCTCTTGGGTGAAATGAATTAGTGAATATTTGAGTGCGATCATACGAACTGGAAGCGGCGGCATATGAACGAATCTACCATGGAGCAAAGCAGTGTGATCAGACGGGAACATCTGGCTAGACGTCCCACAGTCGTGGCCATACTGTTTCCTAGCGTCGCAATCCCATATTTAAAAACCACTGCCGAAACTGCAATAGCATCCGGAAACCGCAGGGTGCGTGCAGGCATCTGATCGGTGCCCGTGCATGTCCTGCAGGAGTTCCTTATGTTTTGTGGGCCTCCGTAGTATGCGCAAAAGCGTACATTTGCACTTGCGCAAAAAACATCGGTTTGTGCTTGCACAGAACTGTGTGTTTGTGCTTGTGCAGAACTGTGTGTTTGCGCTTGCGCAAAAAGCAGTATTTTGCACTTGCGCAAAAAAAAAAAATGGCTATGCGAAGCGGTAGGGAAGTTGGCAGTGTGTTCCAGTACAGCATGCCCAGGGAGCCCACACAGAAAGGCATCCCCAGGCCAGCAAACATGCCACCGGCAATGTGCAGCGCTGGGGAGCAAGCCAGTGGCCCACGGCGCACTGCACCCAGCGAGCCCATGCAGAAAAGCACCCCCAGGCCACCAAATATACCACCGGTGATGTGCAGCACCGGGGAGCAAGCCAGCGGCCCACAGTGCACTACAGCAAGGGAACATAGGAAGGTGCCCCCAGGCCACCACGATGTAATTCCCGTTCCACCCAGGGGAGCCATGGAAAAGGTCAGAAGTGTGGGGTGCGCGGTCTGACATGGAGGTGATCTGAAATCCTGGACCTCCTGGCCATGTGGGGAGATGCGAAGGTCCAGGCCTCCATGAGGGAGGCCCACCGGAACATAGATATCTTTCAGGAGGTCGCCCAAGCCATGGCTGCCTGTGGCCATAAGCGGAACGCTGTTCAGTGCCGTGCAAAAATCAAGGACATGCGGCTGAAATTCAAGAGGACGGTGGCTCTCAATTCAAAGTCTGGTAACCGGAAGACATTGTGTCCATACTACAAGGAGCTGTCCAGGATCCTCCAGGGTGAGGGAGACATCCAGCCCTGGCAGGTGATCCAGAACCTGAGGTGGGTGCCTGAACGGGGGATGCCCCAGGCCACTGACATGTCCCATGAGGAGCCATCTGAGGAAGTCCTGGAGGAGGACCCAGAGGACCTGACCGAGTCCCAGGACACCACCAGCAGCCAGGCAGGTAGATGTGGACACCAGCAGTCCATGGGACCCAAGGTTGTGGCCGTGGCCAGTGCAAAGAAGCTGAAGGACAGTGAGCAGAGGGCGAACACCCATGAGGCCGTCCCCGCGGCACATGCATATGGTGACATTACAGGCCACAAAGGCCTCGGAACCCCCCCCCGTAAGGCAAGAAACAGTGGGAGCACAGTGTACAGGATGCCCAAAGTACTCAGGAGGGCAAGTGGCTGGGCATGGCAGGGAATACTGTGGCAGGGACCCAGGAGAGGTCACACCACCCCATGTGGCCATGGCCCAGGGATATGCCACAGTGGCTGCACTCCACTGTGCTCACGTTCTTTGCCACTGCAGCCATTAGGAGTGGAAACAGGGACCCAAGCCACAGGTAGCATAGGGCAGCTGGAGGGAGGAAATGTCTGGGAGGCAGCCACAGTGCTGTGACCACCACCACCTCTCCATTTACAGAGTCCAGAACCCAGTGCACCACCCAGGAATGGACCACGGACCAGGAGAGCAGCGACAGCAGGGATGGCGACATGGGCCAGTCACCCAGTGACGGTAGGCCCCTGACCCATTTGTGCATTACCAGTGCCAGCATCCCATGAGTGGCCATGTGGGGCTACCAGTGTATCCAGCACAGCATCCAGGTACCATCAGGGCCACTGTCAACCTCTGTCTTCCTTTCCCCAGGACGTCAGCCGGAGCAGAGGAGAAGGAGGAGGAGGAAGTGGAGGAGAAGGAGACGGAGCTGCTGGAGCCAGGCCAAAGGGACCCAGACAGTAAATGGAAGGGGGAAATGAGGGTTGGGAGTCTGTGCCCAGGCAAGCAGCACGTTGGACTCTCAGGTGATTAACACAACATGCCCCCCCCAGGTTTGCCACCAGATGTCACCATGGGTGAGCTGACAGCTGCCGACAGCTCTCACAAAGGCCAGGAAAAAACGGATGTCAGCCCTGCAGAGCGTTGGAGAAAGCCTGGCAGCCCGGGCCCAGGAGGAGAGCCAAGTGGCCAGGCTCCAGGAGCAGAGGCAGCATGAAGAGCTTCTCACAGAGCTCAGGGCCACCCGACAGGAGGACCGTGAGGCTCGGGCTGCAATCATAGCTATCATGGAGACATCTGCAAATGCCCAAGTCGGCCTGACCCGAGTGGTAACTCTCCTAGTGGAGTCCATCCATGGGCGGGCCCTGGTGCAGGAGTCTGTCCATGTAGGGCACCGCAGTGCCATCAGCCCTGGAGCAGTGGGCGAGCCGATGCAGGCAGGGCCCAGCCAGCAGCCAAGTCATCAGGCTGTGCAGGCAGGGCCTAGCACTGCTATTGCCCAGGCCCCAGTGGCTGAGCCCCGGAGCCATGCCCCACCACTGCAGTCAGCAGAGCTCATGTGGCTCAGCCACTGCCACCACAGCCCACCCCTGGTGGCACCTTGTCCGTGACAGCCAGGACACTGAGGCCACAGCCCAGTCCCAAAGTGACCGGCCCTGCAGTGGAAAAGGCAGGTCCGTCAGGCCTGAGCACTGTGGTCACCAAGGCACCTGCTGGCCATGGGGCCTCACCCAGGCACCGGAAGAAGGCCCGGCCCTACAGCCCTCCACAATAGGGCACACTCCCTTCCCGGGTGCACCACTCTGTGTCCATGGGCTCACCCCAGCTGCCCTTCCCCCAGGGATAGGACCGGTAATCAAGGCACCTCAGAAGGGGGGGTCCAACTGAGCACTGGCCAAGTGCAATGACTCCTGGGAGGTCATCACTGAGGGGTGATTGGTGGATTTATATGGGTGAGGGACAAAGGCCACGTCCTTGGGATCCATGGGGTGTGAGGTTCACACAGCACCTGGCCCAGTTGGCCAGCTTCTACAACCCAACACCTGTCTGTTTGCCACCATAGCACAGGGGACCACTTCCCATCCTGCGGCCACTGCAGGAGCGCTCCCACACCAGCAATTGTTGTGTCACACAAACCTCCTCAATAAACCTCAGAGGCCTCCTGGGCCATCAGTATACCCGTGTCTGCATCATTGACTGTGGGGGATTAGGGGGAGAGGGGTCAGCACACCCATAGCCAGGAAAGCCATCCCCACCTGTGGTCAGGAATGACAGAGACAGTAGTACAACATAACCAACCTTTATTCAAAACTAGGAACACTGAAGAAACACCCCACCACCACACCAGAACAGAACAGTCACACCAATGAGTCAGAACTGCTGCCCCCTCAACTCCCCTGTCCTCCCATTCATCTGGCTCCCTCCTCACCACCTGCTCAGGCCCCTCCACCTCCTCCTCTGACTCTTCCCCCTCCATTGCCAGTGCGGCCACATCCCCCACCACCTCTGGCCCCTCCTCCTCCCCCTCCTCCTCCCCCTCCTCCTCCCCTTCCTCCTGCTGCTCCACACCTGTCCGTCCTCTTCTTGCTGCTGCCTGCTGTCATCGTGCACACTGGGCCCGGGCCCGCTCCCTGTCCTCGCGATGCTGATGCGCCAGGGCATCATCAAGCCGCATCCTGAACAGCAGGTGATGCAGACGGCCCATCCCCCACTGCACAGAGGACAGACGCTGCTCTTGCTGTTCCATTGTGGGTGAGAGCAGAAGGGAGAGCAGCCAATCAGTCATAGGGCCACCAGGTGGGACATCCACAGTGCCACGCAGGGCACATCCCGACGGCATCCATGGATGTCTGCACACTCACAGGGTACTGGATAGGTGACCCAGCAATGCCAGTCTGCTGGCCCACATGGGGACCCCTGTAGTGTGGACGAACCACGTCACCATGACACCCCTTGGGCCACGGGTTACCCACCTGTCTTCCGCATCCCACTGATGGCTTCCTCCAGGGAGCCCAGCTGCCTGGCCACCATTTTTGCTGACGGTCCTGGTTTGTCCGTGTGGCTGGTCCCCGCTCCTGTTTGGAGGAATTTGACGGTCAACATCCACTGGAGCCACTCCGGGGGGGGCAAGGAAGGGGTGCCCTACCTGCTTCGGCCTCTGGGGCTGAGCTAATGACCACTGCTGAACCCTCCGTGGCTGCAGCTGCCATCAGGTCCTGAGGTTCCACTGCAGAGGAAAAGAAGGTTGTCTTTGGGGCCCTGGAGCATTCCCCATGCACCATGCCACTGCAGGGCCCTGATGAGAGTCAGAGTGGCTGGCACGGGCAGGCCAGGTCCCCCATGGCAGCCAGCACTCTCTGGGGACACATCCAGATGTGATCACAGGGGCACCACGGCAGTGGCCTTCTACCTGGCCAGTCCACCCATGGCCACCCCAAACACAACAGAGATGTGACAGGGCCTGGCTGCCACAGATGCAAGCCACGTGATGGCCTGCTGTCCAAGGTGAGCAGGTGCAGTTGTGGCCAGCAGCAGCAACTACCAGGCCCCCATCACTTCCCCATACTGTAGCATCAGCCACCACCACACATCTGTAGGATGCACGTCAGCCACACACCTGAGTCACCCATTCCAGAGTTCCCTGGGGACCACCACCGGCTCTACGGAAGAACAACATTGCCAGCAAGGATTCCCCATCACCATGCCCCATTCTGACCCCACTCCACATGCCACAGGTGGCTGCAGGAGGCCTAGCTACCACAAGCACCACCAGCAGCTGTGGTGCACCCTCTGGAGCCACAGACCAGCCAGGCCAGGCCAATGGCACTTCTGGGTGCCACCCCAGTGGCTGCCAGGAGGCAAGGGTCACCACCAGTACCCACCCCATGTCACGTCTCGACGTCACCATGCCCAACACACCTAACACCCATGGGTCTTGGCCGTGGTCAGCAGGCTGTCTGTGGTCCCCATCACTAGGGGAGGACACCACCCTGACTCTCTTAGCATGGGATTGCCCTGTGGAATGGGATGCAAAAGATGCAGTGAGACAGGTCAGGATGGAGGAGGGTGCTATGGACAGGGGGAGTACTCACGGTATGGGTTCCGATGGCACCAACCCGGTCGTCCCCCCCACTCCCAAAGAGCCCTTAAGAGCTGGAAGCATGGAGAGCGCTCTCCCCTTGGAGGGATGCCCTCACAGTATTCGAGGACATCAAAGAAGGCGGCCTTTTCTCTTTTGAATTTTGCACAGCACTGATCTGCCGTGCGACGGTACCCCTGGCCTGCCAGTCGCTCAGACACCTCCTCAAAGATGAAGTGTGTCTCCAGGTGGGTGGAGGTTATGACTCTGGCCCCCACCTTCAGATCATGGAGGCTACTCAGGAGGCATTCCACCTCCCCCTGCAGCCACAGCACACCCTGAGTTGGAAACGCCATGGCAAAGTGTCCCTGCCGCAGCTGTGAATGTGCAAGTGTGGGCAAACTCTGCGTGTTGCCTTTCGCCAGTGTGCCAGCCGAATCCCATGCATGCGCAGTCTTCTGCATCCCCAGAGCCAGGCCGGAGCCCCTGGGAGGGCGGGCCTTGCCAGGCGCAGCTACAGGGGTACGGGATAGATGCCCTGGGAAAGCAAGCAGTGGCCGTTGGGTGCAGCAGCTGCTGGGAGGGAGGCTCCATGTCGAGCAGCCCTGAGGTTCAGTGTCCCATCAACGTGATGGCCGGCCACATTGTTGCTCATCCACTGGGTCTCAGGTTGGGATTGCGTGCAGACACAATCCGCGGACCCAACGTCCACTCGTACGCGTGGCTGAGGAAGCGTATGTCCGTAGTCCAGGAGCCACCAAAGCCAGGGGCCATCGCTGTGGCCAGGCGTCCCCTTTGCATGCGGGCACGCACTCGCGCCCACACCTGTCCTATGCTCCCCTTTTCTATGGCGTTTGCCTATTGTACAATGGACGGTAACACCTGGCCGGGACATCCTGCCGATGGGGGGAACCAGTGAAATGTCACAAACAAACGTTGGCATGTATGACTGCTGCGAGTAATCTCCCAGTGTCACACCACCATGGCTCCCTCACCCCTGTTCATTTTGTCATCCTCCCTCCCTCCCTTCTGCCTGTCTTTCCTTCCGTCTGTCTGTCTGTAGTCCTCCCCCCTCTGCCTCTGTTTCCCCCCCCCTTTGTGTGTCACAGATATCAGTGTTCGGAACTGCACTGATAGGACCACAAGGGGTGGATGTCCAGGTTCCATGGCAGTCATCCACTACTACTGTAACTTGGAGTGCCCAGCAGTCTCAACCTATGTTTCCCAGCTGTCATGGGTCGCATCACGGACTACAGCACTTTAACTGGAATTAGACACCAATGGTGTCTCCATCGGTTCTTCATTGGTGCCTATCAGCCCCATCACAACACGCCTTTTGCATCGTGGCCTGCATTCTGGCTCCCGTCACAACACAGGTTCCTGGACACACCAACCAGAGAGCTTAGGGGGGATGTCACCTGTAAGCAAAGCTTATGGGCTTCAGTATCCACTCCTGCACATGCAGCTGCTGCCATGTGCCTGGGTCACTGACAGTTCTCTCCAAGGTATTCCCTCAAGAGCAGTCCTAGGAAGAGCTCTCTCAGCCCCACCGATGTCACAGGGTGTCTGTTGTGGGGAGGAGAATGTGGAGGGACTGTGAGCCACTCTTAAGGGCAAGGTGTGAATCCGATCTCCCCCTCCCCCCTCCTTCTCTCCCCCTCCTTCGCAGGTGGGGGATACGACCTCCCCCGCAGATAGGGGATACGACCACCCCCATTGTTCCTGCTTGGCATAACAGGCAGAGGGGGAGTCCCATCCACCCACACCAAGACGACAACTATGCAGGGGAGTATGACACCAAAGGCCTGTGAGGAGGGTATCATGTGGTTGAGGGGAGACTTAGATAGGATTGGATGATGGAGGGGCCAACAAACGTGTCTGTGGTCACCAGATATAGCATGACACACAACACTGTAATAAGCATACAAACCCTCTTTATTCATCCTGCACAAACGACATATCCAGAACTCTGATGTGACATACAGTCCCTTCCGTCATGGGTCCTCATGGGACTGACATGGCTGGCCACCTGCAGGGCCACCCGAGCCACAGTGCACTCTGTCAGATGTGGTGCTGCCTGGACCCCTGGTGGACTGTGCAGTGCGTGGCACCCTTACTGTGGTCTAGCCAAGAGCACTGTGCTTGAACGCTGGACCCCGCGCGGTTCCTGGACTCTGAGACCTGCTGTCTGAGGGAGCAGGGGGGCGGGGGGCATGAGTGGTGGTTTTTTTTGGGGGAATACTGGGGAATCCTAGGGGATCCTGGCCTGTCTACAGAACCAGGTGGTCAGGGCTCCCTGAACTGCTGCTCCCACTGCCCTGTTGTGTGTTCTCCATGGCCTCCTCAGGATCCTCCTCATCCTCTTTGAATGGCCTGTCCTCTCCCACCCCTAGGACTTCTGGGACCCCGTGGCTATGATCCTCACACACATTGTGCAGGATGACACATGCAGTGATGGCATAGTTAATATTCTCCTCCTGGAGTGGCAGCTGGAGTAGGAGGCACCACCACTGTGCCTTAAGATGCCCAAAGGCCCGCTCAATGACATTCCTGACATGGGAGTGCATCTTGTTGAATTGGCTCTGGCATCGGGTGACATGTCCTTTGTAGGGTGTCATGAGCCACCAATGCAGGGGATAGGCACCGTCCCCCAGTATGAGCAGGGGCACCTCCACGCCCTCAATGTTGTAGGTCGGGTTTCCTGGAACCCACTGGCCGACATCCATGGCATTCATCAGGTTGGAGCTCAGCAGGACATGTGCATCATGGCTCTTCCCACTGTGTCCAACCACGATGTCCATGAAGCGGCCCACATGGTCAACTATGGTCTGCAGGAGGACCGAGCAGAAGTGTTTGCGGTTCATGTAGTCCTCTGCAACTGCTACTGGAGCTCGAATGCGAATGTGACAGCCATCAATGGCAGCCACACACTCTGGGAAGCCCCTGGCAGCGAAGGCTCACATCATTTGTGGACACAACACATGCAGTTAGTCATGTGCCCCCTACTCAGGGAACAGTGGTGCCCCGCTGGATGGATGCACCACTCTGTGGGGCTTCCCAGTCCAACCATGGGGTCCTTCTACACCACCATTTGCCCTGCGTCCAGTCCTGTCACCCCACCCCAGGGGCCACTGCAGTGCAGCCCATCATCTCATGTTCTCACCCTGTCTGGGTCCCGCAGGTACATCACTCTATGCAGGAGCTCCAGCGTGATGGCATGGGTGACCTCTGCCACAATGGCACCACAGTGGACTGTCCAATTCTGAATTGCTGGCCTATTGTCCTGTATGACATGGTATTGGCCATCCACCAGATGGCGACGGCCACACGCTGCTCCACTGACAGAGGTGCTTGCAATTCTGTTGCCTCTCACTGGAGTTGGTCACGGAGGGCATCAGCCAGCCAGTGGAATGTGGGCCTGTGGGAACATGACATCATCTTGGCGCCCACACCACATCTGGCGGCTGCGAGGGCTCGTGGCCCTACACCTGCTTGCCCCCAGCCAGGGGTCACTGTCTCCTCATGTTCCCCATCCTCATTCCTGGCAATGATGCTGCCATGCATCTGTCACCACTGTGGACAGAGCACGAATGGGGGTGGTGTGCCCGTCAATGGGTGCCCAACGTCTGGCCCCTATAAGGTCTCCTTATAGGATTATCCCATCCATCCTGCACATGCTCAGGGGAGTTTGCTGGTGCTGGCGGCTCACTGCCCCACCTGCCCTATTAGTTCCCATGTGCCTGCATGGGGCACATGGTGGTGGGGGTGGTCCACCATTGCCACCTGCCACCAGCATCCCACCAGCCAGCAGCTGGAATTGGTGGGCTCCCCGCCTGTATTACCTGGGCATCCTGAAGTGTTCCAGCCACTTCTCATCTCCCCACACATTGCTGATGAATGTTGCCCACCACTCTCACAGCCGTGGGTACACCCACCAGCATCGTGCAGGCTGCTCCTCTGCGAGACGGATGATGTGAATGGTGTCCCATGTCCTCCTGGCTTGGCGCTGCCTAGCCTGGGTTTGGCGCCTGGTGACATGTGTGGCAGTGATGGCATGCCACCACCACCTGGCAGCAACTGCCACCTCCTCCCACTGCCGCCATGCTTCCTGCATCTGGCGGTGGGCTACTGCCACTGCTGTGCATGCAGTTAGGACTCCTGTCCCCACGAGTTCCACGTCCCTCTCCATTGCTGCCTGCTGGCTGCGTACAGGGGGACTCTGGGAGATTGTGTGATCTCTGAACCACAGAGCTGTGGACGCAGCTGCTCTCTCATGGACACACTCGGACGCTGCAGAATCGCATTTCCACGTGTTTGCGCATGCCTGCAGAGATGCTTTCTTTGGACATGCTCGGAAGCTGCGGAATCGCGTTTCCATGTGTGTGCACATGCCTGCAGGGACGCTTCCTTTGTCATGTGCACCCTTGCACAGCTTTTTTTTTTTAAACCTATACTGCCCATCTGCTGCAGAAGCACTTGGCAGCACTCCCCGCAGGTGTGATCGTGCCATGGCGCTGCTGCCCATCTCCTTTGCTGCGCTCCACTGGCCGTGTGTGATCAGCGGCTGATGGACTGCCCACGGAGATTCAGAGCCCCATCTGATCATGCAAACGTGCTTCATTTTGCCCCGAGACAAACAGACTTGCTTCCCCCCCCGGATTATACCGCGCGTGTGAACACAGCCTTTGTATGGCATTCTGTTTCCTCATCCCATAATTTCCCAGTTAATGTATGCAGTTTGTAACACTGTTTTTGTGCCAGTTGCATGCACATTTCACCATGCACATTGCATGGTGAAAAAAATGGCATAAGAGGAAACAAATGAATTGAGAACATAACCAACAAACTGGGCAAAATGAAGTCTCACAGCAACAACAGATGTGAACAAAAAAGAAACTAAACACCTATTCATAGCACTGCCCTCCTTTTAAATCACGAGAGTTTTCTCTTGTAGATTCTTTTCTATGTAGTTTGAAGAATGTTATAGGTGGAGATTCTTGGCAGAACTTCTACCTATAATCATGTTTGGATTTTTCTGCCTACATGACAACCATTTTCCCTGATGCTTTCCTCATGGTAGCTGTCATGGTGACAGGAGAATATGAACTTTCCCACCCATATGGTAGCCATCAGGGCTTTACTGCAATCTTTCTCAATCCTTCATAGCAAATCAGGTTTCAGAAAGATCAGAGGAAAGCTGGGGATGCTGGTCATTTCCACATGCCACCCTCATTGTTGTTGGGAATTTTTTCCCCTGCTTCCCCACAGCATAGTGATACATTAGTGAACCACCTGAGGTAGCACAGGCAGAGAACCCATGTGGAAATGGCCCTGGGTAGAAATACGTCAACTGAGTCTCACATTGTGTTCATTGGACTTATTTGGTGGCATCATAAAGTTGTTAGTGTTTAAGATTCCACGTTGTTTTCATAAATGGTGTTATTCATAATTAGATTTTTCATTCATTAAAGGGAGAACATGTTTGATGTACTTGATGAGCATGATGGCTGAGAACATGAGCTGTATGATCCTGGAGGTCTCATCTTGATCACAAATTCATGAGGTGGCCTTATTCAAATTACTTTCTGCCAGTATCAGTCCCCCATTATAAATCTGGTAATGGTAATATCAGTCTGCCTTATACAATTCTTGTAATGACTGTAATCCTTGTAAAGATTTTGAGCATTGGAAGTACTATATAAATGCTAGTTATAAAATATCCAATGAAAGTTAATTATTTTCATCAAGGGATTTAAAACAATAAACTATGCTAAGGTGGATTCAATTTAAATATTCATTTGTAGCAATCATATGTGTATTTTGCAGTTATTAATCTTTGTGTTTTAAGCAACATAAATGCGAGCACAGAAGCAAAGGGATTATAGGTGACCTAAATATGGAGATTTGTCAGTCCTAAAAGTAGGTGAAAAAGTGTCAACAGCCAGACTTAATTAGGGTGCTACAAGGAAAAGGAAAGATTAACTGTGGCACTTCAAGATTATCTAAAGCTCATTTTCAAAAGTATCAAAAGGGGTGTTGGATAAGACAGCGATTTCATTAAGCCTAACTGAGAATTATCAGTATTAAATGTTTGCAAATACGGTCTGTCTAGAAGAGAGTTTTCCATTGCACTGTAGCTTGATTTCAGAAGCCAAGTCCAGTCACACAGCATATGTAATAGTACATCAACATCATCTTAAACCATTAACAGGGCAAATAGCCAGACATTGTAATTCTCAATAATCTAGATTCTTGGAAAGCTCAGCTGTGATTTTGTTATTCTTCATCTTGATAAGCCAATTAATCTTCTTACTTGATGTCTACCTCATTGCTGATTATGAGTTTGTTTTAGCACTGATCTGCCTGGGTTTTTTTTTCCTTGAAAGCCGACCAAGATTTTAATTCAAAACTTTACCTGTCAGAAGTATAGTTTAACCAGCATTTAAATCTGGTAATAATATTTTGATAATTCCGAAGCTTTTAAAAGTAGAATGACTTGGATAGAGAGAATCTTCACTATAATTCTTTGAGCACCATACATTAGAGACCAGTTCCATGTTATTGCTAACCTCTGAGTGGAACTTTATTTCCACATGCAAGTGTAAAAAAAAAAATCTATTTATTGGGTTGCCTATTAGTGCACCAGTACATAAAATGGTTTTGGTTCCCTAAAGAATTGGTGCTCTTACCTAGATGGTCCTGACTAGCCCAATATTGACACATTTTGAAAGTTAAGCATTTGGATGGGTGACCTCCAAGAAATACTAGGGTCATGACACAGAGGCAGGCAATAGCAAACCATCTCTAAATATCTCCTGCATTGAAAACCCCATGAGGGGTCACTATAAGTTGGCTATGAGTTGATGGCACTTTCCACCATCACCAAAGAATAGGGAAAGTGGCATTACTGTTGAGGTCTAGGTGTAGAACATGACTGCTTGGGAAATAATCTTTTGTCATGGATTATCTTCATCTAATGTATAAATAATCTTTTGTCATGTGTTGTCTTCATCTAATGTATAAATCCCTAAAATCTGTCTACATTCCCAAAGATCGGAAGGTAGCCAATGTAACCCACATCTCTTAAAAAAAAAAAAAAGGGTTCCAGAAGAGATCCGGGAAATTACAAGCCAGTCAGTCTAACATTGATATTGGGTAAGTTGATGGAATCCATTACTAAAGATAGAATTAGTAGGCATATTAATGAACAAAAGTGATTGAGCCAGTTTGGTGTAGTGATTAAGTGCATGGACTTTTATCTGGGAGAGCCGGGTTTGATTCCCCACTCCTCCGTTTGCACCTGCTGATGTGACCTTGGGTCAGTCACAAGCTCTGGCACAGCTGTTCTCTCAAGGACAGTTTCTGTCAGAAGTTCTCTTAGCCCCATCTACCTCACAGGGTGTCTGTTGTGGGGAGGGGAAGGGAAAGGAGTTTGTAAGCTGCTCTGAGACGCTTTTGGGCAGTGAAGGGTGGGGTATAAATCCAATCTCTTCTTCTTCTTCTTGAGGAAGAAACAACATGGATTCTGTAAGGGAAAATCTCACTAACCTTTTAAAGTTCTTTGAGGTGGTGAACAAACAAGTGGACAAGGGTGAGCCAGTAGACGTTGTTTACCTAGACTTCCAAAAAACTTCTGATAAAAGTTCCTTATCAAAGGCTCCTAAGTAAACTCAGCAGTCATGGTACAAGTGGACAAGTTCTCTTGTGGATTAAAAACAGGTTAATTAACAGGAAACAAAGGTCCATTACGACAGATTTTCAGAACAGTAAGCCTTTACTCTTGACTTTGCATTCTGTGTCTTCCTTTTGTACCATTCTTTTTCCTCTGGTGTATTTATACTGCAACTACATTTTTAAAAATGCACTTTTCTAAATTGGGGTGGAACCTCACTTGTGACATGTGTGGGGTGGCATCCAAAGGGTTTTTAGAAGATATGCGATTGCCCTATTGCAGCTGCAGACACGTCCAGCAAGTGCCTTCCATTTAAATCCTCATGGTTCAGGTTTTGTGTATGTATTTTAGTGTTAGCTCATTACATGAAATGGAACAGAAAGGGATACAGACAAAGGGGGGAAGGGTATGTTGAAACTGAGCAGACTTATTTTGAAACTGACAAGCAGCTGCAACCAGTTTTCTATATTGCCAAGCACTAGAGGATTCTCTGCTGTGTTATCAGCCACTGTGAAAAATGGGAGAGAGTCACAGATCTCATAATATGGGGAAACATGTTGAGTGTACAGAATGCATGGTAGAACCCACTGGCATTGCAAACTGTCATTCTTGACAATGTGTGCCTCTGCAAAGTTGACTGCAACTCCACTGTCCTTTGCACAGGGCTGCAATTTGTATGGGGCAGGAGTCCTATGGTGGAAGCTCTGGAGAGCTTTTTTAGTCTTGTGTCATTAAATTGAAAAAAAAATAGGGGTATTTTTGGCAATGCCCTAGCACAACTGCATAGTAACACTAATTTTCTGCCCTTCCTTGCAAATTTATGTGGCTTTCTCTTTGTGATTCTCTAATTTGATCCTGCACCCTGGTCATGATCTTGGCAGAGCCTGTCCTGTGCAGATTGCACTCTGTTCTCCAAATGAATTGATCCAAAGTGATTCTTAAGTTTGTCAGTTTGCAGAAGGTATGAGTGGCTCAGCCGCAATTTTAAAATTAGGCTTCTGGAGATTGCCAAAATCCCCCCCGTTCACTAAAGCATTGAAGAAAAAGCTGTTTTGAAAGCTTTAGGCTTCCCATCCCACTGTCTCTCTCTTTACACCTCATGTTGATTTCATTCCATGCTGATGACCTCCCTTCTATTTTGTTCCCCCCTTCTAATTTTATTGCATTTATTGTTTTATCGTATTTTAACTGCTGTATGCTGCCTTGAGCCAGTTTGCCTTGGCAAGGTGGGATACAAATCAAAATAAATAAATAAATAAATAAATAAATAAATAAATTTGCATGCAGCACTGAAATACTTTTTTTTGCACTGGGGACACTGCCATTTGCTTCCTCTCCAATCTTCCCTTCAAGTCAATACCAGCAGGGAACTATATCTTGTGCAGCTCCTTTTAAACTTCCCCCTCGTCATCTAATTTTTTTAAATTCAGTGATCTGAGCCTAGCAATAGTCTCATGTTGCTAGACTCATGCCACTTGTTAAAAAAAAAATTAAAATTAAAATGAGGGAGAAATGGAGCTTGTACACCAATATAGGTGGGAGGATGGCAGAAGGTGCCAAGAGGGTGGAATGACATTGATGTGAGTGGGGAAAGACCTTCAAGGGTTGGTAAAAAGATGTGTGGAGAAAATCCAAAGGAATCTGTATGCATTTAAATTGCCTTCAGCTTGGAAGGGGAAAATCAGCACAAAAGCACTTTCAGAAAATCTGGGGAAACAGCGACCAGAAAGTGAATTGAGCGCTGAAGGGAGGAAAATCAATGCAGAACAACAAAGAAAAACATGCATGGTCAGAAAGTGAGTACAAATGGGGAGTTTTCACAGTGGAAGGTGGTAAGCAGTGGGGTACTTCAGGGCTCACTACCGGGACTGGTGCTTTTTAACATGTTCATGAATGATTTGGAGTTGGGAGTAAGCAGTGAAGTGGCTAAGTTTATGAATGACACTAAGTTGTTCAGGAAGAGAACAGAACCCTGTGGGATCTTACAAGATACATTTTACCCAGTTGATTCTGTACCTTTGGTTAAAAATCTTTGTGTCTGGTCACACAGAAAAGAGTGAAACCACTGAAAGGCTATGCCATTAATACCAACTCTATATTCAAGGAGGTGGATAAGCATGGAGTGGTCAACTGTGTAAAAGACTGCTGAGAGGTCCAACAGTGTTAACAAGGAAGGTTGTATGCCATCCAAATTTAAACAAAGATTGTCCACCAGTGCAACTAATGCTGTTTCAGTATCAAACCCAGACCTGAAACCAGACTCACATACATCAAGGACAGATGTGACATTCAGGAAAACCTGGAGCTGCTCTTGCACCACACTCTATAACTTTTCCTAGAAAAATTAAATTAGAGACTGGCCTGTAATTGGTAACATCTTTATTCTAATAGCCAAAATGTGCGGATACCTATTTCCACCAACAGGGGGATCACTGGGCTCACTGTCCCCCAACAGCTTTGCCTACTTAGTCAGTAGACTTCTGGGTTTGTAGAAAAATCCAAACACTAAGAAAATCCCTTCAGGGACACTTGAATCCCCCCAAAAACCTTTTGAAATGGCCTCTGCAGGGATCTGCTTCAGGCATCAATGGTGAGAGATTAGAATGTTCGGGGGGGGCTTCTAACTGGCTCTGTCAGTAAAAGGATGGGGGAAGGGCCCTTTTCAGGCTTCTTTTGGCCTTTCAGGGAGGGAGGGAGGGAGCCTGGGGGCCAGGCCTCACAAGAGTTGCCAGTGCCAGGCTGGGGGATTTCTAGAGATTTTGTGGTGGACTCTAAGGAGGGCTGGGTTTGGGAAGGGAGAGGCCTCAGCTGGGTATAATGCCACAGAGTAGACCCTCCAAAGCAGCCATTTTCTGCAGGGAGACAGACCTCTGCTGTCTAGAGTCCAGTTGTAATTCTAGGGGGTCTCCAGGGCCCATTTGGAGGTTGGCAACACTAGGCCTGGCAGCAGTCTAGGGTTGCCAGGTCCCCCCTGATTTGCATGACTCACCTAGCCTCAGCTGCTTGCCAGCGTTCATCAGCAGCCACTCTATTAAAGCCAGTGAGGTGCAGCAGTTAGAGCTTCAAAGTAGGGTCTGCAAGACCCAGGTTCAGATCCCCATCTTGCAATGGAAGGTGACTGCGTGATTTTGGACCAGTCACATATTTCAGCCTAACCAACCTCACAAGGTTGTTGTGCAGATACAAAGGAGGAGGGAATAATGAAAGCTGCTTTGGTCCCCACTGTGGAGAAAGACTGTAATTTCCCTAGGTAAAGGCTGGGGGGTGGAGATGGAAAGCAGAAGACAGAGAGGCAGATAAAGGTAGGTTGGGCTGTTGGGTGGGAAGGAAATAGGGTTGCCAACTACAGGTTGGGAAATCCCTGGACATTTGAGAGGTGAAGTCTGGAGAGGGTGGGATTTGAGGAGGGGAGGAACTTCGGACTGGTGTAATGCCATAGACTCCACCCTCCAGCCATTTCCTCCATGAGAACCACCATTGCCAGCCTCTGGGTGAGGACTGGAGATCACCCAGAATTACAACTGTTGTCCAGGAAACAGAGATCAGTTCCCCTGGATAAAATGGCTGTTTTGGAGGGTTGAGTCTATGGCATCATACCCTGCTGAGGCTGCTTGCCTCCCCAAGCCTCACTGTCCCAAGGCTCCACCCCCAAATCTCCAGGAATTTCCCAACCTGGAGCTGGCAGCCCTAAGGTGAATTGATCTCTCTAGCTGGGAGCACTGCCACTGCTGCTGTGGGGGGAGAGGAAGCAGGTGGGTGGCTGAGAGCACTGCCACCACTGCTACTGCTGCTCTGCGGGGAGGAAGCAGGTAGGAGGCTGGGAGAATGATGGCAGCAGAAAGAAAGAATGATGGGGTGGGGAGGCAGAAAAACAAAGAGAAAGATGACAGGTCAGAAAGAGAGAAGAAGTCACATGCATGGAGGAGAAACAGAGAGTAAGAAAAGGGGGGCAGAGGAGATAAATAGTGTGAGAGAGAGGTAGCTGGTGAGCAGAGGAAGCAAAGGTGTGATGAATGAGATAACCATCCTGCAAGTTTCTTGCGGGTCTCCACTTGCCATTCCTAATCAACAATGTTTTTTTGAGCAGAGTCTAATAACTGCCTCTTTCAAGGGCCTAGGGAGAACCCCCTCAATCAGGGAGGAGTTGATGATTTTCATTAACGACTCCAAAACCTGGCAAGATTTTAAAAGCCAGTTTGGGCATGTGTCCAGAGCACAAGTGGTGGCCCTCATGCTTCCAAGGACCCTGTCAGCATCCATAGTCAGGATCCACCAGAACAAAAACACAAGCAGGCGCTTCTGACACCTCAGGTACTGGATCTGCCCTCAACTTGGCCTCCAAGCACCACAGCTGGGGGCCAAATTTCCATTACCTGCAGGGTCAGACTCGGGTGTTATCAAATAAGGAGCCACTTCGAACAATGGAGCTGGATGAAATTTTGCTGAGGCAAAAGTGGCAGAGAAGAAAGTCTTCACTGCTGTCACTGCCACCTCATAAACCTACAAATGGGCTTTACGATGTGCTCTGTCTGATTCTGATACCAATAAGCCTTCTACCAATGTCACTCTAGTCATCTTCCAGTTGCTTCATGTCACCCAGCTCCCTGGTAAATCAAGGAACTAGGAGTCTCACAAGGCATGGAAAAGGATGCCAAGGAGCAACTCTGTTTATGGTCCCAGTCAGCCCATCATCCCATGCAGCCACAAGGGCTTCCACAGGGTCACCAGGGAGGCTCTTAAAATCCCCTGGAGCCACCTGGAAACCAGCAGGATCCATGAATCTTCAAGGGTGGACCATCCAAACCAGTCCACTTTCCCTGCAGGGAGGAGGCAACAAGCTCAACTGTGCCTTCAGAAGACAGTGATCTGACTATGACAAGTAGGGTTGCCACAATCCCAGTTTGGGTGGGGGCTCCCCTGATTTTTTGGGCTTCTGCCCACTTTTGGCCACCTGGCTGGTGGGGGAAGCCCCACCCCCAAACAGGGATGTTGCATGGCAACACTCTGCTTTTTGGGCAAAACTGTATGGTTTTAGGATTAAAAAACCATAGAATTTTGCCCAGAATTCAGAGTGTTGCCATGCAACATCCCCGTCCACCCCCAGAACACCACCCAAATCCTCCCCACCAGCAAGCCAAAGGGACCTGGCAACCCTAACAACAAGGTATGAACTTCCAGCCCCATAATCAGATCACCAGCAAACCGCTCAGTGCAGAGAAGAAGGTCCAGCTTGTGAACTGTGAAGTGCCTTGAAAATAGTCTTTTTGAGATGCTATTGGGCTATGGAAGGTGAATTTATGGTGCTTGATCTGGAACAGCTGTTTCACAGTCCTGCTTTAAACATGACAAGGCCATGTGGAAGGCGTTTACCTCTCTCATTTTGAAAGCCATGTGGATAATGATTTCTGTCTCATTTAAAGGCCCGTATGGTCACTTGGTCATTTTTATACCTTATCCGTGGCCCAGGAGAATGCATAACTTGCATGTGAATGCAAGTGGTTTTCAACTTGGCAGAGAAATGGAAGAGCTCAGCCCCCTTCCAGCCTGTGCCCCATCCCGAGGGATGTTGGCAATGGGGCTAGGATGATTAACCCCCCTCTAACATTGGTTATGTGCAATGCCAGGTCTATAAATAATAAGACCATGGTCCTTTGGGACTTCTTGTTAGAACAGAAGGTAGACCTGGTGTGCGTGACCAAGACCTGTGTGCGGGATGGGGAGACGGTAGCTCTCTCCCAGCTTACCCCTCCTGGGTTCTTGGTCCTTCACCAATCACGAACTAGGGGGCAGGGGGGGAGGAGTGGCTCAATTGATCTGGGAAGCTTACTCCTTCAGGGTGCTCCCGTCACCAAAGATCACGGGCATTGAGTGTGCTGGCCTGGCATGGGAGACCGGGGAGAGTATGGTGATTTGGCTGGTGTACCGACTGCCTAATGCACCGGCCAATAGCCTACTGTCCCTGATGGAGGCTGTATCAGGCTGGGGATTGGAACATCCGAGACTGATAGTCCTGGGCGATTTCAATGTCCATGCCGATGACGCAACCTCTAATCAGGCAACGGACCTGATGTCATCCATGGTGGCACTGGGACTCTCCCAATATGTAACAACCCCCATTCACTGAGCTGGGCACATGCTCGATTTGATCTTCATGGCAGGGGTAACAGTGAACCGAGTTACTGCTCTGGCAGTCTCATGGTCGGACCACCATACCCTGAGGGCCCACCTGAATGTGCTGCCCAAACCCTGTTTAGGCAGTGAGCATATTTTAGCTTGGCTCCACGGGATCTCATTCGATGAGCTTGTAGAGGACTGGCATAGCCGGCTCTCTGCAGCCATCAATGAGATCACTCCCCGGCACCCTCTGTGCTCTCGCTCTATGCTTGCTCCCTGGTTTACCCAGGAATTACGGCTTATGAAGCGAGAGCTGAGATGGCTAGAGAGACAGTGGCATCGCGCTCATTGATGAAGCTACAAGAGTATCTTATAGGATGTTTATGAGATCCTATGAGATGGCAGTCAAAGCTGTGAAGAGAGAGTACTATGCAGCTATGATTGGGCCCAGCCCAACTGTTTAGAACAATTTGGTCTCTAACAGCTGTGCCATGGGGCAGACCAAACACTAGGGAATTGGACATTGGCTGCGAGGCATTTGCGAGCTATTTCATGGATAAAGTCTTGTCGCTCCACCGTGACCTCCCCGCCACAGTTGAAACAGTGAGCAAGCTCGAGGCCCCAAGCATGTCTTCATTTTTGGTTTTGGATCATTTCAGCCCACTCAGCCTGGAGGAAGTTGACAGACTGCTCTTGACTATTTGTCCAACCACATGCAGCTTTGATCCATGCCCTTCCTATCTCATTAAAGCGGACCACGAGGGGTTCCGTGGTGCCCTAAGGGAAATTATCAACAAGTCCCTCTTTGAGGGGCTGTTCCTGGCTGCACTCAATCAAGCGATGGTCCATCCACTCCTAAAAAAACCATCTCTGGACTCAGCTGAACTGGCTAATTACAGGCCGGTCTCCAATTTGCCATCAAACAAAAAACTGATATATAAATTCACCATGATTTTTTTGCTTCCAAATCAGTACGCCTATTTTAAAAATTAATGCTGATACAACATCTTTCCCACTATTTCCCCGCACCCATGGTTTGTGATTTTATTCTGCTGCAGCCACTAATTCATCAGCTTATGTACCGCAAAACATTGAGGCAATGGCTGAGTAAATGGTTTATTCTGCAACATTATTAGGCAATGGATCTGTCAGTCACTACTGACTATCTGGTTTCTTTTTTCAGTAAAAGGTTATAAGTACTGTTTCACTGCTTAAATCAATAGATATACAGTGGGAATTAATGATTTATTTCCACTTTGACACATTTATTTGCAGTGTGAAAACTAATGGTTATTTGTATCTTGAAAGTCTCACAGGGTGTTCTACATATATGCTGTAATGCACTGTATTTATTATACTTTTAAAATTTCTTTTACCTAAAGTGGGTGAGAAGAAAGATAGCTTAATATACCAAATGACATGAAATATAAAGAGAGAGGATCAAAGGGATTTTTTAAAAACCTCATGATTTTTTGTTACTATAAATACAGAGAAGCAAGGGAAGTTGAAAAAGAAATGATCTTGTCCCTGAGGTAAACCACACAGCAAAAATTAAAATCTTTACACTCTGTAGTATAATCGTAAGAGTTTCAAATGAAAATACTAAAGAAAAAATAAGCCCTCAAACCTCCCATAGCACATGAAAATGATTTTCCCTCAGGTTAAGGAAATTCTTAAAAGCAGTATCAAAATATGGATGAATAAAAATGCATGCCATTGAATTTGGAAGTCATAATAATGGCACAAACATGTTGCATATGGTTTCCAATGGAGGAATTTTTTTTCAAAGGTCAGATTAAAGGAAATTTGTTTGGAGAAGGAGACACAACTACCACCATTACTGAAGCCCCGATGTACTAAGGAAATAAAACAAGATGAAGCTGTGTGACCTGTATTCACAAAGGAGGAAACTAGGTCAGTTGTCAGCACTTGACTTCCCACCTGTTTATCTTCCTCCAAATCCAGGAACAATCCCTCTTCTGTGTTCAGCCCTGCACTTCACAGAAGCCACAGGAGAGAGGAGAGTGTTGCAGAGCACAAAGGAAACCAAGAAAGGATCGCCGAGCATCCCTGCAGAGGCTGATGGCACTTGCAGCCAACTCACACTGTCGCTCCATCTCTTTGCAGGTGCAGGTGCCTGTTGTGACTGTGCTGCTCTGATTTCATTCCTATAGTTTCTTCAGTATTTACCTCTTTGATGTGAGGCTTCAGGGCAATGGAATAGGTAGTCTCTATTCAGCAGGTCTCTGGTACTCCTGTTCCATTGGGACAGCTGGTTCCTGCAGAAGTAATTAGGACAAGCTACTTAGTTCCTGCAGAAGTAATTTTTAGGGCTGCCAACCTCCAGGTGGGGCCTGGAGAGCTCCTAGAATGACAAGTGATTTCCAGACTAAAGAGGTTAGTTATCCTGGAGAAAACAGCTGCTTTGGAAAGTAGACTGTATGGTCTCTTGCTCCCCAAACACTGCCTTCTCCAGACTTCATCCCCACATCTCCAGAAATTTCCCATCTGGGAATTGGCAACACTAGTTGTTGCACTTGTGCAGTTCTTGCACACAACTATGGACTGTTTGTAACTATAAGATATTCACTAACCAAAGAAATTTATGCATTTCAAGAAAAACTCAAAATGTGTAAAGAAAAACAATACTTTTGGCCACTGTGTGACATAGTGTTGGACCGGATGGGCCACTGGCCTGACCCAACATTGGCTTCTCTTATGTACTTATCTGTATTCAGACTCTTTAGTGCTTTAGAACTGCAGAACATTTTAGTAGACTGGTAGAAATTGAAAGCAACATGTTCAACACTGCCACAGTGCTGCTACAATGCAAGAGCTGAAGTTCAGCACAACAATATAGTTCCCCAAGTGCAGAATCACAGTTCCGAAGCTTTGGGTAGGTTTCAGTTTCATTTGAGTTTTCAGTTCTTGTAAATCTGAAATCAGATTAATTAACAAAATTGATAATTATACTACCTACACTGCAGATTTTAAAACAATGGTATTTGTTACTGTTTATTGTATGCATTATCTTGTTTTTATTGCATTGTTTTGTAATTTCGGTAATCCAGTTTTTTGCTCTTTCTTATATGTCATGATTTAGACTGTTTTATTGGATGGTTTTCTAACTTCATAATCCAATCTTATTACAGTGTTTATTATATGTTTTGTGCTGTTCTTATTGCATTGTTTTAATTTTGTAATCTGCCTTGAGCCTTAGCGAGAAAGACAGACTGTAAAGCAAATATATGAATTATCTGTACTATCCTAAGCACAGAGTCACTTTTGTAAGCCATTGACTTCAGTGGACATCAGTGATGTAGGATGGTGCTGAAATAGTCAATTTAGTATATTACTGTAAAGATCTGAGGGCTGATCAGTCTCAGCAATGCTGTGTCTCTTGGATCAGGAATCTGAAAGACACTCCTGTGGCTGTTTTCTTCCCTGCAACAGAATTCACATTCTGCAAACCTCTTGATTCTCCTTCAGGGAAGCCCAAAAGTTTGTGAGCAAAGTGCTGAGTAAATAACTGCAAAACTAGATTCACAACCAGCAGGAAAACAGGCAGTTGTTTGAGAGGAACTGTCCAGCCATTCCCTCTCCTATGATAAATGAACGAATGCTAAAGGCAAACCTCTGGAAACACATCATTGTCTATAAGGTTTACCAATTAGGAACAAGGTTCTGATTTAGTGAAAAGCAAGTGATACTAAAAGGTCTGCAGAGACAATAAAAACATCTTCTATGACCTGATATGCCTGCCTAAGGTGAAAATCTAATGCTTTCTGAATGGGGAGGGGGATTCTCTTTTCTGTAGTTAATAAAGGCTTTTTCTAGTACACTGTTGTGTTGATTTCTTGTTGACTGGTTCATTTATCACAATGAAGCTGCTTTTGCACAGAATACCAATCAAAAGTCTGCCTGCTTTAATGCGGATCAGGGATATAGCTTTGCATTTATCACCAATGCAATTAGTGCTAATAATGCTAATAAGGATTACAAACAGAAATAATGAGCACGGTGCCTTCTTTACATTAGTATCTGTCATTAAGTCTGTTTCATTAGTCTAAGAAATGTGACCTGCATAATTTCCACCTCTGCACTAGCAATATAGCGTGACACAATCTGCAAATTTTGTCAGCATAGGCCTGTATCCTTCAGCTGGTACAATAAATGAATGACAGAGGCCTGATGGACTGAACTGGTTATTTCTTTCCAGATACATGCACGCAAAACACTGTTATCTCCCCACACTTCAACTAACTGCCTTGGCTCTGTCATTCCCTGTCTAAGAAACACCTTTTGGTTTTCCTGGGTATTCAATGGCAAATTTTCAGATGGCTATTCTTCTGCCTCTTCTGGATTCCCCACTTTGTATCATTGTTTGACTAGAAGAACATAAGAACATAAGAGAAGCCAATGTTGAATCAGGCCAATGGCCCATCTAATCCAACACTCTGTCACACAGTGGCCAAAAATACCAGGTGCCATCAGGAGGTCCAGCAGTGGGGCCAGGACACTAGAAGCCCTCCCACTGCTGCCCCCTCCAGCACCAAGAATAGAGTGCATCACCTGCCCCAGACTGAGAGTTCCTAGCTATACCTTGTGGCTAATAGTCACTGATGGACTTCTGCTCCACATCCTTATTCTATTTCCCAGACCTTTTTTTTGTGTGCGGATACCTATTCCCACCAACAGAGGCCTCACTCTCCCCCAACAGCTTTTCCTACATAGTCAGTAGACTTCCTGGGTTTGTAGAAAAATCCAAAAAGTGAGGAAATGCCTTCAGGGACGGTTGAATTCCCTCCAAAATCTCTTGAAATGGCCTCTGCAGGGACCTAACTCCGGGCATCAACGGTAAGAGATTAGAACGTTGGGGGGGGGGGCTTCTAACTGGCTCTGTCAGTAAAAGGGTGGGGGAGGGCCCTTTCCAGGCCTCTTTCAGCCTTGGAGGGAGGGAGGGAGCCTTGGGGCCAGGCTGGGGAATTCCTAGAGGTTTTGTGGTGGAGTGTAAGGAGGGCAGGATTTGGGGAAGGGAGAGGCCTCAGCTGGGTATCATGCCACAGAATCCACCGTCCAAAGAAGCCATTTTATCCAGGGAGACAGATCTCTGTTGTTCACAGATCTCTGGAGTTCACTCTCCAGGTCCCACTTGGAGGTTGCCAACCCTAAGCCTGGCAGCAGTCTAGGGTTGCCAGGTCCCCCCATGGGCACTGGCAGGGGATGGGGGTAGTGGGGTTGCCAGTTCCAGGTCTGGAAACTCCTGGAGATTTGGGGATGGAGCCTGGGGAGGACAGGGACCTCAGTGGGGTACAATGCCCTGGAGTCCACCCTCCAAAGCATCCATTTTCTCCAGGGGAAGTTATCTCAGTAGTCTGGAGCTGAGCAGTAATTCCAGGGGATCCCCAGATCCCACCTGGAGGCTGGCATCCCTAGGCAGCAACCTCTGGGTGACTTGATACCACCTAATTTGCATGACTCAACTTGGCCTGGCTGCTTGCTGCTGTTCAGCAGCCACCCTATGAAAGCCAGCAGTGGTGCAGCAGTTAGAGCTTCAGAGTAGGGTCTGCAAGAACCAGGTTCAGATCCCCATATTGCAGTGGAAGCTGCTACTTTCAGCTTAACCAGCCTCACAGGGTTGTTGTGCAGATAAAAAGGAGGTGAGAATAATGTAAGCTGCTTTGGTCCCCACTGTGGAGAAAGACTATAATTTTCCTTGGTAGAAGCTGTGGGGGAGAGGGGTGGAGATGAAAAGCTGAAGACAGATAAAGGCAGATAAAGGTTAAGTTGGCTGTTTGGTGGGAAGGAAATAGGGTTGCCAACTCTGGATTGGGAAACTCCTGGACATTTAAGGGGTGGATCCTGGGGATGGTGGGGTTTGAGGAGGGGAGGAACTTCGGACCAGTATAATGCCATAGACTCCACCCTCCAAACCAGCCGTTTCCTCCATGAGAACTACCATTGCCAGCCTCTGGGTGAGGGCTGGAGATCACCCAGAATTACAACTGTTGTCTGGGTGACAGAGATCAGTTCCCCTGGATAAAATGAATGAATGAATGAATGAATGAATGAATGAATGAATGAATTTTTATTGTCACAGCATACAGCCAGCGGTATACAACCCTACTTACAAGTAATTACCATGTCAATAAATTACAAAAACAAATAGTACCCAGATGGTAAAACTATTAAGATAGGACAAGGTTAATAAGAATAAAATTGTACAAACGTTTTGATCAGTAAAACCAAGGTTCGGTGAAGTATAGGACAAAATTAGATCTTAAAAAGGATAAAATAGCGATGATAAAAAAATAAAACCAATAAAATTAGGACCGGGTAGTCGAACCCAAATGGCTGCCTGGACGCTGATGAGCTTTTACTGTTAAGATAAGACAAGGTTAATAAGAATAAAATTGCACAAGCATTTTGATCAGTAAAACCAAAGGTTTGATAAAATGTGGGACAAAATTAGATCTTAAAAATGATAAAATAACGATGATAAAAAAATAAAACCAGTAAAATTAGGATCGGGTAATCCTAACCCACATGGCTGCCCGGATGCTGATGGGCTTTTACAACCAGGAGACAAAATTTTGCTATCTGATGCAGCGCTGTATGGTCAAAGTTAGATAACAGTTTCTCTATCTTATCCTGATCTGAGAGGCCAACCAAGAGAGGGTCAATGAGCTTTGTGCGAGCCTCAGTATATAATGGACACCTCAGGAACACGTGTTCCTGAGATTCGATCTCCCCAGATGCACACATGCATAGCCTCTCATTTCGGGGGATTTTCTTGAATTTACCCTCAAGAACTGCAGACGGTAGAGCGGATAAAATGGCTGCTTTGGAGGGTTGAGTCTATGGCTCCACCCCCAGAAGGGAGAAAGAGTGTGAGATAGGTAAGGGTAGAGGGGAGGAAGCAAAGGTGTGAGGAATGGGATGACCATCCTGCAAGTTTCTTGGGGGTCTCCACTTGTGTTTATCTAATTCCCTCTTGAAACTGTCTATGCTTGTAGCTGCCACCACCTCCTGTGGCAATGAATTCCATATGATAATCACTCTTTGGGTGAAGAAGTACTTCCTTTTATCTGTTCTAACCCGACTGCTCAGCAATTTCATGGAGTGCCCACGACTATCTGACACTGACTTCTGTACAAGCAAGCACTACAGATATGATGGTGTAAAATTCCTAATTCTTCCATGGTGTTTACTTTCTTATCCATGAGGATTATGAGTTTATAACCTGAAATGGGATTTTTTATTTATTTTGTTATTGTTATAAAGTCATAGATGACATACAGTGACCCCACAAGGTTTTCAAGGCAAGAGATGTTGAGAGGTTTTTTCCCATGGCCAGCCCCTGTGTCATGATCCTGGTATTCCTTGGAGGTCTTCCATCCAAATACTTGCCAGGGCTAACTCTGCTTAGCTATGAAAAGATTGGGCTAGCCTGGGCTATGGGCATACACAGCCTACTCAATGCTTCAGTTTTCCTTAGTAAATGCTTCAGTTTTCCTCCTAAGAACACAAAAAGAGCCCTGCTGGTTCAGACCAATAGTCCATCTAATTCAGTATCTTGTCTCACACAGTGGCCAACCAGTTCCTCTGGAAGGCTAACAACAGGACATAGAGACCGAGGCCTTCTCCTGTTGTTGCATCTTGGCTCTGGGATTCAGAGGTTTAGTGTCTTTGAATGTGGAAGTTCCTCTCAGTCACTATGGCTAATAAGTGAGACTTATCTTCCATGGCTCTTTCTGCACTCACAACTTACTGCAGAGTATCAGACCGAGGACAGACTGGCAATTTGCCCCGGGATGGGACCCGGGCTGACAACGATTCAATACCGGAGTAAATGGAATGTTCACACAGGCACATCTGCCTGGTGTCCCCCAACTGTAGCCTACCGGTGCTCTCGCGCTTCACTTCCGGATTAAAAAAACACCTGATAAAAGCCTTTGCAAATCTCGAAAGCCTGCGTTCGTCGCGCGTTTCTCCACTTCCGGGGAGTCTGAACGCGCAGCCGAAAAGCCGGGAGCAACCCGCGTTGGGCATGAGGCAGCAGCGGTGTGATTGGCTGTGCTCTGCTCCACTGCCCAATGCGGTGCCAGCGTTGCAGGGCAAAAAAAAAATATCGGCAAAATGCGCTCATGCGCACATACACCCACAGCTGAATTAATGGGGAAACGGTGAATACAGCACGCCTCCGGCGTGGCAGTCTGAACGCTCCCGCGTGCCTTCATCCTGTATCTTCCGGCAGTGGCCCCCGCTGTGTGGACGGGAAAACCCGGTATTGTTTAATCCGGGGGTTTTTTTGCCGCGACTGGCTACCGGGGCAAATTGCCAGTCTGTCCTGGGCCTCTGAGCAGTCAAGCCTTTAAACCCGACTTCAGATTTCTGTGCCTGCTGACTGCATCAGTCTTACATCATCCGGTGTATTTATTCCATAGCTACAGTTTTAAAAATCTGGGTGGAACGTGACCTGTGACATGTGTGGGAGGGTGGCACCCATTTTTTTAAAAAAATAATTATGAAATTGCCTTATTGCAGCTGTGCAGTAGCACCCACCAACCAATGGCTCCCTGCAAGTGGAGGAAGAGGGCAGCACAGCCTGCAATGAGCTGGCTGGCTGGGTTGTGCTGAGGTGTTTCTAGCAGTTTTTATTTAATTTACTGTAAACAGCTATTTTTGTATGTGCCTGCAGGAGACCATGACCATGGATAGACCTCCATCAGAGAGGTTGCAGCTTTAACCAAAACCCACATTTTTTCTTAATTGGGGTGGAAACATCACTGGTGCTAGACTACCCCTTTGGCACTTTAGACCCATGGATCCTCAACTTCCTTGCCTCTGGGAACCCCCCCCCCTTGGTTTAACATAATCAGCTGGGGTGGGCTGGAGATCACTCAAAATTACTACTGCTCTTCAGGTAGCAAAGATCAGTTCCTCTGGAGAAAATGATGGACTCTGTCATTATACCCTGCTGAGATGGCCACAGCAAATTGTCACTGAGTGCCCAAAGCCGGGGCACTCTCCCAGAGCCTCTTTCTAGAACCCGTTGTATTTATTTCCACAATGGGCCTTATTCCTAGTAAATAAATAAATAAATAAATAAATAAGTCCCCTTTCTCTGTGATTGGCTAAAATTGGCACCAAAATCTCTCAGGGGCTTCTGGGAGTTACAGGCCTGGCCTCCTCCCACTGCTAGTCATGCTCCTTGGGCCTGCTAGGCCTTTGCTTGCACAGCCCAGATCATGACAGCTACAGATCTTCCTTTTATCATTTTTGAATTTTTAAAGCTGCCCAGAGGGTTTGTTTGTTTTTTAGATTTCATATTTTTCTGCAAACCTAGGGCCCTTTTCAGGTTTGGAGAAAGATCAGCCCTGCCTGTTCACAGCTTTGCTCACCAGATTTAATTAGATTTCACATTTTTCTGTAAGCCTAGAGCCATTTTCAAGTTTATAGAAAAATTTGTCCTGCCTCTTCACAACTCCAGTCACCAGATTTAAGTATCTAAAGATTTCCTGATAAAGTTTGTTCTGGTGGGAATTCTATTAATTTTGGGGATTTGTCTCTGCATACAATGTACCCCCACTATAGTAGCTTGTTGTGCTTCTGCAGTTCCCAGAAACCCCAGCTCAAGAGTTGAACAAATGATGATGGTTGCCAAATATCGGGCTGAGGATCCTGAACACTCAGTGCCAGTAGACACAGCTCTAGATGGTGGGCAATGAGCCTTAGGGTGGTCATTTCACCAAGAGGGAGGATTGTAGGACAAGGGAAAAAGAATGTGATTTCTGACAATCTCTCTCTCCTTGATATATATATTGACAGCTGTCATTGTGCCTTCAAAAGTTTAATCATAATAGATTCGGATCTTGGTATGTAACCTAGAATCTTCTGATTAGAGAAACTTATAGCAGAACACCTATAACTGCATTTTTGTATAATAAGATGCCTCTGTTGATGGAATTAGGATGCAATGGGAATGAAATGCACAAGCTTCAAGGGTGCAGAGAGCAAGTCTAATGTGATTCACAGCCCTTATCAGCTAGCTCTCCATACGCAGTTCAGAAAGGGACCCAGTGTTCTCTAATGTTCCCATTGTTCTGGAGACCAGATAAGCAAATGCAATCACTGACATACATGACCAGTATAAGGAGAGACCAACAGTAAGGTTTAAAGTCAAATGATGCTTGTATGATGTTATCTGCTTGGTACCGATTAGAGATTCTTTAATGTGTAAACTATACCTGATGTCATTTGGTGTATAAGACCTTCTGCCCTTCCTGGTTATGGCAGAATACAGCAATATGGAATTGCTGAAGCGCTCAGGCAATCTGCTCTGTATTCCCTGTTTTTGTTGCAAATAAACACATATTCATCTAACTCATTGGACTCTGACTGCGTGATTCCAATCAGGCCACGGGATCACATGGGGCACAGATTTGTGCATCAGCGATTAGAATATAAGATGCTAGTGACGCCTTCTGCTGGACCCCAATAATATATCGTCCTATGAAGTAGACCTTACCTATGTGAAAGTTCAGTTCATTTAATTTTCTCTCCTAAACACATTTGGTTCAATTCAAATCATGTTCCACCAGTCCAGCAATCAAAGTACCTCATATCCAGTAATGCCATACATATCACCTAAAGATGCTAGCTTTAAAAAACTGGGAACGTAGAATTCCTAGCCTTAAAGGTGGGAAGCAGTTTGCCCCATCCCACTCAGATTCAAGGAAAGCACAAGACCCTATTGGGTGATTTAAAAAGCAACAGCCAATAGGGAGGTGTGGCTGTCTAAGCTATGTTCTTACCTCTCCTAGCAGGCTTTTGCTGCTGGAGTGCAGTGGAGGAGAGGCACATCGTTAGTGGCTGTGTGTTGTGTCTGGTCACAAGTGGTAGATCTGTGTGTGAGGAGAGTGTCTGTATCATGTGAGTGGGCAGAGCATGAGTCATTATATGGAAGGAAAGAAGGAAGGAGAGGGAGGGAGGGAGGGAGGAAGATAGTTGGGATCAGGGCCGGCTTGCCCACTAGGTGAGCTAGGCACTCGCCTAGGGCACTGGCCCTGCAGGGGTGCCAAAATGCCCCCCACCCCCTCCCATGAAAAGCCCCCCAGGCTGCCCAGCGCTGGCAGCCCCAGCTTTCCTGGGTGCCTCGCGGCTGCAAGGCACCCAGAAAAGCTGGTGCCGCCACTGGGAGGGAAGGGGTGGGCGTTCTAAGCCCGCCCTTCCCCGGCTCTCCCAGGTGCCTCGCAGCTGCGAGGCACCTGGGAGAGCTGCGCTGCTGCCGCTGCTGGGAGGGAAGGGGTGGGCTTAGAACGCCCGCCCGTTCCCTGGCTCTCCCAGGTGCCTCGCAGCTGCGAGGCACCCGGGAGAGCCGCGCCGCTGCCGCCACCGCCGCTGGGAGGGAAGGGGCAGGTGTTCTAAGCTCGCCCCTTCCCCGGCTATCCTGGCGCTGGGCCATCTCCAGGCCCCACCGGGAGGTTGGCATCCCTGGTGGGGTGGGCGCCCCAGGCTGTCCTGCCTAGGGTGCCCAGACACCTGGGGCCGGCCCTGGTTGGGATTGCCATCCCTAGAATTAGGGGGTCCCCACCAATCCCCTCCTTCCTGAGTTACTTTGCTTGAAATCTGAGCAGTGTGTCACTGGATGTGCAGCTGGGAAAGAGCACCCCTTGGTGTTGAGCAACATCTTTTTGAACCTGCTAGTGGCTGAGCAACACATCAAATGAGGGGCTGGGCACCTCTTGGCACATTGTGTGCAGGTGATGACAAAAGCAGCAGAAGATGCTGGCTGTGTTGGGAGTCTGGGAGTGTCTGCCCAAGAAAGGCAGCCATTTAAACATGTTAGTGTACTAAATTACAATATAGATCAGTCTAAATATTTAAATAAACTAGTTAAATCCAAGCTGTTGTCTCATGTCTTCATTGAAAGGTGCCTGGGGCAAAGAGTATTCTCATATTTCATCTGTTCCCTAATGTGTAGAATAAGAAGTTGCCAGATTTGTCAGAGATGAGGCCCTAAGCAATGCAGACTAATGTATTGAACTCATAGACCTGTTCTTTAGTTACAGCTTTCACCACGGAAACAATTTTTTTTTAGCAAGTCCAGGTAATATAAAGAATCTGTGTGCTTTCAATGAGAACAATGATATAGATTAGACATAACTATGATAAAACATTTAGCAGTTGCCCAGTAAGCAAGACAAGACAGGGCATATTTGTCTCTTTGTCTACTGAACCTTCTGTTTTAAAGGTCGTTCTCCCATGAGAATATCAACAAGATTCTACCAAGCTACTGATGTTAAAAAGTGCATTACAAACAAAATCAGACAGAGGAAATGGACCAAGTAGATAATCTGATCTGACCTATAATTTACGATGCACTGTCTAAAGCATTCTGGAGAAAGGTCCATCCAGTCTTTTATTTAAAATTGTTCAAAGAAGATTCTGCAGCTACTTTGGACAGCTGATTTTCTATTGGAAGACTGTTTTTTGAGAGCCATAATCTTGAGCCTATGGGAAACTAGGGATAGGAATAAAAAAAGGAAATCTATATATCTAAATCCGCACATCAGGAACACCTGGGGGGCAGTCCCCACATGTGCAGAAAAATCTAAAAAGTTTTTAAAAATGTCTGGGGAATATTTAAATTCCAAAAAAGTACGAGCGTTCTCTGCGCAGGCGCAGAGAATGCTCTGGGAACTCTGGCAGGCCGGCAGCTGAGAGGCGCTCAGGCCTCGCTGCTGGTGCCGGGGGGAGGGAAAATCAGCAGAGGGGGGTAGATCGCGGGCGGTGGTTGGGAGGCACTCAGGCCTCGCTGCTGGTGCCCATGGGGGGAGGGATAATCGGTGGTGGTGGGGGGATCATCGGGCCGGAGGCGGGGAGAGGAGGCTTACCTGCGGGGCTGCCTCGCTGCCACTGCCACCACCACCACAGGGGATGGGAGGGTGGGAGAGGGCTTGGCGGGCTGGTTGGCATCGCCACCATCGCTGCGGAGGGAAGGGGGAAGCTTGGTGAGCTGGCTGGCCTCACCTCCGCTGCTGCTGCTGGGGAGGGAGGGAGGGGGAGGCTTGGCGGGCCAGCCAGCCTTGCCACTGGTGCTCGGGAGGGAGGGGAAAACTTGGCGGTCGGCCGGCCTCGCTGCTGCCGCCGCCGCTGCTAGGATGGGGAGGGAGGGGGAAGCTTGACGAGCCGGAATACTCCCCCCCCCCGCAAGTATCGCGGGTCCTGCCTCTTGTAACTTTTATAAAACTGAAGTTACCTTTATCTCTTTTAATTCAGATCCCAGAGTATATGTTGGATGAGGTTTTGAGGTACAAGGTACAACTTTGATAGCAGGTAGAGAAACATCCAAAGCTTAGTGGTCTGGAAAGCAGGCCAAAAACAGAACAATAATTGCAACATTGATTATGCCAGTCTGCTCCGGTGTTCCCATAGTTTTCCTGACAGAGCTCAAGTTGTTTTTACAACCAGTAAGCACAGACTAATCTTAAATTGAGAATCTGTGCTAATTTAAACATACCCTCATAGATGGTGCAAGAGAAAAATGTCAGTAAGCGGGTAGCATGAACTGAAGCTAAGAGATGGAAAAGGTGGGAAGACATTGTGAGTGACATGGCAAGAAAACTCATTCCAGATCTGACAAAGCACTATAGAGCCTACAAGTTAGCAGTAATAGTAGTGAAGAAATCTCCTTCTCCACTACTCCAGCTGAGCCATAGCTACTTTAAGGTAAAGTATAATGATTAGAGAGTTGGGACACCCACTTTGCTATGGAAGCTTGCTGAGTCTATGGTTGCCAACTCTGGGTTGGGAAATTCCTAGAGATTTGAGGGCAGTACCTGGGGAAGGAACATACACCTGAGAGTTCTTAAGGAACTCAGATGTGAGATTGTTGATCTACTAACCTGTATATGTAACCTTTCACTAAATTCAGCTGCTGTATCAGAAGACTAGAGACTAGCAAATATGACACCAATTTTTAAAAAGGGATCCAGAGGGGAACCAGGAAATTACAGGCCAGTCAGCCTAACATCTTTCTCAGGCAAATTAATGGAAACTGTAATTAAAGATAGAATTGTTAAGCACATAGAGGGACAGAGCCTGCTGAGGGAAAATCATCATGACTTCTGCCTCACCAACCTTTTGAAGTTCTTTGAGAAAGTGAACAAGCATATAGACAATGGTGACCTGGTAGACATTATATACTTGGACTTTCAAAAGGCTTTTGGTAAGGTACCTCACCAAAAACTCCTGAGAAAACTTAGCAGTCATGGTATAAGAGAATGGGTTCTCTTATGGATTAAAAACTGGTTAACTGACAGGAAGCAAAGATCAAATCAATGAACAGTTCTCACAGTGGAGGGAAGTAAGTAGTGGGGTCCCACAAGGATCAGTATTAGGGCTGGTACTATTTAATGTATTCATAAATGATCTGGAACTAGGGGTGAATGGTGTAGTGGCCAAGTTTACAGATGCCACGAAATTATTCAGGATGGTGAAAATCAAAGCTGACTGTGAATAGCTCCAAGAGGACCTCCACAAACTGGCTGAGTGGGCAAGAGTGGAAAATGACATCCAGTATTGATAACTATAAGGTGACAAATGTTGGGACAAAAAATCCCAACTTCAGGTATAGGCTAATGGAGTCTGAACTTGCTGAGATTGAGAGGAGAAAAGATTTTGGGGTTGTAGTGGATAGTTCAATGAAAGCGTCAACCCAGTGTGACTGCAGCAAGTGAAAAAGGCAAATGCTATGTTAGGGATTATGAGAAAAGGGGTTGAGAATAAAGTGGCCTATTTTGTAATGTCCCTGTATAGATCTATGGTGCAGCCTCATCTGGAGTACTGTGTACAGTTCTGGTCACTGTAGCTCAAGAAGGACATTGCAGAGCTGGAAAAAGTATAGAGGAGGACAACAAAGATGTTTAGAGGATTAGATCACCTTCCCTATAAGGAAAGGCTGAATCTGGGACATCAATTTAGAAAAGAGATGACTAAGGGGGGATGTGATAGAAGTTTATAAAATTATGCATGAGATGGAGAGAGTTGACAAAGAGAATTTTTTCTCTTCTCCCTAAATACTAGAACTTGAGGGAATTCAATGAAGCTGCTGGGCAGTAGGTTCAGGGTGGTAAAAAGGAAATACTATTTTACACAGAGAGCAATTAAAATGTGGAATTTGCTGCCAGGGGATGTCGTGATGGCCACAGGAATAAACAGTTTTACATGGGACTAGATAGATTAATGGAGGATAGGTCTACCAATAGCTACTAGTCATGGTGACTGAGGGGAACCTCCCTATTCAGAAGCACTAAATGTCTGAATCCCAGAGCCAGGATGCAACATCAGGGGAAGGTCTCACCCTCTATGCCCTGTTGTTGGCCTTCCAGAGGAACTGGTTGGCCAATGTGTGAAACAGGATACTGGATAAATGGACCATTGGTCTGAACCAGCAGGACTCTTCTTACATTCTTATGTATATCATATGGTTGTTGTGAGGAAAAAACTGAGAAGAGGAGAATAACTTGCATGATTCCATGAGGCTGTGGGCTATTCTGTGGAGGGCCACCCAGGATGGACAGGCCATAGCAGAGAACTCAGACAAAATGTGATCCACTGGAGAAGGAAATGGCAACTCATTCCAGTATCTTTGCCAAGAAAACCCCGTGGACACTAACAAAAGGCTAAAAGATATGATGCCAAAAGATGAGCCCCTCAGGTTGGAAGATATCCAATATGCTACTAGGGAAGAGCTGAGGGCAAGTACAAGTATCCCAAGAAAGAGAGAAGCGGCTGGGCCAAAGCTGAATGGACGCTCAGTTGTGGATGTGTCTGATGGTGAAAGGAAAGTCCGATGGTGCAAAGAACAATACTGCACAGGAACCTGGAATGTAAGACCTATGAATCAAGGTAAGCTTGATGTGGTAAAAAATGAGATGGCAAGACTGAACATCGACATCTTGGGAATCAGTGAACTAAAGTGGATGGGAATGGGTGAATTTCACTCAGAAGACCATTCTATCTACTATGTGGCCAAGAATCCTATAGAGAAAATGGTGTGGCCTTTATAGTCAACAAGAGAGTGTGAAAGGCAGTAATGGGATACAATCTCAAAAACGACAGAATGATCTCAGTCTGAATCCAAGGCAAACCATTCAACATCACAGCAATCCAACTCTATGCCCCAACCACTGATGCAGAAGAGGTTGAAGTGGACCGGTTCCATGAAGACCTACAACACCTCCTATAACTAACACCAAAAAAAGATGCCCTCATCATCACAGGGGACTGGAATGCTAAAATAGGAAGTCAAAAGGTAACAAGAATAATGGACAAGTTTGGCCTTGGAGAACAAAATGAAGCCAGATAAAGGCTAACAGAGTTTTGTCAAGAGAACATGCTGGTCATAGAGAACACCCTCTTCCAACAACCTAAGAGGCAACTCTACACATGGACATCACCAGATGGACAACATCAAAATCATATTGATTATATCATTTGCAGTCAAAGATGGAGAAGCTCTATACAGTCAGTAAAAACAAGACCTGGAGCGACTGTGGCTCAGATCATGAGCTACTCATTGCAAAATTCAGACTTAAACTAAAGAAAGTTGGGGAAGTCACTAGGCCATTCAGGTTTGACCTAGCTCACATCCCTTATGAATGTATAGTGGAGGTGAAGAATAAGTTTAAGGGACTAGATTTGATAGAGTACCTGAAGAACTATGGATGGAGGTTCATGACATTGTACAGGAGGCAGCAATCAGCACCATCCCAAAGAAACAGAAATGCAAGAAAGCAAAGTGGCTATCTAATGAGGCTTTACAAATAGCAGAGGAAACAAGGAAAGTGGAAGGCAAAGGTGAAAAAGAAAGATTTACCCAAAGAACAGCAAGGAAAGATAAGGAGGCTTTCCTGAATGAACAATACAAAGTAATAGAGGAAAACAATAGAATGGGAAGGACTAGAGATCTCTTCAAGAAAATTGAAGAAATCAAGGGAACATTCCATGCAAAGCTGGCCATGATAAAGAACAAATATGTTAGGGACTTAATAGAAGCAGAAGAGATTAGGAAGAGGTGGCAAGAAGACACAGAAGAACTATACAAGACAGACCTTGATGTCCTTGAAACCATGACAGTGTGATCACTGACTTCGAACCAGACATCCTGAAGTGCAAAGTGAAATGGGCCTTAGAAAGCATTACTAACAACAAAACTAGCAGAGGTGATGGTATTCCAGCTGAGCTATTCAAAGTCTTAAAAGATGATGCTATTAAAGTGCTGCACTCAATATGCCAGCAAATTTGGAAAATGCAACTGTGACCACAGGACTGGAAAAGGTCAGTTTACATTCCAATCCCAAAGAAGGGCAATGACAAGCTATGTTCAAATCATTGCACAATTACATTCATTTCACATGATAGCAAGGCCATGCTCAAGATCCTACAAGCTAGGCTTCAGCAGTGCATGGATAGAGAACTGCCAGAAGTACAAGCTGGGTTTCGAACTAGAGATCAATTTGCCAACATTCACTGGATTATGGAGAAAGCAAGGGAGTACCAGAAAAATGTCTACTTCTGGATCACAACAAACTGTGGCAAGTCCTTAAAGACATGGGAGTACCAGATCACCTCACATGTTTCTTGAGAAACCTGTAAAAGGGTCAAGAAGCAACAGTTAGAACTGGATATGGAACAACTGATTGGGAAAAGGAGTACGACAAGGATGCATATTGTCACCTTGCTTATTTAATTTATATGCAGAGTATATCATGCGAAATGCTGGCCTGGATGAATCACAAGACAGAATTAAGATTGCTGGGGAAAAGATCAACAACCTCAGATATACAGATGGTACCACTCTAATGGCAGAAAGTGAAGAGGACCTCAAGAGCCTATTGCTCAAGATGAAAGAGGAGAGTGCAAAAGTGGGCTTGAAGCTCAACATCAAAAAAACAAAGATCATGGCATCTGGCCCCATCACTCATTGGCAAATAGAAGGGGAAGTCATGGAGGTAGTGACAGACTTCACATTCCTTGGATCCAAGATCACTGCAGACAGTGACTGCAGCCATGAAATTAAAAGACACCTGCTCCTTGGGAGGAAAGCGATGGCAAACCTAGACAGCATAATAAAAAGCAGAGATATCACCCTGCCAACAAAAGTCTGTATGGTCAGAGCAATGGTATTCCCAATAGTAATGAATGGCTGTGAGAGTTGGACTATAAGGAAGGTCGAGCACTGAAGAATAGATTCTTTTGAATTATAGTGCTGGAGAAGACTCTTGAGAGTCCCTTGGACTGCAAGAAGATTGAAACAATCAATCCTAAAAGAAATCAACCCTGACTGCTCCCTGGAAGGCCAGATACTGAAGCTGAAGCTCAAATACTTTGGTCACCAAATGAGAAGGGAGCACTCACTGGAGAAGACCCTGATGCTGGGAAAGACTGAAGGCAAAAGAAGAAGGGGATGGCAAAGGATGAGATGGTTAGACAGGGTAACCAATGCAATGAATATGAAATTAAGCAAACTCTGGATCATGACAGAAGATAGGAGGGCCTGGCATGATGTGGTCCAGGGGGTTGTGAAGAGTCAGACTTGACTGTGTGACTGAACAACAACAACAACAACAACAACAACAACAACCAGTTGTTGTGAGGATAAAACTGAGGAGAGGAGAACAATGTAAGCCACTCTGGATCCCCATTGGGAGAAAACTAAGTTATACATGAAGTAAAGAACTAAAATAATCCACTCATTAAAAAATCAAGATAACAACTTTACTGACAGGTTTCTGCGAATTGGCCATGGTATTTCTCCATGACTCTTTGTGGATAAAATCTCTCAAATTCAATCTGATCTGGAAGCCAGTCTGGGGCAGAGTTCAGACTGGCAGTTTGAAACGGGAGCTAGTTGTGGCAAAAAAGCTCTGGAACAAACTGTTCTCGGTTTTCCCAGTCACACGGGGCCGACTGATATGGGAGCATACTGGGAGGAGGTGCGCAGGAGTGTTCAGACTGCTAGCCCGGAGGCGCGGCTGTAAACGGCTTTTTCTTGGTAAATCGGCTGGATGCCTATGTGTGGATGAATGCATGAGCGCATCAGCACTCTCCAGGATTAGCTACCACTTTCAACAGGTATCTTTTAATCCCAGGAGTGAAGCAGAACAGCACAGGTTGCCTATGGATGGGGAACGCCAGGCAATTGTGCCTGTGTGAATGCCCTTTTAATCCACTTAGGAAATGTGGCTGAAACGTGGCTATAGTGGGGCACATTGCCAGTCTGAACTCAGCCTGGGATTAGCTCAAGTAGCAGAAATGTCTGAAGCACAAGAATACCTCAATACTTCATTCTATTGAGTGTATGAACTGGCCTTAAACCACATTGAACACCTAAATACAGTGTTCAGACTCTTTCTTTTTAAAATAAAGAACAAAGTTTGAGTCCAGTGGCACTTTTAAGACCAATACATTTTTATTCAAGGTGTGAGCTTTTGTGACTGAGGAAGTGTACATGCACACAAAAGCTCACACATTGAATACAAATTTGTTGGTCTTAAAGGTGCCACTGGATGCAAACTTTGTTCTACAGACCATCACTGCTACCCACCTGAATCTATCTGTTTCATAAAGTCATTGTTAGCTCACTCATTACTATTTAACTATTTAAGAGAGACATGAATGGGTATGATGTTGCTCCTAATTGTTATGCTCTTTAATAAGCTTCACTTCTGAGCACTCCAATTGGAATTAGCATCCTTAGAGTATAGACAAGATTTTCACCCTTGAATTCGTCTCATGGATGTGACCATTGAAGCACTTGAGAGGATGCAAACATGCCTGCTCTTCACCTGCTGAGAGCTTTAAGACTTTTTATTTTGGAGTTCACTGGGGACACTAATACTCTACCTTTGAATTAATGTGAGATTGAGCAAAGCAATTTGCTGGAGAAGTTTCAAAGCTTGTAAAGTGATCGAAACCAGTAAGCCAGGATATTAATATCTCAGGCAGATTTTGCTAACTCAACAAAGTCATCATGTGTGTCACAAAAAGAGGTCAGCTCAATAGCATTAATGGGCTAAAATCAGTTTCCTTCTGATGTGTTTACACAAAGCCTCATTGCAATCAATGTAAAACCAACTTAAAAAAAAATCAATTGTATTGGATTAGTAAAGTTGTCTCTCCAGTGTCACTAATGTAAGAATGTGCGTGGGCAATTAGATCTCCTGCTGCCCCATCCAAGCGAAGTTAACTTTGAAAAAAGATAACATGAAGAGGGTCCTTTTTTGCAAGTGGTAATATTGTAGATATAGCAACTTCCAAAGAAATATCATTATTGATTGTCCTTTCTTAAAATTTTAAAAAAATCCATGTAAACAATTAATGCAACAACAGGTGTCGGGAGAAATTATTTGACAAAAGGAAATCAAAATATTAAGTAGGTAATCGATGCCAATGTTGGCATTTCACATGCACCACCCCCCCGACTACAATGGCTGGGAACCAAGGGGATTTTGGGCTGAAGAGAAGGCACTCCCACTCAGAGAATCCCTGATGTCTTCCAGCTGCAGCCCTCCCAAATGGTTCCATGTTCCTTCATGATGATTGGTTCCCAAGAGTGGCTGGAGGGTTAAGAGGCTACAGGAAACATGAGGAGGGTGGAAAAGCTTAGTTGCATGAGCAGAGCTAAAGGTGAGACACCATGGATCAGCAGGTGTCAGGTGACTTCCAAATATTTAAAAAATAAATTAAAAAATAAAACTGAAAGATGTTTGAGACACTATGGCTCTCACATATTCTGAATATGGATGTGTGAAGCCTCTCATTCAATATTCACTACATTCAAGTCTTCCTGCATCATCTATTTAGACCACTTATCCCCAAAAGCATGGTTTGTGCAATGCTGATCTGAATCAGTTTTACACTGCATGTACATTAACATCTACAACTTCATTACATTCAACAGCATAACCTAAGCAATACAGTGAAGATTTAGTAATGCATCATATGCACAATTTCTTTATTTATGTATCATCTTGTATCCCCGTCACAACTTTTTTTCTGACTTCTTCCAATCCTCTCAAAGGTGTTTGGAACTCTTAATCAGCACAATGAATACATAGGTTTCACATGGGAAGCAGAAAGGATATTCATAATGTCCCTAAATCCCCATCTTGCTGATTTCACTATTCTTTATTTTTTTTCATTTGGGCACAAGCTTCTTCCTATTCAATCTCACTACAGCCCTGGAAATCAGTTTTATACTTTTCTTTAAAACTTAGATGAAAAGGAAATCCAAACTTTGTGGTAACTTGTGCACCAAATTCCTTTACTCTCTTGGTGTTTTCACTGAAAGCACATCTCTCTTGAAGCCACCTGCAAAGTCTTTCAGAAGGAACTATGCCATCTGTGGATCTCATATCTTTCTTCTGATGGTGGGGGGGAGCATACACTGTACAAAGTTTCCCAGCAGGATTTTTGTTACTTAAAGCAATCCAAAAAGAAAAATAATTTCAAATTGTTTAAATATGCTAAAACATCTGTCAAGAGCAGATGATAGTATTCCTTCCATTTTGTTTCTATTATCTTTTCGATTAACAGACTGTAAAACTGACAGACTACATTTTTGTTCTTAACCAACAAATGAATGTATGTTACTGGAGAGTGAATTTTGTTCAGATAAATGAGCATTTGCTATTCTCACAAATGTAGTTGTGATGAGATTTGATAGTTCTCTTTTTTCTCTTAACTACTTTGATATTTCACCATGGAAATGAAGGAGGAATATGTGACATGGGGGGTGGATGGGGATAGGGAGCCATATATAGGGAGATGCAGACCAATCTGGAATATGATGAAGCCAAAACCTAGCAGGAAATAGCAGGATTTTTAAATTGAAAGCATGATGATTTGTATGTAATTGAAACAATCTGCATCAGTAACAATATAATACTGGAAACTGTAGATAAGTAGAAAAACAGTTATATATAAATATTTTACTAGCATAGTCATTAATTCTTGCCCTACAAATTCATAAACAAAACAAAACAAACCTTCCAGAATATGTCATGAAAGTAGCATTGAGATCTCATAGATCCTTATTAAGTGAGCAAAGTTAGCAAAAACAGTAATTACACAATGAAGTGGAGAAATTAACAAAAACACTCATTACACATGCAAACCGCCCCCCCCACTCCCTAGGATAGGCTATTTACATTACACTGCTTATCTATATGTCACTTCCAGGGTCCTGGTCAGCTATTGTTCTTGGGGAGCAAGCTCACACATTTCAAGGTCCACATTCAGGGATGGCTTAGGCTCAATACATAATAGTTTCCTTTGTTATTATTGTTATTACTTTCTATTGGAAGACACCCCCTCCTCCCTCCTTCTTGGGTCTGTACTTTCAGGGTTTTCCAACTAAACTGGACAAATCCCATGGGGATTGTAGCACTTCCCTATGAATCTACACTCCCAAATTTCAGACTTACATATTAAAGAGATCTCTCTTCTTGAGGCAATGAAAGGCACTTGTGTTTGGAAGTGTTGACAGGAAAGATTGCAAACAATAACACAGACAGCATTACAGTGACTAAGCTTGAAGAACTGTACTGTGAGGAAGAGTTAGACTGACAAGGCAAGGGCATTTGGGGGCACAAAGATGGTCAGGCATATGGGCTGGCAGGCAACAGCAGGAGGACCTTAAAGTGGAGTAGCTTGGACAGGGGATAAGATTTGGAGAGCAGCAGGGAAATGCAGACTGCAGTGCAAAATTTGGCACAGCAGTGCAGTCATTGGGAGGAGAGAGGAAGGCAAAGTCCCACCCCATATCTTTCAGGATTGGAATACTTCAAACATGTATGTAAACCTAGTGACCACAGCTTGCAGTCACTCAGGAAAGTCCAGAGCCTCTCTCTCACTTCCTGTCCCCTTAAGAAATGAATATTGGCCCAAGTCACATACGTTGCCAGATCTGAATTTTACTATATTTGGCAGGTCAGACAGTTCCCTATCTCTCTCCTCATGACCTAGCATTGGTCACCTCCAGGATGGACTGCCATAACTCGCTCTATGTGGGGTTGCCCTTGAAATTGACTTGGAAACTTCTGTTGGTCCAGAATGTGGTGGCACGGGTCCTTACCAGGACATCTCAAAGAGCACATATACAGCCAGTGCTCTGTCACACCAGCTGCATTGGCTTCCAATTGAGTACTGGATCATGTTCAAGGTTGGTCTGGGACTAACATATCTGCAGGACCATCTCTCCCAGTATATCCCTTGAAGAGCTTTATACACTGCAGATCAACATCTGCCAAAGGACATTTGCTGAGCCTTGACCAGAGCCAGGGCCTTTTTGGCTCTGGCTCCAGCCTGGAGGAACTCTCTCCCAAGTGAGATCAGGTCCCTGTGGGATTTGTCACAGTTCTGCAGTGCCTGAAAAACAGAGATGTTCTGCTTGGCCTACAGTTGAGATGGTGGATATCCTATTACATCAGCCTTACCTGCTCCTTCCTAGCAGCACCTATTTTATGCTGCTGCCCATGGTTTGTCCACTGCCCAGGACTGGTTTTAATGTGCATTCATAAGAAAGTCTTCTAAGAACTTATAAATTGTGCTGATTGCCATCTGGTTTAGTCTGGGTTTTATATTTGTAATCATGTTTTAATTGCTAAATTATTGTTAATTGTATTGTATATTTCTGATGTAACCCACGCTGAGCCCTGCTTTGTGGGGGGAGGGCAGGATAGAAATTCAATAATAATAAAAAAAAACACTGTTTAGGAAAAATCTAATAATTTGTAAAAGTGAAACCAGTGTAGTCAGACAAAGGCAAAAATGCAACAAGAAAATAACATTTTTTTAAAAAAAACATGGCTTTTTGTTATAGGTTGTTTAGATAGGGAATTTGTTTTATTTTCATATTAATTATGATAAGTCTGAAAATTTTGTAATTAGTAAAGGAAGAAACATGCACACAGACTTTTTACAAATAATGAGAAGTGCTGAAACAAGAAGTGGGAGTGAATTGTACCTCTTTTCTTTTGCACTTCTCCTATAGCACACAGAGGACCATGCAGAGGGCAAAAGAGTCATGCCTTGCTGCTTGAATGCATATTTGGGTGCCTGCCCAAATGGCCAAAATATTCATTGATCACTGACTTCAGCAGGCCTGAGCTAGTTTAAACATGTACTGAGTTAATTGATGCACAGATAGCAAAATATGAAGAATGCTTCTAACATCATTCTCTGGCTGCGTAATTACAATTTGAAGTAGACACTGCCTACGCTAATCAGAAAATCATGACACACCATGGAGTCCACAGAATATGCAGAGTGGGTTAATTTATTCTTTTGAAGAGGACTGTTTTCCCAGTGATAAATTATGAGTACTCACTCAGTGCTACAGATGGTATGCTGTTCTTCCACAAAAATCTGCCATAGAATAAAGGACATAACTCAAATGATGGTATGTGAGAGCTTTCAATTAAGGACACCCTAAGGACCAGTCCACATGCTTTTAATGACAAGTGGTCTACCATTGATTTAAGAAATAAGGGTTCTAAGCTGGGGGAAGTAAGATACTTAAATCTGGAGACTGAAGCCATGGACAGACAAGACAGATTTTTCTACAAACCTGAGAAAAGCCCAAAGCTTGTAGAAGAATGTGAAATCTAAAAAATAAAAATGGGGGTTAACTCCACCCACACAATGATGGAAGTAGTGCCTGTCACTTTAAGGAACCTCGGTAGCCATTGCCAGGCAACCACAACAGAATTCCCAGTCTTCCAGCCTTTGTTTCTGTCAGTAAAAGGCAAAGGGAAGGGCCCCTTTCTGGGTCTGTTTTGGCCTTTGAGGGAGAATTCATTGCTGCCAACCTGGTTAGCAACCAGTGGGTGACTTGCTACCATGTGACTGGCATGGCTTACCCAAATCCAGAAGATTTCTATTGTTCAACAGTAGCCACGTGAAAATCAGTGTGGTATAGGGGTTAGAGTTTTAGACTAGGATCTGGAAAAACAGGTTGAAATCCCCACCTGGCTGTGGAAGCTCACTGGATGACTTTGGGCCAGTCACACATTCTCAGCCTAACCTACCACACAGGTTTGTTTTGAGGATAAAATGGAGGAGTGGTAAAAGGCAAAATATTTGTTTCTGTGCCCAATTCAAAGTGCTGCTATTGACCTTTAAAGCCCTATACAGCTTGGGGCTTCCAGTCGGAGTAAAATGGCGAAATGACGCACCCCTGCAAATGAGTGGGGTGGACGGCGGCTTCTTCCGACAGTTTGGGCAGTTTTACTGTCCAACGCAGCATCCCCCAGGCAGGGGGCTGACAGGCAAGCAACAAGGTCCAAGTGAGAGTAGAGATCGGTGTCCGCAAGTCCCGAAGGGGGCTTGTTTATGCTTTGAACTCCTCTCAGAAGCGGGCGTTTGCAAGTCAGCACTAAAGAAGCTAGCTGAGCTGAAGAATCAGCTTAAATTCACCATTTCCCAATCTCTTAAGAAACGATCTACCGTTGGAATTAAAAAGAAGCAATGTGAAGTCCCAAGATAAACATTTAAGGTAACCGAAATGATTTGCTTTCCGGGGAGAAGATATAACGAGATTTGAACAAGGCGGTTAAGCGCATAAGGCTTTAAGCTGTATAATCAATCCATCGTTAAAATCAGAAGGGTTCGTTAAAGCACTAAAAAAGGATTAAATTGACTTTGTTTAACATTCCTGCAGTTAGAGACTGAGCGATAAGCGTATGAGCAAATGCGATTGGAAAGATTGCGAGACAAAGGTGTAACAGTTAACTGTGTCTGGCTGAAACCTGAACTTGGCTAGAGAGTGTGTTGGAGGACCGAAAGAGAAATGGACCGGATGTGTTTCCAGTAGGACATTGTTAATGTGGGACCGGAAACAGGAAGTTTAGAGAGAGCCTACTCTAGCCAAGAAAATCATAGAGAAATTGTGCCCGCCATTTTGTGGAGGACTAAATTTTAAAACATATTTTAAGACAAAATAGACTGTTAATAAGAGTGGAAAAAAATGGAATTTGAAGGGAAGTGAGAAAACAATTGAAGTGTATTGACAAACTTTCAAAACGGAATCAAAACTTAGGCAGAGAGTGGCGTCAGCTGCAAGTCCAGGTATGTCATCTAAAGACAAGACAGAATGGCAGGCAGCAATAGAAGCAATGGAGAAGCGCATGCTCGGAGTGATTCAAGGTATGATGAAACAAATGGATAAGCAGTTTGAGGAGAAAATGGAAAAACAGCTGGAACAGTTGGAAGAAGTTCAGGAAAAAAATGTGGCAGCCTTGAGAGAGCTAGTACTTGCGGAAGTGGCAGAGTTTAAAAAAGAAGTGGAAAATACAAGTAACCAAGTTAAAGCTTTGGCTACAAAATCAATTGAAATGGTGGAAAAGACACAAGACTTGGAAAAGAAAATTGAAGTGAATTCACAAAGCAACCGGAATCTTGAGGCAGTTGTGGAATATAAAGCAATGTCAAACCATCTGAGACTGAGATGGATAGAAGAAAAAGTGGGAGAAGATATACGCACTGAAGTGATGGCAACTTTGACTGAATACTTGGGAGAAGATCAGGGGGAGTTAGATCAGAATTTTGATCTTATATACAGAGTGAACTCTGCTCATGCACACAAAAAAAATTACCAAGAGATATAATCGTTCAATTTGTGACAAGGAAAATGAAAGAGGACGTATTTAAGCAGTTTACTCAGCCACTGGAAATTGATGGTAAAAAGATAATAACAATGAAGGAACTCCCAAGGTCCATTTTGCAGGACAGAAAGAAATACAAGAAGCTGAAACAACTGAATATCAGATTCAGATGGGAGATACCACAAGGACTGTCCTTTATGTACAATTTGAAAAGCTATATGATCAAATCACCGGGGGATATGTATAGGTTTAAAGCCAAAAATTCCGAAGATTTCGGAGATATTTAAAAAGACTCTATGATGGATTACAAATTGTTATCGTGGAACGTAAATGGACTTAACTCACTTAACAAAAGAAAAGTAGTGAATTATTGGCTACAAAAGCAGAAATCTAATATCATCTTCTACAAGAAACTCATATAAGAAGTCGGGATAATAAATATTTGATTAATAAAAAATTGGGAGAAGAATTTTATTCTTTGGCAGAGAAAAAAAATAAAGGAGTTGTGACTTATGTAAATAAAAAATTGGAACCCAAACAAGTTTTTACAGATAAAGAAGGGAGATATGTGGCTGTTGAGATTACATTATTGCAAAAAAAGACACTGGTTGTTAATTTGTATGCTCCTAATGGAGCCAAAGAGAATTTCTTCAAGGATTTCTTGAGGGAATTGGACCAAGTACATTATGACCAGATAATTCTAGCTGGAGATTTTAATGGTACTGTTAATAATAAATTGGACAGACAATCACAAAAGGGTGATGAGAAGATTGGAAAGCTACCCCAATTTTTTAAAAAACTGATTGAACAAGAAAAGTTGGAAGATGTATGGAGAAAATGGAATCCAAAAATTAAAGACTTTACTTTTTTATTCAACAGACATAGATCCTTCTCAAGAATAGATATGATTTGGATGTCGAGTGAAATTGCATTAAAAACCCAGAAAGTGGAAATTTTGCCAGAGACTAATTCAGATCACAACCCGTTAATTTGAACATTAAAAGAAAAGGCTAAACAATACCATTGGAGAATTAATGAAGATTTATTGGATAAGACGAAATTAGTGGAGACATTGCGGAAAGAAACTCAATTTTTTTTTCAAATGAATTTAACTCAAGAGGTTAATATACAGACAGTTTGGGATGCTTACAAATCTGTGATGAGAGGAGTATTGATTTCAATGAATGCAGCCGATAAGAAAAATAATTTGAAACAACAGAAAGAGTTGCAGGAAAAAATTCAACAAAAAGAAAATGAGCTGAAATGGAGACCAGGCAAAAAGAAACTTCTTAAGGAAATTCAAATTTTACAAGAACAATTAAAGGTGATATTAAACAGAGAACTTTATTGGAACTTAAAGAAATTGCAGCAAAAATCTTTCGAAGGAGCAAATAAGCCAGGGAAGTATTTGGCATGGCAACTGAAAAACCGAAGGGAGAGAAGTATTTGGACAAAGTAACTTTACCTGAGATGGATAGTAATACTAAAGAAATGCTGAATGGTCCAATACAGAAAGAAGAAATATATAAAGCAATAGAAGATGCCAAATTAGGGAAAGCTCCAGGACTAGATGGATTTACCGCAAAATTTTATAAAAAACTAAAGGAGGAGCTGACCCCGATTATGGAACTTCTAATTAATGAAATTCAGCGGACTAAATTAATACCAGAATCTTGGAAAGAAGCCAACATATCACTCATACCCAAGGAAGGACAAGATTTGACAGATGTAAAAAATTATAGACCAATTTCACTACTCAATAATGACTATAAATTGTTTGCCAAAGTTATTTCGGAAAGATTAAAGACTTATTTAAAAGATGTCATTAGAGAAGAACAAGCCAGGTTTTTTTACCAAATAGACAAATTAGAGACAACTTAAGGATTGTGATTGATGCAATAGAGTACTATGACAAACATCCAGAAAAAGAAGTTGCCTTTCTATTCTTGGATGCGGAAAAAGCCAAAGAAAGCACCTGGTGAGTATTGTCTCATTCACCACCTGTCCTATCCTCGTGGGGAGTCGAACGACGCGATACCAGATGAGTAATGTTCTGTTAGGTACACGTCCTTTGACCAGGCCCTGAGGGTGGTGCGCAGCTGTGGTCTGGGAGCGGAATTGGCAAAATGTGACATTAAGTCAGCCTTTCGTCTCCTGCCGGTCCACCCTGATGATTTTGAGCTCCTGGGGTTTGCTTTTGAGGGCAATTTCTTTATGAATAGGGCCCTTCCAATGGGATGCTCAGTATCCTGCGCTGCTTTTGAGAGGTTCAGTTCCTTTTTGGAATGGGCCTTGCGGTACAGGACAGGCCTTGACAGCACTGCTCATTACCTTGATGATTTTTTATTGGTAGGAAGGAAGGGTAGAGGCCAATGTGCATATTTGCTGTCCAGCTTCATCAATTTGGCAATGGAGCTGGGAGTTCCTCTTGCTCAAGAAAAAACTGAGGGACCATCCCTTCTCTTGACTTTCCTGGGAATAGAGATTAATACAGTGGGACAGTGCTGTAGATTGCCTATGGATATGTTAAATATGTTGCGGGTATTAATAGACACAGCTAGGAGGAAGAATAAAATAACCCTTTTGGAACTGCAGCAGTTGGTAGGTCACCTCAACTTTGCATGCAAGGTTGTGGCGCCTGGTAGGGCTTTTGTTAGGAGACTTTGCGTGTCTATGAGGGGTCTGCAGCTTTCCCATCATAGGACGTGGGTCACTAAGGGGATCAGGGATGACCTCCTTGTATGGAAACAATTTTTGGAGTCATACCACGGGGTGTCATTTTGGCGGCAGGACCTCTTAGTCGAAGCAGAACTGCAGATTGCATCTGATGCGGCAGGTTCTTCCGGCTTCGGGGTATACTTCCGAGGGCATTGGTGTGCTGGGGACTGGCCTGAGGAGTGGTTTCAGGCAGGGTGGGTTACTGACCTCACCTTCCTGGAATTTTTCCCGATTGTCGCAGCAGTGTGGATTTGGGCTGGGGACTTTGCCAACCACACCGTCCATTTCTGGTGTGACAACATGTCCACGGTACATGTAATCAACTCCTTGACGTCCAAGTCCCCCAGGGTCATGGCCCTGGTCAGAGCCTTCACTCTGCAGTGTTTACACCATAATATAATGTTTAGGGCCAGGCATGTGCCGGGAGTTAATAACAGGGTCGCTGACGCTCTCTCTTGAAAACAGGTGGAGAGATTCCGTCAGCTGGCTCCAGGTGCAGATCGGTTCCCGGTGCTTATGCACGAGGTGTGGCAGATTGGCGGGCTGAGGCCGACAGGGCTATGAGCCTGGCTCTTGCCCCCTCCATACGCAGAGCTTACATGAGGGCGGGTAAGCAATTCCTGTCCCTCAGGGAGGGTGCAGGCTTGCAGCAGGTGTGGCCCATACCTGTCCCTCATTTAATGCAATTCTGTGTGACGTTGAGAGGCCAGGGCTTGTCATCCAGTACCATCAGGGCCAAGTTGTCTTCACTGGCATATGCCAGCAAGGCTTCAGGGTATGCGGATAGGACTGGTGACTTCTGTATTCGGAAGATGCTGGTGGGCTGGTCCAGGGAAAGTGGGGCTACAGCTGATAGCAGAGAACCTTTCACCCCAGCAATATTGCGGGGGCTTCAGTCGCAGTGGCGCACATTGTGTGCTGATGGCTATGAAGCTGCCCTTTTTCATGCAGCATCATTGGTCGCCTTTTTTGGGGCACTGCGGATTAGCGAGCTGGTGGCAGGCTCACGGCAGGATGCATCTGACCTGGCTCTTGAGTGGCGGGACGTCTCTGTGTCAGAATCCAAAGTTGTGATTAGGCTACGTCAGTCTAAGACTGACCAGCATGGCAGAGGGAAGGTTACGGAGATTGAGCGCTGTTCAGAAGTGGAGTTATGCCCAGTTGAGGCTTTGAGCCATTACCTTGCATTGAGAGGTGAGGGTCGGGGCTACCTATTCTGGCATAAGGATGGCACCCTCCTCACTAAGTTTCAGTTTGGAGTCTGACACAGAAGGCTTTAGAACATTTGGGATTGGGTGGGGTTCGCTTTGGAACACACTCTTTTCGGATAGGAGCCGCTTCAACTGCGGTGGCTATGGGGTATACGGGTGATGACATTCAACGAATAGGTCGCTGGCAGTCACGCCGTTATAAAAGTTACGTGCAAAGCTGTGTGTTATAAATGTCCCATATAGTCGGATGATTAATTAATAATGTTCTTCTTACAGATGCTGCAGGCCGTGGAGTGAAACAAAGGGTTACCATCTGCGGCCACAGCATGGTCTTCTGGGTGGCTCATCAGGCCAAGAGGACATCCAGCAGCTCTCAGCTTGGCCTTAGTGAATGGGCGACAGTAGAGTGGTTGGGAAGGAGGGGCATGCGATGGCCTGTTCTTCTTCCCCTACTATTTCATGAGAGGAGAGGGCCCCCTCCTCACATACACCTGGGGGGCAATGACTTGGGTCTATTGAAGGGCAAGGCCCTTGTGTTGACCTTGGCTATGGCAGGTTTATGCAAGCAAGAAACGGAACTGGTGAGCACCTTTCGGCATATCCCGTTAGGGAACAGGTGGTCATCAGGAACTGCCTTCGGATTTCAGGGTCCAGGGTGGGGAATGGTGTATCACCTCCACTGGGAAACTTTTATGGCAGGCTCCTCCCTGCAAGTTGAAAGGCTTCAGGGGTAGGCGCTCCTAGAAGGCAACCAGTTGCTGGGCTGCTGGTCATGAGCCAGAGAGTAAATGGCTCACGGCTGGAGCTGGGTGACCCGCCCTTTAAGGGCAAGGGGGTTGGTCAGGGAAGTGACGCCTGACTTGCCTGTTCCATGCTTGCTTAGTGGTTATTGCTGCAATGTTCTGTTAAATAGTTAATAAAGTGGCCCTTGTTTAATTCCAATCTGTTGTCTGTCTCATTATTCCGACTGGGGGAGCAAAGACTGGTTACCCTACAGAGACATTCTGAAAACTGAGGGGAGAAGTTTTGCGATGAGACCTAGAGACGAACTGGACTTTGAGTATGATTGGCTAAATTACAGACAGATTTATGATTTATTTAAGACTGACAAAACGAGATACGGTTTTAGAAAGGAAAATAATGAAATTGAAAAGGTTTGGATAGAAAAAGGTAAAAAAATGATTTCTAGAATTTATAAGATTTTGTTAAAATGGTATACAGAGGATGAGATTGTAAAAGAGCAAATGGTGAAATGGGCTATAAATATAAATAGAGATATAGAAATGTCATCATGGGAATGTTGGTGGAAAAAATCGATCAAAATTTCAACATGTGTTAATGTGAAGGAAAATTGTTATAAACTGATGTATAGATGGTACATGACACCAAAAAAAATTGCTAATATAAATGAGAATATGTCTAACAAATGTTGGAAATGTAAGAAAAAAGAGGGCTCGTTTTACCATAGGTGGTGGACATGTGAAAAAGCAGGTGCTTATTGGACTGAGATTCATATGATATTCAGAAAATTCTGAAATGTACTTTGAAAAAAGAGCCAGAAATGTTACTCTTAGGACTTAAAATAGAAGAAGTCAAAATGACAAAGAGAACTTTGTTATGGTACCTAATTTCAACTGCAAGAATGACTTATGCTCAGTTTTGGAAGCAGGAGCGGGCACCTGACAAATGGGAATGGATAAAAAAAATGATTTTTATGATTGAAATGAACAAGTTGACAAGAAAACTCCATGGAAAAGAAGACAAAGAATTTTTAGCAGATTGGAAAGACTTTAAAGACTATTTAGAACTTAACTGGAATGTGAAAAATAGACTGTTATGTTTTGATGGTTATTAATAATAGAGGTGTTGTAAGAAAAGGGATTGTAATAGAAAAGTTACCTAACAGTAAAAAATAGAAAAGGAAAATATTGAAAATTATGAATTGAATATTGAAAATGAATTGAATGTAAGAGAATATTGTTAGAAATGTTAATGGGAGCGGAACATCATTGGAAACCAGGGGAGGGGGGCGGGAATTTTCTTTTTTTCCAGAAAAGGATATGTTAAGGATTGATTGCCGAGTATGTAACATGCTACTATATCCTGTTAATAAATTTTCTTTTTTAAAAAATAAAGCCCTATACAGCTTGGGGGCAGCATACCTTAAGGACCACCTTCTTCCATATGAACCTAGCCATCTACTCTGGTCATTTCTGGAGGCCCTGCTTTGGGTGTCCACACCATCTGAGGCTAGATGGGTGGCAACATGAGAAAGAGCCTTCTTGGTTATGGTGCCAAAACTTTGGAACACCCTCCCCAGGGAGATTTGTCTGTCTCCCTCTATTGTCGTCTTCCCACAAACAGGTGAAGACTGGGCTGTGGGTGGCATACGTCTAATAGTAGTTATAGGCCCTTCTCCCTGGTTTTGGTGGTATGTATTTATACATTTTTATTTTATTTATATTATTTTGTATTATTATATTGAAATGTTTCGATGTTTGCCGCCTTGGAGACTCTGTTGGGGTGAAAAGGTGGCATAGAAATGCTTTAAATAAGTAACAGAAATAAAGGTAGGTGAAGTAAATAGATAATGTAGTTGAAGATGGAAGGCAGTTAGTTGTTGGGTAGGAAGGAGAGAAGGAAACAGGGAAAGTTCAGGATTTGGGGGCTGCCAGGAGGAGGGGAAGAGGAAATAATTTGGGCAGGGGATACAAGGGAAAGTGAGGGAGCCCCACAAATCCTTGCAGGTCCCCAGCCACACAAGTGGGCCCAGCACAGTCGGTGCCACCCAACATGGCCAGTATTTTCTTTGGATAGGGATGCCAAGGGGAGTGAATAAGGCAAAGCTGAAGATCAGGTCAAATAAAATTTAGGATGGTTAGAGGGTAGAAAGGAGAGAAGGAAGCAGGAAAAGGGGAGGCTATGGGGGCTTCCAGGGGACCAAAAGAGGAAATAGGGAGGGAGAAGAAAATGAGGTTCCCCCAACAAGTCCTTGTAGGTCCCCCTCTTGTGCAATTTTAATCACCACAACTAAGGAAATAAAATTATTTTTGGACTTTGCTATGCACCTAAATAGAAATAAATAAATGATATAAAATAATTAAATAAAATTCTGTAGACAATCATGATGTATTTCCCCCCTATAGTTCTATCAATTCATTGTTTTAATTGAGAAAGGAGAGTTCCCCTACTGATAGTTGATGGGAGAGGAACATTTTCTGGAGGCGAAACTTAACTGAACATACTGGCTGAAACATTTATCCATTTTTCCCTGCCATACTGGGGGTCTTCTAGGGCCTCAACCATAATCTTACCAGGTATGGCTCTGGTGGTTTATACTGATTTCAACAGGAGGTGATCTATCTCAGTTTCCCTGTCTAATGGTATGGTATTATGAAGAACTGATAGCTATGTTTGATTATCAGGTGATGACCTTACAATTACTGATCTTTAGGATGGTGGGGAAGGGAGTTTCCTTCATTCTCACAGGAACCTTGTTGCATCACTTTGGGTAGGCATTTAATTTCACTTGCTTCCTGCTATTACTGAGTAATGATTTTGGGTTATAATATAAGATGATGCCTTCTTGCCTGTCTTAGTACCATGGTCCAGGGCCTGTGGGGGCCTTGGGGTAACGAAGATAGTTGCAATCCAGATCTAGACATTGAACGAGTTGGACAAAATGGGCAAGGCTAAGTTGGATACCATCCTTCATAAGCAAACATATCAAGATATAAACAGTCCATTTATTATGTTTAATGCCAAGATAATGAAGACTGTAGTGCTGGGGATCATTTCTATAGTGTCTAACTAAAGAATTATTTAAGTGTACAGTCTCATGAACCATGAGGACAATTTTGAAGAGTTCTGAGCAGGAACTAAACAAGAAATACTCACACATACGCATGAAGCTGCCTCATACTGAATCAGACCTTTGGTACATCAGAGTCTACTCTGACAGGCAGTGGCTCTCCAGAGTCTTTCTCATCACCTACTGCTAGATTCTTTAACTGGAAATGCCAGAGATTGAATATAGGGCCTTCTGCACACCAAGAGATACTCTGCTACAGAGCTTCAGCCCCTTCTCCAATGCTGTTTTTATATAGTTCCATCCCCCTGGTAGTTGATGAACATTCCTTCTTCTTCAGAAGGTTGAAGGAAGACAACACTATCTCAGTGGTTTAACTGTTTTTTTTTTAAATCTCTCAAATGAAGTCTCTGGCTTCTGGTTAGAATCTTGGATTAGGAACTGGGAGGCCCAGGTTCGAATTCCTTCTCTGCCATGGAAGCTTGCTGCGTGACCCTGGGCCAGTCACACACTCTCAGCCTAACCTGCCTCACAGGGTTGTTGTGAGGATAAAATGGAGGAGAGGAAAAAATGTAAGCTAGATTGGGTCCCCATTGTGGAAACAAAGAAATCATTTAACTGATAAGGGATAGAAAAAATATGAGAACATGCACGTGCGAAGTGCAACCCATTAATGATCATTTGAAAAACAGTAGAAAACTTTCCAAAGCATGATGAAATGCACACTGAACAAAAGACCAGCATAATATTTGGCCCACAAACAAGAAAGGCCAATAATCTATAGAATTCCACTAGATTACATTGCCAGTGGAGCAGAAGGCCTTTGAAGGCTGATGCTCAGACTCACTTTTTGCTGGTTACCCTCTGGTCACCCTTGATGCATTTTACTTGGAAGTTTTAATCTTTTCTGTAGGAAGCTGAATTCTGAGAAGGCATGGTGGTGGATCATTCTGAATTCTAGTCTCATGGATGATTAAATCAATGAATCTGTTGAAAAGAACACTATATTTTGCATCAAACTACTGGCTGCTTTAAAGTGGGTGTTTGTTTTAAAAGGAAGTCAGTACATTTTTGTCAAGAAGATACAAATTTGTTTAGTGAAGAATGAGTCAGAACCCCTGTGCCTTGGTTAAATACAGGTTAGAATGGGTTTTTGGAACAGAGTGTTTCTGTGGTTTGGTTAGTAACCTCCTAATAGCCTTAATATTGAAACCAATGAGCATAAGAGCCTGGAATTAGCCATTTACATTCCAAGTGGTTGCTTACTGCAGTTTCTGGATTTAAATTATTTATGCAAAGAAAGAGCCTCATTTTGTTCTTTATTGCACTAGCTGCACATTCTGCAGGGGAAGAGGTGGGTTTTTTTTTCCTTCTTCAGAATTGCTCCTCCTTTTTGAGACTGTATTTTCTTAGTCCTATCAATAGAAATGTGATGAAGATAAAGTGATATCTTCAAGCAGGGCACCTCCCATTGACTTCTGCAAGTATTATCTGCTTTGAAAACTATTGAAGATTCCACTGGTTAGGCTTGCTGTCAGTAAGCCATTAACACTCCTCATCATGTACAGTGCTGATTCCTTGAGGAGATAAATAAGGGCTTGGGGCATTGTGCTTTCCGAGTAATGGAAATCTGCTTCTGAACAGAAGCAAACTGCTAACAAAAGTAGAGTTCCTTGTCGGGAATTCATCTGTGTGATGTAAAACTCAAAATCCTTTTTAAAATAAACTGATCATGAATTAGTTTTATTCCTAATGAAAATTTTAAAAAGAATTCTCTCTCTGTCCATTCCAATAGCAAACAGCTCATTCCAACACGAATCTCCATGATACCAGGCTCTGTCTTACCTCTGAACAGGGATTATATTTTATTATATTATAGGTGAATAATTATCCATAGTCATTAAGATACACTGATATTCTTTTATCAAAAGCCCTGATCCCTCAATTGAAGCAATCCATTAGGCCAGTCAACTCACAGCCTTACATTCATTTAAAGATGATATACATACATAGACAGTGAAATCATGTAACAGCAGATCATAATATGTTAATAGCACATGTGTTCTCAGATGCTGTATTAGCTCACATTACTTTGTTCACAGCATGTCACAGCAAGTATGGAGTGCATCAGCACATATTTCTACCAAAGAAGTATTTCTACCTTTCTGGAAAAGAAAATTTGTTGTCTGCACATATCACATGGCACTATTGACAGAAGTCAATGCTCGCTGTGGAGACAAAAGACAGAGCAGCAACTGTAATCACTCCTTGACACCAAGGATGGCCATGTGGGTGAAGCATAAAATTCAACAGGCTAAAAAGGAGTGAAATTGTTGTATAGTGGGTTAGATGCATAGTGAAACCACAGACAACGATGTAGTGATCAGCATGGTTCGCTATTATACAACACGAGACAAAGGTACCTGGCCAGGAGGCCAACTATATACATGCAACAGGGGACGCCCCCTGGTGCCATTGGCGGGTTTGAATTCCCACCGCCGTTCCCCTTGGTTCCCCTACGCTGGAGCCAGGAGCCCCAGTCCCATTGTTCACAGGACCTCAAGCTCAGGCTCCTTTGCTGATGGCCAGTAGTGGTCTGCGGACACAACACCCCTCCCCCCATAGTTCCGATCCTTCCTAGGTGACATAGTCCTTCAGGTATGCGGGGCTCTGCATTCCCTAGTGGATCGCCGCGGAGCGGGCATCGGGGTTTCCCCGCAGGCCGGTCGTGGATGTGTGGTGGGGCCGGCCGCTTCACTTCCGCCCTCTGGGGACGAGTGTGCCATCGAGTCCTCGGCTGCCGGGGCCCCTGGCGGTGAGATCTGCCGGTCGCTGGGGCCCGCTTCCCTGAGGTCTTGTTCTGCTTCGGGTTCTCCCCGGGCTTCTCGTGGGGCCTGCTCCCCCTCCCCTTGGTCCCCCGGATCTCCTACCGTAGGTAGTAGGTGCTGCCTCAGCTGGTCCATGTGTCGCCACAGGACCTGCCCGTCCATTGTTGACACCTTGTAGGAGACGGGGCTGGTGGGGCGGATCACCTTCCCTGCTAGCCATTCCGGGCCCTGACCGTAGTTCCTTGCGAATACCAGGTCCTCTGGGAAGAAGCCTCGGGGCGCCTCCCTGTCCTCGACCAGGTTGGGCACTGTTGGGGCCCTGCCGGGGTGCAGGCGGTCGAGTAGGATCGTGGGTCTCTGGCCCATCAGGAGCTCTGCAGGGCAGTGGCCACTCACAGGGTTGGGTGTGGTCCGGTTTGCTAGGAGGAAACGAGCGATGTGAGCCTCCCAGTCCCCGTCTGTCAGACGGCTCAGCGCTTCCTTTGCGGTGCGGACCATCCGCTCGGCCTGGCCATTCGTTGCGGGATGGAAAGGCGCCGACCTGATGTGCCGGATCAGGTTGCTCCTCAGGAAATGTTGGAACTCCTCGGACGTGAACGCTGGCCTGTTGTCCGAGACGATCGTGTTCGGCAACCCGTGCGTGGCAAAGATATTCCGGAGGGCCCGGATGGTGGCACTCGTGGAGGTGGTGGAGACCGGACTCACCTCTAGCCACTTCGAGCACGTATCTACAGTCACCAGGAACATCAGTCCACGGAAAGGGCCAGCGAAGTCGATGTGGAGCCGGGACCACGGTGACCTTGTCACCTCCCAGGACTGTGTAGGCACGCTTGGTGGGCTTGGCCGGACTTCTTGGCAGGTCTGGCAGCGCTTCACCCAGGCCTCTATTTCTCCATCCATTCTCGGCCACCAGACGTAGCTCTGGGTGAGGGCCTTCATCCGCACAATGCCCAGGTGTGCCTCGTGCAGGGCCTGAAGGACTCGGTGTTGGAGCGCGCTGGGAACTACCACCCGGTCCCCCCACAGCAGGCAGCCCTTGTGCACCGACAGTTCCTCGCGCCGCGTTGAGAACACGCTGAACTCTGGGCTCGCTGGGCCCGCGGGCCACCCCCTCACCACCCAGCCCAGAACCCGGGAGAGAATGGGGTCACGGGTGGAGCAGTGAGCGACGTCTGCCACATGGAGGGGGGCGTCCGGGAGGCTCTCCATCTGTAAAACGTGGTGGGCAGGAGCTGGGTCCTCCCCCTCGTCTGGCAGGGGAAGGCGGCTCAGCGCATCCGTGTGGCCCATCGCCTTGCCCGGCCGATGTTGCAGAGTGTAATTGTAGCCCGCCAGGAAGATGGACCACCGCAAGACTCGGGGGGAGAGTACCTGGGGGGTCCAGCGATCTGCCGTGAAAAGGCCCAGCAACGGTCAGTGGTCTGTCACGATGGTGAAGGGACGACCGTAGACGAAGTCATGGAACTTCTTCACTCCAGCCACGACAGCCAGTCCCTCGCAGTCTATCTGGGCATAGTTCCGCTCAGCCACAGATAGGGTCTGCGAGTAGTACGCGACCGGGACCTCCTGACCGTCCGGGAGATGATGCGCCAGCACGACTCCCACTCCGTATGGAGACGTGTCGCAAGCCAGGACCATGGGCAGGGACTCGTTGAAGTGCGACAGGACCGAGTTCGAGATGAGCAGGGCCTTGATGGCCCAGAACACGGCGGCCTGACGTGGGCCCCAGACCCAGGGCGCCTTCTTGTCGAGCAACCTGTGGAGGGGCTCGGCTACCACCGCCTTGTGGGGGAGAAAGGTGTGGTAAAAGTTCAAGAGTCTGAGAAAAGCCTGGAGCTCGGCTTTGGAGGTCGGGGGCGGCGCTTCCACGATGGCCTTCACCTTGTCCCGGGCCGGGTAGAGTCTGTCTGCGTTCACTGTGAAGCCCAAGAAATCGATGGATGACACCCCGAGCTGGGACTTCTCGCACTTGACCTTGAGGCTGGCGTCCTGGAAACGGCTGAGGACCATGCGGAGGTGGGAGGCGAACTCGTCAGGCGTGGCGGCGGCGATCATCACATCATCGAAGAATGGTCCATGCCAGGAATCCCTTTGAGGAGAGAGTCCATCAGTTGCTGGAATATCCCAGGTGCCACGCTCACCCCGAATTGCAGGCGCTTGACCCTGAAGGCCCCCCGGTGTGTTACAATTGTTTGGGCCTCTGCTGTTGGCCCATCTACAGGGAGCTGCTAGTAAGCTTGGGCCAGATCTAGTTTGCCGAAGATCTTGGCCCCTGCCAAGGTGGCCAGAACGTGGCTCACCACCGGGACCGGGTAGGAATGGTCCTGCAATGCCTGGTTTATCGTGCATTTATAATCCGCACAAATGCGGACATCCCCATTAGATTTAATTGGGGTCACGATTGGGGTTTCCCACACTGCGTGGGAGACCGGCTCCAATACCCCTTGAGCCACCAGTCGGTCCAGTTCCGTCTATTTTGGGGTTTAAGGCAAACGGAACGGACCTGGCCTGCATGCGGATAGGGGCTACCATGGAGTTGAGTTGTAGCGAAACTGGGGGGGCCTGTGTATTGGCCCAGGGACCCGTCGAAGATGGATGGGAACTCGCGGCACACTTCCTGGAAGTCGCGGGTTGCGCATTGCTGGACCCCTCGATCGTGATTCCTAGGGGTCCAAACCAGGCCCTTCCCAGGAGGCTGACTAGGTCCCCCTTGACTACGAGCAAGTCCAAGTGACCCTTGAAACCCCGGTACTGCACCCTGAAACTCCTGACCCCCTTCACTGGCACTCGGTTTCTCTGAAAGTCCATGAGCGTCACGGGTGATGGCCGCAAGCGGGGGCCCCCCTTTGGGCAAATCTGCTTTAATGTGGCCTCCGAAATGATGGAACATGCGGAGCCCGAATCAAGTCCCATTTGTAAGGGGCCCCCCTCTACTTTGACCTGGACGTATATTTTTGGGGTAGAGGCCTGACTGGGGAGTTTCAGTACCTGTGCTCGGGTGGCTGGGGCGTTGGTCAGTTGGTATAGGTCCTCCTCCGGGGCCGTGCAGTCCTCGAAGTGCACCTCAGACCTGCGGTGGGGCGGTTTTTGCGCTGCACGGGATGGCTTGGAGCGGCAAACCCTTGTGATGTGGCCCGTGCAGCCACAGTCCTGACATGTGGCATCCCGGAACTGGCACGATCTCCTATCATGCTGCCCTCCGCAGCTGGCACACTCCTGCGCCGCCGAGCCGGGTTGCTTGCGAGCGGAGCTGGCAGGCGGTGCTGGCGGCCGATGCTGTGCTAGTGTGTGGTGTACCTCGGGGTCGTCGAGGTCACTGTTTCTGGGGGAGGCCACACGATGCGTAGTGGTGGCGGCCGGGTGTGACCTCTCACATGCAGTGGCGGTGGCTAACACTGAAGTGATGGTCACCTTCTTGCCTTCCATTATTCGGCGCCGGAGTTTCTCCTCCCTGAGGCCCGCGATGAATCGGTCATGGAGAGCCATATCCAAGTATGCTCCGAAGACGCAGTCGGCTGCCAGGCGGCAGAGCTCTCCGAGGAACTCCACGGCGGTTTCTTTGCCCTGCTGGTTCTGATGCTGGAAAACCACGTGGCAGGTCATCTCCGACGGCTTTGGGGAATAGTAGTTCTGCACGGCCTTAACAATCTCGTCAACCGTGCACTCCTCCACCTTCTTGGGAGAGAGAAGGTATTGGGCCAGATCTACGATCACGGGGCCGCAAGAGCAGAGCAGCAGTTCTCTCTTTCGGTCTTCATCCGTGATCTGATAAAAGACGAAGGCTTGCTGCAACCCCGTAACCCAGGCTCCCCATTGCTGGGGCTGGGAGGCGTCGAACGGCGGCAGCAGCCCGGATCCTGGAGCGATGGCCATTGTGTTAGTCGGCGGCTGCGACACGGCTCTGGATTCACCCTCGGTGGTGCTCATGGACAACGCACGTGGAGCGGTGGAGCGAGTCTTCAGTAGCGTTGTCCGATAGCCTGGCTGGAGCGCTCAGCAGGATCCCACCTTCGTCGCCATTGTTGTATAGTGGGTTAGACACATAGTGAAACCACAGACAATGATGTAGTGATCAGCATGGTTCGCTATTATACAACACGAGACAAAGGTACCTGGCCAGGAGGCCAACTATATACACGCGACAGGGGACGCCCCCTGGTGCCATTGGAGGGTTTGAATTCCCGCCGCCGTTCCCCTTGGTTCCCCTACACTGGAGCCAGGAGCCCCAGTCCCATTGTTCACAGGACCTCAAGCTCAGGCTCCTTCGCTGATGGCCTGTAGTGGTCTGCGGACACAACAGAAATGTCCCTATACAGCTTTTAACAGACTGCATTTTCTGTGCACTTGCAAAAACATGATTCAAACCCCCTTGATAGCCATTTAAATTAAGAAAAATATCCCCTGCTTTAATATATGGAAAATGCACTGCTTTTAATAAGAAGATTTTATTATCAAAATCACTTCCACACACACACACAGCAGATGCAACCACAGACTTCCCTCTGTTGGGGCAACCTCTATGGTTCCCATAAGTTTCCCCAAGCAGGATAAGCATCAGCTCTGGAAAATTGCTGGACTCAGTAAAATTGCACAGGGGGAAACCACCACCACCACATGGTCCTGAACTAAACTGGAGCTTCCCATGGCTGTTGATCACAAAACCTGTGGCAGCTTGTCTGCTTTGGCCCTTGACTGTTTCTATCCCTTCTAGGGCTGATTAACAGGGTAGCTCCCATACCTTACCTATACCATCTAGAAAAACACAAATACATGAGAACGTTCACTTTTATGAGGTGGGACACTCTTCCTTCAGCAGCCACAGTGGGAAGATTCAATAAAATAACATTTGAAGATCATATTTGCCCCTGGTGTAATGAATGAGTAGAAATTCTATTGCATGTCATATATGAGTGCAAGGCATATAACAATTATTGTGATACCCTTCTGTTTTCCACAACTATTCCTCTCATTTCCAGTCAAAAAATGCAACTCCTGAAGAACATTCTGGATAATAAGTACCCTGAGGCTACACTTAAATTAGCTAAATTGGGTTGGCTTGCCTCAAGAACCAGGAAGTTATTAGTAGCTGAATCAGACAAATATTAGGCATTTAGCCACTTTGTATGTATGTTACAATGGCTATGTCCGACGTAAGTGCCATGTTCTCGTATCTGTATGTTAGATTTTATTCTTTTATATTTTTATAATTGTTTTATTGGTTTTCCTGTTTAACCTTCTTTGATTTTATCTGTTTTGATGTGCTGGCTTTTGCCTTGAATAAAATATATTTCTATTTATTTCTTTTTTTAAAGAAAATTTATTATCAGGATATAATAGCATGTTCCATATTTTACTAACAATTCTTAACATATCCTTTTCTAAATTTTTTATCCCCCCTCCCCTGGCTTCCAACGATGCTCCACCCCCATTAACATTTCAATCAATATTCTCTTACATTCAATTCATTTTCAGTATTCAAATCATAAATTTCATTATTTTCCTTTTTCTATTTTAACTATTAGGTAACTTTTCTATTACAGTCTCTTTTGTTGCAACACTTCTATTATTAATAGCTATCAAAACAAAGTAGTCTATTTTTCACATCCCAGTTAAGCTCTAAATAGTCTTTAAAGTCCTTCCAGTCTGCTAAAAATTCTTCGTCTTCTCTTCCATGAAGTTTTCTTGTTAACTTATCCATTTCCACCATAAAAATCATTTTTTAATCCACTCCTATTTATCAGGTACCTGCTCCTGCTTCCAAAACTGAGCATAAGTCATTCTTGTGGTTGAAATTAGGTACCATAGCAAAGTTCTTTTTGCCATTTTAACTTCTTCTAATTTGAGTCCTAAAAGTAACATTTCTGGCTCTTTTTTCAAAGTACATTTCAAGATTTTCTGAATTTCATTATGAATCTCAGTCCAAAAAGCACTTGCTTTTTCACAAGTCCACCACATATGGTAAAACGAGCCCTCTTTTTTTGTACATTTCCAACATTTATTAGACATATTCTCATTCATATTAGCATTTTTTTTGGTGTCATATACCATCTATACATCATTTTAGAACTGTTTTCTTTAACATTAACACATGTTGAAATTTTGATTGATTTTTTCCACAAACATTCCCATGATGACATTTCTATATCTCTATTTACGTTTATAGCCCATTTCACCATTTGTTCTTTTACAGTCTCATCCTCTGTATACCATTTTAACAAAATCTTATAAATTCTAGAAATCATTTTTTTACCTTTTTCTATCCAAATCATTTCAATTTCATTATTTTCTTTTCTAAAACCATATCTCGTTTTATCAGTTTTAAATAAATCAAAAATCTGTCTATAGTTTAGCCAGTCATATTCGAAGTCCAGTTCTTCTCTAAGTCTCATTGCGAAACTTCTTCCCTCAGTTTTCAGAATGTCTCTATAGGGTAACCAGTCTTTCCCTTTATGCCTTGAAAGTGGTTTTATTACTTCTGCTGGAACAATCCACAATGGTCTTGTTTCGAAAAAAAATCTCTTGTACCTCATCCATGTCATAAATAATGATCTCCTTATGAAGTGTTGTTTGAAAAGGTTATCTACTTTGGATTTCTCATACCATAGATAGGCGTGCCAACCAAATTTTCGGTCATGACTTTCTAGAGCCAACAGCTGTCTGTTCTCCAAATTAACCCATTGTTCCAACCATGCCAAGCACACCGCATCATGATATAATCTAAAATTAGGAAGTTGAAAACCTCCCCTTTCTTTTGCATCACAGAGAATTTTCGTTTTGATCCTTGGCTTCTTTCCAGCCCACACAAACTTTGAAATCTCTTTTTGCCATGAATTCAGCACTTTACAGTCTTTCATAATTGGAATCATCTGAAATAGGAATAACAAACGAGGTAAAATGTTCATTTTAACTACTGAGACTCTGCCCAATAGTGATAGGTTCAAAGTATTCCATTTCTTAATGTCTTGTTGAATTTTATTCCAGGTCTTTTCATAATTATTCTTAAACAAATCTATATTTTTTGCTGTAACTTCAATTCCCAAGTATTTAGTCTTTTTCACCACTTCACATTGGATTTTTTCTTGTAGGTCCAGTTGATTTTCTTTTCTCATATTTTTACAGAGTATCTTTGTCTTATTCTTGTTCACATAAAATCCAGCCAAGTCTCCAAATTCTTTAATCCTTTCCATCAATAACGGTACATTTATTACCAGATCTTCAATTATAAACATTACATCATCTGCAAAAGCCCTGTATTTGTACTCAAAACTTCCAATTGTAAGTCCTTTTATAACTTTATCTTCTTTTATTTTATTCAGCATCACTTCCAAAATCCAAATAAATAACAAAGGAGATAATGGACACCCTTGTCTTGTCCCTTTTTGAACTTTAAAATATTCTGTCATCTCTTTATTCACATTTAGCGACGCTTTTTGTTCACAGTATACAGCCCTAATCATATTTGAAAAGGACTGCCCAATGTCCATTCTGTCAAACATTTGAAGCATAAATTCCCAGTTTAAATTATCAAAGGCTTTTTCCGCATCCAAAAATAGAAAAGCAACGTCCTTTTCCGGATGCTTGTCATAGTACTCTATTGCATCAATCACAATCCTTAAGTTGTCTCTAACTTGTCTATTTGGTAGAAAACCGGCTTGTTCTTCTCTAATAGCAGTCTTTAAATAAGTCTTTAATCTTTCTGAAATAACTTTGGCAAATAGTTTATAATCATTATTGAGTAGTGAAATTGGTCTATAATTTCTCACGTCTGTCAAATCTTATCCTTCCTTGGGTATGAGAGATATGTTGGCTTCTTTCCAAGATTCTGGTATTAGTTTAGTCCACTGAATTTCATTAATTAGAAGTTCCATAATCGGGGTCAGCTCCTCCTTTAGTTTTTTGTAAAAGTTTTGCAGTAAATCCATCTGGTCCTGGAGCTTTCCCTAATTTCTTCTATTGCTTTATATAATTCTTCTTTCTGTATCGGACCATTCAGCATTTCTTTGGTATTAATATCCATCTCAGGTAAAGTTATATTGTCCAAATACTTTTTGATTTTCACTGGGTCAATCTTCTTTTTTTGGAATAATTTTGCGTAATATTTGAAGAAGGCTCTTTTTATTCCATTCATGTCAACAATTTCTTTACCTTCTTCCATTATCTTGATTATTGTCCTTCTCTCCCTCCGATTTTTCAGTTGCCATGCTAAGTACTTCCATGGCTTATTTGCTCCTTCAAAAGATTTTTGCTGCAATTTCTATTCTTGAGAAGGATCTATGTCTGTTGGAATAAAAAGTAAAGTCTTTATTTTTTGGATTCCATTTTCTCCATACATCTTCCAACTTTTCTTGTTCAGTCAGTTTAAAAAAAAATTGAGGTAACTTTCCAATCTTCTCATCACCCTTTTGTGATTGTCTGTCCAATTTGTTATTAACAGTACCATTAAAATCACCAGCTAAAATTATCTGGTCGTAATGCACTTGGTCCAATTCCCTCAGCAAATCCTTAAAGAAGTTCTCTTTGGCTCCATTAGGAGCATACAAATTAACAACCAATGTCTTTTTTTGTAATATTCTGATCTCAACGGCCACATATCTCCCTTCTTTATCTGTAAAAACTTTTTTGGGTTCCAACTTTTTATTTACATAAGTCACAACTCCTTTATTTATTTTTTCCTGCCAAGGAGGAAAATTCTTCTCCCAATTTTTTATTAATCAAATATTTATTATCCTGACTTTTTATGTGAGTTTCTTGTAGACAGATGATATTAGATTTTTGCTTTTGTAGCCAATAATTCACTACTTTTCTTTTGTTAGGTGAATTAAGTCCACTTACATTCTACGATAACAATTTGTAATCCATCATTGAGTCTTTTTAAATATCTCCGAAGTCTTCAATATTTTCAGCTTTAAACCTATACATATTCCCCAGTGTTTTGATCATATGACTTTTCGAGTTGTACGTAAAGGACAATCCTTGTGGTATCTCCCATCTGAATCTGATATTCAGTTGTTTCAGCTTCTCCACCAACTTCTTGTATTTCTTTCTATCCTGCAAAATGGACCTTGGGAGTTCCTTCATTATTATTATCTTTATACCATCAATTTCCAATGGCTGGATAAACTGCTTCTTAAATATATCCTGTTTCATTTTCCTTGTCACAAATTGAACAATTATATCTCTTGGCAAATTTTTTCTTTGTGCATAAGCAGAGTTCACTCTGTATATAAGATCAAAATTCTGATCCAACTCCCCCTGATCTTCTCCCAAGTATTCCATCAAAGTTGCCATCACTTCAGTACGTATATCTTTGCCCATTTTTTCTTCTATCCCTCTCAGTCTCAGATGGTTTGATATTGCCTTATATTCCACAACTGCCTCCAAATTCTGGTTACTTTGTGAATTCACCTCAATTTTCTTTTCCAAGTCTTGTGTCTTTTGCACCATTTCTGTTGTTTTTGTAGCCAAAGTTTTAACTTGGTTACTTGTATTTTCCACTTCTTTTTTAAACTCTGCCACTTCCGCAAGTACTAACTCTCTCAAGGCTGCCACATTTTTTTCCTGAACTTCTTCCAACTGTTCCAGCTGTTTTTCCATTTTCTCCTCAAACTGCTTGTCCATTTGTTTCATCATACCTTGAATTGCTTCTAGCATGCGCTTCTCCATTGCTTCTATTGCTGCCTACCATTCTTTCTTGTCTTTGGAAGACATACCTGGACTTGCAGCTGACGCCGCTCTCCCCCTGAGTTTTGGTTCCATTTTGAAAATTTATCAGTCCACTTCAGTTGTTTTTGCACTTCCCTTCAAATTCCACTTTGTTCCGCTCTTGCTAACAGTCTATTTCGTCTTAAAAATATGTTTTAAAATTCAGTCCTCCACAAAATGGTGGGCGCAATTTCTGTATGGTTTTCTTGGCTAGAGTAGGCTCTCTCTATACTTCCTGTTTCCGGTCCCACATTAACAGAGTCCCACCGGAAACACTTCTGGTCCGCCTCTCTTTCAGTCCTCCAACACACTCTCTAGCCAGTCAGGTTTCAGCCGGACACAGTTAAATGTTACACCTTTGTCTCATGATCTTTCCAGTCACATTCACTCATACACTTATCACTCAGTCTCTGACCGCAGGAATGTTAAACAAAGTCAATTTAAGCCTTTTTTAGCGCTTTAACGAATTCTTCTGATTTTAACGATGGATCGATTCTACAGCTTAGAGCCTTATGTGCGTAACCACCTTGCTCAAAACTCGTTAGATCTTCTCCCCGGTAAGCAAATAGTTTTGGTTACCTTAAATGTTTATCTTGGGACTTCACATTGCTTCTCTTTGATTCCAACAGTAGATTGTTTCTTAAGAGATTGGGAAATGGCGAATTTAAGCTGATTCTTCAGCTCGGCTACCTTCTTTAGTGCTGATTTGCAAAAGCCCGCTCCTGAGAGGAGTTCAAGGCATAAACAAGCCCCCTTCGGGACTTGCGGATGCCGATCTCTACTCTCACTTGGACCTCATTGCTTGCTTGGCACCCCCCTGCCTGGAGGATGCTGCGTTGGGAAATAAAACTGCCCAAACTGTCAGAAGAAGCCACTGTCCGCTCATTCGCAGGAGTGCGTAAGTTCACCATTTTACTCCAACCGGAAGCCGCTTAGTCCGACCGGAAGCCACAAATATATTTCTATTTCTACTTGTTTCTACTCCTTTACTTTGTTCTGCTTCATTTTGCCCAATGCTGGATTTTTAAAAAGCCTGATAGCTCCTTGCTTAGTTTTAGTTCATGTTGAGCTCATGCATAGAGTACTTCCTATGCTGGAGAAGCAACAGCCTGCTAAGAGTCTAGTTACTTTAAATAGTGCTGATAGAGTAGTTTAGTCCACTTGTACCCCAGGGGGAGCTGTGGAGCATTCTCTAGTGTTTAGCGTAGGGATGTCAAACTCTTTTGTTACAAGGGCTGGAACTGACATAAATGTCACTTTTGCGGGCCGGGCCATGTGTGCCATAAAATGTAATTACATTACCAGAGACAGAAACTGTATAAAGGACCACAGCTGGTAAGCCCCAAGTTGGTGTATCCTCACTGCAAGGCCCCATGGGCTGGGGTGTGTAGAGGAAAACCCACACAGGCAGACTAGAGCGGCAGCAGTGCAGTACTTGGGCAGATGCTCCCACAATGCTTGACTGCTACAGATGAGGTTGTTTTGCCATGCTGAATTGAGTGACTCTGCCCAATCTCTCCCAGTGCTCCCTCCCTTGCACTAGTTGCTTGTGGGCCACATCCAGGGCAGAGCCACTTTATTGTAATTACATTTTATGGCACACATGTTCCGGCCCGAAAAAGTGACATTTATGTCAGATCCGGCCCTCTTAACAAATGAGTTTGACACCTCTGTGCTAAAGTATTACAGAGCTTTCCTCTTCAAAGTGAGCCTGCTATCCTAATCTCACTGACAAGGAAAAAGAAAGCATTTAAACCAGTGGGACTTATTGCTACTCAGTTATATTTCAAATGGGTTGCTATTGCAACTTATGTGACCAATGATGGTCAGTGTTGGGATATATAATGGTACTCCAGAACATACAGTAGAAATGGAATAGTAAGAATGAGTTCTTTTTTCTGACATGTCTTCCAAGGTGAATTTTTCTTTTCCATGGGTCAAGAGGCTATGTGTGTGTGTGTGTGAATGCAGGCTGTTAGAGAGATATTGGACTGCTAGAGAGACCCTGTTTAAATCCCCCTGCCCCAGCCATGAAGCTTGCTTGTGTGAGCTTGGGTCAATCACTGTTTCCCAGCCTTACATACCTCACGGGATTGTACTTCACAGAATGAAACAGAAGATGGAGAATGATTTTTGCTGCCTGAGCTATTTGGAGGAAGAGTGAGATAAACAGATAAGAGGTGGATGTATCTGTGGGTAGGGATGAAAGTCTAGTGTGCAGGCTTGTGTTAAATCTTGCTTCCGTTTCAAGTAAATCAATGGGTGGAGGCAGATAATCATTTGACCATATATTCTCTGCTACAAGTTCTTAACCATAGCTTGTTTGGTCATCTGTATTAGCTCAATGTGAAGATAAAATACTAACCCCACAAGAGACAAAGACAAATCTATGTGGATTGGATGGGGATTTAACAAGAATTATCAGTAGCTTTTCTCTTACTGTATAAAAATGTTAATGTTTCTCTGCAGTAAGAGATCACAAACCTCTTATGATGGTAAAACACTACTGATTGAATTGCTTTCATTTCATTCAAGAGAGTACATCTGTGCATGGTGAGTGACTATTCACTGTAGCGATTAAGTTTTGCAAGAGCTGAAAACTGACCATTGGCTAGGGGATTGTTTATTGCTATGAATTTAAAAAAATCATCTATGTTTAAAGTCTAAGCTGCAATATTAAGTAGTGATTTAAAATTAATTTTTATTAATATTTTAATCAATAAAAGAAATTTAATGCCTTGTCTGATTTTCATGTTTGGGATTATAGATCAGTTATGAAAACAAAGAGGATAAAAATGATTAACCTTTGCATCAGGTTAATTCCTTCATCTAGCTTTCTACTCATCATTTTAATGTTCATTCAGCTCACTTAACCTCAGTTGTGCTTTTCTGTACCTAGTAGCCTGTTCACAAGTCAGAAATGAATGCATGTACAATCTGTGTACAGTGCACATTTGAATACTCTTTATATACATGTTGAGTATATGTCAGGTTACATTCAATGCAAGTGTTGCTGAACATGTGATACAGACCCCATACTTATCCAGGTACTGGTCCCTAGTTTTATTTGTAAACTCAACGTGGACCTCAGTCACATGGAGCATTTGCCCCGTGGAAGTCACAAATGCCATGTGGATTTTCGCAGCGTGATCACACGGCAACATCTAGGAAGCATAGCGAACCCGTGGCCAACCCGTGGCTTCCCAACGAAGATGCAGAGTAAAAACTACCGCAGAAAGCACACTAGTTTCTGGAAAGCACAGGGCAGGGGCGGGCATCTGATCGTGGGTGCGCTTGAATCCCGTGGCTTCTGGCGTCCGTCCATGTCCTGTTACAAACCGGATGTGGTTTTTTTAAGTCTCTACAGGATACGCGCAAATGCCCAACAGCACATGTGCACAGAGAGGAAAGTGAAAGCACCGTCTGCTACAGAAGCAGCAGCAAGCAATCACCTGTGTGATCGCGCCAATTCTTTGCCGCGCTCCAGCACTGCCATGTGATTGGCACCTACTGGCCTAACCACAGAAACTCGACGGGATGTGTGATCACACTGCTGTGCTTTATTTCACTCCGGGGCGAACAGCCATGGCCCCCCCCGTGTTTTCTGGCACATCTGACCGGGGTCATGTATTGGCTCTTTCTTAAAAAAAGATGTACATGTATTCACTGTAGCATATCAAACAATCCTACAGCTTCTAAGAACTAAAGGAAGAATATAAATAATATTTTTTTAAAAAAATCATTTCCCCTCTTGGTGGATGCTCACCAGTTTGTACCCTGGGATGTACTTGAGTAGTTTCATTTCAGGCACGATGTACTCCTTTGTGTTAACAAAAGTTCAGTCTCCTAGAACATTCTGCTGTAGACAGCTTCCAAAGGTAATGCAGATATCCAAGCAACAAGAGGAGGAGGAGAAGGAGGAGATTGGATTTATGCCTTGCTCTTCACTCAAATTCTCAGAGCGGCTTACAATCTCCTTTCCCTTCCCCTCCTCACAACAGATACCCTCTGAGGTAGGTGGTGCTGAGAGAGCTCTTTCTAGGACTGTTCTTGAGAGAACAGCTCTGAGAGAACTTGTGACTGACCCAAGGTCACTCCAGTAGCTGCATGTGGAGGAGTGGGGAATCAAACACAGTTCTCCCAGATTAGAATCCCCACTCCTAAGCACTGCACCAAACTGGCTCTCTTTTCCATGTGGGAAACACACTAATTTTCTAAGAGCTTGCCTAATTTAGAAACTGTGGCTGATTCCCCACAAGCACTGCTTCGTGCTCGCTCTTCCCTTTTGCTCCATTGGATGTGCTTGTCCAACTTCTTTAGGTTTATACTGGGTATACATTTCCATTTTCCTTTGTGACTTAATTTCCAAGCATGTGTAGCTTGGCAGTTTGAGACGCGAATGCTGCATGATGGAATGAGCTCCTGTCTCTGACCACAGCTCCTGCCAACCTAGCAGTTTGAAAGCAAGAAATTGCAAGTAGATAAATAGGTACCACTTTGGTGGGAAGGTAACAGCGTTCCGTGCACCTCGGCGACCATGGAAACATCTTTGGACAGTGCTGGCGCTTCAGCTTGGACATGGAGATGAGCACCGCCCCCTAGAGTTGGATTTGACTAGCTTTCGAGCAAGGAAAACCTTTACCTTTAACTCCTGGAGCAATATCCCAAGTTTGGTGTTTCTGGTTTTAACAAAGTTAAATGCCATCACCTTGACATTAAGTGGAACCTATTCAGGAAAAAGTCTGCAAAAAGAGAAATTATTAGGGAGAACTTCAGGAGTTCATCCTTCATAGATTTGGATTTAGTGGAAGCAACACAAGTTAGTTCTTTAGCCCAAATGGAGAACTGCCCTGGGAAGAAGTAGCAACAGACTCTAAGAGCCACCCTGAGGCCTCAAAAAACTAACAGATGCCAACTTCTTGATGTAGGGCTGTGTCAACCTTCCTATCCCTAGCAGCAGTAGGAAGGCTTCTGTTCTTTTCTGGAAGAGTTGTGGCAGACAGCTATTTTTGAAGTGGGCAGGCCAAAACTAGACCACAAGCAGAAAGGCCAGGGGAAGGACTAGAGATGCCTTTGTGGGTAGACAGGCTGGCTGCTGACTGTGAAGGCCAATAGTATGGTATACAAAGGGAGAACGGGTTACTTTATTTGGTAGTGAGCATCCACATTGAGTAAGGCTGTTTTCACATGGAGCTTTTCCCATGGTTTGTGTGCTGACTTGTAGAGTTTTTTTTCTGTCAGTTTCTTCTGGTCCTCATTTTCCATTCATTGTCTTTTCTCATTCTTCATGCTTTCTTAAACCACATTTGATCCAGTTTGTGAAAGCAAAGTGAAACAATGAAGAAATCATGGAAGAGCAACAAATGGAAGAGAAGTACACGAGAAAGCTCAGAACTTCTGCAGTTTGGCACCCAAACCATGGGAAAACCTCTACTGGAAGCGTTGGCCTTCTTTATTGCAGCTACACACTGTCTAGACATTTTCATTGAGTTATCTGCTATGACTCCAAGATCTCTCTCTTGGTCCATCTCTGCCAGTTCAGACCCCATCAACGTATATTTATATTTAGGATTTTTGGCTCCAATGTGCATCACTTTGCACTTGGCCACATTGAAACCCATTTGCCACACTGACGCCCACTCACCCATCCTTGACAGATCCCTTTGGAGTGCCTCACAATCCTCCCTGGATTTCACCACCCTGAACAACTTCGTGTCATCTGCAAATTTAGCCACTTCACTGCTTACTCCCAATTCCAAATCATTAATAAACAAGTTAAAAAGCATCGGACCGAGTACTGATCCCTGTGGTACCCCACTGCTGACCACCCTCCACTGAGAAAGTTTCCCATTTATACTCACTCTCTGTTTCCTAATTATAAGCCAGTTTTTGATCCACAAGAGGACTTGTCCTTTTATCCCATGACTATTGAGCTTACTTAGGAGCCTTTGATGAGGAACTGTATCAAAAGCTTTCTGGAAGTCAAGGTAAATAACATCTATTGGGTCCCCCTTGTCCACATGTTTGTTCACTCCCTCAAAAAACACTAACAGGTTAGTGAGACAAGATCTTCCCTTACAGAACCCATGCTGAGTCTGCCTCAATAGTTTTTGTTCATCAATGTGCCTACTAATTCTTTCCTTAATAACAGTTTCCACCAACTTACCCGGTAACAATGTCAGACTGACTGGCCTGTAATTTCCCAGATATGGAGCCCCTGGAGCCCTTTTTAAAGATGGGAGTGACATTAGCTACCTTCCAGTTCTCAGGAATGGAGGCAGATTTTAAAGAAAGATTACATATTTTTGTCAGGAGATCCACAAGTTCACATTTGAGTTCTTTCAGAACTCTCGGATGAATGCCATCCGGGCCTGGTGATTTATTAGTTTTTAAATTGTCCATAAGTTGGAGGACTTCCTCTCTTGTCACCCTAATCTGATTCAGGTCTTTCAAACCCCCTCCCGAAATTGGTGCTTCTGGAGTGGGCAAGCACTTCTCCTCTTTTACAGTGAAGACAGAGGCAAAAAAATACATTCAGCTTCTCAGCCATTTCCCTACCATCCTTCACTACTCCTTTTACCCCTTGGTCATCCAAGGGCCCCACTGCCTCCCTGGCTGGCTTCCTACTTCTAATGTATTTGAAGAAAGTTTTATTGTTGGCCTTTATGTTTTTTGCAATATGCTCCTCATATTCCCTTTTTGCTTGCCTGATCACAGACTTGCATTTTATTTGCCATAGTCTGTGTTCCCTTTTATCAACCTCACTAAGACTAGCTTTCCACCGCTTAAAGGAATCCTTCTTACCTTTTACAGCTTCCATTACTTTATTTGTTAACCATGCAGGCTTTTTTCTATACCTATTTGTGCCTTTCCTAACCTGTGGTATATATTTTTTCTGAGCTTCTAGGATTGTCTCCAAGCTTCCCCAATGGTTTTGATCTTCACCACCCTTCCTTTCAATTTCTTCCTCACATGTCCCCTCATACCAGAGAAGTTACCCCTTTTAAAGTTAAAAGTGGTTGTGCCAGTCTTTCTGGGCAACTCCCTATCTGTACAAATGTTAAACTCAATGACATTATGGTCACTGTTCCCAAGTGGTGCAATCACTTTTACATCTCTCACCAGGTCTTGGGTGTTACTTAGGACCAAATCCAGGAACGCCTCTCCCCTGGTAGGATCTGTGGCCATCTGTTCCATAGTACAGTCATTGAGAGTGTCTAAAAACTCAATCTCTTTTTCCCGACTAGAACTCATATTGACCCAATCAATGTGTGGGTAGTTAAAGTCGCCTATTACGACACAGTTATTTCGTCTAGCCGCTATCTTTAATTCATTCATCATTTTATAATCCTCCTCTATCTTTTGATCTGGTGGGCGATAAACTCCCACAGTTAAGCCTCCTTTTGGACCCACTATTTCAACCCATAGGATTTCCAGAAGCAAATCCAATTTTCTTACCCTCTCAATCTTACTGGATGGTATACATACAGAGCCACCCCACCTCTGACCCTTTCCCCCTATCCTTCCGAAATAATTTATAACCAGGAATCACCGTATCCCACTGATTTTCCTCAACCCACCAAGTTTCTGAAATACCTACAATGTCTATTCCCCCCCCCCCAACACCAAGCATTCCAACTCCCCGATTTTACCTCGGAGACTTCTAGCATTTGTGTATAAACACTTATAGTTTCCCACGTTTGTTAAGCCCACAGCCTTCCTCTTGCTGCCTCGAGAACTTGCCAGGCAGTTCCTATCATTAGCCACAGTCTCAGTGGACAATTTTAACCCATTTCCTTGTACAAAAGTAATAGCTACCCCTTCATCTCTTTGAGATGAGCCATCCCGAACCAGAGACTTTTCATCTCCTGTCGGCTTTCCCCCTGGCTTCAGTGCTGGGTTCAGTGGACTATGAACAAGGCACTTCCATTAGAGAGTCAATGTGAGAACAGTCAGGCTAGAATTTAGATCTTCAATCAGCTGTCAGTTACACTGGACGACACTAGACCATTCACTCTCTCTTAGCCTAACCTACTTTACAGCATTTTTGTTAGAATAAAATGGTGGTTAAGAGGAACCATGTAGTGCACCCTGAGCTCCTTGGAGGAAAGGTGAGATACATGTGACAGATAGATTAAGTCTTCTAACATGGAAGAGGGCATCTATGTAAATAAACAATTTTCTTACATTCTCTCTGAATTTCTTATGAGCTCTTCTCAGAACATGAATGGTGGCACTATTGGAGCTGTTGACAATTTGCTCATATTGGGTCCTGAGGTCAATCTCTCTGCCTTTTGTAACTGGCCTTGCCTTGACTCCTTTGAAAAAAAAAGTAATGATGTCTGGCATTCAAGTATTTAGAACAAAGTGAGAGGAAAGTACTTTTCATACAGCGACATATCCATAAGCCCTAACCTTTCTACCATAAGCCGCATTATGAAAGCTGCATTAGGACTAAGCCTTGAGTTCTGACTGTGAAAAGAGAGAAGCTGTACAAATTGAGCAATTACTTGATAACATCAGCTGAGCCGGGACTTGCAAAAACACATCATGAAAGATAAAGCACAATCTTATCTTATGCCATGGGCCCTTTGATAGTTCCTGCCATAGGAGAAGAGTTTTTTTCTTCCCCTAGAGCACTTAGTATGTCAGTAAAATGTTTGGACAATAAGCTGCCAAAAACTGGAGTGCTGCATACTCTTATTTATATACAGCACTGATTAGTATGCTTTGAACACTCTTCACCCTCAGTGGGTTTTATTGCAAGGCTGTTGACAGAGCATGTTGCCCCGATCAGATAGCAGGAAGAACTCTAATGGGATACATATATATATTTTTTCCTCCCAAAGGAATAACTTGTTTTGGAAGCTGCTCCATTTTAAGGATAATGAACCAACAATTGTTGAACAATGTCTCTTATTGGGCAAAAATCAGTGCTGTGCTAAATTTTCATGTGATTTGAGTGCTGCTGTGAAAGTTGGGGACACAACTTATTTCTCCCTCTTTGCATGTTTCTGTCACAGAATTACTTCCCTGACCTTCTGTGCTTGGGTCAGAGCTGGGGTGCTTCTTTTGATTGTAGAAGCAGTCAGTGGATTCTCCCTTTCACCAAGATGTACATACAAATTGCACGGAAGCAGCAGAGAGTTGGTGTGGTGTAATGGTTAAAGTGCTGGGTTGAAAACCCCCTACTCAGCTATGAGACCCACTAGGTGAATTTCCAGCAGTTATTTTCTCTGTCAGATTATTGTGAGGATAAAATAGAGGAAGTGAGAAACACGTGCGCTGCTCTGAACTCCTGGATGAACAGATGAGAGAGAATAGATGTAGCAGAGTTTAATTCAGCATTTGTTACGCTTTGTTCTGAAAAAAAAATCACTGAACTTTTTTTCCTATTTGTGCCCCTTGATTTAGAGACAACTTGCATCCATATTGTAACCTACTGCTGGTCTGTGGATCACATTTTAAGATTCAATATTATAGTTCTTGATTGATTTCTGAGATTGGTATGGAGGGAAGCTTCTGGTCATGGAGAATACTCGGCAGAAACCAAGTTCCTGCACTCCCTAATAGGCTGCTCTCTCTTTTAGCATAGTCAAGGGTGTAAAATCTTTTAAAACCATATGCTGCTACCACAGTATTCAAACAGGAGATATAAGAAATCTGAAAAAATCTCTTTGGATATCAAGGGCTGTCAAAGATGCCTGCTCAGTATTTTGCAAAAGGCTTTCCTTGTCACTAAGTGACAAATCTGGTAGTGGTGCAAGTAGGCAGAGGCACAGTCTGATATTCAAAAAGTAAAAGCTCATTATATTTTCTGTGTAGATATAGTACCTGAGAGCAAAGTGCATGTTTGAGAATGGCACATGTACATTTACATATGGAGAATCAGTGCTCCACCTCTTTTTTGATCAAGGACTGTGGGACCATGGAAGAACATTTGATTTGGATGCAGGTCTTAGGTTATGTGAAAGAATTCTACCTTACAACCTGGTGAGAATCTGGAGACCCAGTGAAAGCCGACAATCCTTGGCTATGATAGACTCAGTAACTGATTTCATAGCTCTCTACAGATGACACTATATGCACTGAAATGTGCTGACCCCATTCCTATGTGGGATTGCCACTTTGTGAGCATGGTGCCTACACAGGTAGGGAGCGTATGCATGTAAGTCTAACCTTTGGGATCAGAAACATTACTAAAAGCAGCACCCCTGATTATGAGGACTGCATCTATGTACATACATCTTCTATGTTTCAACTCTGTGCTTAAAAGCTGGCAATTCGTTGTAAGTGGTGGTGGGGTTTCTATATGATTATGCCCACTGTTTTTATGTGCACTGATTTTTCCACACATAATATGATCTATAGGAGTCTAGTTTAAGTTAGTGTTGTGTGTGACTGCATTGACCCCATTCTGAACTGCTGAAGTGCATATGTATTTGTACTTGGGTAACCATATCCAGATACAAAACCTGAAGTAAGAAGTAGCCTGGAACATAAGTAGATGTGCAAGTCCACATCTGAATTTAGCCAAGGTCTTTTTAATTTAAGGTCCAAAAAATCAGAAACATAATTTTCAATTCCACTTGCTGCTCAAAAGTCAGGGTGTAAATGGAAAAAAAGTTTCAAGCACCAGAGCAAGCCAGAAGATTCTCAGGCACTGGGCCCCTCACCTACCTGACAAATAGGAAAAAAGCACCCCAATTTTACCAGCATTAACATCATTGCTTCCAAAATGGGCAAAGCAAGAAGCAAGTAGCAGGACAGAATGGGCACATGTAATATAGAAATAATAGCATGAAATGCAATCAGGCACCACATTTAGTGAAATCATGTCATCGCTGTACTTGGCATGAAGAGACTGGGTGAGGCACAACTTGAGAAGCCACTACACAGGTCTTTGTCATCTCTGTGACAATGAGGTTTGCCTGTGACACACCAGTTTTCTCTAGACTAGCTAGTCTACAATGTATGTAGCCTATAAACCAGGCAATCAGAATCCACGATTATATAGTTTTAGATAGGCAATTGTGTTGGTCTGCAGTAGATGAACTAGATTTGAGTCCAGCAGCACCTTAGAGATCAACATCATTTTGACTCTCAAAAGCTTCTACCCCCAAATCTCGTTACTTTAGTGTAGTGGTTAGGAGCACGGACTCTAATCTGGGAGAACTGGGTTTGATTCCCCACCCCTCCACATGCAGCTGCTGATGTGACCTTGGGTCAATTACAAGTTCTTTCAGAGATGTTTTTTCAAGAGCAGTCCTTGAAAGAGCTCTCTCAGCCCCACCTACCTCACAGGGTGTCTGTTGTGGGAAGGGGAAGGGAAGGAGATTGTAAGCCACTCTGAGACTCCGAATGAAGGCAGGGTATAAATCCAATCTCCTTCTCCTCCTCTTTAAGACGCTGCTGAACTTGAATCTAGCTCCCCATGCTTAAAGAGAATCACAAAGGTCTTTCCAAGGGAATGAGATTGGTGGAAAGGATAATCCCAAACAGAAGCACTAATCCAAGGGATTCCTATCAACTGGAGTCTTCCACTTCCTTAACACACACATCTACTGATGCTGAGTCACTTTTTCCCTGTTCTCTCCCAGCCCCTTTTGTGTTTGGGAAATCAAAGCCAGATATCAAGTTGCCAGAATGATTATCAGATTGGAAAATTGCCATCTGTTTCTGAATGTTCAAAATCATTTTGATTGGATTAGGAAGTTTTCCAATATTTTTGAATGCAGCATTGTTTGGGTTGAATCTTCAGTAGTAAATTTCTGACTGCATATTCCCATTAGGAAATGTAGTTTCCATGTGTGAAAAGGAAAACTGAAAACCAATTACCTATAAATATAATATTGATAGTGGTTATGAAAGCTGTTTGATGCTCCCACTTATTGAAGCTCTCTGCTGCATCTCCTTTTGAAAAAAATGCTGCGTTAGTACCTTTGAACCCCCAAAATGTCTGATGTTTCTGCTCTCTCTTTGTTGAGAGGAACCATAATTAGATGGTTTAGTGTCTCAGGGCAGAGTCATATTCACATAACTAAAATTATGTAAGGGGAAAAGGCTGGCTGTCTTGGTTTTTGGATGATTAATTTTTTATTATGTTTTTACTAGACAATCAAACCAGTGTATCCAATTAACATCCAGCTTGTTCATGTTCTAATATTATTTCTAAAAAGGCCTTAAATCTTCTTCCAGATGTATAGTAAATGTATTACCTTCTGGAAAAGGATTACAGTTAGGAATGGCCATATGCCAGTTTACCAGATGCAAACTTACAGGCAGAATGAAATAAACAAGACAAGGGTTCAGAAAAACACGAGGGCAGACTTACATGGCATGACAAAGATAATAGGTTCTGATGGATAGCAAAGCAAGATTAATTCACCATACACTAGTAGAATTCCAGATGTTCAAGGAGAATATATAATCAGAAGTAGAGAAAATGAATGATCCCATCCAAGACACTGGAATCATGAACAACATGCGGATATAGTTTTATGTCTCTCACAGGCTCATCTTTGTAAAGAGGCAGTCAAATCAGTTCCATTTTATTAAGTGTCTTCAGCCTTTTCAACATATCAGTTTTAAATGCTGTGATCTTTGAGACAGTGTTATACCATCTTGTTATGTCTGATTGTCATGTCATTCATGAAGAAATTATAAACTGCTTCACAGTCTAATCCAGTTTGGAGAAACTTCTTATTTTTCTCAAGTCCTTAATAAATCCCCTAATGCCAGAAAAATTCATTTCACCTACAAGACACTCTGGATGTGCTACACAAGAACTGAGATACACACAGAAATAGACCAAAAGGATAGATACACAGAATCTTTAAATCATCAACTATCACCAACGTAAAAAATCTCTTCATTGAGTACCTAAAGCCCATCCAATTGTCTCCACCTTGGATTCTGCATTCCCTGTCCAAATAACCTGAACCATGGTTTTCAGATTTGAAATATATACATGCAGCTGCCTGCCTTTGAGATTAATAGAAGACCCTAGTGGGAGATAACAAGTTGCCATCTATTTTGGCTTTTTTCTTGCAGCACCTAGTATTAGCAGGAGTTTAAGACACTGCATGATGCCAGGGTCTAGTCTCCCTGACCTCCCACCCCCTTCCTGAATTAAGTACTGTAGGTTTATAACTCTTCAGTAAGGGTGTCAGATCTCCTCGGTCACCACACACTGCCCACCACACACACTTCTAGCAGGTGGATCCATTCTTCTCTCTCTCCTAATTTCTTAATTGGATAAATATGCATGCATTCACCTCCTGAAAAGTGACATGTTGCATACATGTGCTTTTCAGATATGCCAGTTCCCAGTCATTAGATAAAAAATGTACACTTGTCTTCTGGCTTCGAATGTAACTGAAACCTTGGTTTCCATATTATTGTGTGTCTGCATATACAAGCAGTATAGCCACTGTATCCTACCACTTCATTAAGCATGGTCTGAAGTCTTCCTCCAGCTTAAGGAGCCTTTCTTCAACTTGACCAATTAAGTTAGAGAAAGGCTCCCTAGCGTGGGGGAAATTCCATCAGCATTAGGATACCACCCAGCAATGTTCCCTCTAGACTATGGAGTCCTGTGAGCAAAAATTCTATTTGGTGAGCTACTGGCATTAAAGTGTGAGCAGGTGATTTGGCTACTGCATAAATAAGTTTGCTCTGGAGCCATCCTTCCTGAGCTAAGACAAAAATGTGTGAGCCAGGGGCTAAAAAACTGTGAGCTAGCTCACTCTAACTCAGCTTAGAGGGAACGCTGCCACCCAGTACATTAGAATCCTACCTCCCCTCCATAACTGGTGCACATATTATTTCATTCTTCAGAGTAGTTATTGTTCCAGAGCACCTTCTGTGTACATATAGTACCTTTTTAAAAAGAGATGAGTATGACTTGCACATATTCAAGGATTCCACTAGGGGATTTTGTTATTTTCATTGGCTTGGCAGTAGCTCTTAGCTAGCATTCTAGCTAGCATTCTAATCGAATGAATAACAAATATGAACAACAAACAACAAAATGAGTTTCCATACCTATTTGGTATGTTATATTGTCCAGGACCAACAGGATGAAGACTTTCTCCAGACATAGTCACCCCCCGTCTCAGGAACTGTTAAAGGTAAAGATAAAGATTTCCCTTGCTCGAAATCCAGTTGAATCTGACTCTAGGGGGCAGTGCTCATCTCCATTTCCAAGCCGAAGAGCCAGCACCATCTGAAGACTTTTCCTGTGGTCATGTGGCCAGAATGACTAAATACTGAGGCACACCGAATGCTGTTACCTTCCAACCAAAGTGGTACCTATTTATCTACTTGTAATTTCTTGCTTTCGAACTGCTAGGTTGGCAGGAGCTGGGGCCAGAGATGGGAGCTCTCTCCATCATGCGGCACTAGGGTCTCAAACTGCCAAGCTACTGACCTTCTGGTCTGCAGCTTAACCTCTTAACCGCTAAGACATCTTGGCTGCTAGAACTGTTACTACTGACAAAATATGCCCATAAATTACAGTTTTATAATAAAATATACCTGAAAAGTTTCTTGAAGGGTTATTTTGTTTTCCAGTTTCTAATCAGTCCTCGTTTATTTTTGTACTTTTAGAACTGTACATAAAATTCAGATGTCACAAATATAATGACGTCCTTAATGGTAAATTCCCAAAGAAGCTAAACAACAGATGCCCACTACTTTATAGCCTCAGAACAGGTAAGTTCGTCCTCAGAGACCACTGAAAAACATTGTTCTCTTTCTTTTGGTAACTGCTCCTCATTTCATTCCACATTCCAAACACCCCATTGGCTCAGAAAATGGAGTTATCCAACTGGTCATAAACTCTGTGTTCTTTCTAAGCAGACTTGCAGACCACTTAAATTTTACTAATTTTCATATAGGCTTGTCCTAATTGTGTGATCCTTAACTGTTAAGGCTGTGGTCACACACACTAAATAAACCACTTTCACTGCACTTTACAACTGGATTTTGCCAGTTCACACAGTAAGATTCGGTTGGAAAGTACACTGAAAACGGGTTGAAAGTGAATTATTTAGTGTGTCACCACAGCCTAAGACTGGTAGTTGGGGTTACGATCAAAGAAATTGGTTCAGAAATTATGCATGTTAACGCAGAAGAACATAACGCTGAGTTTATTCTCAAGTAAGTGTAATTTTTCTGGGGATGATAAGGCAAAGCTGGTTTCAGACGGGATCTGATAAAAACACATCTGAGAACCTACTGGGAAACAAACACTGTAAGAAACCGTTTTGCTATAAAGAGGGGAATTCTGTGAGAGAAGACTCTAGAGGGACTTCTGACAAAGAGCTCAATAGTTGATTGAATGCTGAGCAGTCACCTACAAGCTATGAGCCAGGTCCTGCTGGAAGACTGAAGGAAAGGAAACAGCTTTTTTGCCACCAGTACAGGGTCAATTGGAGGGCAATAAAGAACAGAACATGAGAAAGTGAAGTTTATAGTGTTTCCAGGTGGGAAGGGTTGAAAACAATCTCAAACCTCTATCAGACCTGCTACAGGGTAGGATTACATTTTGCTTCATTGCAGTTCCATTGTCTAACACTTGTTTATATATAAACCAACACCAAGAACTTTCTTCAGTTTCCCATGAATTATGCTAAATATGTTGTCTCCTATGAAGCTATACATCTATACCCTGGAAAACTTGTTGGTCTTTAAAGTGCTTCTGAACTCTGTTCTACTGAAGACCAACACAGCTACCCACCTGAAACTATCCTGTGAAGCTGAACAGGTTGAGAAGAAAGTATGATGGCACTTGTTGTGCAACCTCATTTAACAGCATAGGGAACTTCAGCTAGAGTCCACAGGAATTACCCCCCTTACTACTTTGTATCCATTTTGGGAACTAGTAGTCTGTGCACTGACACAGTGACAAATAGGTTATCTAATTATGCATAACACTACACTGTAAAGGCTTGTTCACACCATACAGAGTCCTTGTGTCTGCCACAAAAACTTTGGCTCACTTTTAATAACAACAAATACCAGAAACCTATTTAAAGGGCTGTCCATTCCAAGCTTCCAAGTACTATGCAAGTTACTCCACTCAATAGGCAGACAAGAGGCAAAAGAGGCAGGGTAGGAGGAGTTAAGAATAAATCATAGATGCCTTGAAGATCCAAGTGTTCCAGGGCAGAGGTCTAGGTAGATATGCATTGGGCTAGCTGGAAACGATTATTTTTGTTTGCTTGTTTGTTTAGTGATTAGGATGGGAGGCTGCTGTCCCCTCTAGATCTGCAACCTGAGTTGACCACCTCAGGTTACCTCCTTATTGAATGGGCCTGGGCTATGGCTTTACCTTTCCTCTAAAGTAAAAATATAGGCACTAGTCAGACAATCTGTGATAGATCTGTTATTATGGAGGATAAAATCATCTCTTTATGTAAGAGAGAACTGCAGATTCAAAGTCTAATTTCGCTTGTGAAAAGGACAAATAATCCTGTCCTATTATATAAAAGGGTAGTGGTCTGGCAAGATTCTATGCTTGGCAAAATCAATTCGCTCCCTGGTATGTCGCTCAGAATCTGTCCCTATCCACTAGCTGCATTGCCTGAGTTCTCTCCCACCCACTGCAGCCTAGGCCACTCTTCTCTGATTGGGCTAGCATTTCAAGCTCATTTGCATATGGAAGCTGATTGGACTTCACTCCATTTCGCACCTCAAACTCCCCCCACAAGACAGTTGGAATTGTCAGTTGTTTATGCAACCTGTTGTATTCTGAGGTGAAATATGTCCTCACTCACAACACTTCCCCTTCAAAAGAAACAAACCCAATAACACAACCATGCCACACCACAAAAAAGACAGGTCACACCACAAGCAGAATACCACAAGGCAAAAAAAGCTCTGGTACTAATTCTGGCAGGGGACGCTGTGAGTGTAGAAAATGATTTATCGACACAGTGGAAAATCTTTAGGAATTGTTTGGTGCATTTACCATGGAGCACCCACCCAGAGCCTCTGGCATTTTCTCACTCTGCTGGCATCAAAACCAATTTAAGGCAAAATAGAGATATGGAGACTTTTCCATCCTCCTTTGCATCAATTTGTCTTTGTTGGCAATGGTAACCCTAGGCCTGGCTGTTTGCTCCTGTCCAGCAGGAGCATCCCTATGGAAACTGCCTGGGTGATTTCAGACCAGCCGGAGACTTTCTGCCTAACCTGCCTTACAGGGTTGCTGTACAGATCACAAAGCCGAAAAAAATGAAGTAAACTGTTTTGCTCCCCGCTAATGAGAAATACAGAATTTTGCCTAGGAAGAGGCTGCTGAGAGGGGATGCAATAAAGTTGCCAACTATAGGTATGGAAATTCCTGGAGATTTGAGGGGTGGAGCCCAGAGAGGGTGAGTTTTGAGGAGGGGTGGGACCTCAGACAGGTACAGTGGCATAGACTCCACCCTCCAAACCAGCCAATCCCTCATGGGGAACCATTGTTGCCAATCTCCAGGCGAGGGCTGGAGACCACTCAGAATTACAACTGCTCTGCAGGAGGGAGGGCAGAAGTCAGCTGAAGTCAGAGGGGCAGCTAACAGTAGGTTGATGGTTAGCTGGGGAGGAGATGGGGTTGCCAACTCCAGGTTGGCAAATTCCTGGGGATTTGAGGGGTGGAACCTGGAGAGGGTAGTGTTTGAGGAGGGGTTGGACCTCAGGCAGGTAGAATGCCACAGACTCCACCTTCCAAACCAGCCATTTCCTCCTGGGTAACAATTGTTGCCAATCTCCAGGTGTGGGCTGGAGATCACTCAAAACTACAACTGCTCTTCAGGTAGCAGAGATCAGTTTCTCTGGAGAAAATGGTGGTCTCTGTCATTATACCCTGATGAGGTTGCCACAGCAAATTCACAATGTGTGCCTTAAGCCAGGGCACTCTCCCAGAGCTTCTTTCTAGAGCCCGTTGTATTTATTTCCACAACGGGCCTTACTCCTAGTCTTGTATAAAGGAAGTGGTTAGTGGGTGAGTCTATTCTGAAAGGAAACTCAAGTGTGTGGCATAATGCTATTGCTTACTCTGATGCTTGAAAAGTTTTCCTCTAAACTCAGATACTAGAAGTCACACAGGCAGGAAGAAAACTGCTGCAATGCTTAATGGAATGTGGTAAAGCCAGGGGGCAGGGTTTAGTTCTCCTTGCATGCATGCTCTGTTTTTGTTTCACAATGGATCCACCCCCTGCTTTATCTGCCTTTCCCCATGTAAATGAGAATTTTAACTGCTTCTCAAAATATCCTGCCATTTGTGAAAATATCCTGCCATTTGGCAGGAATAAGGGCTACAAACACAATTTCACCCAAGTGAATGGAAAAACAAAATTACAGCTTGCAGTGTGTTCTCCTTTGAAATTAACAGAAAAAAGTTGATATATGTGTTGTGACTGTCATAAGTCACAGCAACATATCAAGCAAACCAAATCTGAACAAAATTTCTGTACATATCCCTACTGCAGGATTTGTTGTATTTGTCACAGTTGCACATGGTGGTGTAAGAGCAGACTTGCCTTATTCCTAAAACAAACTGAATTATACAGATAAGCAAGGTAATTCATTATCATCTTTACAAAATGTTACTAGTGCAACATATTGATGGCAATTGTGAACAGAGTGAAGAGAGGTTTGCAGCAGAGGGCATTCATTTGTTGGGATACTGGAAAAGATTTTCTGTGCTTTTATTACAATGATAAGCTGTGACAGACTAAATCTTTTCCTGGGGACTCCATCTTGTCCCCATGGCTGGGGAGAAATCTCAACTCTGAGAACAAAGGTAATGATGGTTTTTAAAGTGTTGCAATGACAAGTTTTGCTAGTCTATCCTAGGAAGACCATTGCTAAAATAAGAAGAATTTAGAATAAGAGGATTGCATATTTTCACCTTTTCTTTGTATCATTGCTCAGCCTGATGCTTGAACAGACCATGTGTACTCTTTCTTGTTGCTTGTTAAACTTTATTATATCTTGAATGCTCAAAGCTTGATCTCTACCAACACACTATGCCTATTCAGTCTTGCTGTGCAAAGTGCAGTAAAGTGGAGGACAGCAGGTGAGCTCTCCATCTCTTAAGCATGATAGCCCAGACATTCAGAAGTGCAATAGATCATCTCTGTGCTAGCTAGTTGGAGTGAAATGGGAGATGCAGCAACTAGGCAGAGGCTCTAAAGAGCAATGCATGCACAGAGTGCTGGATATTGAATTCATTTAAGGGCAGAAAGGTGGGATATAAATTTTGTAAAATAAATAAATTATAAATATAGCAGGGGATTCTCGCATATTTTCTGGTGGTAGTGGTTATTACCCAGATAGAAGTTTGTACCCTCCCAGGGGTGAGGGGAAGGTGCAGTGTTGAAGTGCAGAGACTTGGAACAGCCTTGCGGGAGCACACTGGAAGACTCTGACATTTGACAGACTGGTGGACTGCTGGAAAATGTTCTTGCAAGCAAGAAATAGTTGTTTTACTGAATTCACAGACATTTGTTGCAAGTTTTTACTTGCATCAATGTGTTTAGTTGTATAAACCTTATTGTATTGTTCTGTATGTAGGAGGTTTTTGATTTTAAGAAATTTTATTTCATTCACATTGTCTTGCAAATTCTGTTCCTCATTTAGCCCCTCAGACTACAATGGCAGAGGTTATCCAGCAGCTGTTACCAAGCCAGTCACAATCATACAAAGCTAACTTAGTAAATGCTGCTCTCTTGTGAGCAAATGATCCAGGCAATTATATGAGTTGCTCTATTTGACATTGTAAACAAGGTAGGTTTGATTTCTGAATGGCAGCTTTGTGAAGATCCAGTCATCCCTAGTGCCAATGCTGGTATTGGTTTCCAGTACTGTTGATCAAGAACAGTAATATTATACAGCCAAGTTGTCTTGGGCAAGTGTACCACATTATTCATAAGACCAGTTTTTAAACACTTACCTGTTTAGTGTCACTGGTGATTTGATAGAACTGAATGAGTAAGGATTTAAGAAAATATTATGTGCAATATGGAATTTAATCTCACTTTATTTCATCAGTTCACCATGACTTTCACTTCCTATGAGAGTGTATGTTGGAGCACATGGACACCCAGTCCTCTGTTTGTTTCATGCGTGTTTGCACAACTGGGACAATATATCACCAGTAATTCTTCTTTTCCCTTCTCCCTCCCTCCTTCTGTAAAATCTTCTGAGTGACACAGCAAATAAACGAAAAAAAAAAAAAGACAATTGTGACCTTTGAATTTAGTTGACACATTTTAATCAGACTGAAATTGCTGTAATGGATCTAATTTTAAAAGCCTAATCTGGTCAAGGAAAGCAAAACACTCTAAGTAAATATTGACTGAGGTCTCTGGTCAACACTAATATCACCAGCTCTCTAATCTGACTGCAGCTACTGAAGACTCCATCAAACATTGTAATTACCTTAACAAGGTCAGGAGGTTTCAGAATCCATTTTATAAATGTGTTATTGTGATATTACCATCCTTTTGTATGCCCAAGCCTTGCATTTATTCCTCTCATCACTCAGAACGTTCAATGAATATTTACTGTCACAGAAATGGTTATGTGTACAAGATGCATTGGCCTGTTTGGGATCAAATGGAAAACAAATTGAGCCCAATCAGCCTCTGTAGATGACACATATAAATCAGATGCCTCAGACCAGTAAATAGAAGATGAGCCTTTTGATGAGAATTATTGAATAGTCTTGGTGACTTGTACAGTTTTTAAATCTGCAATAAGATTATAACATCTGCATGCTTAATTTTTTTCCATAGAAAAATAAATTGGCCAAAGGAAATAAAAAGGCAGTAGTGAACTTTAAAACTGTGCTATACCTATATAATAAAAATTCTATTACATATGCTATAAGATTTATCAGTCTAGCCATTAAACAATTGGGTAAAACTTTAATTTTAAACATTCATGCATTATTTTGTATATACTTACCATGTCAAGAATCCTTGTAGCTAAATGTTGGAAAATGGATACGATACCAAGTAGAGAAGAATTAATTATGAAAATAGTTGAGATAGCAGAAATGGACAAATTAAATATGATTCTTTCAGGAAAAGATGAGAAAATGTTTCAGAATAGATGGCAAAAAGTGTATAAATGGATTGAAAAAATGAACAAATAATTTGTCTTCTCTTGATAATCGCTCTGTAGGAAAATCTAGTCTACCCTGAAGGCCATTGAACATCAGTATGTAATTCTTGAAATTCCAGTGACATGGAATGTTTCATCTAAATTATTGGTGGAAGGTACAGGGAAGTTAAATCCCTGTGTCAGAGTAAGTTGATAGTTTGTCACCACAAGATGCTCATGCACACACCAGAATACAGAGTGGCCACTCTTTGTGACATACTCTGCTCCACTTTGCCCAAACGGGTAGACATTTCAGTAGATTGAAACTGATGTTATCATAGAATGGCAGGTAGTAATCTGGCTAGTTTTGAATGGTATATTTCTCTGCTGAGTGAATGGATTTAGAAATAATTCTTCATAGGATTGCACTGTTGGTTCTGTGTAATTGTCTTCAATTGTCACTGAAGTTGTCATAGAACAAGGGTAGGTAGGTGAAGTTGCAATCTGGCCAGGCTTCTCTTGCTGTTATTGCACTTCTGGTATTTATGTACAGTCTCTCTCAACATTCAAATAGCAGATGCTTACGTGTAAATCATTCAGTACCATCTCACTGCAGAGAGTCCATGTTTAGCATTCCTTATAAATTCCTATTCCATGCTTACTGCGTGCATGTGTCTGAAATTTAATAATCAGAATCTGACAAATCTCACTCATAACCCATTACTATAGTAGATGCTCCACATCTGAACAAAGTAATTTATGACATTTTTAAGTGGCTGGAAAGTTTCTGACTGGATTGCTTATTCTGGCTTCTTGGTGTCTGGTTTTATTTTTCCAGGCTACAGAAGAAAAATGGGACAGGTATGCACCTGATTTATCCAGCCAGAAGTTACCTGATCTTTCAGTGATCCAGGCCTATCCTTCTTTTCTCAGCATTTCCACCTTTTTTTGTTTGTCATTAAACTGTTGTTATTTTTGAGAGGGCTTCATGATTCCATAGAAAAGCATGTCTTATTTGAATGGGCTATTGTGCTCACTGGGGCTTTGCACATTACTGTCCTGCTGCAAAGGGCAAAATACCCACTTAAGGAGATGCACAAATGACCAGTGATCAGGCAGCCTATTAGTGAGAGAACCACTGATTCAGAATCTGAGTTGGGGGGGGCATTTTTATTCTTTTTCAAAGCACTGCAGCCATGGCAGGATCCAGAATGTGTACACTGTAAAACTGGCTATTTAAGTATATAAACAAGGGAAAAGAACTCTGCTTGTCTAGTCTTGCTGCTCTTTATTATTTGAACTGTATTTTTTCCAGTTGTTCTGATGCAGAAAGTCAACAGGCTATGAGAAAATGCTGGAAGTCATGAAGAGCAGGGAGATATTAAAGTACAGGAGGTGGCAAAGTTGTGTTCCCTTTACCCTTGTGCTCCTTTTTAAAAATTACAATAAGAACAATAGTCCCCTACCCTCACCCTATTGAGTATTATGGAAAAGGAGGAAAAGCTCCACTCACATCACTTTATACCTTCTCATGCGCATTCTACATGTTAGAATGTTGGTTGCCCATATAACAAGGACACTTTCCACTGTCTGCTTAAAATCTGGGAAGGAGAATCCTTTAGGTAAGGGATGAGATTCTTAAGGTCAGTATCCTAGTGTGACTTTGGGGGGTGGGGGAAGCTTACACCTGGCAATGCATTTCCCGTTGACACCAAGGGACACATGTTAGGAAAACCATTCAATAATTTTAATTCTGATAGAAGAAGAAGAGAAGAAGAGAACCAGTTTGGTGCAATGGTTAAGTGCGCCGACTCTAATCTGGGAGAACCGGGTTTGATTCCCCACTCCTCCACTTACACCTGCTGATGTGACCTTGGGTCAGTCACAAGCTCTGGCACAGCTGTCCTTGGAAAAGAGCAATTTCTGTCAGAAGTTCTCTCAGCTCCACCTACCTCAAAGGGTGTCTGTTGTGGGGAGGGGAAGGGAAAGGAGTTTGTAAGCTGCTCTGAGATGCCTTTGGGCCGCGAAGGGTGGGGTATAAATCCAATCTCTTTTTCTTCTTCTTCTGATAGTAAAGAAGCCAACTCAGGTTTTTAAAAATGACACATAACCCAAATCAGATCCCATCCTGTTGTGCTCCCTATGTGCTGAAGGTCATCTTACAAAGAGAGGTTAATTGGAAGCAAGTCAGTGGCTCAGCTTACCTTTTAAAGGGCATTATATCATGTTTCTAACACATTGGTGAAAACCCTCCCATAAAACCACTGCTTTCATGTCATGGCTGCAGATATCCCTTGATAAACACAACCATGGCTGTGGTCATACGGCCAGATAATGGGGGAGGTATGGCTGATCGCCCCAGAGCAAAATAAAGCATGGTAGCCCAATCACACAGTCCCCTGAGTCTCCGCACTTAGGCTGTTAGCTGCCGATCACATGGTGATGCTGAAGCATGGCGAAGAAGCAACATGACGCGATCACACAAGTGGCAACTGCAAGCCACCACTTCCGGATGCACAAGATAGAGGAATGAAGGACCGCTTCATGGTGAGTTGGTGCAACAGGTCGCTTTTGTGCGCATGTGCAGTTCGGTGTTTGTGCGCATCCTATGGAGACTTACAAAAAACATCCAGTTTGCGATGGGATGTGGACGGGTGCTGGATGCCATGGGATACTAGTGTTCCTGTGATCAGATGCCTGCCTTTGCCCTGCGTTTTCTGGATACTAGTGCACTTTCCGCGGTACTTTTTAACTCCGCATCTTTGGTGGGATGCCACAGGTTGGCCACGGGAGTGCTACGCTTCCCAGATGTTGCGGTGTGATCGTGCCTCAAAAATCCACCTGATATTTCTAACGGTCTGGGAAAAAATTCAAATAAACTCTAGATACGCCAAGGATAAAAATAACGGCTTTCAGAATACTACCATACATTTAGATAAGATTTGGCTCTCCTCAGCAGATAAGTTGATACAGAAGTTGTACACCTTTCTGCTCACTGAGGACTTGTTAGATGAAGTGGTTAAACCAAACATGATCTCTTGGATGCGGGACATAGGATATAATATTACTCTGGATCAATGGTCGGGGTTATGGAAATCCCTTAGACTTCTCAGAGCAACAAATTATAAAGAGAACATTTACAAAATGTTCTACAGGTGGCACTGGACACCTGAAAAGGTAGCTAAATGTTTTAAAGAAAGCTCTGATATTTGTTGGAGATGCAAAAGGAAGTAGGATCCTATTTTCATGTTTGGTGGAACTGTGGGAAAATTAGACCCTTTTGGAAAAGGATTGGTAAGCTACTGGAGGAAATAACAAATGTTAAAATATGATTTGTGCCAGAAACTTTTTGCTTAACATCCTTCCGGCGGGAGTGAAAAAGCGGATGCAAGAATTATTCTTTATGTAGTTACGGCATCAAGAATAGCAGTGGCAAAATGCTGGAAAAAAGTATCTGTCCCAAACAGAGAGGAAATCATAGGCAATCTACTTGAAATAGCAGAATCAGATAAGTTTAACCTAATCCTCACAGGGAAAGATGAGTCATTATTTGTAAACCGATGGAAATTTTTTTATAAATGGATGGAAAATAGTATATGAATAACTACCCATTGTAACCTCGAATAATTTCTATAGTTTATTGTTTTGTCTTTTTGTAGTGAAAATTCATAAATAAAGTTATTAAAAAAAAAATCCACCTGACATTCATGCCTTCCGTGTGGCAAATTCTCCGTGTGACTAGGGCCATGTGAATTAACTTTAAACTGCAGTGAAAACACACTGAGGTTTGGGATACCAAATCAGGATCTTGAGGGACATATACCTCAAGTTCTCTAGAATAACTGTGCTTTCTTATTCAAATCAAGTCCCAGTGCTTTTATACTTCTTACAGCAAATTAGTATTACTGCAGATTTCTAATATCCATGCTTCCATGTCTTGTCCATTATTTCAAATTTAAGACTGAAAGCTCTTGGCATTCAAGAACTGTTTACATATTAAGGAGTCATGATTAGCTAGTAGCAAGGTCTCTCTGAATGGATTCAAACCCAATTAGACAGATTTGAGTTCCCCACTGGGAACAAAAATTGCTGCTAACATCTTACAAAAAAGTTATTGAGGGTCAAGACTGTATCACTAAAAGCAGCCTGTAGAAGTAAAATGGTGCAGAATTCAGGCTGTAGGCCACCAGTTTCACCAGTCCTTTCAGAATGGTTTGAACCATTGAGAAGGAGTTAAATGCTCAATGAAACTGTTATGTAGACTCACATTTGGAAGCTGTGATTTCAATCAATGAATTCCATTCTATGTTTTGAGGCAATAAAATGACAGCTCCATGTGGGGAGTCAATCATAAATTAACACATGAGGCAAATATGTTTTAAGTGTGCCAAATGTTAAAACTGAAAGCATATTGTCATTTTGGGAAAATAGGATTCATTATTAATAATTGTGAGGCAATATACATTGGAACATACAATTGTAGCTACAAAGACACTTTGATATACTTCTGAATATGGGTGGAAGGTTCAATGAAGACCTCAGGGTCCTGCAGGACCTTTTACAGTTCCGCAGAGCCTGTAAGACGGAGCTCTTCCACAAGGCCTTTAGTTAAGGAACCGCACCCAACACACTAACACCCTGTGCCCAATACCACTACCGACAGCCTGAGCTTCACTGACTTTAAAATCAATTACTGACTGCATCTACTAGTATGATTGATGATGCTACTCTGCTTTCACCATTGCTACTTAAATTGATTACTAGCACCTTAAGTTGTGTTTTTAAGTTTTTATCTATATTGTTGTTTTAGCTACTGCATTTTATGTAAGCCTCCCTGAGCCTGCTTCGGTGGGGAGGGTGTGGTATAAATCAAATAAATAAATGAAATGAAACTTTCGACTTAGCATCCTGTGGAAGTGAAAAGGGAAAAATGACTAACTTAGTAAAGGTTAACTTATTTGTTTATTTAAAATAGTTGCCTCTTAGCTATTACTTTCCAATGGGATGGCCTAACCTCTGACCCCCATGAATATATTGGCTATTCTCACCAAGCTGGTGACGGACAAGTTGGTGACACCAAGCTGGTGACATTCTCTAACTTCTCTGTCCTGAAGAACTTATCAAGATGTGGAGACTGGAAGAAGGGGCAACAGACTCTTTCATATTTTCCTTCTTCTAGTGCTGATTATCCTTAGATTACTCATTGGCACAGGACTAGTACTCTTATTAATAATGAGGAATCAGAAATAAAGTAATAATGTTATTGGCTACATCTCTGGAATTTAGTATATTTAGTATCTGATTGTTTCTCTGGAAACATGATATGGCAGACTTCTAGAAAAGGTACTGATTTGATGACTAATCCAGTTAAATGAAGGGGATCAATTTTCTTATGAAGAAATACTTAAATAGCTGAGTTTTAGCTTAGAAAAAGTCTGAAAGGGATTTGATACAGACTTATAAATTTGGGTGGAATTGAGAGTGAATATAAAGGTTTTCTGCCTCTTAATAAAAATGTTATGATCATCTTCAGTATTGGTAAGCAGGCTGACTTCTTCACTTAATGCATAATCTTCCTGTCACAGTTATGGTGTTATTTCCTCCTTTATTGAAATGGTTTGGCATGAGCTAGGGGCTACTTGGTATTAGAGGCAGAAAATAGTGGTCATGTTGTTGTTATGTTATCACCATGTTAAAGATGCTATATTGCACAATGTCACATTTTTAGTGGTCACCTGAATATGCAGATAAATGGTTTTTATGACTGGCTTCATGATTAATAGCTACAGTCAATGAGCAGATGGTCTAAACACTGTACTGATGGTGAAAATTAGTCACCTTATACAGGAAAACTTGAATATTTCTTTCTTTGTTTCATTCAGCATATTCTAAACTATGTTGTTGAAGGCTTTCACGGACCGAGTACATTAGCTGCTGTAGATTTTCCAGGTTGTGTGGCTGTGGTCTTGGCACTGTAGGATCTGATGTTTTGCCAGTAGCTGTGACTGGCATCTTCAGAGGTATAACACAGAAAGATGTGGTACTCTCTGTGTCAAGGTGAGCAGAAAAATGGTAGGCAGGTAATTTATATCAACCCTGGAAGGTGGCTGAGTCATTATCTTGTAGTAGTTCTCCAGGCTATGAACATGCTAATGGAGGAGCTTTCCTGAGGAGGTTCCTTAACAATGCCAAGACCATGGCCACACAACCCAGAAAATCTACAGCAACTAATATTCTAAACTGTTGTTTTTATATATATTCCATGGTATGAGAAAGTAAATCAGAAGAGGACATTTTCCTGGCAAAATTTACTTTTTCTTCCATGGCAGTTCAGTTATCTAATTTTGACAAGACCTCAGCAGAGAGGATCCTTGCTGCTAAGGGTACAGAGACTGGGGAAAAGGATAAAAATAGTAAGATACTCTTCTATCAAGAATATCCTACTCAAGCAACTGTAGCAATGTATAAGTCCTGCTGTTGGTTCTATTTCTCTTTTGAAATTAGGGTCTGTGTGAAAACAAAAACACTGACCAGCCATCCATAGTTGCGTCGTGGTACCTACCCCATCTCATTTTTAGACATAAATTCTTGTTTTATAGATAAACTGAAGTGAATGTCTATAACACAGGTGGTCCCATACAAAAGCAACTTGTGATGGATGTGTTTTGAACATGGATGGTCTGCACCCCAAAGCTGGGTTATTAGGTATACAATCCAATGCATCTGGCAGTTGCACCATTAAACACAAAGGTGTCACAACCTTTGATTCAGACTTTTCTCTTTTTATTATATTATTTTAACCACCCTAAAACAGATGGAGGGCTGTGAATCACCTTACCTTACACACCCTCCTTTTCAACTAAAAGATCCCCTTTCAGCTTTAGTAGTGTGAGGCAAAGTAGATTTCACTTGCTTTTTCTTTACACAAGGCCCCTTGATAAACCACAGAACAAAGCCGATACTAGTCAGGTCCCCTTTTCACTGAATCCTACAGAGTTTGCTATGGGATATGTGAGTGAGGAGAACAAAGGAGTGAAGGGTAACATACTTAAGTTTATTAAATGTGTAAATGTGGCATTTAATATCTTCTCACTCTAGTATGATAGATGATACAAGTTACTAGAGGTGGGAGGTGCTCTGTACTTAATGGTTACGAAGTATGTTCTCCAAGAATTTCAGACTTGGAAACTGTTAAGTATGAGACTCAACAATGGAATAAGCTCAACAAGTGATTTCAGCTTTATTTAACAGCAACACCAACTCAGGAACACACCACAAGAAACAGTGGAGCACAGCTCCTTTTTAAACTCTCCCAGGCTGTCAAAGCCACTCCCAGAACACGTTAAGGACCAATCAAAACACAGGGATAAAGTCCAATCAGAACTGTTCCCTCTTAAACTTTATCCGAAGAGCATAAACAACAGATGGAAAAGCCAATTAGCTCACAGGAAGTTCTGGATGCTATTAAAAAACTCACAACATCTAAAGCATCTGGGCCGGATGGTTTTACACCAGAATTTTACAAACAATTTGCGTCATTACTCGCCATTCCTCTAGCAGATGCATGCAACCACATTTTAGACTATGGTAGTCTCCCTCCTTCATGGAATAATGCCTCCATTATAGTGATACCCAAACAGGGAAAAGATCCAGCGTTACCTGTGTCCTATCGAACAATTTCTCTGTTGAATACAGATTTTAAAATCTTTACTTCAATCCTTGCTAGTAGGCTCAATTCTTTTATCACTCATTACATAGAGCCAGATCAAGTCGGCTTCATGCCAAATCATGATATCATGGAAAACATCCACAAAGCCCTCACAATTCTGAATTACTGTAATTCACAAAATGTACCCTCAGCCTTCCTTTCTATTGACCTTGAGAAGGTATTTGACTCAGTGGAAGTTTCATATCTTAAAATATTACTACAGAAAATGGGCTTTGGAGGAAAATTTCTGACAGCTATTGCAGCCATCTATGCTAATCCAACAGCACAAATCAAAATTAACCACCATTTTTCTGACACACTTCATTTGAAAAGAGGCACCAGACAAGGCTGTCCTCTTTCCCCTCTCCTTTTTGCCTTGTGTATCGAACCTTTAGCAGATTTAATTAGAGGAGATAATCATATAAAAGGAATCATGATGCAAGATAAGGAGTTTCAAGTATGGTTGTTTGCTGATGACATGATGGTATATCTTTCTCAACCAACTGTATCTTTAGCTTATATCCAAACCCACTTAACTACTTTTAGTTCTATCTCTGGATTGAAAGTGAACTTTACAAAATCATATATCTTGCCAATCAATTTAGACTGTAAGACAATCCAGATCATTAAAAACAAATATTCTTACCCTTGTGCTACTAAATGTTTGCCTTATTTAGGTATCAATCTGCCTATCAAGTTTGGAGACATTCATCAGATTAATTATGCTAAATTGGAAACAGACATTCAATCTGACCTTTTCAAGTGGCACAAAATGAATTTAGCATGGTTAGGCAGACTAAATCTCATTAAGTCATTTGTTTTACCCAAATTTATTTTTCTTTTCTGCTCTATACCAATAAATATCTCTCCTTTAATTCTACAAAAATGGGGGAGACATGGGCGGTTCCGGTAGGGCGCGTCGATGGGTGGTCCCTGGACCTCTCCAGGCCACCCGAACCGTTTTCGTTCCCTTTTGAGCCTCCCGATGTCGGGAGAGCTCGAACCAGTCCTCCCGGAGAGAGGGCTGGCGCAGGGGGCTTGTTTCTGGCCCCTCCCGCTCCTGGCAAATGCGGGGGGGTGACCAGTATCGCCCCGAAGCGGGAGCGGCTTGCGGGGGTGGAGCATGGACGCCATGCCCCACATAGACGCAGCCATCCGTTTTAACTATACTGGGAGTTAATGATTTTCACCAATTTCAGCAACATAAAAGAAGAGCTGTGAGTACATACTCTGGAGTTTTATATGGAGAAAGGAAAAAAAAATATTAGTTACCCCTATCAAGTGTGCTCAAAATGGAGAAGGATAGCGGCTGTGAGAAGTAAGGGAGAGGACTCTGTAACTTCAAGTATTTATTTCTTGGGGTTCTCGTTTGTTGGCTGTTTAGTTTTCTGGGATTTTTTCTCTTTTGGTTCACTGGCAAGGACTTATAAAGAGGAAAGAATGGTTGAAATCTCATAGTGAATGAACTGGCTCTAAGGAACTGACTAAAATGGCGTTTGCATTAAAAGTGGAGGAAGAGTTGGATGAAAATATGAAGGTGGAGGAACTAACGTTCGAACAATTTATTAGAATTCTAAAAGAGGGAATACAAAAGGGGTGCGAGGAAGCATGTATAAAGTTACAGGAGAAAGCATATAGCACCCAATCTGTAACGGAAATAAAGGAAGAGCAGGAGCAATATATTGTGACAGAAACCCTAGAGGCGCAGCAAAGAGAGAAAGGAGATTGTTGCGTGATAGAAAATTGGGGGCTGTTTCAAGAGAAAGACTATGCAGAAATACAATGCCCGGCAGTTAAAATAATGAGAAGGAAGCGAAATAAGGCTGCCTGTGTAAAGTTGGAACCTTCAAGGAAAGAGGGACAGCGATTGAAAACCGAAAGAGAAGGAAAGAGAAAGACAAAAAGGAGGAAGATACGAGTTGGGAAGTTCAGAAGGATGGCAAAAGAAGTATTTGATGCAAAGCTTGAACTGTTAAGGGAAGAGAAACAGTGACTGGCAAATGAAAAAGAAAGAAGGAGAAGAATGAAAAAGGAAAATCTACAAGCTTGGAAATTCAAAAGAAATAATGAAATATGGGATTTAGAATGGGAGAAAGGTGAAGAGGGAAAGGCAAATCACTGGTATAAGCATAAAGGGAGAAGACATGTAGAAATGTTGCAGAAAAGTAGAGTGCAGATGATAAGGAGGAAATTTAAGCTATATAAGGAAAGGGAAGGAATGGTTTCTTTTTCTCTCTGCTATATACTGAACTGGGGAAAATGACGTTTTTTTATGTTGTAAGTATATGATGGGTAAATAAGTGTGTTTAGTGGCAAAGCAAAGGTAAAAAGTGGAGGTAAATATTGGAGATGTGCAGTAGAGTAAAGGAGTTAAAATATAGTTAAAATGTATAAGGTGATATTAAAGTATGGGTCATTTTGTGTAAAGTAATCTGTTTGCTTCAGTAGGCTTAGGTGAGGTAGTCTAAACATGAAAGTTAAGTCTGTTATAAGGGTCTCTGCAAAAGTTAAATTAATTTGTAAACTGCAGGGATAAAATGGATTCTGCTATATACTGAACTGGGGAAAATGACGTTGTTTTTTTTGATGTTGTAAGTATACGATGGGTAAATAAGGGTGTTTAGTGGCAAAGCAAAGGTAAAAAGTGGTGGTAAACATTGGAGATGTGCAGTAGAATAAAGGAGTTAAAATATAGTTAAACTGTATAAGGTTAATATGATCCAGAATGAGGTGATATTAAAGTATGGGTCATTATGTGTAAAGTAATCTGTTTGCTTCAGTAGGCTTAGGTGGGGTAGTCTAAACATGAAAGTTAAGTCTGTTATAAGGGTTTCTGCAAAAGTTAAATTAATTTGTAAACTGTAGGGATAAAATGGATACTGGAAAAAGGCAGTAAAAGAAAAAGATTTAAAATATAGTAACGACAAGTTTTACATATATATATATTATACGTAAGGAATGAACAGTTTAGTGTAAGAGGGGGAATAGTAAAGGTTATAAATTTGATTGATTAATGGAATGATGACTATAAACAGTGATTATATTTGTTTGTTTTTCGCATTGCCAACAAGAATTGATAAAGTAATTTTGTAAGGTAAATAGTGAGAGTGGTAGTCACCTAACAGTAAACTGACCTAAGGTCCTTTATAAGGGTTAGGGTAGTATAATAATGTTGGGTCTAGTCCTACTGTAAATCTGTGTTGCTGAATTGGAAAATTATTATTATAGAGTTAGAGTTGGTAGTTATACTTTTGTTGATGTTTTTGTTAAAGTTTGTATAGTGGTGGAGCTTTATGTCAAAAAACCCAATAAATATATTAAAAAAAAAAATTCTACAAAAATGGCAAAAAATGCTATTGCAATTCTTTTGGTCATACAAATACCACAGAATTAGAAGCAACACATTATACAGAAGTACATCTAGGGATAAACTTTCCTAACCTTCAGTCTTACTACAGGGCTATTCATCTTGCACAAGTATTAAAACTTCTGCATGCCAACCCTGCCTCTGATCAAGTGCTTCAATACACTCTCTATACAAATCCTTTTGAAGTCAATGAATGCAAATGGCAAACCCTGGCTACTAGATCTAAGCAGACTCGCTCCTGCCCCTTACTTAGTGCAATGCTGAACACGTGGGATCGGCTGAGATATCGATTACTACCACCTATCTCAAGGTACCAAACTTTTAAAAACCAAGTATGGTTCTTGCCAGGACTTCATAACCCAGCCTATAGCCAATGGAAAAAAGCTAGAATCATTACACTCCAAGAACTTACATCTAAACAGTTGCTATTATCTAAAGCTGCTTTAGAAAACAAACTGAAAACTACAATCCCATGGCTACAATACTTTCAGATCTCTCATATGTGCTCCCAAATCAGACTCACATCCATTATAAAACAGCCTCTTACAGCATTACAGGAAGTTATCCGCTTAGCTGGCATCACTCAAAAAGGCTTAATTTCTAAGATCTATAAAATTCTTACTTCTCTTGATGGAAATGCTACTCTTTCCTATCAATCTATCTGGCATAAGGATTGCAAAGAAACACTCTCAAATGCTTCATGGGTTAAGCTTTGGTCATCCATGCCATTTAACTCAAAAATAATGGCTATGAAATTACAGTCCTTCAAAATTCTATCGCACTGGTACCTCACTCCTCTCAAACTGGCTCGTATAAATCCAACCTACAGCCCAAAGTGCTGGAAAAATTGTGGAGATGTTGGTAACTATCTCCATTGTTGGATCTTCTGCCCCAAGGTTCTCCCTTTTTGGGAGGCAGTTCTGTCTCAAATTAAATCTATCACTGATATAAATATTAATCTCACACCGGAACACTTATTTTTGAACAGATGGGCTGACCAAGGTTCTACACCGTCATCGATGGAAAGGGTCTCTTTATTACTTTTTGTGGCTAAAACTGTCATTGCCACACAATGGAAAACGACAATGGCACCCACTCTTTCACAATGGCATAAAAAGTTGTGGGATTTATATATTATGGCTAAACTCTCGGACAATCTTATGTGATTTGATAAGATTCCTACCCCCACCACGTTTGTTTCTACATGGTTTCCCATTTTAGACTATCTCTCTGGACAAAATGATATTCCTAAAGTGATTGATGAGTTATGGTTATGGTAGAATCGACTGGCTAACTCTTGCCAGCCAAAAATGTTCTCTGTATATGTAATTACTCTATAAAGTGCATAAGCAGTGTACGTTTTAACTGTTTAATATTCATCTATTTTTAGTGTTGTTTAAGCTGTTTGAATGCAAAATGTGCTATCACCAAATGTCTTCTCTTGACTTTGCATATTTCTAACCGGTTAACAGTTCTGTACTATGTAATACTTGTCTTTGTTATGGAAAAACGCAATAAAAAATTATTGTAAAAAGAAAAAGAACTGTTGTTTGCAACATTATCACATAGTGATTGGCTACTTACACTGGTTTCACAGAAACTGACCAATAGTAATGCGACAGCTGAGGAGCCACAATTTGAAGCAAGCTTAACATGAGAAAGAATATGCTTGATTCACAGTTCAATACATAACAAATTCCTCCCCCCTAAGATGGAGCATTACCCTTCCAAAAGTTGTCTTTTAGGTGGGGGGGGCACCTCGGCTTCTGCTTGACCGGCGCAGCAGTCTCTGCTCCAATGGCGATGGAGCGGCACACTCTTCGGGGATTCTGACAACCTCCTCTCTCGCAGGAGAGATGGGGGGAACAAAAACAGGAGACTCTGACTCTGGAGTTGGGGTCTGCCCAGACTCTGATTCCCGTTCCGCAGCACTCACCTCCTCAGCGGGAGGCCCCTCCTGCTCGGGTACCAGCTCAGGTTCGGGCACCGACTTGGCACTTGAGTCTGCCCAGCGCTCCCTGAGCTGGTCTACGTGGTGGCGTATCTCCCATCCGCTGGGAAGCCGGACCACATACAGCCTGGATCCTGTGATTTTGGTGACTACGGCTGGTAGCCACCGATGACCTTCCGCATAGTTGCGGGCAAACACTTTGTCCCCAACAAGGAAAACTCTCCCCTGGGCTGGGTTTTCTGACCACTGCCTTGACTGGTCGAGGTCAGGGTGCAGGTGATCTAGCAATGAAGCCAGCTTATGGCCCATTAACAGTTCAGCTGGGCTCCTCCCCGTCGTTTAACACGGGGTGATATGTTGCCTCAGGAGGAAAGAGGCAATTTTCTGGCTCCAGTCCCCACACGTCAGGCACCCAAGTGACTCCTTCGCCGTCTGTACCATCCGTTTGGCCTGGCCATTGGAGGCTGGATGGAACGGCGCAGAAGTCACATGGCGTATGAGGTTGTCTCTGAGAAACCCCTCAAACTCGGCTGACACAAACTGTGGCCCGTTGTCGGAGACCAGACAGTTTGGCAGTCCATGGGTTGAGAACAGCCTCCTGAGGGCATTGATTACCACCCCAGACCCAGTGGACTTCATGGGCACCACCTCCAACCATTTGGAGTAACTGTCCACACAAATAAAAAACATTTGCCCATGGTATGGGCCTGCAAAATCGATATGGAGGTGGGATCATGGCCTTGACTTTTCCCAGGGTTGGACAGGAGCATGAGGTGGTTCTGGATGGGACTGCTGACAAGCCATACAATTCCGAACCCATACCTCTATGTCCTCGTCCAGCTTGGGCCACCACACATACCCTCAGGAGAGAGACTTCATGTGCCATCCCTGGATGGCCGGCGTGCAAGGCCTCCAGGACTCTCTCTCTGAGTTTAGAGGGAATCACTACCCTGCTTCCCCAGAGCAAACATCCCTTAGCAACAGACAACTCGTTTTGGTGGGAAACGAACGGTTTAAAATCCGCCTCCACTTTCCCCGTCGGCCACCCCCTCCACGCCCAATTGAGAACCCGGGCAATCACAGGGTCTTTTCCTGACACAGCAGCAATGTCCAAGGAGGTAACCGGTGCCTCCGGGAGTTCCTCAATTGCCAAAACATCCACCTCTGGCTCTGTGTTAGAGTCAGTCAGTGATGCAGGGCAGCGGCTAAGGGCATTGGCGTGTCCAATAGCCTTTCCCAGCTCAAAGTCATAAGCCAACAAAACCACAGTCCACCTTAGCATCCGGGGTGATAAGATGTTTGGCATTGGCCAGTCCGGCAAGAAAATGCCCAGGAGTGGTTTGTGGTCAGTTACAAGGAGGAACCACCACCCATAAACAAAGTCATGGAACTTCTTTATTCCAGCGATTAGGGCGAGGCCCTCCTTGTCAATCTGGGCATAGTTCTTTTCCGCCTTCGAGAGGGACGGCGAGTAAAAAGCAATCGGTGCCTCAGATCCGTCCGGCATCAGGTGGCTGAGAACAGCGCCCACCCCATAAGGGGACGCGTCAGCTGCAAGCACTAGCAGTTTATTCTCATCGAAGTGCGTCAGGACTGCACTTGATGACAGCAGTTCTTTTACAGCAACAAAAGCACGCCTCTGCTGCTCACCCCACTCCCATTTGGCATCCTTGTGGAGCAAGGCGTGCAGGGGTTCAGCGACTGACGCCTTGTGCGGCAGAAAGGCACCATAAAAGTTTAGGATTCCCAAGGACTGTTTAGGACTGAGGAGGGGGTGCGTTCTGTATTGCGGTGACCTTGTCCGGTGTGGGGTGGACCCCATCTGTGTCTATGAGGAACCCTAAAAACTTGACTTTTTCCACCCCAACCACACATTTGGAACACTTCACCCGTAGCCCGGCATCTTTAAAATGGCTCAATACTGCTCTGAGCCGAGCCATCAGTTCACATTCGTCAGAGCCTGCCATCAAAACATCATCGAAATAAGGTACAACGCCGGGTAGCCCACGCAGGAGCCCCTCCATGAGACCCTGGAAAATACCCAGGGCGACATTTACCTCAAGTTGCAATCTTTTGACCCGGAATGCCTCTTTGTGGGTCACAATTGTCTGAACGTCAGCAGTTGCGTCGTCCACGGGCAACTGCTGATAAGCTTGGGCTAGGTCAAGCTTAGCAAAACCCTTCCTCCTCCCAGTAATGCCAACACATGGCTGATCACTGGCACTGGGTAGGAATGTTGCTGAAGCGCTTTGTTCACAGTACACTTATAATCAGCACATATACGTATTGACCTGTCTGCCTTTACAGGCGTTACTATGGGGGTTTCCCACTGACCGTAGGGCACTGGCTTGAGGATGCCCTGATTAACCAGCTTTTTCAGCTCAGCCTCGATCTTTGCCTTTAGAGCGAGGGGTACCTTTCTGTACTTCAGCCGTATGGGATGCACTGAAGGGTCCAAATCAAAAGAAACCGGGAGGCCAGTGTACATTCCAAGCCCTTCCCCAAACACTTCAGGAAACTCTCTATATAATGAGTCTCTTTTATTTTCACCAATGCGGTTAACACCTGTAATAACGATGCCCAAGGCCTCGAACGAATCAAGGCCCAACAAACTGACCCTCTCACCCTCTGCAGTCAGGAGGGACAGCTCAGCCTTCCGATCCCTGAACTCCACTTAGAAGGTAGCTTTTCCTGCCAATGGGATGCGTTGTCCTTGGAAGTCGGTGAGGCGTGTTGATACTGGTTACAGGCAGTGGCGGCTCCTCCTCGGGAACAGACGCTGCCACGTCTGTGTGGAGATGACTGTGATGGACGAACTGGAGTCCACCTCCATCGTGCAAGGAACGCCATCCAGTCGAAGTGTGACGTGGATCTTTCGAATGGCCTTGTCACCGGTTGCCAGGACGGTCAATGGGCAGCAGCAGGTGTCAGTCTGATGACAGTTGGGCATCCTGCTATCATCTTGGGGCCGAACCTTGGGGTCTGCACGTTGTGAAGACGGTGGCGATTTCCTGGCTGCTCGACAAACTCGGGCCAGATGACCTCTCTTCCCACAGGAGTGACAGATTAGCTCCTTTGCCCAACAGAGGTCTCTGTCATGCTTACCGCTGCAGCCGGTGCAGGGACGGGTCGTTGTAGTTCTCAGTCTGGTCTGTGGTGGGCGTGTCTCTCGAGTTCGGCACACGCCGTCGGCGTCGCTGTCGGACTCACTGTCGGACTGTTGGTGAACTGCAGGCTCTTTGCTGACCTGGGTCTGCCGCTATCGAACCTCTCACATCGACTTGTCAGTGGCCTCTGCGGCAATGGCCTTGGCGTAGGCTACTGCATATGTGAGTTGGGTGCAGGCGAAGAGACGCTGTTGAAGGCGCTCGTCCCGAAGGCCGCACACCAAGCGGTTGAGGAGAGCTTCTTCCAAGTTGGTGAACTCGCATGGCCTTGCTGCCTTCCATAAGGTGGTGACTAACTCGGCTATTGATTCAGATGGCCCTTGGCACCGGTTGTAAAAGGTGTGCTGGCATGCGATTCTAGACGTTTGCGGTGAGAAACGGCCCTTCAGTTTGGCCGTGATATTAGCCCATGTCACCACGCTTAGTTCAGTCGGGGCGACCAGGGACTGGGCGATGTCGAAGGCGGCCTTGCCGCAGGAGCTCAGGAGCGTCGCCTTCTTTCTCGCCTCGTCGGTGATCTGGTTCGCTTGGAGGTGGAACTCAAACCGTGCCAGGTAAGAGTCCCAGTCCTCCATCACCGGGTCGAATGCCTCGAACGCTGGGTTGACGGCCATCTCACCTGGAGGGGTGACCACTGCTTGTGGAGCCTCAGTCGACGCAGCCGGGTGTGTGTCCTTGTCTGCCGTTCTGCATTGGTTCAGCGGGGCTGTCTACCTGCTCTCAGCATCCCATCCTCGTCGCCAATTGTTAAGTATGAGACTCCGAACGGAAACAGTGGAGCACAGCTCCTTTTAAAACTCTCCCGGGCTGTCAAAGCCACTCCCAGAACATGTTAAGAACCAATCAAAACACAGGGATAAAGTCCAATCAGAACTGTTCCCTCTTTGCAACATTATCACATAGTGATTGGCTACTTACACTGGTTTCGCAGAAACTGACCAATAGTAATGTGACAGCTGAGGAGCCACATTCTGAAGCAAGCTTAACATGAGGAAGAATATGCTTGATTCACAGTTCAATACATAACAGAAACAATAACCAGACGAGCCACTTCATTTTTTAAATAGAAATAGCACCCAAGCCCTGCTTGCCTGAACAACACTTTCAAGTCCCTATTGGACTCCCTGCAGGGTTCCACCTATCCCTTTTCCCTCCAAAACCCAACTCCCCTTTTTCAGTTGGTGGTTGGATTTTAAACTGCCTCAACCCCCCCCCCCAACACTCCATTCATCATTTCAAATCTGATTGGTCTAAGCCAAATGGGGAAGAAAAGCAAAGAGAGCCGAAATGTCTCCTGTCTGTCATGAGAAGAATTTATTTCTGAGTAGACAGGAATAGGACTCTGCTATCTCAGTCATACTTGAAACTCAGCATAAGCAACACCAAGGGAAACACACATTTCTGTACATTTCAGGGCAGAAAATATTTATATCACATTTTCTGTTAAGATGACAAAATAGGCACTTTGTGACCTGGGAACAGCGATATGCTGTGTGACTCATGAATGCTGCATGAAGCATTAAAGTCATGTAAAATCTTAAGTAACATGGTTTTATGGAGGTTTTGCATAAATTTAGCACACGTGTCTTTTTAAAAGAACACTTTTAAAATAATTGTAAGATTTCCTCCACAAAATTCCCTATAAACATCTGGTTAAATTTATTTCTTACATGGAATCTTAATTTAAAATTCAAGCTACAAATAAAATTCAAACTACAATACAAAATACAATACAACATTTGGAAGTCAATTCTAATCAAAAGCTTACAATAACAAAAAAAATGTGTTGCATTAGATATGTGAATCATTTGAAAATATAAAAGCCACACAACAGATATATTGAATGTATTTATTCACAATATTACCTGCACCCTCAATAAAATAGTTCCATACTGAATACATGATCCCCCCCCCATATAATTCTGGTGATTACACTATATCTGCATTCAGATACCATGTGGTTTGATTAAGCTCTGGTTTAGAAGAAGAAGAAGAGAAGAAGAGATTGGATTTATACCCCGCCCTTCACTACCTAAGGGAGTCTCAGAGTGGCTTACAAACTCCTTTCCCTCCCCCTCCCCACAACAGATACCCTGTGAGGTAGGTGGGGCTGAGAGAGCTCTGACAGAAACTGCTCTTTTTCAAGAACAGCTATGTCAGAACTATGGCTTGCCCAAGGTCATGCAGCAGGTGCAAGTGGAGGAGTGGGGAATAAAACCTGGTTCTCCCAGATTAGAGTCCGCACACTTAACCACTACACCAAACTGGCTTAGTATGCTGGTCAAATTCTAGGTAGTAAGGAGGCTATCAAACTGAAACTATTATTCAGGGTTAAACCTGTTTTTGAATCTTTGTTTGTAGTAACTCTGGTTAGTCATCACATCCTGTCATGCCAGAGGTACTGATTTGCAGAATCATCATGGATAAGATGCCTGTAAGTTTAGTCAGGATCAGCACATCCAGTGAGTTAAGCAAATGGGAGACAGCTGGGTCAAGGCAGCAATCTCTAATTAGTCAAGGACGGGGATTGGGGAAGTGAAAAAGAAGAATCCAGTCCAAGGAGGCCAGAGGAATCAGAAGAACCGAGGGACTTGCCTGAACACGCAGACATCTACGCATTTGGAGGAAGCTGTGAGACCGGAGGTTCTCGACAACTTGATGAATGCCAGGAATGCTGCACGTGGCCTTGAAGAGCCAGAGACTGTGGCGGGAATCTTCCTGAACTGCTCACCGTGAGGTATAGTCCGGGTGCAGGAGCTGCTCAGAGGACAGCCAGTGTCTGCAAGCAAGTGAGTCTTGGCAGTTCTGTGTAAACCCTGAAGCAAGTGGCTAAGCCAGAGGGAGCCGGACGTTCAGGGAGAAAGGATCAACAAACCGTCTGTATATAGTAGCTAGATAGTTAGGATTAGTTTTGTCTATTGTCCGTTTTATTCCACAACTCCCCCTTATTTGTTTTGAATAAACCTTTATGTTTTATAAGCTGGGAGTCTGAACAAGTCTTTGGGCAGTAGAGACTGTTTATGTGCCCTCCTTGCTTCTCCTAAGCTGAGCCGGCTGGCTCTGTAAACGAAGGGGACTCAGGATAAGGGAAGCACGCTACCAGAGTGACCCTGAGCCCCAGTTTAAATTGAGGCCCAGACCCAAGGGGTTGCCTGAGAGATACTGTGGCCAAACACCCACCTGGCACCCCAGGGCTCTAATAGACAAAGCATTTACATCACAGGTATGTGATATGGTGGCAGTTATATGACACATCCAAATGCAGAAATACTAATTTAGGCCCGTTAAGCACACACATCTTACTGCAGATTTTCAGACCAGTAAACCTTTAATCTTGACTTCAGATTCTGTGCCCATCTTTTGTACCATTTTTTCCCCTCCAATGTATTTATTTTGCAGCTACAATACAAAAGTGCACTTTTCTAAATCGGGGTGGAACCTCACTTGTGATGTGTGGGGGGGTGGTGTCCAAAGTTTAATTTTTTTTTTTACACAATTGCCCTATTGCAGCTGTGCAGTAGTGTCCAGCAAGCGCCTTCCATTTAAATCATTGTGGTTCAGTTTTTGTACATGCCTTTTAGTATTAGTTCATTGAATGAAAGGGAACAGAAAGGAACACAGACAAAGGAGGAAAACCCTATGCTGTGACTAACCAGGCTTTTTTTGAAACTGGCAAGCAGCTGTGAAGCTGTTTTCCATATTGTCGAGCTCAAGGGGTTCTCTGCTGTGTTACCAGTCACTGTGAAAATGGGAGTCACATGATCTCCTAATATGAGGAAACATGTTGAGTGTACAGAATGCATGACACTGACACTGGCATTGCAAGCTGTGATCATTGGCAATGTGTGTGCACATGCATGCCTGTACAAAGTCAGCTGCAACACCCCCATGCTTTGCACAGGGCTGCTATTTGTACGGGGACAAGTCCTCTGGCAGAAGCTCTGGAGAGCTTTTTTAGTCTTGTGCTACTAAATTGAAAAAAAATAATATTAGAGGGTGTTTTTGCCAATGCCCTAGCACAGCTGCATAGTAACACTAATTTCTTGCCCTTCCTTGCAAATTTGCATGGTTTTCTCTTTGTGATTCTCTAATTTGATCCTGTACACTGGTCGTTATCTTGGCAGTTTTTTAAGAGCCTGTCCTGTGCAGATTGCACTCTGTCCTCCAAACAGCTTGATCCCATGGGATTGTTAAGTTTGGTGGTCTAATGATTTAAAGTCACATCTGTGTGTTTCTTTAAATGTTGGTAAGTTTCAGAAGATAAGGGGGGTGAAAGAGGGGGATGAGTGAGTGACGTGATTGGTTGGTGACTGAGAGTGCATGGGTGGAGCTAAGAAAAGTGTGTGTGTGGGGGAGAAAGCAGCTGTTAACAGTCAGTATTAGTCAGCCAGTCAGCAGTTCACAGTCAACAGAAAAACTTCAGTCTTCCGAATCCAGCAAAGCGCTGTAAAAGGCATTAGGATTCTGGACAAGAAAGTAGTAATACTTATAGAGGATATTTTAGTTACTAGAAAGAGTCAAATCCTGATATTGTCAAAGTATTATAAAAGTGTGAAAGAAAGAAGCTGACAGAAACCTGAGTTAAAAGAAAGGAGAAGATTTAACTGAGCAATATATATTAAAGCTTGGACAAAGTACATTCTGAGGAGAAATGATTTGATAAAGAGGAGTGATTGTGAAGTGAATGAGTCTGACAACTTATTCAGAGGTTATTAACATCCACAGTTTTATTTACAGAAGAAATAAATTGCTAAACACCCTGAAACCAATACACTTCTTATATAAATAAAGCGTTATTTTGTTTTATGAAAACCTGGAGTCATATGTTAGTAAAATATAAGAGATTCATCCTCAGGAACACATAGTCCAACAAAGGGCGTTAGATCTTGGGCACAATTAACAAGATTGGTATTAAATTCTTGGTGGCAGCATTACATACTCAGAGAGAGAGAAATAACAAGAAAGTTAAAGGCACACCCTATCCAACTACAACTAAAAGAGAATAGTCATGATAAGTGATTTGCACAAGCTCCATGTGGCTCAGGTGCCATTTTAATATTAGGCGTCTGGAGACTGCCAAAATGGTTTCCTCCCCCAACTTTGTTCATGAAAGCATTAAAAGGAGAAATGTTTTTAAAGCTTTAGGCTTCCCATCCCAGTGTCTCTCTCTCTCTCTTTACATCTCATGTCAAATTCATTCTGTGCTGATGATCTGCTCCTTTATTTTGTTTGCATGTAGCATTGAAATCCTTTTTTTTTTTTTTTGCACTGGGGATACTGTCATTTGCCTCCTCTCCAATCTCCCTTTCAAGTCTGTATTGTGCAGTTCCTTTTAAACTTTCCCCTCATCATTTAAATTTTTTAATTCAGCTATCCAAGACTAGCAATAGTTTAATATCGCTAGACTCATGCTGCTTGCAATAAAAATTAAAGAATGAAGGGGAAATGGAGCATGTATACAGATGTAGGAGGGAGGATGGCGGAAGGTGCAGAGAGGGCAGAATGACCTTGATGTGAGTGGGGGATGACCTTCAAGGGGTGGCAAAAGGGTGGGGAGGAAATCCAAAGGAGTCTGTACATTTTTGAGTTACTTTCACCTTGGAAGTGAAACAAGGGGAAAATTGGCACAAAACCCGGAGAAACAGCGACCAGAAAGTACACTGAGCGCTCAAGTGAGGAAAACGAATGCAGAATGACAAAGAAAACCCAACAGACATGCACAGTGAAAATGAGGGAAAACACCTGTACATAATAGGCATTAATCTTAGCTTGTTCAGTAGCATCATCCCTAAGGAGTACATTCACATCTGCAGAGAAGCAAAATAAACCTTGCAATGTCTGCTGTGGCCAGCTATCACTGGCAGCAGGAAAACCAAGATTTCTAAACAGACTTGGGGTAGTTTTGATAATATAACTATGATTCATACAATAAGCCACAGCTTTCCCATGGCTGAATCTTCATCTCTGACTGAAGCCAATATCATGAAACTAAATCTTTCTTCAGACCCTATAACACAGCGAGTGAACATGTGTGTGCATGGGTAAGAGTGAGAGAGAGAATTCCTAAGTTCATTCCATAGAATGTCTATATGAAATCTAGGAGAAAAAAGGAACAAGGTGCAAATATGAGAGTTCTATTCATTCTTCTCGATACCTATGCATTTCACTAAATGCTTTATTAGGGGATCTTGTATAAAAACTTCTCTGGCTCCCACCTTGAACAATTTGAATTGTTCCAATTCCAGTGTGTAAACATGTGTAAACCAGGTTTGGGGCCACAGTCCTTACTCCCTCGTGTGCATTTACTCACTATATTCATTTTGTCTAAACATGGCTAATCAGAAATATTCAAATGGTTGCCATTAGGGGTCTTTTCGTAGAAAAACAGCTGCAGGAGCTCATTAGCCTATGGTATGCTACTGAGATATTAGGCTATTAGCATATGCCATGCCCCCTGACATCATCGGAAGTGATGTCAGAAGGGGAAGCAAAAGGGGGGGAGGCATCTTCAAAAGCCTCCCCTTCCCTTCCCCAGCCTGTCTGGGTGGGGGAGCTAAGACAGAAGGGGGTTAAAGTTTAAACTCCTTCTCATGAGAGTTGGGCCACAGAAGGAGGAAAGAGGGAAGGAAAGAGAGAGAGTAGAGAAAAGGAAAGAAGGAAGGAAAGAGGGAAAGAAAGAGAAGGAAAGGGGAGGGAAAGAAAGAGAGGGAAGAAGGAGGGAAACAGGGAGAGGAGGGAAAAAGAGATGAGAAGAAGGTGGGAAAGAAAGAAAGAGAGAAGAGAAGAAGGAGGGGAAGAGGAAAAAGAGAGAAGGAAAGGAGGGATGAAAGAAATTCGGCGGCAATTCAGTCCCATTATATCCTACGGGCCATTGAAGTCAATGGTGAAAACATAGGGTATATTCTGGGGGCTGGAGGGGAGGGAGTTTGAAGGAGAGGCTCCAAATTCACACGATAGCTGATAGAGCCTCTCCCCAATATACCCACCAAGTTTCAAGTACATTGGACCAGGAGGTCCAATTCTATGGGCCCCCAAACAGGTTGCCCCTATTCCTCCATTGTTCTCTATGGTGGGAAAAAAGTTACTTTTTCCCCACCATAGAGAACAATGGAGGGAATAGGGGCAACCTGTTTGGGGGCCCATAGAATTTGACCCCCTAATCCAATGTTCTTGAAACTTGGTGGGTATCTTGGGGAGAGGCTCCATCAGCTACCCTGTGAGTTTGGAGCCTCTTCCTCAAACCCCCTCCTCCAGCCCCCAGAATATACCCTATGTTTTCACCATTGACTTCAATAGCCCATAGGATATAATGGAGCTGAAATTGATATTCAGCTGCCTGAAAGACTCCCCAGGAGGCCGGCTGGGGGTGGGGCTTGGCTCCCGAGCTCCCAGAGCTGCGGTCCCCTGCGCTCCCCCCCAAAAAGACCCCTGGTTGCCATAATATACACATAATACAAAAGAAACCAGTTCTTTGAGCAGAAGGATTGTGTTGTATGCTTTAAAGAAGGCATTATTGTAAAGGGTTTCTTAAGATACAGTAATGAAATCTCAAAGAACTGTCTTGTCTTATATAACTATAATACTTTACACTGTATTCTTAGTGATTACAGTATTAGGAATACTCTACACTCACTAGAGGGAATTTCACATGTGTTATGCCTGGACCCCTCCTCCCTTGGAAGGACAACCCTGGTATCTAGGTGATACAGGCAACCTTCTTTCCTAGCTCTCACAGGGTCACTCAGTCACTCAAGACTTTTCCCTGGTCTGCAAATAGGATCAAAAATAGGTCCTACAGTCACATGAAATGTGTGCCATCAAATATTGACCAGAGGCTTGTCTGAAAAACTGATCCCAAAGGTGTATTATGAAAGGGTATGGTTTTTGACAGCTTCCTTCACTCTTTAAATCCATCAGTGTCAGATTGATTTCTCAGAAAAGGCAGGCAATCTAGCCAACTCCCTACCTTGCCTAACTTTTCCCTACCTGGTTATCCTAAGTAGGTACGTAGCATAAGAGTTTTCTTGTACTGGCAATCTGAGGTCATCAAACACAACAGACATTTCACATGAATGTTATATTGCATTTTTAATTCCTGGGAACTTTATGAAGCTTCCTTGCTCAGACAACATTGTTTCACTATAACCATCACAGCATTGTTCTAAGAGCAATCATGTCATGTGTGTGTGTGCATCTGGACATCCATTAACTTACATCCCCAATGCCTGGTTGGGCACACTCCCTTAAGTGAGACATTGGTTTGTCTTGCTTGTCCTTCTCTTCAGTTCTCTGATTCTTTGGTCAGGTAAATATAGGTCCCGGTCACACTGGGGGAAAAGGCATGGCTGAAGTGCGGCTTTTTAGAGCCGCATTAAAAGAGATGTGCGGCGGCGGGATCAGACGGATCCCCGAGCTGCCACGCAGTTGCTTCCTGGCATTATCAGATGCTGGGGGGAAGAAACGGACAGGGGATGGAGGCAAGCCTGCTGTGCATGCCCAGGCATGCGCAGTTCAACAGGGCCCGGGAAACTACACGGAGAGGGGCATGGTGGCGATCAGATGCCCACCCCTGCTGTGCATCAACCAGTTGGTAGCAGTGTTTTGGTGCTACCTTTTTGATGCGCGGTTTTGCTGGGATGGGACGGATCGAGGAAGGGTGCGCTCCACTTCCCAGATGTTGAGGTATGATTGCGCCCGCTTGATGTGCCCCTGATCCATCCCTCTTGTGTGGCAAATCCTCTCGTGTGACCAAGGCCTTTGTCCCATAAGAATAAGTTCCCCTCTCTGTCTCTATAAGCTACTACCTTTATTTTCTGAACCTGTGGGTGTGTTTATAGAGAGCAATACTAATAAGTTTTGATTTTATTCTCAGATTCTCTTTAATAAAAACCATTTCATTAATTATGGCCTGGCTGATTTTGAGAGTTCTACTGAGGGGAAAATCCTGGTAGATACGGGTGGAAAATCTATTGCCCTCTAGCATTGCTTGGGTCTCCTTGCTAATTCTCCAATACACTCAAGAGACCCTCATAACCACATAGGGTAACACATGACAGATGTGAAAGACCAACACACGCATTATCCCATTACTCCCTTTAATCCCCTCTAATATTCTAAGAAACCATCACTTTAGTTGATTCTTTATTAATCCACATGCTTATGCAGTGAAGAAAAAAATGCCAACTAACATATGACATGGAAGATACTGTTTGCAGGACAGGTCTTGGTTTCCAAAATGCAAGTGAAAGCTTTGCCTCAGATTAAGCAGTGAAGCTGGTTCTGAATGTAAGGCCTTTTTGTGTGCCTCAAAGCATTCCTGCATGATTTCTCCTTACCTTTCCACCTCTGCTCATCTCTTGCCTGGAATGCTCCATGGATTGAGTCACCATAAGCTGGGTGCAATTTGACAGCACATTCTTCTTCTTCATCCATCCTTTCAACTGCTCTTGAAGAAAGGAATTTTATTTTCCATGTTATAGTTAACAAATTCATGACTTATTCCAGGGCTGTGTAGCTAAACTGGGGGTTTCCTTTGGATGCTAAGAAGACTGTATTATGATGAATGTAGTACAATTTCCTCCAATCTAATCCTTCTACATCAAGTTCAGAAGACTTACAAAAATTGTCATAAAAATATCTCATATTTATTATTATGGAGCTTAGGAACTGCTGCACACAAACTATTTTCCAGGGTCACATGCTGTAGTAACTTTGTGTCAAGCTAAGCAGGTATGTATCTGGTCAATGCCAGAACAAGAGAATTCTTAGGAATCATGTTTATATTGTCTTCCATAATGGAAAAAATTGTGGGATATAAATTAATATCATATTTGTTCATTTGGGAAATCATCTCACCTGGTTTTCCATATTTTCTTTACAGACTGTCATTGTAGCTTCTGAGGTTAGCCAAAATCTCAAAACTGAGAATTTTAAGTCAGATTTTTCTATTTAAATTTATATATTACATTGTAAATTAAAACTACATAAGGCTAGCATTGCTGTTTTGGTATCATAGTTCATGTAAAATTAATGACAATCCTATCTTTTATTTGGCCAATGTGTACGTTTTTGGTTTCTTTAAAATCTCTTTCAGTTGATTACATCTTTGAGTGGGATAACAGCACAGAAGAAGCACTGTTCTAGGTAGCTGTGCAGTATAATTTGATATCATGTTAGCTGATTATTCTGAGAATGTATAAAAGTTATTGCTCAATCTGTTATAATTGGGTTACAGTTCCCACAAGCTTGCTCAGCTACACTTTCCTTCTTCTAGGAAAAATATTACTATCTAATGCTAAATTGGTTATTTTTCTATGTTAGATTTCCCCCCCACCTCCTTTCTGATCTGTTTCCACAGAATGATCTTGTAAACTGTTGTGAACATTAGAAATGGAACCCAAGTCCACAGTCATAAATTATTTGTCACTGTACCTAAGGCTGACAACTGGGCTGGAAAAAACGCACTGTCCCTTTAGTAGAGACTTACTGTATAGAAATAGGCTGCTGAAGCTTTTTGTGGCTTGTAACCATTAGGACCGCCAAGCCCACAGTCTGGGCAGGAGATTATTGCCCTCCAGTCCCATTGCCCACCCCTTGTCAGAACAGCAGTGGATGATTAAAAAAAAAACAGCATGACACCAGCTGTGGCATCACATCACTTCTGGTAAAAAACTGGGTAGTTCTAGGAATCACCGGAAACTCTATGCCGGTGATTCCTTGAGCCACCTATGTCACTTCCGTTTTTTTACTGGAAGTGACATGACATCACAGCCAGCATCTCAACTCCCCCATGTCCCTGGCCACAACCCTCCTGCCAGTTGCAATCCACTGTAATCTGGACAAGAAGTGTTGTTTGTGAAAATGATCCGGCTCATGTATGGTATTTGCAACACATAAGAGAACACAAGAACGTAAGAGAAGCCAATGTTGAATCAGGCCAATGGCCCATCTAGTCCAACACTCTGTCACACAGTGGCCAAAAATACCAGGTGCCATCAGGAGGTCCAGCAGTGGGGCCAGGACACTAGAAGCCCTCCCACTGCTGCCCCCTCCAGCACCAAGAATAGAGTGCATCACCTGCCCCAGACTGAGAGTTCCTACCTATACCTTGTGGCTAATAGTCACTGATGGACCTCTGCTCCATATGTTTATCTAATTCCCTCTTGAAACTGTCTATGCTTGTAACTGCCACCACCTCCTGTGGCAGTGAATTCCATATGTTAATCACTGTTTGTGTGAAGAAGTACTTCCTTTTATCTGTTCTAACCTGACTGCTCAGCAATTTCATGGAGTGCCCACGAGTTCTTGTATTGTGAGAAAGGGAGAAAAGTACTTCTTTCTCAACCTGCTCTATCCCATTCATAATCTTATAAACCTCGATCATGTCACCCCTCAGTTGTCGTTTCTCCAAGCTGAAGAGCCCCAAGCGTTTTAAACTTTCTTCATAGAGAAAGTGTTCCAACCCTTTTATCATTCTAGTTGCCTTTCTCCCACTGCTGCACTTCTCTGCACTTTTTCCAATGCTATAATATCCTTTTTGAGGTGTGGTTACCAGAACTGTACACAGTATTCCAAATGAGGTCGCACCAAGGATTTATACAGGGGCATGATGATACTGGCTGATTTGTTTTCAGTTCCCTTCCTAATAATCCCCAGCATAGCGTTGGCCTTCTTTATTGCAGTTACACACTGTCTAGACATTTTCATTGAGTTATCTACTACGACTCCAAGATCTCTCTCTTGGTCCGTCTCTGCCGGTTCAGACCCCATCAACATGTATTTATATTTAGGATTTTTGGCTCCAATGTGCATCACTTTGCACTTGGCCACATTGAACCCCATTTGCTACATTGACGCCCACTCACCCATCCTTGACAGAGCCGTATGGAGTGCCTCACAATCCTCCCTGGTTTCCACCACCCTGAATAACTTTGTGTCATCTGCAAATTTAGCCACTTCACTGCTTACTCCCAATTCCAAATAGTTAATAAACAAGCTAAAAAGCATCGGATCAAGTACCGATCCCTGTGGTACCCCACTGCTTACCACCCTCCACTGAGAAAGTTTCCCATTTATACTCACTCTCTGTTTCCTATTTATAAGCCAGTTTTTGATCCACAAGAGGACTTGTCCTTTTATCCCATGACTATTGAGCTTACTTAGGAGCCTTTGATGAGGAACTTTATCGAAAGCTTTCTGGAAGTCAAGGTAAACAATGTCTATTGGGTCCCCCTTGTCCACATGTGTGTTCACTCCCTCAAAAAACACTAACAGGTTAGTGAGACAAGATCTTCCCTTACAGAACCCATGCCGAGAACCCATGCACAAAGTAGATGAAACACTAGAAATCTGTAATTGGCTCTCTTGTATCCTTTTTTGAAATCAAGTAGGTATAGGAAACAAATTGGACTGGGACTGTGGTGCTATGAGAGAGTAGGCTTAACGCTTCCCTGTGGCATTTTCTCAGTATAAGTTTTCCTTCGCTTCTATTATGAGTACAGTAAAAAAATCCAAAGGGTGAAAAAGGCAGCTGGGAGAAGTCATTATATATATTATATAGCTAATGGGCAAAGTAAAGCCCACACATAGCAGTCCTGATCAAATCCCTCCCACTGGCTGCTTTCAAAAGAGCCATAGAGAAATGGAAAATCAACTTTTGCATCTCCAGCATCTTGTCTAGTATTGCTCTGAGGTAAATGCTTCACATGACCCAATGGGTGCTATAGGAATCCTAATGATGTGCCTACAGTAATTTTGGAAGCCTTGCACAATTACAGTAGGTATTTAGGATGTCATCTGCCAGTGGCCTTGTATGACAGAAAACAAAACAAACAAAAAAAATCAATCTCTCTCAGTGAGTTTTCTTAACTTGCAAGAGATCTGTTTAACTCTACCACTGTCAATATGCTCAGCCAAGCTTCAAATTGCAGTTGAAGTCAGCAGCAGATAAAAGACTGATTATAGGAAAACTGGAGAGTAGATATAATTTACTGGAATACATATAAGCGACTAGCTTCAACAGGGAAAAGGCTGCGCTCTTATGATGCTAATGAATTTCCATCATTATTTTCTCCTTCTCACAAGAGCTGAAGATACTAGGCCTTGTGAAAAGGAAGACTGAAAGAATATCACAACTAACTGAAAACAGTACAGCTTATTTTAGTACTGCAATCCTTCTAATATTGTAAAATCAATGCAACAATATATATGGAATTATTATGGTTTAGAATATATTTTATTACACTGAAACCATAAAATATTTAGCAAACTAATAGGTTTTTAAATGCTGCTCTTACTATTATTGCTTATTTTAAATGCAAAACCTAATTTTTATTTTAAAATGATTACCACTGCATATGTAAAGGAAAAATGAACATAGTAAGTTATCTTTTTCAAGATTTGTAACTCTCTCTACACCCTCCCCCAGGCTTGCCAGCTTTAGCAGAATCTAATTAGAAGTTGCTTGCTTTTAATTTAAAATGAACTGTCTGGCTCTCCATTATTGGTCTTCAAGACACTTTCCTGTTCTAGATAATTGTTTTTCTATTTCTAAATATTCAAGAAGCATTTGGTCCTTAACGAGACCTGTGATAATGGAATCAAAGAAGTAATTTCAATAGACATGTGAGATTCTGATTCATAATTGAATTGAATGTTGCTTTTGAATGGACCTGTGTCTGATTCAATTCCCTTCCAAATATTTTTCTTCTAAACAGTTTTTGAAATATGAGAGTTACAGCTCTAGGTGAGCCCAGCCAACCTAGAGCAAGAAATGTTAAGTTCTATACCCATTATTGCTGAAATAAATAATCATGTTTATGATTTTCTGTGATAGGCTTTTTGAGACCTAAAATGGGAGACTATATTTTTGTATGGGATTGTACAATGGAAGCTGAACACAAGAAAAAAAATCAAACCATAAGCTGGTAGATTCTTTCTACTCAGAAAAATCAGTTGGATAGGAATTCTATATAAGCTGCTATGCTCTGAATCCTTGGACAGGGTCTTTTTGGCCACACAAAAGAAAATGGTTATCCAAAATGCAAAGATTCACTTACTGTGTTTGTTCTTTCAGACTGAACCAGAATGAGATTTGAATGTGGAAATATTGGATGGTGATTTCCCTATGTGCTACCAGGAAGCTCTAGCAAAAGGGGATAATTAAAGAGAAACTATCAGGAAGGAAGCTTCCCAGCAGCAATAGGTTAAAGTGGGCCATCTGGTAATGCCTGACTCCCACAAAAAGCTCCCAGGTTAGTGTGGATCATTGGTATATGTAGGGGTCTTTTCATAGAAAAAGAGCTGCAGGAGCTCATTAACATATGGTATGCTAAAGCGCTATTAGGCTATTAGCATATGCCACGCCCCCTGACATCACCGGAAGTGATGTCAGAAGGGGAAGCAAAAGGGGGGAGGCATCTTCAAAAGCCTTTCTTTCCCTAGCTGGCCTGGGTGAGGGAGCTAAGAGAGAAGGGGTTTAAAGTTTAACTAGAGTTGGGCCACAGAAGGAGGAAAGAGGGAAGGAAAGAGGGAAAGAAAGAGAAGGAGGGAAAGAAAGAGAGAGGAGGGAAGAAGGAGGGAAACAGGGAAAGGAGGAAAGAAGAGAAGGCGGGAAAGAAAGAAAGAGAGAAGGGAAAAAGGAGGGAAGGAGGAAAAGGAGAGAAGGAAAGGAGGGAATGAAAGAAATTCGGCGGCAATTCAGTCCCATTTTATCCTATGGGCCATTGAAGTCAATGGTGAAAACATAGGGTATATTCTGGGGGATGGAGGGGAGGGGGTTTGAGGGAGAGGCTCCAAACTCACAGGGTAGCTGATGGAGCCTCTCCCCAAGATACCCACCAAGTTTCAAGAACATTGGATCAGGGGGTCCAATTCTATGGGCCCCCAAACAGGTTGCCCCTATTCCCTCCATTGTTCTCTGTGGTGGGAAAAAAGTTACTTTTTCCCACGGTGCTGTTAGTAGCTCTGGGAGGGAGGGGGTTTGAGGGAGAGGCTCCAAACTTTCAGGGTAGCTTCGGGAGCCTCTCCCCACATACACCCCCACGTCTCAAAGCAATTGGACCAATGGTCCTAATTCTACGGGCACCCAAACAGGTTACCCCCATTACCTCCATTGTTTGCAATGGGGAAACCCAGCTAGCAGCACTTAAGGCAGGCAAACAGGCAGCACCAGCAGTCAGACTCTCCCAGAGAATCTCAAGGAAAGTGAATTGTCTTGGGAGGTGCTTGTTTGCCATGAGAACAAGTGGCACACTCCAGAACAAATGGCACTGTGGCAGTGCAACTTGTTTGGGCGCCCAGAGAATTAGGCCCATTGATCCCATTGTTTTGAAACATGGGGGTGTATGTGGGGAGAGGCTCCTGAAGCTACCCTGAAAGTTTGGAGCCTCTCCCTCAAACTCCCTCCCTCCCAGAGCTACTAACAGCACCGTGGGAAAAAAGTAACTTTTTCCCACCATAGAGAACAATGAATGGGGGCAACCTGTTTGGGGGCCCAGAATTGGACCCCCTGGTCCAATGTTCTTGAAACTTGGTGGGTATCTTGAGGAGAGGCTCCATCAGCTACCCTGTGAGTTTGGAGCCTCTCCCTCAAACCCCCTCCCCGCCAGTCCCCAGAATATACCCTATGTTTTCACCATTGACTTCAATGGCCCATAGGATATAATGGAGCTGAAATTGACATTCGGCTGCCTGAAAGACTCTGGATACTCTCGCTGGGGGCAGGGCTTGGCTCCTGAACTGCCGGAGCTGTGCTCCTGTGTGCTCCCCCCAAAAAAGACCCCTGGGTATATGTAACATGGGGCAGGCTTTCTGTTTTCTTTGGTGGGCTGCCACTGATTTTTACTGTCTTGTTCTGACAGATGTTTATATTTAAGGGCAATACTAGTAATCTTAAATATGATACCGTGGCTCTCACAGCATTGGATTAATTTACTATGTATGCAATAGTTGACTGCTCCAATATAAATAAGGAATTACAAGATTTAGAGACAGCTTGTCTGATCAATTGGAAGCCTTCAGGCATATCTACATATGACATCTGTGCTAACTGTTGGTTTAGAAGTGGAAGAAGGAATCTACATATAATTTTAGACTACTGATTGTTCTGTGCTTTTTATGCCTTAGCTGGGTTTGTTATTGTTTGTGGATTTTAATGATAATTTTAATGAATGCATTGTATTTCACTTTGTGAGTCACCTTGTGCAAGTTTTTAGAAAGGTCAGCCTATATATTTCCTAAATAAATATGTAATAAAGTTGCTAGGCAGTAATATCCATATTGGTCTTGCTGGTATGTAGCCAATGCTTTATTTATTGAGCTGGTAGTTGTTAGTCATGTTGAGAACTTATGTGAGCCAATAAGACCTGGTAGCTAAGAACTGTAGGAATCCTGTGGACTGTATGATGAGATTCAGCAACCAAATAAGTGAAACAATTCCTGCAGTATATCTCTTCATACTAGTGGTGTTAGGCTATATGATTGAACAATCCCATTTCTCTGTCTGTGTGTCTGTCTGTCTCTCTCTTTCATTTTAAGTGTATATAAAAGACCAATTTATGCTTGGGAGAAATTTGCAATGAAATACTCTGAAGATTCTTGGCAACACGAATTTTAAAAATGTAATTTTGAAAGTATACATCTGAAATGATGCCTTAGCTTTCTTCTGCCAGTCATTATTCAATCAATGTGTTTTATGTGTGTAGCATACTTTAAAAGTGCTTATAGCAATGAACCGCAAAGGTTTCCCTATCCAGCACTAAAGAATCAGGCTAAAAATGTTATACGATAGCCTTAATAGTCATAATATTCCATAATTCTTACATTGCAACCACATGTTTAGATATGGTAGTCCTGGAGTTGCACATGAATAAGCAAGAATGATGGTATTTATTTATGTGTTTATTTAAAACATTTTTATGCTGCCTTTCTACCTGATCAGGGTGGAGGACATGAAAACATTAAAACATTTGAGCAATTAAAAACACCATTTAAAATTATAAAATAATTCAATAAAAACACATAAACATACAACACCTAGAACCACTGAGAAGTCCAGTAGCCATTACTGGGGGGGATATACCAAACCAAACAAAAAAAGGCTTCACCCATTGGTGGAAAACACCTATAGAGAGAGACAAATGAATTTGCCTGGGGAGAGAGTTCGAAACTTTTGGTACCATGACCAATAAAACCCTTTCTTGGGTCGCCACCCATCTAACCTCAGATGGCAGGGGAAACTGAAGCAATGCCTCCAAAGATGACTAGAGTGAACGGGTATGTGCATATGGTAGAAGGTGGTCCTTAATGTATGTTGGTCTCAGGTGATACAGAGCTTTAAAGGTCAATACCAGCACCTTGGTTTGATCCCAGCTGCAAATTAGAAATCAGTGTAGATGGAACAAGAATGGAGTTATATGGCCCCTACACCACACTCCAGTCAACACCCATGCTTTCAACCTCTGCCTACCTTGAGAGTGAAGCAGAGCCAGGATGTGAGACTGTGCACCTTGGGGAATCAATATTTTAAGGCCAATCATGAGTAAGTCATTTTCAGTCCTGATCCCTAAGAGGCCAATAAGGTCTTTCGCTGACATGACCATCGATGAAGATGCAGGGTTCTGAGATCCTGTAATTCATGGTCCATCCTTGTGTGGTCTTGTGGCTGCTTTAACAAGAAATCATCAAGCAGTTCAGTATCCACCAAACTGTAAATTTCTTTGTCCTGATAAATGGGATCAGGTGTAGAGGGTGGTGGGAGTATAATAGCTCTGGAAAGCGTTTCTGCCACCAGCATGTCCCTGCCCATAGTGTAAGTGATCTGGTTGTCATTTTTTGGAACTGTAACAGCATCTTTTGTAGGTGTGCTGGAGCCTTTCCAATAGACTTGGCAAAAATCTCTTTGGGGGATTGTGTTCTACCTGGACTATCACTTGGGCATCAAACACATACTGATGGAATTTAGTCATGGCAAAAAGAATTACTAGAAGTTCCTTTTCAATTTATGCATACTTTCGCTCAGCCTGTGTCAGTGCTCTTGAAGTGTAAGCAATAGGTTGCTTAATACAGCCCTAGCAGATGGTGGCCCAAGGGGTTGCATAAGGATGGAGGGCCTCTTTTGCATGCATGGAAGGAGAGAGGCCTATACTAGGCGATTCCCACCCATATGAGTACCTGGAGCGGGGCGGAGCTTAGTACTTATTAGAGCAATGCCTCGCCTCATTGAGGCAGACTGTTTGCAATCAGCTGACGAGGAGGATCATTGCTCCTGCTCGACTGATTGGGGCCCAGGCGTTTTCCTGTGTTGGATTTGGTTTGCTCTTGGGGGTGTTAGGGTTCCAGGGGAGCTGGTTTGGGTATCGGAATGAGGGTCGAGTTTAGTTTGCTCCCTTTCATGACTTTGTTTTCCCAGTTACTCCAACCACTCCCCCCCATTTTTCTCTTTCCCTCCCCTCTCACCCCTTCCCTTTCTTATTTACTTAATCAGCTGGATCTTATTGTGGGAGTCTTATTTCTCTTCCTGGCTTGGGCTTTACTTTTCCTTTACTTGGCGGCGTTAGTGGGGTGGTTTCGGGTGTGGGTGTGCAGCTATGTGCACAGGGGCACCATTTTGTTTGTGCTTTTTTCTTAGACCACGATGGGTTCTGGAAAGGGGAAGGGTTCTGCAAAGGACTCCCAACCTGTATCCAAGACTGCATCAAAAATGGTGCCTGAGACTAACTCCTCTGACAACAAGAGACAGACCAGGAACACCTTTTATTTTAGAACATCTTTAGGCATTGGAAAACACACATGGGGTTACAGTCATTCAGGGGAGGGTTGATATTTCTTGGGCTCGATCTTCACAGTTTAACCATGTGGTGTTGGCCTGTCTTACATCTTTAGAAGGATCATCCAACTCAACTCCTTCTGCAGACCAGAGGTCTGCTTCAGAGGCTGCACCAGTTGGCATGGCTGTTGTGGCCACGGAGGGGACTATAAGCCTGATAACAGCCTGGCCTTAAGGACCATGGGGCCCTTCAGGTAATGGTGGTGTGGCTGCATCTAGCATCCCATCAAGAAGTACTGCTGGATCCACACTGGCTGCCACGAGTCCAAGGGGGGTGATGCCTCCTTCTCTTGCTGGGGCTTGGCCATTGGGGGCAGGTGGAATGATTCCAGGGCACCTGCCTGCTTGGGGGAATGGGGCTGTTTCTGGAGCTCCAATTAGCTCAGTCCCCTTCAGCGCCATGCTGAGGGGGGATGTTGGAATGCCCTTGGGTGATCATTTGACCCTCGCAACCAGGGAAATAATTTTAAAGGGAGATTTTGTGGATGTTTTCACACTACTGTTCCAGGGCATTGAGAAGAATGATAAGGAGGATTTAGATGAATGGGATAAGGAGCAACTAAAATGTAAACATGGCGACTGCTCATGGACTAACTGCTTACCAGACTTCTTAAGCTATGCAAGGGTGGTTGCTAGGACTTACCCTGTACACGCTGTCCCCTATTTCCAATACATCTATCGGGCTTATACTGAATTTTCTGGTGGGCCCTGGTTACCATATATCAACAAATTTAGGATGCAAGTTGCAGCTAACCCTGCTCTGCCATGGAATCAGGTGCATCAACATTTTTGGCTCCAGCTTATGTCTTTGACTAAGCCCTTCTTGGGGGATTGCTCTGACAGTGATCACATTATGCAAAAGGCAGCTGGAGTGTCAGCATCTCACCCCTGGGGTGGGCAGGGGGTTCAGCCTAGACTGTTCTGCTGGGAGTTTGCATCACAAGGGGTTTGTGCTCACAAGCCCTGCAAGTTCAAGCACAAGTGCCCCTTATGTGGATGTCCCATGCTTTTACAGCTTGCTCCAGAGCAAAGAAGAGAAGCAGTAGCAAATGACCTGGGGGCAGTGGTACTTCTCCCCAAGGAGTTGGAAAAGGGTCCCAGCTCTATAAACCTGACTCAACTTAAAAAGTGGCTAGACTTATATCCTAATTCTGTAGATAGTTTGTATTTGTTGTCCATTGTGGGGCTGGACCAGGTGGTTAGGGACAAGATTGTAAAGGAATGTAAGGAGGGTAGAGTGTTGGGCCACTTTTCCTCTCCCCCAGTTACTACTTTGAGGGTGTCACCACTGAGAGTGGTGCCCAAGAAAGTGGAGGGTGAGTATCACTTGATGCATCACCTTTCTTTTCCTAGATGTAGTTCAGTCAGTGACGCCATTCCAGACCATCTGTGTTCAGTTTGGTATACTTTTGATCATGCTGTACAGGTGGTCCTCCAGTGCGGTCTGGCAGCTGAAATGTCAAAGTGCGATATCAAGTCACCATTTTGCTTGTTGCCAATGTACCCTGGGGATTTTGAACTTTTGGGTTTTGCCTTTGAGGGACAGTATTACATGGATAGAGCTCTTCTAATGGGTTGATCAATTTCTTGTTCTGCTTTTGAGCATTTTACTTCTTTTCTGGAATGAGCTCTAAGAGTCAAGGCAGGATTGAAGGACACAGTTCATTATTTAGATGAATTTCTGTTTGAGGGCCAGCTGGGTCTGGACAGTGTCACCATCTGCTCCAATCTTTCATCAAATTAGCTGGCGAGTGGCTCATGAAAAAATTGAGGGCCATCTCCTATTTTGACCTTTTTGGATGTAGAATTGGACATTGTTAACCAGACTTCCCAGCTAACTGAAGCTAAGTTATCTCAATTGCAATCTCAGGTCTCTCTCTTTTTGGCTAAAAGGAAGGCTACTGTTTTGGAACTTCAGCAGCTAGTGGGCTATCTGAATTTTGCTTGCTGGGTTGTAGACCCCGTCATGGCATTTTTGTGGAGATTATGTGGCACAATGGCAGGCCTCCAGAGACCAACCCACAGGGTTAGGATTAGCAAGGGCATGAAGGAAGACTTGCAGGTTTGGGAGACATTTTTGCACAGGTTCAGTGGGGTTTCATTTTGGAGGGAATACTTGCACTTGCAAGGGGATCTTCAGGTGACTTCTGATACATCTGGATCAATGGGCTTTGGGATCTACTTTTGGGTTCACTGGTGTGCCGCTGAATGGCCTGAAGACTGGGTACAGGATGGCCTTTGTAGGGATCTGACCTTCCTTGAATTCTTCCCGATACTGATGGTCTTATGGGTATGGGGTGACCAACTGGCCAATAGTAAGGTGTGTTTCTGGTGTGACAATTTGGCAGTGGTTCAGGTCATTAACTCTCTGCCCTCCAATTCTCCAAGAGCCATGAGCCTCATGCGCCTTTTTACACTGCGTTTTTTGCAGTTGAATGTTCTTTCCCTCACCAAGCATGTCCCAGGGGTGAATAATGGGTTGGCGGACACTCTGTGTCACAAACAGATGGAGAGGTTTCGTCAATGGGCCCCAGAGGCAGATTTACATTCAAACCCAGGATGGCCCAGGAACTTTGGCAGCTTGGCATGTTGAGGCTAACAGGGCAAGATATTATTTTACTATTGTTCTGATTGCTGCTATATTAACTGTATTAATTGTGTTATGGTCTTTGACCACAATAAACTACTGTTGTTGTTGTTGTTGTTGTTGTTGTCATTGAGTTATATCTAGTGCTGAGTACACAGAGAGCTTATGGCCATGTTGTCCAAAACTTTTTGGCCTTTAGGGTGCAGGTAGGGCTCCAGGATGTTTGGCCAATATCCATGGACCATCTGCTCCAATTTTGTGTTATGCTGAAAGGTAAGGGTTTGGCCATTAAATCTATTAGGTTGCAACTTGCTGGTTTGGCCTTTCATAGTAAGGCCCAAAGATTTTTGGAATTTACTGCTGATTTTCTGTTGTGTAAGATGTTTGAGGGATGGGCTCAGGAGATTGGCTCTCAATGGGATTTATGGCAACCCATTTCTCCAGGGGTTCTAAAGGGGCTGTTTAGCACATGGACACAGGTTTGTAATTCGAGCTTTGAAATTCTTCTAATTCATGCTGCTGCTTATAAGTCCTATATATGGCCTTTGATGTCACTGTAATTGTATTGTTTTTCTCTAATGTTTGTTCTGGGTTTTAGGTTCATTGGTTCCCATGTGGAGGCTCCGGATTCTTATAGTGGGTCACAGCATGGTTTTTTGGTTGGCCCATCAAGCGGAGTGATCAGGGATGGGCTCCCAGCTGGGCCTGAGTGACTGTACCATTATCGAATGGCTTGGCAGATGGGGCCTTTGTTGGACTGGGCTTATGCCTCTATTGTTCATAGAGAGGAGTGGCCCTCCTCCTGACATCCTGATCATCCACCTGGGTGGCAATGACCTGGGGATGGTTAAGGGGAAGGTGCTGATCCTGCAGGTGCAGGTGGATATGCAGGACACTGTGGCAAAGTGGCCCAATGTCAGGCCGGTGTGGTCAGCCATTTTGCCCTGGCAGGTGTGGAAATGGGCCTGCGATCCACATGCCATTGAGCAGGCACGAAAGAAAGCCAACTGTGAGTTGGGGAATGCCATGAGGGGAGGTCTTGGTTTTGTTATACCACATCCTGGTATTGTGAAGGAGTGCGTCCACCTTTATTGGGATGATGGTGTTCATCTCTCCAAGATTAGGAATCTCATTTTCCTGGAGGATTTAAGGCAAGGGCTATGGCAGATTGTTGGTCAGTGTATGGGGCTAAGGGCCAAAGCAGAGGCTTGACCCTTGTTGGTGGTGGAAATCTGGCCTGTTTCGGTTATGAGGGGGAACACCAATTGACAGCCGCCCCTTATCTGAGGTGTTGACATACTTAGCACAAACCATACCTTGGCATAGGCCTCAGATGGGGACTGCAGGATGCCTGTTATACACCCTGTGGTGTGTCTTCCCTCATGCACCATGGCCAGAGGCAGTTGGCTCACCTCAGGGTGTTAGCATGTCTGCTGCCTGGCAAAGGCTGTGTTGTGGTTGGCTTATGTTGTGGTTGGCTTGTGTCAGTTGTTCGCCCTGTTTAAGGTTGGGAAAGGGATCAGGGGATCTCTTTGCCTGACGTGAGTTGCAGCCCTTGCCAGTTACAGTTACTCATGTTGAATTAATAGTTAAATAAAGCTGCCCTTATTTTTACACCAAATACCTGTGTGGGTCTCTTTCTTCCGATTATGCATTCAGAACAGGCACACTTCCAAATGATCTTTAGACACATCTGCTTGGACCTTGAATTGTTCTCCTAGATCAAAGTATCAGAGTCCTGGAGCAATCCTGATGGCTTGCTTGAGACTGTTTAAGGCTTCCTGCTCTTCAGGTCCCCATTGCCAAAGTGTATTGCAGGCCTTTGTGGTAGGAGGTCTACTAGAGGATTGCATGCTTGTTGCAAGGAGGCGGAACAGTTTTGCTTCTGCTCCATAGCATGCAATGTTGCACAGTCCCTGACTGTGAGCCACCCTGGCCCATTTGTGGGGAAGACGGTGTAGAAATACAATAAATAAATAAATAAATTCTGCAGACATAGCTCTGGCCTGACCACTTGTAAGAGCCTTAGTTCTGCACATATCAATTGTCTGCTGGAGAGTGAGATCAGACTTTCTTAGGAGTTTCTCCAGGAGTTTGCTGTCAGCTCTACTAAATACAATCTTGTCCCTTAACATGAGATCCTGAGAAGGACCAAACTCACAATGCTGCACTTTTTGTCTAAGCTCAGTGACAAAATCATCTGTTCTAGCATCCTCATTATATTGTAATTGTCAGAAATGGTATCTCTCAAACACAGGGTTCTCACAGTAGGTTTGGAAAGCTGTTAAAACCTCTGCCAGGGTCTTGTTGTTAGGATCTGCAAATACACCTTGCAAACTGTTATAAACCTGAAGGGCTTTGTCTCCTATGCAGTGAAGCAAGACTGCAATTTTGTAATCCTCAGACTCCTTTTCCACCTTGGTGACTTCAAGCTACAGCTTCAACTTTTGTTCCCATCTCCACCAGTGCTCCCCTAAATTTTCCACAAAGGATAAGTCTGAAGGGGACTTGAAATGCTCCATTGCTTTACAAAGGATGCAAAGTGGAACACTCCTATTCAGTGCTGGAGTCCCAAAGGAGATACAGGCCAACTTCTGACACCATGTAATGTCCCCCTTTTGCTGTGGGTACCCATGTTATGGTACTCACTCAGGCACCCATTCTCAGGTCTATTCAGCAGAGACAAGCTGGCTCAAAACATCAGCTGTTTATTTGCAACAACCATCGACTTCAGCTATCATACCAAACTGGAAACTGAAACAAGAGGTCTACCCAGTAGGACCAAAACTAAATCACACATACATTCCGTGTAATATATTCCACCAGGGAGCAAAGCCTGTTGTAGAGGAAGACAATGAGCCCTAGAAAGGTTGGTAGGGTGGGAGAATGGATGGATGGATAGAAGGGAGGGAGGGAGGAAGGAAGGAAGATAGAAAGAGGGGGGAGAGAGAGAAAGAGCAAGAGAGAAAGGAAGGAAGGAAGGAAGGAAGAGGGAGTAGAGTGAAAGAAAGAAAGAGGGGGGAGAGAGAGGGAGGAAGACAGGAAGAGAGGAGGGAGAGAGAGAATGGAAGTAAGGAAGGGAGAAGGGCAACTAGAATGATAAAAGGGTTGGAACACCTTCCCTATGAAGATGTTGCGGGGTGCGTGTCTTAACGGTTCAAGCCCCCAAACCTTTAGTAGGACTTCCCAGCCACCTCAGTCTCTCACCTGCTTGCACTGCAGATCCAGCAGAGGAACCTCTTATAGTAACCACACAAAGGCAGTCCAGTGGTACACTATATACAAGAGTTTTATTCACAGTATTCACAAGCAAAGTGCTACGCCAGGCATCCAATATACAGAAAGAAAAAAGTATGGCAGTAGTACAAAGACATATATACAAACCTCCACCAATCAGTGGACTGCTGAGTCACAGTGACTGCACACTGTTCAGTGCCAGGCAGAACAAGTTGGGACTTGTCCTCTGAGTACATCAGCTGACACTAGCTGTCAGGTAACTGTCATCCTAGATCCTAATGATCTAGCTACTGGAGATTAACATACAACACTCCCCCTTAAGCTTCAGTAGGTAGGATCATGTTGAGTCTCCCCCTAAGGTTCAAGAATTGTGCTTCATTCAAGCTCTTAGTAAACATGTCTGCAACATTTTCACTAGACATACAGTGTTGTAATGACACTATTTTTCTTTGGACAGTATCCCTAACATTTTGGTATCTAATGTTTATGTGCCTAGATCTAGACCTTATACCTTGGGCATCTGCTAACATTTCAGCTGCAGTATTGTCACATTTTACAATCATAGGCATATCATGCTTTACATCAAAATCTGTTAACAGTTGTTGTATCCATTCCATTTGTACAGTCAATTCATTCAAGGCCGCAAATTCGGACTCACACGTACTGGTCGAAACTAGACTCTGTTTTACAGATTTCCATATCACCAATGATCCATGCACAAAAATTACATAGCCAGTTATAGACTTTGCATCAAGATTGGAGCCCCAATTTGAATCACTATAACCCAGAACCTGTTGTGCATTGTTTGAACCCAATACAAGTTTGCATTTCTTGGTTCCCTTTAAGTACCTTAAAAGCCTTTTTGCTGCATTCCAGTCCCGTTTGTATGGTTTAGCACTTTTTTGGCTAAGTGCATGAACAGCATAACAAATATCTGGCCGAGACCATGTAGCTAAATAGTTTAAAGACTTTTTATTGTGGGTGCAAAAGTTTCATCAAAATCTTCGCCAATAAGTTGAGAAAAGCCTTGAGCTACTAACCTAGCTTTCTTTTGAGGTTGACCACCCTGTACAGGTTTTAATTTATACACCCATTTGCAACCTATGATTCTGCTACCTTCTGGTGCTTCAGCTAGTTCTAACACATCATTTGAACACAATGAATCATATTCAGTTTGCATCGCCTGCATCCAGGCTTGTTTTTCATCTTTAGGCATTACAGTAACATCATAATAACATGTAGGCTCCTTTACACAGACCATATTTACAGCTTGTGTTTCAAAACCATACCTCTGAGGAGGAATACCTTTGTTGCTCCTTTCAGACCTTCTAAGAGTACTGGTTTCAGCCTGTACATCACTTGAAACAGTAGGCTGAGAAGATGAGCCAGGTTGAGACTCCTCAGAATTTGACACAGTTTGTTGATCACCTGAGAGTGGTAACATTGCCTTTTCATATAGTGTGTTACCATGAATCTTGTGCCAATTCCTTCCCTCAGTGAAGTTGGCAGACCTACTAAAACTGAGTTGATTATGATCATTGACAAACCTATAAGCTTTCATACCAGACTGGTATCCTATGAAAGTCAAGAGTTTGGATCTCTGACCACCCTTCCTGCGCTGATTCAATGGTACATTTACCCATGCTTGGGAACCAAACACACACAGAAAATCTAATTTTGGCATTTTTTGGTACAACATTGCATATGGTATGGAATTTGTTACTCTTGTCCACAGCCTATTTGTAACAAAAGTGGCATATTTTAAGGCTTCAGCCCAATACTGTTTAGGCAATTGTGCATCAGCGAGCATGGCATACATAACCGTCTGTAAAGTAGCATTTTTTCTTTCAACAACCCCATTCTCAGCTGGCGTGCTAACATTTGCCACACGATGCTTCACCCCTAGATTTCTTAACCATTGTTTCATTTTGTTTGACATAAATTCAGAACCTATGTCAGTTTGTATAGCTTTGAGATCCCCTAATTGGTTCTTTACCTTCTTGTACCAATATTTCAGTGACTCAAAGGCATCAGACTTATGTTTTAAAATATAAGTCCAAACATATTTTGAAAAATCGTCAACCACCGTCAGGGCAAAGCGATTATTAGACACACTGGGTGCAAAAGGTCCTATAATATCTACATGTACTAGTTGCAAAGGATAAGTTGACTCCCTTTCACTTTTGCGTGCCACAGGGTAAGCATGAGATTTAACCTGTTTACATATTTGGCAATCAAGAAAAGTATTACAAGCCTTAACACCTTCTTTACCTGTTAAAGCAAGGGTTTCATTAATTGCTTTGAAGGAGGCGTGGCCTAACCGACGATGGAGGAGATGTAGGCACTCATGATGTGGATCCTTATTTCCAGAAACACTTGCTGTGGCTGCAAGAACAGAGCTATTCAATACATACACCCCATTTACAAGGTTAGCTGTTGCAATTTCCCTTCCACCTTTCTTAATAAGACATTGCTCCCCACCAAAAATAATTTCAAAGTTGGCACGATTCAGTGCCAGAACACTAAGCAAATTACTTTCCAGAGCTGGAACACAGATTATGTTCTGGAAGGTGTGGTTTAGACACTGCAGGGTTAGTTCTCCAGAACAAGTCACTTCTGCAACGTGACCATCTGCAAGGCTTATATGTTGTAGTTGAGCATCACGCACATTCACCAACAAGTCAAGACTGTTTACAATTGTGACAGTTGCCCCACTGTCGAGAACCCATTTAGACTTGTCTTCCTCTTTGGTAGTGACAAGAGACACAGAAGGACGACTCGACGACGTGTCAGAGCGACCACCAAGATTGTTCCTTTTGTTTGAAGGACAGGATTTTTTCAAATGTTTTGTTGAGCCACACAGATAACAGCGTTTTACTCGCAGAGCTTTAGCTGGCTCTATCTTTTCCTCTTTGAAACTCCTGGTGAAGCCTTTACTCCCACTGGCAACTCCCACACAGTCATTAGTTCGCTGGCAGGCAATTGGAGCAGACAGAGACTGCTGAGATTTTAGTTTTGCTTCATATTCCAAAGCTCTCCCAATTATATGCTGGAGGTTCAATTGGGCAGGCTGCAGCCCCTCCAAATTTACTATAAGGGGGTCGTAAGCCTCATTTAATGAACTGAGTAGCAGATAACATTTATCCTGAGCGCTAATTTGTTTACCTCTGCCTTCAAGCTGTTGATAAAGCTCAGTCAGCACGTTGACATGCTCCTGAACTGATTCGTTTGGAGCTTGGACTTTTCTATACAAGCGGCATGTTAAAGACATCACAGTCCCGGCTGTTATTTGAACATAAACATCTTTAAGTGATTGCCAAGCCTCCCGTGCATCAGTTGCTGACGTAATATGAATAAGTTGATCGTCACTCACCGACAAAACGATGCATGCCAGGGCTCGTTTAGCCTTCGGCTGGTCTCCCACAGGCACAGGGTCAGGAGGGTCCTCAACATACAGCCAAATCCCCTCTCTAATGAGGTAATGCTTCATTTTGAAAGCCCAAACGTCGTAGTTTGTAGAGGTTAATTTGTCCACCACTTGCATAGCTGGCATGAGAGCCATAATTCACTCCCGACTCACCGACACTCACAAGCTGGAACTGCCGTCTGTTCTCCGGCGTGGCTCTTGCTGCACACAGGCTTATCTGGGCAGGTCACTCCCCCACTCCTGGAGAATGCAGTAACCATCCTCAGCTCCTGGACTCACAGCTGCACACACCACCTTTCAGCACGGCTCACCAGCGTTCCTTGGAAAGCAGAGCTGGTTGTTCGCACCAAGCTGGCTCTCCTTCAGACTGGGCTGGGTCCTTAGCAGGCTGGGTTCGAACCCGTTAAGGTCTGGGCCCATAACCCTGTTGCGGGGTGCGTGTCTTAACGGTTCAAGCCCCCAAACCTTTACTAGGACTTCCCAGCCACCTCAGTCTCTCACCTGCTTGCACTGCAGATCCAGCAGAGGAACCTCTTATAGTAACCACACAAAGGCAGTCCAGTGGTACACTATATACAAGAGTTTTATTCACAGTATTCACAAGCAAAGTGCTATGCCAGGCATCCAATATACAGAAAGAAAAAAGTATGGCAGTAGTACAAAGACATATATACAAACCTCCACCAATCAGTGGACTGCTGAGTCACAGTGACTGCACACTGTTCAGTGCCAGGCAGAACAAGTTGGGACTTGTCCTCTGAGTACATCAGCTGACACTAGCTGTCAGGTAACTGTCATCCTAGATCCTAATGATCTAGCTACTGGAGATTAACATACAACAGAAGAAAGGTTAAAATGCTTGGGGCTCTTTAGCTTGGAGAAATGATGGCTGAGGGGTGACATGATCAAGGTTTATAAGATTATGAATGGGATTGAGCAGGTTGAGAAATAAGTACTTTTCTCCCTTTCTCACAATACAAGAACTCATGGGCACTCCATGAAATTGCTGAGCAGTCGGGTTAGAACAGATAAAAGGAAATACTTCTTCACGCAAAGAGTGATTAACGTATGGAATTCACTGCCACAGGAGGTGGCGGCAGCTACAAGCATGGACAGTTTCAAGAGGGAATTAGATAAACATATGGAGCAGAAGATGGGAACTCTCAGTCTGGGGCAGGTGATGCACTCTATTCTTGGTGCTGGAGGGGGCAGCAGTGGGAGGGCTTCTAGTGTCTTGGCCCCACTGCTGGACCTCCTGATGGCACCTGGTATATTTTGGCCGCTGTGTGACAGAGTGTTGGACTAGATGGGCCATTGGCCTGATTCAACATTGGCTTCTCTTATGTTCTTATGTTCTTATCGAGGTAGAGGGGAGAGAGTGAGAGTAAGAAAGATGGGGGAGAGAGATAGAGAGAGAGATAAAGAAAGAGTGTGGTGGTGGAGGGGCGGCGGAAATGGGCCTGTGGCAGCCTGCAGCACTTCTCCCCACTCCCGGTTCTCTGGGCAGTTGGGAGAAGGTGGGGGCGAGGCCTGCAGTGCTTCTTCCTGCTGCCCGGTCAGTTCTCCGGGCAGTCGGGAGAAGGTGGGGGCGAGGCCTGCAGTGCTTCTTCCTGCTGCCCGGTCAGTTCTCCGGGCAGTCGGGAGAAGGTGGAGGGGGGTGAGGCCTGCAGCGCCTCTCCCCACTGCCCAGTCGGTTCTCTGGGCAGTCGGGAGAAGGTGGAGGGGGCAGGGCCCTCAGCCCTTCACCCTGCTGCTTGGTTCTCCGGGCAGTCAGGAGAAGGGGGCGGGGCCTGCAGCCCTTCTCCCCACTGGCTGGTTCTCCAGGCAGTCAGGAGAAGGTGGGGGGGGCGAGTCCTGGTGCTCTTCTCCCTGCCGCCCATGTCTCCGGCAGTCAGGAGAAGGTGGAGGGGGGCAAGGGCCGTAGTGCTTATCCCTGCTGCCCAGGTGTCCAGGCAATCAGGAGAAGGTGGAGGGGAGGTGAGGCCTGCAATGCTTCTTGCCCCGCCCGGATGTTTGGGCGGTCAGGAGAAGGTAGCGGGGGGGAGGCCTGGCGCACTTCTCTCCGCTGGCTGGGTCTGGAGTGGGGGGACTTGCAGGGTTTGAGGTGGGGGGAGTTCTTGGTCTCCCAGTCACCTCAGAAGCCAGCTGTGGGGTTTGAAAGAGAGACCCTACCTCCTACAAGGAGGCAGCGTTGGCAACCAAGTGGCAGGGCTTCTCCTCAATGATCTCCTTGCTCAACCGTCGCTCTGAGGGATTGGTGGCTCTGTGGGCGGGACCCAGGCACAGGCTGTGATAGACAGTTCATGTGGCCAACCTATTTTGGTGTGCACAGAACATTGTGGGGCAAAAACATAATTATTATAAGGACAGGATTACATACATACATGTATACAGTAAATATACCACACTCCCTGTCCCTGTCCCAGTCCCAAAAGGCCATTGTAAAGGATACCATGATTGACATTATTGAAAGCTGCTGAGAGATCCAAGAGAATTAACAGGGTTGCACTTCCCCTGTCCATATCCTAGCATACTTCATCCACTAGGGTGACCAAGGCAGTTTCAGCCTCACAACTAGCACTGAAATCAGATTGGAATGGATTCAAACAATTTTCTTCATTCAGGAATCCCTGAAGAAGGCTGGCCACCTCTTGTTCAATCACCTTGCTCAAAAATAGTACATTTAAGACTGAGTGGTCATTAATCAACTCACCTGGATTCAGAATAGGTTTTTTTTAGGAGTGGATGCACCACTGCCTGCTTCAAAACAGGAGTGACCACTTCTTCTCTCAGGGAAGTATTTACTGTCTCCTGGATCCAGTCCACCAATCTCCCCCCTCAGTATATTTAAGCAGCTGAGTGGGGCAAGAGTTATACAGGCAGGTTGTAGATCTCAAACTTTGTGTGATATTTATGCACCAGGAAGTTAAGTTTGAGATGCTGGACACCTGCTTCCAGGCAGAGTAAACAATATTGACTTTGATAGATCTATGATCTGACTCATTATAAGGCAATTTTATTTATTGATTGATTGCAAATCTAAGTTTTATAGAACTCATGCTTTCATAAAACAGCATCTTCATAATCACTGAGTGCATTAAAAGAATAGATTTGCCAGAGCTGCATAGGAAAATCCCCCCTTCCTTTGCCTCTGTCAGCAAAGAACAGCCCAGAGTAATTGTTATAACTCACTGCCATATTAATAACACAAAAGAGATGTCTAGCTATGAAAAAGAAATAGCACCAAGTTTCCAACCCCTTAGGAAAGGGAAGCTTTGGCTGACCCGCTCTATTATACTACTAGTTCCTTCTTTGCTAAAAATAATAATAATAATACTGTCCTTTGCTGTAATAGCCACTGCAATGCTGTACTATTTCACCTAACATTTCCACATTTACTTCAGTTTGCTGAAATATCACACATTTATCAAATTGCAGTGCTAGCTAAATGTCAACATCCTGCCTTCTTCAATTAAACTCCGGAGATGTGAATTAGATGAACAGTCTAACAAATAAACTAAACTACCATCTCACCAGAAAGATGACCAGCATAAACTTGTAGGACAATACTGTAGAGATTTCACTGGTCAAGAGGCTTTTTGTAAGTGGAAGGAACTGTTTGGAGTAATTAATTTAGGCTGTGGTCACACACGCTAAATAATCCACTTTAAATCCATTTACAGTGCACTTTCCAACTGGATTTTTACTGTGTGAACTGGCAAAATCCAGTTGGAAAGTGCATTGAAAGTAGATTATTTAATGTGTGTGACCACAGCCTTAATAAGGCAATGAGTTGGCATATCTCCTGTCTTCTTATCTGGCATTGCAATTAGACGAGCAGTTCAATCCACTGTTGCTTCACCTCTAATAGAGCCAGATTATTTTGTTACCAAGAATTCTGACCAGTCTCACCCCTTTTTGCACTCTTCAAAGTGATTTTACTGGCTGCGGAATGATCAGACAGCACCAAGCACAGAGTCAGCCTGTCGGCCGTATTTTTTAGAAATTTGTCCTAGGAGCATGCCCACAAGCAGGGAAGAGCCTTCTGGGATATGTAGTTCATGGGGCTGTCAGCCATTACTTTAAAAAGTTTTCCCTCTGAGCATGTGCACAAGCGCTTGCTGAGAATGCTGGGATATGGAGTTCACTGCTGTCCTCCCTCTAATCTTTTCAATTTACTCCTTCCCCAAATTAAATTAAAAAGCTGCAGAACAGGGGTGTCTTTCTTTGAGAGTTTTCAAAAGAAAATAAGGTTTTGAGCAGCCCCCCGTGAGGGGGGGAGAGGTACATATATACAGTCATGAGATCCTTGGTAAGGGTCTAGGAAAAAAGCCCACAGGTAAAAAGGTCACAGGAAAAAAGCCCACAGAAAAAAACCCACTGTCATAAATGCTCAAAGGAAAAAAGCCCACGGGGAAAAATGCCCACACAGAAAAAAGTCCACATGGAAAGAAGCCCACATGGAAAAATACCATGTAAAGCACCATAGATATTTATAATGGTGGATAACCATTCATCTCCACTTACGAGAATGAATAGGTATCCTATATATATAATTGTCTTACATGTTGGCCATTTCCAGCTCTCCCATTAGTTGTGCTATGCACTCCATCAGCCATTGGCCCGTCAACTACCATTCAAGAGTGCTCACGTGCTATTGGCTGGGTGTTGGGTTCACTTCTTTCCCCCGCCCAATTCTAGCCTGGACACTCTTCCCTCACAGAATTAACTATCAAAACAGCTGTCTCTCCTGATGAAGACATTTCTTCTGCTTGGCTCCTGTGGGACGACCTTTTCCCTCGGTGGCTGCTGCTAGGAACCAAGCTTGATTCTATCAGTAAAAAGACAAAGAAAGGAAACCCTTTCCAGGCCTTTGTGAGGAACTCATTGGGACCAGTCCTGACTAGGGTTGCCAGCTCCAGGTTGGGAAATTCCTGGATATTCTGTGTTTAAGGAAGCCAGTCTTAGGAAGCCAGAGTTTGGGGAGGGGAGAGGCCTCATTTGAATAGAATGCCACATAGCCCACCCTCCAAAGCAGTTATTTTCTCCAACGAGGGGAAGAGATCTGTTGTCTGGAGTTCAGTTGTGATTCCTGGCAATCTTCAGGCTCCACCTGGAGGTTGGCTACCCTAGGCATAGCAGTTAGTGCTTCAGAGCAGGGTCTGCTAGACCCAGATTCTTGTTGTGGAAGTTGAGTGGGCAATGTTGGACCAGTGAGCCTAACCTGCCTCACAGGGTTGTTGTGGAGATCAAAAGGGGGAGAGGAGAGTGATATAAGCTGCTTTGGTCTCCACTGTGGAGAAAGACTGTACTTTTCCTCCTGGGGAATCATTGCTGCCAATCTCTAGGTGAGTAAAGTCAAGGACGAGAGATCATAGGACAGGCTGAACTTTGTAAGGAAAAACAATTGTGATTTAACTAAACCTTGTTAGAGAAAAATATATCTTCTTTAATTATGCAGTAAATAACAAGTCATAAAGATTTGAGGGGTGGAGCCTGTAGAGGGTGGGGTTAGAGGAGGAGTGGGACCTCAGACAGGTACAATGCCATAGACTCCACCCTTCACCAGCCATTTCCTCCTGGGGAACTATTGCTGCCATTTTCCAGGTGAGGGCTGGAGATCACTCAGAATTAAAACTGCTCTCCACACAGCAGAGATCAGTTCCCCTGGAGAAAATGGCTGCTTTGCAGGGTGGACTCTGAGTCATTAGACCCTGCTGAGATTGCTTCCCCTCCTGATTGGGTCCCCATGGAGGATAAGAAAACCATAAGATAATATTAAATAACAAAGAATAATGGATGTGGCTACCATGTCATGTAGTGCTCTTAATTCCCTGTTCCTTTGAAGTCATCTCAGTGTAAATTACAAATGGTAAATTAATAAATTTAAAATATTTAATTTTATTTATAAATATTTCTATATAGAGTTTAATTTCTGTTGTTATTGTTTTTCCTTCTTAATAAAGTTTATTGATAACAAAATGATCACTTTTATTTCCTGAATTTTCCCTTCCAAGCCTTTACACTCAAAAGCATTAAAGCCCTCTTCATTCAGGCCACATTTGTATAATAATGAAGTGATTTACTAATAACATAGCAAAATTATTATTAAAATCACAACACAAATTGTTGCATGTGAATATAGGTAATATCTGTTCATTCTCATAAATGGAGATGAATGGTTATCCACCATTATAAATATCTATGGTGCTTTACATAGTATTTTTTGATGTGGGTTTCTTTCCATGTGGACTTTTTTCTGTGTGGGCTTTTATATGTATGAGCTTTTTTCCATGTGGGCTTTTTTCCATGTGGGCATTTTTCTACTTGGGCTTTTTTCTTGTGAGCATTTATGACCGTGGGTTTTTTCCTGTGGGCTTTTTTCTGGTCATTCCTTGCTATCTAGGGGGTGGGAATGGAGACTGGAAAACAAGAGATCAGTGAGACTTGCCTGGTGGCTTGCGTGTGCAACTGAGTGACTAGACAATAGGAAGCGGCTCAGACCAACAGGCCCAAACTTTCTCAGGTATCAAAGAAACACGGGGCAAGGGGAGGGGGAAATGGAACTCAGATGACTGGAGCAGGACAGACAGATGTCGCTGTCTGATCATGCACCTTAAATCCATAAGGGAACAGCAAGGGCAATGGATCAAATTGCCTGTGTGAATGTGACCTGGATGTACCATCTAATACCTTTGAAGTCAATGACTGTATTGTTGTATCTATGAGAATCAAAGACCAGCCCTGCTAAATCAGACAGAAGCCCCTTTGCACAGTCTGACTCAGCAAGAATTTTTTTAAATGATTTCATATGCTCTCTTACTATGGGTCAGAAAGAGGGTCCGTTTCAGCCAGATATTTTATTTCCAGTAATGGGAAGTCAAACTAATATCCCCCACAGTGAACAATCTAGGAAAATATGAAACTTAAACTATAAATGGCATTAGAGATTACAATGTGTTGTGTCACTCCAAGAGGAATAATTATCTATTTACTAATCTTTTTTTAGCCTTACCTTTATTAACTTAGTGACTAAAACTAAACCAGGCCATTAACTAAATACCATTAAACTAAGTAGACACACAGTACAATCCTAAGCAAAGCCACACCATTCTGAATTCACTGATTTCAGTGGACTTAAAAAGGTGTAACTCTGCTTAAGATAGCACTGCTGGAAGACAGACTTAACACTGGGTGATCCATGATCAGACCTAGGGATTGGCACAAACGAGCTCATGAACCTTTGTGATGAATTCTGACTGGTTTATAGTTCATGCAGGGGTCTTTTTTTTGGGGGGAGCGCACTGGAGCAGCTCAGGGAGCTCAGGAGCCAAGCCCCGCCCCCAGCCAGCATCCCGGGGAGTCTTCCAGGCAGCCGAATGTCAATTTCAGCTCCATTATATCCTATGGGCCATTGAAGTCAATGGTGAAAACATAGGGTATATTCTGGGGGCTGGAGGGGAGGCAGTTTGAGGGAGAGGCTCCAAACTCACAGGGTAGCTGATGGAGCCTCTCCCCAAGATAACCACCAAGTTTCAAGAACATTGGATCAGGGGGTCCATTTCTATGGGCCCCCAAACGGGTTGCCCCTATTTCCTCCATTGTTCTCTATGGTGGGGAAAAAGTAACTTTCCCCCATCATAGAGAACAATGGAGGGAATAGGGGCAACCTGTTTGGGGGCCCATAGAATAGGACCCCCTAGTTCAATGTTCTTGAAACTTGGTGGGTATCTTGGGGAGAGGCTCCATCAGCTACCCGGTGAGTTTGGAGCCTCTCCCTCAAACCCCCTCCCCTCCAGTCCCCAGAATATACCCTATGTTTTCACCATTGACTTCAATGGCGCATAGGATATAATGGGGTCGAATTGCCGCCAAATTTCTTTCATTCCCTCCTTTCCTTCTCTCTTTTTCCTCTTTCCCTCCTTCTTCTCTTCTCTCTTTCTTTCTTTCCCACCTTCTTCTCTTCTCTTTTCCTCCTTTCCCTGTTTCCCTCCTTCCCTCTCTTTCTTTCCCTCCCCCTTTCCTTCTTTCCTTCTCTCTACTCTCTCTCTTTCCTTCCCTCTTTCCTTCTTCTGTGGCCCAACTCTCATGAGAAGGAGTTTAAACTTTAAACCCCTTCTCTCTTAGCTGCCTCACCCAGGCCAGCTGGGGAAGGGAAGGGGAGGCTTTTGAAGATGCCTCCCCCCCTTTTGCTTCCCCTTCTGACATCACTTCCGGTGATGTCAGGGGGCATGGCATATGCTAATAGCCTAATAGTTCATTAGCATACCATATGCTAATGAGCTCCTGCAGCTGTTTTTCTATGAAAAGACCGCTGAGTTCATGGACTGACGTTAGTGAACTGCAGCCCAGCCACAAACCTCCATGAACTTTTAAGGCAGTTTATGGATGTCCTTAGGGAGCAAAAAAGGAGAGGTTTAAACCCCGGCTTTCTCCTTCCCACGTAAGCTGCCAAAACATCTCAGTTAAAGCTGCCAAAAGATGGAAAACAAGTGAGCCATGGGGGCAACCTGCTCCTGTGGCTCAGCTGTTTTGGGCTCAAAAGAGCTGAGCCTATTCCCATGGCTCAGACCTTTGAAGAGGCTTTCTGGCTGCCCAAGAAAGCCCCTTTAAACACCTGAGCTGTGGGAACAGTTTGCTCTGCACAGCATAACTGTTTAAAGGGGATTTCTTGGGCAGCCAGTCCCTGAGTCTAGCTGTCCAAGAAAGTCCCCTTACACAGCTGAACTGTGGGAGCAGGCTGCCACATGGCTCAGCTGTTTAGAGCCTGAAACAACTGAGCCATGGGAGCCGGCCACCCCTGAAGCTCAGCTGTTTCAGGCAGGAGTCTCATGAACTCAGTTTGGCTTGTATGCAAGCTGACTGGGTTCGAGGGGTTTGTGGTTTGGTTCATGGTTTGCCCACGAACCACAAACCAAACCTCATTTTTGTGGTTCATGCCCATTCCTAATCAAATATCCCCAGTGCTTTGAAAAGATGAACAGAGTCCCACTTTGTAGAGGAGCTAAGTGTGTGGTGAAAAGAGGTTTAACCCTCCGAATCCCATACAGTTTCACCACTCAAAGATGTCTCCTCCCCATTCTATTCTTATTCCAAGAAAAAAAATACAGCTTATGAATGAGTGTCTGTTGCCTTCTCCTTCTCTTCCTCCAGCTATTAGGAGTGTGTGGTACTCATCAGTTTGACTAGCAAAATCATGTGAAGGATGATTATCCATCTGTGTGGAACTGTGTCCTGCCTAGCAGTTTTTGGTGTCCTGCCTAGCAGTTTTTATTAGCCTTGGTGTCCTGCCTAGTAGTTTTTATTAGCCTTTTAGAAATGTTGAGAAAATCTAATCATGTATTTCCTATGTCTGTCTGATTGTTAGACACCTGGGAGCAGTGGCCATTTCAGTGTTGCATTGCAAAAGTTGTTTGCCTCATTTCAAAATGAATCCAATGCTAATTTTTAATCAAATAAATCTGGTCTTTTGGACACTTTGAACTTTTGATACTTTGAAACAAAAGTAATTAGGGTTGTTCAATTGCCTTTGAGTTTGCTTAAAAATTGCAATCGAGCCCTGACCTGGATAGCCCAGGTGAGCCCGATCTCATAAAATCTCAGAATCTGAGCAGAGCCAACTCTGGCAAGTATTTGGATGGGAGGCCTCCAAAGAATACCAGGGGTGGGAGACAGAGGCAGGCTATCAAGCCAATAGGAGTCACCAGAGGTCACCATGACTTCCAGGCACGGGCACCCATGCACACACAAATGCAAAAATACAAAATAATTGCAATCAGATATTAAAAAATTGGGTTTGCAAACATTTGAAAATCCCGCAATTGGATCGCATGCATGGGCTCACAAAGCACTCCCATGACTGCCCCTTCCCCCTATCCTTCTGCATCTGCATACCCAAAGAAAAAAGTTCTGAAGATGAATCATTTTCTAAGAGAGGGGAAAAATCAGCTTACATAAAGAAAGGTTGCTAGGTCTGGAGGGCAAGGAGAAAGGAGAAGATAGGAGAATACTGTTGATCAGTGAATGCAGCCAAAACGAGCACCCACAACAAAGTTTAGTTGCTTCTTGATGGGATATCCCATGATGACCCGGGACACAATAATCAAGCACCTATTCAGCCACTGTTCCTATGTAGATTTATGTTGCTACTTTTGAATTGTGAGTGAATATTCCAGGTGATAGAAAGAGAAGCTTGACTGGCCAAAAAACAAACAGAGCTGAAAAAAAGGGGGGGAAAGGGAAGGGGAAACTCAACCCAAAATCACACTGCGAACCAAGGGGGCCAAGCTGACTAATATAATATAAATATAGAAATTTATTAGGTGTACACTAGTTAAAATAACTTCTGATTAAAATTTTTCAGTTTCAGACATATAAAAACATACAAATACTCATACAAAGGATGAGTCAACACTATACAACTGAAGACCAAACGCGTTTCGGCCCCAAAGGGCCTTCCTCAGTGGTCACTAATACATATATATCATAGACACACATTCATAGACATATATACATATATCAACCCAGGTGTTGTAGCCTGAAATAATAAGGGAGGGAAAAAAGACAAATTATTCTATATTCTCGAATTATATGCCCAATTTTAAAATAAAATTTGCTTTTTACAAAAGTAGTTTTACCTTATATGGTTATACAGCTATTATAGAGATTAGTACTGGGCCATAGATATATCTGTTGCAGTCTCACCAGTACTTCTACACTAAAGGAAAAGTAATAAAGTTATGAATTTGCTATAATTACATCCATTAGTGTCTTGAATTTAGTAAAATTTAAATACAAAATAAATTGGTCAACCAACCTGGTAAGCAGAATTTTGTAGTTATGAATGTGTGCCACTCCATCCGAGTAAAGATACTATTACACGCTGCTACAATGGCCACCATATATATAACACTAGGGGTGATGCAATCACCAACTGACATTGCACACTGCCCATGATTAGACATACAGGGTGGGAGGGAATATGAAGTCAAGGGAATTATACAATAAATGTGAATGTATATTAATCACACAAATTTTTGAGCTTCATTAAATAAACATTGTGGCTAGAAATGAAAGTAATATTTTAAGTGTAGTTCTTATCTATCCCTGTGAAAGGAACTATAATTCCTACTAGTTCTTTGTCATCATCCTGAACCTTTTGGCTTCATTTGCCAAATGTTCACAGTGGCTTCGATACAGCTTTTTCTTTATGGAGCTGGGAGAGCCAAATGGAAAAAGTGGTGGGAGATTTCTGCTTGGATATCCCATGATTTTTTAAATAGTTCAAAGTCATTCATAGGGGGTTGAGGCTGGGGAAATGACACTGTTCCATATCTAAATCAATTGCTCCCAAAGCTGCTATTTCCCCCATGGGTAGAAACATACAACTATCTAAATTATGGTGAATGACAGCAGAAGAGACTTAGGTCAGGCATATGGCCAAGGAGAAAGAGATAAACACTGGATCAGTAGCTCACAGCAATTGCCTGGTTGGAAGAGGTAGAGAATCCTTAGAAAGGCTTCACTAACTGCCCTCCCAATCACCAGCATGTCCACTGTATCCTGTGCTTCAGTGGCCACGAGTGCATTTTGTCCTGATACAGAACAGTTCCTTAAGGACTGGAAATTTACTAAATTGTTGATGCACACTTGAGACATATAAGAATATAACAAAAGCCTACTGGATCAGGCCAGTGGTCCATCTAGGACAACCAGGGAATAGAAGCTATCTAGGACAAACAGGGAATAGAAGCCAAAGGCCTCCCCTGCTGCTGACTCCCAGCACTGGAATTTAGAGGTTTGCTGCCGCTGGAAATTAGGGTTGCCAGACCCTTGATTGGGGTGAGGTTCCCCTGATTTTGGGGCCTCCAATCTGCTGTTGGCCAGCTGGCAGCTGGCTGGCAGGGGAAGCCCCACCCTTGAACAGCCCCTTCTTGTGTCAATGGCATTGGTGTGATGACATCACCCAAAAGTGATGTCATTGCGCCAGGCATGTCACACATCGACTGGCATTTTGCCCAAAAACTCTATTGTGATCATAAGAGTTTTGGGCCAAAATACTAGAGCACTGATGTGTGACATGCCTGGCACAATGACATTACTTCTGGGTGATGTCATTGCAGTATGCTGGAAGATCCAGGCATGGATCTGGGAGCCCCCCACTGGAAGGTTGGTAAGACCTGGCAACCCTACTGAATATGGAGGCTCCCTTCAGTCACTGTGGCTAGTAGCCACTGGTGGACCTCTCTATGAATCTGTCTACCCCCCCTTGAAAGCTATCTATGCTTGTGGCCATTACTTTCTCCCCTGCCAGTGAATTCCAGATTGTAATTACTCATTGTGTAAAGAAGTATGTCCTTTTGTTTGTTCTAAACCTATTTCCCAAGAACTTCATTGGATACTTCTGGGTGCTAGTATTACGGGAGAGGAAGAAAAAGCTCCCTGTATCTAATTTCTCCACCCCATCCATAATTTTACAAACCTCTACCATGTTTCCCTTTAGCCATCTTTTTTCTGGACTGAAAAGACCCAGACTATCCAGACTTTATGTTGTCGAAGGCTTTCATGGCCAGAGTTCATTAGTTGCTGTAGATTTTCCAGGTTGTGTGGCCATGGTCTTGGCATTGTAGGGCCTGACATTTCACCAGTAGCTGTGATTGGCATCCTCAGAGGTATAACACAGAAGGATGGAGTACTCTCTATGTCAAGGATATCCAGACTTTCCTTATAGGAAAGGTGCTTGGAGCCATTTAAACCCTGCTTTCTGATCCCAGCCATATAAATCCCTTCTTTCTGATCCCTGCCAAAAGGTGGTCCCTGCTGCTCAGCTGTTTAGAAACCCCTGGTTTCTTCTCCTGTGGCTTTTTGTGGAAACCCAGCTGTTTGGAAACTTCTGCTCCCCACAGCTTTTTTCAGGTAGCAGAAAGCAGGTTGTAAACAGCTCAGGTTGTAAACAGCTCAGAGCTTTCTGCTCCCAGCAAAATGTCATGGGGAGCAGACAAACTGATACAAACCAGGTCAGTTTGCAAACCAACCTCCTAGTTCATATGGGTTTGTGGTTTGATTTGTGGTTCAGCCATAAACCATGATCCAAACTGCAAAATGCGGTTTGTGCCCATACCTACACATTAACATTGTTCTGTGAGCTGAAATGTTTTATATTTTTTTCTTATTCCATGCACACATTAACAAACCATTTTTTAAGAAAAAGCATATGGCCAGAAGTATTAAAAATAAACCTAAAATAAAATCCTGAATCTGTGCATTTTCTGTATGGTAACAATTGCTGAAGTTATTAGCAGTGCACCTGCAATCTTAACTAGAGTTACATCCTTCTAAATCCATTGAAATGAACAGGGTTAGGAAGGCATAACTCTGCTTAGGAATGAATTGTTAAACAGATATCCACCAATTTATGGGAAGATAGTATATTAAATTGAGAGAGGCTTCAATCCTACATAGAACACCACTCTGACTGGGTTTCTATATTTGCTCCAAGGCAGATGGACACATTGCACTTTTTCATGCTTTTGTAATGTTACTGTATAAAACAGATGTATAAAATAGAGCTCCATGTTGGACTACAGCCCAAAACGACAGCTTTTTCATATGATACCTAACCTTTCCTTGACTTTTTTGTTTAATAGGGTCATTTCGTCCCATCATTCAATTCTAAAGAACTCAACTTGTCTGTATATAAATGGGAAGTGCACTTCTTCATGATAGCTCTTGTTGCGATCAGCCATTGCAGTTAATCTTTTTAATGTTAATTGGAAAAACCAACTCATTTAGCATACCTAATGTATATAAGTAAGGAGTCCTCTTTCATAGTGCGAAATATGCTGTCCTCTTTCATAAAGGAACTAGAAGTGGCATTGTAACAGTCACATTACTAAAAGTGATAGAAGAAGAGGAGGAGGAGGAGGAGGAGGAGGAGGAGGAGGAGGAGGAGGAGGAGGAGGAGGAGGAGGAGGAGGAGAAGAAGAAGAAGAAGAAGAAGAAGAAGAAGAAGAAGAAGAAGAGATTGTATTTATATCCCATCCTTCACTTGGAATCTCAGAGCAGTTTACAAACTCCTTTCGCTCCCTCTCCCCAAAACAGACACCCTGTGAGGTAGGTGGGACTGAGAGAGCTGTTTCCAGAACTGTCCTGGAGAGAACAGCTCTGAAAGAACTATGGCTTGCCCAAGGTCATCCAGCAGCTGCAAGTGGAGGCATGGGGAATCAAATCCAGTTCTCCCAGATTAGAGTCCATGCACTTAACCACTACACCAAACTGGCTCTATATAAAGATATACAAGATATCTCTCCTTATATATAGTTGAGTAGTGGAGTGGCACTTTCTGAACATTCCACACATTCCTAAATCAGTTGGCTCCATGATGTGTCACTCAGAAGCTGTCCCTATCCACTGGTTGCATTGCCTGAGACCTGCCTCCACCATTCTAACCAGTTTGCTGTTCCTCTCCCCCCCATAGCCAGTCAGAACACAGAGGTCGTTTGCATATGCAGCCTGATTGGCCTTTGCCTCTAACGTTCTAAACAGTTTGTTTTTGCTGTTGGGAGTCATTGAATGTATCCTGAGGTAAAATACATACCCCAATCTTCCCTTAAATGGTCACTGGAGTTGCCAGTCTCCCTGTGGGGCCTGGAGAACTCCCAGAAATCATTGTGTTTCCCAGCCACAGCACATCATTTCCCCTACAGAAAATTTCCCAGCTATTACAACTGATCTCCAGATGACCAAGATCAGTTCTCCTGGAGACACTGGCTGCTTTCGGCAGTGGACTCTATGGCACCATACACTGCTGAAGTACCTCTGCACCCCAAACCCTGTTCTCCCCAGGCTCTACCCATCAAATTTACAGGTATTTCCCAACCCAGAGTTGGCAACCATGTAATTAGCTATGGAACCACTTTCCAGACCCTTGGAACTCAGAAAACATGGCATAGGAGGAGATGCTATTCTACCTTAGCTGCCACTGCATAGCCCCAAATTAAGATAAGCCAACCTCCAGGCGACGCCTGGAGATTTCCAGCTATTAAAACTGATGCCCAGATGACCAAGATCAGTTCTCCTGGAGACAATGGCTGCTTTGGCCAGTGGACTGTATGTCATTATACCCTGCTGAGTTCCCTCCCCACTCCTTCCCTCCCCAGGCTCTACCCCTCAAATCTACAGGTGTTTCCCAACCCAGAGTTGGCAACCATGTAATTGGCTATGGAACCGCTTTCCAGACCCTTGGAACCCAGAAGACATGGCATAGGAGGAGGTGCTTTTCTACCTCAGCTGCCACTGCATAGCCCCAAATCAACATAAGTCAGGGGTGGAGGGAGCCATACTTGTTACCGTGAGGCTGTCCTCCCATACTACCCACTTGGGTAGCAAAATGAATTGAGACTGCCCTGCCTTATAGCTAAGCAGAAGGAAATAAACATGGCTTGCCTCCCTCTATTTTCCCCTTCCCTCTGCTGCCCCACCAGCCACAGCCGGGACACTCACCTGGAGCTTCCTTCTAGAGCTCATTGTATTTCGTCCCACAATGGGCCTTACTCCTAGTATCTATATAAAGATATACAAAGATATATAAATATATACAAGTATACAACAGGAAAATAAAATGGAAACCATTTCATATCTGAATTAATATAGACAGTACTCTGATGTCCAGTTTCACTGCGGCAGAATAAAATGCATATGAACTTGGCTTGTTCTGGGAACATGTGCACACCTTGGTCATTCTTTCATTTTTTTGTACATAAAATTATGAAGGAATGTTGTTTGAAGACTAACAGATATCCATGATGACATATGAATGCAGGTGTGTGGCTTAGTTGTACCTTCCCTTACTGGGATCCTAGAAATGGTTGACAGCAGCAACAGTCATTGATCTGCTTCTCCAAATGGTTAGGACCATGAGGCTACATAATAACAAGCAGATTTTCACTGTATCAATTTGGTTATTGCATGGGTCCCCAATGTGCTGCCTATGGGCACCAAGGTGCCTGCCCACACCTTTCCTGGTGCCTGCCATGTGTTTTTAGAATGTGTGTTGGGCTATGTAAGCCTTTTCCGGCAAGGATTCCTACTGGCCATTGGAGATTTGATTGACGGTACAGATTTTTTTTAAAATGTTGCAGTGGCAGCAGCTGCCACCACAGTACAAGGACCTTCACTGTGTGACTGAAGGTATGCAGGGGCAGCCATTTTGTGGCTGGCTTCATTTCCTGCAGCAACCAATCTGTGGCAGCCACTTTGTGGCTGTGCCCACCATGCTGTTTCAGAAATCCAGAGGTGCCTGCAGGCTCACAAACATTGGGGGCTCCTTTGTTATCTGTTCTGTGTGCTTGGAAGTTAATAAACATTTTACCTCTTGAAAGAATCTTCATCCTGTACTCATGCTTATTTGGAAAACTGCAACATATATGATGATTCGTCTCCTATAGTTTTCATTTTGCCTGTCTTTTACCAACATTGCAGCCTCTGGGGCATGTGTAGAGTGAAGCCCCAGTTATTAAATATCAAGAGAAGAGAAGAGAAGAGAAGAGAAGAGAAGAGAAGAGAAGAGAAGAGAAGAGAAGAGAAGAGAAGAGAAGAGATTGGATTTATACCTCACCCTTCACTACCCGAAGGAGTCTCAGAGCAGCTTACAAACTCTTTTCCCTTCCCCTCTCCACAACAGATACCCTGTGAGGTAGATGGGGCTGAGAGAGCTCTGACAGAAACTACTCTTTTCAAGAACACCTGTGCCAGAACTATGGCTTGCCCAAGGTCATCCAGCAGCTGCAAGTGGAGGAGTGGGGAATCAAACCCAGTCCCCCCAGATTAGAGTCCGCGCACTTTAGCCACTACACCAGACAAGGTGGATTCTAGGTTGGAGGGCATTTCTCTACAGGATAGCTTACCTTTTTGTAATAAAAGAAGCTGTACTTTTGCAATAAAGCATTGCAATCCAAATTGCAGACAACATGATTTGATATGGTAATTTTATAAAGAACCAGTTTGGTAATGCAACAAATGATTACCTTAGCATGACAAGTAAGCAGATGTTTCTTCTCTTTCTTGTACTACTATGAAACAGAAGATGCAAAAGAAGAAAAAAGAAAAAAAGTTAAATAACGAATTAATTTTCCATTTGGTCACGCTATTAATCACAATGAATAGAATACTGGAACAATAACATGCAGCTTTTATCCCCAAGGAGAGTTGAGCTGTTAATATCAGTACTGCTATCCTATGAGCTTCTCCCAGCATATGTACCTGGAAACATTTAGAATAATACAGCTTTTACAGACACAGTAATGGCATAAACAGGGCAGAGGAAGTACCAGCAGTGCAACAGATGCTATTGATTAGATGCCATAGGGAATACTCTGCTTATTTATTTTTAGATCTGGTCAATGTACACCAAAAGGCCGCTGTATTGTCAGTGAATACATATCAAAAGTAAAGTAATCCACTGTGACAGCTCTTCCACTTTACTGACACAGCAGATCACAGTTTTGGACACGGAAAAGCTACCTGTAGCATAGCAGGCATTCTAAAGAAAAGAAGCACGGCTTGATTTCAACAGCTGATTCACTGTGAACTATGATCAAGTTTATGCTGATACAAGCTGATAGGGTTGTCTTAGGTTATTTTGACCTAATGCATTTAAACAAGGTTTTAAATAATTTTCCTGCTATGGAAGTTAGTAGTTCTTGTTATTGTTGTATAGTAAATCTGTTAGTGTGTTGGTGGGGTCAGGAACTGACACCAAACAAAAGTAAACATAGAAAGTTTAAAAAGATGGTCAGCTATCTTTCCAGAAACTACATCATGTGTTGACAGTATCTCTCTATATAATCATTCTGTTTTGGTCATGGACTCTCCTGAACATTCCACACACTCCCAAATAAGTTGGCTCCCTGATCTGTCACTCAGAAGCTGTCCCTATCCACTGGCTGTGTTGCCTGGGTCTCGCTTCCAATATTCTAAACAGTTTGCTGTTCCTCTCCCCGCAATAGCCAGTTGGAACACAGAGGCCATTTGCATATGTGGCCTGATTGGTCTTTGCCTCTAGCATTCTAAACAGTTTGTTGGTGCTGTTGGGAGTAATTGAATGTGTCCTGAGGTAAAATACATATTCCAATCTTCCCTTAAATGATCACTGGAGTTGCCAATTTCCCTGTGGAGCCTGGAGATATCCCAGAAATCATGTTTCCCAGCCACAGCACATCATTTCCCCTGCAGAAAATTTCCCAGCTATTACAATGGCTGCTTTGGGCAGTGGATTCTATGGCATTATACCCTGCTGAAGTCCCTCTGCACCCCAAACCCTGCCCTCCCCAGGCTCTACCTCTCAGATCTACAGGTATGTCCCTCCCCTTAGTATTGCCAGCCTCCAGGCAGACCTGGAGATCTCCAAGATCAGTTCTCCTGGAGAGTTCACCTGGAGATCTCCAAGAACAGTTCTCCTGGAGAGAATGGCTGCTTTGGGCATTGGACTCTATGGCGTTATACCATGCTGAGGTCTCTCCGCACCCCAAACCCTGCCCTTCCCAGGCTCTACTCCTCAAATCTACAGGTCTGGCCCTCTCCTTAGTATTGCCAACCTCCAGGCAGCACCTGGAGATCTCCAAGATCAGTTCTCCTGGAGACAATGGCTGCTTTGGGCAATGGACTCTATGGCATTATACCCTGCTGAGCTCCCTCTGCACCCCAAACCCTGCCCTTCCCAGGCTCTACCCCTCAAATCTACAGGTGATTCCCAACCCAGAGTTGGCAACCATGTAATTGGCTATGGAACCACTTTCTAGACCCTTGGAACCCAGAAGACATGGCACAGGAGGAGGTGCTTTTCTACCTCAGCTGCCACTGCATAACCCCAAATCAACATAAGTCAGGGGTGGAGGGAACCATACCTGTTACCGTGAGGCTGTCCTCCCATACTACCCACTTGGGGGAGCAAGATGACTTGAGACAGCCCTGCCTTATAGCTAAGTAGAAGGAAATAAACATGGCTTGCTTCCCTCTATTTTCCCCTTCCCTCTGCTGCCCCACCAGCCACAGCTGGGACACTCACCTGGAGCTTCCTTCTAGAGCTCATTGTCTTTCTTCCCACAATGGGCCTTACTCCTAGTATGATATAAAGCTCAGTAGTTATAATAATAATAATAATAACCTCTGCTAGCTACATTTTCTTAAGAATGGTAGCATACTCAGGAGGCAAACGGAAGGATTTTTTTGTGGGAAACCTCCCTTTGTTTTATGTTGTCGTGCTAACTTTCAGAAAAATTACCTCTCTCAGACCAGAGACCACCATATAAGAGCTGGTATCACTGCTGGAGTGATTTTTGTACACTGCTTCCATTAGGGACATCATTTCAGATTTCATTGTTATAGTCAAGGTTTAGAGCAAGATTCATGATTATGTACATGGTCAAGCCCTCTCTCTGTATTTTGACAGCATTCCATTAATTGTAGTTTTTTATAAATATTTCACAATAGCTGAATAATATTATCATGACAAGTCAAACAATGATCATGATTTTGAATGCCCCAAGTACATGCAACTTGCTTTGACCAGTTGAATTGTTTAGTTATTCAGTATGGGCTATCAGATATATGGAAAACTGCTTCTGAAAAATAATCACATGTGGTCTGAGACATGTGGGAGGGGAGGGAAGAGCCACTCCCTAAATAGTTCTGTTCGATATGGTGCAGTTCTCCTCACAGTATGAAGCAGAGAATCAGTGATGATGTTGAGTGAGAATCAGTAAATAAGAACATAAGGGAAGCCAATGTTGGATCAGGCCAACAGCCCATCCAGTCCAATACTCTGTCACACAGTGGCCAAAAATACCAGGTGCCATCAGGAGGTCCACCAGTGGGGCCAGGACATTAAAAGGCATCCCACTGTTGACTCCCCCCAAGCACAAAATGCTGAACATAGATATCCCAACGGGATTCACAAGGCTCCTCCTTCTTGAAAATCAGGCCATGGCCAGTGCACCACTGCTCTTTACCCACTTTCTTAAACATATATTTCATATAAGAATAAGTACGCAATGTTAGTAAACAGTAATAGCACATTATTTGTCTAATATATTGTAAAAATGTCTTTCTATTAGGGGCTTTGGCTGATAAAAAAGTGATAGAAATGTTAAAAAGAGTTGGCAGTTGTGAGGCTCCCCCACCCCTGAGATGTTCTCCATGCTTTCCACCATCCTGCCACCAAGGAGGATGTCTGGTCAACAGGCCTCAGAATTGGGAAGAAGAGAGGGTTCGGGTACCCAGATTCTCCTTCTTTTCCAGACTGGCTGCTCATGTTCTCCATGCACCCATGCTCTCCATACTCAATCTCTTCTCCTTGTCTTCTCCTTCCCTTTTATGTGATTCTCTACCATCCCACCTGTCCTGTATCCAATCCCCTCCCACCTATTCCACCTGAGAGGCTAGAAAAGAAAAAGAAGCCTTCCCTGTCTTTTTCCCATCACTGCCTGTCTCCCTGCCCTGCTCCTTCCTCTTTTTGCTCAGGGGTGCCTCTTGCCCTTTCACATCCTTACCCTCCTCAAGTCAGGGTTTGGCCTTATCTTCTGACCTTGCCCCCTCCCTGCCACTGCATGAGAGCCAGTTTGGTGTAGTGGTTAAGTGCAAGGACTCTAATCGGGGAGAACTGGGTTTGATTCCCCACTTCTCCACTTGTACCTGGCTGGATGACCTTGGGCAAGCCGTAGTTCTGATAAGAGCTGTTCTCAAAAAAATACCAGTTTCTGTCAAGAGCTTTCTCAGTCCTACCTACCTCACAGGGTGTCTGTTGTGGGGAGGGGAAGGGAAAGGAGTTTGTAAGCTACTCTGAGACACCTTTGGGTAGTGAAGGGCAGGGTATAATTCAATCTCCTCTTCCTCCTCTTCCTCTTCCTCTTCTCCTTCCCCTCCTCCTCTACTGTTCTGGAGTGATCTCCCCAGGTCTGGGCCCCCTTCCTCTCTGACCTTCCTCTCATGGACCTTCCTCTCTGACCTTCCTCTCATGGATGAGTGCAGGGCACAGTTGTCTTCAGCTTGGGTAGCCTGGGTGGGGTTGAATCAGGGCTGGGCATTGTCTCCTGACAACAATCTAACACAAACTAATATGTGCTTCTTGAATAAAGAAAAAACCCTTTTAATAAATAGTAATTTGCATCTCAATTCCTATGAAACATATAGGTTTCTGTCAGTCTGTTTATGAGTGTGAATGGGATTATCCGTGTAAAATTTTTGCCTAATTTCGTTTTAATAACGCCAGCTTTAAAGAAACTGGAAATTTTATTAATATATTCCTCATGTTTAATTTTATTCCTTCTCACTGAATGCTATACTTAATTGACAGTAAACAATACATTATGTAGAACATGGGAGACCCAGCATGCTACCACCTGGTGATGAATAAATACATTTTGGCTGAAGGTCAGTATATGGGGGGGGGGACCCACATTATTTCCAGGTCTTCAGTTGGTGTACCTCTGTGTATTTAATGAAATTACACTGATTTATAGCAGCAAGGATCTGGCTCCATGATGGCATGAAAAGTCATTAACTTTACAAATCAAATTCAGAACATCCAAATGCTTTAAAAAGCTGCCCCACGTTCAGAACCTCATGGGTTCTGATGATTTCCAACTCTGCATACAAAGTGGTGAAACATCCAAGATGGAAAAACAATATTAGTGCCTCTGATTCACATAGAGAGCCTCCATAGATAGATCAAACACATGCAGGAAGAACTCTAATGAGACTACACATATTTCTGTACTAAGGAAAAAACAGATTCTGAACTGAGATATATCTGGAAAGTCTCCATTACAAATTGAATTCTGTTGTTCTGAGTGAACTGCATTATACCATGACCTATACATTACACTTCCACAGCCTAAAAGTTCTTATTTCTCATTGTGTAACAGCTTGTTAAATTTCTGTGATTGTTCAGTTTTAGGAATTGTCTTAAGATAGAGGTATGTGTCCATGGCTACCTGGTGGGGGTCACTTTGTATTTCAAGCCTGAATCTGAAATCCTATAAACAACAACTCCAGTTCTTGGAAACTGTAATGGTTGTATAGACAGGCTGATGTGGAATGCATTTTTAAATATACCTGCAGTCAGTTTAATGGTAATTTAATTGCTAGGGAGACATAACAAAGTCAATAGGCTTATTTGGAACCAATAACTGTAATAGATTTGATAAAAGTAATACAATAGATTCAGGAAAAAAGTATAGTTTGTCTGCATCTACTAAAGAATGTTTCCCCATACAGATGGATATATACTGAAAGGTTTTCCTTCTTTTTAATATTTTAACTATAGATCACTTAAAGCAGACTTTTAACAATTGGAATACATATGAAGCAATATTAAAAATTAGATTCGGACATTATGTGTTCTGTTTTGGTTTGTTGGGACATATTGATGCTAAATAAGTTAGATATTTGTCCTGGGCTGAATGAAGTCATGTGTGGAATATTGAATATTGGCTACAAAGGCCCTTGCAGAAGGTTCTAGTGAATGATGGCATTATTAGATGGACTCTGATATTCAAATTTGGGTACTGTGAATATTTATTTATTTATTAGATTTATATCCCACCCTCCCTAAAGTGGGCTCAGGAAATGTAACAACAAGAGAATTTATAGAACCATTAAAACAAATTATCACAATAAACAGCTTAAGATGATTTAAAAGATGGTGAATCAAACATAAATGTTCCAGAAGTGCTAAATAAATGACAAAGAGTCACAACAAAAACGATAGTAGCATCTCTTTACATGGGCCAATGTAATAGGGCAGTTTTCAGCAAGGGAGGCCAGATGACTGGACATCCGCTACCTCAACTAAAGGCCTGATGGAACATCTCCATTTTACAGGCCCCGTGAAACTGTAATAAGTCTTGCAGGACCCAAATCTCAAGCAGAAGTATGTTCGATCAGGTGGGGGACAGGACGGAAAAGGCCCTGGCCCTAGTTGAGGCTAAGCGGACATCCTTTGAGGCAGGGAGAATCAGCACATGTTGGTCAGCAGAGCACAAGGCTCTCTGAGGGACATAAGGGGAGAGATAGTCCCTTAGATATGTCGGTCCCAGGCTGCATAGGGCTTTAAAGGTTAATACCATCACCTTGAAATGGATCCATTACTCAGTTGGCAGCCAGCACAACTGGTGTAGCACCATCTGAATGCTTGCCCACACAGATGTCACAGTCAGCAAGTGCGCCACCACATTTTGCACTAGCTGGAGTTTTTGAATCAGATTCAAGGGTAAGCCCACATAAAGTGAGTTACAGTAATCAAACCTGGACGTGACCATTGCATGAGTCACTGTAGCCAAGTCTTGGGGGTAGAGATAAGAAACCAGTTTCCTGATCTGCCAAAGATGATAAAAGGCTGACCTGGCAAGAGTGGTGACCTGGGCCTCCATAGAGAGTGAGGCATCCAGGATCACCCTTAGGCTCCTCACCCTCACCATTAGGTTGGAAGCCTCATTCCTAAACGTGCTCCCCAACTCAGATACAGGACCTCCATCTTTGTTGGATTAAGTTTCAGCCAGCTCTGCTGTAACCACTCAGCCACAGTCTCCAAAGCCCTGTCCAAGTTATCTGGGGTGGACCCTGGTTGGCCATCCATCAATAGATACAGCTGGGTATCATCAGCATACTGGTGACAACCCAGCCCAAACCTCCATACCAACTAGGTGAGGGGACGCATGTAGATGCTGAACATGATTTACCCATATTTGTTGTTTGCTTAATTGGAGGATGGTGTTTACCCTGGTAAGTACTGAAGCCTTTTCAGCAAAAATAAACACAAAGAACATTTTTTTGTTTATAACTATGGATTACTTTATATATCAGAATCATTTATAAATCAGAATCAGACTTGGATGGCCAACTTTGTGGCTCTCAACTATTTTACTGGGCTTCCAAGTAATTTTTCCTGAAGTATCACAAAAATATGCAATGGGGAAGGAATCTAATAATACTGCAAGAATGTTGCCTGGAGTGGGTCATAAGGATCATATTACTCCAGTTTTTGCCCTGACTTCCAACCTGTTTCCAGGCACAATTCAAGGTGCTAGTGTTGACCTTTAAAGCTCTATATGTCTTGGGACAAGTATACCTGAAGTACTACCTTCTGCCTCATGAAAGAATGCAATGACTACGGTCATCTTCCAAGGCCCTGCTTTGGGTGCCCCCACCTTCTGAGATTAGACAAGAGGGCCTTCTCACTCCTATCACATCTATCCTCTTCTTTTGCAAAAAAAAAAAAAATGTTTTCCTTTCTCCTCTGTTCATATATGTTACCTGTATCCTGTCTGCTTTTACCTGGAAAAATTACACTTAATGGTGTGAAAGTACCCTACTAAATACTAACGGGTTTATAACAGCATAATGTGTTTTTGATGCATGAAATTATTTTCAGTCAGCAAAGACAAACAGATAGACAGAAAGGGTGAGTGAGCATCAACATGGCAAATGGGGTTTAATGTGGCCAAGCGAAAAGTGATGCACATTGGAGCCAAAAATCCTAACTATAAATATATGTTGCTGGGGTCCAAACTGGTGGAGAGTGACCAAGAGAGAGATCTTGGAGTCGTAGTAGATAACTCAATGAAAATGTCGAGACAGTGTGTGACTGCAATAAAAAAGGCCAATACTATGCTCGGGGATTATTAGGAAGGGAATTGAAAACAAATCAGCCAGTATCATAATGTTGTTGTTCAGTTGCACAGTCGACTCCGACTCTTCGCGACCCCATGGACCAGATTACTCCAGGCCCTCCTGTCTTCCGCTGTCCGCTGAAGTTTGCTCAATTTCATGTTCGTTGCATCGATGACACTGTCTAACCATCTCATCCTTTGCCGTCCCCTTCTTCTTTGACCTTCAATCTTTCCCAGCATCAGGGTCTTCTCCAGTGAATGCTCCCTTCTCATTTGGTGGCCAAAGTATTTGAGCTTCAGCTTCAGGATCTGGCCTTCCAGGGAACAGTCAGGGTTGATTTCTTTTAGGATTGACTGATTTGATCTCCTTGCAGTCCAAGGGACTCTCAAGAGTCTTCTCCAGCACCATAGTTCAAAAGAATCTATTCTTCGGTGCTCAGCCTTCCTTATAGTCCAACTCTCGCAGCCATACATTACTACGGGGAATACCATTGCTTTAACCATGCGGACTTTTGTTGGCAAGGTGATGTCTCTGCTTTTTATCATGCTGTTTAGGTTTGCCATCGCTTTCCTCCCAAGGAGCAGGTGTCTTTTAATTTCATGGCTGCAGTCACCATCTGCAGTGATCTGGGATCCTAGGAACGTGAAGTCTGTCACTACTTCTACGACTTCTCCTTCTATTTGCCAAGGAGTGATGGGGCCAGATGCCATGATCTTAGTTTTTTTGATGTTGAGCTTCAAGCTCACTTTTGCACTCTCCTCTTTGACCCTGAGCAAGAGGCTCTTTAGGTCCTCTTCACTTTCTGCCATCAGAGTGGTATCGTCTGCATATCTGAGGTTATTGATCTTTTCCCCAGCAATCTTAACTCCAGCTTGTGATTCATCCAGGCCAGCATTTCGCATGATGTACTCTGCATATAAATTAAATAAGCAAGGTGACAATATACATCCTTGTCGTACTCCTTTTCCTATGCTAAACCAATCAGTTGTTCCATATCCGGTTCTAACTGTTGCTTCTTGACCCTTATACAGGTTTCTCAGGAGACATGTGAGGTGGTCCGGTACTCCCATCTCTTTAAGGGCTTGCCATAGTTTGTTGTGATCCACACAATCAAAGGCTTTAGCATAGTCAATGAAGCAGAAGTAGATGTTTTTCTGGTACTCTCTTGCTTTCTCCATAATCCAGCGAATGTTGGCAATTTGAGCTCTAGTTCCTCTACCTCTTCGAAACCCAGCTTGTACTTCTGGCAGTTCTCTATCCACGTACTGTTGGAGCCTAGCTTGTAGGATTTTGAGCATGACCTTGCTAGCGTGTGAAATGAGTGCAATTGTGCGATAGTTTGAACATTCCTTGACATTGCCCTTCTTTGGGATTGGAATGTACACTGACCTTTTCCAATCCTGTGGCCACTGTTGTGTTTTCCAAATTTGTTGGCAAATTGAGTGCAGCACTTTAACAGCATCTTCTTTTAAGACTTTGAATAACTCAGCTGGGATACCATCACCTCCACTAGCTTTGTTGTTAGTAATGCTTTCTAAGGCCCATTTAACTTCGCTTTCCAGGATGTCTGGCTCGAGGTCAGTGATTATGCCATCGTGGTTGTCAAGGACATTGAGGTCCTTCTTGTATAGTTCTTCTGTGTATTCTTGCCATCTTTTCCTAATCTCTTCTGCTTCTGTTAGGTCCCTACCATTTTTGTCCTTTATCATGGCCAGCTTTGCATGGAACATTCCCTTGATTTCTCCAATTTTCTTGAAGAGATCTCTAGTCCTTCCCAATCTATTGTTTTCCTCAGTATCATAATGCCCCTGTATAAATCGATGATGTGACCTCATTTGGGGTATTGTGTACAGTTCTGGTCACTACATTTCAAAAACATATGGAGCAGAGGTCCATCAGTGGCTATTAGCCACAATGTATAGATAGGAACTCTCACTCTGGGGAAAGTGGTGCACTGTATTCTTGGTGCTTGGGGGATGCAACAGTGGGAGGGCTTCTAGTGTCCTGGCCCCACTGCTGGATCTCCTGATGGTACCTGGCATTTTTGGCCACTAAGTGACACAGAGTGTTGGACTGGATGGGCCATTGGCCTGATCCAACATTGGCTTCTCTTATGTTCTTATGTTCAGATAGATAGACATGCATATAATAACACAATAAAATTATCAGATATGGGGTTAAATACATGAAAGAGGAGATACAGTCTTTTAACAGAGTTTTTATGCAAAACTCAAAAACGTAGAATGTAAGCATAATTACCATTAACCATAGCTATAATTGGGGATGACACTGTTATGGCAGACCTTGACAAACACTATGGTCTCTGAGAAATATATTGTCTTTGGTTATACCCTAGTAATATATATTACTATTCATATATTATACTTTTCTGTAGCAGTTTCTTGCTGGAGACTCTGTTGAAGAATTGTGTTTAGGGATGGGCACGAACCGATAAATGAACCCTGGTTCATGCACGAGCCAGGCCAGTTCATGGTTTGCAAACCAGGGGTTTGAGAGAATGTGTCTTCCATGATCCACTACATGAACCTCCATGTTTATTCATGAGAGGGTTCATGCAAGCTCTGAAGGCATACAAATACCTTCAAAGCTTACTTCCAGGTCTGGTGGCCTGATGGAAAATGAGTTCTGAAGGCATTTAAATGAGACCCAGTTTGGTGAAGTGGTTAAGTGCATGGACTCTAATCTGGGAGTACCGGGTTTGATTCCTCACTCTTCCACTTGCAGTTTCTGGATCACGTTGGGCAAGCCACAGCTCTGCCAGAGCTGTTCTCTCTGGAAAGAGCTCTCTCAGCCCTACCTACCTCAAAAGGTTTCTGTTGTGGACAGGGGAAGGGAAAGGAGTTTGTAAGCCACTCTGAGTGAAGGGCGGGGTATAAATCCAGTATCTTCTTCTTCATAATCATCATCATCATCATCATCTTCATCATCATCATCATCTTCTTCTTCTTCATCATCTTCATCTTCTCCTCCTCCTCCTCCTTCTCCTCCTTCTCCTGTTGGAGCCCACCACTGGTCTGTGGCTTGACCTGAGTGAGCTCTGAAGGCATTTAAATGCCTTTGGAGCTTACTTCTGGGTTCGACTGCCCAACTGGAAATGAGTTCCGAAGGTATTTATATGCCTATTTATATGCCTTCAGAGCCCACCTCTGGGTTGAGCCAGCCAGACTAAGCTCCAACATTGAGCTCTGAAGGCATTTATATACCTATTTAAATGCTTTTGGAGCTCCCCTCTGGGTCAGGCCAGCCTGACTGAGCTCAAAGAGTGAGCTCTGAAGGCCTTCAGAACTTAGTCTTCAAGCTTAGTCGGGCTGACCCAGCGGTGGGCTCTGTAGGTCTTTAAATGGCTTCTGGGCTCACTTCTGGGTAGGGCTATGGCTTGAGTGAGCTCTGAAGGCATTTAAATGCCTTTGGAGCCCACCTCCAGGTCATGCTGCAGCCATGCCCCAACAGGAAGTCAGATTCATAGGCATTTAAATGCCCCATGAACTTCCCAAAGCATGAAAGTTCTTTTTTCCCAGTTTGTGCCCACCCCTAATAGTGACTTTGAGGTCAACAACAGAATCCCCATTGTATGTCCATTTGCCTTTTGTATAGGGGCTGACTTGTTTGCTTTATGTATACAGTAAAAGAACATTGTTGACAGGTTATTGAATATATCACAGTTTACATGGGATGTTATCTGAGGCTGTTGCAGTATATGGTGCCTAGGCTAATAATTTTAAATTAAGGCACTGTATGTAAACAGAAAGGCTTATCATAAAAGGCCTGTGTGTCATACAGCAAAACTCTAGACATGCCTATTTCTTTATATTAGTGATCATAAATGGGACAAAGCTCCATTATAGTAGAACTATGTTTTCTTCTTCCCCAGTGTAACTCAACTTACATCATGTCCTGGCATTGTTGTAATTATAATTACCACTCAGTATGTAATTTCATGACGTATCTTGATTATATATTATGGAGCCAGAGGGGGGTATTTTGACTGGAATGCTCTTTTCAGTGGTAGCCCTGTGCTTTTTGTAATGCACAGTTATTTACTCCATGTTCCCCTGTGATTAAATTATTTTTCTTAGACAGCAAAATAATATTACATATCGAATTTTGCTGATAGCAAACTTAGTGTTATGAACACACGATCCTCCACTCATACAGCCTTGCCTCTCTCTTCCAGCTGGTGAAAACACTCTGTTAAAGCATTCAAATGTTCTCTCAGAGGCTCACCTGGCAGCTGGACTTTCCGATAAAGCCAGCGCGTCAGGGCAATTAGAGAGCTTGCCGTGTGTTGCACATAAACAGCTTTTAAACTGTCCCAAGCACTTTTTGCTGTTGTGGCCTGTGCTAAATGGACCAATTGATCACCCCCAACAGCCAAAACGACATTTGCCAAAGCTTTTCCCACCTTCGGCACATCTCCAGCAGGGACTGGATCAGGAGGGTCCTCCACATATAGCCACAGTCCCTCATGCTTGAGAAAGTGCTTCATGCGAAGCGCCCATACATCATAGTTAGTTGAGGTGAGCTTTTCCACCCATCGGGTGCCCGGTACCTGAGCCATCCTGGAAACTTTCTGAAGCAGCCAGTCGCTCTCTGGCTGAAGTGGTGCTGATCACCGCTATGCAATTGTGTTTACAGATAATTTTTCTCATTTCTCCTGGCTATATATTTTAAAACAAAAGTCTGACGCTTTTGAAACGTTTAAATACTGGTACAGGAAGGTTAGCAACCAAATAGGCGTGGTTAAAGCCCTGCAAACGGATATGGGGGGGTGAATTTATGGCATCTGCATTTCAGAAATGGTTAAAAGAGCATGCAGTTAAACACAAAATAGCAAACGTGGCCACACCCCAGGAAAATGGAGTGGCAGAACGCAAGGGTGCAACCTTGCAAACAATAATGCTTGCAATGCTCAAAGATGCCAATTTACCAATACAGTTCTGGGCAGAAGCCCTAAAAGCTGCATGTTATGTGAGCAATAGGGTGTGGACAAGAGTGTTAAACGATATCCCCTATGCAGTCCTCTATGGTAAAACACCAAACTGAATCATTTGAGGGTGTTTGGGTCCAAGGCCTGGGTGAATGTGCTCTTGAGCCAGAGGAGAAAAGGGGGAGCTCGCTCAAAGAAGTTACTTTTCTTAGGTTATCAATCAGGCATGAAAGCCTACAGATTTGCAAATGAGCAGCACAATGTGAGTTTCAGCAGGTCAACAAATTTTTGCGAAAGCCAAAACTGGCACGCAAACCAAATACCTGGACAGGCAGTGTTACCTGTAACAAATGATACTGAAGTTGAAACTGAAACTAAGTCTCCACTGCCTGTTCTCTCTGAAAGTGTCAAAACTTAGCAAGTTACTCCTAGGTGATCTGCCAGAAGCACGAAAGGGGTAGCACCTCAGAGGTACAGTTATGACACTGATGTTGTAAACTATGTGCACATGCATGAACCTGTAAGCTATCAGGAGGTAACAGAAACACCAAAACAAGAACAAGCTTGGCTAAAAGCCATGAGAGTTGAGTATGACTCACTGTGTGAAAACAATGTGTTTACTTTGTCAGAGTTGCCTGAGAACAAAAATGTAATAGGCTGCAAATGGCTTTACAAGCTAAAACCTCTACAGGATGGGAAGCTCCAGAGGAAGGCCAGATTGGTCACTAGGGGTTTTTCCCAAATTGAAGGTCAGGATTATGATGAAATATTCTCTCCCACTGTGAAATCTAACACTTTGAATGTTGTTCTGACCAAAGCGAGGTTGCAAGGGATGCAGGTGCATCATTTTGACTTTACCACTGCTTACCTGAATGCTCAGATTAAGAAAGATCTGTACATGGAACAGATACTGGGTTTTGAGCATGCAAACAAGGGTCTTGTGTTAAAAATAAACAGAGCACTGTATGAGTTAAAACAAAGTGGGTGCCTCTGGAATGAATGTTTGTCAAAAACGTTATCTGACTTAGGGTTTGAACAAAGCATAGCTGATCCCTGTATGTTTAGCAAAGAAAATGAAACAAGCAGGTGCTATTTGCTCGTTTTTGTCGATGACCTCTGTTTTATTTTTGACAAGCAGCAGCAACTCAACCAGTTCATCCAAGCAACACAAAAATTCTTCAAAATCAAACATCTAGGGGAAATTAAACATTACCTCGGCATGGATGTTTGCAGAAATAAAGATGGATTCTATGAATTAAGCCAGGAAGGCAAGATTGTTAAGTTGCTGGAAAAGTATAACATGTCTGAGGTGCAATCTGTAACAACTCCCATGTCAACAAGTTATGAGAAGGAGCCTGAGGGAGAATGCTTTGAGCATAAGGCTCTGTATCAATCTTTGGTTGGTTTGCTATTATACTTAGCAGTCTGGTCCCATCCAGACATCTACTATGCTGTGCATATGCTATGTCAAAAGAGCGCATGTCCTTACAAAAGAGATTGGATTGCAGCTAAGCGACTTCTGAGGTACTTGAAAGGTACTATAAAATGCAGATTGATGTTGGGAACTGATGATACAAATCAGGTGCTTGCTTACAGTGACTCCAATTGGGGGGACAAAAAGAGTGGAAAGTCTACAACTAGGTATGTAATATGTTTGTGGGTCACTCATAATGTGGAAGTTAGTCAAACAACAGTACATTGCAACGAGCTCGTGTGAGGCGGAATTTGCGACAATAAATATGGTACAACTGGAATGGCTAAACCAATTGTTAAAAGACTTAAGAATGCCTGTAAAGGTTTCGGTTTCGGCGTCGCGAATGGCGGCCGCTTCTCGGGACGCTCCCGGAGGCGGTTAGCCCACGCGCAGTTAGGGGGGGTCTTCGCGTGTGCGAAAGACCCTAGTGAGCCTTAGGTAAAGGCTCCGAACCGGGGGCGCTTGGGGAGTAGCCTCTTTGCCGGCAGACAGCCGGGAAATTGAGGCTTTCTCCCCGCCCCGATCGGCCCCGCTGCGGCGTGCCCGTAATGGGACTTAGCGGCGCCACCGAATTCCAGGAGTGAAGACAGCGCTATGGCTTAAAATAAAAAGAAGAAGTAGCATCGAATCGTGAGTTGGAGATCTATTTTGAAGCGTAAATCGGAGCCCCCCTGCATGCGTATAAGCGTTGGGAGGAGGGAGGAGTTCCCACTCCCTTTGAGAAGCAAGATCCACAAAGGGAGCGCGAAGGGGGGCGAGAAGAAAAAGTGTTGGTGAAAGTACCGTTGGGGTTGCATGGAAGATTCCGATCATCTTAGCTTCCTGGGGGATGCGGCACGAACTTTTTAAAAGTAAACAAAAAAACAAAATGTCGATACTGGAAAAAGTCCTGCAGATACCGGAAGAGAAGAGAGGAGGGACTTCCGGTCCAGACAGCCCCCCCAAGAGCTTGCTGTCAATCAACAGGAAAAGGAGATGCTGTGCCCCCTGCTGGAACAATTGCAGAAAATCAACGAAACTCTGTCTAAAATGGATAGTGTTCTCATCAGTCGACAGAAACAGATATCGGAAACAACTAGAAAGATGATGGAGATTGAACAGAAATCGAATTTGATTCTAGGTTTCCAGGGCGTTAAAGAGGAAGAGAAAGAAGATCTCGGATTTACCTTGACAAATGTCTTGGCACCCCTAACTGGCAGTGAAGCGATAAAATTAAAAGAAGAGGTGGATGAGGCTCCCAAAGCCTATTCCGCTTTTATAAAAGAGAATACTCTGCCAGTAGAAGGGGATGTTGAGCATAGCAAGCGACAAACTGGAGATCTAATTTCATCCGAAGAGTTTGTGGAGCCCAGGAAGCCTGAAAGCCAGAAGTTTAAGGAAAAAGAGAAAAGAAAGAAGAAGGATTTCATCTTTAAAATACAGAAACTTCTGAAGAGACACGCCAGCAGGGAGGAAGATGCAGTATTCCAAACTGGGACAAGCGAAGAAGACAGCAGCCCAGGGGAAAGTGGTGATGGAATGGAAGACTTCAAAGTTAAAATGGACTCAATCCATAACTGGAAGAGATTTAAAAGAAGATATTTTGAGGACTGTTCGTGTAACATCTGGAAGGAGCTGTTTAATTACTAACCCCAATGGACTTTACTAACTGCATTAACAGAGTGATTTTGGACTTCACAATAGTTAAAAAGAAGATCTTCTAACCACCATAGATGCCAAAACTGGTATTGGTTATTAACCTAAACTAACACTCACTAACAGGAAAAATTTCACTCCATCTTTTTCTTTCTCCATCTGTCTACCCTTCCTGTTTCTTATAAAAAGAATAAAATTCTCTCTTTTTTAAGAGAGTTTTACAAAAAAAAAAAAAAAAAAGAATGCCTGTAAATATGCCTATGTCTGTGGTTTGTGATAATACTGCCGTACAACAACTGGCTGGCTCACATGGTGTCAAGACAAGAAGCAGGCATATCAACATATGTTACCAGAATGTATGGGAGATAGTACAGAGAAAACTGGTTGCCCTGAAGTATTGTGATTCTGCAAACAATGTGGCTGATATGTTTACTAAAGGGCTGGAAGCAAACAAATTCCTGAACCTGAGGGGGAGGTTGGGTCTGGTCACAGAGCTCTAAGTCTTAGGGGGAGTGTTGGCCTGGAAGACTTTAGAGCCAGTGATCGTGCTGATCTAACTTACAGCAGATGACAGCCAGCAGAGGCCAGTTCTGACCGGTTCAGGCAGGAGCTGGTAGAGGCTTGCTCAGAGTGACTCAGCAGCAAGCTGATTGATTGTCCATTGTATATAAGTGATTGTATTCTGTATCATATTTTCCTTTTGTCCTTATGCGTTGTTGGCGAAGCACTTTGCTGGTGAGCTGTACATAACTGTAAATAAACGGTATATAGTTGACCACAGGACGGTGTCAGTGTGGTTGCTGCAGTTAACCTTCAGCTGGGCAAGCCTGGGTTTGTATTCCAAGGGAACTGGGCAGTCCTGCCTGGTAGCAGAGACCCTCGGCAAACAGAAAGGCTTATCATAAAAGGCCTGTGTATTATACAGCAAAACTCTAGACATGCCTGTTTCTTTATATTAGTGATCATAAACAGGACAAAGCTCCATTATAGTAGAACTACGTTTTCTTCTTCCCCAGTGTAACTCAACTTACATCATGTCCTGGCATTGTTGTAATTATAATTACCACTCAGTATGTAATTTCATGAGGTATCTTGATTATATATTATGGAGCCAGAGGGGAGCATTTTGACTTGGGATGCTCTTTTCAGTGGTAGCCCTATGTTTTTTGTAATGCACAGTTCTTTACTCCATGTTCCCCTGTGATTAAATTATTTTTCTTAGACAGCAAAATAATATTACACAGGCTAAGCTATATGCATATAATTTATTTTTCTTCTTTTCCTTTTAATATGAACTTCTTCTTGAAACAGGATCACTCCTTGAGACAAACAGCACTTTATTACAGTGAAAATGTACACCATCCTTCTGAGGAATGAACTGCAATAGAACACTTTTCCACAGTGAAAGAAACCTCTCATATTTTGGGATTATTTGTAAAATTAGATATGGAGCAGAATTAAAGAACAAAGAATGGAAGATACTTTGCATAAAGTTCATTATTATACAGTATGTCCAGCTTCTCTTATTCATATTCAATCATAATGTGCAACAATATGGTTGTCTTAAATCCCCTAGTATCTTGAATAACAGCAGCATGCATAGTGCCAGGGTCCTGGGAAATGTAGTGTTCCCAAGGTGCCTGGTCCTTAATATAGACAGTAGCTACAATAGAAACTGCATATCCCAATTAGGGTTGTGGTGAACACATTTGATAGCCGAACATAGCACTTATTCTCCATGTCTAGTAAACTCATGTTCAGTGAAGGGAAATAGCAACATGCACTATGACTTATTTTTGATGTTTTCTTGTTACTTCCTAATCTATATGCTAATAGCACATTCAAATAATGGTGGTAGGGATGGTATTTGAGATAAGAACTAAACTGCTCTCTTACGCTCACCAAATGGTACTAAGCCTTACCAAGAAAATAAATATTTGTGATATATTATCAATACAAATCTTTATTTTTGAATAGAAGAGTTTTGAAGCAAATTGCAACAGGGTAGGTCCTAATGCCATCCATTCTGTTAATTTTATATTTACTTAGTAACCAAAATATCTGAACAGGTGTTTCCCACCTCCCCTCCCTCTCTCCCTCTCTGCCTCTCTCTCTCTCTCTCTCTCTCTCTCTCTCTCATTTTTTTGCTGATTGTAATGTCTGTCTAGACTTGATGACAGAACAAAACCTAGTATTTATAATGTATTATAAACAGACCAGGGTACCTGCTCTGAGACTCCAAGTGAAATGTGGGGTATAAATCCAATCTCCTCCTCCTCCCATGGCAACATCTAGTCTAACTTTGAGCTTTTTCAACCCCTAGGATGGCATTTTATATTTTCCTTGTTATTCATATTTTCATAAGTCATAATGGCAATAATGACCTTTGGGTCAAATATTTCTGTAAATTATGACCAGATCAGAAACTCATTTCCTCTACATAAGCTGTTAACTGCTTCACAATGCCTTTTGTGTCCTTCATTTTACATAATGCCTAGTTAATCATTTTGATGGAAACAGAAATTGATTTTTCCCTCACCTCCTTTTATAACATAGTTGGAACTGAGATGTACTTTCAGGTGGAGGAAGTGAAAAACCAAATTGTAGGACTTGTTAAATTTTGATTTCAAAATTGCCAGATGAAGTCATTAGCTGAATATCCTTTCCCTGGATTTAGCACCCTAAAGGCCATGCATCCTCAAAATAAACTCAGTTTGCCAGATGTACAGAAATTATATAGCAAAATAGAACAATATCCACTATGCAATCTTTACATTAGCAGGAAAATAAGAATCTCAGTTTCTGAACACTGGGAATGCTTGACAAATGTCCAATCCAGAGAGTAATATATTTATCATGGGACTTTTAAAAATAGCAACAGTATTAAAAAGTATGGGATAAACAATCTGGTAGGTGAGAACAAAAAACACATCTACGTTTTCTGAATGAATATTTTTAAATTGTTGTGTCATTGGCTGAATATCATATTTTTGCTTCATTTGACTGGTTCATTTGTCAGGGTTGTTCATCTGTTGGGAGGTAATGGGTGATTGTCTTGTCAGAAGCATCCTGTGTTCACTCATGGAGACTGGGGAACAGGTATGTTCATGCAGAACTTTTTATGTTCAGACTACATCTGAAAGTTATTTGTGCTTGCAAGCCTGTTTATGTACACAGATTTCAAGGGCAATATAATTACATTAAAGTTTCTTGTCTTAGAGGACACCAAGAAAAACTGCAAAGAAATATCAGACTGCTGTGAAATAGCAAATTAGAACAACTGATTTTGCTTGCCCTAAATGTACAATGCTCCTGAATGGTTTGGGACTATGTTGCTTGAAGCCCATATATTATTTCATGTCAATTACAATCTTTCACAAAGGTCTGGGAATTGTCTGAGGTGAGGTTGATTGGCAGGGCTAGAAGCCGGGTCTTTTCAGTTAAGGCAACCCAAATGTGGAATGCCCTCTCTTCAGCAATTTGCCTATCACCAAACATTTTAAGCTTTTAACACTAGGTAAAGACACATTTGCTTGACTGTGCTTTTGTATTATTTGTCTTAACATCCTCCCTCAGAATTGGATTTTGTCTTGTTATTTAAGAGAGAGGCAATTCAGTCCCAAGCCTCATGTATTAAGGCCAGTATTGTTAATGCCAGCATAGTGCTAGTGTAGCTAGCAAGTATTTTATGCACTGTCAGAAGAAAAAAAGAAATAGCAAGAAGGATCCAACATGAATGAGCTGAGAGCATGGCAACTACACTGGAGTTCATAATGACCTTGCCCACATCTACAAATCTAAATGCCTCCATGTCATCAATGCACCGAATCAGGCAACCAATGCATGCTGATGCTGACACACCCCTGGTGATAACCTGAACTCCCTCCCCAGAGCACAAGAAGGGAAAAACATAGAGAACACACCAGAGTCTTCCAGGGAGCACCATGGTTTGCCTATAGGAACCTTGTACCTACCACACTCCAGGAATCTTTGCAGAAGGAGATTAAAATCCCCTCCTTTGGACACATTCCTTCTTGACACAGGAACACAGGGAATGAAGCATGTCCACTCTAACCATATCATCTAGGAATCTCCACAAATCATTTGGCAAAGGAAAGCTCCTCAGTGAAAAAAAGCACTCATGTGAGGAACAGTATGAAGGAGGCAAGAATCTCATCAAGGACCACAGCTCACTTTTTGGCCAGCGGCAAAACTCACCCAGCAGCAACAAAATATCCAGAGGAGCCAGGACTAGAACTCACATGCTGCAGTCCATTCTTCTAACCATATAACAAGTCAAGTACCTGGGGGAAAGACACATCATTTGTTTATTATTTACTAAATTTGTTAAGAATTATCTCCAAAGACCCTGCTTAAGGCAGGTTTTACCTAAAACAATAAGACAAAGTAATACAACTGCAGTCATTAAAAATGAAGCTGAAACCATTAAAAATCAAGCCAAGGCATAACATATGCTCAAAAAGATATTGACAAAACAGTCCCTATTTTCTAATATAGAAAAAAAATAAATATTGTAATGTTTAGATGTCCACTGGAAAGACTGGCTACAGCATGCTATCATTCTGCATTTCAATTACCCAGCTCTGTTTGACCAGCAGTTTTATGAAAGATACTTACAATGATTTATTTCAGAGCATTCAGAAGTAGGTTGCCCTTCTGCCAGAAAAAAAAAATATAATCCTTCTGTTCAAATGTCTGAGCCATAAGTTGCATGTGCTTTGCAATGAGTGCCTCGTATTTGCATTCCATCTCTGTCCATAATTTTCCCCATTAATACAGCCAATAAACCAATTTAAAGACTGGGTACACTGTGCATTTATAAAGAAATAGCTTAACTGCAATTCTTGATTTATAAGCCTTTATATATATATTTAACATAATGTAGACCTTGTCAGGATAATTCATGTAAACAGGTACATATTTCTTGGCTGTTGCATATCTCCTCTGAGAAAGTCTTAATTGTCCTAATCCACTTGCCTACATTGTCTTCTTTGCATGATGTTTTGAGAAGTTACCAAAGGGAAAAGAATGTTTCCCTGAATTTTAAAAAACTACCAGTTTATAAATAACTTCTCATTCCTATCTCTATAGAGATCTAAAAAGGATGAAATTTTAACCTGTAATTAAAACAAATTAGGATTAGCATAGAGTACAAACATGTGTCCCCTGGCAGTTGGTATCTAAAAAATCATTAGAGAAACATGGGCATCACTTGAATTACAGCATGATGCTGATTCGCATAGTACCATAACAACTATTTATAATAGTATGACACTGAGTATTCTGATTTTGATATTACTTTAAAAAAAGGCACATACCATAGCCAGATGAATTATTTAAAAAATCATCTCGTAAAGCATGTGTTCATTGTAAGCAGATTTATATTTTCAGTGCCAATCAGCACCCCTTTTGTTTCCTGATTGTTGCTGCTTTACTTTAGTTCAATTTTCCTTCTTTTTCTGTGCTCCCATACTGTCCTTGATATCATCTGTCTGCATAGCTATTTAATCTGAATTATTAAAGTAAACCATGCTACTTTGTTTCTGGATATCTACAACACCTGGTATTTTTGGCCACCTGGTATTTTTGGCCACTGTGTGACAAAGTGTTCGACTGGATGGGCCATTGGCCTGATCCAACATTGGCTTCTCTATGTTCTTATGCTCTTATGACATCATCACAACAGTGTTATAATGCCATGAAGAAAGTCACATAGGTCACCATAGTCAAGCTGATGAAATGATAGTGTGGGACACCAATACAACAATTGGCAAAAATGGGAAATATTTTTCAAAAATGAATAAAAAACAAGTGGTTTTGGCTCAGCCACAATAGAAGCAAGGTTTTATCCAGCAGTCAATGTGTACTAAAGACTGTACATACAACTTTGGGTGTTCATTTTTACTTAGTGTTCACAATTTGAAAGCTCTTTTTAAACCACTCCCAGTATGAAAATGATCTGAGGATTTATGCTGATCAATAAAATATTAACAAAAATGAAATCCAGGTGCATGAAAGCAACGGTTGGGAATTGCTGCCATACTTTAAAGTTCTTTGAAGTTTATATCAATAATCAAAAATGTAGACCCATGCTTCCCAGATAATATTGTTGTTGAAACTAATTTGAACACTTGTGTGTACTGAAAAATTGCCTTCTAATCTAGTGGAGATTTCAGGGTGCTCCAACATCTATGACATGGTGGAACTAATGATTTATCCAGTGAAGATATCATGAGACTCAAATATCTGTGACACAGTGTCAGACCCTTGAGTTAATCCACTCTCAGTCCAAATAGTCTTTTATAAAAGCTTTATTAGAAACAGAGATTTGGATGTGCACAAGAGAGATCTCTTGTTCAGACTAAAGGATAGATCAAAGGTTAGTATTGTATAGTCAATAGATCCTTGTCACACAATGCAATGATCCTGCAGCCCCAATTCATTCACTTCTCCTCTTTCACTCCCCCCCGCTCTTCATACTACTTTGCACTAAAAGGTTATATTTCAGCAACCTATGTTTCTCCAAAGATGAAAGGCTTCTTCCAACTATATATCCTGGGGTTGATCTCATGGGAAAGTTGACGCTATTCTACCGCTCACACACACACATTAGCATTCACACCTCCTCTTCTCATCCCTGGAGTTTTATGGCAGAGAGGGCTAGGAAGGAAGGAAACCAAATGGTCGGGATAACTTTGAAGTGGAGGGAAATTACAAAGGAAAACCTGTGTCACTGTGATATTCAACAGAGCCGATTCTGACACACAGTGGAACTAATGATTTTCATAGTTTCAATCTCTTTTAGCAAACAAAGCTCATTTCAACTTTGATGATTATCAAATAGGAAATGACAAAATCTGGTATTCATACATAGAATAATCAAAGCATATCAGCCTAATGTGAAGATTTTTCCAATATGGAGAAAGCTGTAACTCTTCCTCTAAGCTTTTAAGCACAGACTCGATTTTGTGCATGTGAGATATTTCTTTGTGACCCATGGGACTACTCATACAAAATTAAACATACGTTTCATTAATTCTGAGCTCTGTGGTGGGCTAAGTACAATTAGATCCATCAGAGTTAGTTTTCTGAATTGCCCCATCCCCTAAGCTTTCTGATTTAAAGGTATGTTGATGGTAAAAGTGATACAGTATTGTAGGATGAGTTTGTCCACAGAGATTGTGTCATATAAATATTCTGTCTAGATAAAATTTAATTATGCAGTACCCTTACTTTATACAACAATTATAGGTGATAACTTCAAATCTATAATGGTTGAGGAAATATAAGTACTAGGAGAGACTTAACTATTAAATCAATGAATACACAAACTAAGAGGACCATTAAAATGTTGAGCACTTGGTTCTGACTTCTGGGCAATTCACCAAATGCATTTTTATTTTAAATATGTCTGCTGTTCAAGGGGGTATTTAAGGCAGCTTACAATGTATAAAAACTATTAAAGAAAAACAGTATAAATGTATACAACCACATTAGCAATAAAAAACTCAAAACCATAAAAAGCTACAGTTCCAAGAATAACTAAAAACAAAACAGAAAAAAAGTTTTGATGCAGTTCATGGCAGTTCATGAGGAGCAGAAAGCCCTTCACAAAAAACAGCTGAGCTGTCTGGTTTAAATGGCTTAAATGTTTGGTTTAAATGGCTGTTTGGTTTTAAAATAGTTTAGCTGTGGTGTTTAAATATCTCAGAGCCATTTAAACCACTGCTTTCTGCTTTCCACAACAAGAAGCTTGTTACCTTATTCCACACCATAAAAATGTCCAAAGACTTTTGAAGAAGAGTAACATATAATGCATTAACATAAGAACATAAGAGAAGCCAATGATGAATCAGGCCAATGGCCCATCTAGTCCAACACTCTGTCACACAGCGGCCAAAATATACCATGTGCCATAAGGAGGTCCAGCAGTGGGGCCAGGACACTAGAAGCCCTCCCACTGCTGCCCCCTTCAGCACCAAGAATAGAGGGCATCACCTGCCCCAGACTGAGAGTTCCCATTTATACCCTGTGGCTAATAGCCACTGATGGACTTCTGCTCCATATGTTTATCTAATTCCCTCTTGAAACTGTCCATGCTTGTAGCTGCCACCACCTCCTGTGGCAGTGAATTCCATATGTTAATCACTCCTTGGGTGAAGAAGTATTTCCTTTTATCTGTTCTAACCCGACTGCTCAGCAATTTCATGGAGAGCCCATGAGTTCTTGTATTGTGAGAAAGGGAGAAAAGTACTTCTTTCTCAACCTGCTCAATCCCATTCATAATCTTATAAACCTCGATCATGTCACCCCTCAGCCGTCATTTCTCCAAGCTAAAGAGCCCCAAGTGTTTTAACCTTTCTTCATAGGGAAGGTGTTCCAACCCTTTTATCATTCTAGTTGCCCTTCTCTGCAATTTTTCCAATGCTATAATATCTTTTTTGAGGTGTGGCGACCAGAACTGTACACAGTATTCCCAATGAGGTTGCACCAATTATTTATACAGGGGCATGATGATACTGGCTGATTTGTTTTCAATTCCCTTCCTAATAATCCCCAGCATAGCGTTGGCCTTCTTTATTGCAGCTACACACTGTCTAGACATTTTCATTGAGTTATCTACTATGACTCCAAGATCTCTCTCTTGGTCAGTCTCTGCCAGTACAGACCCCATCAATGTGTATTTATATTTAGGATTTTTGGCTCCAATGTGCATCACTTTGCATTTGGCCACATTGAACCCCATTTGCCACATTGACACCCACTCACCCATCCTCGACAGATCCCTTTGGAGTGCCTCACACTCCTCCCTGGTTTTCACCACCCGGAACAACTTAGTGTCATCTGCAAATTTAGCCACTTCACTGCTTACTCCCAATTCCAAATCATTAATAAACAAGTTAAAAAGCATTGGACCGAGTTCTGATCCCTATGGTACCCCACTGCTTACCACCCTCCACTGAGAAAGTTTCCCATGTATACTCACTCTCTGTTTCCTATTTATAAGCCAGTTTTTGATCCACAAGAGGACTTGTCCTTTTATCCCATGACTATTGAGCTTACTTAAGAGCCTTTGATGAGGAACTGTATCAAAAGCTTTCTGGAAGTCAAGGTAAATAATATCTTTTGGGTCCCCCTTGTCCACATGTTTGTTCACTCCCTCAAAAAACACTAACAGGTTAGTGAGACAAGATCTTCCCTTACAGAACCCATGCTGAGTCTGCCTCAATAGTTTTTGTTCATCAATGTGCCTACTAATTCTTTCCTTAATAACAGGAAATGGAGGCAGATTTTAAAGAAAGATTACATATTTTTGTCAGGAGATCCACAAGTTCACATTTGAGTTCTTTCAGAACTCTCGGATGAATGCCATCTGGGCCTGGTGATTTATTAGTTTTTAACTTGTCCATCAGTTGGAGGACTTCCTCTCTTGTCACCACAATCTGATTCAGGTCTTTCAAACCCCCTCCCGAAATCGGTGCTTCTGTTTTTTTTTTTATTATAAAAACCCTCCTAAAGAGGAGAGAATTTTATTGCTTTTTATAATAAGAAAAAGGTAGGGTATATAGGTGGATTAAGAAAAGGATTGAGTGAATTTTTCTGTTAAAGGATTAGTTTCAGTTAATAAAAATACCGTTTTAGGCAACCACCGTGGTTGGAAGGTCTTCTTTTCACATTTCAGAAGTCCAAAATAACTCTGTTAGTAAGTTAGTAAAGTCCCTTGGGGTTAGTTATTAATCAGCTCCTTTCTGACGTTTCACGAACAGCTATTTCTTATATTGTCTTCTTTTTATGTCTCTCAAATTGTAAGATGGGCCCTCTTTAGCCTTCACGTCTCCTGCTCCAGCACCTCCCTCCTTTGGGTCGCTGTCCTCTTCGCTGGTTGATTCCGACCAAATTGCGAGTGCTGCATCTTCCTCCGTACTGGCGTGTCTCTTCAGAAATTCTTGTGCTTTGAAGACGGAGTCAATTTTCTCTCTTTTATCCTTATACTTAAACACCAGCCCTTTGGGGAAGATCCATTTATAAACAGTCTGATGCCTTTGTAGAAATGTGGTCAACCCTTTATATGCTTTCCTTTTCATACGGATTTCATAAGGAACATCCTTCAAGGTTCTAATAGTCTGCTCCCCAATCTTCAGGGGCACCGCTGAAACTGCACGTAAGATTTGATCTCTGGTACGTTGCTTAGTGAACTTGACAACCACTTCTGCTGGCAGATTATTTTTCTTTGTAAAAGCGGAATAGGCTCTATAAACCGTATCCATCTCTTCTTTTAATTCTTTCACTTCTCTGCCAGTTAAGGGTGCCAAGGCATTCGCCAGTATGGACCTGAGATCCTCTTTCTCTTCTTCTTTGAAAGCGGAGAGTCAGATTAGATTTCTCCATCTGCACCGTTAAAATCCTTTTTCTTGCATATCCTGACGCTTTTCTAGTTTGTTGACCCTTTTCTTTATTTTCCTGGCATCTTCCGTCGAGACCAGACACTTCTGTGCGATCTCCTCCATCCTTTTTGCTGTTTCCGTTAATTGTTTTTGTTGACTGTTGAGAACACCTTCCACGTTAGTCAAAGTTTCGCTAATTTTCTGCATTTGCTCCAGCAGAGGGTGCAGTAGCTCGCTTTTCTGTTGATTGACAGCAGGCTCTGGGGGGGGGGTTGCCCAGACCGGAAGTCCCTCCTCCCTTCTTTTCCGGCTTTTGTGGGACCTTTTTGAAAGCCGACATTTTCCCTGTTTGTTTACTTTATCAAATTTTGTGCCGCGTCCCTCAGGAGACCAGCTTACTCTTGATCTTCAATGAAACCCCACAGGTACTTTCACCAACACTTTTTCCCCTTTACCCCCCTTCGCTTTTCCTTTGAAGTCTCGTTTCTCAAAGGGGGTGGGGATTCCTCCCTCCTCCCAGCCGCTTATCCGCTTACAGGGGGATTCGCATTTTTTGCTTCAAAGTAAACCTCCAACTCACGATTCGATGCCTGTTCTTCTTTTTATGTTAATTCACATCGCTTATCTTCACTCCTGGAAGTCGGTGGCGTTGCTAAGTCCCATACGGGCACAATGCAGCGGGGCCGATTGGGGCGGGGAGAAAGCCTCAATTTCCTGGCTGTCTGCCGGCAAAGAGGCTACTCCCCAAGCGCCCCCGGTTCGGAGCCTTTGCCTAAGGCTCACTAGGGTCTTTCGCATATGCGAAGACCCCTCCAACCGCGCGTGGGCTAACCACCTCCGGGAGCGTCCCGAGAGGAGGCCGCCATTTGCTCCGCTGAAAACCGAAACCCCGAAATCGGTGCTTCTGGAGTGGGCAAGTACTTCTCCTCTTCCACAGTGAAGACAAAGGAAAAAATGCGTTCAGCTTCTCAGCCATTTCCCTATCATCCTTCCCTACTCCTTTTACCCCTTGGTCATCCAAGGGCCCTACTGCCTCCCTGACTGGCTTCCTACTTCTAATGTATTTGAAGAAAGTTTTATTGTTGGCCTTTATGTTTTTTGCGATATGCTCCTTATATTCCCTTTTTGCTTGCCTGATCACAGACTTGCATTTTATTTGCCACAGTCTGTGTTCCCTTTTATCAACCTCAATAAGACTAGCTTTCCACCACTTAAAGGAATCCTTCTTACCTTTTACAGCTTCCATTACTTCTTTTGTTAACCATGCAGGCTTTTTTCTATACCTATTTGTACCTTTCCTAACCTGCGGTATATATTTTTTCTGAGCTTCTAGGATTGTATTTTTAAATAGTCTCCAAGCTTCCCCAATGGTTTTGACCTTCTCCACTCTTCCTTTCAATTTCTTCCTCACATGTCCCCTCATACCATAGAAGTTACCCCTTTTAAAGTTAAAAGTGTTTGCGCCAGTCTTTTTGGGCAACTCCCTATCTGTACAAATGTTAAACTCATTTAACAGGAGATTAGAGGCTCTGAAGAGGAAAATATTACTGAGGACCTCCTTCCTAGATGTGTACTCTCTTGCCCGACTTCCTCTAGGCTAAATTTGCCTTGACAGCCATTTTAGGAGCTAGCAATGCCTTGCTTTGAGAAAGGTGAGATCAGTGTTCTCCTCAGGATATACTAATGAGTGGCCAAATACTTGGGTGGGAGATTGATTCACTGATGGAGACATCTGCATGCCTACCCATTGCCACAGGAGAATGCCAACCCAGGCACCCATCAAGGTCTATCAATGTAATTTCATCAGCAAAAGCAAATCTTCTTGAGTGCAAAATTGATTGCTATTAGATTGACTGCTTTTTATTAACATTGCTTGAATGTCTCCTCCCAACCTGAGTCAGGCCTAGGTGATGCCTCTTCCCTGCCAGCCCTTTTGTCTACCCTGCCTGGATGGAATCACCTTTTGCAACCTTTCCGGGAAGCCCCCCTCTTCCAGACAGTCAGGAAATTCTAATCCTGGACTCACCTGGAATGTCTAGAATTTACAATTATTGGGCTTCCGGTCAGAGTAAAATGGCGAATTGACACACTTTGCGAGTTGTGCAGAGTGTACTGCAGTATCTGACGACAGTCTGGGCTTTATTTGGCCCAGCGCAGCACTCCCCAGGCGGGGGGGTGGCAAGCAAGCAGCCAAGCCTGAGGGGGAGTTGAGATCGGTGTGGATAAGCTTCGGAGGAGGCTTGTTTACACTTTGATCTCCTTCCGTGAAGAGGGCAGTTGCAAATCAGCACTACAGATACCAGCTGGGCTGAGAATTCAGCATAAATTCGTCATCTACTGACCTCTTTAACATCAAGTTTACCATCGATTACAGAAGAAGCACCGCGAAACCCCGAGATTACAAGCAAGGTAACAAACGAATAAGCGCTTACCGGTTTAAAGAAGAACGCGAAATTGAAACGTACGGATAAGCGTAGAAACCTTTAATGAACTATTCCGCTTGATTTAAAAGTAAAATGAAAGCTTTCCTTTAGAGAAAACGGCTGAAAAGTGACTTTGTTTTGCATTCCTGTGGTCAATCAAGTCTAAACTTTACGTAGCAGAAACGAAACTAACTGTGACTCTATGATACAGGAAGTAGGCTAGAGTGGACGTTTTAGAGGTTGCTGTGCCGGAAACAGACGGACGTTTGATTGTGTGACACCACCTTTACCGGAAGTTGGATTACAGAGACGGACAGATAAACAGGAAGTTTGGAAGGAGCCTACTCTAGCCGGAAAACCATAGAGAAATTGCGCCCGACATTTTGAGGAGGACTAAATTTTAAAAAGTTATTTTTAAGCCGAAAAAGCGTTGATACAAGTTATAAAGGTGGCGATTTGGCTTGAAGATTGCTAATATAAAGACTGATTAGTACTGAAGTCGCTTCCAAAACGGATTTGAGGTCAAGACCTAGAGTTGCGTCATCACCTAGTCCAAGAATGACTGCAAAGGAAAAAAAAGAGTGGCAAGCGGCTATGGAAGCGATGGAAAAATGGATGACCGAAGTGGTGCAGAATCTTGGAAAACAAATAGAATCACAGCTGCAACAACAACTGCAACAACAGCTGCAAATACAACTGGAGCAAATAGAACAAGTGCAAGTCCAAGTACAGAAAAAAAATATGGAAGAACTGAAAGAACTGGTACTAACAGAAGTGTCAGGGATTAAAAAAGATACAGAAGAAGTCAAGAAAGAGGTCAAAAGTCTGGTGACAAAATCTGAAGAAATGGAACAGAAGGTTAAAAAATCCCTGTTAGAAAATACAAGGCTGGAGTCTATGATGGAATATAGAGCTACTCAGAATCATCTGAGATTGAGAGGGATAGAAGAGGAGGAAGATCAGGATTTACGAGCTCTAGTAATCAATACATTGACAACTTATGTAGGGGAAGATGTTGGAGATTTGGATGCAGACTTTGACTTGATTTACAGAGTAAACTCAGCTTATGCCAAGAGAAAGCAATTACCCAGAGATGTGATTGTTCAATTCGTGACAACAAAAATGAAGGAAGATGTTTTCAAGAAACAATTTACACAACCGTTGGAAATTAATGGAAAAAAAATAATAATTCTGAGAGAAATTCCGAGATCGATCTTACAAGACAGAAAGAAATTCAAGAAATTGACAGACAGACTAAAAGAAATGAATATTAGGTTCAGATGGGAGATTCCATATAGACTTTCATTCGTGTACAATTCGGTGAGATCTACTCTTAAATCTGAAGGAGACTTATACAGATTTAAAGAGAACAATTTTGATGATTTTAAAGATATTTAATTCAACACAATTATGGATTACAAATTTTTATCTTGGAACGTAAACGGACTAAATTCACCAAGTAAAAGAAGATTAGTGAATCATTGGCTGGAGAAACAAAAATGTAACATAATTTGTTTACAAGAAACACATATAAGAAAACAAGATAATAAATATTTGATTAATAAAAAATTGGGAGAAGAATTTCATTCCTCAGCAACTAATAAGAAAAAAGGAACAGTGATTTATGTTTCAAAAGAATTGGACCCTAAAAAAATCTTCTCAGATAAAGAAGGAAGATATGTTGGCATGGAAATATTGATGAACAGAAAAAAGACATTGCTTGTAAATATATATGCACCCAATGGTGCAAAAGAGACTTTCTTCAATGACTTGACTAAAGAGTTGGACTGTTTAAATTATGATCAAATAGTCCTAGCTGGAGACTTTAATGGTACAGTGAATAACATATTGAACAGAAAATCCAAAGCAAGTGGAGAGACAATTGGAAAGTTACCAAAAATTTTTTTTCAATTGATGAAGCAAGAGAAACTGGAAGACGTTTGGAGGAAGTGGAATCCCAAGACTAGAATTTACAATTATTATTTTGTGCTGGCTCCTATAACTATTGCTGTTCCGCCAGCCAAAATTGTGCAGTGTCACCCCTCAGCCAATTCCACTCTTCCCTTTTGGGACCAGCAAGCCTTCTTATTATTTCCTTGAGACTTTTGGAAGCTCTGCCTATGGGTCCCCTACACTGGATCTCTGGACCATCTAAACAAGCAATATACTCCACCTAGCTCAACAGATTGAGGATAGGTAAACTCCTTCTCTGCTCACTCCTTTTCTCTGGAAAACCTTCCCCTTCTTTAAATCCCCCCTCTCTTCTACTTTTTCTTTTTTTATATAATGCTACATCCTATAGGGTGAGGGACAGGGGGAATACATTACAGCTAAAATATAAGACAAGGTTCACACGCGACATTACAGTTATATATATCACTCCTGCAATGGAAAAAGGAAAAGAGAATTCAAACCTCTGTCAGATGAAATTTAGTTACGCTAGGTTCAAGTGTTTTGTAATCCTTTATATGTCATTTATCTCTTGCACTTCTTCTTGTGTTTAGAGTTTGCTTTTAATATCTTGGGTGCTGCTGCTCCTTTCTCAGACTCTGAAGTTTCAGTTGTACTGCTAGAGGCACTTGAGGTGCCTCTGTCATTGGGTTCCTCCTCTTTCTCCATCATTGGGTTCCTCCTCTTCATCCGTAGTTGTTTTATCATCTTTATTTGGGCTTTGTTGCTGTTTCAAAAAGCTTTTGGTCTTTTGGACAGAGTCAATTTTATTTTTCTTATCCTTAAAGTTGAAGACAAGTCCCTCTGGAAAGATCCATCTGTAAGAGAGTGATTTGTTTTGAAGGAAAAGAATTAAGTCTTTATATTGTCATCTTCATTTCCGGATCTCAAATGGAATGTCTTTTAGAATTTGAATTTCTTCATCTTTGACTTCTAATGTTTTCCCCGATACAGCTTTCAGAATGTTCTCTCTGGTTGCTCTCCTGGAGAATTTCACATATATTTTGCCAGGTAGTTTGTGTGTGTGTGTGCTTTTAATAAAGTCAGGATAAGTACGATAAACCAAGTCCATGTCGTTTTGCAGGTCATCTTGCTTAAGATCCAAAACTGATGCTTGTGCTTTGCTTAAAATTGTTTTTAAGTTTTCCCCCTTCTGTTCAGGGACTCCTTGAAAACATAGAACATGCATTGATTTTTCCAGTTGAAGTTGCAGTAGTTGGCGTTTATCCATACTTCTTTCTTTTTTTACTTCTTCCAACTTTTGCTCAATGTCCTTAGTCCTTCTTGATCTTTCTATCTGTCTTATTAGCTCTCTTATCCATTTGCACAAGCTGTTTTTGAACAGAATCCAGCTTACTGTTGATATTTGACATCTACTCCAGCAGAGGGCACAATGCTGAAGCCAGTATATTGGGAAAGTCTGCAGCCACTTCTCGTGGCTGGGTGGGAGTCGTTGGTATAGTATTTCCTGTGAGAGGTTTCTTTTCCATCACCATTCTCCTCCCTCTACCAGCCATTGTTTACACAAGAAGAAAGTTATTAATTTTAAAGTCAAGTTACTCTGATTTCAACACATCTTGAATTAAATTGCTCCTTTCAGGCTCAATTAAAGTCTCATACAATTAGTATCATTTTCATTCTCTTTTTTATGCCGCTTATGGACCGCTCCGATTTGGGGGGTGGGGGGTGGATCTCTAACCCTTCCCCACCTGCCACTCCTTCCCAGGTCAATCCAGCAGTCAGAGACTTAATTGCTTAGATAGAAGTTTGATTGACTCACTGTTTAGTCAAGTTTATTCATTACAGGCATTAATTTTGCTTATTTTCTTGTTCGCTCATCTGGGGGTCAGCTCAGGTTGCCATAATGGCTTTGCAGTGTCAGGACCTCTCGGAAATGGGCAGGCTTCAATCCCTAAGCTGCCGTCTCCGGAGAGGCTCGTCCCAGTTCCCCAGGCTGGGAGCCTCCTATAGAGACTCCGAGGGGGGGGGATCTTGAACCAGCCAAGACCCCTCCTGATCACCACATCTTGGCATGGCTCCATCAGGAGGTCAATGGGATGTGTCCAAGTAGCAAGCCACCAAAAACCGGAACCCCTCTCTTCTACTTCTTCTCATGGCCATTCTGGTGCATAATTCTCAGTCAGCCAGAGGTTTGGCTCTCTTCTACTTTTTCCCTCTCCTCTCATGCAACTCTTCATACGCACCTCTGTTATATATTGAGATAATTACATCAGTGTTACTGAGGCCATGCAGTCAAGTATACCTTTGGGTACTTGAACAATAGAGGAATCAGATCCTAGGGCAGACCAATTAGAGTGCCCGGATTCTAGAGGAGACCTATGATGGACTCCTCAACTGTAAACAGCCTATCACTGGTGTTGGGGCACCAAGGCAGAACTGCAGGCTTTCCTGGGCCTGTTGAACTTTTATCATTCATTCCTGCCACACAAGGCGGCCATTGCTGAGCCACTGCACTGTCTCCTCAACAAGCATGCCCCATGGAGCTGGGGCCTGAGGCACACTGTTGTGTTCTGGGCAGTCAAGGATGTCCTGACTTCCAATGATGTCCTTGCCCACTTTGAGTCCCTCCTGGTTGTCCTTGTGTGCGACACCTCTCCTTATGGGGTCAGGGCTGTGCTGGGGCATCAACTGCCGGATGGTTGTGAGGTTCCAGTTGCTTACTATTCCCGCACCTTGTCATTGGCAGAGCACAACTATGCTCAGATAGACAAAGAGGCTTTAGCGATCATGACAGGGGTCCGGAAGTTTCATGACTATCTGTATGGTTGGCCTTTTACCATTGCTATGGACCACAAGCCTCTTTTGGGACTGTTGGCCCCAGACAGGCAAACTCCGCAGATGCTGTCACCCAGAGTGCTCCGGTGGTTCATTTTTCTCCCCGAGTACACCTATGCAGGGCCAGCCTGAGGTGTTTCTGGGCCCTAGGCAAGGTCAGCTTGTGGCACCCCCAGGTGATGCCAACCTCCTGGTGGGGCCTGGAGACCTCCCAGAAACACGCCCAGGAAGTGAGACACCGGGCGCCACAAGCTAGCCTTGCCCCTGCATGCCAACCTGATTCACCCACACCCCACACATGCACACACACAAAAAAACCTCAGACCCCCAAACCCACCACCTTGGAACTTACCCACAAGGAAAGTCTGCAAGGCGGGAGGAGAGAAGGAGGAGGCTGCACTTAGCTCTTCGCCGGCCTGCCTCAGAGGAGTCCCTGAGTCCAGGCCGCCCTCAGGAGTCACGCTAAAGATGGGGCAGCCGGAGTTGGGCCTGGCTGAGGTGAAGTGGGTGGCCACATGCACCGGGCTGGACTGGGAAAGCCCTGCCATGTGCTCGAGGGCTGTGGCTGCCCTGGACAGGGGAAGGAGGGCTCGGAGCACCTTGTGCCTTGCGCCTCCCAGCAGGCACCGGCCTGAAGGGGGCCACCGAGCCCTGCAAATGGAACTGCCGCCACTGAGTCAGGGCCGGGGAGCCCTGCCTGGCGACAGCGCGCCCTGCGCTGCCTCACTGCCACCAGCCCTTTCCCCACTGGGCCTCCCTCCCTTCCCCCCTTCCGAGGCTGGGCGGGCAGCCTTCACTGCTGGAAGGTGCTGCTCGTGGGGGGGGTCCTGGCCTCCGTCGGGGCATGTGCAGAGAGGCCTTTGCCGGGGCGCCTCCAGTCCAGAAGCAGCCTTCGGAGCCCTGCAGCTGGAATGCCAGGGCAGCCAGCCCGCCTGGGATGATCCCCCTCAAGCTGCCATGCAGTTTCTCGGGGCTGCCGGGGAGGAGGGAGGGAGAGGGAGGCTCCCCTGCTCGCTGACCTCCTGGCTGCTTTGAGGGAGTTTGCTCAACTTCCTGCCCTGGCGAACGAAAATGGCGGTGGAGCCTGGGGTGGGGGACAGGGCTGGGTGGGCTGAGCTGGGGGGGTGAGGAGTAGGCACCGCATCTTCCTTTGAATGCCAGCTTGCTTTTTTAGCACCTGCCAGGCATGTCTTCCTCCTGTGGCCATTTTGATGAAAGAGGAGGAGCCCACAAAAGCAGCAGTGGGTGAGTTTGGGAGGGTTGTCAGGGGGGAGAGAAACCACGCCGCTGCTGCCTGCTCACCCACCCCGCAGTCCAACCCAGGAACCTCCCCTCTGCCCGGAGCCTGCCTCTTTCCTTTCAGCCGGCAAGCCAGGAAAGAGGCGGGGGTTTTAACCCCGCCTCTTCCCTTTCAGCGCCGGCTTGCTTTTTAGCGCCCACCTCCTCTCCCCTCCCAGGCGCGGGGGGAGGGGAAGGGTGGGCAAGCGCCCAGGGTGCATGCCTCCTGCCCGCTGCTTCGCAGGGACCCCCAAGTGCCTTAGACACACAGGCAGGCAGGCGCCGCAGTCCCAGCAGCTGGGCGGAGCACTCCCCCCCACCAGGCAGCCAGCCAGGCGCTCGCTCACTGCCATCCCCGTGCCTTGCTCACTCTGCTGCCACGTCCTGAGCCCCGCTGGGTGCTCTTTGCTGCCAGCAGCAGTGGGGAGGTGGCAGTGGGGGGCTTTCACGGGAGGGCAGGGTGCAGTTTGGCACCCCTGCGGCTGGCGTGCCCTAGGCGAGTGCCTAGCTCACCTAGTAGGTGAGCCGGCCCTGCACCTATGCACTTGTCCACTGGCCTGGTAAAGCGATGGGCCATGTGGACGCCCTTAGCCCCCTCTTGCTGCCATCCTCCGACCCAGACCCGATCCCCATGCACCAGATCCTGCTGCTGGAGAACCTCCCCAACTGGCCCATCCAGGTCACCAAAGTCTCCTGCCACATCGCCTGTGACTGGGTCCTCTCTCATGTTTTGGATTGGTTGGAGAGGGAGTGGCCTGCTGGCTGGGTGGACACAGAATTCACCACTTTCATTTCCCAGCAGGACGAGCCATTGGTACACAAGGGCTGCCTGTTATGTAGAAGCAGAGTGGTCATGCCTGCTCCTATGCACCAGCAGGTACTCACAGTGCTGCACGAGACCCACCCGGGGATCATGCACATGAAGACTTTAGCCCACAGTTATATGTGGTGGCCAAGAATGGACAGGGAGATAGAGGATCATGTGAAGCACTGCCAAACATGCCAGGAGTTGCGGCTGGAGCCTTCCTGAACTCCAGTGTGACCCTGGGAATCCACCCACAAGCCATGGGCCCGCCTACACCTAGATTTTGCAGGCCCCTTCCAGGGACAATTATTTTTCATCCTGGTGGATTCCTATATCAAGTGGTTGGAGGTGGTTCCGGTCCCCGTCACATCATGCCACATCAACATCCGCACCATGTGGAGGATCTTCAGTACACATGGCATCCCTGACATTCTGGTATCAGATAACGGGACTGCTTTTACTTCAGCCGAGTCCCAAGAGTTCATGTGCTACTATGGGATTTGTCACATCTGCTCAACTACCTTCCACCCAGCAATGAATGGTCAGGCAGAATGGATGATGAGGACAACCAAAGAGTCCCTGCACTGCATCACACAAAGGGACTGGGACCACTGGATAGCTGCCTTTCTTTTCAGCCAAAGGACAACCCTGCACACCTCCACCAGCCGCAGCCCAGTGGAATTATTGATGGGTAGGTGCCTCATGACCTGGCTGGATCACCTACACTTGGATCGGCTCCCTGATCACACCTCAGCCCCGGAGTGCCAGAACTCCCCACACAGGTTTTTCCCAGAGGATCCCGTGTATGTGAAGAACTTCTCTTGGGGGTCTGCATGGATCCAGGCCAGGGTCATGAGGGTGACGGGTCCTCTAACATACAAGGTCTCTACGGAAGAGGGCCAGTTACTCTGGAAGCATGTGGACCAGCTGCACAGGCATCTACTTCCTGTGGACCCAGAAGAAGGTATAGACCCTGAGGAAAGTGATGAGAAGCTCCAGACCCCTGGAGAACAAGAGCTAGAGAGTGGCACATCAGCCCTCAGAGAGCAGCAGGTACCCAGCACGCAATTCCCCTAGAGAGCCGGCCAAACATAAGACCCGGCAACACCGGGGGGGGGGCTGCGTCAGGGCCTGCCCTGACCCTTCCACCTGAAAGGACAGTGGAACCCCCCAACATGAGCAGAGGGCCCTCAGTACCATATATGGAGCCTCGCCGCTCGACTCACAAGTGAAGACGACCATTGTATCTCAGAGACTATGTAAGCTAGGGCCTCAGAACTATGGGGGAAGGGTTGTTATATACTGAGATAATTACATCAGCTTTAGCAGTCAAGCACACCTTTGGGCACTTGAACAATAGAGGAATCAGATCCTAGGGCAGACCAGTTAGAGTGCCCGGATTCTAGAGAAGACCTATTATAGACTCCTCCATTGTAAATAGCCTATCACTGGTGTTGGGGTGTGTGTTGGGTGTGGGGTACTCAGGGACGGCCCCAGTTTTTTTGCACACTAGGTGAGGATACCTTCTGCCCCTTCCCATGCGCACACCAGTTTTCAAACATAAATGCATTTTAGTCCAGGAGGATGCAAAGAATAAATGGAAAGAAGTCTGAAGAAATGAGCAGTGACTCATAAAAGCACATCCCTACCACAATTTTGTTGGTCTTTAAAGGTGCTACTGGACTCTTACTTTTGTACTGCTATTACAAACCACAACATTCAAAAACCAGTGGGGGAACATTTTAACCTTCCAGGATATTCAGTTGCTGACCTAAGAGTAGCAGTTTTCTTACAAAGTAATTTCAAAGGGAGACTGCTGAATTGCAACAGAATTGTATTTTAAGCTCTCCCTCCCATTTTGACCCACCTTCAAATGAGACCTGGACTTTTTGGCTACTTTAAAAAAAATCATGAATTGTTTGCAGCTCTTCATACATGAATTGTAGCTCTTCTCCTTCCCATATTCCTTCCTTCAGCTGTCTCTCCAGACTGCCTGCAAAACTGCTGGGTGCAGCAGAGAGGCACCCGCACTCACTTTCTCCCCAGGACTGGCTGGCTGGGATTTTCTCACCCCCCCCCACTTTGTTTCCACCGCAAAGGAAGCCATGTAGACTACACAGCATGCCCTTGTGGCTCCATACTAAGCAGATGGGACTGGCTGGGTTGGAGCAGCTAGGACTGGATCGCTCCTTCCCTCCCCTCTTTTACAGCCAGGTGGTTTGGGGAGGCTGTGGGCAAGCTCAGCATGCTCTGAATGCCCCCCCGATAAACAAACCCACCCCAGAGTGGCTTGGTTGCCCAGAACGGTTGCAAGAAGTTTTTAAAAAGTAAAAAAAAAAAAATTGAGTCCAGTGGCACTTGGCCCCCACCCCATAAGAGTCCCTGCCAATCAGAACAAATGATAAAATGGGCTATAAATATAAATAAAGAAATAACTATGTCATCGTGGGAATGTTTGTGGAAAAAGTCAGTGAAAATTTCAACCTGTGTTAATGTGAAAGAAAACTGTTATAAAATGATGTATAGATGGTATATGACACCAAAAAAATTGCTAATATGAATGAGAACATGTCTAACAAGTGTTGGAAATGTAAAAAAAAAGGAAGGCTGATTTTACCATATGTGGTGGACTTGTGATAGAGCAGTAGCTTTTTGGACAGAGGTCCACAATGAAATACAGAAAATCCTGAAATGTACCTTGAAAAAAGAACTAGAAGTATTACTTTTAGGTCTCAAAATGGAAGAAGTGAATGTGACAAAGAGAACATTGTTATGGTATTTGATTATAACGACTAGAATGACTTATGCTCAATTTTGGAAGCAAGAAAGAGTGCCGGAAAAATGGGATTGGATAAAGAAGATGCTGTTTATGGTAGAAATGGACAAACTGACAAAGAAACTTAATGATAAAGAAGATGAAGAATTTTTTGCAGAATGGAAGGATTTTAAAGACTATGTTGAAACGAACTGGGATGTAAAAAATAACTTACTTTGCTTTGATAACTATTGAGAGTAGAATATAGAAAATAATGATTGAATAGTAGTGAAAAGGTTACCTAAGAACAAGACAGAGAAAATGAACATGTTAGAAAGGAAGATTTGAAAAATTGAGGTTTTATTGTAAATGAAAATTGAATTAATAAAGGGTTAATGAAGGGGTGGGAGCATTGCTGGAAGCCATGAGGGGGGAAGGAGGGGACATTAGAAAAGGATGTATACTTAAAAATATTTTGAAATATGGAATATGTTATTATATCCTATTAATAAATTTTTTTCAAAAAAAAAGAGTCCCTACCAATCACCACACAGGAGCACACCACGGCCCCCATCCCACCCACAAAACAAGCCAACTTACCCTTGCAGTGGCAAGAAGATGCTGCACATGCAGCCCCCGCCCAGCTTGTCCCAGCCCGACTGAGGGCTCCTGGAAGCTGGGGGCAGGGCTTCTGCCAGTGTGCAGATCCTGGCTGGCTGGCCAGCCGCCTGTCCAACTAGTTTTTTAAAAAAAGATTTTTAAAAGGCTTACTGGTAGGGTGCTTTTTAGAAAAAAACAACAACAGCAGCATTCTTTTGAGTGATGTTTTTATTGTTCCCATAATTTTTATGAGGAGGAGGTCAGCTGCAGCTGGAAAATAAAGAGAGAGAGAGAGAGCGCATAACTGGCTGCACCAAACAGGGGGAAAGGAGGGAATGAGGTAACCTCTCGTAGCGTCCCCTTCCGTGCTGAGGCCCTTGTGATCCCCACTGTCTTAACCCCCCCCATCCCCTGAGTCCTGAGCCAAGGCAAGTAACTATGATGGTGGGAATAGGTGCATGGCGCTGCGCAGCAATGGGTGCGCGTGAGCCGTGTGGTGTGAGTTGTGAGCACAGTAGGGGTGGGGCTTGAACGCCCGACTAGTGTCCCTGGCGGGGGTGGGATCACAGCCTGGTGGAGGGAGGGAGGGCAGTCAGGGGCGGGTACGGCAGGCTGCAGCAGGAGGCAATGGTAGGATGATGACGGGGTAGCTGGGGGAGAGAAAGAGGGAGCGGTTGATGGGGGCAGCAACAGGCACACATGGGCTTTTGGCGGGGCAGGGGGGCTTTTGGTGGGGGGGAGGCACAGTTCAGCACCCGCATGCATGGCCCGCCCTAGGCAAAAGTTTGCCTTTCATTTTGCTTGCTAAATAAACCATGAGCTGATCACTGATCAGTGCCTCCAAGTACTTTACAACCTCCTTCTGAACACAACAGTTTCACTGTTCTTATGAAAAGCAATTCCTGTACACCTATTTTTCTCTCAGTAAATTCGAAACCTTGTTTTGGAAAAGATCTGGTTGTTTCCTGGTTAGTGGTGGACTATTCAAGGCCCTTTGAGTTTGCTTGCATGCTATCCAGTAAATTATCCCTAAATTACATGTTCAGTTCCCCCTGATTGGCAAGTGTGTCAGTTTTCCAAGTGAGCCAAGTTATGGAAGCAGGAGGAGACTTTCCCTGACACTGAATTTAATTCCCAAAGATTGGTTGCAGTTCTGGGTGAGTGTCCTGAACCCAAGTTAGAGAGTCCACGGTCCAATCTGCATTGGTCTTTTCCACCACTGTGCCTTCAATTTCACATCGTCTTACAAATTCCTGTCTACATTGAATGCTGCCATCACCTTCCTATTGCATCGACTCAGCATTGGCTATCTGCATAATTTTATTGCACTGTAGTTGTTAAATACTGGGTTCTGGACACATTCCAGTGAGCTCTAGTTTATTTAGTGATTTCAGGAACACAACAAGGACACCCAGCAGGGTTTGAACCCTGCTTATAAAGCATGCAAACCCCCCCCACACACACTCCCAAGGATAGGCTATTTACATTACACTGCTTATCTATAGGTCAATTCCAGGACCCTGGTCAGCTATTGTCCTTGGGGAGCAAGCTCCTCCAGTTCAAGGTCCACCTTCAGGGGTGGCTTAGGCTCAATATATAACACCCCTCCCCCCTAAGTTCCAAAAGACTTTAACTGACATAGTCTTTTAGGTATGTTGGTTGGTGATGTTCTCAGGTTGAACATCACAGCTCTGCCTGAGGGGTTGCTGTTACAGGATCTGAGCCTGCCATTGCTGGTGTTGTGCTGGTGGAAGGCTGTAGGGCTGGTATGATATCTGGAGAATCCATGGCTGATTGGTCTGGTTTTTTGCCCCCCTGGAGGTCGGGCTGCACACTGTCGGGCTGAAACTCACTAGCAGTCTCCAGCTCCTGCGGTCACATCAGTCCCTCATCGTAATCTTCAGCTGCTGCTGATGGTGACTCTGAGTCAACTGGAAGTCAATGGTGATGAAGCTGGTCTATGTGTCCATGAAGAACCTGACTGTCGTCAGTCAATACCTGGTATGACAGAGGCCTGGTAACTCTAATGACTTTGGTGGGAACCTAGGCAGGATTGCTGGAAAAGTTCCTTGCATAGACAGGGTCACCAGGGAAAAATCCTTTGGGTGTTTCCTGATTCTCCATTGCCTGGCAATGCTCCAGGGCTCAATCTGGGTGCAGTCTGTCTAGTCAGGGGGTTAGGAGCCTGCCCATGTGGAGTTCTGCTGGGCTGTGGCCAGTGGTGGTGCTCAGGGTAACCCAGTGGCCGAAAAGGAAGGCTGTGAATCTATGATCCCAGTCTCCATGGATGATCCACCAGAGTGACTCCTTCGTGGTCTGCACCATCTTCTCCGCTTGTCTGTTGGTGGCCAGGTGGAAGGGAGTGGAGTGGATGTACCGGATGAAGTAGCAGCCCACAAATTCTTGGAATTCCCCTGAGGTGAAGGGACAGGTTTCTTGGCAGGCCTGGCAGCACTTGACCCAGGCCTCTATCTCACTGCCCACTCTGGGCCAGCACTTTCATTCACACCAGGCAAGAGCATCTGGGAAGTCAGGCAATCTGGAGCCAGCAGACCAAGCAGGGACTTATGGTCTGTAACGATGGTGAATGGCTGTCCATAGAGGTAGTCATGGAATTTCTTCACCCCTGCAACGATAGCCAGAGCCTCCTTGTCAATTTGTGCACAGGATGCAGGAGTAATAAGCCACTGGGACCTCCCAGCCATCTGGCAGCTGGTGTCCAAGGACAGCTCCGACACCATACGGGGAAGTGTCACATACAAGGATGATGGGCTGCATTTTGTCGAAGTGGGCCAAGGATGGCATTGGAGGTGAATAGCTTCTTAACGGCCCAGAATGTGGCGACTTGCTTCTGGCCCCAGATGCATGGGGCCTTTTTGTTGAGGAGACAGTGAAGCAGTTCTGCAAATGCAGCTTTGTGGGGCAGAAAGGAGTGATAAAAGTTCAGGAGCCCCAAGAAGGCCTGGAGTTCTGGCTTGGAGGTTGGCGCAGGAGCATTGATGATGGCACGCATCTTGTCTGGGGCCAGATGGATGCCCCATGTGTCAACTGAGAACCCCAGGAACTCAGCTTGTGAAACCCACAGGAGGCACTTTTCCCACTTCATCTTGAGGCCAGCAGACTGGAAATGTCTACTGGCGAAGTCCTTGTTGTCAAAGAAGGGTTGGACCCCAGGAATTCCCTTAAGGAGAGAGTCCATTAGGTTCTGGAAAATTCCTAGAGCTAAGTTGACCCTGAACTGCAGTCACCATACCTGGAACGTACCCCTTTGTGTCACTATAGTCTGGACCTCTGTGGTCACATCATCCACTGGTAGCTGCTGGTAGGCCTGAGCCAAGTCCAACTTTCTGAAGACCTTGGTGCCCACTAGAGAGGCCAAGACATGGCTGACTACTGGAACTGGGTTGGAATGGTCCTGCAGAGCCTTGTTTATGGTGCATTTGTAATCTGCACAGATGTGGAACAATCGGGGTTTCCCAGAAGGCATACAGAACTGGATCCATAACCTCTTGGCCCACTGATCAATCCAGCTCCTCATCTATTTTAGGCTTCAATGCGAATGGGATGTGCCTAGCCTTTAACTGTATGGGTTGCATCTCTGGGTTAAGCTGGAGTGAGATGGGGAGGCCCAGTGCAGCAACTGAGTGTCCCATCAAAGATGGCCGGGAACTCGTCACACACATGCTGAAAGTCTTTTTGGCCATGTGGTGCACCCCAGTTACTCAGAACCCCAAGGCCACGAACCAGACTAGTCCTAGGAGACTTGTGCATCTGCCCCCCACCACCAGAAAGTACAAAAGTCCATCAAGATTCCAGTCCAAAAGTCCATCAAAATGGCATCAGTGTGGCGATGTTGATGGCACATGGTGGAGTGGAGGGGCGAGTGCCACGGTGGGTAGGTTGCTGTAGCTGCAGGAGGTAAGTGTCCTCGATGATGGTGGGCTTTTTGCTTGCTGGACCTCTACTGTGAACTGGTTGGTGGCTTCCACAGCGAGGGCTAATTCCATGGCCTCCTTGAATTTGGGGTCTCCCTTAGCGAGGAGCTTTATTTGAATCCACTTGTCCTGCAGGCTGCATACCAACCGGTCTCGGAGTGCGTCTTCGAGGTTGTGGAAGTTGCAATGTCTTGCAATCCATTGGAGTGCTGTAAAATAGGCTGTGATAGATTCATTCGTGGCCTGGTTCCTGGTGTGGAACACGTGGCGGGCAATAATAAGAACATAAGAACATAAGAGAAGTCAATGTTGAATCAGGCCAATGGCCCATCTAGTCCAACACTCTGTCACACAGTGGCCAAAAATACCAGGTGCCATCAGGAGGTCCAGCAGTGGGGCCAGGACACTAGAAGCCCTCCCACTGCTGCCCCCTCCAGCACCAAGAATAGAGTGCATCACCTGCCCCAGACTGAGAGTTCCTATCTATACCTTGTGACTAATAGCCTGTTAGCCAGACTGCTTATCTACGCAGTGGCTGACTAACTTATTGAGGTCTTTTTGCCAGTGTATACAGAGAGAGCAAGTTTCGTGCCAGAGAGCCCTATTTCTTCAAAAGGAAAACGCTTAACAAGGTTCCTTAATTTGAATCAAGATTCTCTTTACTAAATGTTCTTATCATTTACAGGCATACAAAAACAGATTCACACACACATACATTCAAGTTCCTTTTAGTTACAGTAGAAATAGAAGACAACGTTTGGGGTTTAAGCTAAAGGTATGCTTGGGGGGGGGAAGCATATACTTATCTGCTCTAGTAGTTTTCGACCTTCCACAGTTCAGGAACAAGGATTGTTTCTAACTAGGAAAACTCTCACTCTACAATGCTGGAGCCTGCCAACAATTGTAAAGGGTCTCTTGGTCCGAATTCCAAGAGAGCACACGAGAGTTACCTTAAGTTACAAAGGTTGCTTTTCTTGCAGGGGGCTGCAGGAGTGCGTGCGTGATTTCTTTTCCCCTCTTCTCTCTCTCCCTGCTCGAACTTTTTCCTTCTTTTTCCTCCTTCCCCCTGAACAAAAGGTTGCACCCCGTTTTATCAGCTAGTATGGGGGCTGGCTTGGGGTGTCTCTAGGTCCATCCCATCCCTATACCATTGTCTAAAGGATGTGGGGGTTCCCTCCTACTAAGGTGGGGCAATACTGAAAGTCTACACCTTTCTACAAGGGAGGATTTTGGTCAAGGTGCTAAGATGGGTCGGCATGGAAACCTTTAGGTATGTAGATGGATCTGGCTGGGTCTTCACACATGCAAATGCCAAGCATCCTGTGGGTTACGTGAGGTGTAAAACTTCTTCAATGGTGGAAAGCTGTTGTTTTTACATTCTGCTGAAGGGCTGTAATGGAGATGCTAATATAGAGATGCTTCTCTCTCCCAAGGGCTCCTGGGTAGGTGTGCAAGATATGTCTGTGACCTCATTTGCATGGAAGTACAGGCTGTGTGGTACCTCCCTTACACAGAGAGTCACATTAACTCAGGCATACATCCTCCCAAAGCAAAGACACTTGCTGGCACCATTCCTTGTGTGCATGCAGGTCAGAAAATAACAAATAAAAGCATTTTCAAAGTTCATCTCCTAACAAGCCACTGATGGACTTCTGCTCCATATGTTTATCTAATTCCCTCTTGAAACTGTCCATGCTTGCAGCTGCCACCACCTCCTGTGGCAGTGAATTCCATGTATTAATGACTCTTTGGGTGAAAAAGTACTTCCTTTTATCTGTTCTAACCCAACTGCTCAGCAATTTCATGGAATGCCCATGAGTTCTTGTATTGTGAGAAAGGAAGAAAAGTACTTCTTTCTCAACCTGCTCTATCCCATGCATAATCTTATAAACCTCGATCATGTCACCCCTCAGCCATCATTTCTCCAAGCTAAAAAACCCCAAGCGTTTTAACCGTTCTTCATAGGGAAAGTGTTCCAATCCTTTTATCATTCTAGTTGCCCTTCTCTGCACTTTTTCCAATGCTATAATATCCTTTTTGAGGTGTGGCGACCAGAACTGTACACAGTATTCCCAATGAGGTCGCACCAATGATTTATACAGGGGCATAATGATACTGGCTGATTTGTTTTCTACTATGACTCCGAGATCTCTCTCTTGGTCAGTCTCTGCTAGTTCAGACCCCATCAGTGTATATTTATATTTAGGATATTTGGCTCCAATGTGCATCACTTTGCACTTGGCCACATTGAACCCCATTTGCCACATTGACGCCCACTCACCGATCCTCGACAGATCCCTTTGGAGTGCCTCACAATCCTCCCTGGTTTTCAGCACCCGCAACAACTTCATGTCATGACGAATGGCTTTGGCAAGAAGTGCTCCTTCAGCTGGTCCAAAATTGTCTTATATTCAGTGTTCTTGAGTTCCATGGGAGCAATCAGCAAGTAAGCGATCTCGAAGGTTGACCATCCACAGATTCGGAAGAAGGTAGCTTGCTTCTTTTCCAACTCCTCTATCTCGGAAGACTCAAGGGAAAACTTGAACTGGGAGATGAGGAATCCCAGTCTTCCGTGGTGGTGTTGAATGCATCGAAGTGGGTGGCTTAGGCTCAATATATAACAGTAGTGGCCACTCCAAGGTCACTACGGCATCCCACTCCATTATCTGGATCTTGTTTAAAGCAATTTCAATTGCTCCTCCCTACCCTCGAGATGTTTTGAGCAAAAAACAGACATTCTCTCCCCCCCCCCAGTCATCTCTTTGTTTAAAAGCAGCTAAGGAATATTTTTCTGTGATCATATTTTTTTTGCTGGTGGAAGCACACCCACCCAGCTTGTTCACTTTCCAGCCCCCCCACCAGGTCACCCCCTTTACTTTCTGCAGGGGAGTTGTGGGTGCCACTTCCTCCCCACAGTGTAGTACCCTGCTGGTGCCCTGGGAGGCCTCTCCCCTCTCGTGCATGCTCTCCCTCCTGCGCTCCCATGGTTGCCTTGGTGAGTACTGATGCAGACATCTTGCCTTTATTCCAAGCCATAAGCTGCAGCAGACTGAAACTGCTTTACACAGCAGATGCAGATTCAGCCCAGCAGACTGAAACTGCTTTACACAGCAGATGCAGATTCAGCCCAAATGTATCTAAGGATACATGTGAAAGGGATCACTTGTGGTAACAAAAATTATAGGCAGATAGGAGAAAACGGCATGTACCCCAGGACAGAATGAAGTCAGAAAGGCTGTTGTTGGCCCCTCAGAAAGCAGAAGCAATATTAATGGCAGCCTTGGTTTTGAGCAAATGGTTTTTCAAACATGAGATTTATAGGTTAAGTCTCTTTTTTCACTCTATTTATTACTAATAATAGTTTCTTTTTAAAATGAAAAGTCAGGTGTTACAGATTGATTGTGATTTGAAGTTGGATCTTATATACTCTACAACCTTGACAGATTTTTATGCACAATGCAATTTGTTTTGTTCAGCAAGGACAAAGCAAAACAAAAATATAATTAGGCAAAAAGAAGCTGTCATAGACCAGTATTGCCAAAGAACAAATGCATGAAAAACAAAGTACTCCCAGATGTACTGAGGGCTGGAGCACATGATAGAGTTTCCAGTTTTAGAACTGGTGTAACATAGTTAGGAGAATGTAAGAGTAATGAGATGAGAAAGTCCCTGGTCCAATCTTTTCCAGTCATGAACTCAGTAGGTGGCCTTCCACAAGCTTCCTTGCTCTTATCTTTAACACACACACATGCTGAACCATTTTATAGTCCTAAATTAAGACTGCTCTGTATGTATATAAAGCCCTTCAAGCATTGGCAACATTTTATTATTATCAGTGTTGTTCTACAGATGGTACCAAAAAAAAAAAAAAAGGCTGCCATGGTGAGCTAGCCTAACCGTGGTTCTAATGTATAATTACTGTACTAGCCAAGCAGATTTTTGGCATTATGTTGCAAATCTCCAGTTTATGTTTCTTGCAGCAGATGGATCCAAAATGTATTCTGGGGGCAGGGGAGGGGCTTCACACTGTGTAATCATACTTTATAACCATTGTGCAGGATCACTGTTTGGGCAGTGAGGCATTTGTGGCAACATCCTGTCAGTGATTTAACAAGTGCTCCAGCTCTGAGCTTTTTCTGTGAGAGAAAATTCTCCTTGTTCCTTGTTCACAAATCTTTTTCACCTAATATAACTTGGCTGGATGCAGTAAGCCAAACTGTGTTCTAATTTAATCTGTAGACATAGTTGGTATCCCTCTAAACCTTCCGTCTGGAACAATTTGGAAAGACTCCTTTGATTTCATTCCCTGAGTTTCTTTTATAGAAAAGCAGGCTTAATAGAGTAATAGTCAAAGAATTGGACCTGGTCAAAAGGCTTTGTAAGTAATCTGATTTTGAAACTAGGTGGTAAGATTGAATGATCAAAGCTCTAATAATAGGTTTCTTTCTTATGAAAAGCCTGGTGTTACCAAGGCCACTTGTAGTTGATATAGTAAAGGTAAAGGTTCCCTTGCTCGAAAGCCAGTCGAATCCGACTCTAGGGTTGCGGTGCTCATCTCCGTTTCAAAGCCGAAGAGCCAGCGCTGTCCGAAGACGTTTCCGTGGTCATGTGGCCGGCATGACTAAACACCAAGGTGCACGGAACGCTGTTACCTTCCCACCGAAGTGGTACCTATTTATCTACTTGCAATTTCTTGCTTTCGAACTACTAGGTTGGCAGGAGCTGGAACTAGAGACAGGAGCTCACCCTGTCATGCGGCACCCGGGTCTCGAACTGCTGAACTACTGACTTTCCAGAGCCTGCAGTTCAGCGTCTTAACCACTTGAGCCACCGCAGCTCCATTAGTTGATATAAAAACATATTAATCTGAAAGTGTAAATAACAGTTTCTCCATTCCCATACATTGAATCATTACAGGTGACCTGCAATCAAAATCTCAGAGAACTTCAGACTGAAATACTGAATACTAAAGGTGATTTGGGAGATCACCATACAACAAACAATTCAAAGGGTTTCAAAACAAGGTGGTTATACAATTTTTGAGAGAAAGAGGTGAGAAAACTGTATAGCCTGTTAAAGAGCTGGAATAATTTTTATGTTATCTTATTCATGTATGCTAGAATTCCTAATTTAGACCTTGCACATAGGAATAGTTGTAGAAGATTAGCAAGGGGAAGGAGGAGTGAAGGATCTACAGAGATCTCTTTGGAACAGTGAGATGGAAGCTGTTATTGTTGGAGTGAGTGACTCAGCATGACTAGACAGTGTGGGGTGTTGTATAGGTGTTATCGCCTTGAATGGGATGCCTGTTTTAACCAGGGAGCGGCCCTGTGCCCTCTCCTTTCCCTTTGTCCTCTCACTCTCCTTATATGGCCTTCCATGGAAACACATGTCTCTGCATTGTAGATACAATGCCTTCATACTCCCACACATGATGCCAGATAAGCTGGCCATTTGTGATAGGGAAAGTACTCTTTAGATTAGGCTTCTCTCTCCCTTTTTGACTGCAACATGAATATGAACTGGGTCAGTCGGATTTGACTAGCTTTCGAGCAAGGGAAACCTTTACCTTTATACTTGAATAAATGTAATTTTACTTTTTTTGCAATATACTTCTTGGGAGATTTATTTACTGCACTCAGTATCATGCTTCTATGACTGGACAAAACTATCCTATATTAACCAAATTGTAAAGTACTGGGTTTCGGGCCTCATGACTCGGACGACGACATAAGAGAAGACGCGTTTATTCGTACTTCACATAAGACAAGAACACACAGTAACGGCCGGAGGCCAACTATATACAGTTAGGGGGACGGCCCTATATTCCTATTGGCGGGTTTGAATCGCCCGCCAATGCTGCCATTGGTTCACTACTGGCGAGCTCAGGAACCTAGTCCCTATTGTTCTCAGAGAGCGAAGCTTGGCTGTCTTTCGCCAGCTCTGCCTTCTGATCCCAGGACACAACACCCCTCCCCCATAGTTCGTCTCCTATCAGGTGACGTAGTCTTTTAAGTATGTTGGTGCCCTCCGTTCTCTTAGCGAACGTCGGGGGCCGGTACCGGACTGGCGGGGCCCCTATCGGGTGGTCCGCCAGCACAAGGAGCTTGGACCTCTGGTAGTAGCCGAGGCGGTGACGGTGGCGGCTGTAACGGCGGCGGCAGCGGCGGCGGCGGTTCAGCTGTCACCAGGGCCCCCTCCAGATTCCGTGGACTTTCTGGCGCTGGCTCCGCTGTCGGTGCTTGCGGTCGATCGGATGATGGGGCGGCGGCGGCATTTCCCGGTAACTGGATCTCTGTGTCGGGGTCTTGCCGCCTCCGGAGCTGGTCGACGTGTTTACGGAGGACCCGGTCCCCATCTGTTAGGACTTCATATGACACTGGCCCGGTGGGTTTTAGGATGCGCCCTGCCACCCACTGCAGCCCCGCCCCGTAGTTCCGGAAGTAGACAGGGTCTCCCGGTAGGAAGCTTCGGGGCGCCTCCCTGTTCTCGACCAGCTTTCTCTCAGGGGCTCGGTCCGGGTGGAGTCTGTCTAATAAAGTGGTAGGGCGGCGGCCCATTAATAGTTCTGCGGGGCAATGCCCGGAGATGGGGTTTGGGGTGGTGCGGTGTTTTAGGAGGAAGCGGGCCAGCCGGAACTCCCAATCCCCCTCCGTTATGCGGCTGAGGGCTTCTTTGGCGGTGCGTACCGTTCTCTCCGCCTGTCCATTTGTTGCCGGGTGGAAGGGCGCTGATCGTATGTGCCTGATTAGGTTGCTTGCGAGGAACACTTGAAACTCGGCAGATGTGAACGCTGCCCCATTGTCCGACACGATGGTGTCTGGCAACCCGTGCGTTGCGAATATTTTCCGCAGGGCCCTTATTGCCGCTTTGGCAGAGGTGGTAGACACTGGGCTTATTTCTACCCATTTCGAGTAGGAGTCTACCGTCACCATGAACTGGAGCCCCTGGAATGGCCCGGCAAAATCTATGTGTAGGCGTGACCACGGCTTGTGGGTAGACTCCCAGCTTTGGGTTGGCGCTCTCGGGGGATTGGGACGGACTTCCTGACACCGTGTGCACCCTCGGACCCAGGTTTCAATTTCTGCGTCCATCCCGGGCCACCACACGTAGCTCCTTGCCAGAGCTTTCATTCGTACAATGCCGGGGTGTGCCTCGTGCAGCGTTTCTAGAACTCCTTGTCTCATGGGCCCCGGGATGACCACCCTGTCCCCCCATAGTAAGCACCCTTTTAAGGCGGATAACTCTTCCCGCCTGGCTTTGTATGCCGTGAACTCTGGCCCTGTCTGTTCCGCTGGCCATCCCCTCACCACCCAGTTTAGGACCCGGGAGAGAATGGGATCACGGGACGTGCGGGCGGCCACGTCTGCAGCCTGAAGGGGGGGTTTGGCAACTCCTCCATTAACAATACAGCGGGAGCTGGGGCCGGATCTTCCCCTGTATGCGGCAGCGGCAGGCGGCTCAAGGCGTCGGCATGACCCAGCGCCTTGCCCGGCCGATGCTCCAACTGGTACTGGTAGCCCGCTAAAAACAAGGACCAGCGCAACACCCGGGGCGACAATACCTGCGGCGTTTGTTTGTCCGCCGCGAACAGACCCAGGAGCGGCTTATGATCGGTTACGAGCGTGAAGGGCCGCCCGTACACAAAGTTGTGAAACTTTTTAACCCCCGCCACCAGTGCCAAGCCCTCCCGGTCGATTTGCTCATAGTTCCGCTCCGCGGAGGACAGCGTGCGGGAGTAGTAAGCCACCGGGACTTCCCTCCCATCTGGTAGCTTGTGGGCCAAGACTGCCCCGACCCCATACGGTGATGCGTCACATGCAAGGATCACTGGGAGCTTTTCATCAAAGTGGGCGAGTATTGCGTTAGAAATCAAGAGTACTTTAACCCCCCGAAACGCCGCCGCCTCCCTCGCTCCCCATGCCCAAGGTGTCGCCTTATCCAGCAGCCTGTGCAGGGGTTCGGCCACGGCGGCTTTGTGTGGGAGAAAGGCGTGGTAAAAGTTCAGGAGGCCTAAGAACGCCTGGAGCTCCGCCTTGGACTTCGGGGCGGGGGCCTCCACGATGGCCTTCACCTTGTCCCTCGCCGGATGCAGGCCTGTTGCGTCTACCCGGTACCCCAAGAACTCCACCTCCGGCACCCCGAGGAGGCACTTTTCCCGCTTCACTTTCAGCCCCGCGGCTTGGAAGTGTCCCAGTACCGTTCGGAGGCGGGCGGCGAAGCTTTCTGGGGTGGTCGCGGCGATGAGGACGTCGTCGAAGAACGGCGTCACTCCAGGGATCCCTTTTAACAAGTCGTCCATGAGATTTTGGAAGATCCCTGGGGCCACACTGACCCCGAACTGCAGCCGCTTCACCCTGAAGGCGCCCCGGTGGGGTACAATGGTTTGCGCCTCGGCCGTGGCTGCATCCACCGGGAGTTGCTGGTACGCCTGCGCGAGATCCAGCTTTCCAAATATGCGCGCCCCCGCCAGTGTTGCTAAGACGTGGCTGACCATGGGTACGGGGTATGCGTGCGCCTGAAGTGCCTGGTTTATGGTGCACTTATAGTCCGCGCAGATGCGGATTTCCCCGTTTGGCTTAACGGGTGTCACAATCGGGGTCTCCCATCGAGCGTTCGGGACAGGCTCTAGGACTCCCTGGGCCACTAGCCGGTCCAGTTCGGCCTCTATTTTAGGGCGGAGGGCCAGGGGCACGGTGCGGAAGCGCCGTCGGATGGGCGTCACTGTGGGGTCTAAGTGGAGCGACACCGGGGGCCCTTTATAACACCCCAGTTTCCCATCAAAGACTTCGGGAAATTCCTTGCACACCGCCCCCCAGTCGCGCATCCCGCATTTATTCACTCCCCCAATTGTGATGCCTAGGGCCTCAAACCATGCCCGCCCCAGGAGACTCACGAGATTTCCCTCCACCACCACCAAGTCCAAGTTCCCCTCAAAGTCTCGGTATTGCACTCGGAAAGTGCCGACTCCCCGGATGGGGACAGGGTTCTTTTGAAAGTCCACCAAGCTTAGTGGCGATGGACGTAGAGGGGGTCCCCTGACGGGCAAAGTCTTTTTAAAGTGTCCATGGAGATGATGGACGCCGCCGATCCCGAGTCCACCTCCATGCAGCAAGGGGACCCCTCGATCCGCACGGTTACTTGGATCTTCGGGGTGGAGGAGAGGTTGGGGTTGGGGAGGCGAAGTACCTGCAGCGGTTGGTCGGTGAGGTGGTTTAACTCAGCGACCTCTTCCGTCGTCTCGTAGGCGGTGGACGATGCGCGATGCGGTGGGGCCGACGATCTTGAATTCCGGGGGCCCTTGGATCGGCAGACCCGTGCGAGGTGTCTCTGCTTTCCGCACCCGTGACAGACAGCATCCCGGAACTTGCAGGCTTTCCTTGCGTGGCCTTCCCCGCAGCTGGCACAGACGACCCGGTTGCCGGAAGGCTTGGCTGGCTCTCTGTTGGCCTGCTGGAACGGTGCCGGCCGGCGTTGTTGAGGTCTGAGGGCGAAGACCTCTTCCGTGTCCACATTCCCGGGGCTTGGACTCCTTCCGACCACATGGGCGGCCGCGGCCGGGCGTTCCCCTTCCGCGGCCTCGTGGGCTGTTGCGGCGTCTAGGGCCTCGTCCAAGGAGAGCTTCCGGTGCCCAACCAACTTGCGCCGCAGCTTGGAGTCCGCCAGGCCCCACACGAACTGCGTCAACAGGTTGTCCTCCACCTTCGGGAATCCGCAGTCCACCGCGAGCGCCCTTAGCGCGGCCAGGAAGGTGGCAATGGATTCCCCTTGGGCCTGGACTCGCCTCTGGAAATCCATCCTCTTGGCCAGGAAGGTCAGCCGGGGGCTGAAGTAAGCGTTGAGGACATCCAGGATCTCCCCAAACGAGCTCTCCAAGGCCGTGCGTGGCACCAAGAGGCTCTTGGCGAGGCGGACGGTTTGGGTGCCGCAGGCGTTCAGCAGGATCGCTCGTTTCTGGTCGGGGTGGCGGATTTCGTTGAGCTCCAAATAGCTGATGAGCTGGTCGACCCATGCGTCCCAGGTTTCTGGCTGCGACTGATCGAAGTGCTCCAGTGTTACATGAGAAGCGGCCATGGTTCTGTCTGGTAAGGCGAGCGCCGGGGCGAGCGGTGCGGTGCTGCTCTCGGGGTCAGCGATGCGATGCTCGGCGAGCGGTGCGGTGCTGCTCTCGGGGTCAGCGATGCGATGCTCGGCGGTGTCCTTTTCGTCGCTCATGGAGTCATGGAAGGCGTTGAGATCCCACCTTCGTCGCCACTGTAAAGTACTGGGTTTCGGGCCTCATGACTCGGACGACGACATAAGAGAAGACGCGTTTATTCGTACTTCACATAAGACAAGAACACACAGTAACGGCCGGAGGCCAACTATATACAGTTAGGGGGGACGGCCCTATATTCCTATTGGCGGGTTTGAATCGCCCGCCAATGCTGCCATTGGTTCACTACTGGCGAGCTCAGGAACCTAGTCCCTATTGTTCTCAGAGAGCGAAGCTTGGCTGTCTTTCGCCAGCTCTGCCTTCTGATCCCAGGACACAACACAAATATCCCAATCATTATATATTGGTAAACAAGTATAATATTTACAGAGAAGAGCAAGTAGTTTGGAAGTGCTCTTGTAAAATGTAATTCAGAATATGTCTTGCTTTCTAGCATCAGTCTCTAGAAAAACTAGTAGCAAAAGTCAGTTATGGATAGTATTGACTAGATAAGAATTTACAATTGTTCCTCTACCATTCCTAGTCCCTTTGCAAACTAGCATTTGTTTGCTAGATGTGTGCTTCTTTCGGTATTAGTTATAACAATTACAAAAATGAGTCATTTCACAATAATCATAATAAATCCACCATTTAAATAGCTGATAGAAGAAGAAGAAGAGTTGGTTTTATACCCTGCACTTCACTATTGAAGGAGTCTCAGAGCAGTTTACAATTGCCTTCCCTTCCTCTCCCCATAACAGACATCCTGTGATTCAGATTTATTAATATGGTCAACAGCATAGATCATATACATGCATATACATAAAAGAATAAACAGATAATAAAAATATAATTTAAATTTGATAAAAGATATCTCAGATTTAAATAAATATTATATTAAATTTAAGAACCACTGCTTAAAATAGCTTTATGGATTTTGCTAGCACCTGAAAAAACCTTGCGCAAGAAACTGTGATTTGTGGATTCACACTGGTAAGGAGATTCCTAGTAATCTCAGAAACAGGGCAGTCCTGTGGCTTTCTAAGGAAAGGAAGAATGAATTTTGCATGAATTTCATGATAGAAACCACACTGATACAAGACATGTTCTATGGATTCAACCATACCAGCTCCACAAGGGCAAACCCTCTCATGCATGGGGATCTTTCTATATCTCCCCTCGACTACTGCAGAGGGGAGTGCTCTCCAACGAGCTAGGGAGAAAGCCCTGCGATGAGATGGTATCTCCAATGATGATAAATAAGCAGCTGGTACTATGACATATCTATTATTATCCGGTGTCAATTTTTTTTTGAACACTATTAATATTGTTCTGGCGCTCGATGTCAAACACCCATTGTTTTACCAGAGCTTTCGCCTGGTCCACCTATTACCGGGAGATAGGTGGGGTTGAGAGAGCTGAGAGAACTGTGACTGACCCAAGGTCACCCAGCTGGCTTCATGTGAAGGAGTGGGGAATCAAACCCAGTTCTCCAGATTAGAGTCTGCTGCTTTTAACCTCTACATCACACTTGCTCTCCACGATTTTCTTTTATTTTGTTCTGGTTTCTTTTGTTATTGCAGTCTCTGACACTATCAATTTCACTTTAATAAGGCAGCCAGCATAGAGAGATAGCACAATGCTCCTGGGGTGGGGTGGGGAGACACTCAGGTCTTTCCTGATTGACAGCAAATTGTAGCCATTAGGATTACATACATTTGTGAGATATTCCAGTCCTGAAGGATATGGGGTGGGTCTTTATCTTTCTCTCTCCTCCCAATACCTCTGAGCCACACCAAGTTTTCCACTGCAGTCTGTACCCACTGCTTATTTGCTGCTCTCCAAACCTTATTTCCCGTCCAAGCAAATCTACCTCAAGGTTACCCTGCTGCTATCTGCCTGCCTGGCTAGATGCCTTACCCTCCTTGTGCTGCCCAATTCCTTGCCTAGTTAGTCTGCCTCTTCATCATGATACTGTTCTTCAAGCTAAGTGGCCACTTTTCTGGCTGTGTCACTGTCTGAAAAATTTCCTATCAATTGTCTCATAGACTTCAGTGTTAAACATGGGTACCTATCATGACTTTGGGGGGCCTTTTTCCTATCTATCTGAAATTTAGTGATGTCCTCTGAGAATAATATAGTCCCCCTGAGTTTTATGCAATTTGGATGGGATACCATGAACCTAAAGATCAGAAAGGGGGATGGTGGTCTGCTATTGAAACCAATGGGAAATAATAACAAAATTATGAAAATGAAACAAGAATAAAGAAATAAAAAACCATACAAAGTCATCCAATAACAAAATAGCCCTTTCCCTAATAGAAACAAAAGAAAAGAAACAAATCCCCATGCACAAGTCTATTGTTTCCTTCCCACCAACTAGGAGTCTAAACTTGGATTAAATTGGGGTTTCGAGTCTGGATTTGTGGAGTGTGAACAGCATCCATTTCAGTAAGGTGCTTGCACTGACATCAGTTGAACTGGACTTTGATCAGATAAGGATGTTTCGAAACAATCTCCATGCACAAAGGGTGGGGGGAGAAATAAGAAGTAGGTTGAAAGATCATGAGTATGATAACTCCTGTATTCATGCACAAATGCAGTTGCCACTTGGACACAGAATGAAGAAAGCTGCATACAGCATCTACAAGAGGATCTGCAACAGGCAGAATAATTGTTGAACTTCCTTCTAGTCTAGGCAACTAACTCCAGGGATAAGATGGAGTTGAGACACCTTCTCTTACATTCCTGGAATCTGGGCAACTCTACTATGTCCCATTGTCCATGAGAAGTCTGTATATTATTCAAGCATCTCACAGTAAAACACTTACTAGTCTTTGCGGGAGACAGGCCCAATTCCTGCTCTCTAACCATGAACCTTTGGTTCAGGGACAAGACTCTGCTCAAGGGTGGTTCCTGTGTCAATACACTGGGCCAAGGAGTCCTGAGCTTCTTTCTCTTTCACCGTTTAATTGATACCTCAGTGTGGTTCCTGAACTTTTTTGCTTCTAGTTTACATACACACAACTCTTGCCACAAAGCCAAGCTGAAAGCCATGTTTCCCTCCACCATCCTCATAGGAAATATTGAATGAAGTCCACACAAAAATGATGGAGAGAGATGGGAACAGTGAGGAGTGAAGGTTGGGGTTATGCTGTATTCTTCAGTTCATTCAAGACTAGATTGAATGGGGTGAAGGGTTTGTGCTAGTTTCCAGTGAGGCCGAAAGCTTCTAACATCACTTTCTGAGCAAGGAGCCATGCTAAAATGCCAAAATATGGCATATTATTTCATGTTGCAATGTGCTGCGTTTGTGTAGCTTCTTACTTTTACATTCTGCATTTGTCATAGTATTAGAAGTAATATAATGGACTGAAGATTCTGTACTACACTAGAAAAGTTTAAATCTGTACTACACTAGAAAATTTCATTATGCATGAATGATTTATTAAAAGGGTATTTAGATATTTATTATTGACTTTGCCGTATACTATCTGTCAGGATAAAAGTTTTATGTTTATGACTGAGTCTAATCACTTCATTGATTTATAAATCCAGGGACTCTAACAGATCCCCTTGATGGTTCCATGTTGTTAATTTTTTGCTCTCTCTTTTAGTTGAATGTTGTATCCAGTCACCTTTTGGTGCAGGTTTTGTTTTGACTTTGTGAAAGGTCTTTTATTCATTGTTTACTTCAACAACTGTCTGGTATAAATTTCATTCCAGACACAGCATTCTCAAACATCTGCTTTTAGTGGTCATGCCAATTTGAGATACTCTAACCCCATATGCTGATGATGTGTTAATTTGGGCTGAGGTGAAATTTGTAGGATGATAAAATCTAAATAGACAGCTGCCTCCTCAATTTTAATGTTATGTATTGTTTCATGATAAAAGACTGCTATAGTTGGAGTGGAAATTTGGGTTGAGACTGACATCTAAGCCTTCTAAATTTAAAAACTGTAAATGAGAGGTGACAAATATTATCTATGAATAGATATTTGAGTTTCAGATGCCACCTTATCATATGAGCCAAAGTGTGAGGGAAAATGACAGGTAATTAACATGATCTGGAAAAAAAAACCCTAAACAAAAAACAAAAACAGATTTACTCAAAAAGGGCCTTCCACCTAACCATTCTAATTTTCAAAAGGTACTAAAAACTAATTCCAGAATCTAAATGAAACGTACTGAGGTTGGAGACTCAGCATAGTGAATCAGCTCTTGTTTATTTGACCACATCAGGAACGACGGATACATGGGCCAGGGAGTGCCTGGCTTATATTCGTGCCCTGCACCACACCCACACACACACCCATCACCCATGATTGGCCTTATTTACACATCTACAATTCAATAGGTCTGCTTTCAGATCCAGGTGAGCCCATAGGTGCGCCTACAGATCCAAAGTGGCTATTGTCTTTGGAGCAAAGCTCTGAGGTTTGTGGACCACATGGTCAGGCTATGTGGTGGAAGCCATCTTATTTCAGTTAATACACAACACCAAACACACATGTACAAGGGATATTGGCTTCAGTTCTATACCCATGCTAAGAAGGAATTGTACAATCATGGAAGAAATTAAAGGAGTGCACATAGGGACATGGTTGGGGTGAGAGCAAAATTTGGGGGCCTGGCCTTTACTGATTTTAACTGATTTGTACATATTAATGATCTACCACTCAACATGTCCTAGCAGTTCCTATGCCTCTGGAAGGCATGTGAATTTTTAGTCATTCACTCATAACTGTTTTACTACAGAATTTTGGGACAGGTTATTTTCAAAGTGGAGATGGAAGGCATATTAAGGGAGATTGCCATGGGGTGACCTGAGTACAGAGAAAATATGGCTTATCTCCAAGGAGCAGGTAGCCTTGAACACGGGTGAATGCAGAGAAGCAGACCTGTTTGTTTTCTCCCCATCCATCAGCCTTTCAACCAAATCCATTATCACAAAAGATTAAGTTAGGATACTTGTATAAACCATTCTGTTGCTGGCAGTAAAAACAGGTGTTAGTGTTGCCTTATTGCACATGGGTATGCATTGATACATCATTACTGAGTACCTAATTATTGGTACCTCATTACTGAGACTTTAAGGGGATGAAAGCAGGAGCTTTGAATAGGGTTTCAACCTCCAGGTGACACCTGGAGATCTTCCACTATTGCAATTGTTCTCCAGATTACCAAGATCAGTTCCGCAGGAGATAATGGCTGTTTTGGAGAGTGGACTCTATGGTATTACACCCCACTGAGGTCCCTCCCTTCCCAAACCCCACCCTTCCCAGGCTCCACCCCAACCCAAATCTCCAGATATTTCTCAAACCAGAGCTGGCAACCCTACTGTGTCCTAGCCACAGTAATCCATGCAACGGTCACCTCCAGACTAGACTACCATAACTTGCTCTATGCTGGCCTGCCCTTCGAACTGACCCAGAATGTGGCAGCATGCATCCTAACAGGAACCCCATGGACTGCGCATATGTGACCTGTGCTGTGCCAGCTGCACTGGGTTCCAGTGGAGCACTGAGTTAAGTTCAAGGTTCTGGTTCTGACCTTTAAGGCCTTGAGTGGTCTGGGACTGACATATCTGTTGGACTGCCTCCTCCATTACACCCCCAGGAGAGCATTACACTCTTCACAGAACAGAGATCTGGCTGTCCTTGACCAGGGCCATGGCTTTTTTGGTCCTGGCCTCAACCTGGTGGAACTCTCTGCCAAATAATAACAGGACCCTGTGGGATCTTATGCAATTCCACAGGGCCTGTAAGGCAAGGATGTTCCATCAGGCATTTGGTTGAGGACAGCAATGGCTAAACATCATGGCTGGCATCCTACTTGGACCCTTACTCCTTATAGAGCTTACTCGTCCCCTCAATGTGTGAAGCACCCACAGACCAGACATGGGAGGGAGCTACAAATTTTTCGTCACTTGTTTTAATTACTGTATGTTGTTGGACTCGGTTTTATGGTTTTATGCTTTTAGAACTCTGTACATCACCTAGAGCCCCACAACAATGGGGACAGGCAATAATAAATGGAATGAAATAAGTAAATAATAAATAAATATATGAATGGAGTCAAGCATACTTTGAGATCAGGATGGGGAAAGCTAGCTTCCTAGTGAGAGGTATCTATAGGCAGAATGATTTGGATTTTAGCCACTAATTCCAGGTGGTCATGTGGGGGAGGGCAGATGCAGAGAATGGTGATCAGTAGACCAATCAGAAATAAGCCAGGATCACTGCCGGCTCGCCCACTAGGGCGCTGGGGCCCACAGGGGTGCCAAAGCGCCCCCTGCCCCACCCCCAGTGAAACCGGCGCCCCTTCCTGGCTTTCCTAAGCACGCAGCTACTGCGGCGTGCTCAGGAAAGCCGGCGCTCCACCCCCTGTCTCCAGCCGACACTGGGACTGGGAGGGAAGGGGCGGCCATTCAAACGGCACTCCACCCACCCCCTCCACCCGTGGCTCCCCCCCCGAAGCCCTTGGGGGGAGAGGTGGGGTGGCATGGCGGTGGCTGGCCAGCGGGGACTCTCCCCGCTGCTGCCGCCCCCACCAGTCTGAGCGCCCTTCCGGGGCACTTTAGAAGCCCTGGGGGTGTGGAGAGGTGGGGTGGCATGGCGGCGGCCAGCCAGCGGGGAGAGTCCCCGCTCACTGGCCACCGCCAGTCTGAGCGCCCATCCGCTGGGAGGGAAGGGGTGGGCATTCCAAGCCCGCCCCTTCCCCGGCTCTTCCCAGGGCCCTCGCAGCTGCGTGGGGCCCGGGAGAGCCGCGCCACCCTTCCCCGGCTCTCCCCGGTGCCTCACAGCTGCGAGGGGCCCGGGAGAGCCACCCACCCCTTCCCCGGCTCTCCCAGCGCCTCGCAGCTGTGAGGGGCCCGGGAGAGCCACCCGCCCCTTCCCCAGCTCTCCCAGTGCCTCGCAGCTGCGAGGGGCCCGGGAGAGCCGCCTGCCCCTTCCCCGGCTCTCCCCAGGCACCTTGCAGCTGCGAGGGGCCCGGTTGAGCCGCGCCACCCCTTCCCCGGCTCTCCAGGCCTCACCGGGAGGTTGGCATCTCCGGTGGGGTGGGTGCCCCAGGCTGTCCTGCCTAGGGCGCCCAGACACCTGGGGCCGGCCCTGGCCAGGATACTACATTTGTATATATCATGAAACCATGTTTACTGTGGTTAGTAAACCACTTCATATCCTGTCTTCAGTTCCTAGTTTCAGAGACCCAAATTAACCACAGTTAATGCATTGATCAGTATGGATGATCAAGTAACTATTTAATTCCAAATTGACCCTGTAGTTTTATGGAAAGGAAAAAACTGGAAGTCTGAATACATTAGGTCCCGGTCACATGAGAGGGATACTGCGCCGCTGAAGGGAGGCAAATTAGAGCTGGAGCAAAAAGATGCATGGTAGCGCGATCAGATGGGCCCCCGAGATGCTGCACAGACAGCGATAACCGGCGATCACACAGCAATGTTGAAGCGTATCAAAGGGTTTCACTTTTGCATTCTTGTGCATGTGCAATCTTATGTTCCTTCGCATACTGTGGAGGCTTGGAAAAAACACATCCAGTGCGATGGGACGCATGCGTGCGCTGGATGAGCCAGATTAACTCCGCTTCTGCGATCCGACACTTGCCTGCGACCCATGTTTTCTGGTTGCTACTACCCTTTTGCTGGTACTTTTTAAATCTGCTTCTTCGGGCCGACGGTACGGGTTGGTGATGGATGCACTACGCTTCCCAGATATTGCCGTATGTTCGCGCCTGTTTGTTGCACCCTCAACCTGTCTGTTTCACGGGGAAAATCCTCCCGTGTGACCGGGGCCTTAGTATTGTACATGAATTGTGAGGGAAGACTGCAACAAAGCGATCCAAAGGGGATTGGGCCTGGGAAGAGCAGCCATAAAAAAGCTAGAAAAGTTCTTTAAGTGTAAGGATATGTTACTGGCAACCAAGATCAAGATAAAGTCTTAATATTAGCCACTACTATGTATTGGTGAGAAAGGTGGACAATGAAGAAAGCTGATAGGAAGAAAGTTGTTATTTGAAATGTGGTGTTGGAGGAGAGTTTTACCATGGGTTGCCAAAAAAGAGAAATAACTGGGTTCTAAATTATATCAAATATGAACTCTCCCCAGAAGCTAAAATGACCAGACTGAGGCTATCGTACTGTGATCACATTATGACTAGACAAGAGACACTGAAAAGGACAATAATACTAGGAAAAGTTGAAGGCAGCAGGAAATTAAGAAGACTTGAGATGGATTGACTCAATCAAAGAAGCCATGGTCCTCAGTTTGCAAGACCTGAACAAAACTATTAACAATGGGACATTTTGGAAGTCATTAATTCATAGGGTCACCATCTGTCAGAAGTGACCTGATGGCACTTAACACACACACACACATTAATCAAGGTAAAGAAAATTAACTCTAGAAAGAGAAATGAGAGTTTCTGTGAGTATCTTAATAGAGTGATTAAAACAGGTTGCTGGAAATTACTCTACATGTGTGGCTGTGATTCCATATGCATATAGTAATGAAATTTAAATAGTTTAAGAGTATTGAGCCAGACCTTGGCACTAACCCTAGCTTTATGTGTTACTATCTTTTTCAAATTTACTTTAAATAGACTTTTTCAAAGGTGGCCAGAAATTCAGACTTGGATTCACTCAACACAGTCATGATTTCATTTTATGTATGTAATGCCAAATGCATGGGAACCATATGTCATGATCATGAGTGAGGGCTAAATGGAAGTTCAGTCCTTGAGAATTAATAGCATTTCTTCCTCTTCTGCTATTTCCAGCTCTCTCAAATTAGTAAGCATCTGTTGCATATTTGACACATTCACATGCTTTAATACAGGTCCTGGATTACTATTATTTTGGAGCTAATGCATCTATTTTCTGGGTAGTAAATATCCTTTGCCCTCACCCAATCACATCAGAAGCTTAGCAGGGTTAGCCCTGGATAGTACTTGGCTGGGAGACCACCAAGGGAGTCCCAAGTAACTACACAGAGGCAGCCAATGGCAAACCACCTCTGATTGTCTGTTGCCTTGAAAATTGTTGGGTGTTGCCATAAGTTGGCTGTGACTTGACAGTACTTTCCATTGCCAAATATCCTTCATGTCCTTAGGTCTAAGTAATGTTTGTTTTTCATATCATTTTCAGGCTTAACTCACAAAATTATCAAGTACTTAGGGATATCCAGCAAGGCTTGCCTATAAAAGATGACTACTGCCAGGGTACTGGCAGGATTTCATATGCACATTGTGGTGGAATGGGCCTGTTCCAGCCTGCAGGCCCTGTTCCATCCAGTCTTCCAAGGATTTCCCAACACCTGGAGAGGCTGTTCTCTCTCTCAGGTAACCCATTGCCACCACCTGATCTTTGTAAGGAATTGCCTGCTGGGAGGGTCAGGACTCCCAGCTTCCCTTTCAACTTCTGAGGCCTTGTCTCTGTGTCTCCTGCTGCCCAGTGTCTGGTCACCACAGGGACTGTTTACTGCCTTGTGCACCCCAGAAGGATTAGCCACTTGTCAACTGACTTCCTTCCCCCAGTGCTCCTTTTAAAATAGATGGTAGAGGTCTATGTGGTATAGAGAACCACTACCAGCATCAAAAGTTATAAAGTATCTATTAAAAAGAGAATGTTAACACGCATACTTTTAGCACAGCACCAGATGGAGCATGGGATTTAAAAAAAAATGGGTAAAGCACAATTCCTGTGTCCCTCTCTCTGTACATGCCCTATCATATGCTAAATTATAGGACAGGCTCCTTAGTTTAGGAAGTTATAGATCTCTACAGAGTTACCGGTATCTTGAAGTTTCCTCCAGCTCTCCATGTCAACCACATGACCAATGGCTGCCTCCTCCAGACTTCAGTTAAGAGTTCTGCCTGCTGTGACAGACTCCACACCAAAAAGCCCCTCCTCTTTGTTCCCCTGAGTTTTATCACCTCTGTTTTCTCCACCCACTGACCAAGTCAGGCTGGATCAAAGAGGCTTTTCCTGGAGATCTCCAGTTTCTTCCTTCCTGAAGTCTCTCTAGTATTTAATTCCTCCAACTCTCTGTTCTCTGCTTGAAGGGGAGGGAGGAGTTTGACCATCCCATTGTCTAGACCTATTAGCATTTGTATGAAGGTGGGCTGAGGTAAGTCTGGAAAGCAACTGAATTGACTTCCTCCCTTCCTGCTTGTTCTCTGTCTAGAGAGAAAAAAAACTTTTAAAACTTAGAGTGAAGATTTTGCTCATTTCAAACATCCAAAGGGAAAAAAAATACATTTCTTCAAAATATACAATGTTGTGTAGGTATGCAGGTACATACATATACATATACATGTGTGTATACATATATATCTTAGACTATGAGCTCTACATTTCTTTTTGAATGATGCTCAATCTGGAAACAGTTTTTCAAGTTAAACAAATGCTATAATCATTTCAAGAAACTGATTATGCAAATATTTATATGCCACTTTCTACCTACCTACAAGAAAGTAAATATAAAACGTATTAATGTGATTGCTTCAGTGTTTCTCAAGAATAGGAAATCTTGTACTTCAAATGCTAAGTAGTTATTCCATTAAAGGTTTCTGAACTGAACTTGTAAAAAAATACCATTTGAGATTTGTTTACACTTTTCACTAAAGTGTCATTTGACATTTTCGGTAATTAGGATGCACTTTAGGGAAAATACATAATTTAAAATGGGTTTCTTCAGAACAGAAACATGGTGAGTCTTTATGTATGTGTGTGTCTTCACTAAGTGAACTAAAATAAGTCATAAATATTCAGTACAACTCACATATTTTGCCACCCTGCTCTTATTAACACTTATGAAAATGTTGTTAAGACTGCTAGTGGTGATCAACACATTATGTTCTCTATTCAGAACATCTCAATGTGTCAAGGGAGATGTTTGCAGTTCCTACTGCTGTATATTCATAATTCTGTTGAAATAAACTTTCTCTTCCTTTGCCACTGTCATGTTATTCTCTCTCCTTAAGACCCTGTACTTACTTTCCATCATTCTGTTAACCCCTTATGAGTTCTCTCTATTTGTCATCCTTCAATTTCTCATGGCTAGCTTAGTTTTAGCCCTGACCTGGATACCCCAGGCCAGCCTGATGTCATCAGATCTTGAGAGTTAAGCAGGGTCAGTCCTGGTTAGTACTTGGATGGGAGACCACTAAGGAAGTCCAGGGTTGGTGTTGTGTACCCAGGGAAGTCCGCACACGTGGTCGGGCAAACATGCAGTCAGGTGAAGGACCCGACCTTTGCCTCTAGAGACAATAGCCTGAACGGATCCTAGTGTGCACCTATTGGGAGGCTAGGATCCTGGGAGGGACCTGTGGGTCCAGGGGTGCACTGTAAATATCCAATCACGGGTGTGGGTATGTGTTTGGGTGTGGTGTGAGTTAGGAATATAAGCCAGCTTGCAAGCCGGCAAAGGCACCTCTTGTTTTACTATCTATTTTTATTTATTTGTTTCGATTTGTATCCTGCCCTCCCCGAAGGCTCAGGGCGGCTAACAGGGGCATGAATGCCAATTTAAACAATATAAAACAATATCAATAGGTAAAATTATAAAATCAAGCAATACAACATAAGCACAACATTTAAAACCAAGATGACGGGAATACGATGGCATGGTTTTCGAGGTGGGATATCGAAGGTGGAATAGCGGCAGTGGCGGATCCTACTCAAAAGCCTGGCAGAAGATCTCCGTCTTGCAGGCCCTGCAGAACTGGACAAGGTCCCGCAGGGCCTGGATCTCCTCTGGGAGCTCCTTCCACCAGGTAGGCGCCGCCACTGAAAAAGCCCTGGCTCTTGTGGCAGCCAGCCTCACATCTCTGGGGCCCAGAATTTCCAGGAGATGACGGCCCCCAGACCGAAGTGCCCTTGGGGGAACATGTAGGGAAAGGCGGTCCCTCAGGTAAGCCGGACCCTGGCCATACAGGGCTATAAAGGTGATCACCAGCACTTTGAAGCGAATCTGGTACGCTATTGGCAGCCAGTGCAGCACTTTCAACACAGGCTGAATATGGTCCCTCCTAGAGAGACCCATCAGCAGCCTGGCTGCAGCATTCTGCACTAGCTGCAGCTTCTGGATTTGCGACAAAGGCAGCCCTAAGTAGAGAGTGTTACAGTAGTCTAACCTTGAGGTGACCGTCACATGGATCACCATGGCCAGGTCATCACGGCCAAGGAAGGGGGCCAACTGCTGTGCCTGCCTCAGATGGAAAAAGGCCGACCTGGCAGTGGCTGCTACCTGGGCCTCCATCGTTAGAGAGGAGTACAGCACTCCCAAACTCCTAACCTCTGATGCTGGCACCAAAGGTACCCCGTCGAAGGCCAGGAGAGGAAGCCCCAGCCCCGAACTGGTCCAACTCAGGCCCAGGACCTCCATCTTTGCCGGGTTTAGTTTCAGCCAGCTTAGTCTGAGCCACCCAGCCACGGCCTGTAATGCCCGATGCAGATCATCCAGGGTAGAGCCCAACTGGTCCCCCAACATCAGATAGAGCTGGGTGTCATCTGCATATTGATGACACCCGAGCCCACAACTCCAGGCAATCTGGGCAAGGGGGCGCATGTAGATGTTAAACAACATCAGGGACAGCACTGCCCCGAGGCACCCTCCACACTCAAGGGGGTGTCTCCGGGACCGCTGTCCCCCTATCACCACCCTCTGTCCCCGACCTTGGAGAAAAGAGGCAAACCATTGAAGGGCAAGCCCCTGAATCCCCACGCTGGCAAGGCGGTGGGCCAGCAACTGGTGGTCGACTGTGTCGAACACTGCCGACAGACCTAACAACACCAGAGCTGCCACACCGCCCCAATCCAGATGCCTACGGAGATCGTCAGTCAGGGCGACCAGTACCGTCTCTGTCCCATGACCAGGGCGAAAGCCGGACTGGTAAGGATCTAGGATGGAAGCATCATCCAGAAAGCTCTGCAGCTGCAGCGCCACCGCCCTCTCAATAAGTTTGCCCAAATAGGGCAATTTGGACACCAGCCGATAGTTGGCCAATTTGGCTGGGTCCAGAGATGGATTTTTCAAGAGGGGGCGGACCATCGCGTCCTTGAGTGCCCTGGGGAACCGCCCTTCCAAGAGGGACGTGTTGATAATCTCCCGCAGGGCACCTCGAAACCCCTCATGGCCTGCTTTAATGAGCCATGATGGGCACGGATCAAGGTTGCAAGTGGTTGGATGCACAGATACAAGCAATCTGTCAACTTCCTCCAGGCTGAGCAGGCTAAAACACTCTAAACCCGACCCCAAAGACGAGCAAGGGGCCTCAAGTTCTCTAACTGTTTCAATTGTGGCGGGGAGGTCGCGGCGGACTGCCAAGACTTTATCTGCAAAATAGCTCGCAAAAGCCTCACAGCCAATATCCAATTCCCTAGCATTTTGCCTGCCCTGTGGCAGAGCCATCAAGGACCGAATTGTACTAAATAATTGGGTTGGGCGTGAGCTAGCAGATGCAATCGTGACCGCAAAGAAATCTCTCTTTGTGGTCTTGACTGCCATCTCATAGGCTCTCATAAACGTCCTATAGGATGTTCTTGATGCCTCGTCGCGGGCTCGACGCCACCGTCTCTCTAGCCGTCTCAGTTCTCGCTTCAGCTCACGCAGCTCCTGGGTGTACCAAGGCGCTTGCCTAGCACGAGTGTGGAGAGGGCGCCTGGGAGCGATCTTGTCAATGGCTGCAGAGAGCCAGACATGCCAGTCCTCCACGAGCTCCTCCAATGAGCTGCCAGGGGGTCTTGGATCCCGTAGGGCCATCTGGAACCGCATAGGGTCCATCTGGCGCCATGGGTGAGCAAAAATCTGCTCGCCGCCTAAACAGGGTTGGGGTGGGATATTCAGTCAGGCCCTCAGGGCCAGGTGGTCCGACCATGGCACTGCCTCTATGGCAATCCGGTCCACCGTCACCCCTGCCGCAAAGATCAGATCGAGCGTGTGACCAGCCCGATGCGTGGGAGCTGAGATAAATTGGGAGAGTCCCAGTGCCACCATGGATGACACGAGGTCCAAAGCCCGGCCCGAGGCTGCGTCCTTGGCATGGACGTTGAAGTCACCTAAGGCAATCAGCCTAGGGTGCTCCAGCGCCCAGCCTGATACAGCCTCAAGCAGGGACAGCAGGCCACTGGCCAGTGCGTTAGGCGGCCGGTACACCAACCAGATCGCCAAACTCTCCTCGGCCTCCAGCATCAAGCCGACACACTCTATGCCCATGATCTCCACAGATGGAAGCGCCCTGAAGGAGTAAGCCTCCCGAATGAAAATGGCCACTCCTCCCCCCCCGCCCCCTGGTCCATGACTGGTGGAGGACCGAAAACCCAGGCGGGGCAAGTTGAGCGAGGGCTACCGTTTCGCCCTCCCGCACCCAGGTCTCAGTCACGCATGCCAGGTCCACTCGTTGATCTTGTACGAAATCCCTAAGGATTGAGGTTTTATTATTAATAGACCTGGCATTGCACAACACCAGTGACAGAGGGGAGTTCTCCAATCTGACCCCACTGCCAGCCACCATTGGGATGGGCTGTAGGCTGGAAGGCCGCCGAGCCGCTCTGTTTCTCTGCGTCCTTCCCTTAAAGCCCCGCCTCAGCCCACCGCTAAACTTTCCCTGTCCCAAGAGCACTGGAATTTGCTGTCCTGCCATGTGTTATCCTGGTGGTCTCTGCCACACTTCAGACCACCAGTGAGAGAGCAACAGGGCAATAAAGTATGAGCTGAATAAAGCTACAATAGTATGAGCTGAATAAAGCTACAATGAGCTACAATAAAATATGAGCTGAATTCATTCCAATATGCATCAGTCTCAGTACTTTATAGTTCCTACACAGAGGAAGGCAATGGCAAACTGCCTCTGAACATTTCTTGCCATGAAAATCCCACAGAGCTTCCCTAAGTCAGCTGGAATTTGACAATACTTTCCACCACCACCAGCTTTGCTCTGCACATGCTCATATAGACTGAACCCTACCACTGAATATTTTACTCCTCTAACAGTGATTAACATGCCAGGCTACTTTGACACATCCCTCTGACACTTATTTTGTACAAGCATTACTGGTTTTTAAAATTTGGCCAGATACTGTTGGACTGTATGACTGATTCAGGAAAGAGACAGTAAGCCTCATATTTTTAATTCTATGTTGGCCTTTGTTTTTAATTGCACTTTTCATGGTTGACAGAGGAAAGAGACCAGTTTGATTTAGTTATAAAGAAAATGTTGTGGCTCAGGATATTACATAATTTTAGATGAGGTTCCTGAAGGTATTTATATGCAGTCAAAACAATCCTTGATGCCTAGTGACACACAGAAAGGTCAATTTTGTAGTGTGCATTCACTGAACATGGTTATAGTAAGATGGTGGGTAACTCTACGAAATTGCTTCAAATGTTTGCTAAATATTCTTCAGCATCCTGCCATCACTGGCATAACTTTACAATATAATTTGTAAACACATGTGCTATGAATTTAGCTTTAGAGTAACATAAGCTTAGGTTTATAGGGGACTAGTTGGAGAAGTTTTGAGAAAGCAAATGAATAATGAATGTGCTTCACATCGGGCAGTCTTTGAAAAACATTTGGAAACCAGCAACTATACCACTGTCAGAGGCTGTATACAGGAATCGTATCACCCACTGCTGAAAAATCTACAGTGGCTTCTATCAGTTATTGGCCCAATTCAAATCCTTTAAGGCTCTAACAGTGCCATCCTAAGCAGATCTACTCAGTCTCAGAATCCAACTCAGATCTGTTCAATAAAGCTTATTCCCATCACTGTGTTCTTAGGATTTCCTTGCAAGTGGCTCGGTGATCATGACATGCACTTTGAGGGCCACCTCCTCCTATAGTTTCCAGCATGTTCTTCTTCCCAAGCCCGGCTTTCTATACCTCTTCCTGAAGACAGGTAGCAAGCAATACTCCCTCTAAGCTGTGGAGTCTTGTTAGCAAAAATTCTACTCTATGAGTTACTGGCATTAAAGTTGTGAGTGAGTGATTTGGCTATTGTATCAGTTAGTTTGCTCTGGAGCCATCCTTCCTGAGCAAAGACAAAAATGTGTGAGCCAGAGGCTAAAAAACTGTGAGCTAGCTCACACTAACTCAGCTTAGAGGGAACATTGGCAGAAAGAAGAGGTAAGACTTTTGATAGTGACACCTTGAATTCAGCATGCCTTCCCCCTTAATGCTCACCTGGCATCTACTTTACTTTAGGCATCATGTCAAAACATTTTTTTAATCTAGGCTTTTAACTGAGGAGTTCCTGTTTTCATTGTCAGCTGCGAGCCTGAAGACAATTTCATAAGTATCATTTTGGGTGGCCAAAAGCTGCTTTATGCTCCTTGATGATTTTTTATCTTCCAGTTTTTACTACTGTATCGTATTGTTTGTACTTTGCGAGAGCTGCATTAATCAAGTCTCTGGAGAGGTGGCATTTAAATTTCTAAATAAATAAATAAAACAATACACACAAAGAGTTCACAAACTGTGTCAGAAAAACATATGCAAGAATTTTTTTGCACTCACACATATTGTTTGTTTTGGTTCTACAAAGCTTTGGACTAAACCACTTACAAATTCACCCATGCTCTCAAAAGCATGAAAACTTTAAGTTTCACTTCATGTAAGCAAGTTTACACATGGTACAATTTCAGATGTACATTTTCATATTATGTTTCATGCACTCATATTCATTTATGCTATGGTGTTTCTGCTATCCCTCTCAAAAACAGCTGTCTTGATGTGGCACTCATATTCATTTATGCTATGGTATTTCAGCTACCTCTCTCATGGATTGCTGCCTTTACATGGGGAGATGACTTGTGTGGTTTGATGAGGCTGTGGGCTATGCCATGGAGGGCCACCCAGGATGGACGGGCCACATTGGAGAATTCAGACAAAATGTGATCCACTGGAGAAGGAAATGGCAACCCATTCCAGTATCTTTGCCAGGAAAACCCCATGGACACTAACAAAAGGCTAAAATATATGATGCCAGAAGATAGCCCCTGAGGTTGGAAGGTGTCCGATACACTACTGGGGAAGAGCAGAAGGCAAGTACAAGTAACCTCAGAAAGAGTGAAGTGGCTGGGCCAAAGCTGAAAGGACGCTCAGCTGTGGATGTGTCTGATAGTGAAAGGAAAGTCCAAAGCTGCAAAGAACAATACTGTACAGGAACCTGGAATGTAAGACCTATGAATCAAGGTAAGCTTGACATGGTCAAAAATGAGATGACAAGACTGAACATCGACATCTTGAGAATCAGTGAACTATAGTGGACGGGAATGGGCAAATTTAACTCAGAAGGCCATTATATCTACTACAGTGGCCAAGAATCCTGTAGAAAAATTGGTGTGGCCTTTATAGTCAACAAGAGTGAGAAAGGCAGTAATAGGATACAATCTCAAAAATGACAGAATTATCTCGGTCTGAATCCAAGGCAAACCATTCAACATCACAGTACTCCATCCAACTATGGATGGAGGTTCATGACATCATACAAGAGGCAGCAATTAGCACCATTCCAAAGAAAAAGAAATGCAAGAAATGCAAACCTGATGAGGCTTTACAAATAGCAGAGGAAAGAAGGAAAGCGAAAGGCAAAGGTGAAAAGGAAAGATTTATCCAACTGAATGAAGATTTCCACAGAACAGCAAGGAGAGATAAGGAGGCCTTCCTAAATGAACAATACAAAGTAATAGAGGAAAACAATAGAATGGGAAGGAATAGAGATCCCTTCAAGAAAATTGGAGAAATCAAGAGAATGTTCCATGCAAAGCTGGCCATGATAAAGGACAAAAACAGTAGGGACCTAAAAGAAGCAGAAGAGATTAGGAAGAGGTGACAAGAATACACAGAAGAACTATACAAGAAGAATCTAAATGTCCTTGACAACCATAATGGTGTGATCATTGACCTCGAGCCAGACATCCTGGAGTGCGAAGTCAAATGGGCCTTAGAAAACATTACTAACAACAAAGCTAGCGGAGGTGATGGTATCCCAGCTGAGCTATTCAAAGTCTTAAAAGATGTTGTGGTTAAAATGCTGCACTCCATCTGCCAGCAAATTTGGAAAACACAACCATGGCCACAGGATTGGAAAAGGTCAGTTTACATTCCAATCCCAAAGAAGGGCAATGCCAAGGAATGTTCACGCTATCACACAATTGCACTCCTTTCACACACTAGCAAGGTCATGCTCAAGATCCTACAAGCTAGGCTTCAGCAGCATGTGGATAGAGGACTGCCAGAAGTACAAGCTGGGTTTTGAAGAGGCAGAGGAACTAGAGATCAAATTGCCAACATTTGCTGGCTTATGGAGAAAGTAAGCGAGTGCCAGGAAAACATCTACTTCTGCTCCACTGACTATGCTAAAGCCTTTGATTGTGTGTGGACCTTAAGCCTTGATTGTGTGTGGCAAGTCCTTAAAGAGATGGGAGTACCAGACCACCTCACATGTCTCCTGAGAAACCTGTATAAGGGTCAAGAAGTGACAGTTAGAACTGGATATGGAATAACTGATTGGTTTAGCATACGAAAAGTAGTATGACACAGATGTATATTGTCTCCCTGCTTATTTAATTTATATGCAGAGTACATCATGAGAAATGCTGGCCTGGATGAATCACAAACTGGATTAAGATTGCCAGGAAAAACATCAAGAACCTCAGATATGCAGAAGATACCACTCTAATGGCAGAAAGTGAAGATGCTTAAAAAGGATATTATAGCTTTGGGAAAAGTGCAGAAAAGGGCAACTAGAATGATAAAAGGGTTGGGACACTTTTCCTATGATAAAAGGTTAAAGTGCTTGGGGCTCTTTAGCTTGGAGAAATAATGGCTGAGGGGGTGACATGATCGAGGTTTATAAGATTATTCATGGGATAGAACAGATAAAGAGGTACTTTTCTCCTTTTCCCACAATACAAGAACTTGTGGGCACTCTATGAAACTGCTGAGCAGTCAGGTTAGAATGGATAAAAGGAAACACTTCTTCACCCAAAGAGTGATTAACACATGGAATTCACTGCCACAGGAGGTGGTGGCAGCCAGAAGCATGGACGGCTTCAAGAGGGAATTAGATAAACATATGGAGCAGAGGTCCACCAATGGCTATTAGCCACAAGGTATAAATAGGGACTATGGGGCAAGTTTGGGGGGGCAACAGTGGGAAGGCTTCTAGTGTCCTGGCCCCCACTGGTGGACCTCCTGATGGCACTTAGTATTTTTGGCCACTGTGTGACAGAGTGTTGTACTGGATGGGCCTTTGGCCTGATCCAACATTGGCTTCTCTTATGTTCTTATGACCCCATCACTCCTTTGCAAATAGAAGGGAAAGTCATGGAAGCAGTGGCAGATTTCATGTTCCTGGGATCCAAGATCACTGCAGACGGTGAGTGCAGCCATGAAATTAAAAGATGCCTGCTCCTTGGGAGGAAAGCGATGGCAAACCTAGACAACATAATAAAAAGCAGAGACATCACCCCACCAACAAAAGTCCATATGGTCAGAACAATGGTATTCCCAGTAGTAATGTATGGCTGTGAGAGTTGGACCATAAGGAAGGCCAAGCACCGAAGAATAGATGCTTTCGAATTATGGTGCTGAGAGTCCCTTGGACTACAAGGAGATCAAATCAATGAATTCTAAAAGAAGTCAACCCTGACTTTTCCCTGGAAGGCCAGATCCTGAAGTTGAAGCTTAAATACCTGGGCCACCAAATGAGAAGGGAGCATTCACTGGAGAAGATACTGATGCTGGGAAAGACTGAAGGTAACAGAAGAAGGGAATGGCAAAGGATGAGATGGTTAGACAGTGTTATCGATGCAACGAACATGAAATTAAGCAAACTCTGGAGGACGGCAGAAGACAAGAGGGCCTGGTGTGATATGGTCCATGGGGTCATGAAGAGTCAGACTCAACTGTGTGACTGAACAACAAACATTTCAGTTAAACACTGGTCTGTATGTATCTACCTATTCATTTCTAGAATGGAGGTAGGGGTATTTAGCTAACAAAAATGCATTAATTGTAAATTGCATTGAACAGGTGTCTGAAGAGGCAGCATATCAATTTTCTAAATATTAAAAAAGTCGGTGTTGGGAAAAAAACTCTGCTCCTTCCCTACTCATAATGTTCTGTTGCTTTTAGCACCTTCCTTCAAGCCCAGCTCTGACAGGGGAAGTGTAGCTGTCCTACCCCATTATGTTCTCTTTGGTTAAAAATAGACCCCCCCTAGTTTTAGACATGAACAGGTGAACACCTGTATTACTCATGTAACTCAACTCCCGGTGACCCAGCAATGCCGCTGGTTGCCGGGGGCTGCTTTGCCACCCTCAGGAAGCTGGACAGCAACAGAGTCACAATGTCTGGTGTCGTGACATGGGCGGGAGGTGGAGCCGGCTAAGGTTGACAGCCAGGCTCTGCTTCTGCCCGTTGTCAGTTGCTCCGATGTGCTTGCCCACCCTCCCGCCCTGTTCTTAGTGTAGGCTTTGACTGGTTGTCTATTGGGGCCAGGTAGGAATTTTTCGCTTTAACTCAGTATAGGCTGAATGGGTAGAGGTGTTTTCGCCTACCTTACACTGAGAGCAGTGGATTGGATAGTTTGTTGTGGTGGTCGATACCTAAATAGGCTGGTCACTTGGCAGGTTGGTGTGGGCAAGAAACTGGAACCGGTAAGTACCTTATGGCATTTTCCCCATTAGGGAACAGGGGGTCATCAGGAACTGCCTTTGGATTTCTGTGGTCCAGGGTGGGGAACGGTGATCACCTCCTCTGGGAACCTCTTAGGGTATGCTCCTCTCTGCAAGTTGGAAGGCTTCAGAGGTAGGCACTCCTAGGTGGCGACCAGTTTGCTGGGCTGCTGGTCACGAGCCAGACCGATGTCTCAAGACCAGAGATGGGTGACCCGCCCAAGAAAAGGGCAAGGAGGTTAGTCAATGGAGTGACACCTGCCTTGTCTATTCCGTGCTCGCTTAGCTGGTCCCTTGCCGCAATGTTATGTTAAATAGTTAATAAAGTGGCCCTTGTTTACTTCCAAACTGTTGTCTGACTCGTTATTCCGAGGCAATCCTCATACCACACACAGTTTGGCTCTGACTCAGTAAATTTGAACATATGCATAGGTTTCAACATGCTATCTTCAGTAATGTAAAATCATTCAACTTGAACTCCAGTTTAACCACAAATAGCAAGCAGCACCTCATACAACTGGAAGGATGCTCACTTCTTATCAAGCACTCAGAACTGTGCTAAATAGCACTGCAAATATTTTGGGCAAGTTTTCCTAGTTCTAGGAGAAATCTTTATTTTCAACACTTTTTCTAGCGGTGTGCACACATTACCCCCCCCACACACACTATGGAAACATTGAACTCCTGCACTGGCATCCAGAAGTGATAAAGTCAAGAAATGTTTTACCACTTAACTCTGCTGAGACTATATAAATGGGTTATTTGTTGAAGATATGTTGAAACATACTGTGGCCACATTCTTATATTACATTCAGGCATTACCCTGCATTCATCTATCCCCTTCTGTTGCAATCTTCCACCAGCAGGGGAAGACATTTTTGTTCTCTTTGGTGTTCCATCAGTGATCCCTTCTTCCTGACCAATGTTTTAAATGCTGTTTTTATTAATTGCCGTCTTCGTATGTATTTTAGTTCTGTTTTCAATTGCTTTAATGATGTGTGGTTGTGGGGGGGAGTTGATTTTAATGGTTTTAGAATATGATTTTATCATATAAGTTTTAATTTGTTAGCTACCTTGAAGCCTGTGTGAGGGCAGAAAGGCAGGATATAAATTTTGCAAAATAAATTTTGTAAAATAAAATCACAAACTAAACTTGCATTAATTATATTAAACTATGCTTTGATTCAAATATGATTTAGTGTGATTATATGTACGCTGGCCACCCCAGTAACTCTGGCTTGTAGGAGGATCACAAACTGAGCTTCCTAACCAGACCAACATCCTTATGTGTAAATTCTGCTTTGTCTTTATATCTGAATGCAGGAATCCTGGCTACATCTCAGTTTGATCTGTAACACAGGGCAAATAGTCTCTGCTGCGGAGAGGCAAAAATATTTGCCACTCATATGGCAGTCATCAACAGACATGAGTTTCTCTGCAGACCCTGGTTAGTTTGAACTGTCTGCTGCACTAACCATGGATAGTTCAATAAATCTGAGTTCAAATCATGATGTCTGAATACAAAGGCACTTTACTGTTCATGCAAATGTAGGTGACAAAATTTTACTAGAATATGTATGAAAGCTTCCAATGAAGCAAAACTGTTAGTAGCCTTGGTACACTGAGCAAAGCCTTAGATCTACTGTATGGATCTCTTTAGTACAGCTCAGCTGGCAATAAGAACATATTACAAATCACAAGCTAGCCCCTGTAATGAAGTGCAGGCTTTGAAATCCATTTTCATTGTAAAGTCATTACCGTGCTCTTACTGTTCTAACTTAAGATCATTGAATGTATAAATAAATCCAGAAATTGCTCTATAATTAATATAACATTTCTAGAACAGCTGTTTCAACCAAAGGGCAGGTTTCTGAACATTCTTCCATTAACTGGCGTAGATTATCATGCCTTTTTTCCTTATATGATCTCTAATCTTTCTGTATATTTTTGCATACATTTTAATTTTTTCCTGCTGTCTGGTTTTACCCTGTGCCTTTGGAAACTTTTGACCTCCAAATCTGAGAACTCATTGTTGAAAGAATTGTTCAAATACCTCAGCCACCTAGGTCAGAAGTTCCATGAAGAAAGAAAACATATACAAATGGAGGTAAAAAATAAATTCATAATCAATTTTTGTCATGCCTTCAGGATTCCATATGGGTTCACTGGAATGGTAAAATGAGGAAAAGAACTTGTGCAAAGATTTTCTAAATGTTCATATGTTAGTTGTCTGTCAGTGTACATCAGTGTTATGACAATTAAAAAGTAAATAAATTGCATACCCTGTATTTTATATAAATGATTTATAAAGATGTAAATACCAATATAATGTAGGGTGTACAGAACAAGCTATATGCACATATTCTTCCAGTGCTTTTACTATTTGTGAAGCAGTGCTCAATAATTTGTCTTCTCGTAACCTCATGATAGATATTGGTTTGTTTATATTTACATCATCTGTACTCTACTTTTCTCCCTAATGGAGAAGCAAAGTGGCTTACATCATTCTCTTCTTCTCCGCATTCATAATAACCTTAAAATCAGCCAATTGAATATGTAAATTCATGAAGACATTAGGGCTAAAAAGCAGAATTAGTAGTATTCAGATTCTTGGGGCTATGGAACTATCTAGGGTCATATAATATATTAATGGAAATATTAGATTACAGAAATTGGATGACTTGTTAGGATTAAAATTATTGTCATGATCCCAATAGGCATTGGGGGTTTCTACTGATTACTGTATATGAACTAAGATTACAAAAACACAACACAGATGACCAGTTGCTGTGTGCAAACCCAGAGTCCATGAATATTTTCTGATCTCATACAGCATGTTTTATTTCATGTCTTCCACTGTCACATGTACAGAAAATCCTAACATACAGGGGCAGCATAACCTGCATTCTCACTTCATAGGACCATTGGTAATTAATTAGATCACAGATGTGCAATACTGGGTATAAGAAAATTCCTGTGGCCAGTGTGGTGTAGTGTTTAGGAGCACAGACTCTAATCTGGGAGAACCAGGTTTGATTCCCCACTCCTCCACATGCAGCTGCTGGTGTCACCTTGGGTCAGTCATAAGTTCTTTCAGAGCTGTTCTCTCAAGGGCAGTTCTCTCAGAGCTCTCTCAGCCCCACCTACCTCACAGGGTGCGGAGAGGGGAAGGGAAAGGGATTGTAAGCAGCTCTGAGGCTCCTTTGGGTAGTGAATGATGGGGTATAAATCCAATCACTTCTTTTCTTCTTCTTTCTAAACTCAGTTAAGCCTGTGCTATGACTGTGCCTAGTTATGATGATGTTCACAAGTTTATGTACATGTTCTTACCTGAATTGCTTTCCTTAGCATATACATTGTTGGATATATTTTGTTTTACCATGAAGCAATAAACTTGAAATATTAAAAAAGCAAAATAGCTTACATGCATAAGAACCAGACAAAGAAGAAAAATAATTCTCCCGAGTATATACAAAACTCCTCTTATAACATTATTCTTGTATAACGTTTTTCTCTGGTTTTACTCTGTAGCACAAGAGATGATCATTGCTGCAGGAGCAATTCTCTTCAATAAACTGTTCCCCATAATGATTAAAATGGGTCAATGTGTTCTTATCACTGAATGCCATAATTTTCACAGCCATTCTTCCATTACAGTTAACTGCTTCTTTTTCCAGTATTTTGCATATATTAATATGTCTTGCATATATTAATATGTTTCCTACTAAAATGTCATATTCTTTAATTATGGTGGTCTTCAGCTATCCCACCCAAATAGGCATAGGTGAAATTTTATTCCTACTTATGTCTCTTGTTTTACTATGGGTGTGATCACACTTGTGGCTTGGTGTGATATGGTGCTACCTCTAATTGTGCCAGTTTAAAATGTTGCAGGGCATATCATCCAGACAGCACACCCTGCTGCAGGTTACCCATGTGGCCATCCCATAGGCAAGCATCCCCATTACTGCAGCGCCTCAGCCATGGAGTGTGCTGCCCAGTTGTTTTTTAAAAAATGCAGGTGGATGAGTGTGCTTATGTGCATATAGGCAAAAACTCCAAAACCCCCCCCCCAACAATAGAAACAGATCTGCAGGTTCAGACCACCAATCTGTTCTGTGCGTGCTCCCCCACATTCAGACATCTGGTCATGCACAATTAATGCGTGTGGAACCAAAAACACTACTTGTGATGTGGTGTCTTTTTTACCTGGCTCCAAGTCATCCTACGACAGGGTAAGTATGCCTGGAGAATGCTTGACAGATGAGGCTATGTGGCCACACCCATTTAATCTATAGGGGAGGGGAGGGGTGGCTATGTCTGCCCAAACTGCTCATGTGATCACAAGTTTTTACAGTAAACATGAATTTCTACCATACATGAAAAAACTCCTGACATATTGTTACTTCCCTTCATCTTTTGAATTGTCAGTGGTTTGTAATTCCATTGCTACATTATCGTATAAAAATGCTCCTTTGAACTTATATCAGATGAGTATCTAGGACACGTGTCACAGTTTTATTGCGGGCTTGAAATTATGATTTATAGTACTTCCCCCCCATGACATCTTCACAGATTACATGTTCAAAAATCAAACGCATGCAATGCTTATTTTCTCTTGAACTGAACACCCCACATTGTACACTATTAAAATGAACATTATTTTGAGTGAAGTAGCATCAAGGCAGTTCACCATCACATAGGTAACTGACCTATACCCACAACTGGCACTTACTCAGAACTTACTAAACTTAATGGAAAATATAGTTTTCTCTGCCTTCTGATTCAGTCTGAGCTGCAAAAACTATACTTCCTATTAATTTTATCAGGAAGCCATTATAGGAAGTATTAGCAAGATTTGGGTACAGGAAAAATAGTCTATCTTATTTTTGAAGAGCCATGCCACAACTTTACCTCATTGTGGCTTTGGGAGTGGTGAAAGTGGTTGACAGGTGAAAATGGTGGGCATATGAATAGAAAAGTATAGAAAATACTTTGTATGTCTGTTAATGTGCACAGGCACACACTTGGTGTTTATTGTATCCAGGGGTCATTTAGTAGAAAAAGAGATGTGGGAGCTCATTAGCATAACTCATTAGCATAACTAATTTGCATATGCCACATGCCCTGACATCACTGGAAGTGTGCCAGAAGGCAACATCCACCGCTCAGGCTCCACCCCCAAAATCTCCAGGTATTTCCCAACTCAGAGCTGGTGAGCCAGCTTTACACTTTGACTAAAGACACTTTAGGTTTCCTTTGCTTTTGCAAGGAAGCTACCCTACAACAAGCATGAAAATACAGATCAATTTAATATGCTTTTGCTTTTTCTGCAATAAATCAAGAAAACAATCAAAAGATTATTTTGGCAACAACATGCCTGGGAGAGATATTAATTAAAAGGACAATGTTTATAGCAGTCTTGAGGAATATGCGTTCTATTACACCTTCATACACATTAAGACCAGACAAGGTATAATCCCAAACATACATCACACCAGCAGCCATGTACACAATGCTGCCCATGTTTGCCATCTATCATAAACACATCAGGGCAGGCTATACCAAGGATAGCCCTACAGTAAGATCAGGTGAGACATGATCTGCCTTAGTTGGGTGCCATTAAAGATGGGGGAGGGAAACCAACAGATTTGTTCCACGGGGCTCGACACACTGGGAAAACCCAAACAGAGCAACTGGAAGACTTGCATGACATCAACTTCTGAAGAGTCATGATACCGAACAGCTTCCCAATAGTTCACACCTCATGCCATTTTTTTTGGTCTGAATTTCTTAACACACCTTGGGTCAGCCCTGAACTAAAATCCAAATACTGACACTAAATACCAGTGGAGCCCATGAAAGTCAATTGGCATTCCTGGATCTCATTATCTCTAATGGGCCTTCAAGCCTCTCCCATTGTTTCCAATGGGCAATCCTGTCATTCCTTTTATAGATTCCAGTTAGTTGCACCTTTGAGACTGTACCACAGCCCCTTTGAGACTGTACCACAGCAAAATGAAGAGCATGAACATGTGCAGAGTGCACATTTCATGCCAGTGTTCTCTCTGGGCTGCACACAAAGCAAAAGGAAATTTTAAAAGGCCTCTGATCTGCATGTCCCACCCCCAATCTTGTTCATGCAGATGGCAGAGAGAGAGAATTAAGTTGTGCAGAGAGATGGTTGAAAAGAACCTATTTTTCAGGACTTTTGAGCAAATACACAAGGAAGATGCAATAACAATCATGTTGCACATCTCACAAAAGGTGCCTGCAAAGAAGGGTACACTGAGCAGCCTTTACAATATAAAGGTTCCCTTGCTCGAAAGCCAGTCAAATCCGACTCTAGGGTTGTGGTGCTTATCTCCGTTTCCAAGCTGAAGAGCCAGTGCTGTCCGATATGTGGCCAACATGACTAAACATCAAAGTGCAAAAAACGCTGTTGCCTTCCCACTGAAGTGGTACCTATTTATCTACTTGCAATTTCTTACTTTCAAACTGCTAGGTTGGCAGGATCTGCAACCAGAGAAGGGAGCTCACTCCATCATGCGGCACTCGGGTCTCAAACTGCTGAACTACCAACCTTCCAGCCTGCAGTTCATACAAATAAATTATAGCAAAATATATCTTTTAAACAAGAAGAGTTGAGAACCATTTTATTTAGACAATTTGTTCACTTTTTTGAAAGGGGGAACATTTCCATCATACATTTTACATTTTTAAAAAATTTAACTAGCTTTGCAAGAAACAGGCACCAGATTCCCAGTGGCTGGGAAACATGCTAAATACCCCTAAGAATAATTGTGAATGGCCACTCTGCATCAGGAGGAACTGACTACATATATAGCTTTAGTTCAGTTCCCTCTGAGGCAGCCAAGGGGTAAGGGAGAACCTCTCCCCCAGTTCTCACTCAGTACATAAGAACAGAGACAACTCCTGAATCTTTTAAGGGGGTGGGGCATTTTGGACAGCTAAAAAGCAGGCGGTGAAGAGGATGTCCATTTCTCCTTCTTGGTAGAGTAACACTGCCACTGAACATGGAAATTCCATCTAGCCAGTTTGACACATGGTTGCCAAGTCTGGGCTGATACATTCATGGAGATTTGGGGGCAGACCTTCAGGAGGGCAGGTTATGGGGAGGGGAGTAACCTCAGTAGGGGATCTATATCCAAAGCAGCTATTTTCTTCACACACACCTCCCCTCGACAGGCTAGATGGCAGACCCAAGGGGGCACCTGGCCAGTTACTGAGGGGGAGAAGGATGATCCCCCCACTCATTCACACACACACACACACACACACACACACACACTTCCCCTCGACAGGCTGGCTGCCCGGGACCAACCCATGGAACTGTAGAGGTTCAGTTGGGAAACACCAGGAGGCTCCTCAACTGGGGGGGGGGTCGTTTCTATTCCCAGACACTCCAAAGCCCCCCCCGGGCAGGTGAAAAAAGAGGGCAAAATTCCTCAAGCACTTTCTGTCTGGGGTGAGTCTGCCTGCGCTGGGTGAGCCTGCAGCAAGAAGCACCTGGCTACTTCCCAGCAGCACCGGGAACCCCTGGACTGCCACCTCTGGCAAAGAAGAAGAGAAGGTGGCAGCTCTCTTTGCACCTCTGCACGTATCATCCCCTTGTACTCTGCGCAGCCCAGTTCTCAAGATGGGGGCTTGGCTCTGTAAAGTACTGGGTTTCAGGCCTCATGACTCGGACGACGACATAAGAGAAGACGCATTTATTCGTACTTCACCTAAGACAAAGAACACACAGTAACGGCCGGAGGCCAACTATATACAGTTAGGGGGGGACGGCCCTATATTCCTATTGGCGGGTTTGAATCGCCCGCCAATGCTGCCATTGGTTCACTACTGGCGAGCTCAGGAACCTAGTCCCTATTGTTCTCAGAGAGCGAAGCTTGGCAGTGTTTCGCCAGCTCAGCCCTCTGATCTCAGGACACAACACCCCTCCCCCATGGTTCGTCCCCTATCAGGTGACGTAGTCTTTTAAGTATGCTGGTGGCCTCCTTTCTCTTAGCGAACGTCGGGGGGCCGGTACCGGACTGGCGGGGCCCCTATCGGTTGTTCCGCCCGCACACGGAGCTTGGGCCTCTGGAAGTCGCCGAGGCGGTGACGGTGGCGGCTGTAACGGTGGCGGTAGCGGCGGCGGCGACTCGGCTGCTACCGGGGCCAACGGTGGCGGCAGCGGCGGCGGCAGCTCAGCTGCTACCGGGGCCCCCTCCGGATTCCGTGGACTCTCTGGCGCTGGCTCCGCTGTCGGTGCTTGCGGTCGATCGGATGATGGGGCAGGGGCGGCATTTCCCGGTAACTCGATCTCTCTATCGGGGTCTTGACGCCTCCGGAGCTGGTCGATGTGTTTGCGGAGGACCCGGTCCCCATCGGTTAGGACCTCGTATGACACTGGCCCGGTGGGTTTTAGGATGCGCCCTGCCACCCACTGCGGCCCCGCTCCGTAGTTCCGGAAGTAGACAGGGTCTCCCGGCAGGAAGCTCCGGGGCGCCTCCCTGTTCTCGACCAGCTTTCTCTCGGGGCTCGGTTCGGGTGGAGTCTGTCTAATAAAGTGGCAGGGCGGCGGCCCATTAATAGTTCTGCGGGGCAGTGTCCGGAGATGGGGTTTGGGGTGGTGCGGTATGTGAGAAGGAAGCGGGCCAGCCGGAACTCCCAGTCCCCCCCGTTATGCGGCTCAGGGCCTCTTTGGCGGTGCGTACCGTCCTCTCCGCCTGTCCATTAGTGGCCGGGTGGAAAGGCGCGGATCGTATGTGCCTGATGAGGTTCCTTTCGAGGAACGCTTGAAACTCCGCAGATGTGAATGCTGCCCCGTTGTCCGACACGATTGTGTCGGGTAACCCGTGCGTTGCAAATATCTTCCGCAGGGCCCTTATTGCCGCCTTGGTAGAGGTGGTAGACACTGGGCTTATTTCCACCCATTTTGAATAAGAGTCTACCGTTACCATGAACTGGAGCCCCTGGAACGGCCCCGCAAAGTCTATGTGCAGGCGTGACCACGGCTTGTGGGTAGACTCCCAGCTTTGGGTTGGCGCTCTTGGTGGATTGGGGCGGACCTCCTGACATCGTGTGCACCCTCTGACCCAAGATTCAATTTCTGCGTCCACCCCGGGCCACCACACGTAGCTCCTTGCCAGAGCTTTCATTCGTACGATGCCCGGGTGGGCCTCGTGCAGCATTTCTAGCACCCCTTGTCTCATGGGCCCCGGAATGATCACCCTGTCTCCCCATAGTAAACACCCTTTCAATGCGGACAGCTCTTCCCGCCTGGCCTTGTACGCTGTGAACTCTGGCCCTGTCTGTTCCGCTGGCCACCCCCTCACCACCCAGTTTAGGACCCGGGAGAGAATGGGATCTCGGGACGTGCGGGCGGCCACATCTGCAGCCTGAAGGGGGGTTTGGCAGTTCCTCCATCAGCAAGACAGCGGGGGCTGGGGCCGGATCTTCCCCTGTCTGCGGCAGCGGTAGGCGGCTCAAGGCGTCGGCATGACCCAGCGCCTTGCCCGGCCGATGCTCCAGTCGGTATTGGTAACCCGCTAAAAATAAGGACCAGTGCAACACCCGGGGCGACAAAACTTGCGGCGTTTGTTTGTCCGCCGCGAACAGTCCCAGGAGCGGCTTATGATCTGTTACGAGCGTGAAGGGCCGCCCGTACACAAAATTGTGGAATTTTTTACCCCCGCCACCAGTGCCCAGCCCTCCCTGTCGATTTGGGCGTAGTTCGCGCTCCGCGGGGAACAGCGTGCGGGAGTAGTAAGCCACCGGGACCTCCCTCCCATCCGGTAGCTTGTGTGCCAAGACTGCCCCGACCCCATACGGTGATGCGTCGCACGCCAGGATGACCGGGAGCTTTTCATCAAAGTGCGCGAGTACTGCGTTTGAAATCAAGAGGACTTTCACCCCCCGAAACGCCGCCTCCTCCCTCGCTCCCCATGCCCAAGGTGTCGCCTTATCCAGCAGCCTGTGTAGGGGTTCGGCCACGGCGGCTTTGTGGGGGAGAAAGGAATGGTAAAAGTTCAGGAGGCCTAAGAACGCCTGGAGCTCGGCCTTGGACTTCGGGGCGGGGGCCTCCACGATGGCCTTCACTTTGTCCCTCGCCGGATGCAGGCCTGATGCGTCTACCCGGTATCCCAAGAACTCTACTTCCGGCACCCCGAGGAGGCACTTTTCCCGCTTCACTTTCAGCCCCGCGGCTTGGAAGCGTTCCAATACAGTTCGGAGGCGGGCGGCGAAGCTTTCCGGGGTGGTCGCGGCGATGAGGACGTCGTCGAAGAACGGCGTCACTCCAGGGATCCCTTTTAACAAATCGTCCATTAGATTTTGGAAGATCCCTGGGGCCACACTGACCCCGAACTGCAGCCTCTTCACCCGGAAAGCTCCCCGGTGGGTCACTATGGTCTGTGCCTCGGCCGTGGCCTCATCTACCGGGAGTTGCTGGTACGCCTGTGCGAGATCCAGCTTTCCAAATATGCGCGCCCCTGCCAGTGTTGCTAGGACATGGCTGACCACTGGTACGGGGTATGCGTGCGCCTGGAGTGCCTGGTTAATAGTGCACTTATAATCCGCGCAGATGCGGATCTCCCCGTTTGGCTTGACGGGTGTCACTATCGGTGTCTCCCATCTAGCGTTCGGGACGGGCTCTAAGACTCCCTGGGCCACCAGCCGGTCTAATTCGGTCTCTATTTTAGGGCGGAGGGCCAGGGGCACGGTGCGGAAGCGCCGACGGATGGGCGTCACGGTGGGGTCTAAGTGGAGCGACACCGGGGGCCCTTTGTAACATCCCAGTTTCCCGTCAAAGACCTCTGGGAATTCCTTGCACACCGCCCCCCAGTCCCGCACCCCACATTTATTTACTCCCCCAATCGATATGCCTAGGGCCTCGAACCACGCCCGCCCCAGGAGACTCGCGAGATTTCCCTCTACCACCACCAAGTCCAACTTCCCCTCAAAGTCTCGGTACTGCACTCGGAAAGTGCCGACTCCCCGGATGGGGACAGGGTTCTTTTGAAAGTCCACCAAGCTTAGTGGCGATGGACGTAGAGGGGTCCCCCTAGTGGGCAAAGTCTTTTTAAAGTGTCCAGGGAAATGATGGACGCCGCCGATCCCGAGTCCACTTCCATGCAACAGGGGACCCCTCGATCCGCACGGTTACTTGGATCTTCGGGGCAGAGGAAAGGTTGGGGTTGGGGAGGCGAAGTACCTGTAGTGGTTGGTCGGTGAGGTGGTACAACTCAGCGACCTCTTCCGTTGTCTCGTGTGCGGTGGACGATGCGCGGTACTGGGGGACCGATGATCTCGAATTCCGGGAGCCCTTGGACCGGCAGACCCGGGCGAGGTGTCCCTGCTTTCCGCACCCGTGACAGACAGCGTCCCGGAACCTGCAGGATTTCCGTCCGTGGCCCTCCCCGCAGCTGGCACAGACGGCTCGGTTGCCGGAGTACTTGGCTTGCTCCCTGTTGGCCTGCTGGAACGGCGCCGGCCGGCGTTGTTGGGGTTTGAGGGCGAAGACCTCGTCCGTCTCTTCGTTTCCGGGGCTTGGGCTCCTTCCAACCACCTGCGCGGCCGCGACCGGCCGATCCCCTTCTGCGGCCTCGTGGGCAGTGGCGGCGTCGAGGGCCTCGTCCAAGGTGAGCTTCCGGTGTCCCACCAACTTGCGCCGCAGCTTGGAGTCCGCCAGGCCCCACACGAACTGTGTCAGCAGGTTGTCCTCCACCTTCGGAAACCCGCAGTCCACGGCTAGCGCCCTTAGCGCGGCTAGGAAGTTGGCAATGGATTCCCCTCGGGTCTGGACTCGCCTCTGGAAATCCATCCTCTTGGCCAGGAAGGTCGGCCGGGGGCTGAAGTAGCCATTTAGGACGTCCAGGATTTCCCCAAACGAGCTCTCCAAGGCCGTGCGGGGCACCAAGAGGCTCTTGGCGAGGCGGACGGTTTGGGTGCCGCAGGCGTTCAGGAGGATCGCTCGTTTCTGGTCGGGGTGGCGGATTTCGTTGAGCTCCAAGTAGCTGATGAGCTGGTCGACCCATGCGTCCCAGGTTTCTGGCTGCGACTGGTCGAAGTGCTCCAGTGTTACGTGGGAAGCGGCCATGGTTCTGTCAGGAACGGCGCGCGCCGGGGCGAGCGGTGCGGTGCTGCTCTCGGGGTCAGCGATGCGATGCTCGGCGAGCGGTGCGGTGCTGCTCTCGGGGTCAGCGATGCGTTGCTCGGCGGTGTCCGTTTCGTCGTTCATGGAGTCACAGAAGGCGTTAGAATCCCACCTTCGTCGCCACTGTAAAGTACTGGGTTTCAGGCCTCATGACTCGGACGACGACATAAGAGAAGACGCGTTTATTCGTACTTCACCTAAGACAAAGAACACACAGTAACGGCCGGAGGCCAACTATATACAGTTAGGGGGGACGGCCCTATATTCCTATTGGCGGGTTTGAATCGCCCGCCAATGCTGCCATTGGTTCACTACTGGCGAGCTCAGGAACCTAGTCCCTATTGTTCTCAGAGAGCGAAGCTTGGCAGTGTTTCGCCAGCTCAGCCCTCTGATCTCAGGACACAACAGGCTCCTTCTGTGCCCTTGGAGAACACATTTCAGAGGGATTCTTCCATCCCCCCCATTTCGTTCCAATGACCTCCGTCGGGGCAGGGGTTCACTCTGCACTTGAGAACCTTTACTTACAGAATGAGGCATTCCAGAGAGGAAGGAAATCATCCAAAGCCAAATGTGCTCTGCCAGCCATCTGGCAGACCCACCTGAGGTACCTGGCCAGTTGCTGAGATGGAGAAGGATGCTTTGTCCCCCCCCATACTCATTCATGGACACACACACACCCTGGCCCCACATGCTGGCTGGCAGAGCCACATGGGGTGCCTGGCCAGTTGCCGAGTGGGAGAAGGATGCATGCAGCCTCCCCCCCTGCACCCAGGAGGAGGGATATCTTACCTTTGTCCTGTGGCGTCAGCGAGGAGCACGCAGCAATGACTCTCCCTGACCAAGTGATCCTCTACCCCAGCCCTGGCCAGAATGAGAACTGCTGTGGGGGGGTCTTTTATAGCAGGCATTTGGAGGGCAGGGAGGCTCACTGTGCTAGCGCAGCCTGGAGGGAACCAGGGAGTCTTCCAGGAGGCACAATGCTCTAGCCTTCCTACTCTATGGTACCATCAAAACTAGGAGGACGAAAGGCTAGAGCATGACATCGCCATTCCCCCTTGCCAGATTCTCTCAAATCGGGGGAGGGGTTTGGAATCTAGTGAAACCCCTGCTGCCACCCAGGAACACAAATGAAATGGTTTCAGTAGGGCCTGCATATGTTATGGGCGGAAGGGGGGGGAAGGGCCAAGGCACCTTTCGTGTGCCTGAGAGACCTGAGAAGTCTGATTTGACATGAAGTCACTTCATGCTGCGCCGAGCTGGGCATCCCGTGGTCAGACCTGCAGAGCAGACTACAGATTGTTTCTGTTCTGTTGTGGCTCGGATGCCTTCCTTGAAGGGTTCTTAAGGGCTGAAAGGCGGCCCTAAATGAGTGGAAGCTTCAAAGGCAGATGTGCCTTCCCCAGCCTGTGGATTTTGAGCACATGGCGAACGCCTTTCTCTGGCTCCTTGGCACAAATAGCAGAGGAATGCAGGCAGGGGAGAGCTGGGCCTGACCATCCGGGGCCGTCCCTAAGAAGGGAGGGAGGGGGACCACCACCACTACCACCACCACCACGACATTAGTAGACCTGCCTGCTCCCATCAGTCCCTGGAGGGAGACCAATACGCCCAGCCCGGCAGGGGGAGAGGTGCAGAAGTAGGCCGAGGCAGAGCTCCTCACAGGAGGCGCTGCACCACAGCCGGCATGAGGACGGGCAGCGCCTAGATGGGCTGGGTGCCATGGCCCAGGCAGTGGTGGAGCAGCTTGAGTCCAGCTAGCGGCAGTGCTCTGCTGGGTCAGCCAGTGGGCTGGGAAAGGCAAGGGGGGCTTCTGGAAGCAGGGGGCAAGGCTTGCTGCATGTGCCCACCACCTGGGCTCCTTACTGCAGGAATGTTGCTCCAGTGTGTTTTTTCTTCTTCTCTTTTTTTTTGGCTCCCCGAAGGGGATTTTTTATTGCCTTTTCTAAATCTACATACAGAAAAGAAAAAAAAGAGTCTACAATACACAGAAAAATAGGGATGGGGAAACTACACTCTATGGGTGAAAGAAAAGAAAACCCTCTAAAAACCCAAGAATCGGTGATCGTACATAGCTTTTAAAATATAAACTCTGCTTCTTGAATACAAATTGACTTTCGCTTTTCTAGCTAATAAAGCATTCCAATATTTTACCAGCAATTACAGTTTCATAAAGAGCTGTGCCCTAGAATGAAATAATTTTAAGTACTCCAGAGAACATTTTCTACTTTTTCCCTCTTTTCCCTCTCAACTGATAGCCTGTTTTGGGGGCTGCTGCCCCTAACTTAGAGTCCGAGTCCTCATCAGAAGATCCAGTCTCTCCTTCTTCTTCGCTCTCCTTGGTGCCATCAGGGGTTCCTTCTCCCTCTCCTGGTGGTTGACCGTGCTGACGCAAAAATTCAGAAGCCTTTTCAACAGAGTCCATCCTTTCTTTGCCATTTGTATATCTAAAGATCAGTCCCTTGGGTACCAACTATCTGTAGGCCACTTTGTGGCTTTGTAAAAATAATGCCAAGTCTCTGTATTTCTTTCTCTTCCTTCTTATCTCAAATGGAATGTTCTTCAATACTTTAATCTCCTTGTCTTTCAACTTCAAGACAACTCTGTTGGTTGCTTTCAATAGTTGATCTCTCACTTTTCTTTGGGAGAATCTTACTGTAATTTTCCCTGGCAGATTATTCTTTCTGATAAATTCAGAATACAATCTAAAGACCGTATCTATTTCGCTTTGAAGTTGATCCGATGTTGTCTCTGCCAAGGGAGCCAACAAATCACTCACAATCTGTCTCAGATTCTCCCCTCTTTCCTCTTTGATCCCTTGAAGTCTTAATACATAGCTCACTCTTTCCATTTTCAGCTGTAAAACACGAGACTCTTCGATTTGGCACTTCTTTTCAAGTACCTGCAGTTTTTTATTCATCTTTTTCGAGTTGGAACCAATCTCTTTAAGCTCCTGCTCTGCTTTTTTTGATTTTCTGTGTATTTAACACTGTTTGTGCTTGTTGTGCGTCTAGATTATTATCAATAGCTGTAATTTTCTCCAGCAGAGGGTGAAGTTCCTCCGACAGCAACCTTTGGAGCTCTGCAGTTGAGTCCTGTCTAGGCACAGAACTTGAAGGGCTGGAACTTCCTGAAGGAGGCTTAACTTTCATTAGTTTGTCTTTAGAGTCTTTCGGCTGTGCTATGTTTGAGGATTGTTTACTTTTCGTAAAAGTTTGTCAAAGCCTCTGGAAGTTCTTAATCAAAACGGTATGCTCTCACAGTTTATTTCCATTCAATTGCTTTTTACTACCCCCCCCTCTTTCTGACTTTAAAATCGCTTGCAAGCAGTCCTTAGCAGGAGGAGGTTCCTCCCTTCCCCTCGTTTCCTTTTAGGGGGGCACAATGTTTACGGGTGATTCTTGCTTGTACTCTGACTGACATTTTTAAAATTTGTCTCTCTGCATTCATAATCACTGGATCACCGCACACTTGCTCCAGTGTGCTGATCTTGTTCCCATTCAGGACACTCTGCAGTGGGCCCATCAGGGCTTGGAAGAGCCCCCCCTTCTCTGGCTTGTTGCACCGGGGGGGGGGTTCTCTAGCACCCTATGACTAGGAATCCAACCCAAGGACTCCTGGGGTGGCACGGATGATCATGCTCCCACCCAGCTGCAGGTGCTGGCAGGCTTCTCCTGGAGCCCCAGGGGAAGACAACTGCCATGGCGATTGCCAAGACCAGAAACTCACTGAAGGAAATGAGCCCTGATTGAATCAAACACTCATAAATGATATTAGGACATTTTGGGGTATTCTTGCTGTTTGTGAAAGGTAAGCCAAACCCATGAATGTTCAAGCATCCTTAAAAGTGACAAACTGTGGTTTTTGCTAAATGAGAGGTTGCTAATTGAACCCAAATCACAAAGAAAGAAGGTAGTGCTAAGTATTCATTTGCACAGCATCAAACCACGCTTTGGCATTCCATTTGAATCAAGCTGCCAAAATCCTTCACAATCCCCAACGATTATAACATCATAGTTGAAAATATTAGAAAATGGGATAGATTGATAGCATTAAAATATATGGAAAATATATTTGAAGCAGGGCACCCCCACCCTGGGATCTGCACAGTGCCTTCTGTTTCCAGCCTTGACCCACTTGTGTGGTGGATGCTGTCACTGGGCCTGGCCTACATGTGTGGGTAGTGAGTCTCTGGTGGTCACCGTAACATGATCTCCTCTGTCATGGGACATTATAGGGGTGGAGACCTTTTCCAGTGCTGTGGTGGCTTTCAAGAACTCATCTCATGGTTATGCTTTACAGAACAAATGTGGACAATCATTTAGTCTATTAATTAGAGCCAAAAGGAATTCTACCATGGAGGAACATTACAGAAATGAAAGCAGCAAAATCTGCCAACATTTTAGGAATAGGGGATGTCCAGAGACTATAGTGCACAGTGAAGCTTTAAGGGGAAATGAAATAAAAAGACAAAACTTATTAAAATCCAATAAGAAGGCTACAGCAACAACAACAAAAAATTGCCCCCCCCCCAAAAATATAATTCTTTAGCATCCTGAGTTAAAACATAGTATTGAAGCACTGGCAATTAGCAACCTCTCCTTTAGCAGAACATTTGTCAGATCTTGTATGCACTCATACAGTACACCATTGTTAATGCAATTAATTAAACATCGCCAGCACTTTATGTCATTGAATTGTTTTTAACTGAACAGTTTTTAGATGATTTTATGTGGATTTTGTTATTTATGAATCCAACTGTGTATGCTGCCCTGAGCCTGCTCTTGCGGGGAGGGCAGGGTATAAATAAAATAAAAACAAATGTGCTCAGTGATATACCTGCTCTGAAAGACCACAGATTGAATACAGAAGAACTAAAAATCTTAAGGATCTTTTAGTACATACTAATCACCAAAACACACAAAAAAACCAGGACATCTTAATGGTTTTCACTATAGCTCTTGCAAGCAAGTTTGGCAGACAGATGAAGTGGTCTTGCCTGAGTTTAGAATGAAATTAAAACATCATAGTTCATCTAATACAAGCTGGGACATTTATTTATTAGAATGTTCCTGCCAAAAATTTTACATTGTTCCACTTCCAGACCTATTAGAATAAGAATTACAGAACATAAATCTAAATTGAAGGCTCAAAATCTAGATACGCCATTGACACTTCATTTCATGGGACAATCACAGTTTTGATAGCTTTCAATATATTGTGCTGGAAATTGTGCAGAGAGTTTCTGGAGAAAGGACTGATTTGAAACAACGCCTTCTACAGAGAGAAATGTTTTGGATTCACTGGTCGAATAGCATATTTCCAAATGGACTTAATGCAGAAATGGACCTTTCATGTTTTTTGTCAACCACTTTGGAATGTTTCTTTCTTGCCAACATGGGGATTCAGGGGCTTGCCTTACAATGGTTTGCCTCTTTCCTACAAGGTCGGGGACAAAGGGTGGAGATCGGGGATCAGCGGGGTGCCTCCGGGGGCGGTGCTCTCCCTGATGTTGTTTAACATCTATATGCACCCCATTGCCCAGATTGCCCGGAGTTATGGGCTCGGGTGTCATCAATATGGAGATGACACCCAGCTCTATCTGATGCTGGGTGGCTGGTCGGGCTCTAGTCCTGATGACCTGCACTGGGCATTGCAAGCTGTGGCTGGTTGGCTCAGACTGAGCCGACTGAAACTAAACCTGGTGAAGACGGAGGTCCTGGGCTTGAGTCAGGCCGGTTTGGGGTTGGGTCTCCCTCTCCTGACCTTTGATGGGGCGCTGCTGGTCCTAGCATTGAGGGTTAGGAGTTTGGGGGTGCTCCTGGACTCCTCATTAACGATGGAGGCCCAGGTGGCAGCCACTGTCAAGTCAGCCTTCTACCATCTTCAGCTGGCGTGGCAGTTGGTTCCCTTCCTCAACTGCGATGACCTGGCCATAGTGATCCACGTGACGGTCACCTCAAGGTTAGACTACTGTAACACTCTCTACATGGGGCTGCCTTTATTGCAGATCTGGAAGCTGCAGCTAGTGCAGAATGCGGTGGCCAGGCTGTTGATGGGTCTCACTAGGAGGGACCATATCCAGCCTGTGCTGAAGGCGCTGCACTGGCTGCCGATAGCGTACTGGATCCGCTTCAAAGTGCTGGTTCTTTCCTATAAAGCCCTATATGGCCAGGGTCCAGCTTACCTAAGGGACCACCTTTCCCCATATATTCCCCCAAGAGCACTACGGTCTGGGGCACAACATCTTCTGGTTGTCCCAGGCCCCAAGGATATCAAGTTTGCTGCAACCAGGGCCAGGGCTTTCTCCACGGTGGCTCCTACCTGGTGGAATGAGCTCCCGGGGGAGATCCAGGCCCTGCGGGACCTTATGCAGTTCCGCAGGGCCTGCAAGTTGGAGCTCTTCTGCCAGGCTTTTGAGTAGGAGCCGCTGCCCCACTGCACCACCACTGTGACGTCAACTTAGATGGTGCGGTGAGATGGCCCTGGGAAGAAGAAGAGCAGAAGAGTTGGCAATATTAGGGGAGTATCACTGGAACAACATCTGGAACTGTACTGGTTGCGGAGATTGGCAGATCTTTGGACCCTGTCTTGGTTTTAACAACAACTGTATTCGAGCACTGATATTTTAATGTTAATGGATGGAGTATTTTATTTGAATTCAATTGTTTTAGCATGGCACATGTCTCTTGTTAGCTGCCCTGAGCCTACGGGGAGGGTGGGATATAAATATGAAAAATAAATAAATAAATAAATAAATATACAGCCTCTTATCACCTGTCAGCAATTTGCAAGGTCCCTTTAATTGTGCTGTGTCGGGAATCACCAGACTGAGATGCCTAGGATCCATCAGAAACTAAGTAGCATGTTTGCAGCCTGAATACTTTTGAGATCAGTGTCCTACCTAAATGCATTGCAAGTTATTATTATACATGGGGTCATTTTCAAAATACTTTGTATGTATTCTTAACAAGTGGAATATTATTATATTACAGATTTTTCCTGATTCCATGTATAGCACTTTATAAGCGTGAAAGCTCTTGTACTAATTGTAGGTAAGATTGTATTTGGATTTTATACTCTGTTTTTCATGTTTCACATTGTCTATATTCTAAGGAATTGTATTTTTATACACTACAGAATATTTCCTGAGGAAGATTCGTTTTTTGAAAAGATGTTATAAAATCCAGAGATGACATTGATGCATTCTTATGCAAGAATTTTCTTAGGATTTGATGGAATTTGTTCATTATTATGTAGAGTTTATTGGCAACAATATATAGAAAATATTTTCTTTGTAAGATTCGTTGACTATCTTGATTTGTGGGTCAGACTCTCACGACTGTTTTCTCAGTATTTGCTTTACAGAAACCAGGGTTTAGAAGGATGAGTAATATTGTTGTAGTTGCCTCACAACTTCCAAAACAGCCATGGAGAGCTTAGTGGGCATTCTTTTCATAAAGGTATTGTTTCTATTATTTTGGTGAATTTTTATCTGCTGATATATATATTTTTTTAGATTTCAGATTTTTGGTGCAATCCTGGGACTTCCTTCAGGTTTGTGGGAAAGCTCCCCCCATCTGTCCCTGGCTCTGTTTTGTGATCTGTTTAATTGTGGCCTGATTTGGAATTAGCTACATAATTTCTGAGAACATCCTATTAATAGAAAACAAAGGTCAAACCACTTCCCCACAGATGTGCCCCCCCTCCCGTAAAAAACTGCATTATCACTATCACAGTTTAATTAGAAATCCATTCTTAGGGAAGAATCCTCTTGGGATGTCTGCAAGGTGGATTGGAAATTCATAGCATAAATCTCATCACAGCATCTAATCTAATTTTGAATGTGGAACTGGCATTTCTTCCTGATGCATCCTGATTTTTTTTAAAAGAGTTTGCTAAATGTCATTTCTGTGTCAAAGCTCTTATATATGAAAAAGAACTTAACTGTGAACATGCAAGTCATTCTCCTGTCTTTTTCCACCTATATCCCTTTATTACAAGTGAAAGATGACATTGTTGAACTGTTGCACATAAAGACTGTCCAAAATATATATATATATTTTTAAAAGTGCTTTAGCACCAGAGGAACTCGTTGATTGATTATTACACAAGAATAACTCAATTCTAATGCTCTAATAAATCAGTGAGTCTCTAAAGGTGCAACTGCATCATTGCTACAGACAAGGCAGCTGCTCTACTGGAACATATCTCACAGAGGGCATAGACTGCCTCATTACTCCCTGTGGTGAGAACAGCAGGGGATTTGTGGAAGTTCATAAGGTTAAAGATTTGAGTCAAATGTTCAGCTTTGCAATACCACAAATATGAACCTATACCCTTGATACAGTTTGCAGCTGATTCACTGAGTTGGCTAACGCCATACCATGGAGCAGTGAGGTCAGAACAATCCTTGGTCGTGTTCCTGGTCTGTCTCATGTCAATACAGACTGAATTCCCGTGTGCCACTTTCAGCAATTTTCAGACCCACTGTTGGCCTGCATGTGTAAAAAGTTGAAAGATGATTCTATTGGATTTCTGAACCAACTGTAAATCAGTCTCTCTGTGTTGTCATAAATTGCATTTCAACTTTTCATACTTTACAAAGTATGTGTGATTTTGGTCAATATATATTGCAATTGGACTATAGGGCAGTAGTAGTAAGTTAGAGTGATTTCATTCCCCAGTAGTTCACCAATGTTTCTCAAAAAGGCATGTATTTAATTAAACTTTGAGCACCCTTCAAGGTAGTACTTTAAACCTGAGGAACACAGGAGTTTGTGGAATTCTTGTAGCCTTTTTAATGAATGCACTAATATTTACTGCCTAACACCAGACATTGTTCATAGAATAAAATCATTTTATAGAGACCATGTCTGAAATTGGTTTCTAAAACAGCCTACCACATTTCTCAACAGATATTTCTTTCATATCTTAATTGCAGCTATAGCAAAAGATCTTGTTTTTCTTTTTGTAACTAGTCCATCCTTATCCAAATGAAACAGATATGTATATTTGCTGAATTGAATGGTACTGATAGCCTCTGTATTATTTCTAGCCAAGCTTATTTATCTTTTTAAAGTTATATATGTTCCATCTTGGGGCATTCCAGATATGCGTCTATACATTTCTATGCTTTTTAGTCAAATCTTCAAACAGACAAGCCTGTTCTCTCAATATTATTCAAGCTGTAGTCTACGTATACCCTAGAACCAACAGAGTGACCTGTGAGGAAATACTACTTTGACTGGGAAAATGTATTAGCATTTAAATAGTATTCTCATTCCAGCAAGCCCTTCTTGTTTGGTTGCATTATCATCTTAACCTATTCCTCTGGCACATAATCTAAACTTTGCCATATATTCACGTTGAGAATGATAGGTGAAAGCTGAATTACAGACTATTTCAGCCATTATCCTTGACTGGCAGAGAATTTCTTCAGATAACTGTGGTTATTTCAATTAATTGGTTCTAGGAATCCAGAACTATCAGTTGAGATAAGGTTTATAGACTGTTCACTATGGCAGATTTTGTCTTTCCTACAGATTTTGTTCTATATTTTGTTTGAGAGCTTGTTTGTGGAGATCATGTATCTGTTCCATTGGACAGCTTACACTTCTTGCAGTGCAATCTCAGAGTTCTACTTAAATACTTAAGAGTTCTACTTAAGTACTCAAAGGGGATTATGCCCACGAAGGTCTCTTTAGGATGCCACTATTGGTTACCCACTAGCAAGGAAACCCTCTCAGTTAACTTCAATTGAACAGTGAACTATACTGCCAACCGATATAATATAAATTAATTCTCCATTTAAGAAATCCATGTGTATTAGTTGTGCAGTCATCCTCCATTAATTCCAATGCAGGGAGTAGATCTATATACAAATGCATGTAATGACGGGGAATGCTATTAGTGGCATACTCTTAATCATTCCATGACAGCAAGCAGAAAATCAAGAAGACAAAACCTTTTCTGTATCTGCATCTCTACACTGAAAAGTTGCACTTCTGTGTGTGAAAGACCAGGGTTCCAGAAAGGAAGAAAATAGGTGGCATCTGACATCCATGTATAACTGCTGGGTGAGATTAGCAATTCTATACAGTTATAAATTTAGCAATTAAAAGCAATTAAAAGCGCTCATGAGATGCCCTTAGCTAGTTGCAGGATATGCAGCTTTCAAGGTATTCAGCACACTCTGGACTGCAGGTCTTGAACCTAATCCAAACTTTTACAGGTGCTCCATTACTCAAGCAGTGCTATGACTCCCCATTCACTGTTGTGTAATTGAGAAAACAGACTCCAGATTGGGGCAATGGTGTATAATTATTCAACTATTAAATATGCACACACAATAAAACATGCATGTGTAAAAACAAAGCTTTTGAAAATGAATGTTAATGTTATTTACAGTATCCCAGGGAAAACTTTTTAGAAAACACATGGATTAATTGAGAATCTAAGGCAAAACCCACAGTGTGTATGGTTGTGTGTTAATCTATCAACACATCTAATATGCAACATGGTCCCATCTGCTGATACTTAAATCCATGGATCAGGGCCATGGAGACAGGAAACAGGTTTTTCTACAAATCCAAGCTTGTGGGGAAATCTGAAACTTTTTAAAAAGGGCTTTAATCCCCCCCCCCAAGACAATCCCTGAAGTCATGAAGCTGCAGGAGGGAGGGTGGCTGGGTGGGAGAGAAGTAGTAGTTGTGGCTGTTATGTATTGGAATGTGAATCTGGGCTATAAGCTTGATTTCAAATGTGGCTCTTCAGCTGTGGCATTACTATTGGCTGGTTTCTAAGAAACCTCTGTACAGAACCAATCATCTTGTAAATATGTTGCAAAGAGGGAACAGTCCTGATTGGCCTTTATCTCTGTGTTATGATTGGCCTTTATCTCTGTGTTGTGATTGGCCTTTATCCCTGTGTTATGATTGGCCTTTATCTCTGTGTTGTGATTGGCCTTTATCTCTGTGTTGTGATTGGCCTTTAGCTAACTGTGGGTGTGGCTTTGACAGCCCGGGAGAGTTTAAAAAGGGAGCTGTGCTCCACTTGTTTGTTGTGTGTTCCTGAGTTGAAGTCTTGCTGTTAAATAAAGCTGAAATCACTTTTTGCTGAATCCTGTTGTTGAGTCTCATACTTAACAATTGGCGACAAGGATGGGATACTGAGAGTGGGTAGGCAGCCCCGCTGAACCAATGCAGAATGGCAGATGAGGACACACACCCGGCCGTGCTGACTGAGGCTCCACAAGCAGTGGTCACCCCTCCGGTTGAGATGGCCGTCAACCCGGCATTCAAAGCGTTCGACCCAGCAACGGAGGACTGGGACTCTTACCTGGCACGGTTTGAGTTCCACCTTCAGGCGAACCAGATCACCGACGAGGCGAGAAAGAAGGCGACGCTCCTAAGCTCATGCGGCAAGGCCGCCTTTGACATCGCCCGGTCCCTGGTCGCCCCGACTGAACTAAGCGCGGCAACATGGGCTGAAATCACGGCCAAACTGAAGGGCCATTTCTCGCCACAACCATCGAGAATCACATGCCGGCACGCCTTTTACAAACGATGCCAAGGGCCATCTGAATCAATAGCCAAGTTCGTCACCGCCTTACGGAAGGCGGCGAGGCCATGCGAGTTCGCTGACTTAGAGGAAGCCCTCCTCGACCGATTGGTGTGCGGCCTCCAGGACGAGCACCTTCAACAGCATCTCTTCGCCCGCACCCAACTCACGTATGCGGTCGCCTACGCCGAGGCCATCGCAGCAGAGGCCACTGACAAGTCAACGCGAGAGGTTCGGCAGTGGCAGACCCAGGTCAGCAAAGAGCCTGCAGTTCACCAGCAGTCTGCCAGCGAGTCCGACAGCGACGCCGATGGCGTGTGCCGAACTCGGGAGACACGCCCACTGCGGACCAGACCGAGAACTACAATGACCCATCCCTGCGCCGGCTGTGGTGGTAAGCATGACAGAGACCTCTGTTGGGCAAAGGAGCTGATCTGTCGCTTCTGCGGGAAGAAAGATCACCTGGCCTGAGTTTGTTGAGTGGCCAGAAAATCGCCACCATCTTCGCGACGTGCAGACCCCAAGGTTCGACCCCGAGATGACAGCAGGTCGCCCGACTGTCATCAGACCAACACCTGCCCATCGACCATCCTGGCTACCGGTGACAAGGCCACGCGGAAGATCCACGTCATGCTTTGACTGGACGGCGTTCCCTGCACGATGGAGGTGGACTCCGGATCATCCGTCACAGTCATCTCCACACAAACGTGGCAACGCCTGTTCTCAACACGCAGTCGCCGCTGGCTGTCACCCGTGTCGACCCGCCTGACCGACTTCCAAGGAAGGCGCATTCCATTGGCGGGAAAGGCGACTTTCCGAGTTGAATTCAAGGATCGGAAGGCTGAGCTGTCCCTCCTAGTTGCTGAGGGGGAAAGAGTCAGTCTATTGGGCCTCGATTGGTTCGAGGCATTGGGAATTGCTGTTACCAGTGTAAATAAGATCTGTGATAATAAATGGGACTCATTGTATAGAGAGTTTCCAAATGTGTTTGGGGAAGGGCTTGGTACGTATACCGGCCCTCCGGTCTCTTTTGATCTTGACCCTTCAGTGCGTCCCATACGGCTGAAGTACAGAAAGGTACCGCTTGCCCTAAAGGCAAAAATTGAGGCCGAGCTAGACAAATTGGTGAACCAGGGCATCCTCGAGCCGGTGTCCTATGGTCGATGGGAGATCCCCATCGTGATACCCGTAAAAGCTGACGGGTCAATACGAATTTGTGCTGACTATAAATGTACTGTAAATAGAGCCCTTCAACAGCACTTGTACCCTGTGCCAGTAATCAGCCATGTGCTGGCATCGCTGGGAGGGGGTAAGGTTTTTGCCAAGGTCGACCTTGCTCAAGCGTACCAGCAGTTGCCGGTGGATGACACAACTGCTGAGGCACAAACAATTGTGACCCACAAAGGGGCGTTCAGGGTCAAACGCCTTCAGTTTGGGGTGAATGTTGCCCCAGGTATTTTTCAAGGGCTTATGGAGGGGCTCCTGCATGGGCTCCCAGGTGTAGTGCCCTATTTTGATGATGTACTAATAGCTGGTGCTGACGAATGTCAACTGATGGCTCGCTTGAGAGCAGTGTTGGGCCATTTTGGGGAGGCTGGTTTGCGGGTGAAGCGTTCTAAGTGTGTTGTCAGGGTGGACCGAGTTGAGTTCCTTGGATTCCTCATTGATGTGGATGGGGTCCACCCCACGCCCGACAAAGTCACCGCAATCAAGAACGCACCCCCACCACGGTCAAAGAAGGATCTCCAGTCGTTCCTGGGAATCCTCAATTTTTACCATGCCTTCCTGCCCCACAAGGCATTGGTTGCTGAACCCCTGCATGCTCTGCTCCACAAAAACGCAAAATGGGAGTGGGGAGAGCGGCAGGAGCGAGCTTTCACGGCTGTGAAGGAACTTCTATCGTCAAGTGCGGTGCTGACCCACTTTGATGAGAACAAACTTTTGGTTCTGCGGCTGACATGTCCCCTTACGGGGTGGGCGCCATTCTCAGCCACCTGATGCTGGACGGATCGGAGGCACTGATTGCTTTTTATTCACGATCACTCACAACGGCGGAGAAAAACTATGCCCAGATCGACAAGGAGGGCCTCGCCTTAATCGCCGGAATTAAGAAATTCCATGACTTTGTTTATGGGCGGAGGTTCCTCCTTGTGACCGATCACAAACCACTCCTGGGCATCTTCTCCGCGGACCAACAGACACCGAACATACTGTCCCCTCGGATGTTGAGGTGGGCAGTTTTCCTTTCGGCATATGATTTTGAACTCGAGCACCGCCTGGGGAAGGCTATCGGGCATGCCGACACCCTTAGCCATTGCCCCGTACCGCTGACTAACTCTGACTCTGATACTGAACTGGACGTTCTGGCGCTTGAGGAGCTCCCAGAGGCACCGATTACCTCCTCGGACATTGCCGCTGCGACGGCTAAGGACCCTGTTCTCACCCGTGTCCTTAATTGGGCATGGAGGGGGTGGCCGGCAGGGAAAATGGCGCCTGAGTTTAAACCTTTCTGTTCGTGCCAAAATGAGTTGTCAGTTACCAAGGGCTGTCTGCTTTGGGGGAGTCGGGTGGTGATTCCCGCCAAACTAAGGGAGGATGTTTTGGAGGCGTTGCATGTGGGCCACCCTGGCATGGTCCACATGAAAGCCCTCACCAGAGGGTACGTGTGGTGGCCGAAACTGGACAAGGACATTGAGGCCTGGGTAAGGTAGTGTATGTCGTGTCAGCAGTCCCGTCCAGAACCACCACAGGCTCCCATTCAGCCCTGGGAGAAGACGAGGAGGCCATGGTCCTGCCTCCATATAGACTTTGCGGGCCCTTTTCATGGGCAAATGTTTCTAATATGTGTGGACGCTTATTCCAAATGGTTGGAGGTTGTAAATATGTATTCGACTGAGTCTGGGGATGTGATCAAGGCCCTCCGCAAACTGATTGCAACACATGGGCTGCCAGACTGTGTGGTCTCTGACAACGGGCCACAGTTCGTGTCGGCCGAGTTTGAGGGGTTTTTGCGAGACAACCTCATCCGCCATGTGACTTCTGCCCCATTCCATCCAGCCTCTAACGGACAGGCTGAACGGATGGTTCGGACGGCAAAGGAGTCACTTGGGCGTCTGACTTGTGGGGACTGGAGCCAGAAACTTGCCTCATTCCTCTTGAGGCAACACATCACCCCATGTTCGACAATGGGGAGGAGCCCAGCTGAACTTCTAATGGGCCAAAAGCTGGCTTCACTTCTTTTTTTTTTTAAATTATTTTATTTTTATTTTTCCAATATGATACAAAAACAAAGTACAATTTTCGTACTTTTCGTCTTAACAATCTTATACAATAAATGAGTCTATTCAAGTATCCATTGTTTTTTCAATCCAATTATATACCGGTAGCCATCTATCCATATGTGTCTTTGTATTACTGTTCTGGAGCCTTAGGTTCAGTTCGTCCATTTGAGAAAGATCTAATATTTTAAGAATCAATTCATCTTTTAAAGGTATTTTCTCTGTCTTCCAATTATAAGCCAAAAGTATACGTGCCGCTGTTAATATATATGCTAACAAATACTTTTCTTGCTTTTTGTAAATATCAGGTATCATATTCAATAAAAATATTTTCGGTTGTAATTCCACACTTTTCCCTAATATTTCTTGAAGAATACATTGGACCATTTTCCAGTAGTGCTGCAATTTCTGACATCTCCACCACATATGAATGAAAGATCCAGTATTATTTTTACATTTCCAGCATTGGTTGGAATAGTTCGTATAACATTTTGCTATTTTTTCTGGAGTCCAATGCCATCTATGGAACATCTTAATAACATTTTCTTTATATGCAACAGATCTCATACCTTTTACAGATTTCCATATTACATCCCATTTGTCAATATCTATACTTTCTTCTAGGTCCTTCATCCACAATACCATAACGTTTTTTACTACTTCATCCACTTCGTATTCATCCAATAACAATTTATATAATTTCTGAATTAATTTATCATTTGATGAAAGCCAAATTTTATCTAATTGGTTATTTCGCGATTCAAATCCCGTTAGTTTATCTATTTTAAATCTTTCTTTTAACATAATGTTTTCCCACCATGTCAAATCATATCGGAACCTTAATTTTTCTTCTGGCATTATATTGTTATCTTTATCTAATAAATTATTATAACTGTCTTTCTTCCGGGGTATTATAAGCTTTGGATTTATGAACGCCTCTAGGGGGGATACCCATCTCAGTATTTTGCTATAAAATCTTTCTTTTATTGTTATCCAGATTTTATTTAGGGCTGCTCTCAGCTTATGTTTTTTAAAGTTAGCGTACAATTTGTCTTTTTGGTACCAAATGTATGCATGCCACCCCATATGGAGGTCGTGACCTTCTATCGCAAGGATTCTCTCATTTTCTAAAGTCAGCCACTCTTTAATCCATGTTAAGGCAGCAGCTTGGTAATAGATGTACCAATTAGGTAAAGCTAATCCTCCTCTCTCTTTCCTATCCTGCAACACTTTAAGTTTAATTTGCCAAATGAAATACCTTGTGATTTTATCCAATTTATCAAAAAAATCTTTTTTGATCAATAGCGGGATAGTTTGGAATAGGAAAAGTATTCTTGGGAGTACATTCATTTTTAGTAAGGCGATTCTTCCCATAAATGACAACGGGATATTTTTCCATCTTTGCAAGTCTAGAGTAATATCATTGACTAATTTATCATAGTTGTCCTGTATAATTGTACTACATTTGTTCGTCAGATTTATTCCTAGGTATTTAACTCTTTTTACTGCTTCCATTTGGGTTAGCTCCTGAAGTATTTGCTTTTTTTGTAGTGAACAGTTTTTTGTTATTAATTTTGATTTGTTGTAATTAATTTTAAAACCAGCAACTTGACCATATTGAGTTAATGTCTCCAACAGGTGTTTGGTCGATACTTCTGGATCTTCAACAATAAATACAAGATCATCAGCAAATGCTAATAATTTATAATGTTGGTTTCTAGTTTTTAGACCTTTTATATGCTTATTATCTCTAACTGCATCGTTTAAAGATTCCAAAGCAAATATAAACAACAAAGGTGACAAAGGACATCCTTGCCTTGACCCTTTTTGAATCTCTATATCGCTAGTCAGATCACCGTTTATTATAATTTTCGCATATTGCTTTTTATATATTGTTTTAACCATATTGAAAAATAATTGACCACAATCAGCTTTATCTAATTTCTGCAACAAAAATTCCCAAGCTAGGTTATCAAAAGCTTTCTCCGCATCTAAAAACATTAACATCACTTCCTTATCTGGATGTTCTTCATAATACTCCAATACATTTAGTAGAATACGGGTATTATTTCTAATTTGTCTCCCCAGGAGAAAGCCCATTTGATCTTGGTGTATAGTTTGAGCTAGTACCGACCTTAATCTATTAGCTAGAATAGCTGCGAAAATTTTATAATCCGAATTTAGCAAAGAGATAGGTCTATGATTTTTGACATCTGTTTTATCTGTTGCTGATTTGGGAATTAATGATATTAGCGCGTGATTCCAAGAACCTGGCATCTTTTCTACTTTACCCACCCTTTGAAAAATGTTTTTAAGTTCCTGAGAGACTTCTTCTTCAAATATCTGATAGAATTCAGCTGGGATTCCATCGGGACCTGGTGTTTTATTTTTCTTTTGTTTCTTAATTGCTTGGTCAATCTCAAACATGGATATTGGATTATTTAGTATTTCCTTATGTTCTTTTCTAAATACTCTACCTCCATTTTGTAGATATCTTAAAATTTGCTCTTGACTTAGAATTCCCTGTTGGTACAATTTTTGGTAAAAAGTTTCTACTATGTTTTTAATGTCCTGTGATTTAAATTTTTCCTGTCCCTCCTCATTTCGCAATGAGATAATTGTTTTTTTATCCCTCTCTTTTCTAATTTTGTAAGCCAGCCACCTGTTGGGTTTATTTACATTATCAAAATAGTATTGTTTTGTATATTCAAGCTGTGTTTCTATTTCATGATTCATCAATAAATTCATTTTATGCTGCAAAATTTTCAACCTCATCCTTACTGTGTCATTATTTGATACATCCTTCAAAAAAGTTTCCTGCAGTTTTATCTGCTCTCTTAATTGTTCATATTTTTTATTTTTTTGTTTTCTTACCCAGGCACTTTGATTGATAAATCGGCCTCTGATGAATGCCTTAAATGTATCCCAAACTATTTCTGCTGATACTTCCCCATTGTTATTAATTTTGAAAAATTCCCTTATATCATTTTTACACTTTTGTACAAATGTTTTATCTCTTAACAATCTCAGATTCATCGACCACCTCTTTAGTTTTTTCCCTTCTTCTTTAAGTGTAAAGAGAATTGGATTGTGATCGGCAAATATGTTAGGCAATATTTCACAATCTTCAGTCTTCTTTATCATATTGGTCGAAATCCAACACATATCTATTCTGGACCATGATTTAAATCGACCAGAATAGTAGGTATAATTAAGTGTTTGTAAATTCTTCGTTCGCCAAATGTCAATTAAATTATACTCTTCCACAATTCGAAAAAATTCCTTTGGTAATATGTTTCCAGTTTTAATACCTTTACTCCCTTTTTTCCTGTCCATTTTAGAATCCAGTACCGCATTATAGTCACCTATAATACATACTTCATCTACCTTATTATCATTTAATACATCGTGTAGCTCTTTAAAAAAAGACTTCTGATTTTGGTTGGGGGCATATATATTTACTATGAGGGTTTTGGAACCACTTTGATAAATAGTTACGGCAACTATTCTTCCATCTTCAGACTTATAAACGAGTTCTGGCTGGAACCTGTCTTTAACATATGTTGCCACCCCTCTTTTCCTTCGTATATCAGATGCACAAAATAATAATCCTAATTTCTTGCATTCCAAATAATTAATATCCTTTTTCTTTATGTGTGTTTCCTGAACACAAATTATATCTGCCTTTGTTTTTTGAATTTTATGAAAGAAATTCCTTCTTTTTTGAGAACTATTTAATCCGTTAATATTAACTGAGATGATATTCACTCCTTTAGTCCCGACCATTTTGTTTCCTAATACTTTTTCCCTTTATTTCTGTATTTATATCTCGTAAGGTAGTGGTAAGCTACTTTGTTTGTTTTGCTTCTAGATTGTTTTCTTGGGGTAGTTCTTTTTCCCCTCTCCTGGGGATCTTCTGTTTTGTCTTCTTCCCCTCTCCCTACTCCTTCCTCCTGTTCTGGGTGTTCTCCAATTCCGTATCCTTTTCTTCTCCCTTCTTCATCTTCATCCTCCTCTCTCTCCGACTCTGTTTCTTCTCTTCTGTGACCTAACTCTTCCCCATATTGTTCTATAAAATGTTCAGCTTTGAAGGTTGAATCAATTCTGAATCTTCTTGTATTATAATTAAACAATACCCCTTCTGGTACTAACCATCTGAAAAGGATTGTATTTTTCTTCAACAAGTTAGTTAAGGTTTGATAGGGGCCTCTACGCTCCCTTACTCTCCATGGTATTTCTTTTAGGAACACAATCTCCTCTCCTTTAATTGTAACTTTGGTTTTACTAGATTCTCTCAGAATTTTCTCCTTCAACTCTTTTCTATAGAATTTAATATGGACTTCCCTGGGTTTTTTGTTTCTTCTAGCATACGCAGATTGTCGTCTGTAGAGTACATCTATTCCTTCCTCTATTTCTTCTTTAGTGGCTATCTTAAGTTGTTCTGCTATACTAGTTGCAATTTCTTCTTTGAGGTTCTTATCGATATCTTCAGGGATATTCTGACACCTTAGGATAAGAGCTGCCCTATCCATTTCAAGTCCAATTACCATGTCTTCTAGCCGTTCGGTTTTACTCTTAATTTCCTGCACATCCAAATCTAGATCACGGACTCTATCCCTAATTTTACTTTGATTTACTACAATTTTTTTAATCTCCTGTTTATTGTCTGCAATCTGTTTTTTAATTTCTTCTGTTTCTTCTTTAATTTGTTGTTTTATGTTTTGTGTCATCTCATCCATTTTATTACTAATTGGCTCAAGCTCTCTTTGAATCAGGGCCGGGAGAGTATTTTCTATTGTGAATTTCATTGCCTGGGATATGGCCTTTGCAACATTGTCTTCTATCATTTTATTCACATCTTTCATCGAAAACTATGGGACATTCATATTGGTTGTTTTAACTTGAGTTAGATTAAGAGATGACCCTGGAGATTGTATCGAACCTTTCCTACCAGGACCTCCACCCGATGCCATGTATTAAAGTACTTATCTGTACTTTTACTGTAGCTAAAATGGCTTTAAGGACTGTAATTTCAAATTACTACCAACAATTCAATCGCTAGTTCTCTATAGAGCTACACTAGTTACCTATCTATCTATTTATCTATTAGCCACTATATAGACTGCTAATAATGTATTTTAGTTTTACCAATAATGCGATTTAACTGTTAATTTCTTTTTGGACCATGCAATCCAATACAAGCCATACAATCCTATACTATGCAGTATAAATACTACAATCGCTCACTCCCCCCTCTTAATGTCACATTTCTTCGGTTTGTGGATATTCCTGTCTCCTGCTATTACTCTTCTCCTTGGCTTAACTTTGCTTAGCTGTTATCCTTTTCACTCTCACACAGCCACGCCGCTCCTCCAACTCTGCTGAATACGATCCTTTCCTTTCTGTCTCCTCGCCGCTCCTTTGTTTGGCTTCCGTCTGATTCCACTTCTCCGATTCGGGCCCCTCCTTTCTCCTGCCGTCATGCTGCTTTGCTGCTTCACTGCTCCAGTTGGCCTCCTCCCCTCTTCATACGTCGCACTCCTCCTCCGGCACCAGCCCCCTCCTTTCCTCTGCCGTTGTTCCGCACCACTTCTACCGCTGGTCTCCACCTTCTTCACCATCACGTCTCCACAGCTTCCTTGTTACTTTAAAGGCAACACACCCTCTCTGCCGCTCCTTCTGTGCCCAAGAAAAAAAAAGAGAAAAGAACAGCAGAAACCACCCGCAAAAAAACAACAACAAACCCCCCCCCCCAGGTTTCTTGTATTTATAATTCTTTTTCCCTTCCCCCCTCTCATCTCTAGCTTTTAAACTATGTAAAGTATTCTGGCCCATTCGCCACACAACAACTCCTTTCAAACAAAATCCCCTTGGGGGGGTTAATACTTCTTACTTCCCCCACAAATATTTCCCCTCTTTAAATTATATATTGCCATATAAACTGCAAACTTTAAGGATTTCACTTAGCTTTATTTTCCTTTCTGCTTCAGAATGGCTTGCTATGCTTTGGCAGTTTGCCAGTCCCCGGAGCATAAACAAGAAATGTTCCTTGCCAATTCCTTCCTCCCTGTGCTCCTAAATTTGCTCTGGTCTGGCACCTATAGGGTTCAGGAGCAGGCAGCCCTCACTCCCAGCTTTGTTAACCTTCTTGATTCTTCCACCTTTATTTGGCCTCCGTCTGATTCCACTTCTCCGATTCAAGCCCCTCCTTTCTCCTGTCGTCACGCTGCTTTACTACTTCACTGCTCCAGTTGGCCTCCTCCCCTCTTCATACGTCACACTCCTCCACCAGCACCAGCCCCCTTCGCCATCACGTCTCCACAGCTTGTTACTTTAAAGGCGACACACCCTCTCTGCTGCTCCTTCTGTGCCCCCCAAAAAAGAAAAGAACAGCAGAAACCACCCGCAAAAAGCCAGGTTTCTTGTATTTATAATTCTTTTTCCCCTTTCCCCCTCTCGTCGCTAGCTTTTAAACTATGCAAAGTATTCTGGCCGCTTTCCCATTCACCACACAACAACTCCTTTCAAACAAAATCCCCTTAGGGGATTGGTACTTCTTACTTCCCCCACAAATATTTCCCCTCTTTATATATCGCCATATAAACTGCAAACTTTAAAGACTTCACTTAGCTTTATTTTCCCTCTTCACGGCTTCTTCTTTGACTCAAGTTTCACCGCAGCTCCTCTTGGGCTGGACGTGACTCAGCAGCCTCGCCCCGCTCCCTTTTCTGTCCTTTCTGCTTCGGAACAGAAAAGCTGGCTTCACTTCTTGACCGTTTGCACCCTGACTTAGATCAGTCAAAGCAACGGTCAGAGACCCCAGAGCAGGGGAGAGTCTTTGTTGTGGTGGACAAGGTGTTTGCCTGCAACTATGCGGAAGGCTACCAGCCATAGTCACCAAAATCACAGGATCCAGGCTGTACGTGGTCCGGCTTCCCAGCGGAAGGGAGATACACTGCCACGTAGACTAGCTCAGAGAGCGCTGGGCAGACTCAAGCGCCGAGTCACTGCCTGACTCTGAGCTGGTTCCCAAGCAGGAGGGGCCTCCCACCGAGGAGGTGAGTGCTGCAGAAGGGAATTCGGAGTCTGGGCAGACCCCAACTCCAGAGCCTGGGACCCCTGTCTTTGTTCCCCCTTCTCCTGCGAGAGAAGTGACCAGGGTCCCCGAAGTATGTGCCGCTCCAACTCCACCATTGGGGCAGAGACCGCTGCGATGGTCAAGCCGAAGTCGTTGTGCCCCCTCCTATCTGAAGGATTATGTTTGGCGGGGTAATGCGCCATCTTAGGGGGGAGGAATTGTTATGTATTGGAATGTGAATCTGGGCTATACATTCTTATGTTAAGCTTGATTTCAAATGTGGCTCTTCAGCTGTGGCATTACTATTGGCTGGTTTCTAAGAAACCTCTGTACAGAATCAATCATCTTGTAAATATGTTGCAAAGAGGGAACAGTCCTGATTGGCCTTTATCCCTGTGTTATGATTGGCCTTTATCTCTGTGTTGTGATTGGCCTTTATCCCTGTGTTGAGACTGGCCTTTAGCTTAACTGTGGGTGTGGCTTTGACAGCCCAGGAGAGTTTAAAAAGGGAGCTATACTCCACTTGTTTGTTGTGTGTTCCTGAGTTGAAGTCTTGCTGTTAAATAAAGCTGAAATCACTTTTTGCTGAATCCTGTTGTTGAGTCTCATACTTAACAGTGGCTCTCCCCCTCTGCTGGGTAGGTGAGGTGGGGTGAGGATGAGGAGTTGTGGCTCACCCCTCTGGGAGAGGAGGACGATGAGGCCTGTGCCAGAAAACACCACAGGGCAGGCAGGTGTGTGGCCAGGTGGGGGAAGAGGAGAACTCATGGCTCATTGACTGGCAGAGGGATAGTAGTGTGGGTGGGCAGAGGAAAAGCAGGAGTGGCTACACTGAAAAACCATTGCCATTCATCCTCTTCCTGCCTAGCAGGCCGGCCTTGCAAAGCAGCCCTGATCTGGACTAGCACACCCCTCCTAGCACCCCCCATTTTCCTGGGACCAGCATCCCCTATTCCCTGCAGAGGGAAGGGGGCAGCTAATGGGAGTGCATGGCTGGAGGTTCATGGGGTACATAGTGGGCTGTGGCTGTGGGCCTGGACAGCAGCAGGCAGCCTGCTCAGCTTGTGGGGTGGAGAGGGCAGCTGGCTGCCTCCAGCAGAGTGCCAATCCACCCAGCATCTGCAGTCATCACCTGCTCTCCTCCCCATAGTGCTGTGGATAAGAGTAGGGTGAGTGGGATCCTGCCCTCAGCCTGAACCTCCTGGATGCTCTCATGTTCTCCTAAAATGAAGGGGCAGATGCGGGGAGGGTGTCATATCTCTGCAAAAGGGAGTAAGAAGCTAGGAGTGCATTGGCCTGGATCATTATTTAAATCCCATCTTTCCTCCAAGGAGTAGCTTATGGCTCCTGAGCTTTCTGCTGCCTTTGTCCACTTCACAACAGTGCTATGAGGTAGGTGAATAGGGATTTGAAATCCAGGTGTCCCCAGGCCTACTCTAACCATTATACCTCATTGTCACTCTCTCTCTCTCTCTTTTTACATTCTTGGTTTTCTTCTTAAAGACTAACATCCTTATGGTTCTGGCACAATATTTATTTATTGACTGCATTTTTATCCTGCCTATTCACAGGGATCTTAGGATGGCATACATGATTCTCCTTTCCTCATTTTAGTTTCACATTGACCTTGTGAGGTAGTTTAGGCTGGGAAAGGGCAGGCAAATGGAGCATGGAGAAGGAGGGGGGCAGTGTGATTCTCTCTCCCCCACCTGCTGCTGGTGGGGGAAGGAGTGGGAGCTTGGACCGCCACCCCTTGAGCCAAGTCAGAAGCAGCTGCAGGCTGGTGGATGGCTGAGCTAACAAAAGTCGGGGTTGGGGGATGGAATTCCCCCTGTGACTCTTGCAGACCCCCACATTGTTTTGTATAATCAGAAAACACATAACTTTTGAGTCATGAGCTATGATAAAAAAGCATGAGCTATGAATGAATTTGCAGAGCCATTTTATACAACTGTTTGTTCTGTACTTTTTGTGTACAGTTCATCTTTAGGTTCCAAAATTTAATACCCCTTTAGTGAATTACTGGCAAGATGTCTCAGTTGAATGTGGACAGCAGGACTGAAATTTAAGAGATAACCTGTCAAAAAAATAAGAATTTAGGAACTGGTATTGATCAAACTTTCAGCACTTTTTATAATGGCCATAATAATCAATATCATTCTGTTGACAAGAAGAGATTGTTACTAGAGCATCACATTTTAGAAAATGATTATCTTTAATTGTATGGCACAATAACTAAATTTGCTCATGAATTTCAACTGAAAATTTATTCATAAATCTCAATTAAAGAGAGTGGCTGAAAACCTTAATGACTGGAAATGCCAATAATTGGTGTAGGTTTTGAAATATGATCTGACAATGTGGAAAATATCAGAGTTCAGAATAAAAAAAACAAACCAATTCTGTTTCTGAAATAAGTTGCTATAAAACAATTTCCAGGAAAAATGGGAAAAGATTATGAGAGACTGAGATACAGAGGTCACAAAAGATAGTGAATAGAGGAAAGAGCCAACCCAGGTGATTAGGAGGAAAATTCCAAGTGGCTGAAAACTAGAATTATGGCATGCACACATGGACAATATAACTTAGGGGTGCCTTATTGACAGTAAAAGACATCCAATTTATTATGGCTCAAAAAAACAGCATCTGAGCATGCTGTGAAGCTGCATTCATATGACGATTGAGTTTAGAAATCTTTAGTAAGAAAATTGAGTAAAACCACCAAGGAAGCCTGTGGCTGCTATGCAGAGGAAGGCTATGACAAACCACCTCTGCTCATCTTGTCCTGAAAACCCCATGAGGCCAAACTTAACGGGGCTGCTATGAGTTGGTTTTGACTTGACAGAACACCTTACCTTAACATTTGACAGAGGAATCTATGAGCTACAGGGATGATGGACTCTCCCATACTGGAGATCTTCAAGCAGAAGCTGAACAGACATTTATTGGGGATACTGTAGCTTTGGCTTTCCTGCACTGAGCAGGGAATTGGACTAGAAAGCCTAGAAGGCCTCTTCCATGATTCTTTAAGTGTTCCACATTTAGGTGTGATCCTAACTATATTTACTAGGAAGTAAATTTCACATAGAGGGACATGCTGCTGGATAAATGGTTCAGCTCTAGAGAAGTATATGTAAAGATACACACAAGAATTTAAAAACTAGAGAAGAGGACTGCTGTTCTGGAAAAAGTAAAAACTGGTTTGTATACATCATGCCCACTATGTTTAGGATGGTGATAATACTATGTTCTTGGGTGTGGTGTTTTGTATAGGAATTTGATATACACAACCAAGAATTTCAGATTGATTATTTCTATCACTATTTGCAAATTCTCTCATCTTTCCAATACCAATTACATTACTCAAATTCTTAAAAACATAGGCTACCCCCCCCCCATCAGAATGAGAGGTCAGGAAATGGTTTTCTGTTTCATCTGCTATTCTTATCTAAAAAACCATCCAACTCATCCCATTTTATTTTTTTACTTCCCTCTTCTGAAACAACTGTATTATTTAACACCATAGAGTGTTTTTTGATACAATTTTTATGGGAAGTGCTATACTAAATAAGCCTCTTATTGCACATTAGAGTTTGCAGTGTTCACTTTAGGGACAATGCCTGCCATCAGTAACATTCAACATTAGCATATGAAAGCCATTAAAGCTACTTTGTTTAATCTGTGCAAGAATTTTGCTTAATGGGTCTCAGTTCCCTATAATGGCCACAATCCAACTAAAGTTAAGCACATTCAAGAAGTTAAAACACATGCTCAGTTCTCTTAGTGACAATGAAGAGTGCTTAAATATGATTTGGATAGTGCCATTTTTTTCAGTGCCAGTTCAATGAGAGAATGAAATTCACAACTTTTTCTTTGATTGAAATGTTTAGTTATAGTTGAAACACATTCCCAGTGTTGGCAGTGAAAACATTCATCATCATGTTTGGAGTATTTATGCTATTTCCATATTTTGCTTTATTCTCAGATTTTCCTTATATCTTGGTTTCGAAAAAGATGTTCTTTTATAGTATGATTACAACACCATTAGAATTCTGTTTATAAAATAATTTTGAAGAACAACAAAATATCCCATGGCACTGTCCTTTAAGGACTGACAAATTCATCATGACATGAGCCGATTTGGTGTAGTGGTTAAGTGGGCGGACTCTAATCTGGGAGAACCAGGTTTGTTTCCCCACTCCTCCATTTGCACCTTCTAGATGACCTTGGGCAAGCCATAGTTCTGGCACAGCTATTCTTGAAAAATAACAGTTTCTGTCAGAGCTCTCTCAGCCCCACCTACCTCACAGGGTGTCTGTTGTGGGGAGGGGAAGGGAAAGGAATTTGTAAGCTGCTCTGAGACACCTTTGGGTAGTGAAGGATGGGGTATAAATCCAATCTCTTCTCTTCTCCTTATCAGCAAGAACCTATGGCATCAGATGAAGGAAGTAGTATGGAAGATAATGTTTTACACAGTGGGTGATTTCCCACTAAAGCTGCTGCGGGGTTGTGCCGCCGTTTGCCCCGAGATTTTTTAGTTAATTTCACACCCGAAGCCGCGGGGCTGCATTTTGACCCGCAGCTTCGCCCGATTCCGCCGCAGTTTCGTAATCCTCAAAAAACAGGATTACGAAACTGCGGGGAATCGGCGAGCCGCGGGTCAAAATGCAGCCCCGCGGCTTCGGGTGTGAAATTGACTAAAAATCTCGGGGCAAACGGCGGTGCAACCCCGCGGCAGCTTTAGTGGGAAATCACCCAGTGAGTCTAAAAAGCAAAGAAAACGCAAGCCCCAACTCCCGCTGAGCCCGCGCTGGTGAGAGGGGGTTGATTTGCCTCCTTGTGAGGCAGGAAGACAAGGATACCGGTGCTGCAAGAAACGCAGCACCAGGCAGGGATCGGAGCCAGCCTACTTAGGCTTGGCTCCCGCCTTCTGCCTCAGCAGTTTTTCGGCATGCTTGGCGGAGCCAGCACACAAGTTGGAGGATCAAGCAGGTTTTTGGGCCTGCTTGTGTTGGCATCAGGAGAGGTGTGGCATTAGCTGGCTCCTTGCAGTGGTGGCGAGTTTAGGCAGCTGTGAGAGGAGAGCTTGGGGACAGTGGTGGCTGGATCTCGGGTGGCTAGAGCACTCCGAAGATGACGATGAGAGCAGGCGTGGGAGTGAAATCGGGCAGTGGCAGTGCAAGAAGCACGGCAGCTGCTTCTTGATGGCGGCGTGGCTTGGTCCAGCCTGGGGAGGAGCACTTCAGTGTTAAGGGGGATCCTGATTGTAGCATAAGGGCCTTAGTCCTCTAGGGGAAGCTTCAGGTTAGCCCCCCACCAAGCCTTGGCTAGTAGGTTGCGAGTGGCATGTAGTTAGTGGCAGCACGGTAAGGCTGCCTCATTCCTGCAGTTTTATCACCCACCCTATCTTCTGGCCTTATCACCCCCCCCCTTTCCCTCCACTCATTCAGCCTCATTGCAGCCACATATAGCTCACTTTTTAGGAGCCTGTGCTCTGCAGTGGAGGCCAGGTGTACAGTAGCCATTTTAGATTGAAAGACGTGGCAGCCATTGTAGGGAGTTAAAATTGGTGGCCATTTTAGGGCAGAGTGAAGCAGGGGCCATTTTAGGCTTCTCCTCTGGTAGCCATTTTGGGGCAGTTAGGAGCAGCGGCCATCTTAGGGTACATAAAAACATAAGAGGGGCCAGTGTTGGATCAGGCCAGTGGCCCATCTAGCCCAACACTCAGTCACACAGTGGTCAAAAATAAATAAATAACAGGTGCCATCAGGAGGTCCACCAGTGGTGCCAGGACACTAGAAGCCCTCCCACTGTTGCTCCCCCCCAAGCACCAAGAATACAGAGCATCATGTGCCCCAGACTGAGAGTTCCTATCTATACTTTGTGGCTGATAGCCACTGAGGTACCTCTGCTCCATATGCTTATCCAGTTCCCTCTTGAAGCTGTCCATGCTTGTAGCTGCCGCCACCTCCTGTGGCAGTGAATTCCATGTGTTAATCACTCTTTGGGTGAAGAAGTACTTCCTTTTATCTGTTCTAACCCGGTTACTCAGCAAGTTCATGGAGTGCCCACGAGTTTTAGTATTGAAAGAAAGGGAGAAAGTACTTCTTTTTCAACTTGCTCTATCCCATCCATAATCTTATAAATCTCAATCATGTCACACCTCAAACATTGTTTTTCCAAGCTAAATTGCCCCAAGCATTTTAACCTTGGGAAAGGGAGGGGGGCAGACATTTTAGGCCTTTGCCTCTGGAGACTGATTCCACTAAGAACAGCATGGCTCCAAAGAAGGGCCAGGGTGCCACAAAAGTGAAGTAGCCTGCTCCTAAGCAGGTAGGCCAGGCTTTTACAGCAGGTTAGCAGCTCCTACCAAAGCGGCCTAATGATGGGGCCTTACCTCCTATTTTGAGTGGCCCAGCACCTTTGGCGGCCACAGGGGCCCAAGTGCCTGTAGGTGTTGCTTCCACAGTTGGCCCTACAGTGCCTTCTATGCAGGTGGGTGCCAGGTCTACACAACTGGTGTTCTCAGCGGCTTCTGCCTCTTCAGCTTCTTTTGCCTGTGCCTTTAGATGCTTCCTTGATAACCCAGTAAATAGGGCTATTTTGGAAAGGTTGGCCACCATTGAGGACTGTTTGGGTAGGCTTTCATCCACTGTTGGAGGTAGCACTGCCCTGCAGGGTGTCTGTTGTGGGAAGGGGAAAGGAGTTTGTGGGCCACTCTGAGACACCCGAGTGAGGGACAAGGTATAAATCGAATCCCTTCCTTCCTTCCTTCCTTCCTTCCTTCCGTCCTTCCGTCCTTTCGTCCTTCCGTCCTTCCGTCCTTCCGTCCTTCCGTCCTTCCGTCCTTCCATCCTTCCGTCCTTCCGTCTTCCATCCACGGTTGCTGGGACGGTTTTTTGAAGGTAGGATTTATAAGAGAATTAATCTCTGTGATACCTGACTTGCGGAATTCTGGAAGGGGATGTGTCTCAGTGAGAGACCATCTGCTTAGGGTGCAGAGGGTCCCAGGTTCAATCCCCAGCATCTTTAGTTAATGGATTTGGTAGTGGCTGATATGAAAGACCTCTGCCTGGGACCTGGTGAGCATTTGCCAGTTTGAGTAGGCTATACTCATTTTAGCAAGCTTGAAAGGATACAGTGCTATCGAAGGGGCTATTCCTTCTGAAGTATCAGAATGGCTTACCTACTTACTGCAGCTGGGCTTATTTATTTTTGAGACTGTAGATAAGGATCTCTATTCAAAATAGCATTTTTACATGGTTTTATTCAGAGAAAGACAGTATAAACTGCCAATCTTCCAATTACAATATTTGGCCCTAATGCAATAGGGATGTATTTCTGATGCAGTGGTTAAGAGTGAAATCAAGTGTAATCTGAATGGAAAACAGCTGAACTTCTAAGGGGTTCCTTCTGTGACGGAATCCTTGTCAGCAGCAGGGAATTTGACAGTGTGAATGCACTCTGAGTTGATGAATTGGCTTAGTCTTTGTCATCTGTTAGGATTCGAAAATATCCATTGCAATACGTCATTTGTACCTTCTGTTTTCTGTTCTGGCAGGAATACAGTGCGACTTCCAACCTGATGCTGTGATCTGGGAATCTGACAGTCGGCAAATAGTTACATGTCCATGGTTGGTCCTAATGAGCATATTTCACAGGTTTAATAGTGCACTTGGCTTTAGGGAGAGGTCCAGTGAGTCACCACGTCCTGTAAGAGTGATGTTGGTCATGACAGGCTGTGGACGGTGTTGGCTGGGATACAGTGGTGCTGCCACAGCAACAGAAATGAGGCAGGTGGCTTCCAGGGAGGTTCTGGGGGGGCTGTTCTGCCCACTTACTTGTCCAGGAAAGAATACTTTCAGGCATGGCAGCCTAGCCTTACTCATGTATATATGGAATAGGGTCCACTGAAGACATGTTCCCATTACAGTGAATGAACATACAGCCTGCATGTATGAGCATACACCTGTTTGTAAAAAGGAGCCACTGCATATTTACTGTGTGCTTGTTCTTGGTCTTTAGGATAGAAACCCAGTTTCTATAAGTAATTATAGGTACTGTGCACTCTTCAGGGTAGAATGTTTTTTCAAAATAAATAAATAAGTAAATAAATATACAGGTTTTACAGTGACAACATTGTAGATTGGCACTTAGCATGTTTTAAAAGCCAAACTAACTTTTTGTTATGATCGGTCTCAGTGGTTAGTAGAACTGGGGAAGATTGCATACCAAGAAGTGTTTCAGAATGCCTTATGGGGGTAGTCTCTTGAGTACTAAATATTGAATACCTGCAAAAAGTCCTTTAAGGAACTCTGAGGCTGAGAGAATGTTTCCACGGTTTGCCAATCCAGTGGATTTGGAATTGCATCAGAGATGCTCTCTTCTGGTATAGACCTTAGACAATGATAATTCTAGGCCTCAATTTTCTATCTTTCAGGGCACAGGATTGCCAAACAATCCTATGAATTAAGTCTTGTCTGCTTAATAGAGACTTAACGTGTGAAAATGTGCGGCTGTAGTTTTTCATGTCATGGAGTTAAAGAACGTCACCAGACAATTAACATCTCTTTATAGGAGGTGGGCTTCCTTTGCTACCCAGGAATATCAATGAGTTATTTCACTTGATCAGGGCAAACATAAGCCCTATGAACATTGGGCAGTGCCTGGCAAATCACAATGACTGTGCAAAGGTAAACATTGTTGTGTAAATTCCTTTGCTACCCAGGAATATCAATAAGTTATTTCTAGGTAAATGTAGTGGAATTTCTAAAACATTCTATGACAGTCTTCGGAAACGGGAGTTCTAGAGGACCAGAGGAAAGGGTCATTTTGTGACCTGGGGTGTCACTGCACTTCAAGTTAGGACGATGGTTACTGCTTTAGGCATGTGGATGGAACTCCACTGATCAGGCACCAGTTTGTGGTGATTAGCACCGAGATTTAGGGCAAGTTGGGCTTTTCCTGGTGTGAAGTTTGGAACTCACTCTTCTCAGTTCAGTGCTGCTTCCACTGCAGCTGCTGTGGGCTACATGTTCCCTTGCCATGTGGTAGTGTCGGTGGGACCTTGTTCAGGTCAGGACCTTTGTCCAGTCACTGCACTCCTTTTTTGGGGGTAGTGGATAAGTGAGCTGTGGCGGGCTTTTGCCGAACATTTGAAGAATGGAATTGCAAACAAGGCAAGGCCCTGGTGTTACAATTGGACCGGTTGCCTGAGGTGCAGCCTCACCATGATGGGCATGGTGGCCCGGAGTGCAGATGGTCTGGTTGGCTATTCTGCATCATCATGAAGGGCAAGGCCCTGGTCTTACAAGCAGAGGCTGACCTTGCAATGATAAGAGTAAGGTGACCTGGAGTGCCGATAGTCTGGCGGCTATTCTGCCCTGCTAGGTTGGTGCAATTTTGGGGACCCCGCTCGGCATAAAGACAGCCAGTTGCCTGAGGTGCAGCTGGTCTTGTCTGCGATTTGCCTATGCCAGGTGTGGCGTAGCCTAGGGGTTCCCAGGTGCTTGAGCTGGGTGAGATGAAACACCAATTGGCAGTGTAGAAATGCCATGGAAGGTGGTTTGGGCCTCTTCTTGTTGCACCCTGATATACGGGTCGAGTTAATGGACCTGTATAGGGGGAAGGGATGCACCTCTCTAACAAGGGCAACAATATTTCTTGCAGAACTGAGGTGAGGGGTGCTGTTGGTGCTGGATCACTTGGTGGGGACGAAGGCCTAAGCAGAGGCTTGGCCTCTGCTATGGTGGGGTAGCGTGATCAGCAAACTGAAAATGGTGAGCACCTGGGCATTGTTATAAAGGAATTAAAGGGTCCTCAAAGAACAGCTTTCAGGCCTTTGCAGCTCAAGGCCGGGAATGGATGATCTTCCTTAGAACAATCTGGCCTGGCCTATCTTAGCAGGCCTTGCGGCTTCTGGGGTGGTGGGCCAGGGGGTTCTCCTAAACATGCCAAGCCGCTAGTCGAGAGCCACATTGGGTGGCTTGAGATCGGGGAAGGTGCATCACCCAGAAGGAGATGAAGGTGTTCAGGAGTTTGACACCTGTCATATTCCTCAGTACATTTTAGCAGCCCATCGCCAGTTGTTTGATTCTAAATAATAAAATTGCCCTTGTTAAATCCATATTGGTGTCCGTCTCTTCATTCCGATTGTAATGGCAATGTGAGCCCCAACTCCTGCCGAGCCCACGCTGGCAGAAGGGGGCTGATTTGCCTCCTTGTGAGGCAGGAAGACAAGGTCACTGGCGCTGCGAGAAATGCAGTGCCAGGTAGAGGGTGGAGCCAGCCTACTTAGGCTTGGCTCCCGCCCTCTGCCTCAGCAGTTCTTGGGCATGCTCGGCCCATCCTTCCACCCTATTTTAGTTCAGGTTTCAACCGGTTGCCTTTTAATGGGGCCAAGTAGCAATTTTTCACTCCTTTTTCAATTTGGCTTCAGAAGTAGGGGTGTTTTTACCTACCTTGCACTGATGATGGTGGTGTTTGGAAATTGGCTTTGGGGGACCGGCTTTTGCTAAATAGAATGATCACTTTGTGGTTAGGTGGGGTAGTGTGATCAGCAAGTTGAAAACGGTGAGCACCTGGGCATTGTTATAAAGGAATTAAAGAGTCCTCCAAGAACGGCTTTCGGGCCTTTGCAGCTCAAGGCTGGGAATGGGTGATCTTCCTTAGAACAATCTGGCCCAGCCTATCTTAGCAGGCCTTGCGGTTTCCGGGGTGGTGGGCCAAGGGGTTCTCCTAAACATGCCAATCCGCTGGTCAAGAGCCACATTGGATGGCTCTTGATTGGGGAAGGTGCATCACCCAGAAGGAGATGAAGGTGGTCAGGAGTTTGACACCTGTCATATTCCTCACATTGGGTGGCTCTTGATTGGGGAAGGTGCATCGCCCAGAAGGAGATAAAGGTGGTCAGAAGTTTGACACCTGTCATATTCCTCAGTACATTTTAGCAGCCCCTTGCCAGTTGTTTGATTATAGATAATAAAGTGGCCATTGTTAAATCCATATTGGTGTCCGTTTTTTCATTTCGATTGTGGTGGCAATGCAACATATTATGGTATATGATATGATCACCAGAGGTACTTTATAGCATAAATTAGTGTAAAGTGGAGACAACCAACCAGAAATATCCTCATATTATTTCATATCCACATCTCCCATTCCAACTGAACAGAGTTTTGTGGAAACATCAGAATATACACAAATACCTCTATCATGCAGGGTGTATGTCATTTTACTTGGCAGTAAATGTGTACTTGCTTATACATGTACATGTTTGAGGGAGCTGTGGCCAGTCTCAGCATATGGCATGTGAAGTACATGTATGCAGTTGCCATTCCAGAATGAGACTGGAAAATTAAACATGTCCATAGTCAAGGTAAGACCAGTAATTGCTTCACTAGAGACTGATCCCTTTTGATTTTCTGTAAACTCTTTTCATGTAGACATTATCTCTTGAGTTGTATTTATTTTAAGTATAATATTAGAGAAGATGATCAAATCAGCCTGAGTGCTGCAACTAGTAAATCTCTCTTTGTCCCATGCTCCCTGTCTCTGAGTTCTTTCAAGAAGCTATTGTCTCATCTTCTGCCAAAAGTTTTTGGATAGAATGCAAGTGAACAGGTTCAGTGAGAATGCTACTATCCCCCTCCCCGATTGTAGGACCATGAACACTTCCATACCTGCCTCAAGCAATGCAGAGTGAGGTATATCAGTTCAGCTGTTCCTACTTTAAATCGTTTTCATTCCTTTTGGATCATGTCAGGAATTACCAAATCTCTAGTTGTTTCAAGTCCCAAAGTGGAATCATTATATAGACTTACAAATGATCACAAAAACAATGACTAGGAAAACACTTGTAATACTTTGCATGTGTATCGGTTCTTTCATCTAAGGAAAGCCTTTGGAGTAATGTTGCAATGGAAAATTTGGGACGTTGGCTAATCTGTTATCTTTCCTTCTCATAATTAAAAAGGAGAGTTTTTGTCAATTACTTATGCCTGCATATTTTGTCAGACTTTTAAAGACTGATACGTCCAGTTGTTTTCTTAAACTTTGTAAAAAAAAGTGTTTTCCCCCACTTAACTTCATTTGTTACTTACTGAATATCATTTAGATCCTTTTGTTGTGTTTTTGAAATGTTTATGATTTGTCAAATTCAGGTTCCACACAGTATGAAGCATCTCATCAGGCAGGAGACACATTGGTTAGTATGAGAAATGTAATTGCATACTCAAGGGACTGACAATTTTCCTGTTCTATTTTCAGTTCACAACAGATGATTATTAAAAATAATAATTTTGTAACTTTTCTATCCAAAGAAAATTTGGCTCATCTGGCTATCGGCCCATGCAGCCAGTGGGCCGCCTTTGCCTCCCTGCAAGGGGGAGAGGCAGCCTGTGGGCAGCAATTAGACTTCATCTGGGCTTCGAGAGGAGGTGGGCCAAAGGTCTGCTGAGATGGCCCCTGCCTCCTCCCTCAGTCTTTGCTTGGCTGCTTGACCCACCCTACTGCCCTGTAGGCAGTAAAGGCTTTAGCTGGTCACCCAATTGGGGCCAGATAGGAATTTTTTGCTCCTTCCTGGATTGGCACTTTGGAGGGGGTGTTTTCACCTACTTTGTACAGTGGTTCAGGAAATTGGCTTGGGTGTGGCTATGTTAAAGAGGTTGGTCACTTTATGAGTTGGCAGGGTTTTATTCAAATATTGATTGCAGTCTGGTGACCGCCAGCTGACACCCCCCATTTGGGGTCCAGGGGTCTTGCGAGTGCAGTCCTTGGGCCCTGAGGCCTGGGGTAGGGAAAGCAGACTGCCTGTGGGACAGCCTGGGATGGTCCTCCCTTTGAACCTTGCAGTTTGGGGGATGGGGTCCCAAGGTGGTTACCCCATTACTGTGCTGACTGCACATGAGGCACATCTTGTTGCCTCCCTCCTACCCGGGGCAAGGTGGCTCACTTTAATTTATATGGCAAGGGAGGGGTCACAGGACCCCTGGTCCTGACCATGCTGCAATGCAGTTTAACCCCTGCCGGTTTTCCCCAGTTATCATTAATAATTAATAAAGTGGCCTTTTAGTTAACCAAACATTGGTTTCTGTCTCTTTATTCTGGCTTGGGGGGCAATTGAGCTCTACATTAGGCCTAATTTAATGTGGAAACTTTTGAAAAGCAACTAAACAATGTGTGTGCTTGTGTGTGTTAAAGGAGCTGTACAATTCCAGCAAAACTGAAATGAATAATGCCTAAACCTGCTAATCAAAGATTATGAGCATTATTTCTCCTAAATGTAGCCACATGCCTGAAATGAATACTCAGTAGGTTCTAAGTATGGAGCTTTCCTATATCCTTTGCCAACATTTCATGCATAAAAACTGCTAGAGGGCTCATTCAGATGGATATATGAAGCAAAAGTGTGCTCAGGCAATGAGACAAACAATAATTATTCTTGTTGTGCCAAGAAGTCATTTCAAAGACTTTGTTCCTGGCTTCTCCTCTGTCTGCAATGAAAATGCAAGCAGCATTGGGGAAATGGACAGGGCTGTTCAGCTTCTCTCATGAGTGTAACGGTCTACATTTGATATAGAAACCAGTGGTATATGGAACATTTACTTTCCCCTGGAATAGCCAGCCATATTGGTTCAGCTATCCAGTATGCACATAAGCAAGAAGGGAACTGATAATGATTAAAGTACTATAATTTGGCAGGTGCTGTGTAAGTAAATTGGCTTGCAAAACAAGTGAGGGTGATTGGGAATTTTTGTTTCTTTTAAAATTTAATTTGGCTGAAACTAAATTGGCTAAGGTGTTATCAGCATAAGCCATCAGCTTGGTTTGAAAGGGATGTCTTTTTGTTTGGTTGTGGGGAACCTCATAATGAAAAAAGTTCTCAAATATTTGTTTTTGTTCTCAAATATTTGTTTTGAAAGGAAGCAAAACAGTTAAAAAGCAATACCAGATAGACCTTCTGACTCCCAAGGCAAGAAATGTTATTTATCTGCTTATATTTTTATCCCATGTCACTCAATAAGCTTCAAGCACAGCAGAATTTTGAACCTGCATCTCCAAACACTTAGTCTGATGCTTTAACTGCTAGACCATATCAACTTCTGCCAAAGTCCTCATCAGCCAGTTTGGTGTAGTGGTTAAGAGCAGCAGGACTCAAATCTGGAGAACCGGGATTGATTTCCCACGCCTCCACATAAAGCCAGCTGGGTAACCTTGGGTCAGTCACAGCTCTCTCAAAGCTCTCTCAGACCCACCTACCTCACAGAGTATTGTGGGGAGAAGAAGGTGGTCATTGTGGGGAGAGGAAGGTGATCGTAAGCTGCTCCCAGACTCCTTGGGTTGTGAAGGGCAGGGTATAAAACTGATGATGATGATAATTCTGTAGTCAGTTCAGCACAGATCTTCTGGAATGGGGGGGGGTTGCAATGAAACTTCATCCTGGTTGGACTCTGAGACACAATCACATTGCTAAATCTGACTATGAGATATTATCATGGTGTTTATGTGATCTCTGACTGGATGGGATGGCCTCAAGATCCAAGAGTTAGCTTAAAAAAAAATGGAGCTGGAGGTACAGATCAAAGAAAGAAGCAGCTGCAAAAATTAGATGAATGGCATGATTGGGGGGGGGCAAGTAATCAGATGTGAGCTCCCACCCTCCTCTTTTCGCTCCAAATGTTGCAGAGCAGAATCTGGCACACCTCAACAGGTGTAACATCAGCAAAGGGGAGAAAAACTAGTCATCAGGAGTTAAACTTTCTTATCCTCAGGGAATTTTTTTGACATTAAACTGCTTACTGTTGAACCCCTAATGCATGTCTATGGAACTCAAGGGATCCTGAGAACAGTTTGAAAACTACTGGCCTAATATGAATCTGGATTCTGCCCCTCTTCATGTTTCCTTACTTGCATACAGTTTACACTTTGCCAATTGAATTCATTTCAAATAGTTCCCCTTGCCCTTTTAAATATAGTTGCTTTTCTCATAGTTCTGCATTTGACCTTTAAGAAACAAGCAACTGATGAACACAATTATCCTGTTTTGGTTGACTTTTACTGCAACCCAAGGAAAGGGCTACAAAGCTCATTTGTATTTTTAATTGTAATCACACACAACAGAACATACTAACACAGCCATGGTAAATTTCTACCAAGTGCTCCAGGGTTCCAGAATATGTAGCAGAAGAGAGCCCAATTAATCAGGTAGTGCTTCTTGATTAATCTGTGCTGCTTGTGTTCACTGCATTGTGGTCTTTCCTGTTATTGGATCAAGGCCAGATTAAGGTTGTCCAACTCATGATGAGTAATCAATTTGGAATCAGTGTGAGTACACCTTGTGTGAATTTCCTAAGGCAGCTCCTGTTTCTTCCACTTTCAAGCCAGTTGATCAATAAGCACAAGATTTTCCTACTGTTTCCCCTTCTCTTTTCCCTTCCTTTAGAGAGCAATGCATCAGGCATCAGGTACAACCTTCACACAGAGTTACTCAGGATGACCTAGGTAGCTCACCTACTTCCACCGGTTTCCACTTCTCCTTAACTCCCTCTCCCCATTGCTCCAATTAATGGCAATTGCTCACAATTCTTCCATTGCTGTGGCTTTTCAGCTCATTTAAATTCATAATTTGCAATCATGATAGCCCTATATAATGTGGCAGCTCCATTGCAGTTTCTAACTAACCAATAAAATGTCCTTTTTAATATATTCTCTATTTATCCTAGTTTTAAGAAGCCATATGTTGGCAGGAAGCAGTTGTTAGAGGACTATACTCTAGTACTTTAATAAAGGTCTACACACCCAGGAGGATGAAATAGTAGAATGGGTGGTACCACTTCAGAGGGCAAATGGAGGATAACATTTTTATTGCTACTCTTTGAGAAAAATGTGTCAGCAAATCATGACACTGAAAACCATGACAGCATGGAGTTGACTGGGCTAGAATCTTTCTGTGTGATGAGCTAGCTTTTTAAAAGGTTTTACATGGGGAACATAAAAAATGCCACCTGATACCTGAAGTCCAATGCCTACTGTTCCTCCTCAGGGTTCCTGCAGTCTTTTTCTCCATGTGTAAGCCGTGTCATAGAATGGGGATATCAAAGCTCTTTCTTAGCTTTAAAGAGTGGAGATGGGCACATGGGATAAGATGACTACTATGATATTGTGGTTTTGGAGATTGCAGGAAGAGAGGGCCAGGATCAGTTTGCTCTTTGTCTTTTCACTTAGTGGCAGTTTTTACTTATATAACAAACAGCCATGTGAAAAATCACAGGCTGCTTTTTCACCAAGCTCCACATATCCTAAGGCATGTTTCAGAGCATTTATGATCCTGTCCACAGAGCCAGTAAACTGTCTCAAAGCAAAGCACCTTATTGTGTGACAGGGTTTTGTGTGGCCGTTTTGAAATTTCACCTACCCCCTTTTATTCTAGCTTCATCCTTATTGAGAAATCAAAGGAAAAGGAAGTGGCCAGTTTGCCTCTGGGATTATTGATGTGGTTGTAACAGTTGTTCCTTTTGCCTCTGACAGATGTCCTATAGGCCATTTGTCAGTGATACGGGAAAAATGTGAATATCAGCATTTAGACTGAGAATGGCATTGTCCAGACAACGTGAAATATGAATATCATGCTTACACTTACTTTCAGGTTGATAGCTGTGTTGGTCTGCCATATAAGACCCAGATTTGAGTCCAGTAGCAACATAAAGACAACAAGATTTCCATGGTATAATCTTTTGAAAGTCAAAGCTCCTTTCCAGACAAAAGTAGGAACGGAGATCTCTGAGCTCAGTCAGAATCCTGTCCTATTATATAAAAGGGTAGTGGTCTGGCAAGATTCTATGCTTGGCAAAATCAGTTCGCTTCCTGGTATGTCGCTCAGAATCTGTCCCTATCCACTAGCTGCGTTGCCTGAGTTCTCTCCCACCCACTGCAGCCCAGGCCACTCTTCTCTGATTGGGCCAGCATTTCAAGCTCATTTGCATATGGAAACTGATTGGACTTCACTCCATTTCGCAACTCAAACTCCCCCGCCCCGCAAGACAGTTGGAATTGTCAGTTGTTTATGCAACCTGTTGTATTCTGAGGTGAAATATGTCCTCACTCACAACACTTCCCCTTCAAAAGAAACAAACCCAATAACACAACCATGCCACACCACAAAAAAGACTGGTCACACCACAAGCAGAATATCACAAGGCAAAAAAAGCTCTGGTACTAATTCTGGCAGGGGACACTGTGAGTGTAGAAAATGATTTATCGACACAGTGGAAAATCTTTAGGAATTGTTTGGTGCATTTACCATGGGGCACCCACCCAGAGCCTCTGGCATTTTCTCACTCTGCTGGCATCAAAACCAATTGAAGGCAAAATAGAGATATGGAGACTTTTCCATCCTCCTTTGCATCAATTTGTCTTTGTTGGCAATGACAACCCTAGGCCTGACTGCTTGCTCCTGTTCAGCAGGAGCATCCCTATGGAAACTGCCTGGGTGATTTCGGACCAGCCGGAGACTTTCTGCCTAACCTGCCTTACAGGGTTGCTGTACAGATCACAAAGCCAAAAAGAATGAAGTAAACTGCTTTGCTCCCTACTAATGAGAAAGACAGAATTTTGCCTAGGAAGAGGCTGCTGAGAGGGGATGAGATAAAGTTGCCAACTATAGGTATGGAAATTCCTGGAGATTTGAGAGGTGGAGCCCAGAGAGGGTGAGGTTTGAGGAGGGGTGGGACCTCAGACAGGTGCAGTGCCATAGACTCCACCCTCCAAACCAGCCATTTTCTCCTAGGGAGCTATTGTTGCCAATCTTGGTTCAGTGGCCATCAAACCAGTCTCTTCCACCCCCTGCTGTGCAACTGTCTTTCCCCTATGGTTGTCAATCTCCAGGTGGGACCTGGAGATCTCCTGCTGTTACAATTGATCTCCAGATGACCAAGATCAGTTCCCCTGGAGAAAATGGCTGCTTTGGAGGGTAGACCCTATGGCATTATACCCTGCTGAGTCCTTCCACCCCCCCCCCCCAATGCTGCCCTCCACGGGATCCACCCCCCAAATCTCCAGGTATTTCCCTACTTAGAGCTGGCAACCCTACTTTCCCCTCAGTGCCTGTTGGTAGGCAACCAAGCTTGGTCCTGTCACCTGTTTTGGCCTTTGAGAGAAAACTCATTGGGGCCAGTCCTGATAGGGTTGCCAACTCCAGATGGGAAATTCCTGGAGATTTGAGGGATGGAGCCTGAAGATGGTAAGGTTTCAGGAGGGGTGGGACCTCAGACAGGTACAATGCCATAGACTCCATCCATCAAACTAGCCATTCCATCCCGGGGAACCATTGTAGCCAGTCTCCAGGTGGGGGCTGGAGACCAATCAGAATTACAACTGCTCTCCAGGAGGGAGGAGGGAGGAGATGGAAAGCTGAAGTCAGGGGGCAGATAATGGTAGGCTGACAACTGGCTGGGAGGGAGATAGGGTTGTTAACTCCAGGTTGGGAAATTTCTGGAGATTTGAGGGGTGGAGCCTGGAGATGGTGAGGTTTGAGGATGGGTGGGGTCTCAGAGAGGTACAATGCCATAGACTCCACCCTCCAAACCAGCCAGTCCCTCATGGGGAACCATTGTTGCCAATCTCCAGGTGAGGGCTGGAGACCACTCAGAATTACAACTGCTCTGCAGGAGGGAGGGCAGAAGTCAGCTGAAGTCAGAGGGGCAGATAACAGTAGGTTGATGGTTAGCTGGGAAGGAGATGGGGTTGCCAACTCCAGGTTGGCAAATCCCTAGGGATTTGAGGGGTGGAGCCTGGAGTGGGTGGGGTTTGAGGAGGGGTTGGACCTCAGGCAAGTAGAATGCCATAGACGCCACCCTCCAAACCAGCCATTTCCTCCTGGGTAACAATTGTTGCCAATCTCCAGGTGAGGGCTGGAGAGCACTCAAAACTACAGCTGCTCTTCAGGTAGCAGAGATCAGTTCCTCTGAAGAAAATGGTGGTCTCTGTCATTATACCCTGCTAAGGTCACCACAGCAAATTCACACTGTGTGCCCAAAGCCAGGGCACTCTCCCAGAGCCTCTTTCTAGAGCTCGTTGTATTTATTTCCACAATGGGCCTTACTCCTAGTTAGATATATATCTAGACCAGGGTTGCCAGCTCTGTATTGGGAAATACCTGGAGATTTTGGGGATACAGCCTGAGGAGGGTGGGGTTTAGGGAGGGGAGGAAATCCAGCGGGGTATAATGCTATAGAGTTCATCTTCCAAAGTGGCCATTTTCTGCAGGTCTCTTGCCTGGAGATCAGTTGTAATCCCAGGAGACCTCCAGGCCTCACCTGGAGGTTGGCAAGCATAATATAGACATGTGTAGCTACCATAAAATGATCCATCTAGGTGATGCCATTGTTTTTAAACAAATGGCTGGTATGTGAGAAAAAATGGCTGGGTGCCTGGTGGGGTGAGATTCAGAAAACGGGTGCAGAATGGTGCAGAATGGAGAGAAAACGGGGTGACAGTGGGAACTAGGCAAGCTGGGCATGGCAGGGGAAAGCAATAACAAATTGGAAGGAGAGGAAGTGGAGCCTGGCAGAGAGCTGGAATTTCCCTTCCCCAGCGAGTCTTCATGTGGGCCCCTCTTGTAACATAGAATTACCATGAATGAGTTCCATTACAATGTAGTGATTTTTACTTTTATAGCCATCTAACAGATCAAAAGCTGTACTCTGTAAGGAACATAGTTACTCAGTTTTGATTCTAAGAAGAGTGATTTCTTTTTCCATTTTTATTTATTTACATAGCAAACAGTAATAAACCAGCCATTTACTTTCTTGGAAAGAATATGCCTTTCAATTAAGGAAAGGAGCTGTGTGAGCTTAATAGTTCCTCAACTTATTGTAGTTTAATTTTAATATTGGTGTAACAAATTGATCTGTGTTGACATATAAGGGAAAAAATGCACATTCCCTGGAGTGTCAGGATTGTTTTGAGCAAGCACGTCTCAGAGATATTTTCTGTCTGCCTTGCAGGGTTTTAGAGAACCGAAATGAATGTATACAGGAAGATCCAGAGAGAAGCAGAGTTAATGATCTGTATCACAGAAGGGAAAACAAAAGATAAAAATGCTGTAATATAATGTCCACAGAGCTAATGGCCTGAAATGTATGACAAAAGGTACCTTTAAGTTACAGCTTTTCCCATTATAATGTCAACATTTCAAAAGAGGAACAGCATCACTTCTGTTCAGCTATCTAAGAATCACATAAGACCATTGTGTGTGATGCTAATAATGTGCTTTGGCTGCATTCAGATGTCACATCAGGACAACATTAAACCTGAATGAGCTCTCACTTTTCATGCACAGCATGATGAAGACCACCTAGTTTTAAATTATCTCCAGTTACCCATGATAAAGTAATGTAAAACACAATTTACCTGGAGTCAATGACCCAGCCACAAACTGGAATTCTAAACTAGTTTACATCATTCTAGTATACATCAATCTGTATCCCCCAAATCCCAAGTAAAACAATATTATTTTAGCTGATGGTGGACCACCAAACAATATATAACCCAACTCATATCCTGCTAGAAGTATACACCCATTCAAAGTCAACCATCACGGCAAGGGATATCTTTCTTGATCTTCATCTCTTGATATTTCATCTCTTGATGTTCCAGGCTGTTCAGCATCTTCTCCTGGGGCTGTTAGAATCTCCCTTTCAAATAAACCATTGGGAGTGAAGGAGGAAGAATTTCTTTGTGCTGCTGGCCTTACTGCATAGCTTGTAGCTTCACTTCTGGCTAACAATCCCTAGTAACAGGACATATAAAGGATAATTAAATTAAAGAAAAGTGGCCAAGCCTACTTTTTAATGTGGCATACTGAAATAGAAAGCCAGACACAATTTTAGAAACCTGTGGTTTTTGCTTTGTCTGGTTACCTGGGCATTGGGGCTACCAGGAGCAGAATCTGGGCAGAAATCCAGAGCACCCACTGTGCTCAACATGGTGCCTCCCAAAGCAGGTTGTAGTTTGATGACTATATCCTAGCTTCTGAAGTGGGAACTCCATATAAGTGTCCAGAGTCTAAAATTGATCAATTCTGTGATGTTTACAAATGAACACTAATGAAATTTAATTGCCTTTGACTATAGAAGGAGCTGCGGTGGCTCAAGTGGTTAAGACGCTGAACTGCAGGCTGTGGAAGGTCAGTAGTTCAGCAGTTCAAGACCTGGGTGCCGCAAGACAGAGTGAGCTCCTGTCTCTAGTTCCAGCTCCTGCCAACCTAGCAGTTCGAAAGCAAGAAATTGCAAGTAGATAAATAGGTACCACTTCAGTGGGAAGGTAACAGCGTTCCGTGCACCTTGGTGTTTAGTCATGCCGGCCACATGACCACGGAAACGTCTTTGGACAGCGCTGGCTCTTTGGCTTTGAAACGGAGATGAGCACCGCAACCCTAGAGTCGGATTCGACTGGCTTTCGAGCAAGGGAACCTTTACCTTTACCTTATAGAAGTCAGAATGCATCACATATTCTGTACACCATCTCATGTCCTGCAAACATACACATATGTACACTAAAATAATCATTTGTTGGTATGTTTGTATACATATTCAACAGTTATTCCTTTATAGAATGAATAGTTCTATAGAAAATGGAGCAAACAACTTTTCTAATGATTTAGTTTCTAATAATAAAGTTTCTAATGATTTGAGAAGATTTTTAGCCACCCCGCAGCATTTCAAAATAAAGAATCATAGGATTCAAATGGGTTTTTATGGCTATTTATTCCAACTGCCTGCTCAGTACAGGAAATCTAAAGCTAGAATGTCCCTGACAGATGCCTATCTGGACTTCAAAACCTCCCTTCAGGGAAAGGTCCCATCCCTAGGTAACTGGTTCTATTGGCAAACTGCTCTTCCCATCCAGATGTTCCTAATGCTCAACCAAAATTTACCCTCATGTCACTTAAATCCATAAAAACCAGGCTTCACCTCTGGAGCAGCAGAAAACAATTCTTTGCCCTCTCGCATAAAAATGCCCAAACATTTCAGAAGACTGCAAAAGATTTTAAGGCCCATTTCAGTCTCAACACCTAAATACAGTGAAGAAAGTGGAGGAGCTTGGAGGTGGTACTCTCAGTACATATGGCTGCTGATGGTATTTGCAGTCCTTTGAACACACACAAATTGTGCAATATGTTCTTTGTGTCCTTGACTAAGTACTTGGCAGCTTGTAGTTAAGACTGGAGATAGCTGAACTGATGGAAAGGGAAGAGAGAGAGAAACCATTTCCTATCTATTAGCTTTTGACCAGGGCTATTTTTGGGCAGGAATGCACAGGAATGGAGTTCTGACTGGCTTCAGAGTTGGCCACGCCCACTACAGCCAAAACCTCTGCATGCGTGGCTACAGAGGGAAGGCCTGGAGAGTGACCCCCTCCAGTGACTCTGAGGCAGGCAGGCCAGGGGGGCCCTGGAAGGCATAGGGAGGCATTTAAATGCCTCCCCATGCCTTCCCCGGCCTTTCCAAGGGCCAGCTTGCCTGGGCTCCCCGCAACCACAGGGCACCTGGGTGTCACGAGCCAGGGTGCGGGGCCAGGCAAGCATGGGGGTGATCAGAGCACAGTCTGAGGTCAGAGCCAGACAAGCTGAGGAACCAAGTTCAAAGATGCAAGATGAGCAGGGTGGTCGAGGGACAGTCCAGAGTTAGGAGCCAAGTAAGCCAAGAAACCAAGAAACCCAAGTCCGAATCACCAACCGTTAGCATTGTCAGGAGGTCCGAGAGCCGAGGGATCAAGCGTCTGAGAGATGAAGGTTCAAGGTGCAGAGTAGTGAGGTCGAACGAGCCGAGGTCAAGAAGCCAAGGGAAACAAGCTGGAATGAGGAGTCAGGAACTCGAGTGGGATGATTCAGAGCTTTGTCGATGCGACTAGTTGCTGGCACAAGTTGTTAGTGTGCCAGCACAGGCTAAGTAGTATTCCAGGTGGCTGGTAATTAGCACGCCCCAAGCACATCCCAGCTCCCGCTAATACTCAGAGCTATATGAGCGCCGGGTGCACATGCGTGCTTCTCGCCGCTGGGCTGCCATGTCCCACTGGTGCTGCTCTTGTAAATGAGACACTAGTGGTGGCAAGTCAGGGGGCATGTTACTCGAGCAGGGATCTGCCCCAGCTGTTGCTGGGCCTGCCTCTGAGCTTGCCGCATTGTCAGGTGCGGGGTTTTCTGATGTGGGGAGCTCATCCCTGTTGGCGCTTAGCTCCTCCATGGGTGCCAACAGCTTGGGCTTGGCAGGGGCCATGACATCGGGCAAGCCAAGGGAAGGCAGTTTAAACACCCTCCCCTCCAAGGGCCGGCTTGTCTGGGCTCCCTGCAGTTGCGAGGTACCCAGGCAAGCCAAGGAAAGGCATGGGGTATGGTCTAATATGTTAATGAGCTGCACTGCCAGTGGTGTGACCTAATATGCTAATGAGTTTCTGCTGTTGGGTGTGGCCTATTATGCTAATGAGTTCCTGCTGGGCTTTTTCTACAAAAAAGCCCTGCTTTTGACCAAGACTGGCCAAAAACCTATGCCATCATTTTCATGCTGTTTTTGTCCTTCCAGTTTGGATTGTAGGACTCCAAACTATGAAAATTCAACAGCATGATTGGCTTAGCAAAACTAATGCAATTCAGCTGGGATACCAATATATCCTAATGCTTAAAAAGGACTAGGTACAGTTTGGTGTAGTGTTTAAGTGTACAGACGCTAATCTGGAGGAACTGGGTTTGATTCCCCATTCCTCCACTTGCAGCTGCTGGGTGACTTTGGGCAAGCCATAGTTCTGGCACAGCTGTTCTTGAAAAAGAGTAATTTCTATCAGAGCTCTCTCAGCCCCACCTACCTCACAGGGTGTCTGTTGTGGGGAGGGTAAGGGAAAGGAGTTTGTCAGCTGCTCTGAGACTCCTTTGGGTATTGAAAGGCGGGGTACAAATCTAATCTCCTCTTCCTCATCCTTATCCTCCTCTTCTTCTTTGTTACCCTAATGGAAAAAAACAGTTATTTCTAGGGATTTCATGATCCCCTTTAACAAGTGCTGTGACTCAGACTTCGGGTCCGGTTACACTGCCGTTTTGATCGGGATTCGCTGCTGTTTCCTTGCACATGTCAGTTTCATGTTCACACGCGCCACTCCGCCTCCCGCCCCAAAGCAGGCTCACTCACGCAATGATGCTGGGTTTTCCTGACCCCTGGAAAATCAAGTGTTTTCCTGGCACTTCTGCTTTGAATGCGCGATTTCGCCTATCTGGACAGCCCATCTTTCGCAATGATTGCGACAGGGCGGTCTGAACGCTCTTTGTTCCTTTTTTTTTTTAAAAAAGCTTCCGGTTTGAGCACTTGAGCAAACATGCGCTTAATAAATCCATTTAACGTTTAATAATGGATTTATTGGGGAGCTGTGGTGGCTCAAGTGGTTAAGATGCTGAACTGCAGGCTGTGGAAGGTCAGTAGTTCAGCAGTTCGAGACCCGGGTGCCGCATGATGGGGTGAGCTCCTGTCTCTAGTTCCAGCTCCTGCCAACCTAGCAGTTTGAAAGCAAGAAATTGCAAGTAGATAAATAGGTACCACTTCAGATGGGAAGGTAACAGCATTCCGTGCGCCTTGGTGTTTAGTCATGCCGGCCACATGACCACGGAAACGTCTTCGGACAGCGCTGGCTCTTCGGCTTTGAAACGGAGATGAGTACCGCAACCCTAGAGTTGGATTCGACTGGCTTTCGAGCAAGGGAACCTTTACCTTTACCTTTAATGGATTTATTAAGCGCATGTTTAGTCAAGCGCTCAAACCGGAAGCTTTTTAAAAAAATGCACAAAAGATGACCCTGGAGGTGGGAACGAGAGGCGGGGGCTCCGGCAGCCTGGATGGGGCTGGCAAGGAGGATGGCGGAGACGGCGGACATGGCAGAGCCTGTTTTCGTGGGGCAATGGCAGCAGCGGCGGCACCCCCCCCCCCAAGTTTCGGCAGAAGCAGAAGCCGCCCGAGCCTCCCCCATGGCCAGCAGGATCGCCTGGAGGGACGGCGCAGCAGCAGGCTAGTGGGTGCTGTAAGAGAGGAGCTGGCTGCATCTAGTCAGCCCAATGCGAAGAAAAATGTTCCCGATTTAAACAAAGTGGGAACAAAGCGCAATTACCTTTGCAGTGTGACCAGAGCCTTCAAATATTCATTTAATAAACAATAAATGTGTAAAGTACTGAGCAGGATGCATCGGTAGTGATATCGGCTCATACATTATTGAAAGTGAAGAGCAAGAGAGAGAATGCCGGCTCACAAGCCGGCTTATATCCCTAAGGCAAACCACACCCAAACACACACCCCACACCTGTAACAGGATTATTTACAGTGGCAAGAGTTCCATAGGTCCTTTCTTGGATCCTAGCCCTCTGATAGGAACGGGCTAGGATCCGCTCTGGCTATTGTCTCTTGAAGCAAAGCTTGAGCTCTTTGCCTGACTGTGTGCGGACCTGACCTCGCATGTGGTCAAACTCAATACACAACAAAATGATAATTCATTTTCATTTGGGGATATCATGCACCTGACTGCCAGTGACAATGTCTTAAAATGAACAAACATAATTTCTCTACAGTATGGGTGTATACTGGCCTCTTATTTGTTTAATTTACATATTAATGATATGTTTTCTGCTGTCTCTATAAAGGACTGTTATTCTCCATCAATTGCTTATCTTCCTTCCTTCCCTCCCTCCCTCCCTCCCTCCCTCCCTCCCTCCCTCCCTCCCTCCTTTCTTTCTTTCTTTCTTTCTTTCTTTCTTTCTTTCTTTCTTTCTTTCTTTCTTTCTTTCTTTCTTTCTTTCTTTCTTTCTTTCTTTCTTTCTTTCTTTCTTTCTTTCTTTCTTTCTTTCTTTCTTTCTTTCTTTCTTTCTTTCTATATCCCGGTGCAACACTAGCTCAAGGCAGCTTATCCTACTTTTTGCTGATGATACAGTTCTCCTATCAAGAACAATATCAGAACTGTCCTTTCTGATAGCAGCTTTTATCTCTTACTGTTTGGAAGAACACCTGATAGTTAATTATAAAAAATCCAAGGCCCTTGTTTTTTTTGGGAAATCTCATGTACACCATGAGTGGAAAATTTATGGTAATGACACTGAGGAGGTCCTCTACTTTAAATACTTAGGGGGTTGATTTGGACAGAGATTAACTTAGTCAGCACAAGCTGCTTATGTTAAAAGATTGGCTACCATGGTATCAAATATTACCTCAGGATATCCCAGCTGCAACTAAACTGTTTAACACCAAGGAGGCTGCACACAGTTTATGTGGGGCTGGTATCTGGATTGATTCAATAAGAGAGTCCTTTGATCAAATTCTTCTGAAATCCCTACATTCCATCTCTGGAATTCTGAATTGTGTGGACCCTAGTGGACACCTGCTATGACCTGGTGGCTTAGGTTAGCCCAATCTTGTCAAATTTTGGAAGCTAGGCTGTGTTGGCCTTGATTAGTACTTGGATGAGAGCAGGGCTTTTTTTGTGGGGGAAGCTGCTGCAATGGAGTTCTGGAACCTCTTCCACAAAATTATTTTTTAAAATGTTTAAAAGTTCATGGGTTTTCAGTATACAGATGGAAAACTTCATTTTCCACTTGAGAGTTCCAGCACCTCCCCTCCCAAGCCCTGGATGTGAGATCACCAAGGAAATCGAGGGGTGCTACACAGAGGCAGGCAATGGCAAACCACTTATGTTCATCTCTTGCCTTGAAACCCAATGGGGTCGCCATAAGTCAGGCTTCAACTTGACAGCACTTTCCACCTCCACTGGACAACTGCTAGCCATGGGCACTCCTCTGAGAATGAATTTTAATATAATGAGCAGCAAAAGGAGAAAACGATATAGAGGACAATATTCTGCTTTTAGCAAACCATCCCCTGTAGCTGCCAAAATTCAATCGACTGAACTCACACTTCTCATTCTCACTTCATACACCTTTCCAAAGTATCACAAGGTTCTAGTTCCTCCCTCAGGACATTTGAGCTCACTTACATCAAATAAGGCTGATGAGGCTTGCAGCCACTGTAAATATAAGGCAAGAGCTTGATTAGTTTAATCCCTTTCTTGGTCTCAGCAGACTGTCTTGTATTTTTGATAGCTAGAATTGATTTGAGGTTTTTAAAATGGCTCTGTTATTTGTAGAGCAATGGTCCACTTCTGTCTACAGCTCAGCAATCCATCCTTACCATTATGAAACTCGGAGAAACTTATATATGTCCCAAGGACAAGGCATGGTTCATATCAATATGACCTTTACAAAAATAAATGCACAAGATGGGGAGGGAGGGTTGAATGGTTATCTGGAAAAAAAAAACACACTTTCATCTTGAACAATAAACCAACCATGTTCCAGCATCCAGTTAGGGGCCAGTGTGCCATGATGCATAATATAAATGGAGTAATCATACAGATGGATTAGTCAGTCTGCTGCCATCTGCCCACTCCTGTGCTATAATCCCTGGTAACAAGATAAGAACACACATGCATCATATTGCTGGACAATTTAGGACTCTTGAAACAATGCTGCTGTTGTATTGTTCATGGTGAGATCTTATAATTAGAGCCCAAGTACTAACTGAGCAAGGGGATATTCACCATTGCTAGAGGACTCAAGTTTGTCCCCACCTATGGACAGCAAGTGGATAGATAACATTTTTGCACATTATGAATTCCATTTAGGTTTTCGGTTTCAGCGTTGCGAATGGCGGCCACCTTTTGGGACGCTCCTGAAGGTGGTTAGCCCACGCGCAGTTAGGGGGGGTCTTTGCATGTGCGAAAGACCCTAGTGAGCCTTAGGCAAAGGCTCCGAACCGGGGGCGCTTGGGGAGTAGCCTCTTTGCCGGCAGACAGCCGGGAAATTGAGGCTTTCTCCCCGCCCCAATCGGCCCCGCTGCGTCGTGCCTGCAATGGGACTTAGCAGCGCCACCGACTTCCAGGAGTGAAGAAAGCACTATGATTTAAAATAAAAAGAAGAACTGGCATCGAATCGTGAGTTGAAGATCTATTTTGAAGTGTGAATTTGAACCCCCTCACAGCGTATAAGCGTATGGGAGGAGGGAGGAGTCCCCACCCCTTTTGAGAAGCGAGATCTATAAAGGAAGCGCGAAGGGGGGTAGAGAGAAAAAAGTGTTGGTGAAAGTACCGTTGGGGCTTTACAGAAGATTACGACCTTATTAGCTTCCTGGGGGATGCGGCACGAACTTTGAAAAAATAAACAAAAAAAGAAAATGTCGACGCTGGAAAAGGTCCTGCAGAAACCGGAAGAGAAGAGGGGAGGGACTTCCGGTCCGGGTAGCCCCCCCCCCAGAGCTTGCTGTCAATCAACAGGAAAATGAGATACTGTGCCCCCTGCTGGAGCAAATGCAGAAAATCAACGAAACTTTGCTTAAAGTGGAAAGTGTTCTCATCAGTCGACAGAAACAAATATCGGAAACAACAAGGAAGATGGAGGAAATCGTACAGAAATCTAATCTGACTCTAAGTTTTCAGGGCGTAAAAGAAGAAGAGAAAGAAGATCTCGGATTTACCTTGACGAATGTTTTGGCACCCCTAACTGGCAGTGAAGCGAAAGAATTAAAAGAAGAGGTGGATATGGCTCTCAAAGCCTATTCCGCTTTTACGAAGAAAAATAATCTGCCAGTAGAAGGGGTTGTTGAGCATAGCAGCCAATATACTAGAGATCTAATTTCATGTGTAGTGTTTATGGAGCCCATGAAAATTGAAGGTCAGAAGTATAAGGAAAAAGAGAAAAGAGAGAAGATGGACTCCATCTTTAAACCACAAAAACTTCTGAAGAGACACGCCAGCATGGAAGAGAACGCAGCACTCAAAATTTGGATTAATGTAAGCAGTGAAGAAGACAGCAGCCCAGGGGAAGGAGGTGACGGAACGGAAGGCATCAAGGTCAAAAAGGACTCAATCTACAATTGGAGAGACTTAAAAAGAAGACACCTTGAGAAGTAACTGTTTGTGTAACATCTGAAAGGAGCTGTTTAATAACTAACCCCAATGGACTTTACTAACTTCACTAACAGAGTTATTTTGGACTTTGCAAAGTTAAAAAGAAGATCTTCCAACCGTGATGGATGCCAAAAACGGTATTGAATACTAACTAAAACTAACCTTTTTTTTAACAGAAAAAACTTCACTCCATCTTTTTCTTTCTCCATCTATATACCCTACCCTTTTCTTATAAAAAGAATAAAATTCTCTCCTTTTTAGGAGAGTTATTAAAAAAAAAAAAGAATTCCATTTAGGTTCAGTTGGCTCAATTGTCCCTAAGTAACTTCAATAGAAATATAATGGTATGTAGTGAATTGCTGGAAGACATCAGTGAGAAATGAAAAACTCTGCACTTACCTGGAGTGTGCACCACTGAATGTAACAAGACTTATTTCTGAATAAGTATGTATAGTTTCAGGATGCAGCTAAGTAGTTCAGATTTGAATTCCCAGTTTCTGTTTCCCTGATTTATTTAATAATTTTAATTCAATGAGATGCCATCAATAAAAAAACATGGAAAATAAACATAAAGCTATGCAGACAAGAGATTAAACATGAAGGAAGATAGTCATAAAATGTATGCTTCATGGATGCAGAAGTATTTGGAAATCTACTTGGTTCTGGGTCCAGATATCCACACCATCTTTACACATGAATAGGCACCTATGATGTTTGGTTTGGCTATGTCAAATAACTCTGGAATAAGTAGTAAAAAATGGCTTTACAAATGTAGTTTTTACCTGGCAAAGTTCCTCTCTTTTAAATAAAAGTGATCAATGTTTAGAATGCAGCTTTTGTAGTTTCTTAAAATACACTGATGGAAAATCTATTTTGCCACATGGCACATAGCCCACCCTCTGATGCTTATTTTCAAACTAAATTGTTTTGTTCTGCACAACCTATTGTTTCTTTCTTTTCATTTTTCTTCAAAACAAACAATACTGCATTTAGAGAAGTGGTATTTTTAACTGGGAAAAAATTAACCTCATATGTGCTTCAGGCCATGGTGCAGCAAACATCCTGCTCTGTGTCTACAGATGGCTCTCATTTGGATGTTCATTCAGCTTTCTGCACATTCTGTCTTTCAAGTTACTGGAAATTAACAAGTTGCCCTTGAAGAGGTGTAGAAGGGAAATGGACTGATACTGCATGTGCTCTTCACAGTAATAGCCAGGACCAGGAACACTTATAAGTCATAACCTTTTACATTGCCATCAAGGACTTTATTTGACACTGACCCTTTTATAGAACACAGAGTAACAGAGGGCTCAATTAAACATTGGATGATTCAGATGAAATTAATTATATTGGTACAGGTCAAAATCATTGCATTCTCTAAAGGCTGTCTCCATATAAAACAGGAAGATGGCAATAAACGAACATGTGAAGATTTGCCTTTGCTAATGCAAGTGACATGTCAGCCTTCCTTGATGGTGGAATGTTCTTTTAGCAAGCTAGATTGCTTCAGGACACAATTCAAAGTGCAGTTCACTAAACCTGTCCATGATCTGGAACCGGAGTACCTGACATATTGGAGTATCCCATAGGAGCCTGACAACAGATTAGCATAGTGTTCTGTGTATGTTCTCACCCTCACAGATCAGCTGGATGAGTACCAGAGCTTTGACTTTCTCAGTAGTGGTGCCTCCCCACGTGAGTTTGCCTGGTGCATACGTTAAATGGGCCTTAGAAAGCATTACTAGCAACAAAGCTAGTGGAGGGGATGGTATCCCAGCTGAGTTATTCAAAGTCTTAAAAGAAGATGCTGTTAAAGTGCTGCACTCAATTTGCCAACAAATTTGGAAAAGACAACAATGGCCACAGGGTTGGAAAAGGTCAATATACATTCCAATCTCAAAGAAGGGCAATGCCAAGGAATGTTCAAACTATCGCACAATTGCCCTCATTTCACATGCTAGCAAGATCATGCTAAAGATCCTACAAGCTAGGCTCCAACAGTACGTGGATAGAGAACTGCCAGAAGTACAAGCTGGGTTTCAAAGAGGTAGAGGAACTAGAGATCAAATTGCCAACATTCACTGGATTATGGAGAAAGCAAGAGAGTACCAGAAAAACATCTACTTCTGCTTCATTGACTGTGCTAAAGCCTTTGATTGTGTGGATCACAATAAATTATGGCAGGTTCTTAAAGAGATGGGAGTACCAGACCACCTCACATGTCTCCTGAGAAACCTGTAAAAGGGTCAAGAAGCAACAGTTAGAACCGGATATGGAACAACTGATTGGTTTAGCATAGGAAAAGGAGTACGACAAGGATGTACCTTGCTTTGAACCTTGCAAGTTGAACCTTGCTTATTTAATTTATATGCAGAGTACATCATGCGGAATGCTGGCCTGGATTAATCACAAACTGGAGTTAAGATTGCTGGGGAAAAGATCAATAACCTCAGATATTCAGACAATACCACTCTGATGGCAGAAAGTGAAGAGGACTTAAAGAGCCTCTTACTCAGAGTGAAAAAGGAGAGCACAAAAGTGGGCTTGAAGCTCAACATCAAAAAAACAAAGATTGTGGCATCCGGCCCCATCACTCCTTGGCAAATAGAAGGGGAAGTCATAGAAGTAGTGACAGACTTCACGTTCCTGGGATCCCAGATCACTTCAGAGGGTGACTGCAGCCATGAAATTAAAAGACGCCTGCTCCTTGGGAGGAAAGCGATGGCAAACCTAAACAGTATGATAAAAAGCAGAGACATCACCCTGCCAACAATAGTCTGCATGGTCAAAGCAATGGTATTCCCTGTAGTAATTCATGGCTGCGAGAGTTGGACTATAAGGAAGGCCAAGCTCCGAAGAATAGATTCTTCTGAACTATGGTGCTGGAGAAGACTCTTGAGAGTCCCTTGGACTGCAAGGAGATCAAATCATTCAATCCTAAAAGAAATCAACCCTGACTGTTCCCTGGAGGGCCAGATCCTGAAGTTGAAGCTCAAATACTTTGGCCACCAAATGAGAAGGAAGCACTCACTGGAGAAGACCCTGATGCTGGGAAAGATTGAAGGTCAAAGAAGAAGGGGACGGCAAAGGATGAGATGGTTAGACAGCATCATTGATGCAATGAACATGAAATTGAGCAAACTTCAGAGGACAGCGGAAGACAGGAGGGCCAAGGGGTCGCGAAGAGTCGGACTCAACTGTGCGACTGAACAACAACAAAAACATTTACAAGATTTTAGATACAATTGTGAGGGTGGTGGGCTGCTGGGGTTGAACATCAACTATGTGATGTGACTGGCAGAATTAGAAATAAACATGGCCAGGATGGAAAGAATGGCCACCTCCCCTTGCACTCCCAGAGGCTATTAAAAAGCAGAGCCAAAGACAGGTAGGGTCTTAGAGGAAGCAGTGAGCTGAAGCCATAAGCCTCCACTGTTCTCCCATATTAGTCCAAGAGCGAGCTGTTGTTGCAATGCAGACAAGCAGTCAAAATCCTGAGCCTGGAAATCCTTTGGTGGCTGCCTTCTGCACTAGAGGGCACAGCAATGTAAAATACCATAAATTTGACTACCAGACTGAGACCTGCAGACAAAAGACAGACAGAACTCTATATTAGTTGTAGATTTTCTGGGCTGTATGGCCATAGTCTTGGCATTGTAGTACCTGACGTTTTGCAGCAGCTGTGAACGGCATCCTCAGAGGTATAACAGAAAGATGAAGTACTCTCTGTGTCAATGTGAGAAGAAAAATAGTAGGCAGGTAATTTATTTCCACTCAGGAAGTTGGGGTAGGGCTGAGTCATTATCTTGTCGGAGTTTCCCAGGCTGTGACATGCTAATGGAGGAACTTTCCTCTGGAGGTTCTTTTGCATATGGATTGGCTGTTGAAATTTTAATCTTATCTGTAGTGCTGTTGTAAGATGTAGAGCATTTTGTGTTTTTCAGGGCTGGAAACCATGCCCTATTTATTTTTAAACTCTCTTCTTTCCTGTTGAAATGCTGTTTATGTTTATGAATTTCAGTGGCTTCACTGTGTAATCTGACATGGTAATTGAATGTGATGTCCAGCATCTATGTGCCAATAAGGATACCCCCAGCATTGTGTTGACAGGACACTTACCTTAATAGTTCAGATACATGTTTTCTGCTAAATCTCAGACAGAGAAATAATGCAGAAAGGCAGAGCTTCTAAGACACCTGATCTGGGGCTTCCCTTTACATAGCATGTCAGGAAATGTATGACATTTTATTTTCCCAAGGCTTTTAGATGGAGATCTAAAACTTACTTGTGGACTTTTACCAGTTGTCCTGCTTTCCCTCTATTTGCTGTTAATTTGCTGAAATGTATAAGGGGAGCCAAGATACATATCATATAAGAAAATCAATGGGTGATTCAGTGGTTAAAATATTAGTCTAGAACCAAGTAGACCCAGATTCAAATCTTGATATAGAACAGTCAGTCTTTCAGCCTCACAGGAATGTTGTGAAGATAAAATGGAAGAAGGCAGAGCCATGTATGCAGCCATGGGCTTGGAGGACGGGCTGGATAGAATGTAATTATTTAGCTTATTTGTAGCCCCTCTTTCTAACTGAAACTCAAGGTGGATAAGAAAGAGAGAAAATAATGTGATCACACAATATATGACATCCAGTGAGCAATGCAGTAGGATTAGGAAAACAAAAATTCAAAGACAACAAGAACAGCAAAATGCCTAAGGCAAAGGTATTGTGTGAACAATGCAGAATTTGGGATTACAATGTAGAAAAGGCCAGAAAATAGCTACAGTGCATGATAACAATAATCACTGCATTGGGCTATAGACCTAATCCTGTATGAAGGTGTTCTTCTGGAGTACTTCATACAGTTCTGGTTCTATCTTAAGAAAGCCTTCCTGAATATTTCTGTTTTGCAGGTATAGTGGAATGGTACTATTGTGGGAACTCTCCTGAGGCTGGCCATTCCACAAGGCAGGAGCCACCATGGGCAGATTTTTATATTAGCCATTTGCTTTGCCCATGAGGTTTTGCCCAGGTGAATGAAATTGTTGTGGTGGAGCATAGCAGGGTAGGCAGTCTTAAAGGTATATGGGTTCCAGACTATGAAGGGCTTTGTAAGTGATAACTGATACTTTGAATTGATCCTTGTAATTGATCAGTAGCCAACAGACTGACTGCAGGATGAGTGTGACATGCATGTTCTGCCTGGAACCTGCTGGCGGTGCTGACCAGGCTGGTGTATTCCGAACCTACTAGAGTTTCTGAGTTGACTTTAAGGGCAGCTTTATTTAACCCAGAAGATACCCCCTCTACCATGACTCAGTCCATATCACCATGTGTAGTAGTAGTAAGTAAATTTATTGTATATGTTAAAAAACATAAATACGAAATATAAATTTAGGATATCACCATGTGGATCCATGCTATGATCACCTCCAAGCTGTACTTCTGTAATGTACTCTGTGTGGGTGTGCCCTTAAAATCAACTAGAAAACTCCAGTTGGTTCAGAACATGGCAGCTCACTTACTAGCAGATAAAAAGAAACATCAGAAACAAATAACTGAAGAACTTAAATTCTTAATGACTAAGAACCAAATGGGACTTGACCAAGAAAGGAGAGCCCAATTGTATTTTTAGAGATCCACCCATTTACGTCTAAAAATGTGGGATGGGGTCCCTATCTTTGTTTTACAAAAATAAGCATATAGAACAAGGAAACTAAACCTTTCATCTTCTTCTGTCTCTTGTGTTGATGTGCTGCATGATTTTCAGAACTAACTGAGCCTTGCTGTGCAGAAGAGGGTGGGTTATAAGCAGTGTTCCCTCTAAGCTGAGTTAGTGTGAGCTAGCTCCCAGTTTTTTAGACTCCAGCTCACATATTTTTGTCTTAGCTTTGGAAGAATGGCTCCAGGGCAAACTGATTTATGCGGCAGCCAAATCGCTCGCTCACAACTTTAATGACAGTAGCTCACAAAGTAGAATTTTTGCTCACAAGACTCCACAGCTTAGAGGGAGCATTGGTTATAAGTCCAATAAATAAATAAATAAGTATTAACTGGAAGAAATTGATGAAAGTGGTAGTGGACAGTCAAGGAAGCCACAGAAGAAATCAGATGTAGCTCCCTTTGCCTGCATACCTCATTTTTGCTTTTTTAAAAGCTAGCTTTCCTTCTTTCTTTAAATAAGAATGGATGGGCACATATATGAATACATGTATGAATGTCACTTTGGGGGGGGGGCTTCTACAAATTTGAAATGTTGACTTTGTATATCAGAGAACCTAATACAAGAGGAAATTTCTATGACAAAAGCTCACTCTGTCCCCACATGCAGTTAGC